>CM031234.1:293085934-294500934 GCA_018340775.1 Taxus wallichiana var. yunnanensis | reverse complement strand
TGATGCAATTCCCTAGGACGAGAGCTAGTAGTCTCATGAGCATACAAATGTTCCTTATTAACAAATGGGTTACACAACTAATTTCAAAACACTCATTAAGATGAATGTAAATTATTTGAGTGGATCCTATTTTTAGTGACCTACACATGAGAATATTGAGTGTGAATCCCCTTTAACCCCTTTTAAACAAGAGTATCAAGTTGAAAATAAGTATAAAATTTACCTAGAGTTACATAATGATTATTGGAGATAAGGGTGTTCAATCACTCTAGTTGTGACCTTAGTAAGGTGTGTAAAATTTATAATTCAACGTGTCCTTATAACATGTGTTTAATACTTAATTTCTCAGGAATCCAAACTTGGTTAAGTGTGAAATCATACTCCTTAGGATCTTAGTGATTAAGTAAAGGACATATGACATATGATTATCAAAGATTGTAAATATTTCTTTAAAAGGATTTTGAACACGTAAAATTTTATAAATTTTTCATTTGAACCCCTTTCCCCCTCTTAGATAAATGTGTCCCTTAGCATGTAGTAGTGGGTTACCATGTGCTTCTCATATGGTGTAATTTTTCCCCCATCCATGAATTCTTTTGAAGTTAATAGATCATGGAGCCTCTCTTAAGGGTATTGGTGAAAGAAACGTTGATGCATATTTACTAAATGATTAAATAGTTCCTTCGAAGAAATCTGAGAAGCATATAGTTGTTGGGTTGTCAATTAGAAATTTAATACTTGAGTGTTTAAGAATGATGAAATTAGTTATTTTGAGCAAGGTCATCACTCGTTGTAGTCATGAATCCCTAAGTGTAAAATATGTGTCATTTGAACTACAATTGTTCTAAAATAATGTCAATAGTGAAAGAAAAGTACAATTTCATGTTAGGAGTAATGTCATACTTGAAGTCCTTATAGCTAAACTAGACATTTTCATGTTGTTAAAAATAAATATGGATTGTTCTTGGTGAGATCAGACTTTTGAGCAAGAAAAATATATATGTAAATATAAATAAAATTTCTTGATGTGAAAATGTTGAATGGATTCAAACAAGTTATTGAACTATAACAACTATAATAGGAAAATAAAGATACCGTGATGGAAGAATGTTAATGGGAAGAGGTATCTTGAATCTAAATCTACATTAAATCCTAAGATTTCTTCCTTGACTTCATGTTAGATTTACTTGTGTAACAAGGGTAAAATTTAAACATCGAATAAACGTTTGAGAAGAACCTTAACATAAGAATGAGAGAATTAGGAATTTTGTATGCATTTTGAAATATGGAAAATAATTATTTAAGTTATGGAGATTATCGTAAGGGATAAAGAGCCAAAATAGGATTTGTATTATAAGTTGAATGTTAAATGAATTTAAGAATGTGTATGTGGAAAAAGGAGAAGTTATCCTTGCATGACAAATTATCTTAGAATTTTAATTGAAACTAAGATGTAACCATGGTAATGTTGTGTTATGGAGTTGTCAATCCTTGGGTCCCTTTTGTGGTTGGGTCATTGCTAGTATTCATTCATTAGGGAAAGTGTGGCATCAACATGTATATCGTCTTGTCATGTTGTCTATGTGGGTCGATGTTTTTTTGTAATTTTCTTATGTGATGTTAAGTTTATCTATTGGAGCCCATGTGGTGTTGTGTAGTGAGAATTTAAAGTCAAAAAAAAAAATATTACGGTATTTTTAATGTTATATTTTTGTCAAATTTAAGGGCGTTACACTCTCCCAAAACAGTCCTCTTTGGATTCTTAAGGGTAACGCCTCTAGTGAGTTAGTGGTTGGAATAATCTACAAAAAAACAAAGCAAACTCAAACTATATTTGAGGAACTCTTTTTCCTCTTCATGGTGTGTGTTCAATTTGGTTTCTCAAATATCAAGATAACTCACTCAAACACCCCTATTCTTATTTACAACATTCACTTCCTAGTAACCCTAGTTCTACTATTTTTCTAGGACATATTTTGATAGAGGAACACATATAACTAACTATGCATATTTTAGAGCACCCATTTGGCTGTTCTTTTTATACAAAAAGTTTTAGGGTGTTCTCCTTTGAAAAATTAATCCAAATCTCAATATCCAAGGTTCTAAGTAGGCCTCTCTGCCCTTCTTCAAGTCTCGCATGCCTTTTATCCTAGGATTTGCGGTAATTTTAATTAACTTAAAACATTATAACATTCAAAATCCTCTTCCTCAATCTCCTTATATATTATTCTTAAACTTTAAAGTCTCAATTAAAATATTAATGGCATCAATATCTGGGTTGGAATCTTACCCTCCTTAACAACTCTTACAGACTTGCATAGGAATGTCATAAATATCCATTAGTTGAGAAAATTTTAGGGCATAATTATTCATAAATCTTGATTAGGAATTAAGGCAAATGAATTTTTCAAAATTACATATCTTGAAAACAATTCTAAGGGTTCCAATGGTTAAATTATTTACAAACCCTAGATAGGGTTTTAAGAGGCTTGAGAATCTTCAAACTCTTACTAAAATGAACAATAACCAGATCATACCAAGCCAAGAACACAAATACTAATCAAACACCAGATCAATAATATGAAAGCAATTCACTAGAATAACTTTACACAAAACCTTTGCAAACAAATGAGCAGCAATATCATATATTATTATGGAACTCAAAAAATACAATGAGAATGGGCCTTTCTTATATAGGCAAGGAAAAACATGAGATAAGGTAAATACCTACTCTAATACCCCCTCAAGTGAAGCTAGGGGCCAAAATAAAAGTGGCATGTCCACAGTATGAGTCCCAACAACTAGGCCTAATGAGGTACTCATGTACAATATATCCATGAAGAAATATCAAACCAAAAGAAGGAAAGAATCTTGCTATAAGGAAAGAGAAGAAGAAGAAGGAAGATGTTCTCATGAACACCCCCCAAGAAAAACTTCCGAAACCCCAAGCATTCCACGCAACTCAAGGTAGCGAGGTGATGCAAAAAAATTCCTAAAGATGTCTACAACTTGCTGCTGAGTCGGAAGGTACTCCAAGCAAAGAACTCCATCCTGAATGTGCTTCCGAATGAAGTGGATGTGTATCTCGATATGCTTGGTCCATTGGTGCTCAACTGGGTTGTGAGAAATTTGAATTGTGCTTTGGTTATCACACCAAAGTACAGTCGGTGAATCCTGTGGGAATCCAAACTCTGTCAATAACTGGCAAAGCCAAAGAATCTGTTGACTCATCATTAATTGCTGCCCCTGTACTCTACCTCTGAAGATGAAAGTGCAATAGCCTATTGCTTTTTGCATGCCCAAGCAACTGGAGAAGAACCAAGATAAAAAGATAGCCAGAAGTAGAACGCATGTCATCAATAGAACCTACCTAATCTGAATATGTATACCCAACCAACTGAGTAGAACCCCTAGTGTAGTGTAGGCCAAAGTGGGAAGTGCCCTGTAAATAGCGTAAAATCCTTTTAGTATCCTGCCAATGACTACTATGAGGAGAATGTGCAAACCGAGATACAAGCCCTACTGCAAATGAAATATCAGGGCGAGTATGGGTCAAGTACATGAGACTCCCAATGAACTACCTATACAATGTAGGATCGCAAAGTGGTGTGGTACATGTGGATGTAAGAGTAACCACTGGATGAAAAGGAGATGGATTTGGCTTGCAATTAGCCATATCAAAGTGCCTAAGAAGATCATGGGTGTACGTTTGTTGACTCAAATGAATCCCTGAATCTATCTAAGAAATCTACAAACCAAGGAAATAATGCAATAGCCCAAGATCTGTCATGTCAAACTATGTAAAAGATCCCTCAAGACTCGAATGTGGGAAGAAGAGCTCCTAGTAAGTAACAAATCGTCAACATACAAGACAAGTATCACAATATCCTCACCGACATGCTGGAGATACACTGTATGATCGGAATGGCAACGAACAAAACCAGTAGATAGAAGAAAATAATCCATCTTCTCATACCAAGCCCGAGGGGCTTGTTTGAGACCATAGAGAGACCTTCGGAGCCTACAAACAAGAGAAGAATCCTGAACAAATCCAGTGATTGCTCCATGTATATTTCCTCTTGTAGATCTCCATGTAAGAAGGCACTCTTCACATCCATCTGGTATACGGGCCACCCCTGTGATGCAATAATAGCAAGTACAAGGCATACAGAATCCATCTTGGCAATGCATGCAACAAGGCGAGCCTTATACTTGTCAATGGACCCATCAGCTAGCGTATTTGGTTCGATATACCCACTTACACCTAACCATATTTCTTCCTTTAGGAAGAGATACCAAATCCCAAGTATGATTCTTCATCAAAGAAGAATACTCAGTTGTCATCACATCATCCCACTCTTGTATCCCATGAGCCTTTGAAAAAGACTATGGATCCTCATAAACTACCTGACACAAAAGTCTAGAACCTGTAGAATGTGCATGATGATGCCTAGTGGGTGGAAGATCCTCTATGAAAGGTGCTACCGCCTCAGAAACTATAGTACGAGCCCACTTAGGCATAGTGACAACATCAGTGGGAATAGGATCCTTAATGACATCTATAACCTCCTCATCAATCTCCTCAAAGAAAGGATCCTCAAGATGAGATGATGAAGAAGAAGGAATGGAAGAAGATGAAGAATCATGAGGAGTGAAATGCTCATCAAACTGAACATGTGTTCAAAAAGAACATCATGTGTATCAGGATCTAAAAGATTATAAGCTGTCATGTTCTCACAATACCCTACAAAAATCAAGGGTTTACTCTTCTTATCCAAATCTTTCCTTTTATTCTTTGGCACAAAGGCCCAAGTAGGGCTCCCAAAGATTCAAAAAAATGAGACATCTAAATTAGTGTTGGACCAAGCTTCCTCACGGAGTCAAATGCTCAAGTGCTCTATGTGGTGTGCAATTAAGTATAGTTAGCACAATTAACTCGCTTCTACCCAATAGATAGGAGGTGTATCTCTAGAATGCATCATACGAGTTAGCCATTTCCTTCAAAGTTCTATTCTTCCTTTCTGCTAATCCATTCTTTGTGGAGTATGAGGAACATAATACTAGTGAATAATTCCTTGAGTTTCCAAAATTCAGAAAACTTGTTGCTAAATTACTCCCCCATTATCGGTCATGAAGGTTCTTTATGCTACTAGAAGATTGTTTCTCGACCAAAGCCTTGAATACTTTGAATTTTGAAAAAACATCACTTTTTTACTTGAGAAAATAAACCCAAGTACACCTTGAGAAATTATCAATAAATATAAGTGCATACTTAGCTCCATTGAAAGATGGGGTAGGAAAAACCATCAAGTCACTATGCACAAGCTCAAGTGGTGAAGAATCTCTCTTAGACAAATTCTTAGAAAAAGGATCTTGGTGTTGTTTCCCTAATGCACAACCATGACAAACTCCCTCAAGACAAGAAACTCTATGAAGACCATCTACCATACCATGAGTGCTCAAATCCTTCAAATATATGTAATTAAGATGTCTAAATCTTTCATGCCAAAGTTTACTCTCTGAATCTAAATGAGAAACCAATCATGTCCCTATAGAAGATGTGTCATCAAAACCATCAAAGTGATATAGTATTGAACTATGATCAACAATACCCCTGAGCAACAAGTGAATAAGGCTCCAACAAAATTCTTACTTCGCCCCCATGTGGTGTAAAAGTCACTGTTTTCCCTTTACCAGAATGACAAATTTGATATACATAAAGAAAATTTGTAGCGATGTTAGGAACATATAGTGCATCTTGGATATCGCCACCATCAAGTTGTATATCACCTTTTCCCTCAACAAAAAGAAAGGAAGAATCTCCAACCTCAATCTTGGAAGTAGAACTTAAACCTAGAGAAACAAAAGACTCCTTGGAATAAGTCATGTGATGAGAAACACGGAATCTATAACCCAATTGTCTGCAAGTGGTTACTTGAGATCTTCCAACAACATTAAGTGCTTTTCCATGCTGATTAGAAGGAGGTGGAGTGGAGATAGAAATTTTGTGTTTCTTGACTGCATCCTCTAAGGCTTGCATTTGCTTATAACACCTATTTTCTTCATGATTACTACCCCCACAAAAAGAGCATGAATGGATAGACTTATTCTTGGATTTAGAAGACTCCTTGGGTTTTGAGTTGTTTTCTTTGGGTTTAGGAGCATTTTGAGATGGAGAAGGTGTGGATTTGGTTTTACTATTTGGTTTTCCCTTGCCCTTAGGATTAGATGCAACTAATTCCTTTTGAGAGGTGGAAGACTCAAGGTGAGATAATTTGGATTCTTCCCTAGTAATTCTTTCACAAAATGTTTCTAAGTTAGGTATTTTGAAGCATCACCTAAGGCATCCATGCTAGAGAAAAAGGCGAGAATAAAAAATTTTGAATGGTCCTCTCAACTAGGATAGAATCAAGTAAACACACTCTTCATATTTCTTATCTCTTCCACTCCCCTTCAACTGTATCAACAAATGCTTGAACTTGGTAATATAGTCTATAATTTTTGGAAAATATTTAGGATTAAGAGAGGTGATTTCAATTTCAAGTTGCATGTCTCTCATATGATCCACCTTATCAAATAAATCCTTTAATTTCTCCCATATTTTGAAAGGAGAGTCACACTTTTCCAAATGAAATAAATGACTGTCACTTACATAAGTTCCTATCAAACCCATACACTCATCAAATTTGTACTGGTACTGAAATTTCTCATATTCTCTAGGGAATACTGGTTGTTCTGAAGAAGTTAAAGCCCATAATCCTTTTTGCTTGATTATTGTTTCTATTCTTGGTTTCCATGTGTGGTAATTATGTGTTGTTAATGGCTCAACATGATCTAATGCAAAAGTAGATGCCATCCTCAAAAAATCACCAAAATAAATGCAAGGACCAAGCAATGCAACAAGAACCCCAAGAAATGCACCAAGAGCCCCCAGATTTTGGAACTTTATAATGAGTGCGTGTTACAATATGGCACTTTATAATTATAGTGAAATTCTCAAAATAAATATTTCCAATAGAAAGAGCAGGGAAAAATAAGTGCTTTTGCAAAAATTACACTCAAAACTGAGTTATCGATCAAAAGTTACAAGCTTTTCAATATTATGCTCTACTATTTTTTTAATTGCCACTAAAACAGAATAAAATGCTCTTGCTTTCACCACACAAATAATATAAAAGGGGGCTGGAGTTAAGCACCTAGTAGTAGGAATTACAAGCTTAAGCCCTCATACGACCATACCATATGACTAAGGGCTAAGGATTTTTATGGGTACACCATGATCAATAAGATGAAAGCAATTCACCAGAATAACTTTACACAAAACCTTTGCAAACAAATGAGCAGCAATATCATATATTATTATGGAACTCAATGAAATACAATGAGAATGGGCCTTGCTTATATAGGCAAGGAATAACAATCTAAGAACCAGTCAAGGTCGTAGATCAAGCCATAAATCATGGAAAGAACTAGTCATCAAAGAACTAGTCAAGTCCATAGATTTATGAGAGAACTAGACATCAAGGATCTAGTCAATACCATAGATCTAGGAAAGAACTAGTCAATACCATAGATCAAGGAAAGAACTATACCTAACAACTAGATAATATCTCCTAATATCTAAATAAATAAAAGAAATATCCACACACATAAGTGGGTGAGGATAAATACAATAAAGGTAAATAATGTACCTAGGTGAACATGAGCTAAGGTAAATACCTACTCTAACACTTACAAAAAAGTGAAATTTGACTTCAAAGCAAAAAAAATGCTTACATAAATTTGTATTTCCCTTCCTTACATTCCCGAGTAATCAGTGATGAGAAATAATCAACGAGACTTTAAATAAATTACTCAAAATCACCTATTATGGATTGTATCGATAGTGTTACAGCTCTTGAGGCTCTCAATTCCAAATAGAGACTAAACTCTTCTTAAATGAAATTAAACCTTTTCCATGAGATTTCATTCACCTTATAAAGAGATAATTTATTAATAATATTCATGAAACTTGCACAAACAATAAATAATCCTTTTTTAGACAACACAAACTACTATAGTTTTCCAAGTATTTAATCACTTCCTTAAGGAAAAAAATAGAGCACATCACAAATTTGAACACCAAGAAAGTTTAAATAAATTATCCATATTCAATATTTATTATTCAACCTTGAAATAGAATATTAAAAGGGAAGAATGAACCAAATATTCATGGAGATTCATAAGTTGCAAACTAGAAAACAATATTGATTCTTAGGAAACAAAGTATTTTCATAAATCTTCCATATCATCATTACAAAATATCCTTACATTCCTTCCTTCCTTTTACAGATCTCTTTCACCTTGATCCTCCTCTCCAAAAATGAGTAACTAACTACCAAATGGAAGTTTCTCTTCCCATATACACACTACTTTTAACCCTAACTGATTTGTGATTACATGTCATGACTCTCGAACATAGAAAACACAGTTTTTAACCTTTCTAACACATTATTTTTCTCCTTTCACTCATTTAGAATCTTGCACAACATGAAAAAAATGTAAACAAGATCCCTTAATCATTACACTCCACTAACACTTACATCACAAGCCAAGAATGGATAATACTAACTCCAAATTTCAAAATAACACTTTTGGAGGGAAATACAAGATTTGAAATTTTGAACACTTAACTCCACTACACATCATGAAATGAACTCTAATGACCCCCTTAAGCACTTATAGAAATCCTAAATCACGTAAGACTACTTCCAAAGCAAAAGCTATCAAAACACACTAAAATTGTATCCTAGGAGAGATGCTCATGCATTAGGGGAGGCATTCTATTTATTACTTATCTAACAAAACCATAAGGCAGATCTTTGTTGAGTACCCTCACCCGAGCTCTATGCCAATAATTAATGAATTAAAAAAGTTAAATAACAAATACAAACTACAATCAAATCTTTCTAATAATAGAATATTATTCTCTAGACTACCAAAAAAAATTATTTGATTAGATAAAAATATAGTGACTAATGAAAAGAGTGAACCTTAAAGTAACAATGTCATGAAATGGCGAGTACCTTCATATGTTAAAATAAAAAGTGAAAGTTGTCACACAAAGTGTGAAGAAGACAAATACTAAAATAGTAGAAAAATTAGGATATTTCAATACAATTTTTTTTTATTACAAGAATGATGTAAAACAAGGTGAATTGTTATCAATGACAAAAGCTAGAATATGCCTGGTTTAAAATGGAATTATCTCAAATTTAAAATTCACAATGTCTGGTCATTATATGAAAATCATTTGATGTTTGAACTAGTCCACCCTCCCGATATAATCATGCACTTTAATGTGTTTATAATTTATGAACTATATGTGTGTGCATGCCACATTCTCTCCCTTGTCAAATCCGAGTGGAATTGTGATTACAAAATTTAAAAATAGATAATAAAAAATGAATGGTTAAACCAATACAAAAAAGATCAAAACTAAATATGCTATGTTTCAAACCTTAAGATTTGATTAGAATGTTATGTGAGACACATGAATGACCAATCTGAAATAAAAAAGAGCACAAACAAACCTATTATACTGCAATGGGTAGTTTGAAACTTTAAGAATTGATAATATCACATGAAACATGATCTTCAAACAACCAGAAAGATCTAGTACTTTCAAAGGAAAATAAACTAATTGGTATATTAGGTCCAATCTCTTATACAATGAAAATACGATCATGATTAAATTTTAAGCTATAAAATACAAAAAAAAATTGCTAGATTTTGGATAAGATATCTAACAAAAGTGCACCAAGTCATTACCATGAACCAAAAACTATAGCCAATTCTATGGGAGGGAAGATATGTGTTTTTGCAAATGGTCATGCCAAGGAATGGAAAATTTGAGCCCTTTGTTAGTAGCCCACACCACCCCATGAAAAATTATGCATTTTGATGCCACCAGTCAAATGAAATTGGTAGGAAAGGGAATCAATTATATTTTTTGTGCCTACTGCATGTTTTATATAGTTTGTATCAACTTACGTGAAGGAATGATTCACAACTGGAATTATTGCTCAGTGGAAAGTAAACATTATTTTTGCACTTTTAATGAAGGACGTGCATTGGCAAAAGACATGGATTCTTATTAATGAAAAAATCTGAAATATACTTTTCTCAAAATGGAATATCTCAAAACTAAATTCACAATATTCTCTCATCATGGGAGAAAAATTTTCTTGATGTTTAAACTAGTCTAGCCTTATAATTATGTGATTGAATGTGTTCAAAATTTTTGAATTATATATGTGTGTAGACCTTGCTGCATTTTTTACTTACAATTTCAGCCTCATCAAATATGAGTGGAATTTGTGCCTATAGAAATAAAGAACAGGTAATCACATATGATTGGCCAAATAGAAATAGAAAATGACTAAAACAAGTTTTTATGTTGTGCACAAGAGCTAGTTTCAAATTAACAAAAAGATCTAAGACTATTAAATATGAAGAAATCGATTGGTATGTTAAGTCCAATGTGTTATATAATGCAAAGACAATTGTGAGTTGAAGTCAAGACTATAGAAGACAAAAATATGGCATTATAAAAACTCATCTCTTGCGATATGTGAAAAACAAACCCTTGAGAAATTGTTAGTAGTAATTTAAAAATACAAGATAGTTTGAAGTTTTTCCAAGAAATTCCACAAGATTCTATCCAGATAATGATTTTATAATCCAAGTAAATAATGAAACTTGTAAGATGCAATGTTGGAAGGTTATAAACAAATAAGTATTTGAGTAAACTTCACTCCAGAAATAGAAAAATAAAGAAGCGGTATCTTTGAAATGATCAAGCATTATAAAGATAACAACTTGAGCTTTACCATATTCACCATCATAGATTAAACTTGGCATGAAAATTTTCTATAGGTAACTCAAATGAAATAGTTTCATCAAGTATGAGTCCTCCTAACAAATCATGATATTATATATAGCAACAAAAAATTTGTAGTTGTTCCATCTAGAATAGGGAGAGCATAATGGTCTATTTAGGAAAGATCTTTGTAAACCATATTTTGATGAAATTTAGCTCATATATGCTCTTCTTATGTGTTTTCAAATATGGTAATGTCAACGATGATGACAAATTCCTAACAATAGCTAGCATCTTCACTAGACTAAAAATTTGAATAATGTTTGACTAAAGCAATACCAATCAATGAAATGAAAGTATATTGATGGCATCAAATGCCCAAGATAGATTGGAATCATATTTTCACTTGCATAGAACTGATCTTGCGTCACCCTCCCCCCCGCCACTGCTTCCAAGTCAAATAGATAACATAGATAAATAGATAATAGTACCAGTTGTACTCCCATAATATTGTACCTAAAAGTTAGGTATCTAAACCAAGTTCTCCATACCCCAGTTGGTATAATCCCCATATTCATGCAATCTTGCCAAATACACTTCAATGTGTATTGGAAAATTTAAAGAATGTATATTTGAGCTAAGAAAAAGAAAAGATAAGAAAAAAACTCAGAAATTTGAGAAAGAAAGGTTCGATGTATCATTCTTCATTCATACGTGTGAATACATAAAGTTAGGATTGAAAAATAGAATGTTAACCAACCTTTAAGTACAAGGTTAATAAATTAGTACATCTAAATAACATTAATGACCATTATATTAACTATTATAACATGAGGAATGCAACAAAATATGGATGACTATCAAGATCCTAAGTATTCTTCTTCACTGCTTCCTAAAATGTAAGGGACTTGAGCCATACTTCTATCCATAACAAAAATATGAGTGTTCAATAAAAACTATCAATGTTTAAATACTAGGAAAAATATCCAAAGGTGTATGTGAGAGGCCAATAGGTATATAGAAGGATTTATTTAAAGAATTACATTACTAATAAAATATCTTAATGTGTTTTTTATCAAATCATAATGTTAATAAGATTTTTTAAAATAAATAATAATAACGATTATGACTCATGTCCAAAAGAAATAAAAGTGAACAATGAAGATATAGAAAATAAATGGAAGGCATGTATCACAAAAAGATGACGGTTTGATAAAAATCATCAATGTTTAAATAATAGGAAATGAGATATTTCATAAAAAAATCCACCCATCCCTGAGATAATAATTTGGATGATGCTTCATTTCCTTTAAGATAACATCTATTTTTTTCTATGAACATCAAATAAGATTTAAATAAAAAAACATAATGATGTAAAAAATAAAAACTAGACTTTCCCATCATATATATGGCCCATCTACTTCGAATCAATGGATTTATTATCAATTAAAATTTAGTATTTATTTGATCTATAAAGGAAACTATATTCAATAAAGTAACATTAAGTATGAATGATAAAGTATAAATTTATGAAAATAATTGATACTTGTGTTGAAAAAAATGAGGACTATATACTTTCATGGTCTTGACATACTTGTTATTCTAAATATGTTGAAAAATGGATACAATCTCCTTTGCAAAAGAGGAAAACATAGGTACTCATAATGATCCCTCTAAATAAATAAATGGATTAAAAGGATCCATTTTTCAACACGAGGTGAGATCAAGTCATCCTTTAATGAATGGAGAGATTAAAGCATGTCTAGATCATTCCTTGCCAAATCAAAATAGAAAAAAACACAAGTTATACCTTAAGCAATCTAAATTTGGAATAAAAGTTACCTATGAGGAATAATAAATTAATATTTATTAGGGAAACATGTGCATCCCTCAAAATTAGTAGAATGGATGAGTAAAAAACAATAATTTCTCAAGGAAATCATTTCTTCACCTTTGGATCATTGTGATGTCTTATTTATTTGATTCATGACCTATTTTATCTCTTACATGCATTTTTTTGATCTTAGAAGGGGATATAACTCATATATATCTTCTATAAAACATAAAAACCCACCCAAAAGCTACAAAGAGTGATTTAGGAGCCATTATAATGAAAATAATGAAGAAGGTACCCAAAAAGTATATCATGAAAATATCTAAAATCTCTACACCATTATTCATGAAATTAAGACCAAGGTGTAAATTTTCAAAATACCTTTCCATTGGTATCAGTATTATGTAAAATTGAGTCCCAATTGAAATTTATGAGCAAAAACTAGATCTTAAACAATCTTCCATCAACACCCTAAGATCAGTTTAACACTAAGTTAAAACGTCAAACTAAACCTCATTAAAGACTTTATAGCCAAAAATTTACCACCATCCTCTAAGATGAATGTGTTGTAAATCCATTATGGATAGAAGGATAAATGGTATTTGGGTGGAAAATGGGGCGAATCCTATAAGTATCCAACAATTTGTAGATGATACTTTTCTTATTGGTCAAACAAAGGTGAATGAAGCCAGAGCTCTCAAGGAAGTCACTAAGTATTTTGAGGAAGTTAATTGTTAGCTTATCAACTTCCATAAAATTTCATGTTTCTTCATAAGTGTTTAGCCATAGCAACAAATAAAACTAGCAAATATTTTGGGATGCATAATCAAAACTATGCCGGATAGTAATCTGCAGCATACCATTGTGTGGGAATAAGATACCCATGGAAACAAGGAATTTTATAATAAAGAGGTTCTAAATGAAACTAACATCATGGAAAGGGTTTCTTCTCACCCATTTTGGCAAGGCCCAGCTTATTACAATGCTCTATGCATGGGGTGGCCACCTACATAATGTCAATATTTAAAATACCATGCAAAGTGATAATTGCGATCAAGAAAATCCAAAAATATTCTTGTGGTTAGGGATGAAGAACACAACCAAAATTCCATTAGTCGCTTGGGAAAAGGTGACTAAGCCAAAGAGGAATCATGGACTTGATTTTAAAATCTCAAAATTCTAAATGAGGCATTGATTTCTAAAATAGAATGGAGGATTTTCAAAGAATAAGGACTGTGGGTTAACATCCTGTAGGAAAACTATTTATGGAATGTTGTTGGAAGTAAGACCATATTCTCTAATGACAATCTTCCCAAGGGATCCATTTTTAGGAGAGATTTTATCACAAAGAAGAACCTTCTCCACAATTAAATAAAATGGAATCTTGGTGATGGGAATGAAATTTATGTTTGGGAATACCCATGGCTTGATAGTAGACCTCTAAGCCTAAGTAGACCCTGGAATGAACTTAAGGAGTTGTATAGATAAGAATTAGGGGAGAAAGTTAGAAGCTATTGGGTACAAAATAATTAGGATTATGGTTGGGTTACTATTTAAGCTCAACCTGACTACAATGGACTGAATGATCCATTTTATAACCTCAATAATAAACTAAAGAGCCTAATTATCCCTAATAGATCTATTTTGGATGAGATTATTTGG
Organism: Taxus wallichiana var. yunnanensis; assembly: GCA_018340775.1. NCBI lineage: Eukaryota > Viridiplantae > Streptophyta > Pinopsida > Cupressales > Taxaceae > Taxus > Taxus wallichiana. The sequence continues at coordinate 294,486,577 of CM031234.1, read as the reverse complement.
AGTAGGATTGCTTCAGGGAGTATGATGTTAAATTTTGTTACAATATGGATTTTGACAATGAAGAAGAGAAAAAGGTTTTCTCAAAGGTATTGAATAAACATCTTATCCCCAAAGTGAATTTTTTCTTTTGGGAAGCCATATTGAATAAGATTCTTACTATAGACAATTTGAGGAAAAATGGAATGATCATTATTAAAAGATTTTATCTAGTGTGAGGAGAATGTTGAGTTTATGTACCATCTTTTTATAGAATGTAAATATACTTCCTAGGTAGTGATGGAAATGATAAAAAATTTAACATGCAATTGGCATTACCGAGTAGCCTCAGCAATATCATTGATCAATGGTATGTTCCTTATAGAGCACAACTAGTTATAGAATTGTGGAAAGGTACTCTCCCGTACATTCTCTAGAACATATGGAATGAATGAAACAACATAATATTCAGAAACAAAGTTTTCAACTATTCAAAAATTGTTAAAAAAATTAAACAAATCCTAAAGGAAAACATTTCTATCCATAAGCATAAGTGGCAAGAGTCATATTCTAATGAGGAAACCAATATCCTGCAAACATTTAAGATCAACCCTCTTAAAATTGGCACTAAGTTAGGGACTAAGAAGGATAGATCCAAATCAGAATGGAAACCTCTGCCTAGCGGTTGGTATAAAATCAATTTTTATGGATTGGAAAAAGCTATAAATGGAACATCAGACGGGGTTTGATCAGAGACTACCTTGGAAACTATATTGTGGTGTATGCTCATCCTTTATGTAATAAATCCAAAAACTATGTTGAAGTGGTGGCAACTGTGAAGGGAATAAGGATAGAGATAAAAATCAACCTCAAAAAGATCAATATTGAAGGGTATTCACTATAGTCATCAACATTATCAAGGGAAAGAATAATATGGGCTGGGCTATCAAGAACATAATTAAGGAAGCTCAAAACATCATTAAGACCTTTGATGACATGGAATTGTGCCATGTCTATCGTGAATCCAACTCTTGTGTGCATGGACTCGAAAATAAAGGTAACGATATGTTGGCGTGGGAGGAAAGGAAAGGTGAAGTACCTTGGATACACATTGACTGTATCATTAAAATGAAAAGTGCTGATAAAAGTAGCCACATGAGCCTCAATAAATTGGGGCAAGATTCGTAGGGTAGTTGTAATAGAAATGATGATAGGAGAGTGGCAATGGGAATTAAAGAAAAATAAATACCAAAGGGATTTTTTTTTTGTAGACTAAGTGGAACCAAAAGACCGAATAGATTAACCACATGATGGGGACTGAGAGGGTGAGGAATAAATCTATATCCTATTATGTCATTAAGAAGGACCCTACGATTTGGAGGATGGTGAGGAAAGGAGGTATGAAATTTTTTATAAAATGTATAAAAGGTAGTGATCCGGAGCTGGTCATGTATTTCACTACATCTTTGAACCATGATCATGTAAAACTTAGAGGAATGGAAATCCATGTGACGGAGGAGTACATTGTGGAAGCCACGTGTATAGAGATAGAAGGTCTGAAATTGTTTAAAGATAAGAAAATGAGGAACCACGAGATATGTTTTTTTCCTCAGTGAAAGGGTTCATCTGTTCGATGATGGCATCACTAAAAATTGCTTTCTAGATAGATGGGTGGAACTATGCAAAGTGGTAATGAGGTATTTGACCCTTGAGGGAAAGTTCAAAAAGATATATACACACCACTTGTCTATTCTGAAATTTTCTAGGCGTAACCATGGGATAAGCCTTCCCTTCATCCTTCTTAGGTCTCTTTCAGTTTTAGTTCATGATTTTTAGAATGCAAAGTTGGACTCTCCTCTCCACCATAGGTTGATCCTCATACTCTTTTAGAATGGAAATCCCACCCTCAATCCCATCCCCCAACCCTTGGACTCTTATAATGAAATGTTAGCCAACCGACTACAAAATAAAAAGAAGAAACCTATTGAATTAAATAGTGAAAATATGGATATGGAAGTTATCTCTAACATGAGAAAGGGTGATTCTTTTAAGGGGAATCAGGTTGCGGAGAATGTGGGTGAAAGACCTAATAGTGATCCCAAAATTGCTAACATGGAGATGATTATTGGCACCATATTGAATGTTACTAAGCATTTGGTGGAGGACATGAGGGAGTGGAATATCAAGGATTCCTTATAGGAAAAGTGTATTAAATGACTCAAAGCAGACTTCACCATGCAAGAGAACAAGATCTCCATCTTACATGACCAATTAGCTGAATAGAGTATGAAAAACAATGGCTCTAAGGTGATCTTAAGAAGACCAAAGGATGAGGATGCTTTAGAGGGAAAAAGAATGATTGTTAGATGCAGAACCAAGCTCCTCTCAAGTCAAAAGGTGGATAGAGGTCTACAACTAAGAGCACCTTAAAAGGAAACGTTAGCTACTTGTTTGTCGACTACTTTATGTCTCGGTGTCTTGTTGTTTCTTTTTGTTCCTATTTGTGTCCATGTTAATTTGTTAGTAGGTGTTAATGCTTATATAAAAAAATATGTAGTTGAGGCTATGTTGTCTTTCCCCTTATTGGGCTCTTTTTTTAGTCAAGTCATTTTGTCCTTTAGGATTGCTATTTAGTTCTTAAGTTGCTCTCTTGCCCTAGTTGTGTTTTCGATATCTATGTCTTGTGCGTTTTTGTATCCCCCAAAACCAAGTACTTATCTAATATAAAAAAATTACCACCATGTATGTTTCATTTTTATATACCTCAAACTTTATCTCTTTTCAATTTGAGACACGTGGCCTTAATTATTCTCATCACTCATTGCAGGCCTCAAGGATTTTGTTGTATCCTCGAGCAATTGATGGTTGACACATGGTCGTCATCAGTACCACCATTCCTCATAATTTTTGAAACCTTGGTTCCTTTTTTTTTCCATTGATGAATGACATGTATCCACCATCATTGTCACTACCTTCCACAAACCCTTAAGACCTTGGCTCATGTTTCTATTTATTGCCCGGTCTTTGAAACTTGTCCCTTATTGGTTACCCCTTTTCCTCACTTGGCTTAGGTATCTCATGTTGATGGGTGACACTTGTCTCCCATCAATGTTATCACTCTTTGCATGGCTTAAGGATTTTTTTTTTCCTAAAAAAAAATCATAAAATGATAGAGTACATGTGTCTCCAAAAGTACTTGGCCTAAATAAATGTAATATTAGTCCTACCACGAGAATGTAACTAATAGGTTAAAGTTGAGGGTTTTAACTCATTACAAAGTCACATGTTTAACCATCAATTAAATGTTTCAAATCCAAAACCTTCCCAAATTAGCTAAAAAAATTATTATGTGGCCTATACACAAGCCTATCAAAATGACGCAAATTGTTTTAGTGAGTTATGAGTTATAAGGGCATCAAAAATGCTTTTAAAACACCATGGAAATCCTTAAACTCTAAAATTTTAACTTTAAGGCCCTAAATTTGAAGTGAAATAATTTAGGTTCCAATATTTTCTCTACATATGGGATGGGTACCCATTTTTGGTAACTATAGATCCCATAAAATTCTTGGAAGAAGAATACCAATGCCTTATCCAAACACTTCAAAAATTATGAATTTTATAGTTGGAAACTTAGCCTAATTTAAAAAAGGGTGTGCTTTAATACAACACCAAGTAATCTACTACAATATGAACATGCTTCTAAATGTATATATAAAGAAAAACCCTACAGGAACCAGTGGATGATGAAAAACCACACAAACACATTAATAAGATATATGTATATTCAAAAAGACATAAAATGGAAAAAACACTTATTTACACTATAAAAAGGACTTCACTTCATTTAGTTAATTGAAAAATTATTTCAAATGCCTACCATTTACAAGTAAATCCAAAACTTCCTCATTAAAATCCCTTGCCATTATTGTGTTTTCTCCAATTCATCTGTTAACAGTATGTCACCCTATCCATAATGGATCAAATTTCCATGTGTAGCCTTATCTTCATGTTTTTAATCCCATAGCATTACCAAGCAATTTAATTTGAAATCTCGATTAGAAGTTTTCTAGTTAAATACTCTTTTCATTTTAATTTTAATTTTTAAACATCTTTCATGAGATTACTCCCAACTTCATGTAAATGAATAAGTTGATTAATTCAATTTATAAATGGGTCAATCTCATAAAAATTGTACCTCTTACAATAGTTGGAAAGTGGGAATCTATAAGTTTATAGGAAGAGTAACATACATACCATAAACTAGCTTCAATGGGCTCCTACCTATTACGTTGTGGGATTAATTTTGTCTACCTAAATAGAAAACCTTAGCTTATCTCCCCCTTCTTATTATTCAGATTCAAGATTCCTTAAGAATATTCTAATAAGGTTTTTATTACTAGATTCAAGTTGACCATTTTCTTGGGGATGATAATTGGATGAGTAAGCTAGATTCATGCCAAACCAGTCACACCTTTTTAGTAACGGGAATTCCTTGAAATACTTGGCATTATCAAAAAAATATTAGGCAAAATCAAACCTTGTGAAGATATTAGTTTGTATGAATTCCATCGAAATATTTTGGTGGCATTCTTGGTTTGGATGACTTCAATCTACTTGGTGAATTAATTAGTTGCCACTAATATCCATGTATGTCCACAACTATAGTGATCACTTTTCTCTCCCAATGAAATCCATCCCCCATCACCGGAAAGGGGTTGCTAAAAATATAAGAAACAAGAGGGAGAACACCACATTCTTTAAGTCTTACTACAAATTGTTTGCATGGATAAACTATTCTTACCTCTTGGAAGAATCAGTAAATAGTGAGGGCCATTGATAACCAGCTTTGATAATTTTATGTATAGTATTCTTTACTACATAGTGGCCTCCACATAATCTGCGATGAAACTCGATAACTAATTTTGTAGATCGCTCCTTATTAAAAAAAATCATAAGGACACCTTTAATAATTTTCCATGTTATTCCTTATTTTGTAAGAATATACTTTTGGGTATCCAATCTCAAATATCTACATTAATTTTTGTCCCAATAAGGAGAGAAAATTATATTCCTCAAGTAGTAAACAATATCTTCATACCATTTTGATCCCAATACCTCATCTTTAGCTCATATACTATTTTCTTCTTGCATATTAACTTCAAAAACATCCAAATTATATTGAATCATCATTTTGGATAACCCCTTTCCCCTCACAATATTTTTTATATGCACCTCGAGTCAAGTTATTGATGTTTTTAAACCCATCTACATATTTTTCTAGAATCCTCCAACTAAGTTAAGATGTCTTTGACTATATGATGAGGCACGTATGCTCTAATATTATAACTAATATTAGAATATCTAAAATAATTCATTGCATTAATCAAAGAATAAATTTGTTTATCCATAATGGTATAATTCAATTTAGCGTATGGTAATAATTTACTTAAAAGGAAATGGGTTGTTAATTCCCAACATTATCATTTTGTAACAAGAAAAAAACTATAGTGTGAGGAGATGCAAAAGAAAATAATTGAAAATATTTAATATATTTATGGTTGGTAGTAAAAGAACTCATTTAAGATCATCTATTACACCAACAAACACTCCTTATAATTCAATATTCTACTTGATCACCTGATCTTTCTTCATCATATTATTAATGAGAATGGTAATCTCAGTTAAGGTTGATATAAAGTGCATGAAAAAAATGTTTGGACACTTTTTTTAGAGTGTGGGATACGAATGTTATTAATAGGTTTTTATCTCTTGGGGTCAATCATCACTCCATTATTGTACATAATGTGCCCCAAAATGTTTCCCTTTTCTACTCCAAAAACACACTTTTTGGGATTAATAGATATTCCAAACTCCTTTCATTTTTGAAACACCTTATCTAAATGCTCGTATGATCTACTCACTTTTTGGAATACATTATGGTGTCATCCTAGTAGACAACCATGATCTTATTGATTATATTGGAAAATGAATTTTGATTTCCCTTTGAAATATTGCTCTAACATTTATGAGACCAAAAGGAATTGTGTATACATAGGTACCCAATGAGTTGTGAAAGAAATCTTAAACCTTCCAAATTATTTGACTATAACTTGATTATAGCCAAAGAATCCATCTAGCATGGATATAAGTTCTAATCTAGTAACTCTCTCCAAAATATTTCCATTTTGGGTATTGGATAATTTTCTTTTAATGACACCTTATTTGAGTTCATAAAATCCACACACAACCCGATATCACTATTCTTCTTTCATATTGGTTGAATAATTCCACATTTCAATTTTTTGAGTTGTTCTTCCATCTTGGTTGCCAATGTAGGATTGATTTTCCTCTTTGTTTAAATGGCTTTGCATCAGAATGCAAAGGGATTGCATGCTTAAAAATCCTATTTATAAGATTTTAGATCATCATAGAACCGGTCCATCCAATATTTGTATTTCCTTAACATTTTAATCGAGTTTTTTTCATCTTCATTCAAACATTTTTCAATAAAAAATAGGTCTAGGGGACACAATAATACCCAATTTATTTTCTTATTTATCATGTATTACTTGTGTTTCCCTTTATCTTACCTTGTCTGCAACATCAAGAGATATTTTAAGTACAACCTTCCCTCTTTAGATCTAAATTTTATTTAGATGAATTAACTCGTGCCCAAGAGAAACTCCTTCGCTTCTAATTTTTCAATAAAGTGTTCCAAGTCCATTAGCTGATCTACAAACTCAGTTGTATAATTCATGAATCTCATAATATAATTATCATCATCAAATACTTTCTAATGGTTTATATTATTAGGAATGGATGGCCTTATGAGTATTTCAACAACATAATTAAAAGGGGGAAATCATTTACCTTTGAAAAATTAGATGCATGGAAAACAAGTTTATTTATGATGTAGGGGAATTATCAAAAGAAATCAACAAATGCAAATTTTCATCCAAAGATGGTTATGGAAGTCATGAGGATAAGTTTAAGAGACAAAAGAAAGTGTTATCATGAATGAAACTCTAGTTTTTATCATGAAATGGATATTTCTTGTAGAAGATTAAAGGTTGATTGACATCCTTTATTATTTAGAATTTTTATGATATATTAGTTGCAATGGAACCCTAAATGAGGCTATTTTTTATTAGTGTAATCAAGTTGGTTTAGAGCTAATACCCTATTTTGGTTTGTATGAAGAAGCTAAAGGACTATACGAATGTATGCTTGACTGTAATAACATTTGGGAAGGGCATATTAATGAGTTAGATATTTGAGTTACATGGAGAGATGTTGTGGAATGATGTTTACATGGTTGGAATGGTAGATACATTGAAATTACCTTTTGCATGTTATAAAATCATAAGCCAATCACAAAACAATGATTGTGCATGAATGTTGTAGACACATAAAATATGCTTACACTTAGCATTTCCTCCCATTCAACCGATTAACGACACTTAGTTAATTCCCCTTTTTCACTCCATTCTCATATGCCTTGTTACAACACCTTCTCAGTCATATTCCTCCTATCATCAACTTGCTTGACTAATATCTCTCTTATTAGCTAAACATTCCTCCTTTTGACCATTCAAAACCTCCCTAGTTCTCTCTAAACCACTTTTATTGGCTTCGTAGGCTATCTATCAATCACAATTGGTTATCCAAACCCCTCCCAACTCTCAATGAGTCTCTAATCACTTACTAATCAAAGTTTTACTAGCCTAAGCCCTAGTTAAATAGCCTAAACCAAGCTTAACTAAGCCTAAAGCATGTTTATCCTAATCTAATATAAAAGTGCTTTTTGAGCTTTAGTCCCACATGCACCCAAATTCTAAACTCTCCCAAGTGGAAAACTATAAATAGAAGGGTCACCCCTCCCTCTCAACCTTACACCTTGTTTTCATAACACATCTCTCTCACATTTGGAAATATTGGCATCGAGACCTCATTTGCATTAGCTAAGCTAATAGGCATTTGATCTTGGCTATCCTCCATTGTTGAAGCTCCTCCATCTTGCATCCATAACTTCATAGTAGGTTAGTAGGAGGGTATCTAACTTGGTCTTGTAGCCATTTTAGAGAGACCTCTTCACCTCCATTGAAGCAAACAACAAATCTAATTTGATTTCTTAGAATCTAACTAGGTTCACTTTCATTAAGCTTTCATGGAGTAGAGAGTAGTATACATGCTACGGTTTGAATGTTAGTTTTAAATTTATATATGCATAGATAGTTTCTTGTTTATCTCTTATCTCATGATGCATGGATGAGTAAAGCAAAGCTTTGAGGTTATTTAGCCTCATTCCATAGCTTGTGCAAATTTCCATTGCATACATTTGGCACGCCTGGTGGGACACTTATTTCTATCCTCCATTAATGGAGATCTTTTGAGTTCTTCAAAGTTCATTTTCATGTTTTTGGGTCAAAACACTTGTTAATTCCTCATTTCTGTTTCTAACACTAGCTAAATAACCTTAATTTGCATATATTTTGTGGGTTTGGTTTAGAAATAGGACACTTTGACTAACAACTAACCTGTTTGCTCTTGAAATTTTGAAAATTTGTGTTTTTTATAGGTTTTTCATAGGGTGCGCGTAGGTGTAAAACAAGGGGTGCATACATGTTGAAACCCCAACAGACCATTGAAACAGGCACAAACCTCGTCTAACATTCCTCATCATTTGAAAATTTTACCTCTGAAGGATGCGCGTGCGTCTCTCATCTGGGATGCTTATCCGCCTCTGCTGGCGCGTATACGTCAATGGCTTGACTATGTAAAAATCTATAAATTTTTCCTCTACAAGGACGTGCACGCATCTCCATCATTTGGGAAACATATTTACCTCTCTAGCCACGTATGCGTAAAAGGTTTAAATGTGTAAAAATTTGAAATTGTTTGTTTTTTGCTAGGGCGTGTAGTTGTTGGTTAGGCGCGTATGCATCACTCTAGGTGAGTAGGTGTCCCTGTTCCACTCTATTGACTTTGCATTTTTTACCTTGCCCACGTACCTATCTACTTGGATGTGCATCTCATTGGTCTGGGGCACGTATGTGTCATTCTAGGCACGCAGGTGTCTTTGTGTAGGCCGGATTTATCTATTTTATTTTTAGTGCTCCTTGTTTTGATCATATCTTTTGACTCGTTAACCCATTTTCAGAGTTTGAATAGGCATTGGAAAGATAACAAAGCATACTTTGCGAGGAAACTTCCAAAATTTAGATACCTTTGGTATATTAACTTCTATCACAAAACTCCCAAAGTGCTCCGGAGACCTCCAAAAATGCAAATTACTAAAAACTGTTAAAAAAGTGCAAAAATTGGATTTCTAGAATTTTTTGATTTTCTTGGTTTTCTAACTCTTGCAGGATTCTAACAATGGTTTAGAGGTTTCCTTTGCATTAAGTTTTTTTAGACTAACTTAATCAAAAACATTTGCATCTTTATTTGTGAGCGCGTATGCTCTTCCCTCGCACCTTTCTAGGTGATCTTGGGAATCAGAAACGCTTCACTACTTTCTTCATATTTGCAAAATGGTTTATTTAGCTTTCAAAGTTGGTTAAAAGGAACTCATTTTCACATTATACTTAGGAATTTTCCATTTATTGCAAATTTGAGTGAGATACCTTGTTGTGTATGCTCTTTCCTTGTGTCTTAGGACGATCTGGGAAATCAAAAACAACATCTTATCTCCTTTATATGACATTTTGGAAAATTACTAATCTTGGTATGTAGGACCAAAATCACTTGTCAAAGAAAGGTGTCAAAACAAAACACAAACCTTCTAATACACGTGTTCTTACTAGTTTCCAAATGATGTGCTACTTAAAACCATATTAAGCTAAGCAAATAAAAAACACACCATATTCAAAACATCAGTATTACGGGTTTCGAAAAGGGTACATCCCTATCCACTCAATTGGAACATAACCCCTTTGGCATAATGCCTTAAGCTATAACAATGGGGGTGGTTCCAGAACCCTAAAGTAGTCCACCGTTGTGTAACCTCGTGGATGAAACAGGAAGCGCTCCACTTACCCACTTGATTAGTTTTCCTTGTGAGATAGAGTTACAAGTTTTCCCTATCACGACCCTATTAAAAGTACATGATGGATGCATTTACTGCCCACTATGCTTGAAGGGGGAAAAGCCGAGATACTCCCAAACTAGTCATTGTGACTTTTTGGGTAAATCACCCACTCGTGGATAACTTTGTGACACCTAGTTGAGAGAACTTATTAGGAAAGCCATTTTTCTTGGAGCCCACTTTTACTAGTCCTTTGTCACATCTTAGCCATCATGAAGTGATAACTTGTTTGGATTCAAAACCTTGTTTTTCGAACAAGGCAAAGAATCCACTTAAGTTGGATCTAAGTTCCTTTCATCATGGAAATTAGATGATGTTTCACTTAGCTTAGCTTCTTTCTCACCTTTGGACAAGGTGAAGCTCTACCCAAGTGGCGCTTAGTTTATTTTCACATATTTTTATCTACACCTTTGCATTCTTGTTTCCCATTCGGGACAATAGAAGGCATCTTTCGAGAGTGTTGTCATAGATAGTGTTCACCACTTTTTTGTCCGTTTACGCTCATCCATGTTTGCGGCTGAGTTGTTAAATGTCTAAAGTGTGTGGATGCATCCTCATATCTTTGATGGCCACTTGATCTTGATTTCAGATCATCATCATAGTTCGATTGATTCATCATTTGATATCCCTTTGACATGTTGCCTCGTTTGCATTGTCTTGACATAATTAGGATACTTATGTCACGTTTTTCATAAATGTGATCTAAGTGTATGTATTTTAGTGTTACGTTGTACACATTTTAACACATCCTCAATATACTTTGACTTGGTTTTACTTCAAACATTTTCCAAAATCTTGAAGAGTGTCGCTTACTTTGTTTGTGTCATTTCGATACCACTTTGGCACTAATATCTCACTTCTCCACGAAGCTTGATAAACGTGTCTAATTGGTGTGGTTACATGGCTTACATTTGTAATCCTCACCCTTTAACATTTTGTCCTTGTTGGTTGTTGAATTTTTCATTGTATCCTTTGATTAGGAGTCACATCTACCCTTTGTTAAAATTTATGCCTTGTTCATTTCGAGCTTGACGTAAATGTTGACATTGTGTTGATCATCTTTGCATCAAAATCACTTTGCACACACATTTACATAGGGTGTATTTCCTTGTTGATTGGATTTGTGTTTCACACTTGCATGATTGTTCCTTGTGATTATTCATCTAGAAAAATTGTTTTCTAGGACAATCATTTTCGATCTCATTGAGATTGCGTCATCACGATGTCTATTTTCCTTAGACCTTCTTTGGAAAATCACACATGCATCTCCATACTTACGCAATGTCTAGTTGGTTTCCATTATGCTTCCCATGAATCGACATGGAATTTCCTTCCCTTTGAAGGTTTTCCATCACACTATCTAGATCTAGACATTTGTTATTAAAAACAATGCCAAAAATGACAGACTATCGCATAGGTTCTCACACTTACTACAATATAGAACCTAGGTTTAGCAATTCAAATCAAAATATTCCCATTAAAACAAAGCCTCATTTGGTTCTTCGTGTTAGAGATCCCATTCGAGTATCCCATTCCCCACCTTCAACTCATAGTCGGTGGTATGGTTTGGATGCTTCTGATCTAAATTATTATTCAGGTTCCCCCTACTCTTCTTCTTTTGATTCAGATCCAAACTACCATTCGGACTCCCACTCTTCTTCTGAAGACTTGGATCCTAACTATTGTTCGGATACCCCTAGATCAAATCTTGAATCACAGTCCTCCCTTCCTTCAGGACCTTTATTCCAACTCACCTCAACAACGTCTTCCTCCTTTGAAGACTCGTGTGACTCCAAATTCCATTGATCGAACATCTAATTTGGTTCTTGAGTCACGGTCCTCCCTTTCTTTGTAGGACCTCCTTCATCAGTCATCTCAATGACCTCTTCCTCCATTAAAGAGTTCCATGACTCGGATTCCCTCTAGTCAATCATCTAACTTGACTCCTATGTCGTAACTTAACGGATGGCTATGTGATCTTATTTTCTCTCCTACATTACATTGTCTTATAAAAAAGCAATCTAGGTGCTAATCCAAATCATCCGATCATGAGGCACCTACCACCAATCCTAATTCAGATCTTGAGTCATCTTCTTCTATCAATCAATCATCCCTCCTTATCGAACCTATTTCTTCTATTCAACCTTCTATGGCCAAATAACAACAACCTCTACTAATTGATTTCTCTCAGAATGAAGGAACAATTAGAGTACACGATGATATCCCTTTAGAGGATTGCAAACAAGGATTATTTCTAGAACTCAATATGCTCATGTATTGGGGAAAAAGTTGATTCCTTTTATTAGAACATAGATGAAAATCCTAAGGTTATGGAACTTGATTCTTCTTCTATTCCATCTTCACCTTCTTCTAAGAATGATGAGATGTCAAGATCTAGCATTGACCCATGGCCTATCTTCTCATTACTAAATCATTCCTTATCTATCACCATTCCTCAATCAAAATATCTCCTTGGGTCACCGTTGAGCAGCCCATTGACTTCTTCTTTCCTAGGGCTGAATCCTAGTAACCTTCCATTTTCTACTTGTGGGTCACCTCTTGGTAGCCTATTACCTTCTATTCTTGGGCCACGTCCTAGTATCCCTTCATCCTCTTCTATCTATGGGATACCTCCCAGTAGTCCTCCTCATCTATACTTGGGCCACACCTAGCATCCCTTCGTCATATTCTTCTATTCTTGGGCCATGTCCTCAGTAGCCCAATTTCTTCCATCTTAGGGCCATATCCTGGTAGCCCTTCATCATCTTCTATTAGTGGCTCACCTCTTGGTAGCCCATCCTCTTCAATTCTTGGACCATATCCTTTTCATCCATCACATATTTCTTCTATCAATGGTTGTGGCAAGCCCATGGTCATTTATCACATTAGTTTCAATTCATAAATGTTCACTTTCTCCCACTTCTCGGGATCAAAAAGTCACATGTCAGCTTATAAGAAACCCAAACAGGTTCATTATCAAGATCAGATCAAAACTTCCAAGATCTTGAAAGCACCCAACAACTCAAACAATATAAAAATTGTAAATCAAGCACAATTCAAGAACGCACACCAATGCAACCATCAAGTTTGGCATAAAGTGCATAAACCTTGGATAGGGAGATCAAGCTCAGCAAACAAAATCCATGTTTCAAGATAAATCGCAGTCATTTGTTGAGTACGAGCTCACCTTGATCATTGAGATTGGAGAAAACATTACTCTTGATAAAAAAGCACCTAGTCTCCCTTATCAAGGAAGTCACAAACATTGTTGTTATATCTTACCACATAGAGTGAATTTGTTAGTCCCAACCTCTTAAAACTATCAAAAATATAAAAATAAAATAATTCAAAAATACAAAAACATGAGAAAACACAAGCAAAATCAAAGGTACAAAGATCAAACATTACAATAAGGTATTGCGTACACATGGATGTTTCTTTCTTCCCTTTCTTGTCATTCTTATACAAGTCTTCCTACCATTTTCATCCCTTTGGTGATATTTTTATTAGCCTATTCACACACATTTTTGTGACATTTATGTCTATGGTATCTATTTGACCCTGGTCTTTTATCACCTTGGTAAATTGAAGAACGACTAACCTCTTAGAGATCCCATCACATTCAACATCTAATAAACTTGTTGCAAAGAACTTTTGGACATATTTGTTAACACTAGCCAATGTCATCATCACAATCACTTCCATATCCTTCCATCAAGCCATCTTTGGTTCTTAACCCCTTGTCAAATAAGAGAGCTGAAATAAGTTTTCAGAAAGAAAAAGAAACAAGATCAATCAATCAAAAATCAAAAGCTAAAAGCTAAAAGCAAAAGTAAATTGATATATTACTCTCTCTTGGGGTATTTCCAATAATCTCTATCAAGGCTATGGACACTGACTAGCAGTAGAGCAATGTTGTGATTAGAATCAAATACATCTCCGTTGGGGCTATGGATGCCTGGCTGGCAGCGGAGCAATGTATGGATATCCTTCCACCTTTCATTCACAAATCACCTATCACCTATCAAAATCAATCATTCCTACACATTGGCTAGGGTGTCTTCACTTGTTGTCTATTAAATATTCCCTTCAAGAGGTAATAAATTCCACATGCACACACTAGATCTCTATGAGTAAGTAGGATTAGTATGTTACCAAGTGTCCTTTTTTGACCTTGTTTAGACTCTTGCCTTAGTCCATATCTCGTCTCACGATTTATGCCTTTGGCTAATCACTTCTTCATTATGAGGCTTCTAAGCTACATTCATATCATTCACATCATTCTTCTACTTTGTTCAAAACATCCATGTGTATAAGATTACTTTTTTGCCATGTTTTTAGACACCTTTGTCCCCTTTCACAAAAAAAATCTTCTTTTTCCTTTCTATCATGTGCTTTTAGGCCAACTTACGCTGGGGGCATCCTTCCTTCTTCCCAAAACTTCATTGATTTACGTTCATCCATCATGTTGAACCTATCCATAATGGCCTTGGGTCCCACTTCTACTTGTGAAGAGTTTTCCTTTGAATACTCCCACCTAATTGTTGGGGCATTTTTGCATCTTCACCTTTCTCGTATGCACGTGGCCTTATGCCCTTGTACATCCATCTACCACTAGGGGCATCCACGCTTCCTTGTCTTTGTGTACATAGTTTTAGAAAACTTTCAAAATCAAAAACATTCAAATATGTTAGAAAAATCATGAAAAACATTCAAATATGTTTCAAAAACTTCTAAATAATATAAATCATCCTACAAAACGTCACTCTTTTTCTCACTTGTTCATGTGCGTGACTCGTGGATCATCTTGATCTACCTCCATCAACAAAAGTTAGGCTTCTTATTATGTTTGTACTCTGGGGCACAACAAGTTTCTGGATATGTTTCATAGTGCACATTACTTTTTCATCAGGACCGAAGTGTCCTCCATTATTCTCCTTGTATACATATCCTTGCTTGGGGCACCATCATCAACCCTTGTCATTATTTCACATAGGTCGGAATCTGAATATTGATAACAAACACATTATGTTATGTTTCTCTGTTAGGTTTGGCTTATTTACTTTATCGTATTGCATTGTATTTTGTATGTTGCATGGAGTTAGGCATCTTTTACTTTCTCGTATTGCATTGCATTTTGTATGTTGCATGGAGTTGCTTTTTTTAGCAATGGAAATTTGTTTGTATATGGCTTTTCATGTCATACTACACTTTTTTCATTCTTTTTAATAAGGACTAATGATGAAGATCACTAGAAATATGATGAAAATAAAGTTGTTTAAAAGGCACTAGATGGATGTTAGCTCATTCCCTCTTCCTCATATTCCTTTTTTTTCTATATCCCCTTTCTTCTTCACACTATTCTTTCTTTTGTTCTCTTCTTATCATTTTTTTGATCATCGATTGAGTTCTTCTATCACCCCATCGACAATCGAGGGGCATCCTCCATTCTACTCATTTTTCTTCTATCCCTTCAAAATTTTCTACTTGTTTATGCTTGTCTACTTTCTTTGAAGTGACGTCACTTACATCACCTCAAAGAGGGGCAAATGTAGACACCTAAAATATGCTTACACTTAGCATTTCCTCAATTCAACTGATTGACGACACTTCATTAATTCCCCCTTCTTTGCTCCATTCTCGGATGCCCATTTACGACACCTTCTCAATCGTATTCCTCCTATAATCAACTTGTTTGACTAATATCTCTCTTATTAGCTAAACATTCCTCCTTTTGACCATTCAGAACCTCCCTAGTTCTCTCTAAACCACTTTTATTGGCTTTAGAGCTATATCTATCAATCACAATTGGTTATCCAGACCCTTCCCAACTCTCAAAGAGCCTCTAATCACTTGTTAATCAATGTTTAACTAGCCTAAACCCTAGTTAAATAGCCTAAACCAAGCTTAACTAAGCCTAAAGCATGTTTATCCTAATCTAATATAAAAGTGCTTTTTGAGCTTTAGTCCCACATGCACCCAAATTCTAAACTCTCCCAAGTGGAAAACTATAAATAGAAGGGTCACCCTCCCTCTCAACCTTACACCTTGTTTTCATAACAAATCTCTCTCACATTTGGAGATATTGGCATTAGACCTCATTTGCATTAGCTAAGCTAATAGGCATTTGATCTTGGCTATCCTCCATTGTTGAAGCTCCTCCATCTTACATCCATAACTTCATAGTAGGTTAGTAGGAGGGTATCTAACTTGGTCTTGTAGCCATTTTAGAGAGACCTCTTTACCTCCATTGAAGAAACAAAAAATCTAATTTGATTGCTTAGAATCTATCTAGGTTCACTTTCATTAAGCTTTCATGGAGTAGAGAGTAGTATATATGCTAGGGTTTGAATGTTAGTTTCAAATTTATATATGCATAGATAGTTTCTTGTTTAGCTCTTATCTCATGGTGCATGGATGAGTAAAGCAAAGCTTTGAGGTTCTTTAGCCTCATTCCATAGCTTGTGCAACTTTCCATTACATACATTTCTTGGTGGGACACTTATGTCCGTCCTCCATTAATGGAGCTCTTTTGAGTTCTTCAAAGTTCATTTTCAAGTTTTTGGTTCAAAACACTTGTTAATTCCTCATTTTTGTTTCTAACTCTAGTTAAATAACCTTCATTTGCATATATTTTGTGTGTTTGGTTTAGAAATAGGACACTTTGACTTATACCTAACTCACCCTCTCATGATTTAAAACATCCCTTTAATGATGTAAAATGCCTCTTTGAGTTAATGGGGTATATGAAGAGTCATCAAAATTTGATTAGGTTTCAGGAAAGAATGCATTAAAATATGGTTGATTCGAATGATGGGGATTTATTTATCCTATAGATAAAGAAAAGAAGGAGAGGAGAGAGATTCCTTGAGGACTACGATGATGGACAAATGATGGAGCATAATTTTTTTATCTAATACAGTTATGAGGCAATAAAACTCTAGTTTTTAATCATGAAATGGTTCTTTCTTGTAGAAGTTCAAATTTTGATTGATATCCTTCCCTGTTTATCATTCTTATAATACATTCATTACAATGGAACCCTAAATGAGACTATGTTTTATTATTGGAATCAAGTTGGTGGAGAGCAAATTCCTTGTTCTAGTTTGTATGAAGAATCTAAAATAATGTACAAAGGTATGCTTGATGTAATAGATTTTGGGAAGGGGATATTGATCATGAGTTAGAGATTTATGTGGAGAGAGGTTTTGGAATAATGTTTACATGGTTGGAAGGGTAGATCCCTTGAAATTCCTTTGTTTGCATGTTAGAATACCTATAAAAAATCACAAAACTATGATTGTGCATGACCGTGAAATCTAGTGTTTGATTGTGGAAGTTTTGTAAAGGCATATTGATGAATCGTAGGATGAACCCATTGTTTGAAGATAAATGGACTTGGTTTAGTAAGATTATAATTCCATGAGAGGGTTTATGTTTTATGTTGCTTGATGAAAGATGCATTGGAGAACTAAGTGATTTCCATAATTAATTGACTCCACAAGCTTTACATGTGATAAATTCATGTGTGATATATTGAAGAAAAAATCAATCCCAAATATTTTGGTTCAATAAGGATTTTTAAGAGTTTTATAGAAAATTTTCTCTTATCGGGTTTCAAGGAAACCCTCTAGGTTTAACAACAAAGTGAAGTTTGAGGGCTTTACCTCTGCTTATAGAGGTTTGAAACTTTGTACAAAATACCTTCATATGACCCTAAGATAGATTCAACAAGAATAATTGCAAAAATTTTGTATGCAGTCTAAAATAATGATGATAGCCCATATGAAGATATGCATGCATAGTCTAGAGACCTAATAGGAAGGGTCATTTTCTTAAGGAAGTGGGCTTTAGAGTTGGTACCCATTCTTGGAACTTTGCACATAGATAAATCTTAAATGGATGCCTATAAATGCATGATAGGACTCTTGGAACCCCTAAGAAGAAATATATGCTTAAAAGGGCCTAGAGGTAGGGATAGAAGAGCTAGAAAGCTAGAAACATGAAAAGGATTGATTGTGAAAGATGTATAAGGAGTTGGATTTTAAAATTTCACACACACCATATTGTGCCTAAAGGGTCCTTGAATAATTTTACAATTTTTTCAGGGTATGCATGGAAACTCCCTACCATGAATCAAGCAGAGTAATGAACTTAAGAACACTAAAAGAGCAAATTTTGTGCTAGATAGGTGAAGTATGCTATTTTAATCATTATAAAGCAATTTTTATATGGTATAACATTATTTGAAGTGTTAAACAAGGTACAAAGAAGTGGAAGAGTTAGTGTGGGCTAAAAATACAATAGTTCCTTTGTTGTGCTAAGATCTAGTGAATAAAGGTAAGATAAAAGGGAGTTTGTATGAAATGCGACCGAGTTTAATAGTTGAATTCACTTTGAATGTAGGGTGTAGAATATAGTATATTGAATTGTAAAGCCATATAAGGTGAAATAGGTCAAATTTTATAAGATTGAACCATTTTTGGCTACCAAGGAAGATCCTCACCGTATGGCTATTGGTGAAAGTTGTTGATTGATCTGTTGACACTAAAATTTTCCTCTGTGATTTCTATTTCATTAATGTATGTATTAGGAATAGGATTTTGTTAAGTATAATTAGCAATGGTGTCGATGAAGATAATGGCAATGTAAGTATGATGCCACTAATAATGTATAGTATGGTAATAGTCAAATTACATTAGGAATGTTGTGGTAAAAAGTAAATATCTGTCGTAAGTGGTTTGGTAATGTTAAAATTTAAAAATTAGGGTAAGTAGAGAAGTAGGGTCTACATGATTAGGAATTAGAAATATTATATTTGTAATAAGGACAAGGAGATATGTCATAAATATTTTTGTATTTTATTTGTCAAAAAGTCTAAAAAGGTGGAACCCAAGTGAAATGATAAGGTTTATCTTATCTTAAAATATAAGCCTACATGTAAAGATAAGAGTTAAGGTATGGAATATGATTTGTCGAGTAGATTTATTATCCTATCCGAGAGATAGGGTGGATAAGCTTGAAAGATCTATAAATAAAGAGGCCACCCCCTCATTTAATATAGAAGGAAGTAGTGAGAAATATTGTATGAGGAAGTATGTGAAGGAAGCCATTAAGAGGTGTAATTGGGAAGTTTCTCCCATAGTTATTGTTGGAAGGCAAGTGGAGTTAGTAACGCTAGAACTATTTCATGGGTGAAATTGTAACAATTTCATGTTAATAATATAATTTACACTTATATTTCATATTTTTCATCATTTATTTGTATCATAGTCTATGGTATTCTTGTGTTATGTATGTTATTGTGTATCTAGATTACTACCACCAAGCTACAAGTTGTGCATTATTAAATAATCATAACACGAGGAGTTCCCGTGAAATATTATCGAGGCTTTGGATTGGTGTTGACATTTTGGTTCTATTCTGGGACCATTCCTCGTTGGTGGAATTTCTAGAGAGATATTCCCAATTAGTCAGAAATCATTTGGAGGGTAACCTTGTTTTTACTATGCCTACTAGTTACCATGGTAAATTTACTTTTTACCATGCATAGTATTTACTACAGTAAAGTCACTTTTTACCGTGAATAGTATTTACCACATTAACTTCTCTTTTTACTATGAATAGTATTTACCATAGTAACTTCACTTTTTACTGTGAATAGTATTTACCACAGTAAGTCAAGTTTTACCATAGTAAATATAAGTTTACCATGGCCATTCCTATTTTACTATAGAAAGGTGTAAAGTCACTTTCTATTATAGTGATTCCAATAATTTGTGCACATAAGTCTTGCTAATTGTACTTGTGGGTTAGTATTTCACTGTGGTTACTTTTGAAAATGGGAAAGATTCTTGTTTTTCAGCCCAATCTAATGAAGATGCCCCCTCTTTAATTCAATAATTTAAACGATCTTGTATTTGTAATGGCCTCATCGGAAAGGAACAATGGAATGAATTTTTTCTACCTTTTTAGATGGTTTGGCCCTTAAGTGGTTTGAAACACTAGGTGATAATGTGAAAAACTCATGGGATTTATTAACTAAAAGTTTTCTTGGAGAATTTGGTGAACAACAGAAATATGTTGATCTCATGATCGAGATCACAAAGCTAGTGTAAGGAGAGAAAGAGAATATTAGATATTATAATGCTCGTGCTTTGGAGTTAAGGAGAAATCTCGATGCCAAAATCCGAAAGGAAGGATTAACCGATGGGTTGATGAGTGGCATAGATAATTTCCTCTGTAAGCACTTCGCTCTTGGGATGAAGCCGGAGATAAGACAACGAGTAAATTATGACCTCCTAACAACCCTTAGAAAAGAAAAGGATATTTCTAGAAGGAAAGAAGAAAGCATGGAAGAGGAGCCCAAAGAAGTGGTTATCAAGGCGGAGCCTACACCAACACCTTTGGTCCGTAGACCACAACCACTTTTGGTGAGAAAAATATTACCACTAGTACCTCCACTCGGTATGAAGATCTCCTTAGATGGTCTAGTTAACTATTAATCTTCTTCAAGGAAATGAATTTAGTTCCCAAAATTCCTAGGGAGATAGGGGTCAAAAAGAAATATATATGAAGTTGTATGTTATGGTTGTCATAAGAAGGGTCATTATAAGTATAATTGTCCTAATAGAGCTTCCATGTTTGGTACAAGAGATAATGATAAAGGAAAAGCACCTATGAATTCTTTTGATTTAGTATATAGGAGTATAAATAATGAAGTAGATGTGCTTGTGAAAAAAAGAAAGAAAGAAAAAGATAACCAAGATGGAAATGATCCTAAGAAGATGAAAGGAGAAACTAGTAAGAAACATAGGAGAAGAAATTTTGGTGTGTAGCATTTTCTGATTTCATAGGGGCAAGGACCATACTCCATCTTAGAATATCTTTCCAAAATGCCTGAAAATATTCCATATGGAAAACTTCTTGCTATGTCTTCTGAGAAGAGGTGGGAGCTACGAAGTGGAATCAATTCTTGGCGAAGAAAAAAGATTGAGGTTCCTATTTTAGAAGCAGAGGTGGATCCCTATGCTCCATAAGCTGAGGTATTATGTAATGGTATTTCAATTCATGATGTCTTAGTAGATGGGGGTGCTGCAATTAATGTAATGATTGAGTCGTAATGAATGTGTTGGGTTCAAAAATTGATTGACCCTCAAAACTTATGTTAAAGTCATTAAATAAGGGAAAAAGTAAACCAAAAGGTGTTGTTTCAAATGTGGCAATATATTTCATGAGTGTTGTATGTGTGGTAGACTTCCAGGTGATGAAGAATGGTACTGTTGTGTACCCAATGTTGTTGGGAAGGCCATGGCTAAGGATATTTCATGCAAGAAACTACTATATTGAAGGCTTCATGACACTTGGACATGTCAAAGAGAGGGTGAAAATAAGCATGATCCCTTGGCATCATAAGGCGTAACTTGTGGATTCAAGTGATGAAACGATGATTGGACATCCTCTCGATTACTCCAGATTACAATGAAGTGGACACGAAGATGAAGAAAGTGAGGTTGATGTTTTGGTTATGGATATCCTTCCAGATCACACCGACTCATGAACCTATAAAATTTTCAAGAATAAAATTATGATCATCTCTAATAAATAAATATCGGTGATGTTGTGATGGAGAGTGTGAAGGAATCCTACCTCCATCTCTTTCTAAGGTACATGCACTTATTCACTTTTGATTACAAGGAAATCCATCAAGTAAGTTGGGTAGAAAATTCTATTGAGTGGTAGATGGTTCTAAGCCCATATAGAAAATGCCATATAGAATGAATCCTAATTTTTCCAAGACTGTAAACAATTAAATAGATAAGTTGCTTGATGCAAGATTCATATTTCTTGTGGAAAATTTAGAATGGGTTTCTCCCATTGTGATCTCAATAAAAAATAATGGGAAGCTACACATTTGTGTTGATTATAGGAATCTCAACAAGGTGACAAAGAAGGATCATTACCCTCTTCCATTGTCATATCAGATTTTGGATGAAGTAGGCTGAAAGGAGTGTTATAGTCTTGTAGACAGTATAGGGGATACAACTAAGTTCGCATAGTGGAGAAATATCGATGAAGACTATGTTCACCACTCCTTTGGGAATTTTTTTTTATAGAGTTATGTCATTTGGGTTGTGTAATACTCCAACAACATTCTAGTTCTTGAAGAATAGGGTGTTTGAACCCTACATTGGAAACTTCATCAGAGTATTCTTGGATGATTTTTACATCTATGGGAGAAAAATGGACCACTTGACTGGATGGAGACAATATTTTAGAGGTTAGATGAAGCACAAGACTCACTAAACCCTACAAATGTGTCTTTGGATGTTCTAAAGGTGTTTTGTTAGGGCATGTTATATCTAGAGATGGTATTGGTACCGATCCTGATAAAGTTTCAAAAATCAAAGAGTTACCATTTCCTATGAATAGAAGTAAGTTGAGATCATTTTTAGGCCATGTGGGTTACTATAGAAGGTTCATCAAAAATTTCTCAAAGATTGTACAGCCACTAACCCTATTCTTGAAGAAGGATGTTACTTATGAACCAAGGGAAAAGACACATGAAGATTTTGAAAAACTAAAGGAAGATTTAGTGTCTTCACATGTTTTAAAGAATCCATACTGGAGAAAGACATTCATTATGTATACTGATGCTTCAGATGTAGCACTAGGAAGTACTCTGAGCCAAAATTTTCCACATCCATATCTATATATAAGACTTATAATCAAGGCCCTTTTGGATCTTCAATCAGATGAACATTATTGCTCTCTACATAAATTCATAGTTCTCCCTCCAAAGGAATGGTTGTAAAGGATATATCCATTTGAATGCTTTCTCAAATTGAATTATCCAACATTCATGACAAAAACATATCCCACTTGGTAGGAAAATCAACTACCACCACATCCCTAGACAAAAAATCACTAGGGCAAGCTTGAAGTTGAATAATGAGTCCCCTAACACATCCCACCATAGGAACTTCTATAGAATCCATATAATAACACCCTCCATAGTTAGTTGATATTTTTATTACTAACCCATTCATTACAATGAATTGCATTATGATGCAGGAAGCCCCTAAATCGAACATAAATTATGTAACAACCACCCATTCACAAGAAAATTTATATATAATGCATCAACATCAAGCTAACTTTCCACTAATGATGTTCCCAAGTAGATCTTAGGAACCTCCTCTAATTATTCACTAAATTCCTTGGCTTCAACAGTATAATTAGGTGGGTGATTAGATATTTTTTCATCAAGGAAAGAAAAAGTGTAATTATATGCTTAGGGATGCATAACAACTCAGTTGGGGGCTATTACTCTGAAATCACTAAGGAAACTAGCCATATCACAAGCAACCCAATTTTTAATTGGTGTATTTAGAGGTAATGTGGTAGTATTGGAATTATGGATACAAGAAGAAAGGGTGTATGGAATTGAATGACCCAAATCATAAGGTGACGAAGTATTATTTTTAAGTAGCTTGTAGGTTTAGTCTCCACTCATTTCCTCTTATTTTCAGCTATATTTTTGGAGCATTAAGGACACTTAATCACATTATTAAGAATAGGATACTACCTCTCATAGGTTATATAAATCTTTTTGTTTAGCAGGATGAGGTGGAGTGATCTTCTGCTTTGGACCAACAACAAAATTCATAATTTTTTCTTCAACCTTACTATCATTTTTCTCAAGTGGAACACCCTTAGGATTCTCCTTTGCAGTTTAGTTTTGGTGAGAGCTAAAATTTCTCTTCAAATTGCCTTCCACCATAACACTTCTTTATCATCTGAGATCTCAAATATTTAAAATCATACATAGGAAGCTCATAAGTTCGTGAAACATTGATTTAATCTTGATCACAGTCAAACATATATATATATATATATATATATATATATGTATGTATGTATGTATGTATGTATGTATGTATGTATGTATGTATGTATGTGTGTATGTATGTATGTATGTATGTATATTGATCCTAAATTATCTCAATCATTATCATCATGATCTGAATAAGAACTAATTGAATCACGCACACAAGAAGGATGAGGCAAGAAGAATTCATCATGCCATATTGATTCTTCTAAGATGTTTACCTCATTAGTACTAGGAGTAATGGGATTAGGTGTATCTATATCATTACGTCTATTTTTAGGTCTTCTCTCTATGAAAAGGATTCTTCCCCGTTTCCAATTTCAATCATGTGCAAACCCTCTTTCTTGAGTATGTGACATTTCATTTACTTAATTTTTATTTTGAGCATGAGGAAAGAATTTTTCATTTCTATCCACTCTATACTACAAGTATTTTAAATATCCTAGCATCTTATATAACTTCTCATACACACTCAATGAAGTACTTAAATAAATTTTATTTGTTGGTGGAAGGAGCTTCACATCGTCCCCTTTATATGGATTTCTAATTTCTCTTATGTTATTCTCAATATTTATTTCAATAGTATAATCATTTCTTAAATTGACTGGGACTTTATCTCAAAGTTTAGGAGATAAATGTATTTTGATGATAAATCAGGTTCATGTTGTGTACTTTCAATGCTACTAAGGAAAAATGTGTAAATTAAGTAAAGGTACAAGCACCTACACACCCACAATATATGATTACACCTAAAAATACAAAAGATGGAGATAATTCTTATGAATATTTGAACAAATATTACATATGGTTATGTTGATATAATAAGTGGATGATTATAAAATATGGAATAGATCCCATATTATAAAAATTGTACCCTACACCATAGTGTTATTACAACCATTGTATTACAAAAAGTTGTATTCACCTAGCATAAATTACTAGAATACTCCAAACGGTAGCTTATGGAGAAAGATACTTACTAAAACCTAACATGCCTAAACTTTAGATATGTTGATCTTGGGTATCTCATGGATCAAGATACTTACTAAAACCTAACATCTCATAAAATTGAGCTTCATAGCAAAATAGCTCATTTACATTACATATATGATGGCAAAATAGATTTTATTCTGGAACACAACATGCCCTCCCACTTTGTGAATCTTATTCCATAAATATTGAAGACAAAATGGAAGCTACTCTATATTCTTCTTCCTTATCCCTTTCTTTGAGATGATCATATGCATTCAATTGAGCAAGAACAAGATTTGAAAATGGTATATTTTGATGAAATTCATGAACTCGTTCTCAAATTTAATTTGATGTATATGCTCAAGTTAGTAAAATGAAGAATTGAATGGCACAATAAAGACATTATAAACCATGTACATGTGAAATCATAGGTTTAGTGATAGGGAGATTATTGTTTCAACAATTTGTGCAAAAATCCAAGTGAGAGAAAATAAAAAAATCATCAAATTTTACCTATAAAAGTAAAAAAAGGATCTTCCATTAGGGAGTAAGCTCAAACACTAAGTTAAATTGTCAAACTAAACCTCATGAAATAATTTGTAACCAATCATTTACTATCATGTATTTTTCCTTTATCTATACCTAAAAATTTAGCTCTTGCTAATTTGAGACACATGACCTTAATCAACTTCATCAATCACTTCAAGTTCTCAAGGATTTGGTTGTATGTTCAAGCCACCGATGGTTGACATGTGATCTCCATCAATGCCACTATTCCCCATGATCTTTAAACTTTTATCTCCATAATTTGTGGCACTCATGAATGATATTTGGATGTTATAGGTGTCACCACCTTTACTAACCCTAATAACCTCGACCCATTTGTATCCTTATTAAAATGATCATTCACACTTGACTCGTATCAATTTCCCTTTCAATGTGCTTAGATTATCTCTCTCTATTACTAATGGGTAGCACTTGTCTCCCACAATGTTCCCACTCTTTGTGTGGCTTAAGGATTTTGGTTTGGCCTCAAACTTTTACCATAAATAGATAACAAACATGTATCTCCAAAGATAATCAACCCAAATCAATGTTATCTTAGGAATACAACATATTATAGCCACTAGGTTAATGTTTACGATTTAAAGTTAATTCAAAGTCACTATTTTAACCATCAATTAAATGCTTCAAATCTAAAAACCTCCCAAATCAACAAAAAACAATTCTGATCTTTCCTATACACAAGCATTCCAAGAGGATAAAATTATGATTTATTAATTTTTATTCATATGGGAACCAAAAATTTCTTTCAATTACCATGAAAATATTTGAACTCTGAAATTTTAACTATAAAACTCAAATTGAAGTGAACAAATTTGGGTGCCAACACTTTGTAATACTATGTTAAATATTTCTCTATATGTGTGTATAACTAAAATGGATGGGTGAAATGAATCCTTACATAAATTTATATAGTAGAAAAACTGATAATACTATGCAAGAAAAGTAGCACATCATATAGTGTTTCTTTTATACCTCTTAGAGGAAAAACTAGACAAAATCTCTCCAAATATTAGAGTTAAAACATCCATAGGGATAGTTACTAGCAAAAATCATTTTTGTTCCATGTGGAATAATACACTTCATTGTCATGTTTTCAAATATATGTTTTTTTTTGTAAAAATGGTCCTCATATGCCTCCTCTTAAAGGTATTTGATAATCAACAAGAAATTTTTACACATGTTTTTGGTATTAGTTAGTCTAAATTGTGTAATTTTATACATATACTCGACGTAGGTGAATTATAAATAGTACTTTAATTAGATTTGTTATAGAACTAAGTAGGTATTAGGAATATTTATTTATTAATAAGAATCCATACTCGGGATTCATTTATATATACTTTTCCATTTAGACCTATTTCTTGATTTCCCGTGAAAAAGGGAAATTTGAAAATTTGAATTTATTTGGCATAGTTGAAGAGTTGTAGTAAGTTAAAAAGGTCTAAGTCCACTAGTAAGGATTATTTAGGGTTTGATAATGTGTTTTTATTTTTATTATTAATTTTCTAAGTGTAATTAAGTCCTAAACTCACCAAGGCATATCCAACATAGTTTAAAAGCTAAATTTAACATATTTGGAGTTTTTGGTTTTTGAGAGATATTTAGGAAATGAAACATGAAGGAAATATTATTAGACACTCAAAAATAACTAGATGAATATCAAACCACTACTTCAGGAGGAAAAAATTATCTATAAATAAGGATAAACAAACAAAGCTACAAGTCTCTTGAGAAGGTTGTTGTTAGAGAGTAAGGATTTGTAAGGGTTTTTAATTGGTTTAAAACAAAAATTAAATAAATAATTCCTATTATGATCTTGTTTGGAAATAAAAATGTGTGAATTAAATTTTGTTTTTGTTTCTTGTTCTTATTTCGGATCTCATGTTAATGATTATAAGATGCGAGGATCAAACACACACTTGAGAGTTATAGTCTTGGAAAATGGGATTTTAAATGTGTTTCATGATTTTTAAGACATATTAAGTACAATGAAGGGTATATAATGATAAATTAGACCATATCTAGGTGTTAGATTTGATAAAAAATCTCAAAATAAAAAATTATGCCTTTTTGTATCCTCTTAAGCTTTGCACAAACATGTCTAGGGTTTCTAAAGAAAAACCTTAATATCTCCAGCTTTTAATTATCCAAAAATCCTCAATTTTTTGGGTAGATAGGCTTTGAGTTACTCTAACACAATTATGATTTTTCATGTAACTTTATTCTTTACAAATATAGATATAAGTGATTGTTGGCAATCAAGCTTAAAAATAAACCCAAAATAGGAAAAACTAATTAGTTTTCTTCAAATTCACCTCAAGATCTCAATTAACAAGGTATAGGAATGACAGCTTTGGATGTTGAGCACAACATATTTATAAATTTTTGATACCAAATCAATATATATAGAGTTTGAATCAATTATTTAGAAGTATAAAGAAGCCTTAGTAGTCCTAGAAGTAACTATAAGTCTATTAAAAGATATCACTTCTTGGCACAATAAATACCCCATTGGCAAGTCACATACACCATAGTGGTATCAAATAAATGTTTTTGAGTTTCTTAAAATAGAGATCATTCAATAAAGAGAAGAATAATTGGTGAGAGGATATGGAAGAAATATCGAGAGGCGGAGTAGCAATAAATAGAAGGCAACCTACTCTACCCATGTTGATTGAAGTAATGAGGGACATTAGATCTTGTTTGTAGGAAA
The DNA here is from genome assembly GCA_018340775.1 of Taxus wallichiana var. yunnanensis. Classification (NCBI taxonomy): domain Eukaryota; kingdom Viridiplantae; phylum Streptophyta; class Pinopsida; order Cupressales; family Taxaceae; genus Taxus; species Taxus wallichiana. The sequence continues at coordinate 294,458,368 of CM031234.1, read as the reverse complement.
TAGATATTTCTCAAAGGATAGGAATCGGCATTATATATTTCAATGATAGATAAGAGGAAGAGCCTCAATAATAAGGGGAAAAATAAAGATAAGAAGAAAAATAAGAAGAGAGACTAATCCGAGTAATTATGGGGTAAGTTCTAAACCAAAACTAGAGGTACCTATGTATGAAGGTAAGCGCGAATGTGGAGGAGTGAATTGACTAGATAACTATTATGGATACATATTTTGAGTATGTAAATTTATGTGATGATAATAAGGTGAAGTTTTCCATGACAAGATTGAAGGGTTGTGCATCTCTAGGATAGGATGGAGTACACGATGTGAGATGAAGGAAAGGGAATCTAAAGATTAAAATATGGGACATAATAGTAGATAAGTTAAAGTGTAATTTCATGCCAAAATACTATCAAACCAATCTATTCAAGAAACTTAAAAATATAAGGAAAAGGGAGATGAAATTCAAGGATTATATGAAAGAGTTTTATAGATTGACGATTAGAGGTAGTCATGTTGACGAAGACATGGAAATGGTAGCTAGATATCTTAATGGATTGATATAAAATATTCAAGATGAAATTATCCTTTTGTCACCAATATCAGATGAGGATGAATATTAATTTACCCTTAAGTTTGAGGAGAATGTATATCGGAATTAAACAGAAAATTCCAGGGAAGTGGAAAAATATATAAACGAAGAAGACAAAAATGGTAGAGGTTAGCCAAAAATTCACAAAGAAGAGGCTAGCAGAGTTCATAAAATCAAGATCAAAATCCAAGAGGCATTTATTCATTCAAAGGTAGGATACCTTATCCAATAGGTAAAGGAATAGGTTTATGGGGTAAGTGTTATAAATGCAAAAAGTATATAGGACATAGATCTTATGACTCCATAGAGAATATTTCTACAAGTTGAAGTAGTGTAAAATTTTTCTAATCTGATAAGGATATTGTGTGATCACCTTCTCAATAAGATGCACATGAATTTATCGATTCACTTCTTATGAATAGAGTATTTCTCAAATCAAAAAAGGAGATTAAGGAGTTTGAACAAAGGACTACATTGTTCGAACCACTTGTAAGGCTAAAGGTAAATCTTATAAATTCGTTATAGAAAGTGGAATTATTGATATCTAAGTATCTTTTAAAATGGTTGATAAGCTAGTCTTGAAGAATTCAACACACCTCACTTCTTATAAGGTTCCATAGTTGTAAAATGGGAACAAAGTCTTGGTGAATGAGAAATGAAAATTTGATTTTTAAATAGGTAGCTACAAGGATGAGGTGTTACATGATGTCATTTCCATGGATGTTTACCATATCCTGTTCGGAAGACCTTGGCAATATGCTAGGAAATCCATACATGATGGGAGAAATGATACCTACACCTTTGAAAAAGATATGAAGAATAACATACTTATACCTTTAAAGGAGGAGAATGCAGTAGTGGAGGATGGTCCAAAGGTTTTGTTGACAAGTGGAAAACAATTCTTGTAACAAATCAAAAAAAAGAGGTATGTTATGCACTTGTTAGTAAGCCTAAATTAGTAATTACAACCATTAATTTGATCGATTTTCCTCTAGAAACTCATAATTTTATTAATGAGTTTTTGATATAGTTTTGGATGAATTTTATGATAATTTACTACCAATGAGAAGCATCAGTCACCACATAGATCTCATTCCAGGATCCAACTTACCAAATAAGGATACATATTGGATGACACCATACAAGAATGAAGAAATCAAGAAACAAGTGTAGGATTTTTTGAACAAGTGGTTATTTAGAAAAAAATTAGTCCTTGTGTTGTTCCAGCAATACTAACACCTAAAAAGGATGGATGTTGGATAATGTTTACTAATTCAAGATCCTTCAACAATATCACAATCAGGTATAAATTCCCTTTTCATATAATTATTTACGTGGTGTAAGGTACTTCTGCAAGATAGACTTGAAATGTTGTCATCATCATATCATAATCAGAGAGGGAGATGAATGTAACACAACCTTTAAGACAAATGATGAGCTCTATGAATGGATTATGATGCCATTTGGATTAACCAATGCTCTAAGAACATTTATGATGATTATGAATGAGGCACTCAAATATTTCACCGGTAAATACTTCATTGTCTATCTAGATGATATTTTGGTTCATATTCAATGAAGGGAATAACATATTGAATATGTTAGAATGGTTTTGAGTAAGCTACATGAATAAAAGTTCATAATAAACCTCATCAAGTACACCTTCATGAAGATATAGTTAATATATTTAGGATTTGTCATTTTAGAAGAGGCTTGAAGATGGATAAAGAGAAGTTAAAAACCATAGATAATGTCATACACCAAGGAGTGTTTATGACGTAATAGGTTTTCATGGTTTGGCTATTTTGTATAGAAAATTCATAAGGAATTTTAGTAGTATTTGTGCTCCAAGTTTGGAAACAATTAAAGGAAACAAATGACCAATTAGATGAATTTATTAGCATGTATGTTCTAGTGTTTTCATTGATGTAAAAGGTGCAAGGACATTAATGAAAAATGATGATGAAAATAAGTGAAATATGATTTTTTTATTAATGATAACATGGGAAGACATGTATTGGCATGCTTGCAATGGTGGAAATGGTGAGAGTTGCTTGGTCAAGTAGAACTAATTAGGAGGTTTAATCAACATGGGTGTTGGAACATGAAGGACATAGATATATTAATGTTTGTGAATAATTGTATGGGTATGGAAATATTTTTGGTAATATGATGAGACACCCATACATGTTTTTAAAGGTGATTACAAGATTTGATCATGGTTTGTAGCTCTACATAAATACCTAGTCTAGGTGATTCGTGCCATAATGGAGAATCAAGGTAAGTTGGAAAGGTATGTTGGCCCATCATGGAATGAAAAAGAGTGAGATGTGTTATCTCAAATAAGTTAAGGACCTTTGAATGGATTTGAAGCATAGGTATGGTGTTAACCTACTCTATCCAGGTCTAAAATAAACCAAATTTCATGACCTAGCTAGGCAAGTGAGACAGGTTGAGATGGTGGAGAGAAAAAAATGATTAGATGAGCATTGGTGAAGTTTAGAGATGTTGTCCCAAATTTTTGGGCAAAATTGTAGGGTTGTATGTTGAGAATTTTGCATGATATGATGTTTTTATCTCTACCGAGCTCAAGAAGGTGTGTTTCCTAGCTCGATATGATATATTTTATGTTTTTTGGCACGTGAAAAGTTTTCATGTGTTTTTAGCCTTCCAAGGATGATGATTCATAGAGATAAGATGGGTTTATAGCTAGAATGAGATCAAATGATGTCTTGTGCTTTATGAACAATCATTAATGAGCTATGATGGTCAAAACCCATATCAAAACCCTAGTTTAAGAGTGATGGAGAAAAAATTGTTCATTTTGGCTCAAAATTCATTAGATCATAAAATTTTATGACTATAAGATGGAAAGGACTCTTCCATATTTCTGATGGTGGTGTTTTAGAATCTTGACAATATGGAAGAGCCCACTCGAATTGTATGTTTTAAGGAAAGTTAGATTTTCTCTTAGGTTTTTCATTTGACCTTTTATCTAAATTTTTGTTATAATTTTAAGGGAAGATAGGGGAAAAAATAGATGATTTTATACAATATTAGATTCATTTGGAGGTCTACATAGGTCCAAAAGTGAAGAATTGTTTTTGGGCCTCACCGCGCTTTTGTGATGATGGTGAAAAGTGGTTCTTGAGCATGTGTGGCATAAGAAGATGTGTTTAATGACTATAAGGGTTTTTTTACATCCAATATAACATATTACATTATTTTTTTGAGTCTTACAATTCAGTTTGATCGGCAAGGTTGAGGTCACAAGTTGACCTACTTGATAGGGTTTAAGGACAATGAAGGTTCTTTGGTGTAATTGGTTTGAAAGACCAATATCTTGTCTTGATTCATGATATATAGATATTGGATAAATATATCAAAGGTAAATACGTACTCACACACAATATATTATCCTCACCCACTTATGTGTGTGGATATTTCTTTTATCTTATTTAGATATTAGAAGATATTATCTAGTTGTTAGGTATAGTTCTTTCCTTGATCTATGGTATTGACTAGATCCTTGATGTCCAGTTCTCTCCTAAATATATAGTCTTGACTAGTTCTTTGATGACTATTTATGTTCTTGTTTTATGGCTTGATCTACGACCTTAACTAGTTCTTAGATTGTTATTCCTTTCCTATTTAAGAAAGGCCCATTCTCAATGTATTGCATTGAGTTCCATAATAATATATGATATTGTTGCTCATTTGTTTGCAAAGGTTTATGTAAATTTATTCTAGCGAATTACTTTCATCTTATTGATCGTGGTGTTTGATTAGCATCTCTATTCTTGGCTTGGTACGATCTGGTTATCGTTCCTTTCAAAATTGGTTTGAAAGACCAATATATTGTTTGATTCATGATATATAGATATTGGAGAGTGATAAGGAGTTAAATATTATCCTATTCCATACATTTTTAGGTCTTGAAAGTTTTAGTACAAGTGTGAGAAGATCATGTTTTCAAGAATGGTTTCTAAGTAGTATAGGTATCCCGGAGGGCATAGATTATTTGATGAATTTATAGGTGAGTCATGAAATATAAAAAAAAAATTAATGTTCTTTGAGTTATTAGCTTTCCATTTAGTTTTTACATGTCATGGTCGACAATATATGTTGCATCTTGGTCTTCATATTTGAAGATTAGTCTGTTGGAGGTGCTTAGAATTAGCAGGATAGAATCCTATTTGATGATGACATGATGTTGATGGTAAGCGTATATGTTCACGAGCTTGTATAATGTGTTGAGAGGATGTATCTTACATATTGTGAGCTTTTTTAAATAATGATGGAACTACCTTGTGCCCTTAGAGTCCAAAAAGCATATGATGGAGATAAAACCGGCCTTTTAGGCCTAGTTGTGCATGATGTGTGTTTTGGCCTAATGTTAACCTATAAGGTATTGTTGTGTGATTTATATGAGTATGTAGATGTGTTTTCATATTGTTATGAGTGACCTTATTGGTATTGGCCGACCTATATGGTTGTGAAAGCTAGAGTCATGTATCAAAGTGCATTGAATTTTCTCATTTGAGCTAGTGAGAAGGGAAAAGTTGTGAGGGAGATAGAGGAAAGTTTGAAGGGGGTTGTAAGGGATAAAGGGAATTTTATATAAGATGATGATATAATTAGGATAGTATATAAGAATGAAAGAAAGGTCATTAGACCTAATCATTATATGAAGGTGCAAGATTGAGTGAAGGAGAGAGAGTTGTTTGAGAGGGTTTTAAGGTGTATGAGCTAATCTTGTGATCACTATAAGCGGTTTGAGAAACAAGATATATTTTATCTTCAATTTAAATTGTATGATTTGGTTCTTATTCATCTTAGGGGGTTGTATTCTCCTTGTAGGGTTAGTGCCTTATTAAATAGGGGTTAGTGTTCCTTGTGGGATTGGTGTCTCACTACACAAAAATCTTATGTGCTGTAATATTCACACAAGTATTTTGAATTGAGTAATATATTTAGAAGTTTTAGTGGGTTTTATTCCCTTGAGGGTTTTCTACTTTAGATGTTGTGTTATTGTGTACTCGTTTACTCATGTGTATCGTTCATGTTTAATATGTTTTCATTAATCAATGTATGTTGATTTCATGCTTTGAATGGTGTATATAACTTAAGAAAAATAACTTAAGGTTTTAAACGATTCATTTGTTGTTAAAATTTCTCATTACAAAATTGGAATAAAGATTTATTAGATAGATATATGTGAGGGTTGCTCGAAAATGCGGTTCTAAGAATTGATTAGATTCCTTTCGTAGATTTCAAACCTTGTTTTTATAAAAAAATTATGTAAAAGATGATATTGAAAAAACATGTTAAAACAAGAATATCAATGAATCTGGAAAGATGAAAGAAATTTATCTAAAAGTTAATTAGATGACAATAAATGTAAATTGATTGTTACTGTTCTAGTCAATAGTGACCCGGACTATGCAGAGGTAGTTGACCGTGACTCGAGAGGGAAAATATGGATTATAATATGAATATGTAGACCAAAGGTTTGAATGTCAACTGGGGATGACAGAGCCTGTGTATTTTGAGTAATCTACAAGAAAGAACCAGATATAGAAAACCCGAGGAATCCCAAAGTTTTGGAGAAGCTCTAAGTGTTTTTGTTTATTTTTTACACCTACAAGAGATTAGATACAAGAAATACCCAGATAATATGATAAAATCTTAATAAAGAAACACGATAATAACGATAAACCTCATGACGGATGATCATGAGTGATGCAAGCATGCTAAAAAGATGTCCCAAATATCTATGGATGTTTCAGGGATGTTCCACTATGGGGAAGAATTCTCATCTCACAAGAAATCCCAAATTAGCATGCATTTGATGATGAATAAAAGGAAAGTAATTAGTTTTGTAGGGGTTGATGGCGACAAAGTTGGGTTGCTACCGATTGCAGGAAAAGTTTCCCCACTGGGCATGATTTTCTACTTTTGACAAGATTTTGGTTTTTTTAAAGATTGGGTGAGTTATTTAAAGCATTTAGGTGTGAAAGATATCTTATAAGTGTATTTAGGGCATAAAAATAGATAGGATAAAAGCTAGAAAAGAAAGGGGATTTATGTGTAGGATAAAAGCATCCTAATTAGAAGGTTGGTTAGGGAAATGAGAATTTAAATGATTAATTAATTAACATGAATTAATTAATTAATAGGAACAATTGGGCATGTGAGATGTTAAATGATTAATTAATTTATGTCAATTAATTAATAAGTATTGGGGGAATTTAATTAAATAGGGGGATGATTGAATAAATATGCGCACACGGGTGATGAGGGTATAGATACCAAATTTAGGTGTCTACATGATTCACCCCACACCCCCTGGTCATTCTTTAATCTTCCAATAATTAGTGTCACAACAAGGTAATTTTGAAGAAAGTTTAATCACTTGAAGGAGATTCTTTGAAGCACTAAAATGGTGAGTCAACAAGTTGGCACTTCCACTAGCAAAGCTTCTATGTTTTATGGGTCAAACTATACATTTTGGAGCATCAGGATAAGGACTCACATCATGTCCTTAGGATGTGAAATTTGGCAGTCTTTGGTAGAAGGGTATATTATTCCTTATACTCCTTCAACCAGTGTTATAGATAAGAAGGCTAGCATTGACAACTCTAAAGAAATGAATGTTATTTTTTGTTGATTCGATTAATTAAAACTTTTCAAGGTTATGCATTGTACATATGTTAAATTCATGTGGGAGAATCCATTGGTCATGTATGAATGATATTATAAAGTAAATATAACAAATATTTATACATACATGAATCAATTTGAAATCCTAAAAATGAAGTAAAAATAATTTATTGTTTCTTATCTACTTAAATTTGATCAAGTTGTCAACATCATCAAAGGTTTAGGTGAAGAGGTAAAAGAAGAGGTAGTGGTGAAAAAGGTGTTGAGATCTCTAACTCCCAAGTTTGATCCTAAATTTTTTTCCATTGAGGAATCCAAGGATTTGAAAGTCATGTTAATGGATGAGCTCCATGGAATTTTGACAGCATATGAGATGAGGATCTTTGATTCAAAACCTATCAAGAAGGAAGTAGTTTTTGTGGTTAAGAATATGTCAAAATAAAATAAGACCACTAATGTTGATGATGTTGATATTGATGATGATGAACTAATTGCAATGTTTGCTAGAAGATTGAAACCCGGTTTCGGTAAGTACAAGGGTAAATTGCCTTTTAAATGTTTTAACTATGGTGAAATTTGAAATTTTTTGAATAAGTTCCCTCATAAGAACAATGATGAAGATTTTGAAGAGCGTGATGGAGATCATGACTAAAGGACTCATAGGTCTGATAAAGGAAAGAATAAGTTCAAGATATTTGAGAATAAGAAGTCCAAGAAAATTTTATACACCAAAGAATATTGTTCTTCATCTGATTAAAGTAGCAATGATGGTGTTTCTGACTCTGATTCTAATTCGAGCATTATGTTATATGTGATGAAGTCTTATTTATGGCCAAGGATGTTAAGAGCCCTAAAATTGAAGACTCCATATTGTTTGAAGAATCTTGCATGCATTTTAATGAAGAAGAAGATGATGACATAGAAACTAAGCTAATGTGTGTTCAAACAAAGTTAAAGCATGCTGAGAAGAATATCAAGAAGTTGAGAGCACAAGTAAAATAATATGAAGGAAATATTCATGATCTTGAAGAGAAACATTGGTCTGAAACTAGTAAGATTGATGAGATAATCAAATAGTTAGAGATGCATATGAGTTTTATGACTATAAGCCTACAATCCAAAGAGGAATAATGCATTAAGCTTGAATAAAAAATTATATTTATAAGGGAAGAGAAGTCTAATGTAGCTAACAAGTGTAATACATTCCATAAATTCGATAAGAGCTCTAAGGATCTTGATGATATCTTGGGCACCAAAGATCTGCAAGGGATAGGAAAGGTTTATGGTTTAAAGAAGACCTCAAGGGAAAATAATTTATGCAATAAGGAACTTCTCCAAGCAAGGATATTGAAGGTCCAAGTATTCAAGAATGTCATAAAGAGAGTAACTTCAAAGGCAATGTGAAGAAAAAAGTCTGTAAGGTAACCCAATGCATCAAGGTATGAGAAATATTTTAATGGCTATTGTTATACTTGTAATGGTTTTGGGAATAGAGAAAATGAGTGTAGAAGGATATTCAAAGATGATCATCCATGGAGAGATAGTAGAGATGATTAGTCAAGGAAAATTACTTTCTATAATTGTCATGAGAAAGGTCACACTGCTAGATATTTCCTTTATGAATCATCTAGTCAAAATTGGAGAGATGAAGTTCCTAGAGGTAAGAGTGAAATTATATGTTTTAACTACAATAATGTTGTACATATTGCTAGAAATTATTTTTATGGTCCTATAATCAAAACCAAGAGGTTTCAAGATCCTAGAGTGTAGGAGAAGAGGTAACGAAGGATATAGGAACCAATAATATATCATGTCATTCTACCTAAAATAGATGTTGAAGAAAAACTAGAAGGTTCATAGGTTACTCAAGGAAATGGTGAGTCACAGGTGTCAAAGAGGTCATGAAACCTCTTCAGATTGTTATTCTAGACTCCTTATATTGTAGGATATCTCTACTAGGATTCTTAGAGACATTTATAATCTATATGAAGCGTGGTCTTGAGGGGGAGATGGAATGGTTTGAAGTATGATATTTTAGGAGTGCAGTAATGATTTAAATATGCCTTTAGTGGGTTCTTGAAGGTCTCCAATATACTTATAATTTTTTTAGGTATAGTCATGTAGAAAGTTTTTGGATTCAAGAAGAATAAATTCAATCATTTTGTATGATGACTTGATCAAACCATCAACTGTAAGGTGTAATGTTGTTTCCTAGTTCTATAATTAAGCTTTGAATATTGATGAAGGTCTATGGAGATTGTGAAAATGAATCAAAATCTAAGGTGTATGAAAGCTTCATAAGATAAGAAGGGTTGATAATAATCCTCAAACATGTATCTAAGGTGTCAAGAAGAGCTATTTAGGTAGATATGTTGATTTTTGTAGGCATGTTGAAAGGGGGATCTAGTCATATGGTAAAATAAGTTGTGATATCATGAAAAGAAGGAAAGAACACTAAAAAGTTTCTTCAAGATTGTGGTGAAGGATATGACCAATCTCCATGAAAATTGCTCAAGGTATGTGCTCTTATGTTTGCATTGTCTATTATAAAATTATGACATGTTTTCAATGGGATTAATAATGTGGTGTTTTGTGTGGTTAGTATGCTCTGTTGCAAAGAGAAAGTTGACAAAGTTTGTCCGAGGGAGAGCTTTAGGGATCTTGGTCTTAAAGATTTTATCAGTCTATGTATAGTAAGATCCAAGTTAGTTTGTGGGTTTTTTCAGCAGGGATGGGACCGAGGATATTTTAAGCATGATGTTATAATCATATTCGAGTATGTGTCTATGTATGTTATGACGTGCATCTTCCTAGAGGGGAGATATAGTGTTATTATGATCTGATGTAGCCAAAATAGTGTTAAGAGAATATTAACAAGATCTTGAGCTTAGTTGTTGTTTTTAATCAAAATTTTATCCTAATATGTTTTTGAAGGTGAAGACTAAGTGTTATAGATATGTTCCTTTTTCATCAATGTAAAAAGGGAGAGAAGAACCATGTTGTTTTCCATATATGACAAACAGGAGATTGTTGGCATGTGTGAGATAGTGTTGTCATTGATGTAAAAGGTGCAAGGACATTAATGAAAAGAAGTGCAAGAGGAAGTTTTTATTGATGATGACATGGGAAGACAAGTAGTGACATGATTGCAAGAGTGGAAATGGTGAGAGTTGCTTGGTCAAGTAGGCCTAATTAGGAGTTCTAATCAGCATGGGTGTTGGCACATGAAGGAAAGAGATGCATGAAATCTTGTGAATTATGATGAGAGTCATGGAAATAATTTTGGTATTATTATTACACCCTCATATAGGTCTCAAAAGGTGATTGTAGGGTTTGAGCATGGTTTGTAGGTATACATCTAGACCTAGTCTAGGTGTTTGGTGGCCTAATGGAGCATGAAGGTTATTTGTAGAGGTATGTGGGCCCATGAGAGAATGCAAAGGAGTGATACATGTTGTCTCAAATATATTAGGGCCTTTTGAAGGGATTTGAATCACATGTATGGTGTTCACATACTTTGTCTAGGTTTAAACTAGACAAAATTTCATGACCTAGCTAGGAAAAAGAGATTTTTTGAGATGGAGTACATCCATGCATGATCAGATGAGTATTAAGGAAGTTGAGAGAGGTTTTCCCAAAACTGTGGGAAAATTTTCAAGGTTGTATGTTGATATTTTTACATGATATGATGTCTTTAGCTTTACTAAGCTCATTAAAGTGTGTTTTCCAACTCAATATGAGATATTTTATGTTGGTTAGAAAGTGAAAAGTTTACATGGTGTGATGATACTTTTAAGGATGGTGAGGCATGGAGCTAATAAGGTTCTACATTTGGAATGAGATCAAATGATGTCATGTGCTTTATGAAAAATCACTAAGAAGCCAAGGTGGTCAAAAACCCTATCAAAACCCTAGTTCAAGAGTGATGGAGGAAAAATTGTTGGTATGAGCTCAAAATTCATTGGATCATAAAATGTGATGATTTTAGGATGGAAAGGACTCTTCCAAATTTCTAATGGTGGTGATTTAGAGTCTTGATAGTAGGTGGAGCCCACTCAAAATTACATGTTTTCAGGAAAGTTTGATTTACTCTTAGGTTTTCCATTTTTAATTTTATCTAAATTAGTGTTATAAGTTTAATGGAATCTAGGACACATGTTTTAGATGATTTAATACCATGTTAGATTCATTTAGAGTTCTGCACATGTTCAAAAGTGAAGACTTGTTTTTGGTTCTAATTGGCAATTTTGAAAGTAATGGTGAAAGGTGGTTCTTGCGAATGTGTGGCATAAGAAGAGGTGTTTAATAAGTATGAGGGTTTTTTATACATATAATATGACATATTTCATGATTTTTTTGAGTCTTAGAGGTCATTTTGATTGGAAAGGATGAGGTCACAAGTTGACCTACTTGACAGGTTTAAGAACAATGAAGGTTCTTTTGTGTAATAAATATCAAAGACCAATATCTTGTCTTGATTCATGATATATATATATTGGAGAGTGATGAGGGGTTAAATATTATCCTAATCCATGTATTTATAGGTCTTTAAATTGTCATTAAAGGTGTGATAAGATCATGTTTCCAAGACTGGTTTCTAGGCGGTATAGGTATCCTGAAGACAGAGATTATTTGGTGAATCTATGGGATGAGTCATGAATTATAACATGAATTTTTATGTTCCTTGAGTCATTTTGTTTCCATTTATTTTTTACATACCATGGTTGATGAGATATGTTGAGTTTTTTTCTTCATCTTTGAAGACCGGTATGTTTGAGGTACTTAGGGTGAGTGGGACACAATCCTATTTGATGTTGACATTAATGTTGATGGATGGTGCAGATGTTCTTGATCTTGTAGAATGTTTTGAGAGGGTGTATTTTACATATGTGGATATTTTTAGTCATGATGTTACTACCTTATAACCTTATATTCCAAGAAGCATTCGGTGGAGATGAAACTAGCCTTTTAGGTCTAGTTGTGCATGTTGTGTGTTTTGGCCTAATGTCAACCTATAAGGTCTAGTTGTGTGATTTATATGAGTATGTATATGTTTTTTCATATTTTTATGAATGACCATATTTTTATTTTCTTGCCTATATGATTGTGTAAGATAGAGTCATGCATAAAAGTGTATTGTATTTACTCATTTGAGCTAGTGAGAAGGACATAGTTGTGAGCAAGCTAGAGGAAAGTGTGAAGGGTTTTATAAGGGATCAAGGACAGGTTAGAGAATATTATGAGAATTTGAGGATAGAAAATAATAATGATATCGAGGTAATTATACCTAATCACTATATAAAGGTGTAATATTGAGTGAATAAGGAGAGAGAGTTCATTACATGGTTTTGAGGTGTATGAGCTAATCTTGTGATCACAATCATTTTCTAAACAATAAGCTATAGGTGATCTTCATATTTAGGTGGATGATTTGGTGCTTTGTCATCTTAGGGGTTGTATCCTCCTTTTATGGTTTTTTCTTCACTAAATAGCCCGGTTGGTGCTCATTGTGGGATTGGTGGCTCACTAAAGAAATCTTGTGTGATGTGTAATATTCAAACAAGTATTTTGAATTGAGTAATATATTTACAATTTTCAGTGGGTTTTCTTCTCCTTGAGGGTTTTCCACTTTATATTTAGTGTTATTATGTACTCTCTTTCTCATGTGTATGGTTTTTCATGCTTAGCATGTTCTCATTTATCAATATATGTTGATTTGATGCTTTGAATGATATATGCAACTTAAGAAAACAAGTAAAAGTTTATAAGGAATGATTCAACCTGCCCCCTCTCGCAATAATTGTGCTTCCAAAAAAAGCTGAGTTAGCTTAGAAATGTTTTTATCTTCTAAATAAAAATATTACATAGCATTCCATCCTAGATTTACCTTATTTTTTTAAATTTTTCCAAGTAGAGTGTGATGCTAGTGGGATTTCCATAAGGGGCTATTTTGAGTCAAAAGGAAAACTAGTTACCGACTTTAGTGAGAAATGTAAAGAGACAAAGAGGAAATACACAACATATGACCAAGAATTCTACGTTGTTGTTTAATATTTGAAGAAATGAGGGCATTATATAATTTCCAAAGAGTTTTTCTTTATACTTTGATAACCATGCATTACAATTTATCAATAGTCAAAGTAAACTAAGTTAAAGGAATGTAAAATGGGTTGAGCTTTTATAAAAAAATCTCTTTCTATCAATCATAAGATTGGGAAAGAATTTTTTTAATAGATGCTTTAAGTAGAATAAGTTTGATGTTAAAGGAGTTTTAGGTGAACATTTTGGGTTTTGATGCCTTGAAGGACTTGTATAGAGAGGATCCAGATTTCAAGAAGTCCTATGATGCATGTGATAATATAATAATGAGAGATAGGATTCTATGAACGGATAATATTCTATGAGAGGGACTTCTATTTAAGGTAAATTAGTTATGCCTACCAAAGGGATTAGTGAGAGAGAATCTACTAAAGGAAAACATAGTGACAACTTGGCATGACACTTTGGGAAAACAAAAACACTTTCTAAATTGAGTGCACACCATTATTTTCCAAGGATACAAGATGATGTGATTTTTTTGTAGAAATATGTAGAATATGTCACCATGTTAAATGATAAATTCAAATGTTAGGTCTATATCATCCATAATGCGCATGTGATTAAGTATGGATTTTGTAATTGGATTTCCTAAAAATAAAAAATCTAATAATTTTATCTTTGTAGTATTTGATAGGTTTTTCAAAGACAAATGATGCAACTTATATTACTAACCTTTCTTCTAAGAAATGGTGAGATTACATGGTCTTCCTAGGATTATTAGATTAGACAAAGATACCAATTTTTTGGGACACTTCTAGAGAACACTTTGGAGTAAAATTGGGACCAATTTAAGCTTCGCTTATCTTACAATCCTCAAACAGATGGTCAAAATGAAGTGTTCAATAGGAGTCTTGGGAACATACTTAGAAGTTTGATAAGGACCACTCAAAGAAGTGGCATCAAGTACTAGCATGAGAAGAATTTATTTACAACGATTCTCCAAATAGAATAATAGGTTATAATCAATTTAAAATTTTGTATGGAATTCATATAAGGGGAATTTATGAGTTAAGGAGCTTGAGAAAGTAGGAGAAAAGAAGTGCAGAGGGTGAGTATTTTACAATAGCTATGTAATAATTACATGAGCAAGTAAAACAACAGCTGAAGAAAAACAAAAGAATAAGAAAAGTGTTGATTTAAAAATAAAATAATTTCATTTTAAAGTAAGAGATTTAGTGATTTATCATCTTAGGAAAAAAATATTCCCTAAAAGAGAACAAAATAAGTTAAATTTAAGAAAATTGGAGCTTCCAAGGTATTGAGGAGTTTTTCTCGCTAAAGCATATGAACTAGAGATTCCAAATGAAACTGGAATTTAACCTATATTTAATTTAGAATATATGTATATCCTTTCAAGGGACAGGATAACACATAAAATTCACTTAAAGATGCACATAAATACACCATCAATTACGAACAACAACTACTTAATGTAAAACCAAAATAAATTGAAGCCATTCTAGAGAAGAATGTGTTCAAGAAAAAAAGACAAGGAGAATTTTCACTATTTGGTCAAATGGAAAAACAATCCACTTGAGGATTAAACATGGGTGTCACATTCAAATATCATCAAACATGACAAAGAGTGTTGAAGAACTCAAGAGAAGGAGCTCATGAGTAATTATTTTGTTCTATGGTAGTATGATGCATGTGCATTACGTAAATTAATTCAATTTGATATTTTTAGAACTAAGGAGGTCTTAGGAGTCTTTTTTATCAATAACAAGCCATATCTACTTATTCATTTAGACCTATTTCTATATTTCACACCGAAAAGGGAAAGTTGAAATTTTTAATTTATTTGGCATAGTTGAAGAATTGTAGTAAGTTGTAAAGGTCTAATCCAACTAGTAAGGAGTCTTTAAGGTCTAATAATGTGTTGTAAATGCTTATAAATCATTTTATAAGTATAATTAATTTGTAAAACTAGTTAAGGCCTATCTAATGTATTTTGAAATCTAAAATTGACATATTTGAAGTAGTTCAAAGTTTTTCGAGATATATTTATGTTGACATTGTGTTGTCATTGATGTCAAAGTGTGATGATGAAGGTGTTGAGTTTTCAGGGGTCATGGAGTGTTGTCGATGATGTGACCAAGTGTTATACATCATTAATGACAAATATTTATGTATGAGGTGTCAAGATGATGTCATAAAGAGTGTGATGTCATATCATGTGAAGGTTGATTGGTAGTAAAGAGAAAGTGTGTTGTGTTCCATACATGGTCTCGGGTATGATAGATAGTAGATGGATCATAGATGTGTAGAAGTTGGTTGAGAATTGTGAAAGTATGGAGATCATGATCATGAGGTGTTAAGACACTCACAATTGTCTCATAATGCAGTACATGGATAAGTCTACTTTCCGTGTTTGTATATAGACCTTGTCTTTAGCTCTAGGTGGCCTAATGAGGTAGATTGGATAGATTTCAGAATGGATATGCAAAGGAGAGCATTGGGAAATTTGTAATATGTTGTCCTATATTTTTGGACAAATTTTTAGGCCCTTTTTAAGGAATAATAAACGGGAAAAAAATTAGACTCTATCAAACTCCTAAAAGTGAGAATCAAAGCTTGAGAAGGACTTTCTTTTGCTTAGTGGCACATATGACATCTTCATGAGAGGTTAATATCTTTAGGAGAGATCATGATGGGCTCTAAGAATGATCTCCAAGAATTAATTTAGAGAATAAGGTCTCGGACTCTATGAACAATCATAAGAAGGTAAGGTGGTCTATAACCCTCTTAAAACCCTACTAAGGTAGCGATGGAGAATATTCTGTTCAAGAATGCTCATAATGGATTTTTTACCAAGTATTAATATTAGAGGTTGTAAATAACTCTCTCAGGTATCTCTAGGTGGCATTGAGGTGTCATGATAGTAAGTGGACCCCATAGTAAATTGTAATTTTCTGAAGAAGTTGTGTTTGTTCTCAAGTTTTGCACTAGACATGGTGTGAAAATGGATGGTAGAGGAATTATGGAATCCATAATACATTTCTAGTGTGGTTTCAGAAAATGTCTATCCCTTAGGGGTGTGTGTAAGTCAATATAAGGAGGTTGGTTTTGTGGGTGTAATGGGATTTTTAGGTGGTCATGGTGAAGAGATGGTCGTGTGCACATAAGATCTAAGAATAAGTATCTAAAGAATATGAGGATGTTTTAAATGTATATTATGACATGAATGAAGTGTTGAAGAAGCTTTATAGGTCAATTAGTATGGTTAGAAGTTGGTCACAAGTTGACCTAGGTGACTAGGTTTAGGACAAATAAATTGAAGTCTAGAGATTGGTCTGTAAGACCAATAACTATCTCTTAACCATGGTGTTTGGGTATTTAAGAATGATCAGGGGTTCATTTTGTACCATGTGTATACATCAAAATATTTTTCATGGGTCATTACATGTGTTATATAGTCAATTCTTCTTGATTGATTTTCATGGAGTGAGGATAGTTCTAGGTATGCTAATGCAACAAATTAAGAACAAACCGGATATACTTTTTGCAAATATTATGAACTCAAAAAGAAAATAGATATCTTTCTTTGTTATCAAATAATGAATTACAATGTTTCCTAAATAGGAAAACAACTCCCAACTCGAGTTGCCAAGTAAACTCTAGCTAACTCTGACTAAATCTACTCTAGGTGGCGGAAATTACTATTTTTAGCAATTTACTAGAACCTGCTATTCTTAGTAAGTTCGCATGCTTATTCCTATGGGAACAGAAATTGCCATGCATCTTCTACATCCCTAAATTAGAGGAATTTCCAACTTTCTAACTCATAATGCAATTAATAGACTAAAATTAACTAATGCTCAAAAATAGGAAAAAACTGAACTATAACTTAAATCCTAATTTTCGGCCTCAAGATGGCAGATTTAGGGACCAAAAACATGTCAAAAACTTTCCCCAACTAGTAGGGCTGGTTATCGCTACATTTTCTCATCGAAACACGTGGTTTCAAAAATAATGGACTCAAACGGACACCCGGAACTCAAGTTATGACCTTGTCAAGTTCCTGCTAATTCTGGCGCATCATATGCTCAGTGAAAAGTTATTCTAATGTATTTGTGCCCTGACTGATGGTGTTATAAGGATATGGTGATGAACCTGAGGTCATGTATAAGATACATACCTATTTAAGTTTCATGATTAAATATTTTGATGATTGGATGAGCTCTAAATGTGAATACTGGTTTTGTAGGTCGCAGACCTAATGAGGACAGTTGATCCTAATGGTGGCTTCATGACAAAATCAAGCTTATGTATTTGAATGAATTTTTTGTTCACCACACTAAGCATGTGGTGTTAATTTTAGTGTAATTTTTAAATTATTACCAAGCATATTTATCGAGCACTCGACCACTAGCTCAACCCATCAAGTCATCCTAAACAACTTCACCGACCTTCCTCTACATATCTTAACAACCCATTAAGCTTTCCTAGAACCCGAACCACCTCATCCCACATCACTCACCATCCCAACTTCTGTCCTACCAACTCACCCATGCACCGAATCCCACCGATACCCCAACTCTTCTATGTTTCAACACGACTCGCCCATAATATAAAACCATCTATCGGCCACCTTCTACGTGGAAAGTAACAAAATCAGCCTATAGCCACTTAAATCAAAAAACCACCCTATTTTGAAATGTTATCCATTCATAGAGAACAAAGAATATGGGACTAATTTCCAAGATAAAATGATATGGTCATTCGAGGTTGGGGGATCGACCCCCTAACCTGTCGTGTGGTAAAATATAGCATATCCATTATTCCATGACGGGTGGACCGTATTATAAATGAGTGAATGGGATTTTATTGAAGGTAAAAAATAGGAATGTGTAAGCCTACAAGGATATTGTGTGAGTTTGAAGCATTTTGTGGAAAAATTTCAAAAGAGGCCAAGGTTAAAATTACAGGAAGTACATTGTGATAGTTAAGGAAGACTATTATTTTACTTATACACAAAATTGTAAGTGTTTGAGGTTTAGTTTTAATAGATTGGTCTCATTATTATGGACCTAGAGATGTAGGATTCATGTTGAACTCCATTATCAACTAGTTGTCTCAATTTTTCTCTACATTTTCTTGGGGATCTATTTTCCCACAGTCATCTCGCGGTTTTTTATTTATTAATTAATTAGTGGAAAATCATAAAGTTGAAAGAAAATCTAAACAAACATGTTTAAAGCACTTTTAAAGGTATATATTTGCGATTTCTTTTTATTATGGATCATTTGGTATCGAGAGATGGTCTATCACCAATTAACTATTGCTTTGGATTGCAAGTGTTTGGTGTATGATGAAAATGTCCCACTCTAAAATAGGTGAAGGAACATTAGTAGTTTTGGATCTACGAATTGGATCGAGATGCTCATGAAGTGTAGATATGGCCGAGGATAAAGAAGATGAATTTTTCCAATCCTTCATGCAGGTGAAAGAAATGGTGGAGGAATTGTACTGAGATCGGAGAAGAAAAATGGAAAAATAATTCAAGAAAGGTAAAAAGAAGAACAATCTTCTTCATCTAAATCTTGTTCTCCCTCTTCAAAGGATGGTAAATGAAATTATGATTTTCTTCCTTCATTAAAACTAGATATTAAGTTTGAATTTTTAATGTATAATGGAGAGCTTAATGTAAAAAAAAAAAAATAGATAAATATATAAATAATATATAATTATATTGTAGGGTTTAGAAAATTGTTGATGACATGGAAAACATTCATCTAGGAACTCTTCAAATGGGGGCACAACACTCATCTGGTGGGAGGGTAAGATATAAGAGATTGATGAGAAAAAGGTAAAACAATCTCTTCTTGGAATAAATTTGTTTTTGATTTAAGGAAGAACATTTATCCTTTGGTTTATATGTAATAAGTTATGTTGGATTGGAAAAGTTTAAGACAAACTAAGGGACAAAGTGGTCTGGACTATACACTAGAATTTATTAATAAAAGGCTCTCATTTTGGGTATTTCTCTCCATACACAAGAAACACTCTTAAAATATATTAGTGGGTTACATCACTATTTGAGACATATAATTATCATTTTTAATCCTAATAATATTGATGTGGTGTGTGTGTGTGTGTGTGTGTGTGCATGCTAATCATTTGGAAACAAGAGGGAAAGTGTCCAAAGATTCATTTTTGAAAAAAAAAAACAAGCAATCTAACAACAAAGAGAAAAGTTCGAAAGAACAAGGTAAAGGAAAGGGTAAGCAAAAGAATAATTATATTATTAATAAAGAAGATGATAAACCATTTTGTAATCATTGCAAAAAGAATCATGATGAATCTAAGTGTTGGAAATTACATCCAGAGCTTAATCCAAAGTGGTTTAATAATAAGAAAGGAAAAGAAAAGAAGACCAACATTGTGGTGCAATAGGATCTTGGATCTGATTCCAGTGATGAGACCAAGATCATGACCATGGGTTTACAAGGTTGTAATTCTTCCTCTTCTTATAGCACTAGTTCATCTAATGTTGCATATTCTTCTAAACAACAATTTATGCATGATGAGAAGAAAAAAAAGTGAGTTGTTCCACCTTAGATTTGTTTCTAAACATCTAAAATAACCACTCTATTTGATAGTGGATCTCAAGCTAACTGAGTTCAAAGGAGTTTTTAAATAAATTGGGACTCCAAAGCAAACCATGTCCTAAGCAAACTTTGAATGATGGAGGGCTTAGGACCTCAGATGCGGATATGGATCTACGGGTGTAGAGAAGATAGATATGTGATAAAATAAGATAGATCTACAAAACAAAATAGATGTGATTAGATAACAATATGTGGGGGTTCCCGGATAATCCCGGTTCCAAGAGGATGTTAACTCCCTTGGAGGATGTCAACCCCATGTCTAAAAATATAGCAATAAATGATGAACAATATATATCATGCAGAAATAATGAAATACAAAATGAAAAGTAACTAAAATGATGAGGGGACTTAGCTTGTGCTCTGATATGGAGATCTTGTGCTCGATATGGAGATGAAATGGGCATCAATGGCAGATGACTAAAAAATGGAAAATATTTCCCACACTCTCACCTCTAACTTCACATGGATAAGATTTTTCCTTGACCTCAAACTTACAAGAACTTAATTAAGCACTTTCTTCTCCTCTCTAAAAACTTCAATAAGATTTCATAGATTTCATTCATTTTCAAAATAAGAAGAGATTTCCTCTTCATTTCTTCCTTTTAAAAGAGGGGGAAACCCATATTTATAACTTGGAGGTGAGGTTAGATTGGGTTAATGAGTAACCGGGTTTGATAAATTAACCCGGGTTAAGAGACATGATGTGATCACACGGGGCCCATGGTTTGAATTTATTAGGTGGAGTGGGGAACATGATTTGAATGGGTAGGTGAGATAATAGATTCCATTTTTGAAATTAAGAGTGGAGTGTCGATGGGTATATTATTGCCCATGAATTGAATAATTTTGAGATATGTGAGATAATGCCAAATTCTAATTATCAAATGGGTCCACATGGAGCCCATTTGATAATTAATTAATTAAGGGTGAGTAAATAGATGGAATTTACTCAAATTAAGAAAAATAAAAAGTGAGGGGAAAGTTGAATGAAGGAGAATGAATGCGGGATGAAGAAGAGGGGTTACACCAAAAATTGGTGTCTACATTTTCCCCTTTTTGTTGAGTGGTTTGTGATAGCAAAGCCACAGACAAAAAAAAAAGGGTTGGATGAAATATGTGTTTGAGGATGGATGAAGACATGACCAAAGGCAAGATGCCCCAGGAAAAAAGGATCACAATAACAATGAAAAATATGGCGGTGACTCCAATATCACATCAATAGAGGACAATTACAGTCTCAATGAGACAGGTGACAACGTTCTACGGACCAATGAGTGGGTGAAGACCACTGTAGTATGGATGTAAACCGTGATGACCAATGGGTCATAGGAAAACATCAAAATATGCACAATTGAATGCGAAAGGTATATGAAAAATCCTTTGTCATGTGAGGAATCGAGCAAAAAATCATGCATCCGCAAAAGGGACGAGGATGAAAATAATGATGCCCCAACACAGCATGAGAAGGAAAAAAAGTGAGTTATATGCATCGACAAGTACAAGGATGAAAAGGTGCCCCAACATAGGACACAAAAATGACATAATGGGAGATGGATGTTGAAATAAAATATCCTGGGGGAATAGTATGGCCATAAATGTGGATATGAAGAACAGATTGGATAAAATGCCCCAAGAGGGTGTTAAATAGGATGTTGAATACATGTTTCTTAAGAAAGGTTTGCATTTGAAGGTAGATGAATAATGGGAGAAAAAAAAGGAAAGCAATCCCACTTCTTTGACAAATAGGAAAAGGAGTCAAGCTACTTTTGCAAAAAAGTAGAACAAAACATTCATGGAAGAGAACAAGATCAGATAGGTGATGGTCATTATGGTATCCTCCAAGACAAAAATGTCAAAGGAAGATGGGAAGAGATTCTTAGAAATGGATATGATGATGCCCCTACGAGAGGACTAATGAAGATAAAAGATGTGACAGGTTCTCAAAAAGAGAAGAGGTCAATGTTGTAGAGAGAAGAACGAGAACGGTGGTAATGAAATGGATCGATGGTGGTACATAAATGGAGAAACATTATATTGATTATGAATGCTAGGTGTGAGGGATGTGGTGAAGGATGTAATGAGAAAGAGAAAAGGGAATGGAAAGGAGGAGTGGTTGATTATGAGAAGAGAAAGAAAGGTCAAAGGTGAAGGTGACAAGGGTATGGAATAGAGGGACGAAGACGAAGGAGGAGAAAAAAAGGAATGAAAGGGGAGGAAGAAGATAACAAAGAAGGATTATAGAGGAAGGGGGAAATGATGAAGGAAAACAAGGAGAAGACAAGAAAAAAATGAGAGAGGGGTGAAATTATGAAAAAGGGAGAGAGTTATTTAAAATGAAAGGTGTGAAGGAGGATGAAGCAGAGGAAGGTAGAGAAGTAATGGAAAATGAAAGAGATGATAGAGAAAAGAAAATTGAAGGAACCAGATCATAGTGAGAAATCCAAGGCAAAGAATATGGAACTGACCGCATGGAAATGCATGTGGATGGTGGGATGATAAAAAATGGGACAACAATGATGAAGAGTCAAGTTATCGATGGGGAAGTAAGAAGGAAGTGCAAGAGGTAAAATGGGGAAGAAGATGATATAGAGGAAGTGAAATAAGACAAGGATCAAAAAGGAGGAGAGGACAATAGAGAAAATTATGTAGAAGGAAGGGAACCAAGAATGGAGATATTCGATAAAGAGTGAGAAGCATAAGGAACATAAAGAGAAGCTTGAGGGGAGGAATGACATAGATTGGAAAAGATGTGGAGATGCATGAGATGAGGATAAGTTGATGATGAGAAAATAGAGAGAGGGTGTATGATGAAGACAATGAAGAAATTGGCAAGGAAGAATGAAAGATGGAGAGGTGGCAAAGAAAAAGAGAGGAAGGGATAGGAGAGGCAATGCCAAAAATGGATGTTAGGAGAAATCCACCAATAATGATCAGTAGGGAAGGATGGGACAAAAGGTGAGAAGAGGAAAGTAAATGAGGAATGGAAGGGGAACACCAATGAAGGGACGTTAGGAGAAGTCCCCCGATAATGATCAGAGGGCATAGAGGAAGGAAGGAATGAAGATAGAATGGAGGAGGTCAAAGAGAAGGATCCAGGCTATGTAGAATGGGGATGAGTGATTTTTAGGAGAAGTCCACCAATAATTATTAGCATGGAAATAGAAGATGATGATGAAATAATGTTAGGAGATGATTAATAACAATGAAGAGTAAACATGGGGGTAGATATGTGGGAGAATTCTAGAAGATGGAGTGGAAAGAGTAAAGAAAGGAGGGATAACGATGTGTGTGAAGATGAAGGCGAGGAGAGGATGTAGTGGATGAGAATGAATGAGAGAAAGATGAAGAAACAAGACACAAATGAATGGGGAAGCAAATGGTTAAGTAAGATTACCAAGCAAGGGATGATGGAGATGAACAGGGGGCAAGTAGGAAGTGGTGTTTGCGAGAATGGAAGAGGAGGTGAGAGGATGTGATGATGGGGAATGACGAGAAAATGTAGATGGTGAGAATGTGGAGTGGTGGGCGAGTGCAGGATGATAGATCATGCTTAAGAGGGACTCTTAAGTAAGATCACCATGCCACAGGAGGAGTTAAGTAAGATCACCAAACCAGTAAAGTGATGATATGGAAGGAGAAAGACAACATTGTATTGGATACAGGTGTGGAATGGTTGGTTGGAGTGGATGAGTATGATGAGAGGTAGGAGACAGAAGATGAGGAAGATATGATGGGAGGTGGAAGGGTCAGATGGAAAACCATTCTTAAGAGGGACTCTTAAGTAAGATTTCCATGCGATGGGGATGGTTAAGTAGGATCGCCAAGCCAAGAAGAAGAAGAAGAATGATGAAAATACTGAGTAATGTATACCAAAATGGAACAAGAGATGAAAGGAGGTGATATCAAGGTGATAACAAGGAAACAAAGGAGTGTGACATGAGTGGATGGAGGAACATATGTAATGTAGATGGAGAGTGTAAGGGAAATCCTTAATTGGGATGCCCACGTGGTGGGAGTGATGATGTAAGAGTGTCAAGTGAAAAAGGAGGAGTGAAAAGACATTTGTGGTGGTGATTGTCATCCACTAAAGAGGAAATGGTGGAGAAGCTTCTACAATGGGAGGATCCAAGGAAGAAGATATACCTTAACTAAGATTCTCTGGCTGTATGGATGGTTAAGTAAGATTTTCAAACTAAAGTGGTGGAAGAGTGAAAGGGAAACTCAAGAGGAAAGGAAAGTAAGATATTCGGCGTGGTGAAAGGGGACAAAAAGGTGAGAAGGATGATGTGGAGACAAATGGTGATGAGTGGAAATGGGGAGCGAAGAGAAATGGATCAAAGACATTGTTGAACATGTTGGGGATAAGAAGTCAGGATAATGAACTTTCCTTGAGAAGGATCCTCAAGTAGGATTCACAAACTACAATGAAATGATCAAGTAGAATTCACAAACCGAAAAGTGTATTTGCGAGCATTCATGGATATTATGGATAGATATAGAATTCATAGTGTGAAATTTGATGTGATTTTGATAAAAGATGACCTTGATGAGATGAATGAAACATAGTTATAGTAAGGGCATATAGGAAACTATGCTTTGAACTAGATTGAGATAAACAAGAAAGGTTACCACTCAAGGCATTACACTTGCAACCAATAATAGGTGTTAACACATAACCAATGATAGTTAGTTATACCAAAAGACCATGAGGGAAATATGGATGAAAGATGCTCATAATCCTAATGTTGACATGACAAAGGGATTGGAGATGTAACTTGTATGCATGGGAAGAAGGATCTCCAAAGGTGGTGTTCCTTAAGTCTATGCCCCAGCTCTGGGAAAGGGAAAAAATAATAAAGAAAAAATGATCTATGTGGGAAGCTTTCTAAGAATGTTGATAAAAGGAAGGTTGATCAATGTGGGAAACCTTCCAAATGCCATAATAACAGAGTAGCCATCCTTCGAGGGTATGGTCTACTTTATACATAATATGGATGGCAAGAATAATATATATGATAGCCATCCTTCAGGGATCGGTCTATTTCTTTTGATTTTGATTTGATTTTGATTTTATTTTTTTTTCTTTTTTTTTTTTTTTTTTTTTTGAACAATTGTCCTTCGAGGGATCAATCTATTTTTGATAACTTTGATTTTTCCTTTTGCATACATGAATTTTAGCTTTACATGGGGGAGAGCTGGGAATAGCTAAGTAGACCACTTAGGAGGGGATAATGAATGTACAAGAGACACCCTTGGACCTTTTGCATGACTGCAATAGGAGAATGAGAGGGTGATGGATGTAATGGTTATGGGGTCATATCAAAGGGAGAACTATCCATAGGAAAATGCTAGACCACACATAATTCATATCATTCATTACAATGAACCAATACTTCATGGAAGGGGCTAAGGATGGAGGAATGATCTAAGGATATAACTAAGTGCTCATTGGTAGATATGCTAACAATAGACTAGTCACAAGTGCAATGCATTAAGAGGTTATGTCTCTAGTTTACCACCAAGAGAGGGAAGACATTAAGTTGTGAACAAATGATGAGATGATAGTTTGCAAAGGATTAGATGTGATAGACAAGTGAAAATAAAACTATGTCCTTAAGGAAACAAAAATATGACCACGATGGTGGATTTGGATGAAAATAAATGATGCCCCAAGAGAGACACAAATATGGCAGAAAAAAATGGCCACAAATGTGGACTTGATGAAATAGATGGTGCCCCAAAAGAGACACAAATATGGCCACAATGGTGGACTTGGTAAAGAAAATAAAAATAATGGTCCCTCACAGAAGGACAAAAATGGCCACAATGGTGGACTTAGAATGAGATGAGGATTTGGACAGAATTAGTTTAGATTGGATGAATGTGAAGAGGTAAACAAAAAATGTCAATGGAGCAAAGTCCCCTAGTGTCAAGGGAGTTGTATGGATGATATGCTCAAGGGTGAGGGAAGGTTGTTCCCCCAATGAATTAAATGTGAAGGAGTTAAAGGATGTCAAAGAGTTTAGATGAGATTGTTTTAGATTTGGATGGGATAAATGATTGAGACCACAAGTGTGCTTGGAAAGATAAGTGGTATTGATGAACAATGGAGGACCTTCCTTAGGAGGAATGTCATGTGTAGGAGGGATGTTAAGGGATGATGTGGATGAAGGAATCATGGGAAACTCAATGGATGGGATACAATTGGATTAAATGTAGATGGAGAAGGATATTTCCCTGAATGAGGAAATCATCTTTCTCAATAAGGTTGTGGATGATTGTCCAAATGCCTTACAATGTTCAATGTCATGGCCTGGGTATGATGATAAGCACAACTACAATTAGGATTGAACCATGATGGCTTTGGACCATAGGGATTAAAGGCTTTAATGGGAGGAAGTGTGATGGCAGATATTCAAGTTAAATGTCAAAGGATATCTGTGTAAGACCCCATTGAAGTGTCATGGGGAAGGTAACTCTTGTGGGTTTTGATAGGATATCTCATCTTGGAGTTAGGAGAAAAAGTGGATGTAGATTGGATGGGTAAATTATGTGTTTTGGAAGACAAATCAAATTTGGTGGAAGGATTGTATTGTTTGGATTCGGATTTAGGTGAGGATGTACATTGATGGGTAGATTATACGTCTTAGATGAAAAATTCAAATTTGGATTGGAGGATTGGATTGTTTGGATATAATTTATCATTGTGAGATGTCATAGATGGAGCGAACTGATCCTAAAATAGATGTTGTGGCATTGGATTGTTGAAAAGAGGGAAAATATGAATGTTTTTGAGGATGCGCAGGGGATTGTGGGGATGTTTTCCATGAGCCTTAGACTTTAATCGAGAAGATTTACTCCTAGCAGGATGATAATAATCTCAACCGGAGGATCTGATAGTGGTGGTGTGGTTATTAATGGAGAAAATGTCCTAAAACAAGATGAGGATGTTAATGGAGAAATAGGTGTTTGTATGATGCGATTAATGAGATCTATGTGAGATGTGGATTGTTTAGGTTTGGCATGGAAAGAGTTGATTTTGTAGAGGGAGAATGTAAACCATATTTATTTGATTTAGGTGGAGGTGTTGGTTCAATAGATGTTTCAAAGGGTATCTTTGATAGGGTTGTAGATCGAGAAGATTTGGTTCATTGTGATAGAAAATTAGGTAAAGAGTATTGGGATAGACCGGGTGATGTGGCCATGGGCAAGGATATAGGTAAAGATGTCAAGGTAGAGGATAGGTGGATTTTTTGATATGATAGATATAGGGGTAGTTGGGATAGATAGGGATGTAGGCATATTTGGGATATTTGGAGATGTGGGTGATGTGATAACCGATGGAGTAGACATTATGGGTAATGCAAAAATGCAAGAGTATTTTTGGGTGTAGAAGTAGGTGGGACTGTTTTTCATAAATGTTTTGAGGGGTAAGAATGATATGTTTGCTAATGGGGTTGATGTCGAGGTGGGGTTGTAAAGGTACATGTAGTAGAAATGAGTTTAGTTGGGATGGTTGTGAGTAATGTAGGTGTAGTAATAGGTGTGTTTGATGAAGATGTGGGTGAAGGAATAGATGTGAGAGATGTAGGGATATGTGTGGATATCAATGGGGCTGAAATAGGTGCTAAGGATGAATCTAATGTGGTAGATTGGGGTGATTGAAGTGGATGAAGTGGATGGTATAGTCAAATTTGATGTGGATGTGATAAGGATAGGAGAAGGTGTAGGTTCAGGACAAGTAGTAAAAGTTGACATAGGTGTGATAGTTGTGGATGTGAAGTTTCCAATAAGGAGTGGGCATAATGTCTAAGGTAGGAACATGTGAGTCGTGATAAGATGAGATCTTGATTGATGGTGTCAATCATATAAGCATTTGATAGTTGAGATGTAAAGGGCATGGCTTGATTTGTTGGTGGTTGATTAGGTAAATTTTGAGTAGTGGAGCTATCGATTTGGATATCCCCTTGATTTATGAGTTGTTGGACATGATCTTTGAAGGAATGACATTTCTCAATGTCATGACCTTTGACTCGATGATATTTACAATAGTGGGCTTCATGATACCAAATAGGCTTGGCTTGCGAATTGTCCATGGGTCGTATGGGAGGAAGTTGGATGGAGTTTATGCCATCAACTTGTCAAATACAAAGCTATATGATTCTCCCAAGGGGGTATAGTTGATTGTTGGTTGAGGGACTCATTGTTGAGGCCATGTGCTGGATATAGATGTGGATGAGGGTTTAATGACATAGGCATTGGCCACACCCTTAAATTTGTTGTTATGTGTGAATGGTTTAGTAGATTCAACTTTAGGTTTGGTTGATCTTAGTTTAAGATGACCTTGCTCAATGGCACGGGTTTTGAGTTTGTGAGCCATTGTGAAAGCTTCATCAAAGGTTTGAAATGATTGGATTTGTAAAGTAGATGATATATGTTTTGCACATGAACGTGAGAAGAGTTTGATGAGTTTGGTTTGTGGAAGAGTGAAGGATAGTTGGTTTATAACACCACGCCATCATGTGTGCGATGAAGTTGGTGATGGGCTCATCTTCAAACTGTCGAATGGTGTATAGGTCAATGATAGTAGTTTTGTGTGTGATATTGATAGAAAAGTGTTCTAAGAACAACTATGCAAGTTGGTGAAAGAGAATATGGAATGTTGCGGGATATATTGTACCATTCCAACGCGGACCGACAAAAAGACATGGGGAAAGTGTGAAGAAGTAGATCATGATCATGCACAATAAGACAACATGCATGTTTAAATGCACGAGGAGATGTTGTTGGGGATCTTCCTTGTTGTTGAACTTAGTAAACTCAGGAAGTTTCCAATGAGGAGGGTAGGGTTTGATTGGAACCGATGGATGAATCGGTTCATTACATTTTTCATAGGATAATGTATCCTTGGGTGCCAAGGTAACGGCTTCTAAATTGGCCAACCGATTCATTAAAGCATGAATAGGATCATTTGATGTGATGTTAGGTTGAGATTGGATTGGTTGTGTGGTTTTAAAAGTAGTTTGATGAGCACTAATTTGTGGATAAGTTGTGGATGTGTGGTGTTGGGGAATCATTTGATAAGGTGGTTGATAAAATTATGGGTGGGATGTTTGATAAGATGGTTGATAAATGTTGATAAACTTGTGGGTGTGCAGTGTGTGGGGAACTGTTTGGTAAGGATTAACATGTGTCATGGGTTGAGATTGTTGCATAGGCTGACTTTGAATAATAGGGACATGATGTGTTTGTTGAAGTTGGGTAGGTTGTTGTGGTAAATGATAAGTGGGGATA
This sequence comes from Taxus wallichiana var. yunnanensis, assembly GCA_018340775.1. Classification (NCBI taxonomy): domain Eukaryota; kingdom Viridiplantae; phylum Streptophyta; class Pinopsida; order Cupressales; family Taxaceae; genus Taxus; species Taxus wallichiana. The sequence continues at coordinate 294,429,112 of CM031234.1, read as the reverse complement.
TGTGTGTTAAGAGGTTGAGATGGTTGGAGCATACGATGGGTAGGAATGTAAGTGTGAAGAGGTTGAGATGGTTGGACAGGCATATTAGTAGTGGATGAAATAGAATTGACAAAATGGGATGTGGGTGGAATGTGATCCACCAATTTAGGAGATTGGGAGGATTGAGAGATTGTGGAGATTTTTGAAATATGAAATCATATATGGGGTTAGGAGGAGGCCCAGTGTCTCTAGAGGAGTGGGAGATGGTGGTGTGGTTGGTTTAGGAAGATTGGCTTGGTGAGGGATATGAGGATTAGTTTTAAGATAGGGATAATCTTGGATGACATGGTTCTCATGAAGCGAGGTCCATGGAGACTAGGGGGTTGGGTAACTAAAGGCATGGTTTTGAGTTTAGAATCTTGTTGGGAGAGATCATTAGGGAAGTAATTTTATTGGGTGGAGGACATTGTTGTTTTGTTTCGATTTGAGAGAGAGTGACAATAGGTGTGAAATAGAGAAACATTTGTTTATGTAATTTGTTGACAAACAAATCAAGCAACATATTTTTTATCATCATGATTAATTATGAGATGTGAAAAAAAAAAATGGATAATGAAGGTGCCTAAAGAATGGAATTCTAAGGCTGGTTTCAGGTAGTTTTGGCTAGGAAATGTCTAAAATGGTTTCTGTTGGGTGTTCAAGTCCCAATCAGTTAACCAAGTGAGAGGAGTGTTTTGATGTGTTGATTTTGTTCGTGAAGTTTTAGGTAGTGTGTGATAAGTGTGTGATGCGAAGGTTAAACCCTATTTAGGCTATGTGATCAAGCAGGATGTAGAAAAGAAAGGTTCTTTTTAAGCCAAAATGAAATGTGACATTTGATGCGAAAATCACTTAGAAAAGGGAAATTACAATGCAAAAAGAGAAAAATAGGAAAAATGAGTAAAACCTGGAGAACACTTTTCCCTTGTTATTTGATTGCACTGATGATGACATATGTATTTGAAAGCAATGACCATCAATGGCAGGAACGTCCAGGGTACCCTAAAATTACACCATGCACAATTGTGGAAGGGGTCGGTGAAAAGGATTTTCATGTGTTTTGTTTTTTAATGGTTTGTCTTTGACAACGTAATGTTGTTTTTAAGTTTGTGGGTGTACCTCGTGGATTTTGTAGATTAGTTTACATGCAAAAAAAAATAAATGTAATTAGTTGATGTGATTAAAAAAAATGATATAATTGTCATAAATATTTTTGTAAAAAAGTATTTTTATAAAAATAAAAAAAAATAAAATAAATTAATCTAATGGATTAATAAAAATTGGAATTCAACGTTCGCATTCAATTAGGGTAAAAAAAACTTATATAATAAAATAAACTATGAAATAAAAATAAATAAGTGATGAAATAGATTGTGAAATAAAATTAAAATATATGAAACAAATATTAATTAAAAATATAATAAATGAAATGATATGACTATATAAATAAAACGATTATGATAAACATTAACGTTATTTTGTGTTTTTTTTTTCATAAATAACATGAAACTATAAATAAAATAAACATATAAAATGAATGAATGTGGAATTTAAGAGGTAATGATGAAAAAAAAGTAGGGTGGGGAGAGTGGAATTTTATTTAATAATGAAGACTTTGGGAGGAAAAAGCAATTTGATTTGAAATTTGTAATGGAGATGGGAGAAAATAGTGGACCTAAGTTGTGGGACTTAGTTGAATAAAGGAGGGAGAAGGTAAAGAGATAAGATGATATTCAAATGATCAAAAATGAACATGAAAGTCATGATCATATGATGAATGATGACACAATTCATAAACGATACATGATGATGGATGATATGGATGATGACATAATAAATCACAGAAAGAATATAAATGAAAAAATATTTATAGCTATGATAAATAAATGTGCATGTGTTAAGAATTGATTTATTCAATGTTGAAAGATCTTGATTGTTGAAAAAATGTGGATAAAAATTTACAAAGAGAAATGTAAATGAAATCGATAAAATGTAGATATATCAAATAATTAAATAGAAATTGAAATGCTTAAATGTGAAAACTTGAAACAAGCTTGAAAATGGTTGAAAGAATCAGAAATCGTGATCATGAGAATCTTGTGAAAACTTCATAATATTCATTAAATCTTGATGATTAAAAAAAAAAATGCTAAAATTTGAATCACATGTTGGAAATCTACAGATTGAAGATGATGTATGATATTGAGATCTATGAAATAAAACTAGAGAATTTAAATTTGAATATAATCATACATAATTATACTCGATGATATATCATAAATTAGAGCTTGTATGGTTTCAGTGATAATTTTTTTGAGAATTTGATGAAAGTAGTGAGAAGGAGTTGGAAGAATCATGAGGAATCTTGATGTCTGATGAGAGTTGGTCAAGAGGACATGGGAAAATGGAGATTAGAGTGGGAGTGGGAAATGAACATGGGAGTGAGGAAGGTTGGGGAGGAGACATGGAGTGAAGTGGGGAGGAGGAGTGAGGTGGAGAGTGAGGATCTTGGGAGATGTGAGGGTAGGGAGGAGGGAGTTGGGATTGGAGTCGTTTGATGAGGGTGAGGATCGGAGTGGGTAGTGGAGATTGGGAGGTGAATGGAGAGAGAATGAGGAGAGTGAGCCAAATAGAGGAGGGAGCTTGTAGGATTGAGAGTCGGTGAGGGGTGGAAGGGAGGTAGTGGTGGGAGGTGGAAATGGGTAGATGGTGATGCGAGTGTGAGGAGATGAGGAGAGAGGGAGAGTGGGAGTGGGTGTAGGAGCGAGGAGAGTGAGGGGAGAGAGCGGAGTTAGGATGAATGGAGTAACTTGGGAAAGGGAGTTGAGTTGGAGAGAGGAGGGAGAGGATGTGTTGGAGGAGGGGAGGAGGAGATGGGTGGAGGAGGTAACTCAAGGGGAGGAAGTGAGATGAGAAGTTGGGTAGAGGTTGGGGGGGAGGGTGATGGGTTGAGGAAGTGGGATGGGTAATGAGTGGGATAGAGAGGGTAGTTTAGGATTTAAATTTTTTTTTAATTTTTTTCCATTTATTCATTTATTTAATTAATATTATGTGTTTTTATATGTTTTATATGAATGGATTTATCAATAAAATCTAGGAATTATTATAATAATAATAACCAAAAGACAAATAAAATGAAACAAAAACCCTTACCTCATAGATGAGGAAAAAATATACAAAATGTAAGTAACATAACCAGGTGAAAAAGATAATACTAAATATCTATAATAAAGTGAGCAAGAAAATGAAACATTCACAAAATATATATCAATAATTAATAAATAAAATAATTGAAAGCATAAACAAGAAAATATAAAATTAATTTCATTATCAAATGTGGGTAAAAATGAAAAATAAATAGTTTTTTTTTTCATGGTTCATTTAGATTATTTTAAATTAAATTTCAAAAAAAAAAAAGTGAATACTTAATAAAAATTCATAATTATAAATACCAAGCCAACTCAAAAAAAAATGAAGAGCACATACCTCAAGAAAACTGACCTAAATGATGATCATGACTAAACTAAGATCAATCAAATAATACTATACCATGCAAAACAAGAAAGTTAGACAAGACGAGTAAAATAAAAAAAAAACACCAGACCGATCTCTAAGATCTAGTCCCACCGGCGTGCCAAAATGTTGTATAGGAAACCTCATTCTCACGTGGGTGAAAGTATGATACTGGAAGCCACCAAAACTTTGAATGATGGAGGGCTTAGGACCTCAGATGTGGATATGGATCTACGGGCACAAAGAAGATAGATATGTGATAAAAGAAGATAGATCAAAAAACTGAAAAATATATGTGATTAGATAAAATATGTGGGGTTTCCCAGACAATCCCGGTTCCAAGAGGATGTTAACTCCCTTGGAGGATGTCAACCCCGTGTCTAGAAAGATAACAATAAATGATGAATAATAGATATCATGTAAAAATAATGAAATACAAAATGACAAGTAACTGAAATGACGAGGGGACTTAGCTTGTGCTCTGATATGGAGATGAAATGGGCATCAGGATGGCAAGATGACAAACAATGGCAAATATTTCTCCCACACTCCTCACCTCTAACTTCTAACAATGGCAAAGGTTTTCCTTGACCTCAAACTTGTAGAACTTAATCAAGCACTTTCTTCTCCTCTCCTAAAAACTTTAAGAGAGAGATTTCATATGATTCTCCTTCTTACTTCAAAAATTCAAAAAAAGCATTTTCAGTCTTAGGTTTCAACCTTTTTTTTCCTCCTTTGAAAGAGGGGGAAAACCCATATTTATAACTTGGAGGTGAGGTTAGATTGGGGTTAACGAGTAACCGGGTTTGATAAATTAACCTTGGTTAAGAGACATGATGTGATCACACGGGGCCCATGGTTTGACTTATTAGGTGGAGTGGGGAGCATGATTTGAATGGGTAGGTGAGATAATAGATTCCATTTTTGAAATTAAGAGTGGAGTGTCGAGATGGGTATATTATTGCCCATGAATTGAATAATTTGAGATATGTGAGATAATGCCAAATTCTAATTATCAAATGGGTCCACATGGAGCCCATTTGATAATTAATAATTAATTTATCTATTCAAGGTCATTCTTTGTCATTTTCCTTCTCATTCCCTAGGTACTAGCCAACATGTCAAGTCATTAGTGTCAAATTTTGAGAAAAAGATCCATATATAAACATAGCATACTCACTATTTTATGTGCGAGACTATTTACCATCAAGGGCTAGCTATCTACTAAGGCAAGGGATTGCATTTGGGCATCATTCCATCACACACACTACATAGAAAAGGGAATTTTATTCTATTCCATCCACCATTTGCATTTTACATCTAGCTAATGCCCCCTCTCTCTGCGTCATTGATTATAAGGAACCCTAGCCATAATTTCACACACAAAGCACACAAAAATAACATTCGGTCTGGAATGTAGTGCATCGCTTAGTCCTAAGTCCACCCTTGTGGCTGCTAAGGTCAATTTGATCCCTTCATATGCATCTTTATTTTTTAGGGGTTTGATGCTTTGTATGGGGTTTTACAAGTGAATCTTTATTGCAGGTTTATGAAATCATCAGCGAGGGTATTGTGACACTAACATGACAAGGATCAAGGTATTATGAAGATAAAGTGACACTTTGTCAAATTCAGATCCTAAGCTATTCGGAAGACCGTATCACCCATACTGCAAACTAGGGAACCCATATGCACTCCAATCCTCCTCTATGCACCCGATGCAGGAAAATCACAATCTGCTGCAATTTTCTGGATTGTTCCCTCTCGATGTTCTCCATCCACACACCATCATGTTCACTTGACACACAATGATGTAAGTTATTTACATATTAATATTTTATCCCTTCCATTTAATTTATTTCATTACATTTAAATAACAAAATAAAATATTTAGCTTCAGTATTCTAGTTTGTATCATTTATAGAATTTTTGTACCTACTTAGAATAACTTAAAATATAGATAGATACATTATTTCATATTTTAGTTAATCATTTTTGTGAACCCGTACTTTAGAATATTTTTCCCTATGATCTATCTCACACCATAATGGCTAGGAATGGTTCATCTCCTTCACCCATCATGTCTCATTTTAGTGTTAATCCTATATATGATGACGTTTTTATTTCTGAGCTCAAGGCTCTCTATGGTAGTCTTATTCCTACGCCATTTCATAGTCGACAAGAACTCTTAGAAGTCTAACAATATGTTCCTAATTTTTTAAAGATGATCCTATTGGTATTATCATTGTTGAGGATCCTATATCCTTTAATCATTGTACACCATGTTATATGGCTACTAGTGATCCTCCTTGTGATCTCTCTAAGCCATTTCTATAAAATTCTCTTATTTATTACTTGTTTGCTATTGATCATCATTCATACGTACATATTGGTTCTTCCTCCACTCATCATGATATTGTACCTCCATCTCATGATTCTCCTACATCTAATATTGCTTCTCATCATTCATCACATACTAGCTCTCATTCACTTTTGCATTATGTTGATGATTCTATTGATAGCATCCTTATTGACATTATCTCTTTGAGTCTTTATCTCGATCATGTTGAGGCGGTTGATAATCATGATTCTCCTTCTTTTCATCATACCAAGTGTGAATCTCTTATTCCATCATTATTTTCTCCCGAGATTATATCTACCACTATCCATGAGTCTCCTACCATTTCATCTCCTCTTATTGCATCATCTACGCCTATTAGTTCAATTTCTTCTATAGTTGCATCTCCATCAATCACTTCACCTCCTAGTGATGTTTTTGATGTTAGTCCCACCATCGATATGGATATTCCATCTATTATAGCTCCTTCCACACCTATTACGAGTGTACCCTTAGCATTGGAGTCTCCTCTCTCATCACTTTACATCCCTATGCTCACACACAAACACAAGTTACACCCTTTTAATACATTGTTGCCATATTTTACTATTCCATCGCACGATACTCTATCTCTCATGCATGTTCTAGTTCAATTACAATCTCATGTTTAGTCTCTTACTCTAGAAAGTAGGGCTTACTTATGCTTCTATTGATAATAATTCATTACGTGGCAACCCTATTCCAAAAAAGGATTTATGATTCAACATTTCCCACAAACTTTGACATGCCTCAATTCACTTTCTTTAATGGTACTGGTGATCCTCATTTTCATCTCTTACACTACCACATGGTTATGACTCCTTGTTCTAATGATAGGTTATTACTTAAGGATTTTAGACATAGTCTCATCGATGAGGCGCTACAATGGTACACTCATCTTGCTTTTGTTCCATTAGATTTTACTATGATATGGAAACTTTCCTTTGTCATTTAATCATCAACAATGGCCCTAGATTCACTTATGATCACATGCTACTCTACATCAAGGCTCATTATAATCTATTAAGGATTACATCTTACAATTTAATGTGTGTATGCACCTGCTAGTTTTCCAACCTATACACTTAGAGAAGCAATTCATTTTCTTTCATGATTTGATTCCTCCACTCAAATTAAGGTTATAATATGACACATGTGAATCATTCATTTTATTATGTTATAAAGTCCTAGACCTAGAGCAGGGATTTCCTTTCAAAGAAATACAATTCATACTCCACATACATCTATTTTTATTGTATCACCTACTCCTCCTACACCAAAAGTGGTTGAGCATCCTACACGGTCTCAATCTTTGCCTCACAAGAAAATCACATAAGCTCTACCCACTCCACCACCATACTCCTTATCCTACTCTGCATGTGCTATATCCTCTTCTACTCCACCTCGGTCACCCGAGCCTTTACAATTTTCTCATCACACTAGACCTCATGATGTGTTGTTTTCCTTTCTTTAGAAGCATCTTATTCACTTACCATCCAATCAACATCAGTCATCATATTCGCATCAATGTGTGGATGGATGTGTCAAATATAAACGAACAATATGTATCACCTACAAAAAAAAATTACACCACGCGTTAGACAACCATATATAACAATATCAACAAAAAACAAAGTACACAACATAACTATACAAATACTTATGCTCTATTATAGATGATGCTACGGGGTTGGGGCATCTACTTCCCCCTCTCCTCCTATATTTAATAACCTCATTAGACCAGTAAATAATGGGAATAACAATACCCACCGATGAGTTTCCCACCATGTGTATTACTCCTCGATGCAACCCACATCATTTGAGTCTACAATCTCTATCGCCATGTCTATCTCATCTAGCCTTGAAGGTACTAGCTTCTCTCCTATGGGCCTTGGCCTAGCTCCAACCCTCCTAGATGCTCTGATAGATCTCAACCATATATATAGCTCTGGGAGAACATCCTGAGCCATGCCAAACTAACATGATACTCTCTCTACCTAAAAAAGCATAACTACACCTGAAAATCAATCCTCAAGCCACATTGTCCTCTTAATACACTGCACCTCTACCACATCCTCGGGCCATCCTCCATAGTTGTGATATGGCCTCCATGTGACTACCTCGGGCCCCATCCTATCTATTAGTGCCATGTAGGTATTTGTTTCCATCTTCCTACCATGAATATCAATCCACCTCGGCGTGTATACTTGTGGCCTAGCCAACCCTCCTTATGGACCTCCAACTAGCCTCAACATAGCTATATTCTTATATTCCCATACATGCAATACTATGGTGGCTCATATCCCTCTACCATGCTCCTCGTCCATAAATCTATATAGGTCTTTATATAGGTGGGCCAACACACACTGTGCCCATACATATCTAGTACCCTCCTCCTCTATCCACTGGCATATGTCATGCATCTTATACAAGATGCCTACATATCCTTCCTCTACAGCTATACATGAAGCAATCACAACCCCTAAGAATTTCTGCAAGCACGGAACCCTAGACAACAAAATAGCATCTAGATTGATATGGGCCTCGGCAAGTACTCAAGTCCCAAAAAAATAATATCTCGCGGCTCGCATCTATCACTCCATATCCTCTACTAGCATAACTCGTACTCTCTCCCCAAAAACTAACAATCGCATATTTTATATACATCCTTTAAAGTAATAGTCATCTCCCTCATAGGAAGCCCAAATATACATGTATCATCACACCACCTCTCGTATATTAAAATCAAAATGGGTATATTATGGGCCACATCCCCCATTTGTGCTATGTGTTGCAGGCTAGCATGGTCCATCACATCCCAATCATCATCTAACAATCCCAATCCAAGAAAATTACTCATATGACAACCTTCGCAGAACTCCATCAAATGAATATCCCTATACACATCACAAACCAATAACAAATTAAGTGGTAGAACACATTACGAGACCAAATACGATCGCTTATCATACTAGAAATATGTTCCTCAACATTATACACCAATTTCACACATTATGGACCGGGGAAGCTAGATGCAAGACCCGGTCACCCAAGAGCAGGACAACGGTGCCCGGTTTAGGCACTCCAGGTCCAAGGGGTCACTAATGCCCTCAACACTCTTGTCCGAGTTAAAATTCTGAGAAACTTAAATATCTCAAATTTTCCAAAATAAAAAAAAAGTTACTACACCATACATTTTTGTGAAAAACAATACACTTACCAACTTCATGGTCATACATGACACTACACGATGATCGCCACCCTCTCAAATCAACTAGGACGAGCTGCTCTCATTTACGGAATTTTCACTACCTTCATGCTCAATCCCTCAATTACATAAAAAAAAAAAGTGACTAAACACTTTTTAACTTCAATAATTATAGTTACATTGTCATCACCTACTTTCTCAGTAGTCATTACTTTGTGCTTATTATCACAACTAATACACACTACACCATTTTTGTCATATCTTGAGTGTTTATACTCGATTTGCATCTTGTTTGCGGAATTATTTCTAGAATTCCCCTACAACCATATTTTACACATTAAACATGCATTCTATCTCTTCAAAATTATCTTCCATTAAATTTATACACATTTTTGTGATTTTTACCACTTTCTACTTATCTCATGCTTACTTTAGAAACTTACAATTTTTTATTTTCATCACATCCCCTTTTTCCAAAAGGGGAGGAATATCATTAAGGTCATCCTATAATTCCCCTTACTTTCCCATACAATCAATTAACATTACCAATTCATAATTTTCAAACATTTACTAATTCATAGTGTGAGAGTTCACAATTAATTCCCCATAACAACCTAATTTGGGGGCAACAAACATACAATTTTTCTATGCGACATTTCATCACCTCCCTAATGACCTAACTTGGGGGAAACAATTGATTAAAAATATTTCCATGTGAGATCTCACCACTTTTTATAGATTTCCCCGATGACCAAACCTAGGGGCAACTAGCGTAAAATATCATTATAAATAAAAAAATCAAATCAAATTAAAACAATCAATCAATAAATCAACGCGTTCAAATTTATAACAATCAAAATCATTAAATCAATACAAATTCAACACAATCATCCTCCCGAGATGACCTAACTTGGATATTACATTCATCACTTTACCCATATGACCTTACTTGGGAAGTTATCCTACATTTTGCGCGTGCTTCGGATGACCTAACTTTGAAGCAATAATATATCTTTGCACTTACTTCTAGATGACCTAACTTGGAATCCATCATAAATTTTGTGTTCACTTCCAAACAACCTAACTTGGAAGCTATCTCATTGTAGTGACACCCATTGAGTCGAGGCAAGAGTTCCTTTCCTATAGCACTCCTATATGAATCAATTGTTTGATTGAAATTATTTGGATCTAAAATTTAAAGAAAATGATCTAAGTCCATCTGCAATGGCTAGATCTTGAGGATGTAGTTATAGATTGGAGAATAACGCACTTTTCTCCTACACTCTTCCCCACTGGTGTAAGGACACCCAAATCCTCCAATCAATTATTCGTATACACAATTTCGGGTTGGGAATTGATCACTCCCTACCCCATTTCATCATCATCATACACATTCAAAATCATTAATCATCTTACATTACAATCTTCACTCACGTTTAGTGTATTTCATCATGACATTACATTCTAGGTTGTGTTGCATGGATCAACACGTTGATCCATGGTTCATCATGCTATATGGTTCTTTCGGCATGCTTCTACCGCAACATCTATGTGTTCTACTACAGCATGGGCTTCTCTGACTTCTCTCAAGTACACATCTCTATCTACTTTATGTTACTCATCTTTACACTCACTAACATAAAGTGGGGACAAATGCAATCACAAAAATCATGCACTTGCTATTATAATTATACCCCTAAGAATTTTATTTTATATATGGATTTTGCGTAGTGAAAGTATTTACTAATGACCCATCCCATAGTCTTTTCATCAAGTAGTCGGTCGTCGTCATCATTTTTCTTGCACAATCATCATTTGTATACACGATTTTAAATGTCGTCTCTTAGGTAGTATCAGTGTCATATTTAGTCATTTGTTGTCTCTTTTATTTGACTAGGGTTCTTGGGGTGGTACCAGGGTGCCCATGGGCACCCCACTCCTTAATTTTGGGCATCCTGATCCCCGTAACACTTGGGTATAATTTATCTATTTGAGGTCAGTCTTCGTTATTTCCCCTCTCATACCCCTAGGTACTAGTCGGCATGTCATGTCATTAGTGTCAAAATTTGAGCAAGAGATCGATATATAAACATATCATACTCACTATTTTATGCACGTATTATTTACCATCAAGGGCTAGCTATCTAGTAAGGCAAGGGAATTCATTTTGGCATCATTCCATCACACACACTACATAAGAAAGGGAAGTTTATTCTATTCCATCCATCATTTTCATTTTACATCTAGGTATTTCCACCTATCTCTGTGTCATTTACATTAGGGAACCCTAGGCACACCGCACACACAAATCACACATAACTACATTGGGTCTCGAATGTAGTGAAGCGCTTAGTCGTAAGTCCACCCTTGTGGCTACTAAGGTCGATCTAACCCCTTCATATGCATCTTTATTTTTAGAGGTTTGTTTATTTGTATAGGGTTTCACAGTGAATCTCTATTGCAGGTTTATGACATCATCGACGAGGTATTATGACACTAACATGACAAGGATCAAGGTATTGCAAATATAAAGTGACACTTTGTCATATTCATATCCCGAGCTATCTCGGAAAACTAGAGCACCCATCTTGAACTAGGGCACCCTTCCATTTAATTTCTTGCATTACATTTAAATATTAAAATAAAATATTTGACATCAATATTTCAGTTTGTATCTTTTATAGCATTTATATACCTACTTAGATTAACTTAGAATATAGATAGATATAATATTTCATATTTTAGTTAATCAAAATTATGGTGTAGCACGTTCGTTTGAATAGTATTAAAAAATAACCTTAATTTTAGTTTTTAACTCTAATTATTCAATTCATTATACCCCCTCCCGTTATATTATTAGAATAAAAATACCCCCTATTTATCCATGTACCTTACTTATCCATTTTTACATTGGAACATAATGGTTAAGTGGGTTGGCCACCCCTTAATTAATATGGGTCCAACATTATACTATAGGTTAAATATTTAATAATATGAAATATTTATATTTCTATTATTAAATATTCAAACCTTGTAATATGTGTCAAGGGTAAAGTAAGTGCACCAGTTGGGGGGCGAAATGGGGTCTTAAGTGGAGGCATTTTTCTGAAAAATAAAAAACTTAAACTTCTATGATTTTTTTGAAATAGTTACACTCAAAATTGGAAGATGTTGTATAAACATGAATTGTGGTATTTTGAGTCTAGTTTCCAAGAAATTAAATTTTATTAAAAACAGATAAGTTTAAGTGGGAAAAATAGCTAAAATACTAATAAGTGCTCATTTTTTGTTAAAAACATAATAGAGTGACTTTAGTGCCCCCACCACGTTTTGAGCACCATTTATTATTTTTCAAAACCCTTTGGTAGAAAGATATCTAGGAGCATCTAGTTTGGGCTCCATTTTTTTTAGATTTTTTTAGTGAGTATTTTTTTCTTATGATTTTTTTAGTACAGAATATTTTATTCTAAAACATAATGGAGCTCAGACCATGCCCCCTAAGTACCTCAAAAAATATTGAAAATTAGATTTTTTTGTTTTGTTTTTGAATATGTATATAATTAGGCCTAGTTTGGGTTAGTATAATGTTTTTCAATTTTGATGAGCCAAAAAGAAGATACACGACAAAAGATAGACATGTTTAAACTTCAAAAAATAGATATAAAATGGAATAGTTAAAAATTAAATAATATGGAAACCATATATTAGTCAAAAAAATGAAAAATTATATTTTTAGAAAGAAGAAACTTTGCTCTACGTCGTGGTATAATGTTTTTAAATGAATCGATCGTTTTATGTTGATTTATCATGGCGGAAGTGGAATTTTTGCATTTTCCTATAAAAATACGTTATTTGTTGTGTTTGTGCAAGTCCATCCCAGTCAGGGCTTGTGGATCCTAACTGGATCCAAGCCTTGAGGCATGGCTTGGAAAAAGTAAAAACACAAAATGTGTATGCATTATAACGTGTACACACTATAACACATACATGTTATATTGTGTATTCTTTCTTCATAATATGAACATTATATGTGCTTTGGCATGCTTCTATTTTAAAAAATAAATGTTAAATTATAAGTTTTTCATTTATTATTATTTATATTTTATTTTTTTCTTATAATTTAAACTTATTTTAGGAAATATAAGAAATTAGGGTCACTTTACTGACTTATGGAACTATTCTCACAACTCCATTAGTCACGGTTTAGGAGATAATGTTTTATAGTATAATCTGGTTGATACATAGGTAACTTTCAGGATTTTAGCATTTGGCCTAAACATTTTAGAGTTTAAATTCTACTATCGAAATCTTAAACCCTAAACCTAAGGCCTGAAACCTAAACCATAAACCCTAAACCCTAAACCTTAAACCATGATCCCTAAACCCTGACCTAAAACCTATACCATAAACCCTAAGCCCTAAACCCTAAACCTTATACATTCAGCCCTTACCCATGATCCCTAAACCACCGATCCTTAAGCCCTAAACCCCGAGCCATAAGCCCTAAACCCCAAACCCTAACCCCTAAACCTAAACATTAACCCTTAAGTCCTAAACACTAAACCCTAAAGCCTTAACTCTGTGACCTAAACCCTTAACTCTCAACCCTTAACCTTGAGACATAAACCTAAACCCTAAAACCAAAATAATAAACCCTTAACCTTGAACATTAAATTCTAAACCCTAAACCTTTAACCTTAAACCATGAACCCTAAACCCTAACCCTAAACACTAAATCCATATCCCAAAGATCTAACCCCTAAACCTTAAACCATAACTTTGAACCCTATATTTTTCACCATAAACCTAAACCATGAACCCTAAACCTTAAACCCTAACCCCTAAACCCTAAAATTTGAATCCTACACCCCGATCTGTAGCCCTAAACCCTAAACCTTAAATCCTAAACCTTAAACCACGAGCCATAAACCCTAAACCCTAAATCTAGATCCCTAAGCTCGAATCCCTGAACCTTAAACCCATAACTTTGAACCCAAAACCCTAAGCCATAAACCTTGAACCATAAACCCTAAAACCTAAACCCTAAACTCTAAGCCTTGAACCCTACACCCTAATCTACGAGCCTTAAACCCTAAACCATGTACCATAATCCCTAAACACTAAACCCTAAACCACAGAGCCCTAAACCATAAACCCTAAACCCTAAACCATGAGCCATAAATGCTAAACCCTAAACCCTAAAAACTAAATCCTAAATCCTAAACCCTAAACCCTACACTCTGACCCCTAAACCCTAAACCCTAAACATTGAATCCTAAACCCTAAAAAAATATTGCTAAACCTAAACATTAAACCATAAAACTTGAGCCCTAAACATTAAACCCTAAAACTTGAGCCCTAAACATTAAACCCTAAATACTAAACTCTATGACCTAAACCCTTAACCATGACCCTTAACCCTTAAACACGATACCTAAACCATAAACTATAAACCCTAAACCCTAAAACCAAAATAATAAACCTTGAACACTAAATCCTAAACCCTAAACCCTAAATCTTAAACCCTAAACCATTAACCCTAAACATTGAACCCTAAGCCATGAGCTTTGAGCCCTAAACCCTAAACACTAAATCCAGAGCCCTAAGCACTAATCCCTAAAATCTATATATTTCCGTAGGTCTCATAAGTGAGTTCATCTTTTTGAATATCAATAGTAGGACCATATTTCCTAATATTATGCACAGAACCATCATTAAGTCTGCTTGTACAACTACCTAAGAGGTGGGATGAAAACCAAATGGATATGACATCTACCTTGTGCCTTCTATGCATATTACACATCTCTAGCAAACATGTTTCTCCCCCACATATACTTACGGTCTTAAATGTCAATTTCTTCACACTTTGAAAAAGAAAATCACATTTCTCATATTTCCATATATGTACTATACAAGCTTTAATGACCCATTAGAAGTTGGAAAAAATAACCATCGTGATATATAAAATTAATCTCAAATAAAATGGAAGAAACACAGAGAATATATCAATGCGGAGGTGTAGGATCAGAACTGAATTGTATGTAGTATCCTCTCCTCTAGAGAAAGAGAAATCTCTTATCTTCTACTAGAATGGATAGTAAATTTGACAAAACTTCCTGAAGTGTTCAAAATAAGCATAACAATTGGGGAATGGATAAGAACACAAAGGGTTATCAATCACCTAGTAAATATTTCTTATTTAGTTTTGAATGGGAGTCAGTTGGCCTACGACTTAGTGACCTTCCATTCATTGATAATTCCTTCTATGATAAACCCATGGATGTTTTCAAAAGTTCCTTTAAAAATATAGGGGTAGTCATCAATCCTAGTGAAGGGTGTGATGTGATTTCCAAACAAATTGAAATTCATATAGATTTAGAGGTCATAACATGAATTTACAAATATCTCTATTATTATTATAAATGGAGGCCAAGTAATGGTTTCTCCTGTATCCAAGGATCGAGGAATACTATATGGTTTTTGTAGTATTTAACATTCAAGAATTATTGAGTGTTTGAATCATAATGTCATTGCATCCGGAGAGACATTTTTAAACATTGGAGTAATGCATCTTGGAAAAAAACTTGAACCTTAGAAATCCTCTAAAATTTCTAGCTTACACAAGTATTGGACATACTTTGTTCTTAGAATGAAACCTTCATTCCCAATAACTATAACTAAAAGAATTATTCAAAATATCATTAAAATAATTCTTTGTACCAAATTGTTCTTTGATATCTCGGAATTTCCCTCCTTCAAAATATCAACAGATGAAATACATCAAATTGTGATAAATCTCTTTTAATTTTCTACCTAGGAAGAAGATGAACCCTTTTCGATTGAATACTCGGTTTCAATATTAATAAGAATGGGTAAGACAAAAAACATTATAATGAGTGAAATAGTTGTCATGCGATGGTAAAAATAAGATATATGTATTGGATAACATTTATTTGTACTTGAATTGTTCTTTTATATGTGTAATTTCCCTCCTTTAAAATATTAGTAGATGAAGGCATCAAATTGTGATGAATCCCTTTGAATGTTATTACTACAAACAAAATGAACCCTTTTTAGTTGAATACTTTCATCAATACTAATAAGAATGGGTAAGACACGAGAACATTCTTTGTGAATGAATGAGTGAGCCTAAACCCTAATAATTACACCTTGAGCCCTAAACCCTAACCTCTAAACCCTAATCCCTAAACCACTGAGCCTTAAACCCTAAACCATGTGCCCTAAACCCTAAACCTTGACCCTTAAACCTTAAACCATAATCCCTAAACCATAAACCATAAACCCTAAACCCTAAACCTTAAATCCTAAAACCTAAACCCTAAAACCTAAACTACAAACCCTAAACTTGAAGCCCTAAACCGTAAACCCTCAACCCTCAACCCTATACCCTATACCCTCAACCCTAAGTTGTACACCCTAAACCCTAAACCATAAACCCTTAACCCTAAAATTTAAACCCTAACCCTTGATGATAATCATATCCTGACTCTGTCATTGTACCCAAATCTCTCCAAAGAACAAGATAAAATGAGCTAGTCATGCCACTGAGGTATCCAGGACCATCATGTGTGAAGTATTAAGGCATCATCTATCTCCATGAGATACATATGAGAAAATACACATATGAGAATATTGAATTTGATTCCATGAAAGGATTATTTTAGAGCCAAAAAGATGAAGGAACGATCTTTATATGGAGTACCATGTTTCTAAGAATGAGCAATCATCTGAGTTCACTTGATGTAATTCACTTAGTACTATTCGTAAAAACTCATTCAACACCTAGTAGTGTGATCAAACCTTAAGGAGGAGGCACATTACAATCACCTCATTTTTCTCATAAGATAGGAATCCCATTAATGGAGAAATCTTCTATCTAAAAAGTGAGCATATCATTTTAGTAAGAAGTAGAAAAACATTATAGATAATATTTGTGGTCACTAAAGTGAATTATGGACCAAATTTCACAATTTGTAACAATTCAAGTAGTGGTAGGGAAAAAATCCAATCCAGAAGGTCAAAAAACCTACAAAACGACTATATGTTTTCACAAAACAATGACCAACTATAATATATATGGCCTAAAAGTTTTAGGTCATTACTTGAAATTCTAAAAAATAGTAAGTACTAATCAAATTAGATTTTGAAAAACTATCTTCTAGATTATAACTGTCACAGCATGGTGCTATGGGACCACTTACATCAAGTGCAGAGTGACCCTAACTTCTTATATTTACTAAAATAAATTTAAAGTAAATAAGGCTCCTTCAGGCCCTCCTAAACTTCATATAGCTCAAAATGCGTGCACATTTTATAGCACTAGAATCACGTATGCATTTCAGGTTCGTGAATTATTGAGCCTAGAAAAACATAACGCGACCGCATTATTGCAAAATGCGATCACCTTTCATTCATTTTTAGTTTTTTTTCCACTTTTTCACCCCTCAAATTGGTGCACTTACCCGTTGAGACTCTCGATACGATTGCATAACATGGAGCTTTTCCCAGTGTGGGACCTTGCGAAATGGAAAAGCTCTCGGATGAAGGCGGTTCCTATTCCTCTGTTCGAGATGCACATGTAGAAAATGCGAGGGTTTACTAAAAACCTAATCTAACTTGAGAGAGACGGGGTAAGAAAATGCATAAAATAAAACCTAAACTAACTGAGAGGTGATGCAGGGAATGAAGAACACATGTCTTGCCAATAAACACGAGACCATTAAAATGCAATGCAAGATCATGCATAGATAACCGGATTCACGGTGAAAGATCGGGGGATGCAAATGAATACGAGAGAGGTTGAGAATCATCCACGAGACATGCATTAATTTTCTCCAAATTGATCTGACACACCGCTGCAAAATGCGAGAGGCAGGTTGCATTACTGATTTCAAATGGGAGGTTTTAACTCCACAAGTTCACTGCCAAAGAAAGAAGGGAGGGGCAAAACAAGAATGTCCAACCTTTAGAAAGAAGCCCCTCCTTACAATTTATAGGAAGAATGAGAGAGAAAGAGAGAGGAATTCGAAATCTGCCCCAACCACCTCCGGAATGCACTTAACTCATCTCATTATGATGGTAGGTGAGAACCCAGTGAACCCAAAAGTGGCGAACTATATTTTGCATTTTTAAAATTTTTCTCACCCAATTAAAGATATCGTCGTAGTTGGATAGAGGACCTCGTAAGCTTTCCAAAAGTCCAACCTTGCATGAATCAGGAGCTCCAGGTCAAAAGTTATGGCCATCTCGAATATCTGCGCCGAGTGCACTTCTGTCGGCGCTCAAAATGTTGCGCCTCTGAAGGTGCACCAGGGCATCCATGTGTGTGTCGACATCCTCTTTCATGCGCCACTTCTAGTGCCTTGGGTGCATCATTTTCCCTGTCGACATCCATTGTCATGCACCACTTTTGTGCGCCACTTGGGCAGCACCATTTCCTGTCGACATCCATTGTCATCATTGTGCCACTTATGCGCCTTGGCGCACTTTTTCCTGTCGACATCATTGTTTTTGCCACTTCGCCACATCCATTTTCATACACCATTGTCATGCCATTCCACAGTATGCCCTTGGGTGCACCATTTTCCCTATCGACATCCATTGTCGTGCGCCACTTCTGTGCACCTTGGGCGCACACTGTTTTTCTGTCGACATCCATTGTCGTGTGCACCATTACCACTGTGCGCCTTGGGCGCACCATTTGCCTGTCGACATCCATTGTCGTGTGCCACTTCTTATGCGCCCTTGGGAATGTCAGGGATTTGAGCTTCTTTGATTTCTCCATTCTCTGCTTGTCTATATCTACCCAGGGGAAAGATATATACAACAATTTGTGACTCAATGGGATCACACTGCTGCTTAGGTAGAAGATCGGTGGCCTTTTAGCAATCCATTGGGCATGGAGTCATAAGCAATAACTTGAAACCAACACGATATCGATCCCGAACTGATATCGCAACTTCTTCTCTGAGAGCATTCTGAAGCATAGAAATTCACACGAGAGCAACAAAACCTGTGTGCCAAAGCACTTAGGGAAATAGAAACCTAACTACTGACAAGACAATGTGCATACGCACTTAGAGGAATTGAAATCTAGGCTAATATTTACAAGGGTAAACCTTTTCCTTTTAGTAGCAATGTTTAGATGGATTAGTTAACCGGAATCGGGAATTCTTCTCCATCCAATGTAGACAATTGGAAGGCATTACTACTTTTACATCCAGTGACCATGTAGGGGCCACTCGAATGGCATCAAACTTGGAATGCCTTCTGGTTTTCCCGATCTGCATCCCATTTGAGAACTACATCCCCCTCCTGAAAGGTCCTTTTTCTTACTTTCTTATCAAAACATCTTTTACTAAGGCTGATCTTTCTCAATTGTTTGAACTGCATGTTCTCTAATTTCTTCCAATTCCATCAACTCTGCATACCTAGCCTCCATTGGTTCGAACTCAGCCAACTCCAGCTGCTTCATGAACTCCAATGTAGGTAGTTCTAATGATATAGGCAATACTGCCTCTTTTCCATAGACCAACTTGTAAGGGGAATTACACATAGACCTCTTTGGTGTTATTACATCGACCCATAATGCTGATTTTAGCTTGGTATGCCATGTTCTTTGATTTTCATCCAGAGTCCTCCTGATGATTCTTAGCAAATTTTTGTTTGTGGACTCTGCCTGTCCATTACCCTGCGGGTAATAATTTGAAGAGGTGCTCAAATAGATTCCATTCTTGACAGCCCATTACGTAATCTTGGAACCTATAAATGCGATGCATTATGCGATATGATAGTGGCGGCACACCGAACACAGGTCACTATTCCTTCATAAAATTCTAGTATGTTAGACTCATTTGCTTCTTTGAGCGCTTCTTTGCTTGGTCCACTTGGTGAAATAGTCCGTTGCCGTGAGAATCCACTTGTGGCCTTGGCTTGAGTTTGGATTGATGACCCGATGAAGTCCAATCCCCATTGCATAAATGGTTGGTCAACCAGAATTGGGTGCAATGGAAGTGCTGCTAGTCTTTCTTTGCCTGTGAAGAGTGCACATTTCTTGCACTTTCTTATCCATGTATAGCAGTCACTGAAGACTGTCGGCCAATAATACCCTGCCTTCATTATCTTGAGAGCTATTACTCGTGGGGTGAAATGTCCTCCAGAATCTCCATCGTGAAAATCTCGTAACACCCTCTCAATTTGATTTGTCCCAATGCACCTCAATAGAACTCCATTGATGTCTTTCTTAAACAAAACACCATCAACAAGCACATATGGAATGGCTTGTAATCTGAAGTATCTCCTCTTTGCTTTGCTCATTTAAGGGGCATAGGCACATGCATGTAGGAAGTGTATCATATTACGAGTCCAACAAGAGTAGGCACATCATCATTTTCTTGTTCTTGATCATCATCTGTAGTACCAGAGGCGCCTCTTTTCATTACCTGCTTCAACTTGTTGACTCGAGGCTAGCTTTGCTCACATAGTCCCTTCCCACGTACTAGTTTGGTGACCTTGATCTCGATGTCATATTCCATGACACGAGTTATCCATCTGCCACGTTTCTCATTCGGATCCTTGTTTAGAAGGAAGTCACGACTCCCATGAGAGACCAATAATTGGATCTTGTTGTTTGAGACTAGGTGCTTGAATTTCTTTAAGCTCCACGATTCTTTGCAAGGACATGCTTTTCAATGAAAGAGTACCTAGTTTCGTATTCCTCCAAGCCTTGGTGAAAGAAAGCAATGGTTGTTCTAATCCTCCTTTGTTTTGTTGTACCGGGGATTGCGAAATCATGTCCCCACCACCAAGGCATATAGCACGAAGTCCTTGGAGAAGTCTGGATTGGCGAGAGTCGGAGCTTGAGATATAGCCTCTTTTATTGCCTCAAAACTTGCCTTGCCTTGAGATGTCCACTTAAATGCCATACTCTTCTTTAACATCAGCGTTATTGGCTTCACGAGAGATGCGAAAAATTTGGAACAAATCTGGACAAAATTGATCCTTCCCAAGAAGCTTTGAAGAGCCTTCTTGTGACTTGGAAAGGCAATGCGATGCTCGAATTGCTTGACTCTTTACGGATCGTCATCACCCCTCCTTTGAAACAATATGGCCTAGAAGTTTTCCCTCGTGAGCCAAAATATGCATTTTTGGGATTGAATGATACCCCAAATCTTCTACATCTCTGAAATACTTGCCTCGAATGACGAGAGGTGATCCATTTGCATTTTTGAGAATACGGTGATGTCGTCAGATATATCAAAACTATTTTATTGATCAACCCTTAAATGCCATATCCATTGCCCTTTGGAAAGTGGCTCCGGCATTTGATAGCCCAAATGGCATTTTCTTGTAGGCATAGGTCCCCCATTTGGTGGTGAAAGTCCGTCTTGAATTGGTCATCTTCTTTCACCATCACTGATTGTACCACGAGTAGCCATCTAGGAGAGAGAATCTCTGAACCGGATCTACTTGCAATATTTGTTCCATTGAAGGAAGTGGGTAATGGTCTTTGAGAGATGCCTGTTTAGGTCTCGGAAATCCACACACAACCTGATTTCTCCACTCTTCTTCTGGCCAAGGAACCAAGTTTGCAACCCAGCTTGAGTGCTTGATCGGGAATATAATGCTTGCCTCTATTAGCTTATTTAGCTCTTTCTTCATTAGAGGTTCATGTGAGGGTTGGTGGTCTCTGCTTACGCACTTTGATGGGCTTAGCATCTGGATCCAATTCTATGGTATGTTGTGCCAAATTTGGATCGAATCCTCTTAAGTCTTCATAGCTCCAAGCGAACATCATCTGGAAATTCTTGGCAAAGTTGTATGAAATCTGATTTCTCTGCTTTCGGTGGCCACTTTACCAATTTGAAGTGTTTTGCCTTCCCCATAGGAATTGGCTCTGAATCTTCTCTCTTGACCCGTATGTGTTAGCCTTTTCCTTAAGGAACTAGTCGTTAGGGTTGAAGATAGACTCAATGTTACTAAACCCTTAGGAAGCTTGTTTGTCCCCAGTGCACTACTTGATCCCCATCTTTTGCTTTGCTCTAATCATCTGATTCTAGGCTAGAATTCAGCCTCTTCTTGTAAGAAATTGACGATCAGTTGATCGTTCTCAAACACCTGCCAGCTTGTGTTATTATCTGGAACTGCTGGCCTCACAATCACATGGATATGTGGCTGTGTTTTTCCCCTTCTGATGTTGTCAACCACATCAAACGTTGCTCCAACTGCTGCGAGCCTATCTGCGACTTCATTTTTCTTCCTGGGTATGGACACAATGTTGAAAGCTTCGAAATCCTCAATGAGGTCCCATACCCTATTCTTGTAGCTCTTCAACAAGTCGTTCTTTGTAGCATGTTGTCCCCTAACTTGGTTGACGATTAGCTCGCTATCTCCAAACACCTGCAAGTTCTTTATGCCCCTTTTCCTGGTCCAATGAATTCCATGAATCAATGCTTCGTATTCAGCCGTGTTGTTTGAACAGGAAAACTGGAAATGAAAAGCTGAAAAATATTTGATGTCTTGTGGTGAAATCAACATTGCACCACCTCCAGCACCTTGTCTTCTCGAACCATCGAAAAATAATTTCCAAACTTTGTTTTCATCCTTTTGTTCAGGCTGAATGATGTCGGGAATGGGTGAATTTTCTTCGTGTATACAATACACGCCCAATTCAGATTCTTCAATTTCCTTGTATGGGTCAAATTCATGACTCTTGTTTGCCCATTCATCCAAAGTTAAATCAGGAATTCCCTCGACCTTAGTACCTGTTTCTAGATCACTTGAACACTCCTCCTGATCAAAAGCCGAGCAATTTGCATTGATAGGATTTGGTACATGAGGCTCAATATGGAAATTGGCAATTGGTTCTGACCTGATTGTTGCTTTGGCTCCATACCTTGTCCTAAAAATCATGTGTGACCAATCTGCAGATAAATATCCACCATTTTTGCAGTGAAGTCTCTTGATAGACACAACGCAAAGAGTGGCGGAAGGTCAATCACAGACACATCTTGCAAAACTGTAACATTAGGACAGGAATGTAGTGTTAGGCTTAACCCTTTGATGACTCCAACTAGTTCCTACTGCCGTTCCATCTAGTTGCACTACTCCTTTCAGCACTGGCTCATATTTCAAACCCAGTTGATCCGCTATTTGCTTTGGCATCACTGAACTACTTGCCCCAGAATCAATCATGCAATTGTGTACTAATTTATCCCCGATGATTAATGAAACATAGAATGGAGGGGGTTTCAAAACTTTACCTTGTTGTCCTCCATGATTCCCTTGTTGACTTTGCATTAGTGAGGACCTTCTCTTGCATATGGGCTGGTTTGGTTGAAGTTGACCAATTCTTCATGGCAGCTTGTAGAAGATCTCTTTGTCCTAGGATGGATAAAGATTCCCACATTGATATATTCACATTGTCTTCTTCATTTGATCGATGATGTTGAAAGGGGATGAATTGTCCTTTTGTTGTCCCTTACTTGGTGCAAACCTTTTACGGAGCTTGAGCAGTGCATGTGTTGCTACTGACAGTACCTTAGGTTGATTTTGCACATTTGGAGCTGCGTTTTGGTCTCACTGACCCCTTGTTGTGTAGGAGTGGGTGAGAAACAAGCTGGATTACATGGTTGTCCCTCTCTATATTTCTCTTCTTTGACCATGTGTTGGCAGCCACACCTTGAAAAGGTTGTTGGTTAACTCCACAGAAGTCTTCTGTTTGCCAATTGGCCAATGTGGTTTCTGTTGGAGGTCCTTCTTGTTGCATTTCTTGCTTTGTTGATTCTCCTCTGGCTTGGTTCTTGAGGAACACTAATGGTTTGCACCATCGAGGCTGATTTAGTGCACCATTGAAACATCTTGGTGATTGTGAGGTAGATTGCAAGGGTAACACCGGTCGTACTCTGTGCCATGTTATTTTGTGTCGGGACCAAGGCTCTTGAGGGCGTCGTTGCATTTGGATCATACGGTCGAAATGGCACAGCGACTTGAGGTTGTCCTTGGTTTTGGTTTTGATTTGCGGCTGAGGTGGTGGTCTATTTTGTTGGTATGGGGGCCTAGCTTGAGTGCTTGTGCTTGAGGCTGTCTATACGGTCTAGCACTTTGAGCTTGTTGTCTTTTGATAGTCACTAGCTCATTTCCAAGGTTACTGTTGTTTCATGACCTCCTGCAATTCCTTTGAAGTATTTGAAGAAGTCGATGCCTCATTATTGCTTTGATTTCTAGGAGTTGGAATGGGATTGACTGCGGTGCTTGGTAGTTGTAGGATTTCCCATATCCGGATAGAGAGGCATTGGTGGCCTTGGTGCAAGCTTGCCAACTTGGATCAAACAGTTCTCTGCTCTGATAGTTGTGTCGTAGGCCCCCAGCGGCGTTGTTCCTCCCATTGATTGGATCATCATGGCTATGTCTGAATTTATAGCCTTTAAGAAATAAAGGAATGCTCCTTCGGCGGTTGGTCTCACAGCTATTGGAATCCTGTCCCATGTCCGTTGGAATCTGAAGTTGAAATCTATCATTTGTTCGTTAGGAGCCCTTTTGATTGTTGTCAATTGTTCCAATAAAGACAAATTGTCCGCCCTCTCCCCGAATTGGTTGCAAAGAGCTGAACAAAGTTGGTTCCCGATTCATAATAGACCTGTTTTAGGCTCCTAAACCATTTTAAGGCCTTACCTTTGAAAGATGAAGCCAACAATTTGACCATAACATCCATTTCATTTATTTCGTGGATTGCACATGCATTAGCATATCACGGATGTGATCGATAGGAGTAGTATGATTTTCTCTGTAAAATAGGGTATATTCTTTAGTCTTTGCAATTTGGAATTTGATTACGAGCATTTAGGGCAAGTGGACTACTACCCCCGTGAAATTGACAAAGGGATTCGGTGGTAGATGTGCCATTATGATTGGCCTAAGAACCCTAGTCGATGCGAGAAAAGGCCTACCAGGTGGAGGTGTAGACAAAGTCCTGTTAGGTGGAGATGGTGATCTTTGTGGTCTTCTTCCTCTCCTTCCTCTGCCTGGTGATAGTTGCAAGTGGAAAAATAGCCCCTCTTCTCGAGTATTGGACCTGGTTTGAATTCTTCTCATATGCCTGGGCAACTTTTGCTGCTACACCGCTGAATTCTATCCCCTTCGGAGTCGCCAGATGTGTTAGAAAGTGAGCCTCAAAAGGCTAGATCTGCCAAGTTACACACCAAACCTGACAATATTTAAAAATAGAATTTTGAAAGACCTGTATTTTTGATATTTTAGAGTTTGGAATTTGATTTGGAATGACAGTCCCGAAAACCCAAAAATGCCAGACTTCCGAAAACCTGAAATCAAAATCAAAAAACCATGAAATTTTGAAAGTCAAAATCTCAAAAATCTAAGAATACCCTTTTGAAGATTATCCCCCGATCTATCAACTGGTGAAATTTTGACTTGTTTTGAGCAAGTTAAGCCCTTGAAAATTGATTTCAAAGTTCAGCCTGGAAGGTGAAAAAACTGAAACTGTAAAACCTGCAATTTTTAAGTCCGAATTTCTTGAAAGTTCCTTCAAATCTTGTGGAATGACCTCTTGGTCCCACCGGGCATGCCAAAACTATTGATGTCGAATCACAGCACCCCTGAATGTCTGCAACACGATGGGTTGAGACTCTCAGTGCGATTGCATAACATGGAGCTTTTCCCAAGTGTGGGACCTTGCGAAAATGGAAAAGCTCTCCGGATGAAGGCCGGTTCCTATTCCTCTGTTCAGATGCACACGTAGAAAATGCAGAGGTTTACTAAAAACCTAATCTAACTTGCGAGGAGACGGGGTAAGAAAATGCATAAAATAAAACCTAAACTACAAGGTGATGCAGGAATGAAGAACACTGTCTTGCCAATAAACACGAGACCATTAAAATGCAATGCAGATCATGCACAGAGATAGCTTGATTCACGGTGAAAGATCGGGGGATGCAAATGAACACGAGAGAGGGTTGAGAATCATCCACGGACATGCATTAATTTGCTCCAAAGATTGATCTGACACAACTGCAAATGCCGAGAGGCAAGGTTGCATTACGGTTTCAAATGGGAGGTTTTAACTCCACAAGTTCACTGCCAAAGAAGAAGGGAGGGCAAAACAAGAATGTCCAACCTTTAGAAAGAAGCCCCTCCTTACAATTTATAGGAAGAAAGAGAGAGAGAAAGAGAGAGAATTCGAAATCTACCCCAACCACCTCCGAATGCACTTAACTCATCTCATTATGATGGTAGGTGAGAACCCAGTGAACCCAAAAGTGGCGAACTATATTTTGCATTTTTAAGAATTTGTTCTCACCCAATTAAAGATATCCAGTCGTAGTTGGATGAGAGGACCTCGTAAGCTTTCCAAAAGTCCAACCTTGCATGAATCAGAGCTCCAGTCAAAAGTTATGGCCATCGAATATCTACGCCGAGTGCACTTCTGTCGGCGCTCAAAATGTTGCACCTCTGAAGGTGCGCCATGGCAGGCATCATCCGTGTGTGTGTCGACATCCTCTTTCGTGTGCCACTTCTATGTGCCTTGGCGCATCATTTTCCTGTCGACATCCATTGTCGTGCGCCATTGCGCCTTGGGCTTCACCGTTTGTGTCGACATCCATTGTCGCACCATTTGCCTTGGGCGCACCATTTCCTGTCGACATCCATTGTCATGCGCCATACTCATGTGCCTTGGCGCACTCCTATCGACATCCATTGTCATGCGCCGCTTACATGCGCCTTGGGTACACTGTCATTTGCCTATCGACATCCATTGTCGTGCGCCCCTTTTGTGCCCCAAGGGGAATGTCGGGATTTGAGCTTCTTTGATTTCTCCATTCTCGTGCTTGTCTATATCTACCCGGGGGAAAAGATATATACAACGATTCTTACTATGCAATATAGTTTATTAATGTGATGTTTATTTATTTATTCATTTTAATGTTACATAATATATTAATGTTTAATATTTAAGTTGATTAAAGTCATTATCATTTAAATCCTCGAAATTCCAACATGGTATCAGAGCTTGGGATAATTAAATAAATTAGATCAATTTTTTATTTACTTTATTTAATTTGTAAAGGGTTTTTCAACCAACTCGGAAGGGTATTTAAAAGTATCGGGTCCCCTTCTTTTTCTCCCCCAATTTATTTTTCCACTACATTTTTGTAATCTAAATTTTTGTGTGCTTTGTGAAGAAGTGTAATTTGCAGGAAAAGAAGAGATTGTGGTGGACATCCCTCTTTGAATCTCTTGGTAAAAATTTTGGGGTTTTCAATTTTAAATCCCTATTTTTTCTAGGGAGATGTAATATGATATGATTCTTACTTTCATTTACATTTGGAAATTATATGGAATATTTCCTTTGTTCTAACCTTTGAAAATTTAATGTAAATTATTTGAAAGGATATTTCTTTTGAAAATTTTATTTAATTTTAGCAATAAAATTTTATTTAATTATGTTTCAAAAGTGGTGTGTGTAGGGAATAATCATTCTCGAAAGTGGAAGTTTATGTCGGAAATAGACTTCACAGAAAAGATCAAGGAAATTAAATTATTAATTTAATTTCACTATAGTTGTACCAAAGAAAATTAAATTATTTATTTAATTTCACTAAAAGTGGTACTATTTGTTTTGTATTTTTTATATTTGCTAATGCCCTTTGGTTTTCTTCGTGTTTCTGAACTTGCTTGCATGGAAAATGGAAAATAAATCTTTGTCTCGGTTTGCACTAGCATGTCTTTGATAAATTGGATAAATTGAGGTGAATTCAAATCCATTATTTGACATAATTTTAGGTAAAATCACCCAAAAAATCATGCAAAATTCACATTCTAGAAATACACAGGAAATTTTCACTGTGTTAAATTTGATGGTCGAATGACCGTCACAATAGACCAAAATAAGGCAAAATGACAGTCATTTAGATGTCAAATTTAAGCTAGCCAGATATTTATCTACATTAACACTTTTAAGAAATTTGAAGTTGTGCATTCTTAGGGGTTTCATCTTCACTTCTATACGGTTGAAATTTTTTTATGATAGGTCTGGGGTTTAATGTCAGAGCCCTTTATAATACGGGTTATTATTTGATTATGGGAAGTTAATTAGTATGCATTTTAATGACAAATTAGTTATTATGAAATAGTTTATTTAGATCTATAAATTTAAATCTAGTTCTATTAATATTGTTATGATCATATTTTTAAAAATTAGTTTTTTTTTTTTAAATAATATACTTGATTTTTTAATGAAATAGTATAAGTTTTTTATCATAAAATATGGGTATTTTTGTTTTCGATCAATATTTTTCTAACTCAGTGGTGCATTGTATATCATAATGGGGTATGTTTTTTAGGTTTAAGAAATTTGAAAGACAATGGCATCTAGTTTATTTTGCCTTGATAAGTCCCAGATCCTAAATGGAGTAAATTACAATATTTGGAAGATCGGGGTCAAATCGAACTTATGGCGAGGAAACTTTGGATGATTGTTTTAGGGTTTGAGCATGCACCACACGTTCATATCCAAATTGATTCTCCCTTGGAAACCAAGTAGCATTCTCACAGTTTATCAAGACACTTTTTCATGACAAAATATCATATTATGAGTCATTTTGTAGTTGGGGAGGGATTCGTCGAACATCTTTATCACTCGGTCATCGGAGAAATGGGTAACCTTCATTAAGGATTTGATCTATCCTCACTACTTTAGGTTGTGCCTATCAACCAGGGTGAGAGAACCCATTTTGTAACCTATGTTGGTGAAGAAGAATGAAGATATCCTTCTTTATCACAAACTTGAAAGGAGACCTTGAGAAAATATGATCAATGCACTTTAATTCAACTCTCACGAGTTGTCACTTCTAAAGAATAATGATATTTTCTAAATAGGGTTAAGGTTACTAAAGATATTATGGAATCTGATTGCTTCTACATATTTTGGCAGTAAATTTATTCATTTGTGGACATACACGAGAAAAACCTAGTCAGTAGGATTCATTATTTTTGAATAATGTTTTGGTGGGAGATTATGCAGATAAACTTGATTATTCCAGATCTTTGAGAACCCTCACAACAATTGGAAAACTAAATGACTTGAGACTTTTGTAATAGCTAAAATATTCCTTGAAATCTAGGAAGGTGTGCACTTTGGAGGCCCAGTTTACACGTTTTCACACAATATCCAAGAATTTAACACGAAGGCTCGAGATAAAGACTTAATTAAACATTAAAGACCCCCCCACCTCATGCCTAGAATACACTCAAAGGATTATAGACAATATTTATCAACAAAAAGATAGTAAAGTGATTTTAAATTGTTTATCTCATTATAGGATGAAGGCTCTTCTCGTAATGAAATTGTAAATTCCACTAAACTATCATAGGGACGAGATCCTATGTGATTTAGAGGGATTTTAACACAAAATTGCAATATAAACAAGAAAAACTACTTGCAGACATTCTAAAATAAAGAAGACACAAATTTTCCCAAGATTAACACAAATTAATTTGAAGTTAATTAGATTCATCATCTTTTGGGAAAGTTTCTTTGAATAGTCTCAGAGCTTTTCAATGGTTATGCACTTGCAACCAACTTGACATGATCAAATCTAAAACATAAGAGATTAATAGGTTTCTCATATGGTCTCTTAGGAAGATGGGATTTCTCAAATTTTCTCGTACTAATTCAACTCCCGACCATTTTCATGACTAAAGCATGCTTTTCATAACACTCATTTGCATTAAATCTTTCCCTCAAAGAAAATAATATTCGAGGAACCTTCATTTGTTACCAATTTGTCACATGATTTACGAGAAAGTGGTGTTTAACATACTTACAACAAAAAGTTGTCGCCCTGTTAAAAAAGGTGAATCATTACAAATATTTTCATCATTGTTTTAATCACCGAGTCATCTCCTCTGGAAACAAGTTTTTCATCCTTTGTGCAACCTCCATCATTTCATTCTTTTCCCATTCTTTCTCTCTCGCAACTCTGTTATGCATCTAGCTTCTCTAGTAATTTTCATTTTTACAAGTGCCCGAGCAATTCCAACTTCAAAATATCAACCTTTTTGATCCTTGGCCTCACAAATTAAGCTCTAAATTCATTCAATTTCACTTTGTGGATAATTAAAGACAAGGAATTTCATCAAAAAAATGATGAAAACAATATGTATTCACTTCTCCAGGAGTCTTGGAGAAAAAATGGGTGCAAAATCATATTAGCAATGCACATCAACCATTGATTATTCCCTTTCTCAACTTTATATTAGAGCCATCCATGTGCTTCCTTAGCAAACTACAAAGGTGAAGTGCAAGCAAGTTTCCAAACATCGTGGGCCTTCCACGTTCCCTAGGCCCAAGAAAATTGCCTTTTGGCCTTTAAAAAGTCTCAGTATAAAAGGAGCTAGCGGAAGCCTCCACATGTCTCAATGGCACACTTTTCATATGGTGCCTAAAAGTGGAGACCCCAAACAAGTGCAGACTCACCAAATGTCCTAGCCCAAAAAAATTGTTGAAAAAGTTTAACGACGCATAGGGGAAGGCACTATGTGTCTCCTTGGAGCAACTGCTAAGGTAGGACCTAGAGGTGGATCCTCAAATGAGCACCAATCCTCCACGTGTCCATGGTCTGACAAAGCTGCACCAAATTACATGAAAAAAATGTCTAAGTCTAGGAAGGGCTAGCAGAAACCTCCACGTGTCTCCCTGGCACAACTCCAAAGGTCAAACCAAGAGGTGAATTTTTAGATGAGCGCAGGCCCTCCACATGGACAAGACTTGAGTTGAAGTGGGCCTTAGAGTTTCAAAATTCCCCACCGAGCCACATCCAATCAGAAAGGGCCATGTTTCCACAGATGTTGGGATAAAAATTGATAGGAAAACAAAACATGACTATGGAAAAATGGAAGGAAGGAAATAACTGAATTTATGCCCAAATTACAAATTATTTCACATGGAAAGAGGAACAGAAAAACAAATTTTGGACTTAAAGTGATCCTTTACCAAAGGAAAGGACTGATCATGGCAACTAAATGAAGGAAAGAGCTTTTACACCTCAATCGTGGAGATAGAAAAAATGACATAGCCCGCAGATTGAAGAATTTTAAGCAAAAAATAGGGCGAGATCAAATTGAGCACCAACACACCCACCGGTCATCAAGAGAATGTGGAAAATCTAAATATATTCTCACATGATAGGTAGGAGACCCTTTCCATGATCCTGCACAATGTGAACGATGAATATATTCTACACATTGGTAATATCAAACATCCTAGTGAGGTATGGAAATAATTAGAATCCATGCATGAAGGTACATGCTTGTCTAAAATTATTAAACTTGTTTTAGAATTTCTTATGACTCCTATGAAATGAGATGAAAAGGTAGTTAATTTCTTATCCAAAAGTAAAAAATATCAAAGCACAATTAGATGGATGTAATTGTTACTTAATTGGTGAAAAATTAATCTACTTTGTTGTTCAGTTGAATATAAAGGAAACATTTAGGAATTTTATTTCTATCTTAATTTCTAAAATATTAGAATGAGGATGAATAACCAAATTTGATTATTTTGAGTTCTCTTCAAATACATGAATACCGAGTGATGATGAATTTTGACTCTAAGAATAATGCATTACGAGGCACTTCTTACTCAAAATTCTAAGTTCAAGTCTCGCAATCCTTATTCTTGTCAAAAGTTTAGATCTAATACTAAATCCTCATTTGCTAATAAAAATAGTCTTACTTATGAAAATTTATGTGTAAGATTTCATGGTAAATGTCACAAATGTGGAAAACTTGGGCATAAAAAGGAAGAGTGTAAATCTAATAAACCTATCCATAAAAATCGAAACAAATATTGTCACATCTAAATATAATTTAAAGAAAAAGGATAGTTCTAATGATGGTACTAAAACTATCCAAAAGGTAGTTGTTAGGTCTCCCCTAATAACTAGGATTTCTAAGGTTAAAATGTTAGCTCCGTGTTAAGGTGGAATACTCATGATTTGAAGGTTTAGATACCTCATGATAGGGCACCACAATAATGTGGTTTAATCCGTGGTACAAGAGCTTAAACATCCATCCTTAGATAGCTCCATGGCTGATGTAGGATGGTGATGCCCTGAAAGGGCTAGGGCCCCCTCAACTTAGGTAACCTCAAGGAAAAATTATTCTCCTAAAACTGTTGTATTATATGTTGTTTTGTACTCTTCCTCAAATTATTAATGGATTTTAGATTCAAGTGCTTTAAATCATATGACTAGTATTTTTAATTCTTTATTTCATATTATGAAAATCAATAAATGTTTGTATCTTGGTGGTAACTCATCTTTAGAAGCAATAGAGAAGGAAAAGTAAAATTTGCAAATGGTATTTTGAATAATGTTTTATTTTTCCTAAGCTTAAAAAGAATTTTTTTCATGTTCAGCATCTAACTCATGATGGTTTGTCTATTCAAATTTTGAAGGATACTTAGTACATCAAAGATAGTAATAATAATTTCTCAAGGAATTCAAAGAAATGGATTGTATATTTTTATGAATTTTCTTATGAATTTTTTTATGTATCTTAAAGTTTGAATAATTCAAAACTATGGCATGAAAGGTTAGGACATGTCGATTATCAAAGATTGTATGAAATGTCTAGATGTAATCTAGTTAAAGGTTTACCTGTGTTGTCTTCAACTCACGATGCTTATGAAGGGTGTTTACATGCAAAACAAAGTGCTAAACCCTTTCACTTACATCCTAAGGAGAGTTCCTCTTCACCACTAGAACTCATTCATAGTGATGTTAGAGGACCTCTTGAATTAGCTTCATTAAATGATTATTTTTATGTTGTGACATTTATTTATGATTCCACGGGGATGATTTGGAAATATTTTCTTAAAAATAAATCTAATGTATTTGGAAAATTTAAGGAATTTAAAGCAGCATTATTAAAAATTCATCAAATTATAAAATTAAGAGGCTCGTAATGTATAATGGGGGTGAGTATGTTAGCAAGGTATTTGAAAAAAATTGTATTTATTGTGTTATTAAAATAGAATTAACTTCTTCCCATTATGCTTAGTCTAATGGTGTTGCCAGAATGAAAAATAGGACTATTTTAGATATGTCTCGCATGATGCTTCATTATGTTGGTCTTTCCAAATTCCAATGGGAAAAATCAATTAACACAGAAGTCTATAGCCTAAATAGGGTTCCTACCAAATCTATTCACCATTTGACCCCCTTAGAAAAGTGGTCAAATAAAAAACCTGATATATCGCATTTAAAAGTGTTTGGTAGTCCTATTTTAATTTGTAAGATTAAAAAAAATTGAAACAATACTTTGAAATGATTTATTTAGGTCTCTTACATCATTTTTTGGGCATGGTTGTATTTCAAGATAAGCATTCTATTGTTTTTTCTCAAGCACAATATGTAACCAATGTACTAAAAAAATTTAATATGATTGATTATAAACCAATTTCTACACCTATGGAAGTTGGAATAAAACTTGATCCT
The DNA here is from genome assembly GCA_018340775.1 of Taxus wallichiana var. yunnanensis. Classification (NCBI taxonomy): domain Eukaryota; kingdom Viridiplantae; phylum Streptophyta; class Pinopsida; order Cupressales; family Taxaceae; genus Taxus; species Taxus wallichiana. The sequence continues at coordinate 294,395,460 of CM031234.1, read as the reverse complement.
AAACCTGCATGTGAAAAATTTGATCCTACTTTGTATAGGTAGTTAGTTGGTAGTTTGATTTATCTAACTATAACTAGACCAAATATTTCCTATGCAGTAGGAATTGCTTCAAGGTTTATGCAGGAACCTTATAGAGATCATTGGAATCTTGCAAAAAGAATTATTAGATATATTAATGGGTTGCATTATAATAAGGATGAAAATGTTAACTTATATGGATTTTGTGATTTTGATCATGTTGGTGATGTATTAGATAGAAAATCTACTTTTGGTTATGTGTTTAAATTTGGTGCAGGTGTCATTACTTGGTGTAGTAAAAAGAAGCCAATTATTTCTATCTCTTCAACTGAAGCTTAGTATACAAGTGCAATGAAAGTTGTAAAAGAGGCCCTATGGTGAAGAGGTTGTTCGATAAGACAAAGATGAAGGATAAAGGTAGTGTCCTTTTGTTCGGTGAAAACTAGAGTACTATAGCTCTTGCACATAATCAAATACAACATTAGAGGAATAAAAAAATTGAGATACATACACATTTCATCCATGAGAAGGTGCTAAGTGGTGAGATAGATATCAATTTCGTGGCCGACTAAAGAGAAGGTTGCTTTGACATATTCAAAAATCCTCCGAGTATTGCAAATTTTTGTCACTTTCATGAAAAACATGGATTATCGAGTTGTCATTGAGGGGGTGTGCATGACAATGTCACCTCCTAATGGAAATTTCTATTTGTAAAATAAAAAATGTATTGTAATAAATACCTTCATGAAAGTGTAAAAATACCTTCGAGCATATGTATACCTAATCATCTTCTTTTTTAGAAAGAAGTGTAGAATTACCTTAAAGGCGATGTTCAGGTAAACTCTTTAGTGTTATTGAATTTACTAATAAACATGCGGTTTAAGCATATTTTAAAGGAGGTCCTTGGTTATAAAATGCTCGTATTTGTTTGGTTTCAAGTAACCTTTTACAATAACTTTTGAGAACATTTAAAACTCACAAATCATATTTAGCCATTAATCATGGGATGATCTTGATATTCCAAATCCTTTTGTACCAAAATGTAACTTGAGTATGATGAAGGTGTTATAATTCCTTCATTCTATATGTTAAAACCTTTATGGTTTAAGGATTGTAAATCTTGTAGTGTACCACGGGTAGGTAATCTATTGGCATATGTTACCCCACTTAACATTAAGGGGGACTGTTGGAACATAATGGTTAAGTGGGTTGGCCACCCCTTAATTAATATGGGTCCAACATTATACTATAGGTTAAATATTTAATAATATGAAATATTTCTATTTCTATTATTAAATATTCAAACCTTGGAATATGTGTCAACCGACTTGGTTGAAAGGGTGAGTCGGGAGACATACCCGATCACCTCATATAAAAAAGGACTTCGGTCCTCATTTGATATATCGAGAGGAATATATCAAAGGTGTGTAAATCAATATTAATTGATTTGTTTTTACCCTTGTGATTAGGGTTAGTAAGGAGGAGGTTTCTACTAGATGTAATTGGGTTCTCTATAATAAAGGTTACTTTTCACAGTGGTTTTTTACCTTTGAGTTTTCCACTATAAATCCAATGTTCTAGTGTTATTTACATTTTGTAAGTATTTATTTAATTACTATGCAATATAGTTTATTAATGTGATATTTATTTATTTATTCATTTTAATGTTGCATAATATATTAATGTTTAATATTTAAGTTGATTGAACCCATTGTCATTCGAATCCTCAAATTCCAACATTTTTCACTACAATTTTATTCACCCCTTTTTATTTATACCCTAATATATCAAACAAAAATATATCATATTTCTCACTCAATTATTATTTTCTTAATATGTCTTTTCTCTAGAAAGAGAGGTTGAAGAAATTTAAGACCTATTATCGAATCTTAATGTTAGTATTTAACCATTTTTCAATATTTCTTCAAATAATTAATATGGTGAAATAATATCATGTGTTGAAAAGCATACTCAATCCTAGTTTTCTACCATCTTATTATTTATGCTTAAGAATATCCTAATTCATATTTTCTTATTCAAAAGAGATTTTAATATAACTTTATGACCATGAAACTTTTACAATTTTAAGGTATTTATCTTTTAAAAATAGGGTTCAAATGTTTTAGTTTTATATTAAAATTAACCCTACCTCTTCTTTATCCCACCTCTCTAACCTACCCCCAATACCTAATTCAAAATATTAATAAATTAAACCCTTTCACTCCCTAATGTCTACCTACCGGTATATTGAATTTGTTAATTTATCAATTTTAATTACCTTAATATGAATGCACGTGCTAGGATATTTCCTTTCTAATGAACCCCCATGGTCCTAAGCCTTATCCTTTGGGCTAGGTTTGTGACGATGTAAAATTACAGTAACAAAAACTTGTAGATTCGATTTTCTCACATCTTGACAAGTTCATTTCGAGGTATATTTGTAGGTTGTTTCATTAGACATTTGTGGTGTGGTTTTGGGAAATCTCTATCTTTATCTTTATGATCGAAAATAAATCTTCTACATGTAAGAGGATAAAAACTTGCTTGTCAAAAACATGATTGAATACATTATTAGAGATCATCATGTGAAAACAAGTCTTTCTTTGGTTTCTGTAGGAAAAATGAAAAGGATTGTAAATTCAAGCAATAATTTGTGTTCATGGTGATTAAATCCAAATAAAAATACCATACTAAGGCTTTTCAAGATTGTGATCCTAAACATTGAAATTATTTGATTAAGATTATTTCTAACTATGATGATGTGTTTCATAATGCACAAGGTCTACCTCCTAAAAGATGGGTTCAACATAAGATATAGTTGTTACAGGATTCACCTCTTCCGAATATTGGTATGCAAATATTGTTCATGGTTGAGAATGAGGAGATCAAAAAATAGGTGATGGAATTGTTGGCAAAAATATTTATCCATCCAATTTCATCTCCTTAGGGTTTACCTATCATTTTGGTGCCTAAGAAAGATGGAAAATGGAATATGTGTGTTTATTTTCATTCTTTGAACAAGATCATGATTAAAAATTGGTACCCTCTTCCTCGCATTGATGATTTCTTGGATGAGTTGAAAATTATTGTTTATTTCACTAATTTAGAATTAATAATTGGTTATTACTAGGTTAGAATAAATGAATGTGATGATTAGAAATATACATTTAAAACAAAACATGGTTTATTTGAATGTCTTGTTATGCCTTTTGGATTGTGCAATGCACCACTACATTCATGTGTGTGATGAATGATGTTTTTAGGCCATTCATTGATGATTTTTGATAGTATACTTAGATGATATTTTGATCTTCAGAAAATCATGGGATGATCATGTCATTCATATTCAAAAATTCATGGATGCTTTAAGAAAGGAGAAATTATATCTAAAGATGTCTAAATGTGAATTTGGGAAAACATATTTGATTTATTTGGGTTATGTTGTGGGACATGGTAAATTGAAAATTGATCCTACAAAATTTGAGGTCATTGTGAATTGGCCTAAACCCAATAATGTAACTAAGGTTAGGAGATTTCTTGGTGCAGTTCAGTATTGGAGAAATTTTATTGCTAACTTTTCATTTATTGCATCTCCTTTACATTCTTTGACTAGCATTAAACAGGTCTTTTAGTGGGGAGGAAAGCATCAAAGATATTTTGATACACTAAAAGAGAAGATAAGTACCGCTCTTGTCTTAGCACTTCCATATTTACAACAACCATTTGAGATTGAAACATATGTCAGTGAATATGCAATGGGGTTGTCTTAATGCAAAACAAGAAGCCTATTTGTTACCATTTTGAAACCTTCACGAGTGCAGTAAGAAACTATCCAACTTATGATAAAGAGTTGTATGATTTGGTGCAAAGTGTGAAAAAGTGGAAACATTACTTGATGGGAAAGGAAACAGTTATTCATACAAATCATCATCCCCTCCAATATCTCTAATCATAGACCAAGCTGCAATAGTCTAGACACTTTTGTTGGATGGGTTTCCTACAACAATTCCATTACGTGATCAAGTATAAGAAAGGTATACAAAATAAGGTTGCTGATATGTTATCTAGACCTTTGGTTGTTGTTTCATGTGTTCTTTTACAACATAGTTCTCTATTTCATGACAGTTACAATGAACAATATGTTAATGATGTTGATTTTAAAGAAGTGTATGAAGATTTGATGAGTGGTTGACATGTGAGGGAATCCTATTATCATGTGCATGATTGAATATTGAATCATTCTCGGTAAAATTTGTATTCCATAGGATGAAATATTGCATATGATTAGGGAACCTCACACTTCTCTTAGATCTAGTAATTTTAGTGTCGGTAAAAAAATTCCACATTTACAAACGTAATGTTATTGGCCTTGTATGCAAGAACATGTTATCGAATATATAACAGGATGTGTTCTTTGTGCCATGAGCAAGCCTAGAAATAGGAATTTAGGACTTTACACTCCTCTTCCCATCCCTACTCATCCTTGGGAAAGTATTTCTATGGATTTTTTAGGAGGCTTTCCCATGTCACAGAGAAAAAATGACTATTTATATGTGCATGTAGATATAGTTAGAAAAATGTGTGTGTTGATTTCTTGTACTAAACAAATTACCAGTGAAGGTCTACACACTTATTCTTCGAGTGTGTATGGGTTAATTTTTATTTTCCCACTTCTATTATTTTTGGTCGATATTCCGGTTTCTTGGGGATTTTGGTCAACTTTGTGGGACTTTATGGACACCAAGATGAAGAAAAGTATTGCATTCATCCATAGACGATGGTCAAATAGGTCGTAAACCGAATAGTGGTACATTTTCTCGAGAGGTTATTTTGGTAAATGTCCTAGATTATGGGATGAACATTTGTATTATGTGCAAAATTCTTATAACCGTGCACTTCATTCTTCTACTATGAAGTATCCTTTTGAGACTTGTTTTGGTTATCTTCCTAAATCTTCTTTGGATTTATCTTTCGAACAAGAACATGTTGTTAATGGACATATTAATACTTGACAAAGCTACAAAGTTTGTGTAGAATATATAGTTGGTCCATCAGTTTGTCTAAGAAAAATTAGATAAAAGTTAAGCCAAATAAATGCTAAGCATGATAAACATCAAACTGATCATAAATTTCAAGAGGGTTATTTAGTTTGGCTTCATGTCATCGTGAGGAAAAATTGGCGGTGAAGGTAAAATTTGAAACCAATTCGGTATGGTCCATTTCGAATATTGGAAAAAGTTGGTATTAATACAATCCGATTAGATTTACCAACTTACATGCAGATTTATTTAGTTGTAAATGTGGAAAATCTGAAATTGTATGAGCCTCGTATGATTATGGAACATGATGATAGAATTTATGTATATTATGTTGATGATTTTTCTCCCGAGTGTTTGGATGAGTTGTAGGAAGATATCATTCTAGACATGAAGTTGAGAACTTCACATAGATGTGGTGTTGAATATCTTTATTTGGATTTAAAAGGAATGCATCGAATAAGAAAAATGGATGGAAATGAGAAAGGTGAGGGAAAATCACTATCGATTAAAATTACTTATGGAGGTCCAAAAGTTTCTCAATCGAAGTAAGTATGATCAAAAGGGTCCTTGTTGAGAAACACTAGTCTACTATCTTCCCTAAATTTGTTACAATCAATTTCATTGTGTAGATCTGGTAGAGAGATTTCTAATGGTATGTTAAACTCTGAAAATGGATGTTGTATGCAAATGTTACTGCACACTAAAATTTTGGTGAATCTAGAAAAAATATGGGACTGTGCACAGGTTAGAGATGACATAGACATATGCACACTCGCCATGTGGACCAATCAAAATTTAAAAAGTGGTAAATTGGTTTTTGACGAAAGGTTATTTTTTTCCTCCCATATTCAACACTCGTTATCGAGACCGGTGGGCCCCGCTATTTGTTGGCTAGGGACCCTTTGAAAAAATTGACACTCTTTTTGCAAAGGGGTTCCTTTACCTTTATTTCTTCATGTTACCATTATCAGTGGGTTATCTTCCCTGCAAGGGTTTCCCACTTAAATCTGGTGTCCATGTGTTTTTGTGTTTATTTTGCATGTGCTTAATGGTTTTATGTCTTAACGATCCATAATGGCTAAGTTAAATTGAATGGTTGATAGATGTTATTATATAAGTAAATGAAATTTTTAATCACATCGGTTCATCCCATAGTGGTTGTACTTTCAATAATTGGTATCAAAGCAAGATCTCTAAATTAAGCTTAACAAGCTTGAGGTGATTCTTTGAAGAAAAATATGTTTTAGCTATTAAGAGGCTGAAATAGTGGAGACATAATAAGATTGATATCTCTTATTATTCAATATTATTATCAGAAGCACGATACATATTTATAGGTATATTGAATAAACAATATTCCCCTAAATGAATGGAAAAGATACAAACAAGAAGGAGAGAATAACGAATAGATAACAATTAGTCTAATAATAAGAAAAAGTATGTAGACTATGCTAACATTCTCCCCTTATTACATTATTCTTGCAAATGTGATCCCTGAAAAGTTCAGATTTCACTTTTCCAAGAGATTTTGTGAGAATGTCGGCAATTTGTGCTTCTGTAGGACAATACTGGAGTTGAATGTGATGGTTCAAGATGTGCTCCAAAATGAAATGACAATAAATCTCAATATGCTTTGTTCGTTCATGAAAAACTAGATTTTGCACGAGCTTCAACACACTCTGATTATCGTAATAGAGAATAGGTGACTATTTTTTAGGAATTCCCATGTCATCCAAAATGTGACGTAACCATATCACTTCACACACATCTCCTCGTGTGGTGTGATATTCGCCTCTGTGGATGAGATAGAAAAAACATTTTGCATCTTACTTATCCATGAGATAGGTCCAGATCTAAGATGAAATATGTATCCTATATTTTATTTCCTATCATCAACGATCCGGCATGGTTTGAGTCGACATATCCTTGTAAGAATAATTGATTATTCTTCTTATATTCCAAACCATAATCAATTGTACCTTGGACATACCTCAAAACATGCTTTGCTGCATTCCAGTGACATTTCTTCAATTCCTACATGAATCTGGAAAGATAACTAACATCATAACATAAATTTGGTTTGGTATATGTCAAGTAGATGAGTCCTCCAACAAATTTCCTATAGAGAGTAGCATCTACTTGAGGTAAGCCATGGAATCTTTAAAGTTGCAAGACTTTCTCCTTGGGAGTGGATATAGGTTTACAATCAAACATTCTGTACTTTTCCACGAGTTTCTTGGCATACTTTATCTAGTCCAGACAAAAATGTGATGCTCCTTTTGCCATATTTCTAAGCCAAGACAAGAATGTAAGTAGCCCCAAATCTGGTCATGTCAAAGGTTTTTGAGATCATTCTTCACAATATCAACCTCGATCTTCTCGAATCGCTAATGATCACAAGATCATCTACATATACAACAAGAATAAAAATTTCCTTTCCTACCTTCTTTATATATAAATTTGAATCTAAGGGGCTACAATGAACCCATGCTACAAAAGGTGATCATCGATCTTGATATACCATTCCTTGGAGCTTGTTTCACCCATACAAGTGATTTGATGAGACAACATAGCTTCTTTGGATTTTCTTCATCAACAAATCCTTTAGGTTGGGTCATGTACACTTCTTATTTCAGATCACCATTTAGGAAAGCCAAGTAGGATACACGAAGTGTCTTTGGTTCAACCTTCTTTCTTTTCGAGATGGGACATGCATGTATGTTGTGAAACCAAATACTCACAAATGAGAAATTGATGGATTTCTACCACTCCATACCTCTTCTGGCATTTTGTTTTGTAGAATATTTTTCAATGCCCTATTGAGAAGATATACAACTAGTGTACTACTTCAACCCAATAGTGTTCCTCTAGCTTTGTTGTTGTTAGCATACAACGAGCCATCTCCATCATCGTGCAATTGTGACATTCAACAATGCCATTTTGTTAGGGTGTGTAGGGAGAAGTCAGGTTCTTCTTAACACCTTGTTGGTTTAGGAAGGCCAAGAAATTCTTTGATGTGAATTCCCCCTCGATCTGAGCGAAGTAAAAGAAGTGGTTTTCCGGTCTCTTTCACAACACGATGATAGAAATTCTGAAATGTTGAAGAGCCTCACTTTTCTTCTTTAGGAAAAACACCCACATCTTACGAGAGTGGTCATCCATGAATAGTTGGAAGTACTTGTATCCTAAAAATGAAGTAGGCAGCGGGCCATTCAGATTGGTATGAACTACCTCTAAACGCTTCTTGGCATGGAAGGTGCTTGCCTAAAATGGATCTCTATGTTGTTTTCTTACAAGACAACTAGGAAAAGAGGAAAGGTATTGGACAATTTGGGTAGTCCATGAACCATTTCTTTTGAACTCATATGATGTAATGAACTAGCCAACAAGTGTCCATATCTAAAATGCCAGAGTGTAGTAGATTGTACTATTGATGCAGATAAAGCTATTGCAGAAGATGAAACAATATCTAAAGCAAATAACTTATCTTTTAGAAATGCTCTAGCAATAATCTTACCTTGTCACAAAATCAAACATGATTTGATGCCATTTTGGACAAGAAATTCTACCTTTAGGTGATGATTCAATAGTTGAGTTATTGACAAGAGGTTGCTAGTCAATCCAAGAACATATAGTACCTTTGTAAGCATACATTTTTTTGGTCCTAGAGGAATGGTGAATCTTCCTATTCCTTTTGCAACGTACTCTTTGTCATCCACTATCTCGAACTCTGATCACTAGTGGGTTGTTTGTCTAGTGAATCGAACATCTCCTTGTCACTTGACATGTGCTTACTTGCACCGAAGTCTATCAGCCAAACTCTTTTTGTGGGATATGAAGTCTGAGAGATGAGTACAAGGTTCTTACCACAATGGGATCCTTCTAATGTCTCCTCATCAGATTCATTATCTTGTTGGGCTGCGAGATGTCCCTTGTGCTTTCTCTAGCAGGGACGTCATTTGGACTTTTAAAAATATTCACACCCTGATGTACTTGTTTGACTTGAAGACCCTTGTTTCAAGCTATTGTACCAACAGTGATCAGTGTCATGAGTGTTGGTTCTACAAATGTGACACCACCTCTTTGACTTTTGATTTTTTGTTGTTGTTTTGGTTGCACTTGATTTGTCTTCTCTGGGGACCCTTCGATTCTTCTGGCCATGGTATGGCTTTGAGAACAGGGCTTTATCCTGAGTCTCCTCTTGGGATGAATTGATGGCCTCTTCCTACTGCAACAAATTCACAAGTTCTTCGAATGCCACTATTTGTTTAGATACATTTAGTGTCATAACGAACACTTGGAATTGAAAAGGGAGTTCTCTCAAGGTGATCGATATGAGAATTTTTCATCCACCATTTAACTGAGCACTAATAAATCCAATTGCAGCTCAGCCACATGACATAATAACTCCTCAACTTTCTCATCTGACCCCATAGAGAGGGTGTGCAGCTTTGACTAAAGATGGAGGATCTTAGTCTAATTTTTGGCTTCATAAATTGTTGCCAACTTGTCCCAGGCCTCCTTTGGTTTCTCTACATTCCGAACATGCGTTTACACATCGTCACTAATATTGAGCATTATCAGCATCAAGGATTTGGCACTAGCCATCTCATACTTTATTAATTCATCAAGGGTTGTGGGAGCGGTCACAAATCTGGTCACGATGCCCCATAATCCTTCAAACTGAAGGATTGTCCACATCTTTGTTTTCCAGGCTGCAAAATTGGGCCCTTTAAGCAATTGAGCATCGGAGAGAAGCAACTTTGGAGTAGACATTTTTAATAAAATAATTTTAAAAACTTTTTTTTTAATTTATTTATTTCAAGAGATATTACAACTATGACTCACTAATGTGAAGTACTAGCTCATAGATGCTCTCGATACTTGTGTCTTTGAGAGATGATGATGATTGGTGGGTGTTCTTCTACGTCTTCATATTCGGTGTCATACCCGGCTTCTAATTCTTCCCGAACTCACTTTTCTTGGCAGCTGACATCAAAAAGGAAATATTCAAGAATCCCTTTTGAACTAGCTCGTAAAAGACTAGATTACCTGTGTTTTGAAGCTCGTTGAACAAGGAAAAATAGAATCTAAAGATTTAAGGAGCCTCTGGACTGTTTTCTTTGGCATGCAAGTTGATCTTATGGCTATCAACAGTCTCGATCATGTTATTCATGCTCGTCATTCAGCATTGGCTATTAGAGAGATATTTTGATGTCGTGGTAAAGGCTTCTATGCCATGAAAGATATGGCCCCCTTTTTTAAATTATTTTTGACTTTCAAGCTACACAAAGCCAAATTTTCTCCTCGTCTCGCTCAAACTCTTCATGCAATTCTCCTTTATTTTAGAAGACTCCTCCACGTAGATCTTGTCTCCACCCACCAAGAGCTTCCAACATCCAGAAGAGTGTGTGTCGACAAGGGAAGGAGATCCCACATCAACCAAAGATGGCAACGAGGAGAGCCTAAGTGTCACATCAAATAATGCAATTACGAGTGTGTAGAACACAAGCTCCTGGATAATGTAGTTATGATCCATAGGAGAGTAGAGCACCGGCTGAAAGGAGTGCAAGCCCAATGATCTAATCATTAGATAAATGCACAAATTGATCATGTAAAGGTAAAACCCATGCTTTGCAGATGAACACATGCACAAAGAAGATAGAGCATGCAAGCTCAAAACCAAACCGTAGTCCAAGCTAGAATAAATGCATAGGTAGCTGAAAAAAATCTTCACGCATCAATATCAAACATCCACATAGCTTTTTTAAAAAATTGGAAATGTTTTGTTGAGGAATTTTAAAAAACATCCACATAGCTTCTCACTCTTCTCCTATTTTCACGCAACAAAAGAGATCATAACAACAAAAAGACAAACTACATGCTTTGAAACTTTCTATGTGGGTGTAGAAGACTCCTTTGTCTTCACATAGGTGGTTCACTATGCACTAAATTTTGTAGATTTTGAGGAGTTGTTTGATTTCCTATAGTAATTTCAATGTGAGCACTTTCCATGTAGGCTAAGAGGTGAAGATTAACAAAGTACTATGCATAAAACAAACAAAAGAATTTTTTTAATTAAATCCTCACGCAGCAGTGCTCTGGTCTTTTCCTTCTTCACATAGCTGCTTTGATCCACACTGAGAATATACCTTTTCTCCTTCACACACTCAGGTTAGAGTTTACTCCACTCTAATACCAGATTGAGAGGCTAAAACAATGGAGAGAGAATAGAGATTGATCTCTTATTATTCTATATTATTATTAGAAGCATGGTACATATTGTTATCCAAATAACCCTCTTGGCTACCTAGATGAATTTTTCTTTCACACTGGCTCGATGCTCAACATTTTAGGTTGCGCACCTGCAAGATTGTGCATTTGGCACCATTTTTATAGGTTATAGTCCTTCACGCGCACTCCATGTTCCATGAATTCTTCTACGTGCCTCTCTATAGACGCCTCCCAATTTGGATAAATTCTGGTCTTCCTGTTGCATGCCCTCCTTCCTTTACTGTTATTGCATGCCCTTCCTCGGTTGGATATTCATGCCCCCATTCCCACTTTTCCCCTTTCGCATCTTCTTCCCGCACATGTGCCTTCTTTTATGTCCCATTGCACCCTTTTTGCATGCCTTTACTGCGCGAGACATGCCTTAAAAATTTTCATCCTGCTCTTCCTCTTGCGTGCCCGCATACACCCCTTTTGTGTCATGCATCTTCCTTGATTGAACGCCCATGAACCCTGTTTCCATGCCTTCTATACGTATACCTTCCTCTTACACACACGCCCTCCTCGTGCATGCCTTCCCTCTATTTCCCTTCTATGCCTTGTGCCCTAATTCAACTTCAAAATCGAGCCCAGAATGAGTCAACTCAAAGCACAAACAAAACCATGGAAGTTGACACGCGTCTCTTTGGCACAACTTCAAAAGGTATGACAAAGCGGGTCTCCAAATGAGCATAGGCCCTCCATGTGGTCAAAGTCCTAAAAGGTCGAGTGGGCCATTGAGTCGGCTAAGTATAAAAGAGTCAACGGAAGCCTCCACATGCCTCTTCAGTGTAAATCCAAAGGTGAAATCTAGAAGCATGTCCCAAACGTGCATTGGCTCTCCACGTGTCTAGGGTTAGACATAGTGCTCTGCCAAATAGAAGGGACTTAGCCAAAAAACTAAGAAAGTAAAGCGAGGCCCACGAGAAATGCCAAGTGTCGACCATCGTAGCCAGGAGTGAAAGGAGGGGGGTGAAATATTAATACATGTGGGGCTGCCACATGGATTTTACATGGATAGACTTTTTAAATATTGAGATCCCGTGTTAAACGCCCGATCCTGACCTTCAAATGGCCATATCTTTCAACTGGGAACTCAAATTTGAGCAAGGGAGGATGTTTTGGAAATCTCTCGACGTTTGCTACTCACCTACACCATAAAGTTTCATTCTGCCATTTTGAGGTTGTCACACTTCTCACCTACCACCATAATGAAGAATGAGCTTCCTTTCTTGCCTAAAAAGAACATTAATGGAGGTATAGGCTCTATCAGGGAACCCATCATTGTTGCAAGAGAATTTTAATGCATTTTGGGGTGGTTGGAGTAGGTGAATTCAATGAAATCTTGGGGTGGTTGAAGTAGGATTTGAATTTTCCCTCTCTCCTTCTCTCATTCTTCTATATATTATAAAGGAGGGGCATTTTTCAAAAGGTTGGTCATTCTTCTCTCCTACCTCCCTCTCTCTTTCTTCCCTAGGGTTGAATGTGGAGTTTAAGCCTCCTCTCTTGGCTTTGTAATGGCATTTTCTTGCCTCTTTCCCACTGATGATGTACTATGTGAACTCATGGAGCAATAAAATATGTTTTGTGATGCATTTTGTCCATCCTTCCTTATTTTATTGTCTCTTCTTGCCTCTCACCATTGTAGGGTATATTGTGCATACTTTTGATGTCTATTGCAGGTTTTGAGAGTTGTGTTTAATGGGTTTGAAGTGGTGTTCTGTGTGAACTCTATCTTTGGTCTGTGATGCATCTTTTCCATCCTCTTCATTACTCGCCTCTCTCCATTTCAGGTAGTTGAATTTGTGATCAGCACCCTTTTTTAAATCGGTGTATCACAACTTAATTGTAGGATTTGTTTTCATGCAATCTTTCTCCTTGGTCCCTTGGAAAGTTAGATTAGGATTAGATAGTTTGCATGCATTAGAGTAGATTGTAGTAGGTATTTTAGGATCATGAACAAGCCTTCTCTGGAGGGCCATCTCAAGTCTGCAAGTCCCACAACTTGAGAGATGGTCCAATGTTTGAAATCACACTGAGAGTCTCAACCCATCAAGTTCCAGACTTTTTAGGGGTGCGGTGATTCCACATCAACATTTTGGCATGCCTGATGGGACACTGGAGTTAGATTTTCTTATCTTTCCAAGGTGTCTCATTATCAAACAACAAATCTTAAGTAACCATGTTCCCGCATCAACAATTTTGGAATGCACGATGGGACAGGAGTTTGAAGCACCTTACCACTTCATCTTAACAGGTTGGTGTGTTCCTATTAAGATTCAGCCTTGAGAGGCACATGCAAAGCACAACTGGTGACTCCATCTGGTCAACAACCCATCCTCTGAGTTGCAGAAATTTCCTCCATCCACTTACACCCATTTTCTTCTATCTCTCTCATTTTCTTCCATTCCATGAAGTTGTGTAATCATGACTTCATTCCCATATTAGAATTCACGCTTGCATCAATAGCAGTGCAGTCCACCTCTAATATGTTTCATGACTCCTCCAAATCAGCATTATGATCTGATGCAGAACCAATATGCTTACCCATATGAACAATGTCAAAGCCATATTGGCTATGAAACATATTAGGAACATGGGTATGCATATAATGGTAACAGATTATATGGATAATGCCAATATCTTGGAGACGATTCAAAGGATGGAGGCTGGCATGGTTCAATCCAGGGCTACAACACAGACGGATGAAAGTGTTCAAGATTGGTTCCAAGGCACCTTGTCCATGGGAGGCCCTTTTCTAAGACATTATATCCCACAGGAGAAGCTTGAATTCATGGTTGAAATATTTCCTCAACTTGCACAATGGACTGAGGAGATAGAGGCCTACAAACTTGGTGCTAGGAAACCTTGTCAATGGGTAAGTCCTACACCATCATCTATTTATTTTCTCTACATTCCCTAAGCGGCACCTTCTAAACACGAGCTTGATTTCCAAGCTTCCCATCCTGTTGCCCCAAGTGTTGATTTCCCTTCTCCATCTTCTAGTCTTCCGTCTCACCTTGATTTTTCTATCCTTTTCCCTTTTAAGAATTCATCCCCTCCAAACAAATAAGAAGTTCCACTTCCATCACCACCAAAAATAATTGCAAAACTGGTTGAAACCCCATCCACTTCTCCTCTTTCCTTCCCAATTCCATGTCGAGAAGAAATTCCAAAAACCAGTCAAGGAGAGCAGCAGAGAGAGAGCCAAATAGAGAAGAAAATATCAAAATATTGGTAAGCTTGGCTCTCATATTTGGGATAGAAAAAATCCCTTTACGGTTAAACCTTCAGAGGATGCCAGGGTCAAATCACATATGGTGGAAGTTGAGCTTGCGCAACATGAGAAAAAAGAAAAAGAAGATCAACAATCTGTTTGATCTGAATGTAGTTTCCATAATGGTACTTTTTCTGAAGAGGATGTTGATCTAATCCAAGCTACACAATCAATCAAGAGAGAGGAAGAACAACTAGCTCCAAGTCCTATTAAAGAGCAGTAGCTGGAAGAGATCAAATCAGCGTTGAAACCACTTGATAAAAAAGTATTATTGAATATTTTTCACTTTCATTTGAAGATCCCGATTTGATTGATGAATCCATAATGGAGGAGAGTTGTCGAGAAGACCGTTCGCCCCAATATTTCTCTAGAGTACTGGATTAAAGATTTTGATTTGACAAATTTCATGCTAGAGGAAGAGGCTATCCAAGAGCAAGTTGGTCTTCAAGAAACAATGGAGGAACTCTAGATCCTAAAAGTGTTGCAGCAAATTATAATCATGCAAAAGAAACTCCCTTGGATGTTGCAAATAATAACAATAAGTTGTAGATTGTAGAGGAGTTCCATACTGCCATGAAGGAAGGAAAAGAGAACAAAGATCCCATCTCTTCCATACCATCCACCCAGGAAGGTCTGCAGGAAGACTCCATTTTTGGGGTTGAGTTTCAGAGAGAAGGGAACATCCATCATATAAGACCTTGCCCAATTAGGTACTTGGCTTCACTAGAGCCAAGAGAGGAGCCAAACCCAGTCATTTCCATTTTAGGGCATGAGGATGAGTATCAAATCACCAAGGGTCACCATCAACACCTCTAGGAGTCCAATGTCAATCAACTTAAGGAGGTATTTTTTATTGATGTTGATACTTTGGTTATTTGGATGGAGGATCAACCTCTTATCAGTTTTCACTCATAATAAAAGCCATGCTCGGTGCTTAATCATGTACATGATTGCCTATTTTGAGAAAAGGAAGCTACTTCTCTCTGCTAGTTGCAGGATTTGTTTGAGTTCCCTTTACTCCGGTTAGCATAGAGTAGGTAGGTTTTCTTTCAGTAGAACAAGTGCTTGTGCACACTCTGCATGTTCCACTTGGGGCATGTATGTTTTTTCTCTTTTGTACATAGTGTGTTGTGGTGTTTTGTTGCTCGTGCACAGTCCATTGGAGGTAGTGTTTAGGGTCTAGTTCAAATAATGATTCAAGTGGCTTAGGGACAAGATTTCAGAGATTCAAATCAGAATTGTGGTTATCATACTTGAATCCATGCCCAACGGATACTTCCAAGTCTATTGGTCTCTTCATCTAACAAGCAAATGGCCCGAAAGTTGACAAATTGTTATCCAAATAACCCTCCCATCTATTTGGAAGACTTTTTCTTTCACTTTGGCTCTGATGATTTACATTTTAGGTTGCACACCCATAGGATTTCTCATTTGGCACCATTTTTATAGGTCAGTAGTCCTTACATGCACTCCCATTCCATGTAATTCTTCCACACCCTCTGTAGATGCCTCCCAAATTGGCTAAGTTCCGAGTCTTCCTATCACACACCCTATTTCCTTTTTGTCGTCACGCACACCTTCCTCGGTTAGATATTCATGGCCGCCTTCCCATTTTCCCCCTTTCACATCTTCCTCCCATGCGCACACCTTCTTTTATGTCCCATCGTGCCCTATTTGCATGCCTTTATGCGACATGCCTTAAATTGGCCATCCCTTCTCTCTTCCTCTTGCACACGCATACACGCATTTTTTGCCACACACCTTCCACTAGTTAAACGCTCGCAAACCCTATTTTCATGCCTTATATAGGTATACCTTCTTCTTATGCCCATGCCCTCCTTGCACACACCATCCCTCTGTTTCCCTTCCACGCCTCGCGCCTGACTCCCAAACTTAAAAATTGAGCCCAGAATGAGTCGACTCAAAGCACAACAACAAAACCACAAAAGGCGCCATGTGTCTCTTCGGCACAAATTCAAAAGGTACGAAAAAGTGGGTATCCAAACGAGCATAGGCCCTCCATGTGGTCATAGTCCGAAAAAGGCCAAGCCGGCCGTTTATTCGGCTAAGTATAAAAGAGTCAATGGAAGCCTCCATGTGCATCTTCGGCACAAATCCAAAGGTAAAATCTCGAAGGAGGTCCCAAACCTATGTTGGCTCTCCACGTGTCTAGGGTTAGACATAGTGCTCCACCAAATAGAAGGGACTTAGCCAAAAAATTAAGAAAGTAAAGCATGCCTAGGGGTAATTTCAAGTGTCCTCGACTATCATAACTTCGGGAGTGAAGGGAGGGGGTGAAATATTAAGACGTACGGGGCTGCCACATGGATTTTACATGGATATACTCTTTAAATATTGAGATCCCACGTTAAACACCTAACCCTGACCTTCAAACGGCCATATCTTTCAACTGGGAACTCAGATTTGAGCAAGGGAGGAATTTTTGGAAAGATCTCGACGTCTGCTACTCACCTACACCATAATGTTTTAGTCCGCCATTTTGAGGTTGTCACGCTTCTCACCTACCACCATAATGAAGAATGAGCTTCCTTTCTTTCCTAGCAAGGAACATTAATGGAGGCATGGGCTCTGTTAGGGAACCCATCATTGTTGTAGGAAAATTTTAATGCTTTTTAGGGTGGTTGGAGTAGGTGAATTCAATGCAATCTTGGGGTGGTTGAAGCAGGATTCAAATTTTCCCTCTCTCCTTCTCTCATTCTTCTATATATTGTAAAGGAGGGGCATTTTTCAAGAGTTTGGTCATTCTTCTCTCCTGCCTCCCTCTCTCTTTCTTCCCTAGGGTGGAATGTGGAGTTTAAGCCTCCTCTCTTGGCTTTGTAATGGAATTTTCTTGCCTCTTTCCCACTGATGATGTACTGTGTGAACTCAT
Organism: Taxus wallichiana var. yunnanensis; assembly: GCA_018340775.1. NCBI lineage: Eukaryota > Viridiplantae > Streptophyta > Pinopsida > Cupressales > Taxaceae > Taxus > Taxus wallichiana. The sequence continues at coordinate 294,377,966 of CM031234.1, read as the reverse complement.
GGAGCAATAAAATATGTTTTGTGACACATTTTGTCCATCCTTCCTTATTTTATTATCTCTTCTTACCTCTCACCATTGTAGGGTATATTGTACATACTTCTGATGTCCATTATAGGTTTTTCAAGGTTGTGTGTAATGGGTTTGAAATGGTGTTCTGTGTGAACTCTATCTTTGGTCTGTGATGCATCTTTTCCATCCTCTCCATTGCTCACCTCTCTCCATTTCAGGTAGTTGGATTTGTGATCAACACCCTTCTTTTTGGTGTATCACTACTTTAGTGTAGGCTTTGTTTTCATGCACTCTCTCTCCCTGGTCCCTTGGAAAGTTAGATTAGGATTAGATAGTTTTCTTGCATTAGAGTAGATTGTGGCAGGTAGTTTAGGAGTAGGAACCAACCTTCTCTGGAGGATCATCTCAAGTTCGCAAGTCCCACAGCTTGAGAGATGGTCCAATGTTATGCAATCACACTAAGAGTCTCAACCCATCGAGTTACGGACATTCGAGTGTTATGATTCCTCTTCAACACATATTTATAGGTATATTGAATAAACAATATTCCTCTAAATAGATAGAGAAGATACAAAAATAAGGAGAGAATAATGGAATAGTTAACAACTAGTCTAATAATAAGAAAACGCACGTAGACTATGCTAATAGCTATGGAGATTTATGATCAAGATTTTATAGAAAGCCAATAGGACTCTTGGAGAAGGTTATGATCAAAGAATCAAAGGAGGATGAAAGGAACATTCAAAATCATATTTAAGTTGTAATTATTCATTTTAAGACTAATATAGGTTCCTTACAGGTTGAGCATGAGAAGGTCATAAACAAAATAAATAGTTTGATGGAAATTCGTGAGAAATAAGACTTATGCATCATGAAGAGGTCAACTACAAGTAAGTGATAAAATTATTTGTGATAATGATTATGTTAATCATGTTTTCAATCAAGATATAGATGCAAAATCATATGAAGGAGAGGCTAAGATAAACCTTAAGGTAGAGTTGATAAGTGCTCTATAGGATTTAAAGCTTCAAAAAATGGAAGAATCGTAATATGAGATCATTGGTTAAAGACTATAAGTGATAGATTAATATATTTCAATAGATAATATGTAAAAACATCAAGGAATGTGATGAGGTCATTAGAGAATTAGGAACTCACACTAAGTTCATTTCAATAATTCTAAAGGCTAGAGAAGAATATTTCACCAAGTATGAAACTAAATTGAATTCCATGAAAATAAAGTTGGAGCAGGTATCTAGCAAAGTCGAAAACCTAGAGAATTTTGGAAAGAGCTCTGGGCTCTAAATAATATTCGAGTAATCAAAATTCATCTAGTGACAAAAATTTCTAGGTTTCAAAGAAGGATAAAAGAATAACAATGATAATGCTAAGGAGAAAAAGAAGGCCAACTTCAAGAACTCAAATCAAATTAGACATCCTAATGCTATAAGCTATCCTAGTTCATTTCATGATTATTGATTTGCATGTAAACAGTTTGATCGTAGATCAAAAGAATGTAGAAGGCTTTTGAATAATGAGTATGCATAGAAATATGGATGGAGTCATCTCCCAAAAGGTGTGCATGGTTTTGTTTTACAATTATCATGAAAGAGGTCACTTTTCTAGATTTTTTCATCATTCACCTAGTTAGAGTAAGAAGGATGAAGCCCCTAGATTTAAGAAGATATATGTAAGTAAATCACTCCTTGAGAATTAATCAAAGGAACAAAGTACAATCACGTATATTAAGAATTCATATCCAGCTAAGGATAATGAACAAAAGTCAATCAAGCCTAGTTCGATCAAGAATCAAGAAAGGATGGAATATTTTCCATGATAGAGAATGAACCAGAGGTTGATGTGTTCCAAGAGTTCCATATGTCTTTGATTGTAATTCAAGTAAAGGGGAAGAAGGATTATGAATTTGAAATCATGAAAAAGTTCCAATCAAATCAAGAAGAATCCAAGAGATTGATTACTAGCCTCGTGAGTGCAAGAAAGTTGTGGAAATATGGGAATCCCCTAATTTTATGATGTTATAGGACCCTAAAGACTTAGGGTGTCTTTTTTTATGCTTCAAAAAGGTGTTATTCATTAATTTAAAGCACCATGGAGTGTGTTGTAAGTGTAATATCATGTTGAGGACTTTTACTACTATGAAAAGGTGGTTTGAGTAGGCTTGCGGGGGTATTAGAACTTGAAGAAATATGTTGACTCATGAGCCATGTTTAATACTTGAAGTATGTGGTTTGGTGACCTATAGGAGGGTGTTTGACCTGAGATATCATAGTGTAACATCATATAGGTCCTAGTTTAGTGTATTTAAATAATATATCACATGGCGTAATGTTTCTAAGTGTGAAGTCCTAATGAGGACAATTGAAGAGTTTGTCTATGAGTAGATTAAGAGGAAAGCATGGTCATAAGGGGAGATCATAAGATCTAACTATTTATGATTCAATTCATAAGGTATCGTGGACTTATGGGGATTTAATCAGGTATGTTCTCATCTCAAAAGTTAGGTAGCTAAGTTATCTAAAGGTGTGCATCTACTAAGGGGGGTCTATTTTGCTCTAATGTTACACAAAATCAAAATAGAGATGAAGAGATCAAATTTACCTTGTTATGTTTGTTTTATGTTTCCAACCAAATGGTGAGAAATAAATTGATGAAAGAAGAAGAGAACTAATATGTTATTGGTATGCATGAACATAGGGGAGAATGTGTTGAGTTTAGGATCAAATAGTAGTATTTTAAAGATGGAAAATCTGAAGACCCTTTGTCATTAATGTTAAAATGGGGAGAAGGATATGAATCAAGAGTGTTTTCCATCAATTACAAAGGTGGAGATTGTTGGCATTGTGTTGTCTTTGATGTCAAACTGTGATGATGAAGGTGTTGAATTTTTGAAGGGTCATGGAGTGTTGTAATTGATTTTCCCAAGTTTCATAGGTCATTAATGACAAATATGGATGTCTAAGGTGTTGAGATGATTTCAGAAAGAGTGTGATGTAATATCATGTGAAGCTTGATTACTAGTAAAGAGAAAGTGTGTTGTGTTGCATGCATGGTCTCAGGTATGATAGCTAGTAGATGGATCACATATATGTAGAAGTTGTCCGAACATGGTGAGAGTATGGAGATCATGAGCATGATGTGTTAAGACACTCAAAAGTGTCTCGGATGTAGATACATGGATAATTCTACTTTCTAGGTCTATTATATATATATATCTATATATATATATATATATATATATATAGACACACACACACACACACACACACACACACACACACACACCTTGTTTTTCTTCCCAAGTGGCAAACTAAGGTAGTTCGGATAGATTTCAACATGGATATGCAAATTTGGGCATTGGGAAAACTTTAGTAGGTTTTCCTAGAGGTATGGAAAAAATTTAGGCCCTTCTTTGAAGGAAGAAAGATGAAAAATGGTTTTAGAATCTACCGAGATCCTATAAGTAAGAATCAAAGCTCGAGAAGGAATTTTTGTGATCATTGGCACATGTGACATCTTAATGGGATGACTAGCTCCTTAGGAGAGATGAGGAAGGTTCCTAAGAAGTATCTCCAAAAATTATTTCAGAGAATAAGGCCCCAAGCTTTATGAACAATCATTGAGAAGGTAAGGTGGTATTGGTTTACCAAGTATGATGATTTTAGGTTGTAAAATACTCTCTTAGGTATCTCCAGGTGGAATTGAGGTGTCATGTGACAAAGTAAGTGGACCCCATAGTAAGCTATAAGTTTATGAATAAGTTATGTTTTCTATCAATTTTTGCACTATACATGATGTGAAAATGGATGGTAAATGAAGTATGGAATCCAAACTACATTTCCATGGTGGTTTCGAAAAGTCTATATCCCTTACGGTCCATGTGCAAGTCAATATAAGAATATTTTTTTTTGGGGTCTAATGGCATTTTTAGGTGGTCATGGTGAGGAGATGGTCTTGTGCACATAAGCTCTTAGATGAAGTGTATAAATTATATGAAGATATTTTAAAGGTCTAGTATGACATAAATAAAGTGTTGAAGAAGCTCTATAGGTCAATTGATATGGTGAGAAGTTGGTCATGAGTTGACCTAGATGACTGGGTTTAGGACAGAGAAAGTGAAGTCTATAGATTGGTTTGTAAGACCAATAGTTTTCTATTGACCATGGTGTTTTGGTATTTGAGAGTGATCATGGGTTCATTTTGGACCATTTGCATATATTAGAATATTTTTAAAGGTTCATTACAAGTGTTATATAGTAAAGTCTTCTTGACTAGTTTTCATGGAGTTATGATAGTTCTAGGTATGCTCGGTGAAATTTTTTTTAGGAATTATTTCCATAAGTGATGATGTTATAAGAATATGGTGATGACCCTGAGGTTATGTAGTAGTTGTACACTAGTTTTAGTTGCATGATTATTTTTTTCATCGGTGGATGAGCTTCAAATTTGAAGATCGGTTTTGTAGGTCACAGACCTATTAACAACAATTGATCCTAATGGTGGCTTCATGGCATAATACGGTGGTGCAGAGTTGAAGGATCATGTAGAAGGCATGTATTGAACTTAGAAAAAAATTGAGTGGTCTTTGATGTTTGGTGAGGGCCATATACGATAAGAGGACTAATTCAAGTGGTGAAGGAGGTGTTTGAGTGCATTTCGACGTAATTGAGTCCTAATGAAAGATTTGAGCTTTCATATGATATTGTTGACCTAATGAGGCTTGTGTATGATGTTTTCATATTGATATAATGTTCTATACTCTATGAAGGCTGACTGAGGTGGTATATATGATCTTAATTCATGTATATAAGAAAGTTCATGAGACATATTTGAGTGTGTTAGACGAGAATGAAGTAGAGCGAGTAAGAGGGAAGAATATAGAAGTGAAAGACATTTTTGTGACCATAAAAGATAGGGTATAGAAGTCTTCATGTATATCTAACATGTGGCGAGCATATGATGTTTAAGGTAAGATGAACTAGTCATCTTGGTGAAGAAGTTTACTTGTGTGAAGAACTCTAGAAGGAATTTTTGAGAAAGAGATAAGAAGGAAGAGCTAGACAAGAGTAATCTTCTGTTATTTTAGTAATATTCTAAAGGTGAAAAACATATTTAGGTGGCTGAGTTGGTGTTAAGTCATTTAGGGGTTGGTGCCTTCGTGCAAGTTGTTGTTTGCTAAATCTAGGGGTTGGTTTTCCTTATGGGGTTGGTGCCTCACTAAACGTAGGGGTTGGTGCTCCTTATGGATTTGGTGCTTCACTAAATTAGATATTTTTATAGGATAGTTTTCCATTTCATTGATCGTGGATTTTATTCCCTACTGAGGGTTTCCCACTTAAATCATTGTCCATGTGTTCATGTTCTCCTTTTGCATGTGTTTGATGGTTGTGGTGTCTTGTTGATTCATAATGGCTAACCTAAATTGAATGGTTAATGGATTTTAATGTATAAGTAAATGAAATTTTTAATGCACATCGATTCACCTCCCCCTCCCCCTACCCCCACGAATCATTTGTTGTGCTTCAAACACTTTGAGAGTATGAAACACAAAGGAACTATTTTTAGACACTAAAAAACAACCAAATTAATCTCAAACCGCCACTTGAGGAGCCAAAAATTACTAAGAAAGAAAGATAAAGAAACAGAGTTGTGGGTCTTTTGATAAGGTTATTATTAGAGTGTAAGGATTTGCAAGGGTTTTTATTGGTTTCAAACAAAAATTAAATAAAGAAGGCCTCTTATGATATTGTTTTTCACTCTTAAATTTTCGAAGTAAATTGTGTTGATGTTTCTTGATCTTATTTTGGCTCTCATGCTAATGATTCTAAGATGTAGGGATCAAACATATACTTTCAAGTTTATAGTATTGGTTATATGTCATTGTAATTGTGTTTCAAGACTATTCAAGACCTGTTAGTTGCCGGAAGATTTATAAGGGTAGTACACACCACATCTAGGTAGTAGATTACACAAACAAGCTCAAAATCAAAAAAATTGCCTTTTTGTATGCTCTCTCCTCTACACATGCATATCTAGGGTTTTGGAGAAAAACCTTAGTATCTCAATTTTAACCATCAAAAATCTTCAAATTTGGTGGGTAGATAGTTTTGAGGTCCTCTAACATATTTTTGAGGTTTCATGTGATTTTATTTATCAAAACTCAAGATATAGGTGACTTTGTGCAAACTAACTTAAAATACACCCAAAATAGGGGAAAATTAGTTTTATTCAAATTCACCTCAAGATCTTAGTTAACAAGGGATATAAACCTTGTTGGATGTTGAGCACACCATATTTATGAATGACTGAGACCAAATTAATATAGAGATAGTTTGAACTAAGTATTTAGAGGTAAAAAGAAGCCCTAGTAGTCCTAGAAGCAAACAAGCAAGTCCATTAAAAAGAGATCACTTCTTCTCGGGATAAATACCGCATTGGCATTCACTTATACCATATATAATTAATGGGGTGATAGTAATTTTGATATGGGTCGATATGGCTTTGAACTTGACTAGTACTATAAGGTCATATATATATATATATATATATATATATAATAATAATTAATGGGGTGATAGTAATTTTGATACGGGTAGATATGGCCTTGAACTTGACTAGCACTATAAGGTGATATATATCTATCACCAAATTAGAGGACTCTCATAAACCCATCCTTTGTTTTATGACCTAGAAGATTTCCTTGCTTATTACAACCATGTTTTTGGATGACCCTTTTATCGTCGATAAAATATCAAACTCATAATACATAATTTTTTTAGTGAAAAAGTTGAGATTTTTCTAACACAATCAACATATATATTTTTATTCATTTTTAACGAACCACCTTAATTTTAAAGTTGTGATTGAATTGTTTTACTACACATACCTCACCCATTCAATTTTGGGCATGTGATTCTATGATCTACATAGGAATAGATGTATTTCCAATACACTTCACTTGTCGTTGTTGTAAAATTTCATTTATGCTAATGTTGTTCTCTTTTTCCATTCTACATTTGATATGTGTATACATTTTTATTGTATTTGCTTGAAAAGTATACAATAAATTTGCGAGAGAGATTATAGGTACAAAGAAGAAACAAAGTGTCAATGAATAATATTCAATATGCTCCGTTCAAAATTTATATTACAAACATACACATTTATAGGAAGTATCCCCCATATAATTTAGGAGGTGTCTATAACAACTCACCAACCTACTTGAGTTGTTTCTAACCCACTAACCAAATATAATTGTTATTGTTGTTTTATATAACAACTTAGTAACATATACTTTACATTATAATAATTAATTCACATAATTATTATTTACTAATACATAAATGGAGAACTAACCGTATAATTTCCTAACATTCCCCCTTAGTGCAAAAATGGAGAAACCTACCTTTGTACTTCCACCGCTTTCATGGTTAAGTAATTTTTATTGCGGGATGATCACAAACCCATCATATGGTTTTACAACCGGAGTACCACAAACCAAAAATGAAGTTTTTCAAGTAGTTTACCTACAACCACATCATGATGTGCCAAGTACTATTATCAATCCTCATCACATTTCACGGAAGGGAATAACATAGATATTTCTATTGAATTCTACTACTCATGCACACATAGGAAAAAAATGTCCCAATGGAAATGGAACATTGGATCATGTTCGCCCATCGATGTGAAATTTCCACTTATTCAAATAGGAACACTTTGCATAACTGGAACACACCACACACAACAGCAAGAAATAAAATCAAACTAAACACACATGTCACCAAACCTTTGTGCGGCCTCATCGTTGGCAATCGATGAGAAGTCATTGATTGACCTCCAACCTATGTTTTCCTCCGTCCTCCAACATCATGTTGTTATCTCAGCAAATGTAGTCAATTCACAAATAAATACTTTGATCTATAATGATGCTTTGAGAAAATGTCTCAAACTGATCCTCATAGACCAATGGCATTTTTATCTCAAGACTCCTCCATATATGCCTCCATATATGCCATTCAACTTCAGACATTATGCATTGTGAGTAATAGTTGGAGTTCACCAACAATATTAACACAATTTCCAATGATAAAAATGAACATCAGAACAGCCTTTCACACAAGCTCCAAATCACCTGAAAATGCTCCAAACCAGATCTTCTCTCACGTGAATCTGAAGAATGAATGTAAAGTAGATCTAACAAATTTGATTTGTCAGAAATATATATGTAGATTTGGCAGAAGTAGAGTCAACATGACTCAGGCACGCAAATCTTGCATAGAATGGACGTTGATATTTTGTGGGCGATCAGACTATAAGTGACATATACGGTGGACTCCCTTTCTAGTGGTGAACACTTTACTGAATTCACATATAGTGATATATAACAGAATAATAGACATCGTTTCAATCTAAACTTGCACTTTGTATGGTAAAATACAGTCTTAAAATGCATGTGGAGTGAAGTAGGAAATTCGTGGAAGGAGATGTGAACAGGACTTGATTTTGAATCCATAGATTGGAGACTTTGTAATTCACAAAGAAATGCAGTCTGCCCGCATGCAAGATCATAAACACAGTCACAGACTCTGAATGTGGATGCAAGCGTGAATGAAACAAAATGCTAATACATGCAAAAGTAATCGACACAAATACGAAACTAATCCCTCACATATATAGGGGTGAAGTACAATACAACTACCCCTTTAAAAAATATTATACTTTCATAGCAATGAGGACCAGACACAGCTCTGATACCAGATGAAAAGTATACAATAGATTTGCAAAGAGATCAGAGGTACAAAGAAGAAACAAAATTTCAATGAATAATATTCAATATGCTCCGTTCAAACTTCATATTACAAACATACACATTTATAGGAAATAGCCCCCTACAATTTAGGAGGTGGCTATAACAACTCACCAACCTACGTGAGTTGTTTCTAACCCACTAACCAAATATAATTATTATTGTTGTTTTATATAACAACTAATAACAAATTACTAACACATACTTTACATTATAATAATTACTTCACGTAATTATTATTTACTAATACATAAATGAAGCACTAACCATATAATTTCCTAATATTACTCTTTTTTATATAGAAAAAAATGTAAAGCACCTATGCCTTAAATTGCATGTAATTCTTCTCATCCTATTTGTCTCCTTACCCTTTGTATCATACTTTGTTCTTTAAAAGTAACTTCCAATATTGTCACATAAATTCATTTCTACCTTTTATCTAATTTCTCCCTAATCTTTATTACTATCGTTCTTTTACATTTTTGGTTTTTATAGGTTTTTTTTTTTCTATATCGAAAAAATGTCAAGCATCCCTACCTTCTTATAAGTAATTTTTCCCATCCCTTTCATCTCCTTGCCCTTTATATCATAGTTTGTTCTTTAAAACTTACTTCCAATATTGTCACATAAATACATTTCTACCTTTTTTACTTTCTCCCTAGTATGTATTATTAACTTTCTTGTGCATTTTTAATTTTATAGGTATTTGTTCTTTTTCGTAAATGGAAAAAAATGTCAAGCATTCCTATCTTATTACAAGTAATTTTTCCCATCCCTTCCATCTCCTTATCTTTTGTATCATAATTTGTTCTTTAAAAGTTACTTTCAATATTGTCACATAAAAACATTTTAAATTTTTGTCTACTTTCTCTCTAATCAATACTACTAACATATTTTTATATTTTAATTTTTATAGGTTTTTACATAGATTAACCCATTTATGTTGTAATTAAAAAATATATATTCATGCATTTTACTTATAATTTAGTAGCACATGCTATGGACACTTATTACTAGAGTTAGTGGTTACTTGTTGATATACTTCACACCCTTTAGTAAGAACACTTACTTTAAATATAAATAGTTCACCTTCCTTTCGCTTAAAAATAAGCAAAGAAACTTATATGTTGGTTACATTAAGAAATTTGTTTAGAAAAAAATTCCAATGGAATGGGATTTTGTATCTTAGTTATGTCGGTTTTGCACAACCCACTCTCAATCATATTTTAAATGTGTTAAAGTTTGTTTCTTCTTTTCTGCAAATATGTTGAAAACACCCATTACATGGTTTATAATGTTGAGGCAACATCAAATACAAAATATGTTATTTGTGGTTTTCATGGAGAAACTTTGAGGTCAAATGTATAATCTGTCAGAGGACAAACTATATTTTGAAAGTTCTTACTTTTTTAAAATCTTCTAATGTATAATTATGGAAATTATTCGATACAACACTTTATTTATTCATAAAATTATAATGACCCTATCATTGTTTTCTTTTTGTGCTATGCAACAAACATTTCGTGAGTGGCTAAACATCAAATGATTTTAACATTAGATTTCGCTCATTGTTGTAGTTTTTAGGTTTTAGGTTTGACACAATTTCAATCGTTTGAACATATGTGATTCCATTTACCAAAGTTCCTTGTTCCCGTTCAAATACAAGTCACTAAAATACATACAATTACATTACTTTCACCTATCGCTAAATCGTTACACTCAATAACACCCTTGTCGTCGCCATACAACAAACAAACTACACATGATACAAAGATAAGAAAACACCCATCACTTCCATGTCTTTCAAATTTATTTAATTATCCCTATCAACGTAACCATGACAACACCTGCAGGTGCAATTACTAATATTTTAATGGTGACACAAGTTACTGCACTTTAAATATTTTTCAAGGGTCTTATGAGTTATGACACGAAAGGCTACCCATTAAATCTCAGCTCTGGTCCCGCCCAACAATAATTCGAGTCACTTCAGTTTCCCATTTTCATACGAGGGTACGAAAAGCCTGGCCTATAAACCATGCACAGAGATCTTCCAAATGTACTTCACTCTCGCTGTGCTCACAGCCTCATAGGTATCCCTTTATTTTCCATTTTATTTTGGATCATCTTGCTCTCCAAAACGTACTCAGAACGGACGCAGATCCTTCTGAACCATCTCAATGTCTAACTAATCATGTGCATGAGCACATGGGTAGCTTTGTTTTGTACCAAAAGAAAAGACCTTTCGAGAAACATCCAAATTATGATGGCAGATAAGTATGTGATTTCGCCACCCAAGAAGCAAATGATGAGATATTGTTGGAGGGAAATCTGAGAATTTTTCCCACTTAGTGCCATAAACCTACTTTCCAACTAAATTAACTAATATATGCTCAAGGAAAAGAATTTACAAAAGGAGCAGCACTTACCCACGTGTGCTTGGGTCAAGGAGGATATTCTAAATTATTATTTTTCCATCATAATTGCATGTTACAATATAAGTTATATTTGACATGATTCGAGTTCATCCCATCTATGTCATAATCATCTACAATAAGTCTTGATTGAATTCAAAGGCACATAATTATATAGTTCTAAGAGATCCTCTATTTTAGGAGTCAAAAGCTAACTGTCAACAATAATACTATTCTCAAAATATCTCACACAATTTCCATCTTATAATTTGCATGCTCCTTGCTTAGATACGATTGATTAAAATAACTCATTCTTAATTATAAATGCTTTTACACAACTAATTAAATATATTTTTGCTCTCCCCAAGGTTTTGCTTAGGTTTATCGATGCATGTGGTTTGCGGCGGTTGCGTGTATCCCGTGGGATTAGTCTCACCTCAGCTCGCCCCTTCCCCGTCTCCAACATGGCAGCAAAGTAAGACCAAGGTAAGGTGGGATTGGTCATTTGGGCCGGGTTGTGGGGACACCCTTGGGTTGAACAAAAAAAAATAACAATTAATATATTTTTTCTTATTCGCAAATTAATATGACAACTACAAACAAATTTTAATTTCTAAAATATTTATTATTCCATAATTTTTAGATTTGGACCACTTTATTATAGTAGTATCCAAAATGTTGGGTTTTCATTTTTCATGATTTTGTATTCAAAAGGTGTGTTTGGGTTCAACGTCCAAATTTTCTTAATCATTATGTTGGGATTTTGTGCAAACATGCAACTAATAAACTAAATCAAAAATATGTACAAATAAGTAGATCTAAAATAAACTAGAACATACCAAAAATATTGATACAATATTTTTATTTTTGTGAGGCCTAGTTTAAATCCAGTCCCCTTTAGCTTAGATACCAGGTTTGAGGAGTATCCATTTCGCCAAAGTCACTCGAACACGATCCCATTCTCATCCCTTTGTTATACAGGGGATCTCCTAGAGTGTAACCCCGGTGGATGACTAGGCAACACCTTTTACGCCATCATCTCGCACCATTTACAATGTTTAATATTTATCTTGGGAAAATCCTCTCTATAAATAATAAAAAAACTTCAACCTTGTATTATTATGAAAAAGCTTGCAAATATAATATCCAACATCCAAAGTTTTGATCTTTGACAATTATGTCTTTTCAACATACCTCTCACGATGAGAACATATACTTTTATAACCAAAACACATCATATAATTAATCCTGCTTAGAAAAGCAATCTAATGTATTAAAATAATACTTTAAAGTAGAACCACTACTTTTACAATGAACTCGAGTTACAAAAATAAGCTAGCTAAATACTATTATCGTGAACAACCGTTGTTTTAAAGAAAAACCCCGAAATAGCCCAACATTCTTGTATGGGTGTTGTATTGGCAAGCAACTACCAACACAATTTTGGTATCCTTTTTTATTCAAAATTTTGAAATTGTTTTGGGCACATTATTAAAGTCAAATAATGAGTAAAGTGGGTAGTTTATTTTCACTTGTACTTGAATATGTTTGTAGATTAAGAAAGGTCACCCATATATGATAATTTTAGAATAGGATAGTTTTAAATGGATTCAAATCGTGGATTATGTAAATATGGCATTTAAGTGTTAGTATATTTGTCAAGAAATAGGCCATCTTCAAGATTCTTGTCCTCAAGGATTAGGGCATCCAAAAAGGAAAAAGAGGCATCCTTTCACACATAGAAAATGGCAGCCACAAGAGCCTTCTCTTTCAAAATCCTAAGCCAAAAGTACAAAAGATTTATGCTCATCAAAGGTGAAGAAAAAGAAAGATGAAGATACATAAGTCATGAATGATTATATCAATCATACATTTGAGGTTTTAGAAGAAGTAGTGGCTCTAGCCGATCTCTTCTTGTAAGAGATAGTTGTCGATATAGTTTTAGAAGGAGAAATGAAGAGAGCCCATAAATATGAAAGCTTTGACCTTAATAAGGAATAATCCTCAATTGAAATACATAATTTTGACCTATATGTGGTTGTCGCAGGTCTCATGGGGGATGGATTGTAGTCAAAACGAGGGGGAAATGCGGGACCGAGGTCATTACCTTATATGACGGCCTTCTTATTTTAATTATTCATACATCCGCCAACTAATATAACATTTTATAGCATACATTCATATAGATCTACCTATCCCTCACGCACGTTCGCGGGGGGAATATTTAATTAAAAAGACTCAAAATTTTGAATAACCAATGCTGTGGCAGAGTGGTGGGCCTCCTGCCTTGTATTTTGCAGGTCACAAGTTCGAATCCGCCTATCTCTCTGCAAACGTGCGTGAGAGATAGGCTCAGCGCATTCATACTACCAATTTTTTTGGTGAATAAATATACTATTTTATTACTTGATAATATAATATTTATGTTTTAAAAATAATAATAAATGAAATACCTCACATTTATATATGAAATGTGAAAAGCAAGGAAAGAAAATTTGGAAGTTAACTCGCTTCATATTCACGCAATGATAGGAAAAGGCTTTTAAAAGATGTGAAAACTACTTTCCTGCCGAAAGAGACACAAAAGATGGGCGGTCAAGTGGATGGATCTTCGCACTCCCAACACATATCATTAATAATGAATGAGATCGGATTGTATTTATATGCACTCAACAGTACTTGGGTCTGTGTGAGGAAGGAGGTAAGGGAAGAGAGCCATTTTTTTTTATGTTTTGTTTTCCCATGGCTACATTTCAATCCATACAACCTGCAGTTCTTATTATATCCGCATTGGTGGCATTGACGCTGTATATTTTCATCAAAATGGTCTGGAGATCGATTCTCATTGGAAGTAGCTGGCGGAAAGAGGCGAGGCTTCCCCAGGAAGAATGGGATGGCCACTACTGGGAGAAACATTATCATACCTGAAACCTCACTTGGCCACAACATCGGGAAGATTCATGGAACAGCATACTTCTAGGTATTATTTTCATTACTGTGTGTGTCTTCTGGAATCAGCTCCGTGGGTAGCATTGTGTCTCTACAAAACCCATCATCAGAAATGGGAGGGTCGTATTAGGTCCCTCCACAAAAAATAATGGAATTGAAGTTAAAATATGGGTGATGATGGGTTTTGTAGAGACATCCAATGTGGAAGTTAATACCATCTACAGGACTCTATCTTGTTGGTGTGTTGAGGTTTTTTCCAATTTGATCTTGTATAAATTGGAGTTGTTATGTTGTTTTCTTTTTTCCATATGTTGTTGTGTTAACTTAAAAACGGTCAATACCAACACACCAGCAACTTAAGCTCAGCGCTACCGGCACGGCTGATTCCAGAAGACTCTCACAATATAGTTTCTCATTACATTGCATTTTGTAATGAAATTGCCTGAACAATTAGTGAATGGCAGGTACGGGAAGATATTCAAGTCGCATCTTTTCGGACACCCAACTGTGGTCTCGGCCGATCCCGAGCTCAACAACCTTATTCTTCAAAATGAAGGGCGACTGTTCGAATGCAGTTATCCGGCTAGTATCGCAGGCATTTTGGGGAAATGGTCCATGCTGGTTTTGGTGGGAGAAATGCACAAACACATGCGAAGCATAGCTATGAATTTTATGAGCAGCCCCAAGCTTAGAAGCCATCTTTTGCGAGAGATAGATTCGCATGCTCTTTACACTCTCAAGTCGTGGAAGGAAAACCAGCCTTTCTCTGCACAGGCCGCGGCCAAAAAGGTGGCAAACATATGTGCTGTTTAGGCTGAAGATAATCAGTCTACTAACCAATGGTGGTATTGGTTATTTGCTACCTGAATAATTTTTGTATTGTGCTGTTTTCGCTGCAGTACACTTTCAATCTGATGGCCTGGCAAATCATGAGCTGCAGTCCGAGGGAGCCCCAGACGGAGTATCTAATGAAAGAATATTTTCTTTCATGAAAGGAGTTGTATCTGCACCTCTGAACCTTCCTGGAACTACCTACAGGAAAGCTCTGAAGGTGAAGGCCTCTGCAACCTTATAAAAAAAAGAAGAAATTTAAACTGGTTGTTTATTTGAAATTTGTTTTGGTTTGGACAGTCGAGAGCAACTATACTTGAAGTCGTGAAGAAGACAATGGAGGAGAGAAGAAGAAAACCTAGCATGAAAAATCAGGACCTGCTAAGCACACTCATGGATGAAGGCAGTCTTTCCACAGACCAGATTTTGGATCTCATTTTAAATTTGCTCTTCGCCGGCCACGAGACTTCCTCGGTGGCCTTGACTCTCGCAATTTATTTCTTGGCCCGATCCCCGAATCTCTGAAACAGCTGAGGGTAACAAAAAAATCGCTCGACCTAAACATCACATATATTTTATCATGTAAACTCCTTACATTATTGATTTCTCATACGCTCTGTCGATATATATGTTGTAGTCAGAACATTTTGGTATAGTGAGAGCGAAAGAGCAACCAGAGATGGATTCAAGCTTAAATTGGGAGGATTACAAAAGCATGGAGTTCACTCAATGTGTTCGTTTCTTTTCCTCCATAAATCAAAGAAAACTGTTGTATGAACTGTAGAAATTTTTGAGAGTAAATTTTCATCCCCACTTTTGTTTACAGGTCATTAACGAGACACTCCGGCTGGGCAATGTGGTCCGATTTGTGCACCGGAAAGCTCTGCAAAACGTGCAATTCAAAGGTACTGGCATTCAATGTAAGAATAATTGTTTGGGAAATATATGTATATAACATTATGTTTTATATAGGATACGAAATACCTGCGGGATGGAAAGTTCTGCCGGTTTTTGACGCGGTGCACTTAGATTCCACGGTTTATGAAAATCCCGTGGAATTTGATCCCTGGAGATGGCAAGTACGTATTTTAATTAACAAGGGTTTTGTCCATGGGAATATTTGATGTTCAGAGTTAACTAACCCTAAATTATGTGTTTAGAATGTGGAAAGTGGTACATATTTCACGCCATTTGGAGGAGGGCCGAGACTCTGTACGGGACTCGAACTCGCGAAAGCAGAGATCGCTGTTTTTCTGCATCACCTCGTACTCAACTACGGGTATACAATAAAATATTTCAAACTTATTACCAGGTCTTCATTTTTATTGAAAATTTTGATAAAAAAATGTGGGGAATTTGGAATTCATCCTTGAAATAATCTGTATTGAATGAGCAGATGGGAATTAATAGGGTTTGATGTTCCGCTGGTTTTTCCATTCGTGGAATTCGAGAAGGGGCTCCCGATCAGATTGTTCAAATTGAATCCAGTTTAGAAAAAATATACAGAGAGTATGTACAGAAAACGACTAGTCGCTTATATTGGTATGTTTCCAGGATATGCACGTGGTTCTCTCTATGCACGCGTTTTCATTATTACTCTGCACAAAGATGTAACTGGTCTTTCTTGTAGAAGGCGAAAAGTAGAATCTTCAGAATCGACATTAAAGTATAATAAAATCAGTTGACCGAAGCCGATTTCCCCTGTTTCTGGAATGATTATTTTGGCGGGGCCGAGACTTGGGCTTGGTTATGCTTATAATGATTGCCTGATTTTTAAGGCAGCGAACATGGCACGAAAGGATTCAGAATTGATACTCGTACACTTATTTTGACATTTTATTACAATAATGTTCGGCCGTCTTGACAAGTGTTTATTTGTGGAAAGTGTATTTTCGTTGATAAAGTAAATGTATATAAGAATGTTTTTGTTGTCTTACAAATAGATGTTATTATTATACTGCCCCATTTTATAGTCTTCAAAGCTTTCTTTGTTATAAATAGGTTTTAAAAAATTATTTAATTTATTTTAGGAAAAAAAAAAATTAATTAATTTTTCAATTGATTAAAATCATTTTGTAGTCATATTTAGATTTTATGATTAGTAAAAATATCTATTTTTCTTTTCTGTCCACTACTAAAGTGACTCCTAACAATTATTTTGGTTTTCCTATAGTTTAAATACAAATATTTTTGACAAGTCATTAATGTTGACTGACAAGTCCAAGTTACATGTCTATTTTTTGGGAATAGTGGCGGCACAACTTTATGATTATTTTTTGCAGACTTGTCTTTTTATATTAATCCATGACATGTTGAATTGATCTTCGTTGACGGTTCCTTGTATTCGAGGTAATCTAAACCTTTCGTTCCTTCCCTTCAAAATGTCCATAGATTACAAGTTTCAGAGAAAATAGCTTCATTCATCTTTGTTGATTAATGTTGCTTGGGATTGATTCTTCGTCATAAAAATGATTTTTTTGAGTAACGCTTTTACAAGGGGATTCAACTTTGTTTTTGCAACCCACAACCCAACTCGTTTAGAAGTCCCCAAAATATTAGGACAACGCCATTTAAGGCATTGATCTCAAATTCATGGCCTCTTGAAACATATCACTAGTTTGAACATCTCTAGGATGTTTGGTGTTGCCTTTACATGTGAACTTGCAGGCAAGCCAATCTATATTAATATAAACTATTTTTTTTTAACTTGGGAAGTGATTCTTTCGCGTTTCTTTTTAAGTCAACGCTCTGTGTTCCTTAGTTTTGTTTGTGTGCTCCTTTGATGGTGTCTATGGATCTTAGATTACTCTTCTCTCTCAAAGATGTCAAAAAACCACAAACGACTATAATTGACTCGCTTTTCTATTCAAGCGGTTTAGCGTTATACAAGTATACAGATTTATAGCTATGTTAATGTTGTGTGTTGAGATCATGCCCATATAGAGATTCTCAATTTGTTTGAAGGAAATGCGAGATGATGCGAGACAAATTTTGTTAAACTGCGAGTCTAAAGGCAATCTATTATTTTGAGTTAAAAGATTGGAAAGATGTGATAGAACACTATTCCTAATGCATAGACTTGGCTCCTTCACAACAAAAACCATCTACTTCAATTGTAGAGAAGTCTCATAAAGAGATAGTCAAAGGGATTCTATATTCTCATTCTAATTGGGCAGAGGTAAGATTGAAATTGAGGTAGAATGTGCAAGCAATGGATGATTTTGATGAAGCATTACTGCAACTATATTCTCACCACCACAAGTTCATTATCCGTAAGGGGAAAATTGCCGACTACAAGAATATGACTTAGCTTGTGACTGCTTTCAAATGGCATTGCAACAATTCCCAACTACTAATAAGATTAAATTTTTGATCGTATACCAAAGCGAAGAAACTTAATGACCAAAACAAGCAAGGTAAGTTTGATCTATCCACATATTTTACAATCACTTTGCAGTTTAGTATCCAGTGTAAGCATCTCTCAAATTGAAAGTAATGCACAATTTTTTTGAGAAATCGCCAATAGTGGCAAAATGTTTGCAAACATCAATGGAAACATTTGAAACCCTAGTTGTGGAATACTCCCACATTGGCTTATAATATTCCCCACTCTAGACAAGGTCACTAAAAACACCTCATGGCACAAAACTCCAAGCTCACCAAGAATGCAAAGCCGTATTGGAAAATCTCTTGGCCATAGAACCACCCACCGAAGAAGAACAATATTAACAAGAGACGAGAATGTCGTATTGTTATTCGATTAGAGATCGCCCTATCTCCTTCATTGTATATTGACATATCTTCTTCAATTTATATGACTTGGAGATTATATTGAAACGCCTAATTACGACATGCAAATCTAGAAACCCTAGAAAACATTCCCCTCAACAATAAGTTAAAAATAAAACTTTTCAACTTCGAATCGTGAAGCCTTTGAGCAACCATTATGACAAAATGGATGTCTACAACTTCGATTTTGCAATTGCTTTTGTACTATATGCCATTGATGGACTTGTTCATTCAAAAACACCACCACTATTAATATTTTCCATCCCTTCTTAAAGTATGTCACTTTGGTTTAAAAATAAAATAGTAGTTGCCTTTGGGTTCATGTGATTTTGCTTATAATTTCTACATTTTTGGGATATTTATGACGTAGTCTTATATCATTAATTGTTTCAGTGAATATTTATACTATTTTATTTTTAGTAATATAGTTCTTATTTCATTATTTAAATATAAATAATTTACGGTATAAAAAAGTGAATTTGAAGTAAATTTATTTCATAATGATAACATGACTCAATTAATATAATTTTTTTCTATTGATGGAGTCATTTACACCTTCAAATTTTATACATCAATTCTAGATCCCTCAATGACATGATTTTTAACATGGGAATGCACGTCCTCAATTGAATAAGAAAATGCGAGGCTTAGATTTTGGAATGACCTAATAATCATGTAAATTTGTTTTGCTTAGGATTTGAAAGTGGAAAAATATATGATCTTCAACAAATATTTGGTGAGACACTAATTATCATGTAAATATTTTTTGCCATTGAAATTTGATGGATTTTTACTTATTTTTAGTTGTAAAATACTTGTAGATTTATAGCAGACTATTTCTTATTACTTAATATAATATTCATTTCTATATAAATTTATATGTAATTTATATTAATATACATAAATATATATTAAAATTATCTAAATAAAATATGGCTTTTTTAAATATCTTTTTAAAAAGTATATAAATAATATTGTTTTAATTATATTTAAAATTAATATTTGAAAAACTAAATC
Organism: Taxus wallichiana var. yunnanensis; assembly: GCA_018340775.1. Taxonomy (NCBI): domain Eukaryota; kingdom Viridiplantae; phylum Streptophyta; class Pinopsida; order Cupressales; family Taxaceae; genus Taxus; species Taxus wallichiana. Next base: position 294,358,130 of record CM031234.1, on the reverse strand, counting down.
AATTAAAACTTGACTAAATTTTTGGTGAAAACCATCAACTTGCCATAAAATACACAATTGAATTGTAATTGGATTAATCCACATTAGTAACAATTGTAAGACAATGGTAATGTATTAGGTACTATATTCACAAAAAAATTACCAATAAAAAAGAGGCTAGATTATCATAAACACGAAGTAGTAAATTATAATCACCATTCCTCTCCTTACCAACAAATAATTCCAATGTAATTATTACCAATAATAGACGAAGAAAAATATAAATAAAGTAACAAATACTCATCATAGCCATTTGAATTATGACTAAAAACACATGAATTAAAATCCTATAAGAACAAATATTGGCTAACCAACATAAGTGGCCATCAAAGTTAAATGCTTAACCATAATAACTATTTTTGTGATCTAAAATAGTTCAAAGTATAGTGCAAAATATTTTTTTTGCAAGACGCTTCCCGATTTGACCTCGACTCATTTGTTTTTCAAGATTTTAAATTATATTTTGAATTCTTTTCTCAAGTATGGAATTTCTTGTTCATCTCTGGATGTTGCAAATTGTGATAAGTCCTCAATTTTATCACCGATATTTGTAGATGTCATGGGGGGAGAGGGGACAATAGTGGTGCACCCTAAGTTTAGGGGTCCACATCGCCAACTACATGCCATATAGGATCATGACTTTTGCATTGGCATGTAGCTCAAGTTTTCTTCGAGGTGTTCAGTTGGAGGAAATTCTAATTTTGAATTGATTTAAAATAACAAATTTGAGTTTCACTAAAACTGTGGTGGAGACCAATACATGTATATGAGTGATCATTGTTGTACATTAGATATTTAATAATTGTAAGTCTTAAAATGCATGATGTGATTGACTACTCTACACTATTATTATGTGAAAATTAAATAACCACTAAATGCAACTATTAGGTGGTACTACAAAACTATTGAGTATTGTGGGATCTAGACTCATAACCATTATTGGAAAGTATTGAGTATTGGCCCCTCACATACATACTTCACAAATATTTTAAAGTCTGTGAGAAAATGGATTTGATTTGAATTTAGTATAAACATCAAATAAATGTGATAATAATATATTTATGTCACGGGCATTTAATTTTAAAGAGCCCTTTGTCAGCAAGTAGCCATGTTTTCTAGTAAATTTCTCAAGTTACTTTCCGAATTAGGTATCTTGAAAAAGCATTGATGTCATTACACTAAATGAAACCAATAGGTATCCAATTTAATCAGTTCACATTTTCTGGTGTGCTACAAAATGAGATGCAAAAATAGGATCTATAAATCATGGCGTGGACATCCATCAAAGTATTATGAAGAGGGTCTCTTGGAAGATGTTTTAGTTAATTGCCTTGGTAGATATGTCTATAAAATGTGGATGCATGTGAATTATTTGACAAAATCAACACAATATGTGGCATCCTCATGAAACACCGACACTATTTCAACAAATGTAATCAACGAGTTTCTAACTTAATCACCATTCCAAAGTACATGAAGCACATTTGTTATTTAAATGTAATAGCTTGGAGGATAAGAGAATTTTCAAATATGAGAAGGGTGATGATAAGGCTCTAGCCATATAATTATAGGGTTCTACTTCATCCTTTGAGCATGTTTACACTCACAATGGTACTTGAGAAGAAGTTTGGCTTTGTATGCATTAATTCCATGAATAAGGGTATCATCATCGGACATAATTGGTTTCCAACCCAACCACTTATCTTTGTAACGATACTCCTAGATATTGTGCCAAAATAACAACTTTTAAATAGTGTATTCATCCATGAAAGCATAATGAAAAGGGTTTTTGTCATCTATTGTAGATTTTTTTAACGTGGTAGACATGTATGTAAAATTTGGAAGCATACACATAGACCAATTGTTTGACAAAATGCTTCAAATAAATATGTTCTCTCGAATGTGATGATTATACGATATGCACAAAAATGGTGTTTTTGAGGAGACTTTAAGGATTTTCAAAATCCTCAATCGAATGTCATTTCATGGAATGCCACGTCTTCAACAAGAAAAGAATCCTCACTAACAAATAACATTGCTTTAATGGAGAATGGACATGGTTTTGTCAAATGTTATAGTTAAAAGTACTTTCATAGACATGTATGCAAAGAGTAGAATTAACATACATTTGGAATGTGAACTATTCGACTAAATGCCTATAAGATTTTTTTCTCATGGACTACAATGATTGTGCACATGATATGCAAAAAATGGTATTGTTGAAAAATCCTTAGAACCTTTCAAGCAAATGCAGTTAGCGGGTTTAAATCTGCACTCCATAACCTTTGTTGTTATTTCCCTAACTTTGTGCCAACATGGGATTTTTAGAACAATGTGTGGACATCCATCAAATTGTAATGGAAAGATAATTTTGATAAATGTAATAGCAAGTGCCCTAGTAAACATGTATTCAAATTTGGTGGTATATACATTGCACGTTAATAGTATAAAAAATGTCTTAAACAAATGTGGTCTCATGGACTGCCATGATTATATGATATGTATATAATGGATTTTGCAAGGATGATCTCAAACTATTTGAAGTAATGAATCACTATGGAACATGCCATGACCATGTAAGATTCATTTATTTTATTAGCATGCAACCATGTAGATTTAGGGCATGAAGGTTATAGATACTTCATCAACATCATTCCTCTATCAAATGGACAAACCTAATTATTTCACCTTTGTTAGCATACTCCTATCATGTATTAGAATAGGGGCTTTGAAACATGGTGTGAACATATACCAACGCATAATGGAGAAGGAAGGAGACTTTTTCAAATGTTACATAGTTGCAAGTGGTGTAGAATATATGTACGAAAAGTGGTGAGGCATGCACTTGGTACATGATCTGTTCAACTAAATTCCTAAATTAAATATGGTCTCTTGGATTTGTAATGATTACGAGATTTACACAAAATGGGTTTGTTGAAATGGTCTTGAAACCTTTCGGGAAAATGTATTTGGTAATTGTAAAGCCAAACTCGACAACCTTTTTCATCATCCTCCTAGCTCATGCCAAAATGTGAGATTTAAAACAAGGAGTGCACATCCACCATAGCAAACGGAAAGGTATTTTTTGTTAGATGTAGCTCCAAGTGCCCTACTAGACCTCTATAAACACATATTATCTACAACATAGAAAAATGAATGTTTTTTTATTTTCTTTTGCTTTTTATGGTTTCTTTTAATTGGAAACGATTCACTAGATTTGTTGTGTCCTCTCCTATGAAGTTCAAGAAATAGGCGTAACTTTGTTAACCTATAACTAGAATAATTAAAAGTGATCGAATACCATGATGAAAATATTGTCAAATAAATTAGCATATCCAAGGAGTTTTTAAAGGTTTGCATTTAACGATCAACCCCGACATTTTGTAACAAACATCCTATCAACATTCTCCCCAAATTTATGCATATCAAAAGACTAATTCTATATAGATTTTTTAATGGTGTTGGGATACGTTGCATTTGCAATAAAGACAAGAGACATCATTACATTGGATTTTAGGAAGAAATTGTGGCTAATGTGGTACACTTGCCTCTTTGTACTAATTTGACAACAAATTCAATCGAAGTGTCTAAGTACTCTACAATCTTTGCCAACATTCTTCTAACCTATGTTGAAATGGAAGATTTAAGATGGATCACCGACAATATCCATCGAAGTATAATGGATCGTTGATTTTCATTATATGTAGTTGTGAGTTTTTGTGTAGACATGTACACAAAATGGCAAATAGTACACAAGGCAGTCAACAATTCAACAAAATACTTTGATATTGAGACATACACAATCATGTGAACAGCTTTCATCACAAAATGACTTAAAGAAATGTATTCTCGTAGAATATTTTTCCTCATTTCTTCTATTGACATGTAAATGAAATCACAAACTAAATTCAACTTTACAACTTTGTATGGTAGAATCACAATATTGAAAATGCTTCGTTGTAGTGTTTGTAGTGATTTGCAGAGGCAGATTAAGCCTTAGACAAACTAGGCAGTTGCCTAGGGCGCCAACAGCCAGGGGGCACCTGAATCTAAAAAATTCCTTTTTATTAGTTAATTTTAGAACTTAACCTTCAAATAATTTATCTGAAGACTTAATATTGATCACCCCATTTTTAGATATTATTCTATAGTAACATAAATTTCACACATACACTTTAAAAAGTTTTGTAATATTTTTGCAAGTAAAACAAAATATCACATATTTATAAGCACGTGATTTTTTGGTATTGTTACCCATTCTCTGATGTAGCTCCAAATTATGTAGGTGTGTAATTTGTTCTAGAAAAAGATTAATGTATTTTTATAATGTTGCTAGTGTATTTAGTAGAGGTGAGTATAATTAAAGGAAAAAAGTATTTGATTTTCTATTCTTAGTTTTTTGGGGAAATTTTCTATTATTTTGTTATGGAGGAACCCGTAGGCCTGGTCCAAATATGACTACTCTTCACAAAACCATGGGAGCTACATAAACATTTTTGTTTCTTTGCAAAAAAATGGTGTTTTATTTCAAGATAGAGTTCTTGTCACCTACTTGATATGGCTAAATCAGACTTGTAAGAAGCCTTGTATAAAATATTGTATTTTTTGCATTATGAGCATCTCCTATGACTAATGTATTCCATCCACAAAATATTTTTCATCCTTCCGTGATAATTTATTAATATATTTTTATTATTATTTCATTATGATGTAAATTTAAAAATACAAAAATATAAACAAATTTTATTTATTTACTCTATGGAAAAAAATATTAAATAAACTTTTGAGGAGGGCGCCCACTCAAACTATTGCCTAGGGCGCTCCACCCTAAAGTTGGACCCTGGGGATTTGATTGTTGTAAGGTGGGCTGTCAAATCTTATCCACGTGTGCTTTTTCTATAATGATTGAACAATTCTTCAACTTAACCTAACCATGCATGTCAATTCAAAATTTGTTTACCAGCGAACACTTACTTTTCATATTCTTACGTAACAGTAAATTGCGATATTTGTTATAGGTATACAAATTTTTAGTCACTATACAGTATCTGCCGAAACAACTAGCAACGTTTTTATATGATAATTAATATAATCTCTCAAATGGCACTTTAAAAAATCATCTATTAATATTCTTTCTAAGGAATTAAGGTGCGGTGTAATTTCTCCCGGTCCCGAAGCACTAAAAACAGGCAAAGTACAGCCCATCAATTTGCAGGGTCGACATTATTCCGTATTTAGTTTTTTCCTTTGTTTTTAACATGTTCGACAGTCTGGAGTCTTAAATACCGCAGGAATGTACATTTTTCGGCTGTAAAATCCTGCAGAAGTATATTTATGCCTCAGACATAATAATACACATTTGAAGCCTGTGGGCAGGACGCACGCACGCATTGAAGCGGTGCAGAAGCAGGGAATACGCCGCTAAGATCATTAATGGAGCAGAAGCAGAAGAAGAGAAATTGGAATCATTCTGGTCTTGATGGCCACATCTCAACAACTAAGTGGTGGTGTTGGGTAAGGGAATGATGGATCATGGAACGGACTGTAAGTACCTCAGCTTGCCTGGCCGCAAATGGCAGCAGAGCTCCGCAGGGTGACAGACTACTGTGCAGCTCTGCGCTTGTTTTTATGCTGTGTTTTTCCATTCATCGTGCTGGTCGGCAGCCGCGAAAATACGACTGCATTAAATGAGCGTGGCAGTTGGGCAGGCTTTCTGTGTGAAGATATCAGTTTCCATCCCATTCGCATTTCGTGTTTGAATGGGAGTCGGGACCATCCACCCCAACAATGTTCCACTTTCATTCTCTCTACGCCGCATTCAAACTAGTTAAAAATCAAACACTTTTAGATATCAACATGCAATATATCTATTCGTGAATTATGTAATTGAACATAATTAAATTTAAAATAGTAAAATTTAATTTAATTCTATAAATTTATAGTCACAATTTAATTGTATATTTGTCTATTGTAATTATAATAAAAAAACTGCTTCATTTTATAAAAATTAGGAGATAATTATAAAGAAAGAAAAGTAGAATTAAGATTTTAGAGCATGATATTATATATATATATATATATATATATATATATATATATATATATATATATATATATAGTGACCTAAGTACTTTGTCAAAACTATACATTTCATGTTTTTGGCTAAATAGAACTGATTTGACAAACCCATTTATCAAGTTTGGGGATCTAAAACCTCATCTTCTTTCTTGAAATTGCATGGATCCCTAGGATTTTTATTTTTTTAATTATTATTGGCAAATAGTTTTTTGAAAGGGACTATACCCTTGTACAACAAGGCTCAGAAGCCAAAATAGAAATAATAAGCACAAATAAAGGGATCAACATCCGATATAACAATAAGGACCACAAGCGCAGAACGCCGTCTCGCAAAGAAGAAACAACAACCATCGACTTCAAAGAATAAATAAACAAGCTCACTTTGAGCAATGAACAACTTAAATGGTACACCAACACCATTGGAAAGAAAACATGTTGTAATCCGGCCACAAAAATGATAACAATGTACTCCACCTAACACAAACAGAGAAAATCATCCAAATGAATAGCCCTCCTTTAGGGTGAAACCTAGGATATTGGTCTCCTTTTTAAAAATCTTAACAATGAAACCACAACTATAACATGATAACGAAAATTATTTATTTTGAGATTTAAATACACCAAAACAAAGCATGAATTCCTTGATATTTGAAAGGCCCCCAACACCAAAGTACAACATAAAATTTTGTAGAATATATACTTTTTCCATTGCTCATAACACGACACCACATGGGCTCAAATAGAAAAATTCAACATCACATAAGACACTTACATAAGCATGGACCCACATAGACAACATGATAACATAGGGTACACATCAATGTCTTACTCAAATGGCGTAAACCAAGACAATGACCCAACTATGGTAAGGCACACAGGATAGGCATACTCCACAACATGGCCTTTTAATGGTTTACATATTTATTACATTTAGTTTTCCATTATATAACCTTATAGGTTTCAATGAATTAAACTTGTAAGGGTGTAAAATTTCTTTTTTAAAACTTCAAATACTTTATTTTTGTATAGCATTAGCCTTTAAAAGAGAATGCACTGTTGGTTCCTTTCTCAATTTCCATTAATTATCCACAACTCATTTGTTAATTAAATTCATTTTAAACACCTACGAGCCTCCCAATATTCATTCTTACGTTAAAGGTTTGTTTCTCAAAATATGTTTAATTGACGTTAAATTTTATCCTCGTTACGAAAAAGGAACTAACAAGATGTTAAGGTTCTAGCTTTTTGAGACGTATATTCGATGTTTAAATTTTACCTTTTCTAGACAAGGGGAACTATCGTGAGGTCAAGGAAGGAATTCTTAGGATTTAAGGGTGATTTAGATTCAAGATACCTCTTCCCATAAACATCCTTCCATCATAGTACCCTATTTTTCCTATTATAGTTTTCTATAGTTCAACAGTTAGTTTAAGTCGATTTAACATTTACACGTCATATTTTATTTTTTTTTAATAATACAAGAATTTGTGTTGGCTCAAATGCTTGATTTCTTCAAGAACATTTTGTATTCTCTTTTTTTTTTTTCTAAACAAGAGAGAATGCCTAAATCAATTATGAATACTTCAATCATAAATTTATTCCTAAACAAATATCTTATTTACTCTTGTTTTCCATTACTCTTACATGGTTACTTTGGACTCTTATTGGCATTGTTTTAGAACAATTGTAATTCAAATGACACATAATTTACACTTAGGGATTCATGACTACAAGGAGTGGTTATCCTGTACCTAACAACTCATTTCATCGCTCTTAAAAACCCAAGTATTAAAGTATATAACAAGACAACCCAACAACTATATGCTTTTCAAATTTCTTCCAAGGAACTATTTAAATCGTTGGGTCAAAATGCATAAGAGTTTCTTTAAATGATAACCTTAAGGGAGGTCCCACAAGCTATTAACTTCAAAAGCATTCTAGGGTGGACACTACACCCTACTACAAGGTAATAAAAGAGAGTCCTAATATCTTTAACTCACAAACCATTGAGAAACATGAGGTAATCTGCTACTACTACACACTAAGGGAATACTTTTATCTAAGAAGGACAAAGGGAGTTCAAATGCATAGTTATAAAATTTTATGCGTTTCAAAATCCTTCCAAGGTAATATTTACAATCATTGGTAACAATACATCATAGCTCCATTGTTCATTAGCATCATAAGAGGTCACTCGATGTATTACATTCATTTCTACTCGAGGGTTTCTAAACCCTACCACAAATTTTTTAGAGTAATCAAATGTCCCTTCCTTGCAAAGCCTTTGTGTCACTTAAGGTATTCCAAGACTAAAATTCCTCACTTTCATTTAACACTTAGCTTATAAAGGGTTCCATTAGGTTTATTTTAATTCCAATTGCACTCAAGGCTCTACGTCTGGCTATAGGTCAGTTTAAGGTGTGAAAACATATTTATCCCATTAAACCTTTGTAAGGACAAAGGTGCAAATTTTTACTAGTTGAGGTGAAATATTTATCTAAGAGGAACTAAATAGAGCATTAACATGAGTTTAATGCATAGTACAATTAGTGCACTAACTCCACTCGTGTCATTAGGATCTTATGAAGGGTTCATTCAATGATGAAGGTATCCCAAACTATCTTCTTAAGAATATGGTTGACCACTAGGACACCAAGGTCCAATGTGAACATTGAACTCTAACTCATCCATGAAGATGAGTAGACCTATGACACCAAGAAGTGTTAGTCCTATTTACCCTATGAATGACAAGGTTACTCAACTGATCTATTGCTTTGTGCAAGGACACTTAAGTTATAGAAATGGTCTTTGAAGAATTTTCTTAAGTGTAGGACAAGAAGTCTAATTGTGAGGATTAAAGTATTTCTTAAGACATTAGGGTTTTGCAAACCTAGATGTGACATGATTGAGAGGGAGAGTATGACAAAGGTTGAATACTTGTTGCATTTATATGGTTTAAAATGATAAGTTACTTCCAAACATTTTGATTTTATCTATGAACCACAATAACTATTAGGCAGGTGATTGTTTCAATCGTCTAAACCATGAGATCCATATTTAAATTCAAATGGGCTTAACACCTATGAAGTGAACGGTATGCTTTTTACCCATTTACAAAATTCAACTATCTTCCTCGTTTATCTAGCTAACATAGTTTTTCCTACATTAATTATGTGTCACTCCTACTAGTGTTGTAAGGTTAGCTTTAACACAAGGAATATACAAACAACATAATTTTCCATGTACAATGCTTGAAATATAAGAGTCCAAGAGGAACAATAGTCTTCAACACACTACTTTTTATAATGCAATTCTCTTTAATTATCTTTCATTTAACATTCATAATTTATATCAATATACAATATCTTAATGTCATCTCATTGATTACAACATATCACACTCTAATCCTTCTTGTTCAGAGTACCTGTAACCAACGTTGCATCAGTCCTAGGAATGAGTATGGAAATCCCCTACACTCAAGCATAAATCCACACATTCATCATTTTTAACATTTTCAATTAAATAGAAGAGAGAGAGAGAGAGAGGGAAGAAGACAAAGTTCATTTCTCATGCATTCACACTTTCACATTCAGTTGCACTTAATATTTTGGTACTAGAGAGAGAGAATAAGGATGAGAGAGAAATTTAAGAGACATTTTATTTTCCATTCACAATGTCATAACCATTTGCATTTCATGTCCATTATCATTTCATTTCAAACCAATTCACATTTCCCAATTCATTTACATTTTCAAATCAATCAAGTATCATAGTTGTTTCTAGAGAGAGAAGAGGGTGGAGAGAGAAAACACCATACATTTCAAAATTCATTTATACAAGATAAAAGATTGAATAAAAATTATACATAGCATTGTAATGGTATTACGAGGTCACACGCATGGCTAGAAGTCAAACGAGACTCAAAAAGTGGATTCTAGCTAAGGTTGAGAAAACTGACCAAAACATCAAAAGTTCCTACAAACGGTTCTTGAAAACACTCAGTTTAAATTTGATCAAAATTTTGACAATTCCTACTTACTCTCCCATATATAGAGAATTCATCGTGTTTGACAGAAGTTGATTATGATGAGCATAACTCAAGTTAAAGGGAAACTTCATGGCCGATATCGTAATTGCATCAGTAGCTCTTATCGCACATCGACCAGTGGGCCCCAAAACCACTTGAAAAATTAGTTTCAAGGCATTTTAAGTTAACTTACGGTGGGTTACGATCCTCTTGTTGGTATTCTAGAGGTAAGAGGTAGTGGTTTTCAATTTTTCTCAAGCTAAGCGACAACCGTAAGTCGAAACCGATCATGTTTTATTAAAACGACCATGTCACCATAAGTGACTGATAAGCTAAGAGGGTTTAGGAATATGACTTGCAAGAGCGTTAAATAATTTCAAACAACTTGGTTAAGGTTACCTAAGGTGTTCCATGTTACCAGGGTCATGCAAAGAGTTTTGGTTTTGTGGTACGTTTGGGTGTGGCACTCCATGCGCGTAACTTTCAATATCATATTTTTTATTTTATTTTGTTTTTTATGTTTTGAGAGTTCACGTCAAGGGAAAAAAATTTCATTTGTTGGAATTATGCTCGCTATCATTCAACATTTAATTTTAAGTTTTTTGGAAATGATGAAGTGAAATTTAATGCAAGCGAAAAGGGGAAAACCATACCTTTTTCACGAAACTCACAATCACCGCAATCATTGATGTCCTAAAGGCCACTTCACTCTCTAGAATTTTATCAAACAATTAACATTATTGCTTCAATATTCCCTTTTCCTTTACTTGAAATCTCTAAAACCACTCCAACAAAACCATAGGAACAAGTAACATTCTCAAAAGATCATGACGCTATGAGAATAACGAGAGGAGAAACTACATGTTTGATAGAATGGCCCACCTTCAACTCAAAATTATCTGCAAGTCACCAACTCCTCCCTTATATAATTTGCATCTTTCCATTGGCTATAACTTGTGTGAATGAAATTTGTACCAAGAGAATTCATTCAACACTCACCTCCTTTGTAAATTATTTTTGGGATGATCAAGCTCCAACAACACATCAAGTAGCTTAAGCATGGACCATGTATGTTTATCATGGTTCCTTTTTTATTAGTCTCCGGATGAGAAAACGTCACCTTCCAACTACCCTATTGGATGTTTTTGATGTTTGAATGACTCCTAAACCTTGCTCTACATCTCTTTTTTTTTGGCACAAGCTGGTTATATGGCGGAAAAGGTGATATGGTCGGGTCAAACACCTGTGAGTTGCATTGGTGAAAAATATATGAGAATGGAAACAAAAGGGTCTCACGTGGAGGAAGAGTGAAAGAGAAAAATATTGCGTAAAAAATGTGGGACGGAAGGAAAGGCACTTTCTGTGTCAAAATAAACTCAACAACTACTCGAAATAAAAGAAAAAGACAAGGAAAATGAAGGGGTACTGTTTTCTACAATGAGAATGGTTCAACAAGGTTATACTACACATAGAACAACTCGGAACATCAATACATCTAGATAATATGCCTCCCAAGCCACAAGATTTTTCTTCTCTTTTCCATAAATCAATAAAAGAGTTGTAGGCAAGTAGTAGTTTCCTTGCCTCTCATAGACATTTGAACCTGCTTCAGATACGGAAATAAATCCAAATCATCCAAATTTTAGATAGTAATATAAGGGGATATTAGGATAGAAATTTATCCATTGTGGAGGGATAATTTAACCTATATGATATTGATTTTAGACGGCTATTGTTGGAGCTCATTGTATCACGCCTCTCTTACCATTGTCTCGTCCTTCCCTGGAAGATACTATCCAACCTCTATAAAAATTTCAACATTAACTTTGGGGCTTTACATGATTAAGACCGAGATTCCAAAAAATGCTTGAATTATTGTGCAAGGAAAAATATAGGTCTGAAAGGGCATGTAACGCCCACAACTTCGACGTTCAAAAATCACATTAGATCTTAATAATTATCTAGAAAGTTGTGGCAATTTGTTTTTGTTTTAAAAAGGTTACAAGGATGTCAAACCCTAATATACATTTAATTAATTCCTAATAGAAATGCTACATTACATTAGATAAATTAGGTCTAGATAAATAATTAAATATTCTTAATTCATTTCTAAAGTCAATTTAATTACAATCTGCTAGGAAAGTGCCATAAATTATTTTACTTGGTTAAATAGTTTTCCCCCTCTTAAATTAACATTCAAACCCATATTTATTAAACCCTTATCCTTGGTTACCTTAGTTCCCTTAAATTATTAGCTTTAATGTTTCCATTGAATCATTTACTAAAAAACATACTAGAAGAGTTAAATAATTAACTTAACATACAAGGGTATTAAATGGCCCCATTCACCCACTTTCACATACTTTTAAATTATTTAATAGTCCATAATATTCATTCTTACCTAATAATTGTAGGGTTGATTCTCAACCCTTGGATCAAATCAATTGTGGCCACTAGATCTAAGAGTTCAAACCTAACCCTAACCATCCTTATGGAATTTTATTAAATCATTTTTCTTGCCCTAGCCTCCTCATTTGGTCTCTTTCTTTTCTTTAATTTACAGGTTGGAGGAGTGGAAGCCATGAAAGCAAGGAGGAAGAAGCCATGAAGGGATTCACTAGAATCAAGCTTAGTTTAGTTTAGATTATGGATTTATTATAGAAATGTCTTCCATTTGAATATTGTAGAGGTTTCCACTCTAAATCTAGAGTTATTATTTAGTTATTTCCATTTTTGGGTTCTCTATTTGGGAAAAACCCTCTTTCCAATTAATCTAAGGGATTTGATACATTGAAATGCCCATTTAAAGATTTACATGTTCAAAACCATGAATTTATTCCCTTATAGTTTGTTGGTGATTTCCTTTTCACATTTTATATGCTCGGATTTAATTTAAGCCAAGTTTAAATTGCACTGATCCATGATTTTTAGTTTTTCTGCCGATAGTGATGAAACTTGCCACCCAAAATAGGTCAGTGGTCCTAAGACTGCCACCCTACTTAGGTGACGATTAGTATACCGCCGCCTTTCCTGGGTGGTAGTTCAGAGACACCGCTCTAATCGATCGATGGATTAGAGACCGCCACTCTTCACGGGTGGCGGTCATGTTCTTCAAAACAAAACCATCATTTCCACAATTTTTCCAAAAACCAATTTTACTAGAGTGTTTTAAAGTTTATCCTTAGCTTAAATTCATGTGTCTAAATTCTCTAATTGAAAGGCTAAAACATTTATTCATGCCATTCCTTAAATTACAAAATTCAAATATTATCTATTTCAATAGTAACAGAAAACAACTATAAGAACACTTTTCCAATAAAATTTCTTTCAAGTTCAAAAGTAGGAATGAAACTTAATCTATTTCTAGTATCATTGTTTTATTTTCTAGGACAAGAATGTAATTTTCAAAATATAACTCATTTTAATTTAGTATACCCTTAGATTTCAACTACAACCATTTACTCAAGGAAAACACAAACAACTATTATTCATTTAAGATTTACTAAGAACACATTCTCAATGATTTACAAATTTCAAGTTTTCCTTCTATTCTTACAATAATGCATCTCCTACAAATAACAATGAACTTTATTTTTATTTTGAGCATGACTCATTTTATTACAATGCAAAGATTTTTCTTTCCAACAATGCATTACAACTTAATAAACAAAATATACAATACAACGTTTTTTTTAAATACCATACTACTAGTCTTTCACCTTAAGTGGGGTTACATGAAAGGATTCTATAATGAGCGATTTCCTTTGACTTCTACAAAATTTCCAAGTCCCAAGTCTTCCTCAATAGCTTCACCATTTCTTCACTTCAATCACAACAACAAAAATGGGGGAGAGACAACACTCTCCACCCAACCAATAATCCAATGAGGATAAGAAGCTATCCTCCTCATTGGCCCCCGAGCCCCAACCAAAATGCAATAAGGAATGGATACAACTCATGGTAACTAACAAAATGCTTCTACATCACAATACAAAATTTCACAACCATTTAAAACACATTCAAACACAAGATAACAATCACAAGAATGAAACTATCAAAATACACAAGGCTTGAAAATGCAAAGCCAATGGAGCAAGGATCTATGGGGAGATCACTTATGCCTCCTAATGGGATTAGGTGCCCACCTTAAAACCCACCAAAATGTATTTCAAAACCCTAGACAACTCTTATTCCTCCTCAAGATTCTCTTATGCCTCCCTACAAAGAACCAAGTAAGAAATGCAAGCATTTTACTTATCAAAGGTGGGGCACACAACCCAAATCCCTCCAAAAACATGAAATAAACTCTTATGCCTCCCTATAATAGAAAACCCCATAGCCTTATCCTACATCATACTTAGGCATTCTACCCAAGATCCTACCAAACAGACAAACCATTCAAATACATGCACACACACATATAAAAAAAGAAAAAAAGTAAAAATGTGTAGCTCTACCTTTCCATAATAAGAACTTGATAAAATAATCACACTCCAAGATCCTTCAATGTAATTCTCACAAAATTGATGTTCTACGAACACATTAAAACCTAACACTTATCTCGAAAATTATGACTAATTTTTTTGTTATAATTAAAATGGTTACAAGGGTGTTAATCCCCTAGGGTACATTAAATTAACTTACACCACTAATCTCAACTTTACGATTGAAGAACCAGGATCTAGTTAAATGATTAAATATTAACAATTACTTTACCTCTAAGGTCGATTAATTAAAAGTCATGAGTCATGAGTAAGGTGCCCTGATTTAAATTACTTGGTTAAATGTTTTCTCCTCTTTAATAATAATCAAACCCAAAAAGGTTAACCTTATTACTTAGTTATTTTAAATTCATTATCCTGTTAACTTAGAGTCCTTTTATTAACTTTCTAAAGCTTGCTAAGAACTAACAATGACCTTGCACCTTAAGGCAATTAAATGGCCCCATTCACCCATGTACACATACCTTAAAAATTATTTTAAAAAATTAAAATTATATTCCTACAAAAAAATTAGGGTTGATCCTCCACCCTTATATCAAATCAAATATGACCACTAGATCCCGGGGTTCCAAACTAACCCTAAAAATCCTTAAGAAACCTTATTAAAACCTTTTCTTACCCTATTCTCCTCATTTGGTCTATTTTCTTTTGTTAAAATTGCAAGTTGGATAGAGAAGGAAGCCATGGGAGCAAGAGAGGAAGAACTATGGAGGAGTCTACAAGGAGATCAAGCTTAGATTAGTTTAGTTTGTAGTTTTATCATTGTTATGTCTTTCATTCAAGGATTGGGAGGGGTTTCCTTTACCAATCTGTTTTTATTTCAAAATATGTGTATTTGGGGTTCTCTATTTGGGAAAACCCTACCCCATAAATATAAATGAGAAGGAATGTTTTAATCTACCATTTGTAGGTTTAATTTCTTTATACAACAAGATTTGAGCATTATTTGATTGTTGGTAGTTTCTTAGGTAAATTTACAACTTAAAAATTTAGTATATATAAGTTACAAAATTGTATAGGTATGGATCCGAGAAGTTCTACCGTAAGTGATAGAACCGCCACCTAGAGCGGAGTTAGTGGTCCTAGGACCCCCTCCCTACCTGGGTGACAAACCATGAACCTCCGCCTTGCCATAGCAGTGGTTCTGAGACTACCACATTGCTTGAGCAGTTGTTATGACACCTCCGCTCTGCACAGGGCAGCGGTCCCGTATCTTAGAAACTAAACCTAAAATTCAAAGTTTTCTCAAAAATAAAAGTCACTAATATGTTTTAAAATGAATTCTGAACTTGATTTTATGCACCTAAGGTTTCCAATTGTAACATTTAGTTTTTATTTACTCATTTCTTAGTTAAAAAATACTCTTATAAACACAATACCTATCCCAATAATAACAACAACTACTACAAGATCAATTCCATTTTTTTCAACTCATCTTATTTCAATTCCAAGAGTAAAAATGATCTAAATCTACTTCTAAGATTGTTATTTTCTTGCTACAAAAGCAAAATATCAATATAACAATATACTTCAAATTTGTTGCTTGTTTCCATTTTCACTACAACATATATACATTCAAAATATCTAAAATCATCTTTGCTCTATATTCAAGTTTACTTTACATACATTTTTAACATCTTACAAATTTCTATATTTATTCTTCCTTATTTACAATAATACAACTTCATAATGAAAGTAAACTTTCTTTCTCACAATACAACTTTCAACTAAACTTTTACACAAGATTTCCATTTTGAATCTTTTCTTCCCATACTACAATCTAAGGAGAAGGAAGATTTTACAACTCTTCAATGAAATTCTCTGAATAATGTTACATTTTACAATAAAAATTTCTTTAAAAAAATGCAAAATTACAATCTTCCACCTTGAGTGGGAATAAGAAGGCTTCTCACAAGAAGGAATTTCTTAAGGACTCCAACGAAAGCTCTAAGCTTCACAACGCCAACAAGTGATATCTCCTTCATGATTTTCTTGATCCACAACAAAATGGGGGAGAGACAACACTCTCTACCCAACCAAAACATCCAATGATGGGGGGAAGTCATCCTCCTCATTGGCCCCCAAGCCCCAACCACATTACAATGAGAGGTGATCCCAACACATGAAAAAAATCTTCCACATCACAAACCAAGTATTTCACAACCATTCCAAATACACAATTAACTCAAACTAAAAACACAAGAAGGAATAACAACAAAATTGACAAGGCTTCTAAATGAAAAGCCAAAGGAGTAAGAACCTATGGGAGGCCACTTACTCCTACCAATGGGAAATGGGTGCCCACCTTAAAACCTCCAATATTTAACTCAAAACCACTACATTATCTTATGTCTCCCTCAATTACCTCTTATGCCTCCCACATACACTTAAGCCTCCCTCAATCTCTTATGTCTACCTCATAAAAGAAATAAGTAATAAATGTAAGCATTCCTTGTCCAAGATAGGGCACCCAACCCAAACTCTATCCAAAACATGAAATAAATCTTATTCCTCCCTACATGAATTCTCCCCATAGTCCCCTCCTACACCACACTTAGGCAATCTACCCAACACCCAACAAGCATTCCAAAACACTCAAAACAAAATAAGCACACAAACACAAAATAAAGGAATAGCATAAGTAAGAGTAAAGCTCCTACATTTCTATAGTATAGCTTGTTCCAAGAGTCAATCTCCAAGCTTATTTAAACCCAAGCAATCACCAACAAGCTCGAACCAAAACCACAAGCACTCCAAAATATTCTAACTCCCAAAAATCCAAGAGCATAAAAGAATGAAGTAACCCCCAAACAAGCAAAAGAACTTGAATAAATAGAAAAGCGAGAGAGGAGGGTGAGGTGTCTCCATGTAGGATGCCACATTACTCATCGTCAACTCCACCTCACAAGTCAAACCTCAACCCCAATGCACAATAAATTAGTGGGTGAGTGAAATGACAAATTACTTACACACACAATCTAAGCCCACACCCCTAAGGACAAACTTAAAGACCCATGTAAGAAAAGTGCAATAAATGTCACTTTTTGACTTACAAAACACTTAATGGGGTCTATTTTTGATCCCCCAATCCATAGGTAGGGTTCGCATATAAGTTTAAGAGGTGTGAGATAAGTTTAACTTGTCCCACAAGCCTTAAAAATTGGCCCTTAAGGCCAAATTCGAATTTTCGTGAAGGGGTAGAGTGTACAACACTCAAGATCGCAAACACTCAACTTACAACACAAAATCCAAGAGCCATCTAGTCTAATAAATGAATTCCTTTGGTCACATATATAATTTGTTTAGAACATGATTAATTAACTTTAAATAAGAAACCTAATCTCATTAAGGATAAAAGGAATATACACCAAAATCTAAATACTCAATACAAGGAAATTACATCACTAAAAATCACATACTAAACATTAAATAAAGGAAAATAAATACAAGAAAACACATAGCCCCTTGGTCACAATTTCCCCATAACAATAATTCAAACACACACACACAACAAAATACATGTTGCCATGGTGACCCTTGTTGAATTCACCTAGAATTCCAATGTGGTTGGTCTCTAATCCCCCCATTGTTTGTTGTGAATATATTTACCTGCAAAACACATAATACCTCCTTTGGCCTCGTGGCGCATCAAAACATCTAAGATAAAATATGTAATATAAATCCACAATCATCTACATATGCATCAAATCATCATCTAGGCAATTACGATATCATTTACAATTTCTAACAACATCTCTATTCTACATTTCATCCTTGTAAAATTGATCACAACATTTGTTCAATTATCAAGACCAAATTAGTGTGAGGAAAATATCACATGTCATATATATAACCATGTCAACAACACATCAACATCAATATAAAATGTCTCTAATGATCCAAACGCATCATATATGAATCGAAATCAATAACAATACAGTATCTCTAACATCTAATATCATGCTAAATCAAAAAGCTACAATAATATCCATAAGTATAGTCGATAGTATCGAAATCAATAACAAAAAGGTGTCAAAGGGAAGTGGGCACTACATCCCCTCCCCTTAGACTTGACTTCCTCCTGGAAATCACTTGAACAGTGTGGTAACCGAACTCATATCAATGTAGCATCCTCCAATGTAGTAGTAGTCTCGTCATACTATCCCACGAGACCCCAACATGGTCAATCTCTCTTCCTCGAAAGCATAGGGTCCTGTGCTCTATAATGTGGATGGGCTCCACCATCACCTACCTTGGATCCCCTTTGTAATATGGTCCAATCTAATACATGAGAAGGATCAGAAATATATCTCCTAAGCACAAAAATAAGAAACACATCATGGACACGAGACAAGCTAGGTGGCAACGCTAGGGCGATATGTCAAGGGATTGATGCTCTCCAAGATCTCAAAGGGACCCACAAACCTAGGAGTAAGCTTAGGACCTTTTCCATAATAGATAAGGCTCTTATGTGGTCTAACACGAAGAAAAAACGTTCGTGCCCACATCATAACAACGATCCGTCCTATGTTGATCCACATACTTCTTCTTCCTTTTCTGTGCCTCCCTGTAATATTTCCCCAGATCAAAACAACTTGTTACTCCATGTCCGGTAATAAGGCTTGCCCAAGAGAAACTATGTCCTCTAACCTAACCCAACTCGGAGGTGTCCTACACTCTGTACCATATAATGCCTAAAAAGGAGCCATGCCTATCAAACTCTAGAAACTATTATAGTAGGAAAACTCCACCAAGTAGAGATACTCCTCTCATCTTGACTGGTGATCCATAATGTACATCCTAATCATGTCCTTTAGGATCTAATTCACCCACTCAGTCTATCCATCTGTCTAAGGGTGATATGTTGTGTTGAAATTGATCCTCATCCCAAGATCATGTTGCATGGTGGTCCACAAGTGTGAAGTGTACAAAGGATCACAGTCCAAATGATCTTCCATGGAATCCCGTGTAATTTGAAAATCTCATCAAGATACACCCGTGCCACTACACTAGTTGTGTAGGTGGTCTTCACTGGAGAAAAATGATCCACTTTCATTAATTTATCCACCATGACCATGATGGCATCGTAGTGGTATCTTGACATCGGTAACCCAACTATGAAGTCCATGGAAATGGTGTCCCATTTCCACTCGGTATGGCATGAGGAAAGAGAAGGCTAGTTAGATACTGATGCTTGGCCTTCACCCTCGACACTCTAGACAGGCGTGACACAAACGAGACACGTCTCTCTCAAGTCCTCTCCAATGGTACAACTGTCTCAAAGTGAAGTGTATCTTCTTCACCTCAGGAAGGGCTGAATAAGGTGCACGATGAGCCTCTATCAAAATTTCTTGTCTCAAGCCTCCATATCTAGGAACATATATCCAACCTCTGTGTCTGAGAAGACCATCTTCCTCTAATGAAAATCTATCAAATCTTCCCTTAGGGGTCTCTGAGACTCAATCTCTACTTTGGCTAGAATGTAGAAACTGTCATGAGAACGCTGCTATGAAATCCTAGTCCACAAATATATACCTAGTGAAGTAGCCATAGCCACATGTCTTCATCTACTAAAGGCATCTGTAACCATGTTCTCCTTCCCCTTCACATGCTCTATCTCCATATCGTACTCATAAAGCATCTCCATCCAACACCGATGATGAGCATTGAGATTGGGATGCATAAAGAGGTGGCAAAGACTCAAGTGATTAGTCTTGAGTGTAAATCTCCGGCCAAGAAGGAAGTGTCTCCACCGCACTAAGGTGTGGAAAAATACTGCAAGCTCAAGATCATGAGTCAGATAATTGATCTCATAATCTTTTATTTTATGAGACTCAAACGCAACTACTCTGCCATCCTGCATCAACACACCTCCAAGTCCTGCAAAAGAAGCATCTATGCAAATGTATAAGCGACCACGAGGATCTCGACACGATAGAATAGGCTCTATCATGAGGCACTCCTTGATGTTCTAAATGCCTCGATCACATTTATTTAACCATAAAAAAGTATTCCCTTTTCTGGAGGGAAGTGATGGGGTGCGTAATCCAAGAAAATTCCTGTACAAATCTCCTGTAATATCTTGCCAAACCCATGAAGCTAGGCACCTCGGTCACACTAGTGGGTACTTTCCAATCCATGATAGATTGAATCCTGGAAGGATTGACTGTAATACCTTCCCTAGAAATGATGTGGCCCAAATAATGCACCTTTGTTTGAAATAATGCACACTTCTCCAAGTTCCCGTAAAGATGTTGCTCACAAAGACACTGAAGAACCTAGCAAAGGTGCTCCTCATGCTCCTCACACATACGTGAGAAAATAAGAATGTCGTCAAGGAAGATGAGCACAAAGTGATCCAAAAATCTCCTGAATAACCCATTCATCAAGCTCATGAATGCTGCAGTGGCATTAGTCGGACCAAAAAGTACCATTATGAACTCGTAGTGGCCATATATCATACGGAAGGTGGTCTTATGAATGTCTACCTCCGTGATCCTCAGTTGATGATATCCTTACTTAAGATCAATCTTGGAGAAAATTATGGCCCCTTATTTTGATCAAATAAATCATCAATGCATGGAAGGGGGTAACGATTCTTGACCGTTACTTTGTTCAGTTGTCGGTAATCAATGCACAACCGTAGAGATCTATCCTTCTTTACAAAAATCACCAATGCACCTTAAGGGGATACACAAAGATGGATTAGTCATTTCTCTAAAAGACCCTCAAGCTACAACTTTAGCTCACATAGCTCGGGGGTATTCATTCGATAAGGTGCTCATGAGATAGACTCTCCACCCAGAACTAGATCTATGTGGAAATCTATCTGATGTGGGGGAGGTAACTATACGCCGGAAAAGCGACAGGCGAGCTTGAGAATCTACAAGTGACTCTTCCGCGTACCCGACCTCTCGAGGTCGTGCTGAGACAAATGGTGGGGGTAGAATATGCGTTGGATTCAGACAAACTAGTTAGGCAGTCTAATGTCTTCGACACGCACTAGTGGAATTTACGAATCTAAGGCAAAGAAGGCCCTTCTAACTTGGGTGGTGTGATAGATTGATCAACAAGGATGATGCTCAAGGCTCCAATCAATATCAAGCTCTGGCATGATTCGATCTATGGGTTGCGAAATACATGGAAAATGACACAGGATAGTTTCGTGTATATCTCCCGATAAGGTCATATGGTGGATGATGAATATAATTTGACTCTACGGATGATTTTCTGGCCTAGTCCAGAATTCCCTAGCTTCATTAGCCGCGATATTTAGTAAGGACAGTTGTTCGATGATGATAGGTGGAAGTGGAGTGGACCTGAAAACCAAGGCGCGTAGGTTAGTGTCTATATCTAATTGACTTGTGGACTCGTTGAGTTGTGGGATCATGGATCACAACCATAGAATCTTGGTTGTTGCGGTCCTGTTATGGTCATATGCAAGATCAAGTTCTAATCCCTAGTATCCAGTAATCGTATGCTTTCTCAGCTTCTATATTTAGAACCAATAGTTGTGCAATCTTCTCAGAATACCTTATAGGTGTTCTCGCAACCTAGATTCTTAAGCTGGTATCTATATCTACGAGGGTGTCTCCAGCGTCTGGCTGTGGAACTAAAAGATCGCACCCAAATGTTTGTTCTCTTTCGAGCCCTTCTACAGTCATGTGAGTGTTTTGCCTAGGGCAATCTATAGTTTGGTTGGTTCGACCAAAATGTGTGTGCTTGGTCGTCTTCTATGTTTAATCCTCTTAATTGAGAACTGATCTGTTGTAAATCTATGGTTGTTCGGAATACTTGTATCCTGAGATTTTGGTCTATGTCAACTATTGCTGTGACTAGGTTTGGTTGAGGCACGATTGGCTCAAATATATATTCCCTAGGCTCTTGAGGTCCCGTGATTGTCATACGAAACAAAATGCAAATCTAACTGTAATGAAGCAAATTCTAACTATGTGAAATAAATCTAACTGTATAACTTTTATTCTTCTAAGAAAACTTTTAATAATTTTAAGGAAAGAAAACTATTTTAAGCATATCTAGAAATAATAACTAAACAATAATTTGAAACAGACAAGATAACCGAGTGTAGTTATTTGCCTGTGCGATTTTGTAGAATTACTCTAAATAAAACAAATTTGTCTAATCTACCGGCAAGATTCTCGATCCTACCTCAGAAGTGAGGAGTGAATCATAGTTTCTCAGAAACTATCAATCCCCACAGCTTCCCTGGCAATATCGAGAATAGAATTTATTGAAATAAAGCGATTAACTACTCTATTTGATATGATTCTAACTAGAACTTTGAAATTTAAAACCTGGATTCCGCAGAACAGTGGCGAATCCGATGGTGTATGTGATCTCGTCCCCTCAGTATGATCTCCTCATTCTTTCGTGTTCACGTGGATCCAGAAAAGCGTGTGATGCTAGCACCGATAGGAGTAGATTTTGGGACAAGGACAACTTAGAATGCAGATAAAAATGCGAGTAGGAGAGGGATAGCGCAAGAGTACAGAGCTTGGCTTATGTGATTCCTAGCGGGATTTTACTGCGAGCCATGCAACATGAAGTGACCAGAACCTGTAACTATCCTATACGAAGAGCAAAACCTGCAACTTTAATGGCTTCTTAAGCGATTCTGTTCCAATAGATTGGATAAAATAAAGACACTGCTTGCACAAGTTGGATATGTGGCTTACCAACAGCTGAATAAAGCTAACCAGGCATATAAGGAACTGAACTAAGAACACCAAGATACGATGAAAGCAAATCTACAGCAAAGAGAAACTCAGAGGCAAGCTTCTAACTAGATTTGGATGAGATAACAGCACTGCCTGCACAAGATGGGTCTGTGGCTTACTAACAGCTGAACAATACTATCTAAACATGCAAGGAATTAACACTATGGCTTCTAAACAAAATAAAAGACTGAAATATGAGAATCAGAGCATGAAATTGAATGAGGGGCAGACCATTTGCTTATGCACAAACCATGCATTTATAGGAATTGAAACATCCAAAAACCAAAACCAAATGGAACTCCTAAACAATAAACAAAGAAAAAACACTATTCCAGGGGACCAAAAACATAAATGCATGCTCAAGTCGGCAAAGAAAGCTGGTGAATCATGATATTTCACGCGAGTCGCGTCAAAGAACGTTCTGGAAAAAGCGCACAGGACCGCCGCTGGGCAGCTCGAGCGGGCGGCGGTTCTGACCGCCAGCCACTTGATCGATGGGCGGCGGTTTAAATCAAGAACAAAAGGCCAAGGAAAGAAGAAAAAGGGGGAAAACAAAGGGCGCTGGGGCTAAGCGGGGCATGCGGGATGTTAATGCATACTCTGAGGGATTTTCTAGATCCCGAACACCTTGCGAGGAGACCTGTATCATCATCGGGCACTTGTTACACTGCTCGCGATAGACATAGCTTACAATTTTGGGTACATACATATTGCCCCCTCGGAGAAGCGTTTTAGCCATGAAGAGGCATTAAACGTTGGGTCAGTATGGCGAGTCCCGAAATGGGGAGTTAGAAGCTATACCTTACGCGTCCGTGTGCTGAAATAACGCCATCCGAAATTCCCGCTACCTGCAAAATGTAAAGAGAGCTCAAGTGCAGATAGATGTAATAACTTGGAAAATAAACGCTAAAATAATAGGGAATGAGAACGTACCATTCGTGTGGGGATAGAAACTTACCTCCATCAGCGCTCCAAACCTGTGAAATTTTTTTAAAAATGAAACAGAATGATATATATATATGAAAGTGGGCCCATTTTCCTATTCATTTGCGCGAGTTGATTTGATTGATTTTGAGCTCTGGGACCCACGGTGACGGTTTCTCACGCGAGTAGAGTCGAAATGTTCACAGCGAGATCGTGATCATGCCTCCACATGCGGAACACCGCCCCGCTAGATCACAGGTTGGTTTTCTTCAATTTTGTGTTTTTCCCCCTTTAAATTTGAGATGTTAAATTCTTTGCAATGGGGGGGTTATTTTTGAAAATGCTAGGTTCAAAAGGTCCACCTAGGGGGCGCCTACTGGGTAGGCTCCATTTTTAGGTTAAATGGTCATTTTTACATTTTTAGGCCTTTTAAGGTTAAAACCCGCGCGGGTTTTCGGACCGCGACCGCCGCCCTGGCCAGGGCAGCGGTTACACGACCACCGCCCTAATCGGGCGGCGGTTACACGATCGCCGCCTTAAAGGCGGTGGTTACAAAACCGCCTCCCTGCTCAGGGCGGCGGTTTTGCACAGAATGCAAAAGAACTTATTTTGGAGATTGCACTTGTATTTTCTTGCACTTCTATGCATTTTTATGACTCTCTTGGTATTATTCAGATACTAACTTGCCCTGTTTTGTGTGTTTTTGGGTGTATGCAGGTGAGGGAGGAGTATATCAGATGGAGCCGAGAGAGAGAGTGTGATTGGCTTTCGGGGGTATTGGATGCCCTTTCTCAGGATGAGGAGGATACATTACAGAGGGCCGGCATATTGCGTATATCACGCGTGCCCCATGTCACACCATCCAGTCACATACTTTGTGACTTATTTTCATATTGGGATGCAGATCGGAACACTTTTCGATTGCCAGGGGTCCGTGGTGAGTGGACCATTACTTTGGAGGATGTCTACCGTATCTTGGGGGTCCCGATCATCGGGAGGAGAATCACACTGAGACGGCAAGGTCCCTAAGCACATCAGATTGCACAGTGGGCAGCGTACATGGGAGATGCAGTCATCTCCATGGGGTCGAAGAAGGGAGTGAGAGTCCACTTGGCTCCTATGTATTTTGTACTATAGATTCTTTTGTATATCACGGGTTCTTTGAGCGTTTTGACCATGCCTAGTGCATGATGGCATTGTATATAAACATTGATTATTTATATATATGCATTCATTTTTGGACCAAAACTTGTCACTCATGTTTTCCCTTTTCTGTTTCCAACTGCTTTGTGTATACTACGATGTATGTTTTATATGCTTTCTAGAATGTATGCAATGGAAAACAGATGATGTAAATGTTTGCTTTCTTTTTGTGTTTTATGATGCTGATACATGATACTGTAGATATATTGTGATTTTGAATCTTAGCTTCTGTGAGCAATTTGGATATCTCATGTTTGTTTTGGCAAAGTGATGAAAATAACAAATATGATGAACAGATAAACTTGCCCCACTCCTAACTCCACGCAACCAGTAAGATGCGAGGGCTCATCACCAAGAGCCAGGAAGGGCGCAAGTTATGAAATGTGATGAAATGATAGCGATGAAAGATAGACAAAGCTTTGGCGGACCAAATTGAAAGCTACAAGCTGACTCCACCCGGGTGACTTCATAGTTTTGGATGCAACTTGCTTTGCGGTTTATCTAGACTTAGACCCATAGATGGCCACATAGTAGACAAAATCTGGGTTTTTAGGATTTTTAACTCTTTTTGGAATTTTGAATATCTGATTCATTCGTTTTTGACTCAAAGTTTGAATAGTTTGTTTATGACCTTTTAACGTTTGCTTTGTCAAGAGGACCCCCTACACTTTGCCCCATGCTACTAGTAAGAAGCGTGGGTTTATCACCGTGGGCAAGGCATAGGCGAGTAAGGGCATTTCCATCCTTTCCCAACCCTACGTCACTAGTAAGAGACGCAAGCTCATCACCAAAGGTTGGTGGGGCAAGGAAATGTGTAAAATTAAAATTTTCTGTTTAATCACTTTTTGACTTGTCTTTTTGAGTAAGATGTCAGTATATGCTTATTTCCAAAGAGATGTATATATGGGATAGATGTGACACCATGAAGCTTCTAGAACAGACCTTAGGCAAGACACCTATTCTAAGAAGAAATCAAGGTGAGAAAAGACTTGCAGATCTTGGTATGGTTACCGTTAAGACTTTGTCATGTCTATTTATTTGATAAAAGATTCTGAAGTGATTGATGATATTGTGAAAATGGAGAGATATGATTAGAGAGTTTTGTGCCAACAACATCATGAGTTTATAATGAATTGCTTTGAGAATAGACTCCTTGATCACAATCTGTGTAAGAAACGAATGGACAAAATGATCCTAATTTATATGAAAATGCAATGTAGATAGCTATATAGGTAGCGTTAGCTGCTTATGCGTAGAAACGTTTGAGGTGCAGGGAATTGACTGTTTCACCAAA
Organism: Taxus wallichiana var. yunnanensis; assembly: GCA_018340775.1. Taxonomy (NCBI): domain Eukaryota; kingdom Viridiplantae; phylum Streptophyta; class Pinopsida; order Cupressales; family Taxaceae; genus Taxus; species Taxus wallichiana. The sequence goes on along the minus strand of CM031234.1, from coordinate 294,331,325 downwards.
CTCCTTGCCTTCTAACGTACATAAGAGGTATGCACCATTTCCATAGTCCTTCATGACTCTGTATGGGCCCAACCATTTGGGCCGGAATTTCCTTCCTTCACCGGTCTTCTTATCGATCCGGCTGTCTAGTCTTAGAACTAGATCACCTTCGTATATGTCACGTTCATAGACCTTCTTGTTATACTGCCGGCACATCCGGTCGGCGTAGAGACTCTATGTCGTTGTTCAAAGATCTAACCTCGGTTTCATCTAGGCTTTCCAGTTGGGAAAGACGCGCTTCTCTGTAAGCGTCTTCATCCAGAACTCCTTGTAATGAAATGCGAAGACTAGGTATTTCAACCTCGAGTGGGAGAACTGCTTCTGCCCCAAATACCAGCGAGAAAGGAGTTGCTCCCGTTGGTGTTCTTATTGAGGTTCGGTGGGCCCATAAGGCCGGGTATAACTTTAAATGCCAATCTCACTTGTTTTCTTTTACCGTTTTAAGGAGAATGGCTTTCAGTGTTTTATTTGTTGCTTCAGCCTGTCCGTTGGCTTGGGGATAATACAAGGAAGCCTGTATGATGGCTTATCTTAAATTTATTGCATAGCTCACAAACCTCTTCATTCTTAAAAGAAGTTCCATTATCGAAGATAATGATTTACGGGATACCGTACCTGTAAATGATTTGGTTTAAAATGAACTTAGCGATTACAGAACCAGGTAAAGTAGTAAGAGGCATGGCCTCCACCCATTTGGTAAAATATTCAGTGGCCGTGATTATAAAATTATGGCCATCTGTGGATGAGGGAGAGAATTTCCCTATTAAGTCTAGACCCCATGTAGAAAAGGGCAATGGAGTTGCGATTGGTTGTAGAGCTTGTGCCGGCATGTGGATCTCATGAGAGAATTCTTGACATTTATGACACTTGCGTGTAAACTCTATCGCGTCACGTTCTAGAGTGGGCCAGAAATAGCCCATTCGATGTATTTTTCGAGCGGTGGCATGGCCACCGAAGTGGCCTCCACATATACCACTGTGGGATTCATGGAGAATCCTCTTGGACTCTTCTGTGTCAACACACCTTAAGAGCATTCCATCGAATGCTTTTCGATAGAGCACTTGCTCTATAATGACATATTTAGCTACGATTATGCGTAACCACCTTCTTTGTTGTGGTGTAACTGCCTCCGGGTACGTATGGTCTATGATATAATTAATGATATCAGTGTACCAAGGACACTCAGAGATAGCGGGTCGAGTTTCGATGTAGTATACGCACTCATCTGGAAAATCCAAATCTACTAGATCGCCTCCATCTAATGGATTATCAGCTAACCAATCCACAATGATTTGTCCCTTAACTGACTTCTGATTTACAAATGTTAATTCGAATTCTCCCATTAAGGTTATAAAACGTCCAGCCTTTTTAGACAAGGACCCCTGTGTGAGGAAAGTTCGTAAGTGGTCCATTTTCACCATGACCCTCGTTTCTTGATTTAGCATATAGTGTCTTAGGCATTTGGTTGCGAAGACTATGGTGAGGCATTCTCGTTCTGCTTGTGTATAGCGTGTTTCATAGTCGAGCAATGTTCGGCTAATGAAATAAATCGCACGTTCTCTCTTGTCATCGTCTTCTTGGGCCAACATACAGGCTAGTGAGACATTGGTAGCTCGTGAGTATAAAATCAACGGGCGATCTTGCTTAGGTGGCATTAGCGTAGGTGGTGACAACAAGAAACGTTTAACTGCGTTGAAAGCTTCATTGTAGTCTTCGGTCCAATCAATGTTATAGTCTTTCTTGAGTAAATTATTGATTGGATGAATGGCGAAGCTTAAGTCCGGGATAAATCTTCGGATTGCACCTAGCTTTTCGAGAAATGACCTGAATCCAGATTCGTCTGAAGGTGGAACCATTTCGAGGACAGCCCGAATTTTGGTTGGGTCCACATCTATTCCCCGTGACGATATGATATAGCCTAGGAGTTTTCCTCCTGTTACACCAAAGACGCATTTCTCTGGATTTAGCGTGACTCCGTATTCTATTAGGCGTGAGAGAATGACGCAGAGTACTTCCGGATGGTCACAACGCTTCTTGGCTTTGGCCAATAAGTCATCCACGTAAGATTCCATGATCTTATGAATTAGATCATGAAATATGTATGTCATAGCTCGCTGGTAGGTAGCACCGGCATTCTTGAGGCCGAATGGCATAACAACGTAGCAATAGGTTCCCCAAGGAGTTATGAACGTGGTTTTAGCTTGATCTTGCTCGGATATTCTGATTTGGTTGTATCCAGAGAATCCATCCATGAGAGACAAGAGTTCAAAACCAGCTGTTGCATCAACGATAACGTCTATGGATGGTAATGGGAAATCATCTTTAGGACACGCTTTGTTGATGTCTTGAAATCTATGCAAATGCGTATCTTTCCGTTCTTCTTGAGAACGGGAACGATGTTAGATACCCATTGGGAGTAGTCAACTGGCTTGATGAATCCTACCTGAAGGAGTTTTATTACTTCCTCTTTTACCATGAGAGCTACTTTGGGCTTCATGGGTCTTGATTTTTGTTTAATTGGCTTTGCATCTGATCTAGTGACGAGGTTGTGCACCGCAATGTGGGGTGTGACTCCCGTCATCTCCTTGTAATTAAATGCAAACACCTTCTGATGTTCTTTGAGAATCTGAGTATGTATTTCCACTTCTTCTGGGGTTAATGAAGAACCTAGTTTCAATATTCTTGGTTCATCTTCTGTCCCGATGTTGACATCGATTGTTTCCTCGATCAAAGAGGCGTTACCCTCTTCGAACTCAGGTGGTGTTGGAGGTAAATCTAGATCATCCCCATTTTCTATTGCGTATATGCTAGGCTCCGTTTGTGAGGGAAGATCCGTTACGGGATTTCTGAAGTAGGAAGACGAATGCGGAATCAGGGATAAATCTAGCATGTGATAGGAGAGATGTAGTGCTGCATAGGCATTTAAGTAATCCAAAGTAGCCGCATCATTTCCGACATGGTCTAGGATGGTAGATTCACTTCTGCTTGAAAGAGGATTTGTCATTATTTTTATCAATGGTTCATCACGAATGGACACTGTGAACTGGGTATCTTTTAACTCATTGCTTGGAGTAAAACGCGATGCTGAGGTTGCTATTGAATCGGCGAGAAGATTTTTCTCTCGAGGGATTGCTTCAATGGATATAAAGTTAAACGCCTTGCTTAAATCTAATACAACATTTTTGTAGAGTTGCAAATGTTCGGCTTTAGTTTCATATACTTCAGAAACTTGGTTTGTCACTAATTGCGAGTCTCCCAGGACTCTGATGTTATCAATACCAATTATTTTGGCTAAGGTAAGGCCAAGGAGGAGGGCTTCGTACTCAGCGCCGTTGTTTGTACATTCAAAGTTTAATTTAAAAGTGAATGGGAGGACTTTCTCCTCGGGCGAAGTAAGAATTATACCTGCCCCCGCTCCATAACGACATTTAGCTCCATCGAAATGGAGATTCCAATACTTAGCCGGGAGTATAGTTCTTGGGGCATCTGTTGCGTTTGCACACTCTACTTCTACCATACAGAGATCTTCTGCTGGCAAGGAACCAACACCTAGGGAAAATCCTATGCCTACTGAATCAAATGGTAAGAACATTGGTGAATCTTGTTCTATCAACTCAATGATTTTCGCAGTAGTCCCTAATGATACTGTTTCTTTAGTTTTATCTTTAGGGGTTGGAATTGTTTTGGCTACACTGGTAGTTTCAAGATCTGTCGTAGGTACCAACTTTTCCTCTGACTTTGGGTCAGAGGGTTTATTAAGTTGGTTTGTTGGAAGTTCAAATTCTGAGTGTACCCCTGGTCTTTTCTTTAAATCAGCTAGGTGTAAATCGAAAGGTTTTGGATCGCCTTTGGCTACAAATACCTTTCCTAGATGCAAGAATCTTACTTCTTGAAATAAAGTGGAAGGGATTGCCTTCATTCGATGTATCCAAGGTCGGCCGAGGATCATATTATAGTTAGTTTCCCGATCTATAATATAAAACTCAGTCAAGATGGTTTTGGGCCCTAAGGTGACCGGCAGTATTATAGTTCCTATCGAAGTGGCTTTAAGGCTATCATAGCCTCTCAAGGTATTTCGTGTAGTGGAACAGTTTGTTTCTCCATATCCAAGTTTTTGGAGGAAAGAGAAAGGGACTATGTTAATTGCGCCCCATCATCAACCATTGCCCGTTTTACATAGTTATTATAAACCCACACTTGCAAGTGTAAGGCTGGGTCACCTCGGCATGCGATCTCAGCATCTGTGGGCATTTTACTTATTTCGAAGATGAATTCGACATCCTTGTCCGGCTGCCCCGAAGGGTGGATATCAAAATCTACGTGATTTACTTGTGTTTCGGGAGGTGGAGTGATGTTAATTAGATGGCCTAGACCTAATGCTTCTAAAAGAGCAGCTCTGTGAGGGGGAGAGTTCTTTAGTAAGTCCAAAAATGAAATGTGTGAGAAGGTCTTTGTTAGGTCACTAATTAAATCATAGGCACCGATGGGTTTTTCAACTATTTGATGACTCTTATCTGTCTCTGGCAGATGACTTGGGCTCGGTTGAGAGAAATACTCTCGTGTTCTTGTTATAGCTTCGATAGGTAGTTCAACGTCTAATTCTACCAAACTGACTATCTTAGGTCTCGGTTGAGCTCCCAACTGTGGCGCAACTGACGGATTTAATGAAGTCGAGGCTTCATGATCATTGTTTCCCGTCACTGCACCTTTGTTTGTTCCGGTTGGATTCAGCCTATTGCTATCATGATTTGGGAGCGGATCATTAAAGATCTTGAGGGGAGCATTCTGAGGAGAAACTGCCCCTGCGAGAGTATTTGGTGATGATGAGACGGGATCCGCCAAAAACAGGTCTGTGAAGAACTGTCTTTGTTCTTCTGGCAAGCGTTGCATAAATTTATTGTAGTCACGGCACGTTCTAGTATCGTGACCCCGAATTTTATGGAAACCACAATAAGAATTGGGGTTGTAATTCCCATTTTGTTGGTTTGGTGTGTATTGTGGCCTAAAATTCCGATCAAACTGTTGCCTATTAGGACCAAAGTTTTGGAATTGTTGTTTCTGGTTTTGACTTTGGTTTTGGTAACCAAATGAGTTTTGGCTTGGCCCTTGTATGGGATTTCACCATTGTTGTTGTTGTTGTTGTGGATGGTTAAAATCCACTGTATTGATTGTCGGGGTAAAGTTGTTGTTTCGTTGGTTGTTTGTTTGTTTGTGTAGAGCATTAACAACATTTACCCTCTTGGGCTGGTCGGTTACCCCATCCGTTGTTACCCCATGATTTTTGTTAAGGATTTTGGGTCCTTGATTGACATTTGTGGTAGTTGTAGTGTTTTGAGTGGAGGTGATTAACCTCCCGTTTGTTCCATATGTCTTACGACCACTATCTATCGCTGCTTGGTCTATTCGAAGAGCGCTCTCAAGTACTTCATCATAAGTTCTTAGTGGGAACTTCTGGACTTCTTCCTTCACCTCCTTGCTGAGAGAATGAAGGAATAAATCGCATAGTTCCATCTGATCCATGTTTGGAGCACTTGCCGATGAATAAAGGACTGTACGCCACCTTTGGATGAAGTGGGCGACAGACTCGTTATGCTCTTGTTTGATGTGTAAGAAATCCCTGATTCCTGTTCTTAATAGTTTGTTCATGTCGAAGAACTCAGACACAAGTTGTTTGAATGAATGTATGGAAGCCTCAGGTATTCTGTAATACCAATCGAGAGAAATGCCTTCTAGCGTTTTGGGGAATATTTTAGCAACAACCCCATCCCATGGGAGTAATTCCCGAATGGCTGTAGCGTAAGCTTTGATATGCGCGTTTGGATCTCCCTCACCCTTGAACTTGGGAAAATCAGGGAGAGGTCTTGGAAGCATGACGCTTCGTATGGTGAAATCTAAGGGTTCCTTTAGGTATTCTGAATAAGTCCCTATCGCATAGCTTTCGACCATTGATGGTGTTTGCTGAGGGAGTGGTGGTGGGATAGGTTGTTGATACGGTGCAGCGTATGCGTTGGCAGGGGCATAGGGAGGTCCCTGTGTTTGAGAAAACATGCCGGGAGAGGAGAACATATCTCCTTGTGGTGATTTAGAGTATATGTTTAAGTAGGATGGGGTATTGTCAAGGAACGGACTGTTCGACACTAGACCGGGAGGAATAGTGTTAGAGATGATAGGCCTTGTTGGCGTTTGTTGTGGATATTGAGGAGGCATGCCTAACGTGCCTACTCCCGTAAGGAGATCTACCTGGCCAGAGTGGTATGGAGGATTGGAACTTCCTGTTTGTATGAACGGAGAATTGTGACTTGCTTGAGCCAGTTCTAACCCTCTCACTCTTTCTACTAACGTTGAAATGACTTCATTTGGTGAAGTCATGGTACTTTGCCTAAGCGGCGTTTGTTGTATACCTTGGTGTTGTATAGGTACGTGATATCCTGTCATAAACTGATCGCTATCTTGCCAAGTTTCTCCAAGAATATTTCCTGTATGCAGTGGCATAGAGGTATTTTCTTGAAAAGAGATTTCGGGTTGTATTTGTAAACCTCCTATAGGTGGGTACATTCCCTGGGAGCGTTGTTCACTCCTAGGATAACGTGTTGGTTGTCCATCATCTAAGACCAGGTATGGATCTGATTGCCTACTAACTTGTGGTCTGAGTAGCATTTGAGGAGATGAACCAGATTCTCCTAGTAAACGTCATATTGTTTGAACCTGAAGGCTCTGTTTGTTGGGTTCGAGGGGGTTGATCTAACTCCTCAGTTTGAAAAGACGAACTATATCTGATTCTTGGGGTTTGTGCCGACAACTGATTAGTTGAATAGTTGTCACCCCATACTGAGAGCGAGGGTGATGATTGCCTATTTTGTTGGGCGTAGTATGCCTCAAGACCCAAGAGGGGTCTGCCATATGCATCGAATCCCGACATATTCGGGGGGTATATGAATACCCGCAGAATAATGGGAAGGAGCGAAGGTGAATGAGAGAAGATGAAACTTCTCAAAGAGAAGGTGAAACAGTTGTTTGTTTCACATCGGGTTCACCAGTTTTGTACGCCGAAAAGCGACAGGCGAGCTTGAGAATCTACAAGTGACTCTTCCGCGTACCCGACCTCTCGAGGTCGTGCCGAGACAGCCGGTGGGGGTAGAATATGCGTTGGATTCAGACAAACTAGTTAGGCAGTCTAATGTCTTCGACACGCACTAGTGGAATTTGTGAATCTAAGGAAAAGAAGGCCCTTCTAACTTGGACTGGTGTGATAGATCGATCAGCAAGGATGACTGCTCGAAGGCTCCAATCAATATCGAGCTCTGGCGTGATTCGATCTATGGGTTGCGGAATACGTGGAAAATGACCTGGGATAGTTTCGTGTATATCTCCTGATAAGGTCATATGGTGGATGATGAATATAATTTGACTCTACGGATGATTTTCTGGCCTAGTCCAGAATTCCCTAGCTTCGTTAGCCGTGATATCTAGTAAGGACAGTTGTTCGATGATGATAGGTGGAAGTGGAGTGGACCTGAATACCAAGGCGCGTAGGTTAGTGTCTATATCTAATTGACTTGTGGACTCGTTGGGCTGTGGGATCTGTGGATCACAACCATAGACTCTCGGTTGTTGCGGTCCTGTTATGGTCATACGCGAGATCAAGTTCTAATCCCTAGTATCCAGTAATCGTATGCTTTCTCAGCTTCTATATTTAGAACCAATAGTTGTGCAATCTTCTCAGAATACCTTATAGGCGTTCTCGCAACCTGGATTCTTAAGCTGGTATCTATATCTACGAGGGTGTCTCCAGCGTCTGGCTGTGGAACTAAAGGATCGCACCCGAATGTTTGTTCTCTTTCGAGCCCTTCTACAGTCATGTGAGTGCTGTGCCTAGGGCAATCTATAGTTTGGTTGGTTCGACCAAAATATGTGTGCTTGGTCGTCTTCTATGTTTAATCCTCTTAATTGAGGACTGATCTGTTGTAAATCTGTGGTTGTTCGGAATACTTGTATCCTGAGATTTTGGTCTATGTCAACTATTGCTGTGACTAGGTTTGGTTGAGGCACGATTGGCTCAAATATATATTCCCTGGGCTCTTGAGGTCCCGTGATTGTCATACGAAACAAAATGCAAATCTAACTGTAACGAAGCAAATTCTAACTATGTGAAATAAATCTAACTGTATAACTTTTATTCTTCTAAGAAAACTTTTAATAATTTTAAGGAAAGCAAACTATTTTAAGCATATCTAGAAATAATAACTAAACAATAATTTGAAACAGACAAGATAACCGAGTGTAGTTATTTGCCTGTGTGATTTTGTAGAATTACTCTAAATAAAACAGCTTGTCTAATCTACGGCAAGATTCTCGATCCTACCTCAGAAGTGAGGAGTGAATCATAGTTTCTCAGAAACTATCAATCCCCATAGCTTCCCGGAAATATCAAGAATAGAATTTATTGAAATAAAGCGATTAAATGCTCTATTTGATATGATTCTCGACTAGAACTTTGAAATTTAAAACCGGATTCTGCGACGAATGCAGGCAAATCCAATGGTGTATATGATCTCGTCCCCTCAGTATGATCTCCTCATTCTTTCGTGTTCACGTGGATCCAGAAAAGCGTGTGATGCTAGCACCGATAGGAGTAGATTTTGGGACAAGGATAGCTTAGAATGCAGACCGAAAATGCGAGTAGGAGAGGGATAGCGCAAGAGTACAGAGCTTGGCTTATGCGATTCCTAGCGGGATTTTACTAGCGAGCCATGCAACATGAAGTGACCAGAACCTGTAACTATCCTATACGAAGAGCAAAACCTACAACTTTAATGGCTTCCTAAGCTATTCGGTTCCAATAGATTGGATAAAATAAAGACACTGCTTGCACAAGTTGGATATGTGGCTTACCAACAGCTGAATAAAGCTAACCAGGCATATAATGAATCTGAACTAAGAACACCAAGATACGATGAAAGCAAATCTACAGCAAAGAGAAACTCAGAGGCAAGCTTCTAACTGGATTTGGATGAGATAACAACACTGCCTGCACAAGATGGGTCTGTGGCTTACTAACAGCTGAACAATACTATCTAAACATGCAAGGAATTAACACTATGGCTTCTAAACAGAATAAAAGACTGAAATATGAGAATCAGAGCATGAAATTGAATGAGGGGTAGACCATTTGCTTATGCACAAACCATGCATTTATAGGAATTGAAACATCCAAAAACCAAAACCAAATGGAACTCCTAAACAATAAACAAAGAAAAAACACTATTCCAGGGGACCAAAAACATAAATGCATGCTCAAGTCGGCAAAGAAAGCTGGTGAATCGTGATATTTCACGCGAGTCACGTCAAAGAACGTTCTGGAAAAAGTGCACAGGGACCGCCACTCGAGCGGGCGGCGGTTCCGCCCGATCGGGCGGCGGTCACACAGACCGCCGCCAGTAGGGTGGCGGTTTCACATCAAGAACAAAAGGCCAAGGAAAGTGGAAAAAGGGGAAAACAAAGGGTGCTTTGGGGCTAAGTGGGGCATGCGGGATGTTAACGCATACTCGAGGGCTTTTCCGGATCCCGAACACCTTGCGAGGAGACTCAGTATCATCATCGGGGCACTTGTTACACTTTGCTCCGGCAAGAAAAGTACGTTACAATTTTGGGTACGTACAACCCCATAGCTCCTCCCCGAAAAACATCAACAAACTCTCTCAAAATGTGATGGTCATCAAGGGATGGTCCACTAGACTCATCCTCAGATCTCTCACTAACCATAACAACATACATCTGACAACATCGTTGGACACACCACTTAAGCTACATAGTAGAGATGGTGTAAATAGAAATGGGCCTCCTAACTCCCGCTATCACCAAATTCACTCTTAGATCATCTCGTATACAAGAAATAGTCTTATGGTAATAGTCCACTCTAGCTCTGTGTGTAGACAACTAGTCCATGCCCAAGATGACTCCCTAAGAACCCAAAGGAAGGATTTGAAGATCCGAGGTAGTGGTGAAGGGTCCCAAATCCACTACACATTCCTTAATGAAGGATTTTATAAAAAAATTTGCTCAAGAAGCCATCTTAACCTCCCAACTACGACCCTGCCTAACTGCCACCAGCCTACAATGCTCTACTAAGGATGATGTAATAAAAGAATAAGAGGAACTAGAATCAAATAATATAGAGGTGGAAATACCACCAATACTACCTGTCATCTCTATCATAGTACTCTGATGCTCAGCTGGGGGGTTCTTGACTGCGTGTATATCTGATGGCTCCATCCCATATCTCTAATAGTAGGCTTTGAGATCTGCATATTACCCTTATTACTAGGATTATGTGGGCACTTTCTCCAATGATGTCCCACAATGCCACAACCATAAAAAAATTTGGTCCTCTCCAGTGGGATACAACTCTAGCTGGTACTCTATAGGTCTATGGTGTTGATCATGACGAACTAGCTATGGACCGCCGAGGTGTCTCGCTGAAAATCTCCCACTGACCGAGTTCTCAGTGTACCTGTGTCTGATGGGACCCCTAGGAGGAGGCCCCATACTCCGCCCTTCTATGCATCAAATTTTTGAGGAGGTCTGTAAGGTGGGCGGGTCTACTGCTACTACTGCTTTGAGGTGGTTGTTGTGGTGTCCCGAGTGAATACTTCAGTCCTAAACTCTTTTCACCACGTGGAGGAGGAAGTGACCCCTTGATTTTCCATCGTGCATCGCTGCTAGATACGTTTCGAACTAGATCTCTAGACTATTGTGTCTTCCCCGTGTCTCCTCTATAATATAGGCCTTCTCCATGGCCTCTGCTAATGCTTGTGGGCAGTGAATGCGCACCGTGCCTCTCAAATCCAAGTTCGGCCCCCGATGAACCCGTGAATCTATACCGCTTATCTCGCATATAGTCGACATCGGAGTAGGTCTATAAATCAAATCTCATACTCAGCTATAGTCATAGATGCCTGACCGAGGTCGTGAAACTCATCTATTCATTGCTAAATAAACCTCTTGGGAAAATACTTGGGAAAATACTTGCTCCTGAAAAGCTCCTCATATAGCTCCCAAGTAACTGTCTCTGAGTCAACGTGGAGCTTATACTCCTCTGTCCTCCACCAGAATCCTACTCCATCCCTTAGAATATGGATCACAACAAAACCTTTTGTGTTGCTAGTATAAGGGTAGAGCTTGAAGCATCCGCTCAAGCTTACCAACCAGTGCCTTTTCCCGAAAACCACCTGTATCTCAAGAATAGTTAGATGCTCGTAGCTTATGGATCTCCTTGATATGGTTTGCAGATGACATCTAATGACCCCTAAGTCTCTCTACATGCTCCTCTCTCTGCCTAGGGCTCTGAGATCTATCCCTATATCTTGAAATCCTATTTCCATACCCTTTCTATGGTGACTCTACCCTAGTTGACTCCACGCGGAAGTTATCTGCCTTATACTCCTCGTTGTGTTGAGGAGATGCATGAGCCTCCACTAATGGCTCCATGTCATGTCTAGTAAGTCATCCTCCCAAGGACCCTTCGCATATAGTGGCATTGACGTCCTGAAGCATCTGTAAAATCTTAGGTAGAATGGCTGCTACAGCCTGCTCTGGAGGTGGTATATCTAGGTCTATGTGAAAGGACCCTTATGCTGCCCGCGCCTCCCGCACAAACAAAAATTAGAGTTAGTTCATCATTTTAGGTCTTGTTTCAGTTTTCTATGTTTTCTAAATTATACAATTATCAGACAGTGTGGTTTTTAGGTTTAAAAGAAAATAAATTTTTGTTAGGTTAAAATTTCATGTCTCGTGTTTTCTAGTGTTCCCAAGGGTATAAGCTATTAGTGAAAAATCATAGTACTTCTGGATGTCTACAACCAAACAGGTTGAGACTCTTAGTGTGATTGCATAACATGGAGCATCTCTCAAAGTGTGGGAGCTTGCAAGTTGAGAGAGCTCTCTAGATTAAGGCCGGTTCCTATTCCTCTATTTAGGTGCACAAAAATATATTGCAGATGATCTATTCTAAATCTACTCTATTTGCAATGAGCCTCCACTAATGGCTCCATTTCATGTCTAGCAAGTCATCCTCCCAAGGACCCTCCACATATAGTGGCATTGACATCCTGAAGTGTCTGTAAAATCTGAGGTAGAATGACTCTACCGTCTCGCTCTAGAGGTGGTATATCTAGGTCTATGTGAAAGGACCCCTCATCTAGCTCATGCCTCCTACACAAACCAAAATGAGAGGTAGCTCATCATTTAAGGTCTTGTTTAAATTTTCTATTTTTTCTAAATTATACAATTATCAGACAGTGTGGTTTTTTAGGTTTAAAAGAAAACAAATTTGTGCTAGGTTAAAAGTTCATGTCTCATGTTTTCTAGTGTTCCCAAGGGTACATGTTGTTAGTGCAAAATCACAACACCCCTAAATGTTTGCAACCAAATGGGTTGAGACTCTTAGTTTGATTGCACAACATGGATCATCTCTCAAAGTGTGGGACCTTGCGAGTTGAGAGAGCTCTCCGGATTAAGGCCGGTTCCTATTCCTCTATTTAGGTGCACAAAAATATATTGCAGAGGATCTATTCTAAATCTACTCTATTTACCAAGGAGATAGGGTTAGAGAGATGCAAGAAGATAAACCTAAGCTAATGAGGTGATGCACCAAAGGAATGTTAGACACTCATTTTGTTGTTTAACACAGACCACATGAATGTAATACAAATGACATGCATAGATAACTAGACAACAATAAGAGATTAGAAAGACAACAACGAATACATGAGAGGGTGGAGAATCATCCACAAACATATATTTTATTTCTCAGAAGTCGATACAATATATTACAGTGGCCAAGAATAAAACTTGCATTACAACCCGAAGGAGAGGTTAGAAAATCTCTAAAAATCCTTCTGTGAATAAAATAAGAAGGGAGGGTGCAAAAAAAAAATGTCCAACCTTTTACAATGAGTCCCAACCCTTCCTTTATAGATTCGACACAGAGGGGAGAAAGAGAGAGAAGTGAGAAAACTAGTTCAGAGTTCAACTACTATCATTAATGCCTCCTGTAAATCTACCCCAAATCTGTTGTGTCTGTATCAATTACTCATTCAGACGTCAAAGGAGGAGGAATGGCAGATCAAATCAAATCCGATCTGGTTGTTGGGGAAAATAGATCCTATATTAATGGCACAAAGACATTTCTCCATTTTTACCCACTTAGCTTCTCCAAAATTAAAGTTTCAGATCTCCATGGCGTAGACGAGGCTGAGATCTTTTCAACGGTGCCAGATTTGTCAAATTTTGAGCACTGAGTCAAAAGATATGCCCATCTGAAATTTGAATCGGTCCATACAGAAATGGTGGAAAATAGTTACTAAAACAAGACCCCCTTTTGAAACCAAACACATGGAGGTCTGGCACATGTCTAAGGGCTGCCTTTTTATTTTGCTTTTGAAGTTGCACCGAACTGACATGTGGCTTCTTTCGTGGTTTTCTCAATTTCTTCATGTTTTGGCTAAGTCTTTTTATTTAGCAGGGGTCTTATATCTGACCGGGGACACGTGGAGGCCTGACGCTTGTTTGAAACCTTCCCCAATTTTACTCTTGGATTAGCATCATGCTGACACTTGGCATCCTCCGCTGGCCTATCTCGATGCTTTGACTATTCAACCCCAACCATGTTCCTTGATGAATCCAGACGCATGGAGGCTCCACGCTTACTTAGAAACCAGCTCAATACTTTGCCTTTGAAGGAGCTATGGGTTGACACGTGGAAGCCTCCACAGGCTCTTGGAATTTTCAATAGCCACTCTTACTTTTTGGGCCTTGAACATGTGGCGAGGAACTCGTTCTCCATACTTAGCTGATTTTTTGGCCTACTCTGTCCCATTTTTCAACTTGGACTACGTTTCAAGCCTGCATTCATTTGGGCATCCACTTTTGGATTTACCTTTGGGGATGCACCAAGGTGACGTCTAGTAGCCTGCTAGCACCTTTATACTTAGTCTTTTTTTAGGCCTGCCCTGTCCGATTTTTGGCTTTTAGCTATTGACTCTACCCTTCTTTGGGCCTGAGACATGTGGGGGCTTAACACTTGTTCAAGTCTCTCCTTTTGGATTAAATATTTGGAGGTGTGTCATTCGGACACTTGGCAACATCCACTGTCTCCTCCATACTTCGTTGTTTTTGGGCTCGTTCAGAATCAAGTTTCAAATCCCGAAGAATTCAAACTTTTTCCATTCCTTCTCCTTTGAGCCTATGGCTTCTTTGACACTGTCTTCTCCTTCCCCAACCATGTTATTCCATTCCAAGACTACCTGTAATTTGTTTGTTGGATTTGAAGCACGGGTTTGCTTGATATTTTGCAAGCCCCACCTATCCATTGTAGAGTCCCTATGTAACTTGTTTGCAGGATTTGAACATGATTTCTCTAGATCATTCTATGTGGGGTCATGGCTGATATATTTTTTTTGGGGAAAAAATAGTGATAACACAAGCTTTGAACCCATGAATGTGATACCAAGTGTAACACCCACAATAATGTCATTCTAGGAACACGATAAAACCTAACTCTTATCCCGATTATTTTTTTGTTATAATTAAAAAGGTTACAAGGGTGTTAATCCCTAGGGTACATTAAATTAACTTGCACCACTAATCTTAGCTTTACGATTGGAGAACCAAGTCTAGTTAAATGATTAAATATTAACAATTACTTTACCTGTAAGGTCGATTAATTAAAAGTCACGAGTAAGGTGCCTTGACTTAAATTATTTGGTTAAGTGTTTTCTCCTCTTTAATAATAATCAAACCCAAAAAGGTTAACCTTATCACTTAGTTATTTAAAATTTGTTATCCTATTGACTTAAATTCCTTTTTATTAACTTCCTAAATCTTGCTAAGAACTAATAATGACCTTGCACCCTAAGGAAATTAAATGGCCCCATTCACCCATCTACACATACCTTAGAATTTATTTAAAACATTTAAAATTATATTCCTACCAAACAAAAGTAGGGTTGATCCTCCACCCTTAGATCACATTAATAATGACCACTATATCGTAGGGTTCCAAACTAACCCTAAAAATCCTTAAAAATCTTATTAAAACCTCTTCTTACCCTATTCTCCTCATTTGGTCTATTTTCTTTTGTTAAAATTACAGGTTGGAGAGAAGGAAGCCATGGGAGCAAGAGAGGAAGAACTATGGAGGAGTCTATAAGGAGATCAAGCTTAGATTAGTTTAGTTTGTAGTTTTATCATTGTTATGTCTTTCATTCAAGGATTGGGAGGGGTTTCCTTTACCAATCTGGTTTTATTTCAAACTATGTGTATTTGGGGTTCTCTATTTGGGGCAAACCCTACCCCATAAATATAAATGAGAAGGAATGTTTTAATCTACCATTTGTAGGTTTAATTTCTTTATACAACAAGATTTGAGCATTATTTGATTTCTAGTAGTTTCTTAGGTAAATTTACAACTTAAAAATTTAGTATATACAAGTTAAATAATTAGACAGATGTGGATCCAAGAAGTTTTGTCGTAAGTGACAAAACCGCCACCCTACTTAGGTAATAAACTAGTATATGTTTCCTTTCCAAAGCGGTGGTTTTGAGATTGCCGTATTTCACGGGCGGCGGTCCTATTTCTTAGAAACATAACCTAAAATTCCAAGTTTTCTCAAAAAAAAAAAGTCACTAATATGTTTAAAAATGCATTACGAACTTGAATTTATGTACCCAAGGTTTCCAGGTTGTAAGATTTAGTTTCCATTTACTCATTTCTTAGTTAAAAATTACTCTTTTAAACACAATACCTATCCCAATAATAGAAACAACTACTACAAGATCAGTTCCATTTTTTTCAACTCATCTTATTTCAATTCCAAGAGTAAAAAGGATCTAAATCTACTTCTAACATTTTTATTTTCTTGCTACAAAAGCAACATATCAATATAACAATATACTCCATTTTTTTCCTTGTTTCCATTTTCACTACAACATATATACATTCAAAATATCTAAACTCATATTTTCTCTATATTCAAGTTTATTTTACATACATTTTTAACATCTTACAAATTTCAATATTTCTTCTTCCTTATTTAAAATAATACAACTTCACAATGAAAGTAAACTTTATTTCTCACAATACAATTTTCAATTAAAATTTTACACAAGATTTCCATTTTTAATCTTTTCTTCCCATATTACAATCTAAGGAGAAGGAAGATTTTACAACTCTCCAAATAGCTTCTTCAAATAATGTTACAACTTACAATATAACATTTCTTTTAAAACAAAATGCAAAATTACAATCTTCCACCTTGAGTGGGGAACAAAGAAGGCTTCTCACAAGAAGGAATTTTTAAGGAATCCAACAAAATCTCCAAGCTTCACAACACCAACAAGAGAGCTCCTTCATGATTTTCTTGATCCACAACAAAATGGGGGAGAGGCAACACTCTCCACCCAATAAAAATATCCAATGAGGAGGAGAAGCCATCCTCCTCATTGGCCCCCGAGCCCCAACCACATTACAATGAGAGGTGATTGTAACACATGACAACAACAAACTTCCACATCAAAAATTAAGTATTTCACAACCATTACAAATGCACATTCAATTCAAACTTCAAACACAAGAAGGAAGAACAACAAAATATATAAGGCTTCTAAATGAAAATCCAAAGGAGCAAGAACCTATGAGGAGGCCACTTACTCCTACCAATGGGAAATGGGTGCCCACCTTAAAACCTCCAATATTTAACTCAAAACCACTACATGATCTTATGCCTCCCTCAAGTACCTCTTATGCCTCCCACATACGCTTTAGCCTCCCTCAATCTCTTATGCCTACCTCATAAAAGAAACAAGTAAGAAATGTAAGCATTCCTTGTCGAAGATAGGGCACCCAACCCAAACTCTCTCCAAAACATGAAATAAATATTATGCCTCCCTACATGAATTCTCCCCATATTCCCCTCCTACACCACACTTAGGCAATCTACCCAACACCCAACAAGCATTCCAAAACACTCAAAACAAAACAAGCACTCAAACACAAAATAAAGGAATAACATAATTAAGAGTAAAGCTCCTACCTTTCCATAGTATAGCTTGTTCCAAGAGTCAATCTCCAAGATTATTCAAACCCAAGAAATTACCAACAAGCTCCAAAAAAACCACAAGCACTCCAAAATATTCTAACTCCCAAAAATTCAAGAGCATAAAAGAATGAAGTAACGCCCAAACAAGAAAAAAAAATTGAATAAATAGAAAAGGCAAAGAGGAGGGTTTAGGTGGCTCCATGTAGGATGCCACATCACTCATCCTTGAATCCACCTCACAAGTCAAAACTCAAATCCAATGAACAATAAATTTTTGGGTGAGTGAAATGAAAAATTACTTACACACACAATCCAAGCCCACGCCCCTAAGGACAAAATTCAAGACCCGTGTAAGTAAACTGCAATAAATGTCACTTTTTGACTTACAAAACACTTAATGGGGTCTATTTTAACTCCCCTTTCCATAGGTAGGGTTGGCATAGAAATTTAAGAGGTGTGAGACAATTTTAACTTGTTCCACAAGCCTTAAAAATTGGCCCTTAAGGCCAAATTCGAATTTCCATGAAGGGGTAGAGTGTACAACACTCAAGATCCCAAGAACTCAACATACAACGCAAAATCCAAGAGCCATCTAGTCTAATAAATGAACACCCTTGGTCACATAAATAATTATTTTAGAACATGATTAATTAAGTTTAAATAAGACACCTAAACTCATTAAGGATAAAAGGGAATATACACCAAAATCTAAATAATTAATACAAGGAAATTACATCACTAAAAATCACATACTAACATTAAATAAAGGAAACTAAATAAAAGAAAATGCATAGCCCCCTTGGTCACAATTTCCCCTAACAATAATTCAAATAAACACACAATAAAATACATGTTGTCATGGTGACCCTTGTTTAATTCACCTAGAATTCCAATGTGGTTGGTCTCCAATCCCCGTTGTTTATTGTGAATATATTTACTTGCAAAACACATAATACCTCCTTTGGCCTTGTGGCCACATCAAAACATCCAAGATAAAATATGTAATATAAATACACAATCATATACATATACATCAAATCATCATCTAGTCAATTATGATATCATTTATAATTTCTAACAACATCTCTATTCTATATTTCATCCTTGTAAAAATGATCACAACATTTGTTCAATCATCAAGACCTACAAAGTGTGAAGAAAATATCATATGTCATAAATATATATATATAACCAAGTCAAGCACATATAAACATCAATATAAAATGTCTCTAATGATCCAAACACATCATATATGAATCGAAATCAATAACAGTCCAATATCTCTATAATCATGCTAAATCAAAAAACTACAATAATATCCATAAGTATAGTCGATAGTATCAAAATCAATAACAAAAAGGTGTCGAAGGGAAGTGGGCACTACATCCCCCTCCCCTTATACTCAAATTCCTCTTGGAAATCACTCTTTGGACAGTGTGGAAACCGAACTCGTAGAAATGTATTATCCTCCCATGTAGCAACAATCTCATCATACTGTCCCCACTTTGGACCCGAACCCAGTCAATTTCTATGCCTCCTCAAAGGCCCGGGGTCCCGTGCTCTATAATGTAGAGGGGCTCCACCATCACTTTCCCTTGATCCTATAGTTGTAATGCGGTCCAATCTAATACGTGAGAAGGATTAGAAATATATCTCCTAAGCACAAAAACTTGAAACACATCATGGATGCGAGACAAGCTAGGTGGCAATGCTAGACAATAGGCTAAGGGACCAATGCGCTCCAAGATCTCAAAGGGACCCACAAACCTAGGAGCAAGCTTAGAAACTTTTCCATAATGGATAAGGATCTTATGTGGTCTGACATGAAGAAAAACCTTCGTGCCCACATCATAACAACGATCTGTCCTATGCTGATCCACATACTTCTTCTACATTTTATGCACCTCCCGTAATCTTTCCCGATCAAAATAACCTATTGCTCCATGTCCTGCAATAAGGCTGGCCCAAGGAAAACCTATCCTCTAACTTGTCCTAACTAAGAGGTGTCTTACACTCCCTACCATATAATGCCTGAAAAGGAGCCATGCCTATCAAACTCTAGAAACTATTATAGTAGGAAAACTCCACAAAGTAGAGATACTCCTCTCATCTCGATTGGTGATCCATAACATACATCCTAAGCATGTCCTCTAGGATCTGATTCACCCACTCAATCTTTCCATCTATCTAAGGGTGATATGTTGTGTTGAGATTGATCCTCATCCAAAAATCATGTTGCATGGTGGTCTAGAAGTGGGAAGTATACAAAGGATCACGGTCACAAATGATGTTCCATGGAATCCTATGTAATCGACAATCTCATCAAGATACACCCCCGCCACCGCACTACTAGCTATGTAGGTGGTCTTCACTAAAGAAAAATGAGCCACTTTTTTTAATTTATCCACCATGACCATGATGGCGTCGTGGTGGATGCTAATGCTTGGCCTTCACCCTCTGAAACTCTAGACATCGTGATATAAACTGAGCCATGTCTCTCTGAATTCCTCTCCAATGGTATAACTTTCTCAAAGTGGCGTGCATCTTCTTCACCCCGAGATGGGCTGAATAAGGTGCATGATGAGCCTCTATCAAAATGTCCTGTCTCAAGCCTCCATATCTAAGAACATATATCCAACCTTTGTGTCTGAGAAGACCATCTACCTCTAATGAAAATCCATCAAATATCCCCTCAGGGGTCTTTGAGACTCAATCTCTACTCTGGCTGTAAGGTAGAAACTGTCATGAGGAAGCTACTGCAAAATCTTGCTCTACAAATCAGTATGTACCGAAGTAGCCATAGCCATGCATCTCCGTCTACTCAAGGCATCTCGTAACCATGTTCTCCTTCCCCTTCACATGTTCTATCTCCATATCGTTCTCAAAAATCAACTCCATCCAATTCCACCGTTGAGCGTTGAGATTGGGTTCTATGAAGAGGTGGCAAAGACTCCGGTGATAAGTCCCGAGTGTAAATCTTTGACCAAGAAGGGATTGTCTCCACTACACTAAGGCATGCATAACTTCTCGTGCAAGATCAAGATCATGAGTCAGATAATTGAGCTCATAATCCTTGAGTTTGTGAGACTCAAACGCAACTACTTTTCCCTTCTGCATTAACACACCTCCAAGTCCTGCCAAAGAAGCATCTGTGCAAATTTAGAACTCACCCTAAGGATCTGCACTTTGTTAGAATAGGTGATGTCGGGAGGAACTCCTTCAAGATGTCTTGAATTCCTTCTCACATCTATCTGACCATAAAAACTTCTTCCCTTTCTGTTGGATGGAAGTGATGGGGTGCAATGAGAAAATTCTGAACAAATCTCTTGTAATATCCTACCAAACCCATGAAGCTGCACACCTTGATCACACTAGTGGGTGTTGGCCAATCCATGATAGCTCAAATCTTGGAAGGATTGACTACAATACCTTCCCCAAAAATGATGTGGCCCAAATATTACACCTCTGTCTAAAAGAACACACACTTCTCCAGGTTCCCGTAAAGATGTTTCTCACAAAGACACTGAAGAACCTAGTGAAGGAGCTCCTCATGCTCCTCACACGTACATGAGTAAATAAGAATGTTGTCAAGGAAGATGATCATGAAGCGATCCAAAAGTTTCCTAAATACCCCATTCATCAAGCTCATGAATATTGTGGGGCATTCATCAGACTAAAAGGTACCATTATGAACTCGTAGTGGCCATATCCCATACGGAAGGTGGTCTTATGAATGTATGCCTCTATGATCCTCACCGATGATGTCATGATTTAAGATCAATCTTGGAGAAAATGTGGCCGCCTTCATCTGATCAAATAAATAATCAATACGTGGAAGGGGGTAATGATTCTTGATCGTTACTTAGTTCAACATGCGGTAATCAATACACAACCGCAGAGATCCATCCTTCTTCTTTACAAAAATCACCGGTGCACCCCAAGGGGATACACTATGATGGATTAGGCCTTTCTCCAGAAGGCCCTCAAGATACAACTTGAGCTCACATAGCTCAGGGGTAGTCATCCGATAAAGTGCTCATGAGATAGGCTCTGTGCCCGAAACCAAATCTATGTGGAAATCTATCTCATGTGGGGAGGTAACCTTGGTAGCTCCCCTAGAAACACATTAGCAAACTCTCTCAAAATGTGATGGTCATCAAGGGATGGTCCACTAGACTCATCCTCAGATCTCTCACTAATCGCAATAGCATACATCTGACAACCTCGTCGCACACACCACTTAAGTTGCATAATAGAGATGGTGTGAATGGAAACGGGCCTCCTAACTCCCGTTATCATTGACTCCATTCCTAGATCATCTATACAAGCAATATTCTTATGGTAATAGTCCACTCTAGCTCTATGTGTAGACAACTATTCCATGCCCAAGATGACTCCATAAGAATCTTAAGGAAGGATTCGAAGATCCAAGGTAGTGGTGAAGGGTCCCAAATCCACTACACACTCCTTAACTAGGAGTCTATAAATATTTTGGCTCCAAAATCCATCTCAATGTCCCAACTATGACCCTGCCTAACTTCCACTAGCCTACAACACTCTACTAAGGATGGTGTAATAAAATAATAAGAGGAACCAGAATTAAACAATATAGAGGTAGAATTACCACCAATACTACCTTTCATCTCTATCATGGTACTCTGGTGCTTAGCCCGGAGGTTATTGACTATTGCGTATATCCGATGGCTTCATCCCATATCTCAAATAGTAGGATCTTAGATCTGAATCTTACCCTTCTTACTAGGGTTATGTGGTCACTCTCTCCAATGATGTCTCACAACGCCACAACGATAATAACTTCCTGGTCCTCTCTAGTGGGATACAGCACCAGCCAGTACTCTAGAGGTCTATGTTGTGGATCTTGATGACACAGATATGGAATGATGAGGTCTCTGCTAACAAATTCCCACCGATTAAGCTCTCGGTGCACCCCGTGTCCCGATGGGACCCTTAGGAGGAGGCCCATACTCCGCCCCTATGTGCATCAAATCTCTAAGGAAGTCTCGTAAGGTTGGCATGTCTACTACTATTGAGGTGGCTGTTGTGGTGGCTTGAATGAAGACTATCTATAACTCTATCCACGCGGAGGAGGAATTGACCCACTCGATCCGCCATCCTACATTTATTGGATGCAGCTCCAAACTCGCCTTCTTTAGCCTACTACCTCTTACCTCGTGTCTCCTCTACAATATACGCCTTCTCCATGGCCTCTGCTAATTTCTTTTTGTAGTTAATGTGCACCGAACCTCCCTAATCCAAGTTCAGCCCCGATGAACCTATGAATCCGTACCTTCTCATCTTGCATATAATTGACATACTTGGAGTAGGTCGAGGCAATCGACTCTCATACTGCCTACGCTATAGATGTCGATGGAGGTCGTGAAACTCATCTATCCCCTATTGAATAAACCTCCTAGGAAAATACCTACTCCTGAAACACTCCTCAAATAGATCCCAAGTAATTGTCTCTGAGTCAACATGGAGCTTCTACTCCTCGGTCCTCCACCAGACTCCTACTCCATCCCTCAGAAGATGGATCACAACACGATATTTTACGTAGCTAGTATAAGGGCAGAGCTTGAAGCATCTGATCAAGGTCACCAACTAGGCCTCTGCTTAAAAACCACATGTATCTCTAGAATAGTGAGATGGTCGTAGCTTATGGATCTCCCTGATATGGTCTCAGAATCGATGTCTAACAACCCCAAGGTCTCTTTGCATGCTCCTCTCCCCTGTCTAGGGCTCTGAGATTTGTCCTGTATCCCGAAATCTCGTCTTTATGCCCTCTCTGTGGTGACTCTTCCCTAGCCGACTCCATGCGGAAGTTCTTTGCCTTATACTCCTCGGCCGAGTCGAGGAGATGCGTGATCTTTCATTGATGGCTTCATGTCATGTCTAGCAAGTCGTCCTCCCAAGGACCCTCTGCGTATAATGGCATTGACATCCTGAAGCGTCTATAAAATCTGAGGTAGAATAGTTACTATTGCCTACTCTAGAGGTGTTATATCTAGTTCTATGTGAAAGGACCCCTTGTCTAGTCTGTGCCTCCTGCATAAACCAAGGCGAGAGTTAGTTCATCATTTTAGGTCTTGTTTCAATTTTCTATGTTTTCTAAATTATACAATTATTAGACAGTGTGGTTTTCTAGGTTTAAAAGAAAACAAATTTGTGCTAGGTTAAAAGTTCATGTCTCATGTTTTCTAGTGTGCCCAAGGGTCCAAGATTTGAACCCACGACTCTGATACCAAGTGTAACACCCACAAAAATGACATTCTAGGAACATGTTAAAACCTAACACTTATCCCAAAAATTGTGACTAATTTTTTTGTTATAAGTAAAAAGGTTACAAGGGTGTTAACCCCTAGGGTACATTAAATTAACTTACACCACTAATCTCAACTTTACGATTGGAGAACCAGTCTAGTTAAATGATTAAATATTAAAAATTACTTTACCTCTAAGGTTGATTAATTAAAATTCATGAGTAAGGTGCCCTAATTTAAATTACTTGGTTAAGTGTTTTCTCCTCTTTAATAATAATCAAACCCAAAAAGGTTAACCTTATTACTTAGTTATTTTAAATTCATTATCCTATTAACTTAGAGTCTTTTTATTAACTTCTTAAAGCTTGCTAAGAACTAACAATGACTTTGCACCCTAAGGAAATTAAATGGCCCCATTCACCCATCTACACATACCTTAAAATTTATTTAAAACATTTAAAATTATATTCCTACCAAACAAAAGTAGGGTTGATCCTCCACCCTTAGATCAAATCAATTATGACCACTAGATCCTAGGGTTCCAAACTAACCCTAAAAATCCTTAAGCATTCTTATTAAAACCTCTTCTTACCCTATTCTCCTCATTTGGTCTATTTTCTTTTGTTAAAATTGTAGGTTGGAGAGAAGGAAGCCATGGGAGCAAGAGAGGAAGAACCATGGAGGATTCTATAAGGAGATCAAGCTTAGATTAGTTTAGTTTGTAGTTTTATCATTGTTATGTCTTTCATTCAAGGATTGGGAGGGGTTTACCAATCTGGTTTTATTTCAAACTATGTGTATTTGGGGTTCTCTATTTGGGGAAAACCCTACCCCATAAATATAAATGAGGAGGAATGTTTTAATCTACCATTTGTAGGTTTAAATTCTTTATACAACAATATTTGAGCATTATTTGATTTCTGGTAGTTTCTTAAGTAAATTTAGAAATTAAAAATTTATTATATACAAGTTACAAAATTTCACAGTGCGGATCCGAGAAGTTTTTCCATTAGTGATAGAACCACCACCTAGAGTAGGTCGGTGGTCCTTGGACCGCGCCTTTCCGTAGTGGTGGTTCTGGGACCGCCGCTTTCCCCGAGCGGAAGATATGAGACCACCGCTTTGCAGACAAGGTGGTGGTCCTGTTTCTTAGAAACAAAACCTAAAATTCCAAGTTTTCTCAAAAACAAAAGTCACTAATATGTTTAAAAATACATTTTGAACTTGATTTTATGCACCTAAAGTTTCTGGTTGTAAATATTTGATTTCCATGTACTCATTTCTTAGTTAAAAATTACTCTTTTAAACACAATACCTATCCCAATAATAAGCAACAACTACGAGAATATAAATTCCATTTTTTTCAACTCATCTTATTTCAATTCCAAGAGTAAAAGGATCTAAATCTCTTTCTAACATTGTTATTTTCTTACAAAAAAGAAACATATCAATATAACAATATACTTCAAATTTGTTGCTTGTTTCCATTTTCACTACAACATATATACATTCAAAATATCTAAAACCATCTTTGCTCTATATTCAATTTTATTTTACATACATTTTTAACATCTTACAAATTTCTATATTTCTTCTTCCTTATTTAAAATAATACAACTTCACAATGAAAGTAAACTTTCTTTCTCACAATACAACTTTCAACTAAACTTTTACACAAGATTTCCATTTTGAATCTTTTCTTTCCATACTACAATCTAAGGAGAAGGAATATTTTACAACTCTCCAATGAACTTCTTCAAATAATGTTACAACTTACAATACAACATTTCTTTTAAAACAAAATGCAAAATTACAATCTTCCACCTTGAGTGGGGACCAAGAAGGCTTCTCACAAGAAGGAATTTCTTAAGGAATCCAAAAAAAGCTCCAAGCTTCACAACACCAACAAGAGAGAGATCCTTCATGAATTTCTTGATCACAACCAAATGGGGGAGAGGGAACACTCTCCACCAAACCAAAATATCCAATGAGGAGGAGAAGCCATCCTCCTCATTGGCCCCAATCCTCAACCACATTACAATAAGAGGTGATTCCAACACATGGAAATAACAAGCTTCCACATCACAAAACAAGTATTTCACAACCATTCCAAATGCACATTCAACTAAAACTACAAACACAAGAAGGAAGAACAACAAAATATACAAGGCTTCTAAATGACACTTATGCCTCCCAATGGGAAATGGGTGTCCACCTTAAAACCTCCAATATTTAACTCAAAACCCTACATGCTCTTATGCCTCCCTCAAGGACCTCTTATGCCTTCCACATACTCTTATGCCTCCCTCATAAAATAAACAAGTAAGAAATGCAAGAATTCATTGTCCAAGGTGGGGCACCCACCCCAAACTCCCTCCAAAACATGAAATAAATCTTATGCCTCCCTACATGAATTATCCCCATAGTCCCCTCCTACACCACACTTAGAAAATATACCCAACACCCAACAAGAATTCCAAAACACTAAAAAAAACAAGCATAGAAACACAAAATAAAGGAATAACATAAATAAGAGTAAATCTCCTACCTTTCCATACTAGAGCTTGTTCGAAGAGTCAATATCCAAGCTTATTCAAACCTAATAAATCACCAATAAGCTCCAACCAAGACCACGTGCAAGTTCCAAAATCCTATAACTCCCAAAAATTCAAGAGCATAAAAGAATGAAGTAACCCCCCAAAAGCTAAAGAACTTGAATAAATAAAAAACGGAGAGAGGAGGGCGAGGTGGATCCATGTAGGATGCCACATCACTCATCCTTGAATCCACTTCACATGTCAAACCTCAACCCCAAAGCACAATAAATTGGCGGGTGAGTGAAATGAAAAATTACTTACACACAAAATCTAAGAACACACCCCTAAGGACAAGACTTAAAGAACCATGTAAGAAAAATTCAATAAATGTCACTTTTTGACTTACAAAACACTTAATGGGGTCTATTTTTTACCCCCAATCCATAGGTAGGGTTGTAATTTAAGAGGTGTGAGATAAGTTTAACTTGTCCCAAAAGCATTAAAAATTGGCCCTTAAGGCCAAATTTGAATTTCCATGAAGGGGTAAAGTGTACAACACTCAAGATCCCAAGCATGCAACTTACAACACAAAATCCAAGAGCCATCTAGTCTAATAAATGAATTACTTTGGTCATATCTATAATTATTATAGAATATGATTAATTAACTTTTAAAAAGGCACCTAATCTCATTAAGGATAAAAGGGAATATACACCAAAATCTAAATAATCAATACAAGGAAATTACATCACTAAAAATCACATACTAACATTAAATAAAGGAAACTAAATAAAAGACAACACATAGCCCCTTGGTCACAATTTCCCCCTAACAATAATTCAAACATGCACACAACAAAATACTTGTTGCCATAGTGACCCTTGTTGAATTCACCTAGAATTCCAATGTCGTATGTCTCTAATTCCCCTGTTGTTTGTTGTGAATATATTTACCTGCAAAACACATAATACCTCCTTCGGCCTCATGGCCGCATCAAAACATCTAAGATAAAATATGCGATATAAATCCACAATCATCTACATATGCATCAAATCATCATCTAGGAAATTATGATATCATTTACAATTTCTAACAACATCTCTATTCTACATTTCATCCTTGTCAAAATGATCACAACATTTGTTCAATTATCAAGACCTACGCAGTGTGACGAAAATATCGCATGTCAGATATATATATAACCATGTCAATAACATATAAATATCAATATAAAATGTTTCTAATGATCCAAACACATCATATATGAATCTAAATCAATAACACTCCAATATCTATAACATTTAACATCATACTAAATCAAAAGCTACATCAATATCCATAAGTATAGTCGATAGTATCAAAATAAATAACAAAATGGTGTCGAAGGGATGTTAGCACTACATCCTCCTCCCCTTAGACTCAACTTCCTCCTTGAAATCATTGGAATAGGTGTGGAAACTGAACTCGTAGCAATGTAGCATCCTCCCATGTAGCAACAGTCTCGTCATACCTATCCCACTAGACTCGAACCTGGTCAATCTCTCTGCCTTGAAGGCCCAGGGTCCTATGATCTATAATGTGGATGTTCCTCTGATCTTGCACCTACAATATGGTGAAATCTAATACATGAGAAGGATCACAAAGATATTTCCTAAGGACAGAAATGTGAAACACATCATAGACATGAGACAAGCTAGGTGGCAACACTAGACTATAAGCCAAGGGACCGATGCGCTCCAAGATCTCAAAGTGACCCACAAACCCCTACACAAATATTATTCCTCCCTCAAGATTCTCTTATGCCTTCCACATTCTCTTATGCCTCCCTGCATTCTCTTATGCCTCCCTCAAAAGAACCAAGTAAGAAATGTAAGAATTTTACTTATCAAAGGTGGGGCACCCAACCCAACTCCCTCCCAAAACATGAAATAAACTATTATGCCTCCCTACAATAGAAAAACCCCATATCCTTCTCCTACACCATACTTAGGCATTATACCCAAGATCCTACCAAACACAAAACCCATTCGAGAGACATGCAATACACACATATAAAAAGAAACAAGTAAAAAAAGTGTAGCTCCTACCTTTCCATGGTAAGAACTTAATCGAAAATCACACCGTAAGCTCCTTCAAGCTCAATCGAACTCTATCAAGCTCCAAGACTTAAAAATCACTCCAAAACTCTCCAACTCCAAAAATACAATAGCACAAACAAATTGAAGTAACCCCCAAAAAAATAAACTTGCATATATAGAAAAGGGAAGAGGAGGGTGAGGTGGATCCATGTAGGATGCCACATAACTTATCCTCAACTCCACATCATAAGTCAAACCTCAACCCCAAGGCACAATAAATTCATGGTTGAGAGAAATGACAAGCCTCTTACACACACAATCCAAACCCACACCCCCTAAGGATATAATGTAAAGCTCATGTCGAAAAAGTGTAATAAATGTCATTTTTTACCTTACAAAACACATAATGGGGTCTATTTTTATCCCCAAATCTATAGGTAAGGTATGTATATGAAATTAAGAAGTGTGGGACAATATTAACTTGTCCCACAAGCCTAAAAAAATGGCCCTTAAGGCCAAATCTGAATTTCCCATGTAAGGTAGAATGTATAACACTCAAATTTAGTTACACTCAAAAAATCACAAAATTAAAAAGACCAACTACTCTAATAAATGGTTCCTTTTTTCCCATCCCCAATAAAATTAATAAACATGATTGAATTACTTAATTAAGACATAATAATCAACAATGATTAAATAAATTACATCATAAAATAAATCACATACTCTACAATAAATATAACAAAAGGGAAAGAATTACACACAAAGTCCTTGGTCACAATTGGAGGTCATACCACCTCATGGGGACCCCTTAACAAACTAATAACAAAAAAACATTACACAAGTTTCCATGGTGACCATCATTGTATATATCCCCTATTCTCGACGTGGTTGTTCTCCTAACCCCTTTTGATTGTTGTGATATAATTACCTGCAAAATCACACAATACCTCCTTCGGTCTTATGGCCACATCAAATATAAAATATACACACATCAATTAATAAACATCATCATATAATTAAATCATCATCTCAACTAAACAATTTTATCATTTTTCTAAAATTTCAACTTCTCAATTCTATCACTTCATCAATATCACGAGATTAGTTCTAACACTATATCATAGTCAACATGACGATGATAAAAACACATCATCATCATCAATATAAAATTTCTCTCTACATTTATAAGAATCCACAAAAATCCTACTCGAACCATAATCCATTAATAGTGTAATATCTCTATCATCTAACATCGTTCTAAACCAAAATGATACCATAATATCCATGTCTATAGTCAACAGTAATCAAAATAAAAATATAATAAGTGTTGAAGAGGAGTGGGCAATACATCCCCTCCCCTCACACTCGAATTCCTCTTGGAAGTCACTAAAATAGGTGTAAAAACTGGGCTCGTAACAACGTAGCATCCTCCCATGTAGTAGTAGTCTCATCATACCTATCCCACTAGACTCGCACATGATCAATCTCTTGGCCTCGAAGGCCCAAGCTCCTACGCTCTAAAAAAATCATGGGTTCCACCATCATCTACCCCTGCTCCTACATCTACAATGTGGTCTAATCTAATGCATGAGAAGGATCTGGAACACATCATATACAAATACATGGAACACATCATACACATGAGACAAGTTGGGTGGCAAGGCTAGATGATAAGCTAATGGACTGATCCACTCTAGGATCTTAAATGTACCCATGAATCAAGGATTCAACTTAGAGCCTTTCTATAATAAATAGGACTCTTATGAGGTCTGACACGAAGAAACACCTTCGTGCCCACCTCATAACTATAGTTAACTCTCCTTTGATCTACATACTTCTTCTACCTGTCATGTGCCTCCCGCAACCTTTATCGAGATCAAAAGAACTTTCTTCTCCATGTCCTCGTAACAAAGTTGGTCCAAGAGATACCCCGTCCTCAAGTCTATCCTAACTCAAAGGTATCCCGCACTCCCCGCCATAATTTCATGAAATGGTGCCATCCCAATAGAACTTTGAAATTTATTTTTTTATGCAAACTCAACTAGGTACAAGTACTCCTCCCACCTTGACCGATAATCCGTGACATACATTCGAAGCATGTCCTTTAAAATATGATTCACCCACTCTATTTGTTCATCTATCTATGGATGATATGATATGATAAAGTTGATGTTTCTCCTAAGGGCTTGCTGTGTATGGTAGTCCATAAGTGTGATGTATATAAGAGATCATAATCACAAATGATCTTTCACGGGATCCCGTGCACCTAACAATCTCATCCAAGTACACTCTCACTACTGGACTAGCTATATAGGTGGTATTCACCGAGAAAAATGATCCATTTTCATCAATATGTGCACCATGACCATGATGGCATCGAGGTGGTATCTCGACGTCAGTATCCCTACTATGAAATCCATTGAAATGGTGTCCCATTTCCACTCCGGTATAACATGTGGGTAAAGAAGGCCAGATTGGATGTTGATGCTCGACCTTCACCCTCTAGAACTCTAAATGGTGTGACAAAACTGAGATACATCCCTTTGAAGACCTCTCCAATGATATAGTTTTCTCAAGGTGGTGTGCATCTTATTCACCCTTGGATGGGATGAATAAGGTGCACGATGAGCCTTTGCCAAGATATCCTATCTCAAACATATGTCCCTAGCTACATAGATCTAGCCTCTATGTCTGAGAAATCCATCTGAATCTAATGTAAAACCATCAAACTTCCCATTAAGGGGTCTCGAGACTTAACCTTTGATCTAGCTACAAGGTAGAAACTGTCATGTGGAAGTTGTCACAAAATCCTTCTCCACAAATCTGTACCCACTGAAGTAGCCATAGCCAAATGTCTACATCTACTCAGAGCATCAACAACAACATTCTCCTTCCCCTTCACATGCTCTATCTCCATGTCATACTCGCATAAAAACTCCATCCAACACTTGATGAATGTTGAGATTGGGTTACGTGAAGAGGTGACGTAAGCTCAAATGGTTTGTCCTGAGAATAAATATCCTGCCCAAAAGGAAATGTATCCATCAAACCAATGTATGCACACCTACTACAAGCTCAAGGTCATGAGTCAGATAATTGTTCTCATTATCTTTGATTTTTTGAGACTCAAAGGAAACCACACAGCTTCTCCTACATCAATACACCACCTAATCTTGAAA
The DNA here is from genome assembly GCA_018340775.1 of Taxus wallichiana var. yunnanensis. Lineage (NCBI taxonomy): Eukaryota > Viridiplantae > Streptophyta > Pinopsida > Cupressales > Taxaceae > Taxus > Taxus wallichiana. The sequence goes on along the minus strand of CM031234.1, from coordinate 294,300,112 downwards.
AGGAAGCATCCGTACACACAAAGAAATCCCTATGAGGATCTGACATAGTAAGAATAAGTGTTGTCGTGCGCAATCTGAGAGAAGTCCTAAACAAATATTTTATAGTAACCTGCCAACCCCATGAAATTATGCACCTCGGTCACACTAGCTAACGTGGACAGCTTTATAATATCTCTAATCTTGGAAGGATCAATGGTGATACCTTCCCCAGAAATGATGTGACCCAAGGAGTGCACCTCTAATTGAAAGAATGTACACTTCTCTAGGTTCCTGTAAAGGTGTTTCTCTCTAAAACACTACAAAATCTGGTGAAGGTGCTCCTTGTGCTCCTCATGCATGCATGAGTAAATCAAAATTTCATCAAGAAATATGAACATGAAGTGATCTAAATTTTTTTAGAATACCCCACTCATTAAACTCATGAATACTGTAGGGGAATTCTTCAGACCAAAAGGCACTACTGTGAACTCGTAGTGGCCATATCTCGTATGGAAGGTTGTCTTATGAATATATACCTCTGTGATCCTCAGCTGATGGTATCCAGACTTAATATCTATCTAGGAAAATATTGTGGCCCCTTCATCTGATCAAAAAATCATTGATACATGGAAGGGGGTAACGATTCTTGATCTTTACTTTTTTCAGATGATGATAATCAATACACAATCACAAGGATCCGTCCTTCTTCTTTACAAAAATCCCAAAGGTGCACCCCAAAGGGGATACACTAGGACAGATTAGGCATTTCTCAAGAAGAGCCTCTAGGTCCAACTTGATCTTATAGAGCTCAAGGGTGGTCATCCTATAAGGCTCTTGTGAGATAGGCTCTACTTCTAGAACCAAATCAATGTCAAATATATCTCACGTGGGGGAGGTAATCCTAACAGCTCCCCTAGAAAAACATCTAAAAACTCCCTCAAGATATGATGATCATCAAGTGATGGTCCACTAGACTCATCCTTTGATCTTTTGTTAACCGTGGAAACATACAACTAGAAACCTTTTCATGCACACTGCTTAAGCTACATAGTAGATATGGTGTGAATAGAGGTGGGTCTCCTAACTCCCACTATCACTAAATCCACTCCCAAATCATCTGCACATGATATTACCTTACTATAAAAATAAACCCTAGCCCTATGTGCAGATAACCAATCCATGCCCAAAATAATCCCATAAGAACCCAAAGGAAGGATATGAAGATCCAAGGTCATGGAAAAGGGTCCTAGGTCAACTATGCACTCCTTGACTAAGGATTCCATTGTGAGCTTAGCTCTAGAATCCATCTCCACATCCCAACTACAACTCGCCTAACTACCATCACCGCATAGCTATACTACAAAAGGAGAAATAAAAGAATCTAAGGATCCTGAATCAAATAAAATAGAAATAGAAATGCCATCAATGCTACATGTCGTCTCAATCACTATGCTCTAGTGCTCTTCCTCGATGGTTCTTGACCGATGCATATATCTTGTGGCTCCTAGCCATATCACCTATTAGGGCTCTAAAACTGGTGCCTTACCATTTTTATTAGGGTTTTGAGGGCACTCTCTCTAATTATTCCCAAGTACACCGCACCCATAGTAACTACTAGGTCCCCTCCAATGAGAATCGGCTCCTACAGGTACTCTAGTGGTTTGTTTTGTGGATCATGATGATCTTTCTGCTGCAGTACTATTGTGGTTGCTTGTTGACGAGCTCATGCGCGACCGAGATCTAGGTGGTGTGTGATTCCTAACTTGTCACCTAGGAGGAGGCCCTATAATGCATCCCCTATGAGCATCGAATCTCTATGGAGACCTTAATAGAGGACGAGTTCACCGTTGCTACTAAGGTGATCATGTTATGGTGGTCTCGAATAAATACTTTGCAAAACCATGTTTGCCACAAGGAGAAAAAAAAAAAAGATGACCCCCTCGAACTATTATCCTGTATCTACCGGATATGAATTCACACTCTGTATTTGGCCCACTTTGTCTTCCCCCTAGTCTCCTTCGTAATGTAGGCCTTCTCAATGGCCTATGCTAATTTCTATGGATAATGAATACACACTACCCCTCTAATGTTGAGGTTCAAGCCCCTGATGAACTCGGAGATCCTCACCTACTCATCCGGCATGCGCCTATGTACTAAAGCAAGTCTAGGAAGTGACTCTCGTTCTCTGCCACTGTCATGGATGCCTGATGTAGGTCATAGAACTCATATATCCTCTGTTGAATGAACCTCCTGGATAAATATCTTCTCTTGAACTACTCCTCAAGAGCTCCCATGTAACTATCTTGGAATCCACATGGAGATTCTACTCCTTAGTCCTCCACCAAACCTTGGCTCCATCTCTCAAAAGGTGGATGACAACATGAGCCTTTGTGTTGCTGGTACATGAACATAGCTTGAAGCATCCGCTCAAGCTGACCAACCATGCCTCTTCCTGAAATCCTCCAATGTCCCTAGCAAAATGAGATGGATGGAGTTTTAGAATCTCTCTGATGTGATCTACCATTGTAGATTGTTTTCCTCTAGGTCTCTCAACATGATCATCACGCTGCCTAGGGATCCTAGATTTGTCTATGTGTCTTGTAGCCCTGTCTCCATGACCTCTCTATGGTGAATCTTGTCTGACTAACTCCACATGGGATTTATCTTCCCTATACTCATCACTATGTCGTAGAAGGTGCACGAGCCTCTATTGATGGCTCTTTGTCATGTCTGCTAGGTCTCCCTCCTAAATATCCTTTGTATATAATGACATTAACGACCTATAGTGTTTGAAGTATCTAATGCAATATGGCTACTACTACCTAATTTGGGGGTGGTAAGTCTAGGTCCATGTGTAAGAACCCCTCATCTATTTTCGCACCTCCTACATAGACCAAAGCGAGAGTTATTTTATCATTCTAGGTTTTGTTTTAGTTTTCTAAGTTTTTTACATTTAAAATATCATGCCATGTTGTGTGATCTAGGTTTAAATATTCACTAAGTTTTCTTGTTACATCTTATGTTTCCAAGTGTTCCCGAGTCCAAGAGTTGAGCCCATCCTCCGATACCAAATGTAACGCCCACAAATTCGACGTTCTAAAATCACATTAAATCTTAATAATTATCTAGAAAGTTGTGGAAATTTGTTTTTGTTTTAAAAAGGTTACAAGGGTGTCAAACCCTAATATACATTTAATTAATTCCTACTAGTAATGCTACATTACATTGGATAGATTAGGTCTAGATAAATAATTAAATATTCTTAATTCATTTCTAAAGTCAATTTAATTACAATCTGCTAGAAAGTGCCATAAATTATTTTACTTGGTTAAATAGTTTTCCCCATAAATTAACATTCAAACCCATATTTATTAAACCCTTATCCTTGGTTACCTTAGTTCCCTTAAATTATTAGCTTTAATGTTTCCATAGAATCATTTACTAAAAACATACTAGAAGAGTTACATAATTAACTTAACATACAAGGGTATTAAATGGCCCCATTCACCCATTTTCACATACATTTAAATTATTTAATAGTCCATAATATTCATTCTTACCTAACAATTGTAGGGTTGATTCTTAACCCTTGGATCAAATCAATTGTGGCCACTAGATCTAAGAGTTCAAACCTAACCCTAACCATCCTTATGGAATTTTATTAAATCATTTTTCTTGCCCTAGCCTCCTCATTTGGTCTCTTTCTTTTCTTTAATTTACAGGTTGGAGGAGTGGATGCCATGAAAGCAAGGAGGGAAGAAGCCATGAAGGGATTCACTAGAATCAAGCTTAGTTTAGTTTAGATTGTGGATTTATTATAGAAATGTCTTCCATTTGAATATTGTAGAGGTTTACACTTTAAATCTAGAGTTATTATTTAGTTATTTCCATTTTTGGGTTCTCTATTTGGGAAAACCCTCTTTCCAATTAATCTTAGGGATTTGATACATTGAAATGCCCATTTAAAGATTTACATGTTCAAAATCATGAATTTATTCCCTTATAGTTTGTTGGTGGTTTCCTTTTCACATTTTATATGCTCGGATTTAATTTAAGTCAAGTTTAAATTGCATACATGTGATTTCTTAGTTTTTCCCGCGATAGTGATGAAACCTTCTGCTTAAAGCAGGTCGGCAGCCTCTTGGGACCGCTGCCCTACTTGGCTAATGATTCAAAATGCCGTTTCCTTTCCTAGGTGGTGGTTCGAGACTGCCACTCTAATCAAACCGACGCTTCAGACTCGCTCTGCTCAGATGGGGTGGCGGTCTTGTTCTTTGAAAACAAAACCAACATTTCCATAATTTTTTGAAAAATCAAATTTTCTAGAGTTTTTAAAGTCTATCCCTAGCTTAAATTCTTGTGTATAAATTCTCTAGTTAAAAGTTTAAAACCTTTATTCATGCCATGTCTTAAATTAAAAAATTCAAATATTATCTATTTCAATAGAATAAGAAAACAACTACAAGAACACTTTTCCAATAAAATTTCTTTCAAGTTCAAAAGTAGGAATGAAACTTAATCTATTTCCAAGATCATTGTTTTCTTTTCCATAAAAATAATGTAATTTTCAAAAAGGAACTCATTTTAATTTAGTACACCCTTCGATTTCAACTACAACCATTTACTCAAGGAAAGCACAAGTAATTGTTATTCATTTAAGATTTACTAAGAATACATTCCCAATGATTTACAACTTTCAAGTTTTCCTTTCATTCTTATAATAATGCATCTCCTACAAATAACAATGAAGTTCTTTTTATTTTGAGAATGAATCATTTTCTTACAATGCAAAGAGTTTTCTTTCCAAAATTCATCACAACTTAATAAACGAAATATGCAATACAAATTTTCATACCATACTACTAGTCTTCCACCTTAAGTGGGGATTACAAGAAAGGATTCTACAATGAAGGATTTTCTTTTACTTCTACAAAATCTCCAAGTCCCAAATATTCCACAAGAGCTCCACCATTTCTTCACTTCAATCACAACAAAAAATGGGGGAGAGGCAACACTCTTCACCTAACCAATAATCTAATGAAGAGAAGAAGCTATCCTCCTCATTAGCCCTCGAGCCCCAACAAAAATGTAATAAGGAATTAATATAACTCATGAAAACTAAAAAAATGCTTCCACATCACAATACAAAATTTCACAACCATTTAAAACACATTCAAACACAAGATAACATTCACAAGAATGAAACTATCAAAATATACAAGGCTTAAAAATGTAAATCCAATGAAGCAAAGGTCTATGGGGAGATCACTTATGCCTCCCAATGGGATTAGGTGCCCCCCTTAAAACCCTTAAAAATAAATTTCAAAATCCATAAACAAATATTATTCCTCCTCAAGATCCTCTTATGCCTCCCACATTCTTTTATGCCTCCCTACAATCTCTTATGTCTCCCTACAATCTCTTATGTCTCCCTCAAAAAACCAAGTAAGAAATGCAAGCATTTTACTTATTAAGGTGAGGAACCCAACCCAAATCCCTCCCAAAACATGAAATAAACTCTTATTCCTCCCTACAATAGAAAATACCCATAGCCTTCTCCTAAAATATACGTAGGCATTCTACCCAATATCCTAAAGCAAGCACACAATCAATCCACATCCATGCAATACACACATCTAAAAACAAACAAGTAAAAAGTGTAACTCCTACCTTTCCATAGTAATAACTTGATCGAATAATCACACTTCAAGCTCCTTCAATCTCAATCCAACTCTAAAAATCTCTAATACTTCAACAAGCACTCCAAAACTCTCCAATGCCAAAAATACAAGAGCACAAACAAATAAACTTGCATATATAGAAAAAGGGAAGAGGAGGGTGAGGTGGCTCCATGTAGGATGCCACATCAATTATCCTCAACTCCACATCATAATTAAAACCTCAACCACAAGGAACCATAAATTGGTGGTTGAGAGAAATGACAAGCCTCTTACACACACAATCCAAACCCACACCCCCTAAGGACATAATTTAAAACCCATGTAAGAAAAGTGCAATAAATGTCACTTTTTTCCTTACAAAACACATAATGGGGTCTATTTTTTACCCCCAATCCATAGGTAGGGTTGGTATATGAAATTAAGAGGTGTGGGACAAGCTTAACTTGTCCCACAAGCCTCCAAAAATGGCCCTTAAACCCAAATCCGAATTTCTCAAGGTAGAGTGTACAACACTCAAAGTCAATTACACTCAACAAAATCACAAAATTCAAAAGAATAACTACTCTAATAAATGGTCCCTTTTGTCACATCCCTAATTAAATTAATAAACATGATTAAATTACTTAATTAAGACACATTAATCAACAATGATTAAATAAATTACATCACAAAATAAATCACATACTCTACAATAAATAAAAGAAAAGGGAAAGAATTACACACAAATCCCATGGTCACAATTGGAGGTCATCCCCCCATTGTGACCATCATTGTATCTATCCAATATTCCACTATGGTTGGTCTCCTAACCCCCTTTTTATTGTTGTGATATAATTACCTATAAAATCACACAATACCTCCTTCGGCCTCGTGGCCGCATCAAATACATCAAAGATAAAATATACGCATATCAATCAATAAAAATCCTCATATAATTAAATCATCATCTCAACTAAACAATGTTATCATTTTTCTAAAATTTCAACAACATCTCAATTCTACCATTTCATTAATATCAGTAAGATCATGAGGTTAGTTCAAACGCTAGATCATACTCAACATGAAGATAATTATGAATTTCAATACATATATATGCTAACAAAACATCATCGTCATTAATATAAAATGTATCTCTACGTTTCTAAGAATACATAGATCATACTATGAATCACAATCCATCAATATTCAGAATATATCTATCATCTAACATCATGCTAAACCAAAATGATACAATAATATCCATGTATAAATTCAAAAATGATAGAAATCAAAATATAATAAGTGTCTAAGAGGAGTGGGCACTACAGGTGTTTAAGATGTGTCGCTTCACATTTTCCATCAACTAAAAATTGCCCCGAAAAAGTGACTACTAGAACATCCAAGAAGAAAATTTAAACATTAAAACTCGTCCCCTCCCACTTGCATGCATTCCAGATACGTTTTCTAGAGTTTAGGGATATATATATATATACACACACACACACACACACACACACACACACACACACACACACACACACACACACACACACACACACACACACACACACATATATTATTGACTGCAACACTAAATGGCTCAAAAAACTCGCAATCGAGGGGAATTAAATATCCCTCCCCTTATAAGAGCATTGTCCTCGATGTGACAAAACACCGAAGCTCCAAGGATAAGTAAGAAAGAAATTTAAAAATGACACATGTTGTTTAACGAAACAAATTTTCAATACAATGCAACCACAAGTAAATTAATATTGGCAATATCTTAAATTTTAATGGTCTGTGAAGATTGGTAGTTAGTTATCTTTTACTTTAGTACTCAATCGACTTTTCTTTACAATATTTCTTAATATCAAATTCTTAGTATTCATTGTTTATAATTTCAATTGTCTCGTGTTCATGGGTTGCCAACAATAATCAATCACCTCAAGATGTCACACAAAACTCAACACAATGAAAATGACCCACAAGAAATCTTGCTAACATACCTTCACGATTGTATCATGTCATAAGACCTCTAATTCCACCATGGAAAGATAACAAGTAGTCCACATAACAAATAATTTCTAACAATTATGTCATAGGCATAAATCCAACACACACATGTGACTGAAAAATAGAATCATCACATTGATACATATACAATTGGTATCACATGACCCAAAGACCATGACAATACCTACATAGTTCCAAGACAATATCCAATAGTACATACCAACCAAGGGGAGTTTCAATCCTCAATCATAACAATGTCTAACAAAACTCACAAGAGTACACATAACTCATAACACCAACTCCACACATCACAAAACATCACAAAACAACTCCATATATCTCCCAAAACATCACAAATTAACTCCATATACCTCCCAAAGAGAAATAATCATAGTGCCAAAACCAAGACAGTCACTCAACCATAGAGCCCCATCTCCTTATTTCTCCATATCAGGTCACTCAACCATAGAGCCCCATAAATAATATCGGGTCACTCAACCATAGAGCCCCATCAATAATATCGGGTCACTCAACCATAGAGCCCAATCTCCTTTCTCCATTTAATATGTTCAGTCACCCTATGGCCCTAGACACATAGAGCCCCATCACCCCCACCCAAGTGGTGTAGTAACCAATAGTTCAAAAACTACACGACGCTATGACCCCCTTGAGTATACCCCCATACAATGAAGTAGGTCCATAGGTCCAACCACTCCATGGTGAATCCCATGACCCTATTCCAACACATTACAACATTAGAACCAACATAACAATCTATTTAAAATGCCAAGTGGAAAAAAATACCAAGCCTTGGGCTAGGCTATAAAACTTTTAAACATGAAAAGAAAATTTTAAACTAAGAAAAATAAATGGCTAATTAGCCATAGTTAGTGTAAAAATCTACATGTTAGTGCAACAACCAAATAAAATGCCCAAAATATAAGAACACATCAATCAAGAAAATATTGGTTCTGACAAGAAAAGAGATAATGATCAATTTATGAATAAAATATGTATAGATAAATAACACATTACAATCACTATGTGGCCTTATACGGCCACCAAAGGGGTACTCATCGAGTTGTTGGCACTTGGATATTGAGCCTCAGCTCACAAAATAACATGTCAAATAATATAATTGTCATCATCTCTGCCTGAATCATCCCTCCATACTCCCACAAGGCTCAACATAGTCTTAACATGGTATAGGTTGTCATTCACTGAGCCTAAGGTGTTCACAAAACACAATATACATGGTGGCCATGCATACCAAATGAACAAAAGTGGGTTTTCAATCTATGTAAGACTCCACTCCCTATCAGTACTTGGCTTGAGTGACTAGTCAATGGTACACCAATGCTAAGGTACACATAGGTCATCCATACAAAAACCATATAGGGAGAGATAAAAAGGTATAGTTCATCATCTATTGAACCTAAGGTGTTTGCAAAACACAATATATGGTGCCCATTAGGAAATCTGCCATATATACAAAAAAACAGAGGTGGATTTTCAATCTATATGTAAGACTCCACCTCCTATCTCGTACTCAGCTCGAGTGACTGGTCAACGATACTCATTTCCTCTCTCCAAACATACACTTTTTACCAATTTCTTCCCTTAGGGTTAGTTAGTGTAAGGTTCACAACATAACACATAACTACATTACTAACACAATGGTGATTCATGCACATTAACCATAGCGTCTTATGCATGGTATATATATAGGGTATAACACAATAATTAATTTCATGGGTTACAATACATCATGTTTCCACATAATACACCCAAAGTGCAAGCACTATACAATAGGGGTCATATGATCACCATATGCCCCTAAATCATGACATGAACCATCACATATTACACGAATTATATGTATGATGAACACAATGAATAACATTACAACATATAGTCAATTGCAATACAACATGGTGATGCACATAATTCATCACAACATGGTGACGACATCATGATACAATCCAATTCACTATACACCAATTGTTTTTATACAACTCATCAACATACCTACATATCAAAGAATAATAAGACACTCCAACACTCTAATCTGCAATAATATTATTTTCACACACAAAATGGTGGTACATCACCTATGAACTCCTTATTAAATCCACAAAAGGAAATCAAATACTCTCATCACAAGCACATCAACATGATAACAAATACGCACTAAGTGACATGCACAACATGTGCATTCATAATATCAAAATTACAACATTGGTCACATCACACATATATCACATTACTCTTCCCATCTCCACCACCACCATGCAAGATCATCACAACTCCAATTTATCCCAGAGGTTTGAGAGCATGAACCTCCTCTCTGATACCATATGTAATGCCCACAATTTCAACACCAAAGTACAATAGAAAATTTTGTAGAATATTTTTTTCCATTTCTCATAACATGACACCACATGGGCTCAAATAGAAAAATTCAACATCACATAAGACACTTACATAAGCATGGACCCACATATACAACATGATAACATAGGGTACACATCAATGTCTTACTCAAATGGTGTAAACCAAGACAATGACCCAACTACAGTAAGGCACACAAGATAGGCATACTCCACAACATGGCCTTTTTATGGTTTACATATTTATTACATTTATTTTTCCATTATATAACCTTATAGGTTTCCAGTGAATTAAATTAGTAAGGGTGTAAAATTTCCTTTTTCTAAAACTTCAAATACTTTATTTTTGTATAACATTAGCCTTTAAAAGAGAATGCATTGTTGGTTCCTTTCTCAATTTCCATTAATTATCCACAACTCATTTGTTAATTAAATTCATTTTAAACACCTACGAGCCTCCCAATATTTATTCTTACATTAAAGGTTTGTTTCTCAAAATATGTTTAATTGACGTTAAATTTTATCCTCATTATGAAAAGGAACTAACAAGATGTTAAGGTTCTGCTTTTTCGAGACGTATATTCAATGTTTAAATTTTACCTTTGCTAGACAAGGGGAACTATCATGAGGTCAAGGAAGGAATTCTTAGGATTTAAGGGTGATTTAGATTCAAGATACCTCTTCCCATAAACATCCTTCCATCATAGTACCCTATTTTTCCTGTTACAGTTTTCTATAGTTCAACAATTAGTTTAAGTCGATTTAACATTTACACGTCATAATTATTTTTATAATATAAGAGTTTTTGTTGGCTCAAATGCTTGATTTCTCCAAGAAAAATTTGTATTTTTTTTTTTCTAAACAAGAGATTGCCTAAATAAATTATGAATACTTCAATCATAACTTTATTCCTAAATAAATATCTTATTTACTCTTGTTTTCCATTACTCTTACATGGTTACTTTGGAATCTTATTTGCCATATTTTAGAATAATTATAATTCAAATGACACATAATTTACACTTAGGGATTCATGACTACAAGGAGTGGTGATCATGTACCTAATAACTCATTTAATCACTCTTAAAAACCCAAGTATTAAAGCATATAACAAGACAACCCAAAAACTATATGCTTTTAACCTTTCTTCCAAGGAACTATTTAAATCGTTGGGTCAAAATGCATAAGAGTTTCTTTAAACGATAACCTTAAGGGAGGTACCACAAGCTATGAACTTCAAAAGCATTATAGGGTGGACACTACACCCTACTACAAGGTAATAAAAGATATCCCTAATATCTTTAACTCATAAACCATCGAGAAACATGAGGTAGTCAACTATTACACGCTAAGGGAATACTTTTATCTAAGAAGGACAAAGGGAGTTCAAATTCACGTTATAAAATTTTATGCATTTGAAAATCCTTCCAAGGTAATATATACAATCATTAGTAATAATACATCATAGCTCTGATTTTCATTAGCATCATAAGAGGTCACTCAATGTATTACATTCATTTATACTCGAGGGTTTCTACACCCTACCACAAGACAAAATTAGAGTAATCAAATGTCCCTTCCTTGCAAATCCTTTGTGCTACTTGAGGTATTCCAAGACTACATTTTCTCACTTTCGTTTAACACTTAGCATATAAAAGGTTCCATTAGGTTTAGTTTAATTCCAATGCACTCAGGGGTCTAGGTCTGGCTATAGTTCAGTTTAAGTTTTGAAAACATATTTATCCCATTAAACCTTCATAACGGACAAATGTGTAAAGTTCTTACTAGTGAAGGTGAAATATTTATCTGAAAGGAACTAAAGAGAGCATTAACACGAGTTTAATGCATAGTACAACTAGTGCACTAACTCCACTCATGTTAATAGGATCTTATGAAGGATTCATTTAATGTTGAAGGTATCCCAAACTATATTCTTAAGAATATGGTTGACCACTAGGACACCAACGTCCAACGTGAGTATTGAACTCTAACTCTTCCATGAAGATGAGCGGACCTACGACATCAAGAAGTGTTTGTCCTATTTACACTATGAATGATAATGTTACTCAACTAGTCTATTGCTTCATGCAAGGACACTTAAGTTATAGAAATGGTCTTTGAATAATTTTCTTAAGTGTAGGACAAGAAGTCCAATTATGAGGATTAAACTACTTCTTTAGACATTAGGGTTTTTCAAACCTAGATGTGACATGATCAAAGGGAGAGTACGAAAAGGTTGAATACTAACTCCATTTATATGGTTTAAAAACTATAAGTTACTTCCAAACATTTTGATTTCTTCTATGAACCACAAGAACTATTAGGTAAGTGATTGTTTCAATCGTCTAAACCATGAGATCTATATTTAAATTCAAATGGGCTTAACACCTATAAAGTGAACAAGATGCTTTTTACCCATTTACAAAATTCAACTATCTTCATTGTTTATCTAGCTAACATAGTTGTTCCTACATCAATTATGTGTTACTCCTACTAGTGTTGTAAGGTTAGCTTTAACACAAGGTAGATATAAACAACATAATTTTCCAAGTACAATGCCTAAAATATAAGATTCCAAAGGGAACAATAGTCTTTAACACACTAATTTTTATAATTCAATTATCTTTAATTATCTTTCATTTAACATTCGTGATTTATATTAATTTACAATATCTTAATCTCATCTCATTGATTACAACATATCACACTCTAATCCTTCTTGTTCAAAGTACATCTGTAACCAATGTTGCATCAGTCCTAGGAATGAGTATGGAAATCCCCTACACTCAAGCATAAATCCACACATTCATAATTTCTAACATTTTCAATTAAATAGAAGATAGAGAGATAGGGGGAAGAGGAAAATAAAATAAAATTCATGCATTCATGCATTCACATTCAGAATTAATATTTTGGTATAAGAGAGAGAGAGTAAGGATGAGAGAGAAAGTTAAGATACATTTAATTTTCCATTCACAATGTCATAACCATTTTCATTTCATTTCCATTATCATTTCATTTCAAACCAATTCACATTTCCCAATTCATTTATGTTTTCAAATCAATCAAGTATCATAGTCGTTTCTAGAGAGAGAAGAGGGTGGAGAGAGAAAATCACCATACATTTCAAATTTCATTTATACAGATAAAATATCGAATCAAAATTATGCATAGCATTGCAATGGTATTACGAGGTCACACGCATGGCTAGAAGTCAAACAAGACTCAAAAAGAGGATTCTAGCTAAGGTTGAGGAAAATGACAAAAACATCAAAAGTGCCTACAAGAAGGGTCTTGAAAACACTTGGTTTAAGTTTTATCACGAATTTTTATGATTCCTAGTTACTCTCTCATATATATATAATTCATTGTGTCCGATGTAGTTAATTATGATGAAGAATGCAGCTCAAGTTACAAGGGTAACTTCGGGGCCAGATATCGTAATTACATCGCAGAGCTCTTATCGCACAACAACCAATGGGCTTCAAAACCCAATTGTAAAGTTAGTATCTCAAGGAATTTTTAGTAAACTAAAGGTGGGTTAGGATCCTCTTGTTGGTATTCTAAAGGTATGAGGTTTTTGTTTTTAGTTTCGCTGCCTAAGCGAAAACCGTAAGCTGAAACTGATCGTGTTTTATTAAAACGACCATGTCACCATAAATGATTGATAAGCTAAGGGGGTTTATGAATACGACTTGCAACAACGTTAAATAATTTCAAACAACTTGATTAAGTTTCCCTAAGGTTTTCCATGTTACCAAGGGTCATGCAAAGAGTTTTGGTTTTGCGATACATTTAGGTGTGACGCCCATGCATGTAACTTTCAATATTAGATTTTTTTATGTTATGAGAGTTCACGTCAAGGAAAGATTTTTTCATTTATTGGAATTATTCTCCCTATAATTCAACATTTAATTTTGAAAAATTGGAAATGATGAAGCAAAATTTAATGCAAGTGAAAAGGGGAAAACCATACCTTTTTCTCAAAACTCATAATCACCACAATCACTAATGTCCTAAAGGCCGCTTCACTCTCTAAAATTTTATCAAATAGTTAACATGCTTGCTGAAATATTCCCTTTTACTTTACTTGAAATATCTAAAATCACTCCAATAAAACCATAGGAATAGGTAGCACTCTCAAAATATCATGACACTATGAGAATAACATAACGTAAACCGCATGTTTGATAGAATGGCCCTCCTTAAACTCAAATTTATCTACAAGTCACCAAATCATCCCTTATTTAATTTGTATCTTTCCATTGGCTACAAATAGTATGAATGACATTTGTACCAAGAGAAGTCATTCAACACTCACGTCCTTTGTAATTTTTTTTGGATGATCAAGCTCCAACAACACATCAAGTAACTTAAGCATGGACCACATATGGTTATCGTGGGTCCTTTTTATTAGTCTCTGAATGAGAAAAAATTTCCTTCCAACCACCCTATTGGATGTTATTGATGCTTGAATGGATCCCAAAAATTTCTCTACATCTCCTTTTTTGGCTCAGGTGGGTTGTATGGTGGCAAAGGTGATATGGTCAGGTCAAACACCTATGAGTCAGCATTGTTGAAAAAATAGATGAGAATGGAAAAATGAGGGCTCACATGGAGGAAGAGTGAAATGGATAAATATTGCATAGAAAAGTGTGGGATAGAAGGAAAGGAACTTTCTATGTCAAAATCAACTCAACAACTACTTGAAATATAATAAAAAGAGTAGGAAAATGAAGGGGTATCTATAGTCTACCACGACAATGTTGAATAAGGTTATAGTGCACGTAGCACAACTCGTAAAATCAATACAGCTAGACAATATGCCTCCTAACCCTCGAGATTCTTCTTCTATTTTACATACATCAAAAACAATCGGTAGGGAGGACGGTAGTTTCCTTACTTCTTTGAACCTACTTTAGATATAGGAATCAATACAGATCACCAAATTATAGATAGTAATATGAGGGGATATCATGATACAGATTTATCCCTTATGCAAGGATGATTTAACCCATATGATACTGATTTTAGACGGCTATTGCTGGAGCTCCATGTATCACAAATCCCATGTACCTATAGAAATACTAGGGAATTTAGCAACATATATTTTAACACAATATGACAACTATCAGCACAAAGATGCTCTTTTTGGCATCATTTTACCATTTCAATTGACCCCATGTTATTTCTATTACTACCTTAAACACTTTTAGAACCATTCCCAATTTATATAGAACACTTAACTCACTTTTGTCTCATATTATTGTACCCCAAGCCTTTCCCACCACTTTTAGAAAAAGGACAAGATCAACACTTCCAATTCTATCCTAGAAAAAAAGTAGAAGTTTTTTTTTCCTTCTCTTCCAAATATTCATTTTGTCCAATGGAACACCCTTTAAGGTTAGCCTATATTTGAACTATGGGTGATTTTGTATGAGAAATCCACCTAGAGATGCCTATATATTAAAAACCACATATATCCTTTATAAAATGACCTTTGCAAGATAAAAACTTAGAGATCATTAACATTTGAGCTTAAGGCACTCTAGAGTACACAAACTTATTCCTCAAGCATCAAATCAAGTCTAAAATATTCTATTTTTTTAATCTAAAGTTTCCATTTTTCAGTTCTTTTCATGTAAGAGAAGGGTAATAGTATTGCATTGATTGATTATATAGGTAGAGTGAAGGGCTGTCATTTCACTCACATGGGAAGTAGACATGTGTAATTTTAAGAATGTATCCTCAAAAATTTTATAGTATCCCAAGGAATCCTAGTTGATAGATATCATTCCATTGGATGATCTTTGGAAAATGCACCACACTTGTAAATTGACTAGTTATTCCATTAATTCTTTGAAAAAAATTATATTATCTAGAAAATTAAATATAACATTTAAAGAAAGATGTAATAAAACCCCCATCTCTTTTCAATTATTTCTTATTAGAGTGAAATATATTCTCTTGCTAGTTCTATAAAACTTCACAATTAACTTGTTTTTTTGTAAAAATAAAAGGTCATCAAGCCATATATATCCATGCTTTTATCTTTTAAGTGGTATATCTATTTTTCTTATCATACTAGATAGATCACTATATTGGTATGTGTGATGGTCAAAATTATTATTATAGCATAAATCATATGATCAAAAAATTATTCAATTACAAAATTTCTCTATGATATTTGTTATATTCCATTTATAAAATACTACAATGAAAAAAACATGAATGTAAGTATATCTAAAAACGTGTGATTTGGTAGTTCAAGTGAATTATATGAAGGCATAAGAAATAAAAAAATACCTTTTTTCTTTTTTTATCACATGCATTGATCTTATTGGAAGAGCCATAAACCTTCACAATAAATATTACTTCAAGAAAAATTAAACAATCCATTTTTACAAGCAAAAACTCATAAAATTTGCAAGAGGTAAATATTAGAGTTGACTTCAACTCCACTCTAAAAAAATTTAGACAATTTTTTTGAAACCATGAAGATGACATGATGATTTGGTCATAGGCCTAAAGTTCTTGAATAGATAAGTATCTTACATCTACATTTGGATCTTCATTGAGCTCAATAACATAGGGATGAATAGTATGTATCACAACCTAAATAGATATATACCACATAATATAGTTTGTGTGTGTGTGTGTGTGTGTGTGTGTGTGTGTGTGTGTGTGTGTGTGTGTGTGTGAAAATGAATTTACTAGGATGTCGTTATTCAATTAGTTGAATTTATTTTTTAGTCCATTTAACTATCTAGATACATAATGTATAATTATAAATTTCACTTGTAATATTTGTTATAATATTTTCTATAGATAATATATTAATAAGTTTACACTTAAATCCACATAATGTTTATAGAGAAAAGTATCAATTTTTTTTTTTGAATTGATTGGATTCTACTATTAATGACATAACGTAGAGTTTTTTAGAAGTTAAATTCTCTTCAAACCCTAACCCTAGCCCTACCTTATCTATATAAGATCATGAAGAGTTAGTTTTGTTCATATCAATATAGAAATATGTGAATTTATGCCAGAGATTTTAATATAAAGAGTCAAGCACTTTACGTGTTCTAAGTCCGTGATATATATTTATTTCATGTTTTTATTTATTTATCACATATGCATGTATATGGGTATACTTTTATAGTTATTTACAATTTATTTGCGAATAAAAAGTAAATTTAATATCATATCGACTAATATAAGCTTCACTTTATGTCACGCAATTATAAAAATAATATTTATAGTTTTAAACTTTTTCTCGCATACTTAAATATATTGCAGTTTTGATCTAAATTTAGTGGCCTATTGTAAACAACCAAGAACATGATCGCAAATTTTCCTTTTTTTGATAGGTGTTGATAAAAAAATAGTTAAAATAATGGGGTACTAAGACTTGAATCTAGTCTTTTTATAGAATACTACTAGGTTAGAAATATACTCTAAAATTTGTAAAATTCATAAGAGATATAATTTTGAGAAAAGTGGTAATCAATTTTACCTAATATGTGTTGTTAGGGGTTATGCCCCAAAACCAAAGCCAATAGATAAAGCACTATATACATATTTTAGATTCCACGTACCTCGTGATGTATAGGAAGTGCCAAAGATTTTATTTTTTTGCCAATAGGAATCCTTTTGTCTGTTTCATTTTATGGTGCATCAATAAGTGGTTAACCTTAATAAATTTATCTCGACTTACCTTATAGATGGGATGGTTTGTCTATAGGAATGGTGGAATCCTTTGTAAGTGAACGGTTTGTAACATCAATTTATTTCACTATTTACGAATGGAATAAGTATATCAAAAAGCATATAGATTAAACACTCCCAACATAGTAATTCTTTAAAATATTAGGTATACTAGGAAGCTTAACATACTATTACCATATCAATTTTCAAATATTAAATTCCAATTGCATTTTTTTGTACAAAAACCTTTTCTAGTAAAATTATAATTTTTTATTTATGTTTGGCCTATAAAACATGTTTAAATACATTATAGATTGATTGATATAATATTAATACACAAACCCTATTCAATTACTACATGAAATTTTTATTTTAGTTTTATTCTAAAGCTTATTGTTATCCATTTTGCCCACCCCCGGGTAAAATGGATAACTAGGCAAATCGACCAAACACCGAGTAGGGCCACCATAGTGAAATCCAGGGTTATAGATAAAATTTAGGATTTGGTAGCAATTACTGAGCTTTTAGGAAGGTTCGGACTCAATCAAACCATTTTTCCCTTTTGGGTGCTTTAGGATTAGAGCTCCACTAAAGTAAAACGGGCTCCCGTGCCCGCATTTGGCAAAAATGGGAAAAGCATGGGAAGAACAAAAAAATTAGGCTTCTAGGCATTCCATTCCTTCCCCTCAACCATTTAGCTTGAAGGATTTAGGAAAAATTGCAAAATTTTGATTAAAATGCCCAAATGGGCTATTTGGAAACCGAGCCAAAATGGCTCTACGAGCTTCAGATAAGTCTGAAGGAAAGGCTAAGTGGTTAGATCTCGCGAATTATGTTAGAGTGGCGCAGTTTCATCATTGGTAGCATGGAGTGATGTAGTGAGTTCACAAAGGTTGGGTGTATCACATCATGGAGACATTGTGTTGGCTCATCGAGCTAACTCGGCAAGTTGGGGATCAATTTAAGGGACGCCAATATCATGGGAAAATTGGAATCAAAGTGCGAGCATGCACCAACATGGTACATGTCGAGGAGGATAGTGCAGATGCATCGTGAAACCCACATCCGATTCAAGTGGGGGCTCATTCGGTGTGTCGAGACAAGTATAAGGCATGCAAATTAGAGTTTCATGTCGGGAAACACCTCGATGTGACATGGGATGCAAGGTGGTGATTGATCCGAGCCCAAAAACAAGGCATATGGTGATTCATTCTCGCATATGGCTCGAGAGGACGTGTTGGGTGTGGTAAGTTAGAACTTGGCAAGGGAGAGCATGTTGGGAGAGGTTGTTGGGTCTCCATGTCGGAAAAATATGATGTTCAAGCACCTTGACAACCAATGTTGTTGTAATTTAAAATCTTCCTCCAATAAAACTAACTCACTGCCGAGCTAAGCATGTGAAACCGGAATTGGAGGTGCATTTGCATAGTGTAATTTGTTCCCCGTATGCGATGCAACATAAAACCCTAAACCCAACTTGTATGATGAGATATCTCGAGGAGGTAGGTAGGAAGTTGTAGTGGTAGGTGGAGTGAGTTAGGAGATAAGCCAAAAGTGTCTTTCACTCTAACCTCCATAAAGTTTTCCATGTTTGTTAGATTTGGGATAAATTATAGTTGTTAGAAATGTTGAAAGCCCCACATCATGAAATGATTAAAATTAAAAAAATTAGGATGAGGTGGGAGAAAATAAGGTATTAAGTTAGAGTACAATGGATACCATACCTACGAGAAAAGATGGAGTAAATATAAGTATGGGAGCCATTCCTTCTAGCACAAGGTGGAATACAATGAAAAATGGGATAACCAAGAAACCCCATCCTTATGACAAGTGAAAAGATGATTTTAAAATGTGGTTGGGGTTAAATTTTTAGTTCTTATTCCCTCCTCTCATCTTCTTCTTGTTATATAATATAAAGGGGATGCACATTAAAAAGGGTTAATCATTTTTTCCTCACATGCACCCCTTTCTTTCTTTCAGCTTGGGTTGTTGTGAATTTCTTGGAGCTTCAAGCCTTCACTCCAAAGTTTGTAATGGAACTCTTGCCTCTCCCTACTATGATGTACTATGCAAATTTAATGGATCAATAAAATTGTGTTTGTGTTAATATCTCTAACCTTGCATGAATATGTTGTCTCCTCTTTCCTCCCTTCATTAATAGGTATTATGTGCATATTATGGTTTCCATTGTAGGGTTTTGGTTTTTTTCTTCTTATTCAGGAATGGTGTAATGTGTGCAATCTGTTATGTGGTGCATGTCCACCCTCCCCAAGTTCATTCATTCTCTATTTTTCAGGATAGAAAAATTGTCTAGCAACCCCTTTTGTTGTGCTATCACACGTATTAGTGTAGAATTTCATTTTCATGCACTCTCTCCATCCATCTCTCCTTGGAAGTGTTAGATTAGGCTTAGGTAGTAGTTTTTCTTGCATTATGAGTAGTGTAGTATTAGGATTAGGAAGAGGAAGTCGGCCTTCTCTAGAGATCCATCCCAAGCCCGTAAGTCTCACAACTTGAGGGTTGGTACCCATGTTAGAAAAATTAGGGATCCATAACCAAAATCCCATGGTGCTAATTTTTTTGCCACAACACTTATTCATCTACGATAAAACATTATTTTTTAAGTCTAGATCTATAAGTTTAAAGACCTAGGTTATTGATATAGTTTTAGAGATACATTTTCTATAAAATTTTGATAATAGAATAATGAAAAGGGAATTTTTTTTCTAAGGTTACCTAGGGAGATGGCCCTATCCCTTGGTTGCATCACAAGCCCACACCAGCAAGGGAACCATCTAAGGATGGAATTTTAAGCTCTTAGCTAGCCCACAAATTAAACCACATTATCGTGGTGCCCTATCACCAGGGTATCCAAACAATCGGTAGTAGGCCACCTTAACATAGAGCTGATATTCAACCTTGGACCTCCCAACTATTAGGATACCCAAGAACTGTTACACCACTACCCATTAGATAATGAAAAGGGAATTATAAAAGGCATGTTTAGTAGAAAATATAAAATGGAAATAAAGTTTTTTTCATGAGGAACTTAGGTATAATTTGTTCCAAGAAGGAAGGGAAACAATGTTTCCATATGAATTGAAAAAAGAGTATGATAAATTTTATTTCCATGTATGAGAAAATTGTACCATTATGATCCGCTCATTAAGATTATCATTTCAATGTTTATCTTTGGAAAAAAATTATAAAGCCTTTTTTCATATAAGTCGATGTACCACTATGATTTGATCATTAAGATTCAATCATTTTAAAATATATTATTGGAAACACTTTTCATTAAAAAAACCATATAGAAAACTTTTGGGCCATTTTTGACCAGTAATGAGTTTATATACTTCAAGATGCATGAAATAAAGTCAATTCTCATGAGTTTTAATTAATTCAATATTAAAGGGAATATTATTGATGTGATCCCCTTTACTGCATTGTAATGAATGAATACTATCCACATCTTGATATTATCAAATGTGAAAAATCAAAAATTATTATTATGAATCTAAAAGTATAATAGGCGCTTAGAATCCCTCTTGTTGAAGTTTCTTTTTCTAGGGTCACATAGAGCCTTGTTCAGTTTGAACTACCTTATATTTTTTTGGAAAGGATAGTAAGATATAAGTATTCCAACTAAAAAAATGTTATGCTCTTGTTCTAGATAATTGTCCCATGAATGAGAAATTAATCACTCAAGTCAAACTCTTGCAGAGACTTCTTATTGTTGAGATTGGTAAAAATCCAATGACACAATCATTATAAATCTTCTATCTAAAATGGATTATCCTTACTCAAGTGTTTCTCAAAATTCTACACATAACAATACTCTTTGGGAATCTCATATGTGGCACCAAAATTTGACAAGTTCTATGAGTAACTTTAGAGATAAAAACAAAAAAATAATTTTATTGGTGACATTCAACCTAAAGGTACTAAGTCAGTAGGAATTAGTAATCAATGGTTCTAATTTGGCATCACAACTTAATGATAGAAAAGAAAAGGGATCTTCCAAGGATTAAGGTAAAATAAATAATTGGTGTAATAGAAAAGATCATAAATGGAAGGCTCTTCCCTTGTTAAGAATTTGATAAAGAGAAAATGAATGCCAAAATTGATCAAGAATATTGTAATTATTTTAGTAACCTAGGCCATGTTGAGCATCACTATTTCAAGAAAATGTCAAGGTTAGAAGAAGAGATGAAAAAATGTAGCTTCCTTCTAGGATGTGAAGCTTATCTTTCTATAAAACTAATAGGTTCACCATTAAATGAATGGATTTTGGTTTCAGAATCCTCTAACCATATGAAAAATTAGAGTTCACTATTTTAAACTCTAAGGGAGCTAGATGACTAAAAAAAATTAGGTAGCAATAATCATCTTGTCATTTAAAAAATATCAATTGAGATGAAAAATGGTATTTAGTAAAGTCCTCCATATTATATTCTTTTTTGAAAACTTATCATCCATCTACTAGATAAATCATTATGGCAAAGGAAAAAATGTTGATTTTACCTCGCAACAAAGTTGTTATAAAAAAGTAAAAGACTGGAGTTGTTATTTTAGTCGCTAATAAGGATAACCATTAGATAAATTATACAAGTTTGAAATATTTATGTTTAGTCAACCTTCACACTAAAACATTTTGACATAGATAAGTTGTATTTTAAGTCATTATTAACTCACCTTTAAGTTACCAAATATGGTTTTTTTGAATCACAACTAGGTACCCTAAAGTTAAATTTAAAGTCATAAAAATGACTTAATGACAATTTAAAATGTTACTTTAAATGACGAATTATAAAGTCACATTAAAGACACCTTAATGTCCCATTAAAGACCACATTAGGGTGATAATAGGATGACTTAAAATGTGATTTAAGGTGTTGTAAAATGCATCTTTATTTGTGTCTTCATCGAAATGTTAGGATTCCTTTAACTAGGACTTTAGGGTGACTTAAAATTTAAATTCATATATGACTTGTTTTCACCTCCCTAGAGTTTTGAATTTTCTTTTCTAATTTTAAAATTTTTGTGTTAGGTGACTGCTAAATTCCCTTGTAAAGGATCCCCTAAGAAAGAGCTAGTTTCAAACAGTTAGTCATTTTTCAAATTTTAAGTTTTAAGGATTTTTCAGTGATATGCGGGTATTTTGGCTTTTTCTGTTCCTCATGTCCCAAGTTCCTCTGGCCATGTGTTCCCTATTTTTTTATTATTATTGCTTTTCCTTTGTTTTCAGTCTTTTTATATTTTCAAAGAAATGGTGTCCCGATGTCCCAAGGGTTGTCTGTGTCAAATATTTCCAACTTATCCAATTTTAGTATGTTGTGGGTGTTTTGGCTTTTCTTGTCCCGTGTGTCTCGAGTTCTCCCCGATCACCATTTCCTTGCAAGTCCACATTTTTTTATTTCCATTAATTGTGTTTATTTCGGATTTGCGTTTCCCAGATGTCCCGATGTCCCTCGGGGACAGCTTATGCAAGTTTTTTCCTCCTTTACCACAAATCAGCTATTTCAAATTATTGCGCGTCCCAAATGTCCTAATGTCCCTTGGGAAATTTGTGCACATTTGTTCCACCTTACCTCATTTATTTCATCTCACCAACCTACTTGAGTTTAAATATGTATAAATAGTCAGGTAATTGATCATTTTCACCACCTTGCTCACATTTTCTAGAGACTGTTTGAGTCCCCTTTTCTCCACCATTTTTAGCCATGGTCTAGTACTCCTCCATTATTTTCAAATCTACAGGTGCAAAGAGAAGATGTGAATCGTCAAGGTGTTGATCGAGGAACTAAGGGATTTTCTCACGAGATATTCTTCTCCTGTCATAAAATGAAGATCAATTTTAAGGGACATGAGCACCTCTCTACCTTAGAGACGGCTATACTAGATATTGGTGATAGTGAAGCTCAACACCTCAACTTGGACAATTTTTGGGTGCACATTAAATGTCAAAACCGTTATCCCATTGCCTAGCTAATCAAGAATAATGGAATTACAGAGGTAGGAGTTTTTATAATTTCTGTCCAATGCACCGATACAGCTTCTCACTTGTAGTTCCTGTTTCAACCCTGATACAAAAGATATTGTTAACCCTCAAGGGTAGGTGGTGGATTGACTTGATGAGGAATGTATTCACACTACTTTCATAATTCCTACAATTGAAGGCTTGAATATTCTTACTAAGGATTAGGAGAAAACTCTTTTTGATCAAGATAGTGAATGGTACAAGAGTAGAGTGGCCAAATCTTGGTTTAAGAACCCAAAGAAAGGAGCCTCAAGGCTACCCAAGACAATGTTCAAAGTTGATTTCCATGAAGAATTGTTAGATGTCATCACTCTATTGGCCAGGATAATGGGAATTCCCTCCACTAATGAGTTCCATTATTGGATGTGCCCCTATATCAATATTATATGTGAGGGTAAGAAAAAATTAAACTAGGTAGGAATAATTTGTGATAGCCTGATTGAGCAATTGGAAAATGTTCAGAGGACTCAAACCTTCTACATGACCTCCTATCTGATGTACACCATTTTGGCTTACAAAGAATGGTTGGGTTTTTCCCCTATAGAAGACAAGAAAGATGCCCCTATTTATATGTATCATCCACAATTGACTCTGAAGGTCAACAATCATCATTTTAGGAGGGTGAATGATGCATTCACTATGTACATTGTTAAGTTATTGGAAGGGGATACTGCT
Organism: Taxus wallichiana var. yunnanensis; assembly: GCA_018340775.1. Classification (NCBI taxonomy): domain Eukaryota; kingdom Viridiplantae; phylum Streptophyta; class Pinopsida; order Cupressales; family Taxaceae; genus Taxus; species Taxus wallichiana. The sequence continues at coordinate 294,275,645 of CM031234.1, read as the reverse complement.
AGGAGATTCTCATATGAGGAAAAACAACTGATCAATGTTTATGGCAGCTTTTTCACTCAGTTCAGAAATTTTCATATATACGTTTGACTGGATTTGAGGGGAAACCCCAAAACTATTATGTAATGTAATGATAAAATGGCTCTAGTTGAGATATGCAGATAGTTGGATAAACTACATAGAACCTACAGGGACAAGAAGATTGTAGGTATTCAATTCCCAATCACATTGGGTAACTACACTTGTAAAACTACTTTGGATGCCTAGAACATTGATAGAACCATTGCTCCTCTTACCCTTCACTATTATAAGCCCAGAACCTACTTTGACATTAAGGAGTTCATTTCCACCAACTTTAGAATGGGTTATTAGCATCTTTCTTATATTGAAGACTACTGGGTAGATTTCTCTGATGATTATGAAGCCCGGAGAAGGTAATATGGAATATTATCTCTGCAACAAATCATGGATTTTGGTATATATGATTTTCCTAAAGGATTGGAAGATGATGATGAATAATTGCAGTCTCTTGAGTATGAGATATCAATCAAGCATACTCCTATTGAAACCATTGATTGGTTTGACAAGGAGAGAGATGATTTGAAGGAGCTCAAAACCCTATCCTAGTGAGAACTAGACTTTGGTTTGATAGGAAAATGAAGATGTTCAGGGAAATGAAATCCAGTCTACTTCTTAAGATACTTCTACTCCTCAGAAATAAATACATGTATCAGCTCCTGAGATACATGAACAATTTGTTTCTTCCTCCATAATCTTCAACTTTGGTGTACACCAAGAAGGGAAAAGCCAAGAAGGATGATAAGGTAGTTGAGGTTATTCAAGAGAGTGAGAGACAACCCTGTCCTAAGAAAACTATAACAATGCCTGAAAAGGAAGCAATTTTGGACCTCGGTGACAATGAAAGTGAAAGAAAAGAGTAGCAAAAAATTAGGAGGATATCCCCATCGAAAGCGGTGTGAAGAAAGATCAGTCAAAGAAAATATTTTTAGAATCTATGGAAATATCTACTATGGAGGATCTTGTCACTCAAGCTGATACCTTTATGTTAGAAGTAGTTTTGGTACAAACTCTAAGTGTTATGAGTGCATCTACACTTGGGCCTATTTCTCCTTCCACTTCAAGTTCTTCATTTACCTTGGTACAGCCATTACTAAAAAGAAAGAAAAGAAAGAACACTTCAAGTGTTGATGCTCCTAAGTTTTATCCCGTGCATCTCTTCTGGTACTACACCTCCCCATCCAACAAAAAATGCAAAAGTCACATAAAGATTGTTTTTAGACTCTCAAGGTCAGCAATTCATGGAAATTTCAAAACCCAAGCTTTGCAAAGATGAAAAAGGCCTATTAATGGCTGATCTAGAATTGAAAATAATTTCTCTTGGTGAATCGACACCTAAAAGTGAGGTGCATAATCTGAGGGAGACAATGTCTAAGGTAATTGAAAGAGTTGAAAAAGGGAAGCAGACACAAGAGCAATGGAGGAGCAAAATCAAATTTTGTCAAGTTTCATCAAATCCTTATTGGTAGAAGATAAGGTACTTGACCCAACTCCCCTAGCTTCCATCCCACCTCCTGCCATCCTATCCAATGATGAGGTTCAAGCCATCAAAGACATTCATAAGCATGCCACTTATGGGAAGGAAATGGAGGCTATGGTTGATGACTTGATAATCACATGTCTGAATTTTATTGAAGAGGCATTCAAGGCATATGAGAAAATTGCTAAGATTCAATTAAAATTCACTACAACACTCAGTGGGTTGGATAGGGAGTTGAAATTATGGAGTGAGTGCATTCAGATATCATATTGATGAGTGAGAAAGATGTACAAATCCTTTTGGAAAATAAGGTTTTTGATGATGCAAAGATGAATTTGTCCAAACATTGGGTTTTCAACATTGACTGGAAAATAAAGTTTCTTGAAGAGGCCATTGGAGAACTCAGAAATATGCTACAAAATGGAGAATCTTTTAAAGCTTGTGTCATGTATGCATTCCTAGATATTCATTGTCAAATATTCAAAGAGAGTTCAAATGATAAATTCAATATTCAAGAGATCAAATCTCAGTTCTAGACTTTCATTACGTAATATTTTTTTCAAGAAAGACACCATATCCAAGGAGAAGGTGAAAGAAATTTGCACACTGCAAGCTACTATCACAGATGCCAATAAAGATTTCTTGGAAAATTCAGAGTTCGGAAAAGAAATGGAGAAGTGTTTGGGCAGTTGGACTCATGTAACTACTAATACAACAATTCCTCGAGGAATGGACATAGCTGAAGCATTGAAAAGATTTAGACATCAATTGCTTAAGACAAAGGGGACTTCAAGTGCTTCTACTAGCATCTCGACTTCCTAGTTCATATTTTCCTTTCTTATTTAAAAATATCTAATTAAGGTGACTTTATCTATTTAGTCATGTGTTATGAAAATAAGAGATAAATTGAGTTTGTAATATTTAATTAGATACTAACTTTTGAAATTAAAAGAAAGGAAACTGAAAAGGCTCTTTGTAATCATTCTTGGGTTATTTAAAGAACTTTCCTTATCATTGTAAAGGATTGAGATTTCTGATATCTGGATGTAAAAAGAGCATTGAACTATTCAATACAGAAGAATTTTCACCCTCTCTCATGCTTTATCTCTTTTGTTCCTTGTTTGATTCATATAAAGCTATGTGTATTTAAACAAGAACTTTGTGTCTTTCAGTTGATAGTTGTATTTGGAACTTTGTGTCTAATACATGCATGTCCTGTGTTTTTATATGTGTAGTCTAAATCTTGTTATTTTATCAAACATCAGTAAGATATTATTTTGCTATTTATATGTCTGAAGGTGCTCTTCTCTTTAGTTTATAAATACCAATTATTCTTTTTTTCTTTTCTTTTGTATCGAGAACCTTTTGAGGAAAACCTTTGAAATATCAAAATCTCTACCAAAATGTTGAACAAGTTTTTATATCAAAAATAAGTTTTTCTTTTCTCTTTTATGTTCAATAAGGGAACCTCTCCCATAAAGAGGAGGGATTGTTGTCCCTTGACTATTGCTTGTTTTCAAAAGATCAAATTCTACAACCAACATGACTTAATTAATGACTTTAGTTCGAATCAATGTATAATTTAATAAGGATATTTATATTCATCTTTACATTGACCTTGTGTGACTTAAAATGTGATGTTATGTGTGATTTAAAATCAGAATTTAATTGCAACTATAATCTTACATAAATTGTGACACTACATCCAAATTAAATTACGAAACTACCCTTGACTTAAATTGTGACACTACATCTAACTTAAATTATGACACTTGTTACAAATTAAATTTGGACACTCATTATGACTTGAAGTGCAACACTATGTCTAACTTAAATTGTGACACTAATTATGACTTGAAATATCATAAAAAAATTGATCTACAATCATGACTTAATTTCGTCATTGTTTGCAACCATAATGTGACTTCAACTACAACTTATAGATGACTTCACTTTTGACAAATGGAAATTTTTTTAAGGAAATAAAATTAAATAGAGCATTATAATACTACCACTCAATAATGACTCATAATTCATAATAATATTATAATGCAAAATTGGTTATAAAGTCGTGATTGACCCCATACAATATTAAGGTCAACATTTATAGTATAAAGTCATAATATTCAATGTCGACCCCAAACATTAGGGTCCTCATATTCATTTCCCCATCTCTCATCCCTTCCATGGTCCTACGTTACATCACCCTCAATGATAGTATTATCAAAATCTCAAAGAACTTTGTCCAATGTTCAATCCCTACTAGCTCCACTTTCTACGAAATTATTTAATTATAACCCCGAGAGTGATGTTGCTTCCATTCATTTCTCAATGTGTTTCACCACTTTCTCTCAAGGGTGATATTTTTATCCCCTACATAAAATAAAAAAATAAAACACTATTAATAATCTCATAATAATTGATAAAGTAGATAAATAATTTTAAAATCTATTTTATAATGAATTTATATAGCAGACACTATGGTTAGACTCCTTTGCTAGTTATTTCCTTATACAGAGAAACATATCCATATATCCATAAGTATGTATATGATCCCGATGTCGAGACTTGATACGTTTCCCATAGTCCTCCTCCTATTGAAAAATGCAAATATAATATTAATTTATATTGTAATTAAAAATAAAACTTGAACACTTATTACTAGAAGCTAATTTAAACTACAATACTTACAAATTGATCCCATGCTCTAACAAATCCCATAAGACCAGTGGGATTTGTAACCTTTTTTCCTTAGTCCAATTGAGAATTTACATCTAGTTGTTGGCGGCTAAAGTGTACTAAATCATGACTATCCCAATAGTCAATCAATTGACACCATGGATTGGGTTTGTACCTAACAGGCATGTAAATAATTTAGAAGTACAAACTTGGTTAGCACAACATTTAAAAATAATAATACTAAATATGAAATAAACCACACTTATTAAAAAAATAAAAATTAAGCATGACTTAGCTAGTGTTAGGTAAAACCTTAGGTTTATATTAATTTTACATTTATTAGTGTGATTTACTTTACCATATGTAGATTTAATTTTAACCATAGTGATTGGATAATTTATTCCAACGGTGTGGTTAGTTTTTATTTGAGTATTTATATGGTTTTATAACTATATTTATTTTTATTTTATTTTGGTTCACATAAGTTTATTTGTCATACTCGTTTGGTTGGTTTCACATATATAACAAAATTTCAATGTAAATGTCGCACACACACATACACACACACACACACACACACACACACACACACACACACACACACACACACACACACACACACACACACACACACACACACACACACACACACACACACACACACACACACACACACATATGTATGTATGTATGTATGTATATATTTAAACCCATTCTTTCTCATCAATTCGATTGCATATCAATACAATAGTCAAGCTTCCGTCCTTGTTCATCATTCACATTTGGTGTCGATCCGGTTTAGGATCATGTACATTCAAGCCAAGGAGTGTTGGAAGTATTAAAGGAGAGATAGAGGTGTTTGGAGAAGAATTTGTTACATTAGAGAGCCATATGTTACCTCATGTAACTTCCCGTACCCATCTAAGCCGGATCCCCACACTCTAGTAAGCTCTATAAGAGCTTGTGCATTGAATTTGCAACAAATAATTTAGTTTATTATGCACTAATCATGGGTGAGTCACCAAAGCACTACCTCTTGTACTGTAGCTCCTAGTAGACCCGTAAAACAATTAAATATCAATATTTTTTCCCCAATAGAGGTTTACCTTTAAATTTAAAGGTTGTTTTAGTTACATCAAAATTTCACTGAAACTCCAAATTTGGAAAATTATTTAGTAGATTCCTAGTTTTTCTAAGAAAAATGTGAGCAAGGTCATGACTCGCATGATTTGAACGAGTTCCTTTAAGAGCTACGTGATATTTGTAAAGTTGTCAAGTTGAGTTCCAAATCGAGTTATGCTCTAGGTCGATGCCAAGGATCCGAGGTGAGTTCATTATTGGTAGCGAGTTGATACATACAATGGAAATTTATGCATAAGAGATACTTCAAATCCCAAATCAATGCTAAAGGGGTTATTTGAGCTCTACCCTAATTAGTGAGCTATGTGCCCTAAATTAAGCTCCTCCTTCCATGACCCAAATGAGATCCTTCCGAGTTTCCTTGAAGTGAGTTAGGAGATTCACATTGATGAGTCCATTTGAGTCATGTTGTATGCCAAAACAAGTGAGCTAGATTTGAGCTCCCTAGATTGATCCTTGACTCCCACCATTTTTGTGTTCATTGATCCCTCACACTAGGCTAAGCCTTATCCACACCACACCAACCATACCGATACAAGCTTCAAGTATATTTTAAGAAGAACTAAAGGTAAATGAACAATACCCATTTCAATAGACTAGCCATGGGTCACCAAGCGCTTTATTCCAAGGTCACTCCCGAGTGAGTTGATAGTTGGGGCTACCGCATCGTCATCAAACCCACACAATGCCAAGCGAACCGATTCCCATAAAATGCCAAGCGAGCTAGTCCCCTACCCTAAGATCCCTCCCATTTGACTACCCTATGTAATATCTAACACAAAACACAAGAAACAGAAAAAAATACAAAATTCTAGGCAAAATAAAACATAGCATAGCCAACACAAATCCAAAACAAACAAATGAGAGCTCAAAACCCTAATCTGAGTCAAGTGGCCAACTCACCCACCAAGTAGGGCCATGTGGGGAAGGTAAGATTTTTTAAATATTTTTTATTTTCTGTGGAAAATTTAGAGACATTTTACAATTTTAGTAGTCAAAAGCTCCACTCAAGTCATGTGGTGATAGCTAAAAGCCCCACTAAATTTAGTGAAAACCCTATTGAGGGTAAAAATATTTTTCTCCCCTTGATCCTAAAAGTGATTTTGGGAAAAAATTGTAAAGGGGTATTGCCCAAAATGGTATTTTTGTTTTTTTATTGTGGTTTTGTCAATTTTGAGTCGTATAGAGCTTTAGAGGCCACCAGAGCTCGAAATAAATTTAAAAACACCTTCCACCATTTTTTTCTACACAAGAGGATGTATTCATTTTTTAGTATATTATATTGTGCTAATGAGCTGTTTAGTTGAGAAATTCTAACAACCCACTATGGCCAACAATGCTTCAAGATTCATTTTTCCCGACTCATAACCGCACTGTGGTGATAACTATGCCACATAGAAGACCAAAATTTGAACTCAACTCAAGTTTGAAGAACTATGCCCTATTTTTAATGGTTCATTAACCATATGTACATATGACGTAGCATAGAGCACCACTTTGATAGGTCCAATCAGAAGGGAAAATTGATCATCTTGTTTCGCAATGTCGATAACCCGTAACCACATATTCAAGATGTCGATGGCCAAAGAAGTGTGGGATAAGTTTGCACACAACATACGAGGCCAAGAAAAAGAACATAATACTAATTTGTTGAGTCATCTACATATGCTGAAATTTAAGCCTTATAAGAAAGTTAAGGCTTTCTTGAGAAGAGTCGTAACACTGAGGAATTCACTTCTAGCCTTGGGAGAGGAAATATCAAATTATGCTCTCATTCATATTATTTTGATAGCACTTCCTCCCTCATATAGAATTTTTATGATGAAAATCAATCATGTAATCATATCATTAACTTTGAAAATTTGGTGAAATTTTTGCAAAGAAGAATATTCATTTTACAAAAAGGATGAAAAAAAGAGCATAACACTTTCTTCTCATAAAAAAGGGAAGAACATATCTCTTTATTCCAATAAGTACTAGAAGAAGAATCAACAAGTGGACAAGTAAAAGAATAATTATCCTATTTGTAGTAGAGGACATGATTCAAAATATTACTAGTATAACACATGCAAGAAATTTGTGTCTACCAATTTCAGACCTAACAATCAATAATATCAATAGGAACAATCTAACTACAAGTAAGGGTAGAATAAGGGGACCTTGAGGATGAAACCCCATTATGAAGTTAATGTTGCTGAGAAAGAGGACCACTCGAATATGAGAAATTCTTGTACACTACCCATTCCAAGTGAAACAACTAGGTCTTCTAGTGTTATTTGTTACATTGATTTGTGATCCACTTGACACATGACCAAATGTAGAGACTTGTTATACAAATGAGAGACACATCCTCCAAAATCATATCTCATTGGGTGATGACTCTTCCCGTATTTTCCAAGGTATTGGGAACATTTATATACCTCTTAGAATATGTAACTATAGGTTATCATATGTACCGTATGTCCCAGGGCTTTGACGAAGAACTTGCTATTAAGAAGCCAAATTCTAGATCAAAATTTTAAGATTTTTGCAAATCCAGTAGAAAAAATTGTTCGATTCAATATAAATCCCTAAGATTATAATTTTTACAAGAACTTAAAATTTTAGACGTATATTTTAGCTTTTTCTATAGAGTTGACTAGGCACTTGTCGTTAAAGACACCCGCTTCACATAGTTGTGGCATTATAGACTTAGAAACATCGGTTTTAGATATCTCAATAAAATTCACAGATGCAACATGGTGAAAAATTTTCCATCTCTCAAGATGGATACAAACAAGTTTCCTAATTTCCTCCTGTAAAAACATAGAGCTTCATTCTAAAAGAGTACATATTGAGCTCCACCGATGTGGGAGCATAAATTTTGGAGAACGTAACTTTTGATCCGACCATCGAATCAACTTGAAATTTTCTATGGTGTTAGATCCTAGTTATTAATATGCCATGACCAACATTATTATAAATTTTGGGTGCCATTTTGGCATATTTTCGGTCCGAATTCCTTCATCTCGTGGTCTAAAATCGCTCTCAACCTTTTTTGGTTTCATCTAAAACTTAGATTTTTAATATATTTTTCTCTACTTTATAGAATAATCCAATATTTGGTTTAACTCCTTTATCTATAAAGTCATATTTTTAACGCAAAATTTTGGGCCCATCCAAGGTGTTTTACTATTAGGTATTTTTTGTGTCTAGGGTTTCTTGGCATTTTAGGGTTTTTAGTGCTAGTGGGAAATAAAACCAAGATGTTAATGTTATAAAAGATTAGTGTGGATTCAGGAATGAGAAAAAACTATTTTTAAGACTCGGATTTTTTCCGTAATCATGTGGTTATTTCGAGGTAGTTTTACCTCTCGTAGCTAGATCCTCATCAATTGGTATCGAGCATGATTTGATCTTGCGCAGAATGGTGAAGGTAATATATATATATATATATATATATAATTTATGATTTATTAACTTTATTTTATATAAGCATGGCTATTTTAAGGAGATGACGTTATGTCAAGATGAATAGCATATGCAGAAGCTATAAAGACAAGTTTTTAAGCTCACAGAAAAGTTACCCACATCGACGAAGACATGAAAATGGGGATGCAAACCCAAATAGTGATCCTCAATCATTACTTCCATTAGGAATGAAGGAGGAAATGAAGAATATAATTACGAGACATTAAGAAACATTGAATGAGTGACCATTTGAGGAGGGACTGATTCAAGATTTGGAGGAAAGAATGATGACATCAAGATTAATATTCTTGATTATGGTGGAGGGTCATGCGACCGAGGAGTTGATTGAATAATTGAATCACATGGAAAAATTATTTGAGTGGAAAACCCTTTCGAGAGGAGAATAAAGTTAATATTTATGTACTAAGTTGGTTGGACATACATTGATATGGTGGGATCACCTAAAAATGAATGAAAAAGGAAAGGTAAGGATGAGATATCAAATTGGAATATAATGGTGAAGAATTTAAAGGAAAATTTTCTTCCCGTAGATTATGCCCGTAGACACTATTTCACGAGTGTTTCAAAACCTAATACAAAAGGATATCAACATCAAATAGGATACAAATTAATTTTACAAGCTATCAATATGTGTGGAATAAGGTGAGTCTAAAGAACAAAAGGCTAAAAGGTATGTAAATGGTTGAGTTATACCATATAAGATGAATTGAGTATGCACCGGATCCATAACATGGATGATTCTTATCAACTTACATTGAACGAAGAAAAAAAGAACAAGAAGAGTAATTTTATAAGATGAGCGAAGATAGGACCATCGTCATCTACAATGAGAGGGAGAGATAGATTTTATTCCCGAAAATTGAATCCTTTAATACGTAAGGAAAGATTTTTTTTTCAAAGCCCCAATAACTACTAAAGATGTAGGGGTTTCACAGAGGAAGAGGATATGGTGGGGGATGGGGTTGGAATAGTCCTTAAAGGTAGTATACCTATTACTAATATGGTGAAGAAGGGCACAAATATTTTGAGTGTCACTATCCTACACATGATAGATGGAAAGTGGAACAACTACAAGTAAACCTAGTTGAAGCTAAAGAAGAAGAGGAAATGGAGGTTTCTACAGACTTGGGTGAAACCCTCATGATAAGGAGGATGATGATCATCCCAAGGAAGGATAAATAACAAGATGGTTCCAATGGTGATTCTTGGTCTGCAGAAAAATATATTTCAAACAAGATGCACCTCTAGAGGGAAGGTATGTAAAATTATTATTGATGGTGGTAGTTGTGAAAATATGGTCTCAACTGTGATGGTTGATAAACTCAATTTGAAATGTGAGAATCACTCATATCCCTATCACATATCATGGTTCAAGAAATGGGATGAGGTAACCATAGATAAAATATGCCTAATAAAGGTTTTAATTGGGAATACCTACAAGGATGAGGTGTTGTGTGATGTCATCCTAATGGATACATGTCATATGTTATTAGGGATGCCTTAGAAATATGAATGAAAGGTTTTGCATGATGGAGGGAAGAATACTTATAATTTTTATAAATATGGTGTAAATTTGGTCATGTTACCCTTCAAATAGAAGAGAATAATGAGGGATTATTGGACACAAAGGATTTTATTACAAAATGGACAAAATTGGTTAGTGTTATGAATTGATGGAAAAGAAGGTGGAAATAAATTCCTTTGGTATACCCTATGTGGAAATAGAAGCACTAAAATAATACACATATATCAAAATGGATGATCTACCACATGGGTTACCTTCAAGAGGGATATACAACACCATATTGATTTGACTCCAAGATCTATCCTTCCAAATCAGGTAGCCTATAGGATGAGCCCATCATATACTAAAGATTTGAGGAAGAATCTAACATATCTGATAAAGAAGGGGTTAGTGAGATAAAGAATAATTCCATGTGTAGCTTCAAACTCTGACTTCTAAAATTTATGGAGACTAGATAATGTGTGTGGAGAGTAGAGAAATAAGTAAAATCATAATTAAGTATCGGTTCCCAATTCTAAGATTGGACGATATAATGGGTGTGTTAATATAAGTAAATCATTTTAATAAGATTGATCTCGTGAAGTGTGTACTACAAAATCTGAATCATGAAGGGGATTAATGGAAAACTACTTTCAAAACAAGAAATAGGTTGTACAAATGGATGGTGATTCCATTTGGGTTATCTAATGCACCTAATACATTCATGAGGTTGATGAACAAAGTATTGCACAAATATAATGGTAAGTTTGTTGTTGTGTATTCATATGATATTTTAATATTTAGGATAACGGTGGAAGAACACTTGTATTTGAAATGGGTGTGTTATAATTTTTACAAAAAGAGAGTTTTTATGAAAATTTAAAGAAGTGTAGATTTATTTAGAAAAGATTAGTTTTTAATGGGTTCTTCATCTCGGAGGATGGGGAGATGATGGATGAGGAAAAATTGAAGGTAATTTTGGAATTTCCTATTCTAAAGAATGTGACATAGGTTCATATTTTTCATGGCTTGGCAACTTTTTATAGGAATTTCAATAGCATAATTGTACTCATAATATAGTGTATGAAGGGATAAGAGTTTGTATGGACAAAGAAAGTAATAGATAGTTTTGAATTATTGAAGAAGAAAGTGTTAGAGGGACTTGTTTTGGTACTACTAGATTTTAGAAAGGTATTTGAGGTTGATTTTGATGCCTCACATGTCAGGATTGGAGAAGTATTGAGTCAAGAAGAATGACTTGTAGCATTCTTTAGTGAGAATTTGAATGAGATCAATAGGAAATATTCAACATATGATGTGGAATTTTATACTACTATTCAAGCATTAAGACATTGGAGACATTACTTTGTAGCTAAGGAATTTTTACTCTTTACTGACCATGAAGCATTAAGGAATGTAAACACATAAAATAAACTAAACAATGACATACAAAGTGGGTTTCATTTTTGTAAGAATATAATTTTGTCTTAAAGCATAAATCGGGTAAACAGAATCAAGTTGTTGATTCCTTGAGTAGGTGTGTGTTGTTATTGACAACAATGGAAAATGTAGTATGGTTTGAGGTAGTTAAGAAATTGTATGAAGGTGATCCATATTTTGGTATTTTTGTGAGAAAATTTAAGGACCCTATAATGGGTAGTAGTTCTTGTGATTACTTGATGTAGGATTTCTATTTATTCAGGGAAAGTAATTGTGTATCCCTATTGATTCAATGATAGAAAATATTACAAGAGATTTTCGTAGTGGGGTTCGGCTGACACTTTGGTATAAGTAAGACAAATACTCTTTTGGTAGAGAAGTATTATTGGTCAAAGGTAAATCAGGACATAAGTAGGATCATATCAAGATGTAGAGTGTGCCAAATGACTAAGGGCCATACATAGAATAATGGGCTATATATGCCATTACCTATCTCTACATGGCCATGGGTTGATTTGAGTATGGATTTTGTTTTAGGACTTCCTAACACACAATGAGGAAACGATTCTATCTTTTTTGTAGTAGATAGATTCTATAAAATGGAACATTTCATCCTTGTAGGGAAACTAATGATCCTTCTAGATTTTCATATTTACTTTTTTCGGAAGTGGTTAGGTTGCATGGAGTTCTAAGAATGATCACTTCATATCAGGACACAATTTTTGAGTCACTTTTGGAAGACTCTGTGGAGGAAAATGGGGACATAACTATAGTTTAGTAGTGCATATCACCCCTAGACTGATGGATAAATAAAATTAGTAAACAGGAGCCTAGAAAATATTTTACAATGTAGAGTTGGAGAAAATGTGAAACAATGGAATTTGGATTTAACATAGGCTAAATTTTTTTATAATTACTCAAGAAATGTGTCAACATGGATTTCTCCTTTCTAGATTGTCTATGGTAGGAACCCCAAGGGAGTCCTAGATCTGATTTTTCTTTATGGTGAAGATAAAACCCATTATGATGCATATGCTTTTGTAGAACACATGCTACAATTATAGGAAGAAGTGAGGGAGAAGTTGAAAGATAGTAATGTAAAATATAAAGTGGTTGTGGATGTAATTAGGAGAGTAAATTCATTTGAATAAGGAGATATGGTGATGGTTCATCTCATAAAGGAGAGGTTTCCAAAGGGGACATATAATAAACTAAAGTATAAGAAGATTGGGCCATGTAGGATTGTGAAGAAAATGAATGATAATGCCTAAAAGGTGGAGCTACCTAAAAACTTTGTTATTTCACTAGTTTTTAATGTTTCTAACTTATACAATTTTCTAGGTCATGATGAAAATTTTGAGGAAGAAGATTTCAACTAGGAGCAAAGCAGATGCCAAAGAAGAAAAAGGAGAGGGTAATGCATGTCTTGGACAAAAATATATTCACAACTAGGCATGTGATCTATAATTAATATTTGGTATAGTGGGAAGGTTTGCAAAAGAATAAACCACTTAGATTCCCAAGTGAGAGTTGAAAGATATCGACAAAAGGAAAATTGGATGAATTCTCACAATTCAATTTATAGGGGTAGAATTCTTTTTAACCAGTGAAGAATGTTGTGGGAGAACAAATTATGGAGACCATAACTTTTGATCTTACCATCATATCATCTTGAAAAAATTCAGGTTATAGATCTTGATTTTTAATATGACATGACCAAAAATTTCTAATAGTTTGGTCATGTCATTTCAAAGATATTTTCAGTGGCCAAATTCCTTTGTCTAGTGATCTTAAATTCGCTCCGATTTTTTTTTTTTTTTTTTTGTGTAGAACTTAGAGTTTAAATTTATATTTTTATCTCCTTTATATAACAATCCAATATTTGGGGCAAGCCTTCATTTATGAAAGCATATTTTTACATAAAATTTGGGGTCCATCCAAGGTTTTTTTATTAGTAGTTTTTTTGTTTAGGGTTTCTTGTCATTTTACCATTTTTTAGAGCTAATGGGAAATAAAAAGGAAGATGGTAATGTTGTTAAATATTAGTGTGGATTCATGAATGAGAAAAAATATTTTGAAGATTATTTGGTTTTTAAAAATTATGTGCGTGTTTTGGATGCATTTTGACCTCCTACAACCGGATCCACATCATTCATGTAAGCTTTATTTAGTGAACATTGCTCTTTACATACCGACGTAACCTAGTCATTCTAGATTTCAATATTTCATACTTTTTTAATGATTATTCTAGAAAAATGTGGATGTATTGTCTTCATACTAAAAATTAATCTTTCAAGAACATCAAAAAGTTCAAAGTATTTGTTTAGAATGATAATGGTTGCAAAATTTAATCTCTTCACTCAAATTGAGGGGGAATTCACCACTAATGAGTTCAAATCATTTCTATAATCTCATAGGATTCATAAAAAGATGTCTCCTACACATACACCATAGAAAATGGTGTTGTTGAGAGAAGGAATCATACTATCATGGAGATGTTGTGTTGTATGATTGATGATTTTGGACTAGCGAAGACAATCTAGGAGGAAGCAACAAATATTGCAGTGTACCTATTGAACAAAGTGTCCACAATTGCTCTTGATGGAGTAATGCCACATGAAGCATAGTTAGACCAAAATCCATCCATTTCACACCTCAAATTATTTAGGTGAAAAGTTAGCATGCACATACCCAAGCAGAAGAAAAAGAAGCTAGATATGAAAGAAGATAAATACATATTCATTAGCTACATCAAGAAGATATTGGGTATGAAATGATGGATCCAAATACTAGGAAATTATACACTAGCATGGATGTTTAGTATTTTGAGAAGAAATAAGATGAGGCTCCTTCCACAAACTCACCTAATGTACAAAGCACCTCTGCATGTGAAAAAAAAAAAATTGATGTTCCCATCGATGATGGCATTGATGAGGATGATGATTTGATAGGACCACAACCTAGGGGAATAGTTAAATGTATACCTAAGTGGTATATAATATGATTCAAGATGCAAATTTGGATGGTGCTCAGAACACATCCACTCCTAGACCACAAACTCACAATAAATCTTATGAAGAGGTAATTGTTTCCTTGATGAGTTAAATTTTTTGATCCCTCTCGCTATTTAGGAATCCCTTCAATATAAAGCTTAAAAACTCCATAGATGTTGAATATTAATAAGTGATGAAGAATAACAACTGGTATATTTTCAATCTTCCATTAGGAAGAAGCCCATTAGATGTAGATGGGTTTTCAAAACCAAACTTACAAAGAAAATAGGACCATTAAAAAGTACAAATGTTGATCGCTTAAAATCTAGCACTTAGCGAAGAACATATAGAAGGTTCACACAGTAAGAGTAGAGAACATTCAAAAACACCGAAGGATAGGAAAGGAATCACGTGCTTTGAGGATAGATACAAATTCGAGACTTAGCCATTTTCATGATGATGATCTATTTTTGGAAGATAGCGTGTGGAAGACACAAACTAGTTAGAGACTTGCGCAAAACGCATTAATTATTTTAGGAGGATCGGATATGAAGTGATTTGCATGGATGTAGGCTAAAGATAGAATTGTGGACTAATAGTTGACTAAGAGAGGTCTCTGGTTAGCGCACTTACATGTGTGGATATTATTGTAGCAGACGTGGCTAATAATAACATGCGACCTATTTTTGGATTAGATAAGCGGTGAAGGGAAATTCCCCACCCTTATAAATATGTAATGAACTACGTAGTATAGGGGGTGAGAGGGGATGTAAGAACTAAATTATTATGAGGTTATGCTACCAAATATGATGCACGCATAGACTATGGTATTATTTATTGTAATAAGCTTCTATTTGTTTATCATGTTTAATGCAATGGAGTGTGTTGGCTGAATTAGAGTGTCAAATCCTGAGTATAATTGGTTCATGCATGCTTGATTTCATCATGGTTATCTCTTAAGTCTGTTATTCTCTAGATCTAAATCTAAATATATAATGTAGAATGATACATTATTCATAGATCTGAATTCTTTAAGTCTTTATCATGCTAACATCTTGCAACAACAACCCTAAAGAGGGTCCTGCTACCTTTGCATGGTTCGGGTGAGCGCTCGCCTAGGGCCGAGTGATGTGCTAGTGCCCTGGCCTTTTACTGGTGAATTCTAGGCTGCATAATTAGTTCCATTTTTGGGACCTCTTTTTCAGTAATTGTTTTCGTGGATGGTTCGCGATGAAGACATATCAGTTGACCCTAGCAAGTGTTGAGGAGTGGATATATGACTTAGAAGAAGAATACATATGGAGGTTCAACACTTGATCTGAGTTTAACACATGTCCATGGGTAGAACAGAATCTGTATGAGAGATTATTTGTTATTTTTCCAATAGAATTGTATAAGTGGTTGATTGCTTTGCATCTAAATGGAATTAGAGGTATCACACACTTGTCTGGACGTAGGAAGAATTTTAGATCCTTTATGATGTTGATCTAATTTGGACTCACATTGTGGATACGTGGTTTCATGGTGTTTTGAACAGTTATATCTTGAGTACTCAATTTCCACTTATTCATGCCTAGATGTAGCTGAATTCCAGCTTTTATGATATCCCAGGAAAACTTACTGCAGGGCATTCCACTGGTGATCAAAATTTTGATGGTAACTTTTAATTTGGAGAGTAAATCGATCGAAAACTAAACCCCACCACGCACAAAGGGGCAGGAGCAGGCTCGGTGAAAAGATGGAAGACTTAGCGACAGAGAGGAAGAGAGAGGAAAGGTGGATTAAGTATAATGAGGCATGGGGAGGGTAGTAGAGAAGCAATGGGAGGTTACAGAGTAAATGGCATTGTGGATAAATATATTTTAGGAAGGAGTTGAAGTTCACACGTAAGACATGGAACCTAAGTATCAGGAACTCCCCAATTTGGGAAAGCATGACAGGAAACCATCCTCGTAATCACAAAGAAGCATGCCGTAAGTGACGACCTAGGCCATGGGTTCACATCTAAATCCACCTGGCAACCTTTCCCTTGTGCTTGGTTTTCCTAAATCTAGTACAACAAACATTTAGTAAGCTAATTCAAGCAGTGGGAGAGTAGGAGTGAATCTTATAAGAGGCACAATTATTGAGCGCAGACATCTTCATTTTTATATGTGAGTACCTTTGTGGGTGTATCATCTGCACAAAATTTAGGTGCACAAATTTTTGGACTATCTTATAGGAGTAGTAACACCTCGCAGACTATTAGGGCACAGTTTAGTACTATTATTGGGACATAGGGAAGTGCATCTTTTGGTCTGACCCCAGCTACAATTTTGGGATTAGGAGGTATAGGTGGCTCTAGCTCTAGTGGATCTGGTGATTCTGGAGGCCAAGGAAACACAAGAGGTTCTAGATCAGGTGGGATAGGTTAACACCAACCCCAGAATATTTACATGGAGATGTTTCTTCATCTTCTAGAGTATAGGGACATAGAAGATGGTGTTGAACACGTGCATATGTGTGAAATAATGTGGTGTGAAAAAGGAATCATGGCTTCTGAGCGTAGGTAAGTCAATTTTCTACTACGTTACAAGGGCGCACACACAATTGGTACAAAATTTTTGACCCTGATCAGACTTGCATAGACTATCCAACTTTAAAAGATGTGTTCCTTAAAGAGTTTCATATCCTTGAGTTTGAGCAGAAGAGTATAAGTGTGCTCAAAGATATTAATACAGGCACTACTGAGATGTCAGAGAGTATGATGCCCATATTAAAACATTGTTATCTAAGATTTCTTATGATATTCACACAAGTCAACATGCACAATGGTTTGTTGGAGGCTTGATTACACCTTTTAGGAGGGCGTTATCACATAAAACATACACTGATCCACGTGAAGAAATTGAATCCACATTATACGTTGAGGTATTTGGAAGTATAGACACCGGGCTAAGCCCATTTTTAGAAGCACCGATTGTAGTTATGGAAAAGCAATTAGAGAAGCTATTAGCAAACTCAAGACATAAGACATGCACAGGGATTTAGTGCACATATTGTGAAGTGGAAGGTCACACAAAGGATAGTTTTCCCTATAGATCAGTATGCTCACTATTATTATAATGTGATATAAGCCATCTAAACCATGATTTTAGCCACGCCCATTAGTGTAACACGTGATAAGGAAGAACGTTTCATGCTTCAGCTGTAAAATCTATAGGTCCATGACTCATGACATGAAATACCGCTAACCGATTGGTCGATCCATGATGCTATAGATATTGGTGTACGATAGAAAGGAGTTTCAGTTAACTCTAAAGGAAAGAACGAGCATCAAGATCGGGATCACAATCAGGCACGTTATGATCAAAATGAAGGGTGTTTTAAAGGCACCCATGGACGAGGTCAAGGATACTTTGTGGTGGTGGAAGAAGTAATTTCCCTCATGGAACGTGTTATACATGTAGATATCCTAACCACTACATGTGTGAATGTCCTCAAAATATTACATGTTCTTTCTGTGGAAAGAATCATAGTAATGAGGAGTACCTGCAATTGTATGAGCATATTAACAAGTAACATAAATACTAAAACCAAGGCACATGGATGGTTAGGATACAAAGCGATGTGGAGATTTAGTGGATGCCCAAGTTGGAACCAAAATTTGAGGTATTGCAGGTAAAGATCATGACCCATGCTAAAGTAGTGCGCACTGCAGTGGAAGTATTACAAATGAAGCCTACCATCACTAAGGAGGACATTCTACATACACAAGTACCCGGATCCTACCCATCGAAGGAGGTTTACTAGGAAACCAGGAGGTACTTAGAATCTCTCGATATGAAATATAGTATTTAAAAGAGAAAACATGGAAGATGGAGGAAAAGAAAGTATCAAAGACGGTCCAAACTGATATAAATGACTTGAGAGAAGTGTGAAAATTGTTGTGCCGAAGAATATCATTCCATTGTTGGGGAATTAGGTTAAAGGAAATACTCCATGCGTAAGTACTAAGACCGGATGGTAAATCCCTGCATGCAAATCTTCCCCCTCATATCCTAGAGTATGACAAGGAAATAACTCTGAATACCATTGTGGATTGATGGTTATTGAGTAATATATTGATTGATATAGGCGCAAGTCAATGTTCTTACCTTATATGCATGGGAACAAATGGGGAGACCCCAAAGTGTAACCATCCTCTAATCTATTGTTCATGGCTAATCGGACTAAGGCCACTCCCATCGGAGTTTTAAAAGATGTATCCATTACCATACAAAGAGCCAAGTTCACTTTGGAGACTTTGAGGTTTTAGAACTAATAGAGTCGATAGCTTCCTAGATCTATTGGGGTGTCTTTGGTGCTATGTAAATAATGTTGATCTTCAGTTCAACAAGGGTTATATCAGCTTTGAAAATGAGGAAAGATTTATTATCCCTTTAACATATGGAAAATTTGTGCCCTATGTTGAGCCCTTGAGTGAAGAAGACCTAAATAGGATTTATGTACACATTATCTAGGATCCATAGGTGTTTGAGCCATGTAAAGAAGGAATCCTTGAATGGGAAGATGCACAATCTATTAGTGATACTACAAGTGTTGCTTTTCATAATTGGGTTCATAGCACTTATGAGTTGGTAGGGCACGCAAAGAAATAGCATATTTCCTAAGGACATCAAACCACGTTATATCGGAGAATGGGTAACAACTCAATACCTTATTAAACTATTGAAGGAGATCCCATGGTATTCCTACACGCCATGGAAGAATGATGGATAGACCCACTGGAGAGAAGGAATATGCTATCATATACCCTATGTAGGATAGCAACGTGCTGGTGGGTGGTCCATAAGGATAATCTTGTAGTATGGAATGAAACCAGGATTGCTCTTAACACTAGGTTCTACATGAGTAATGCACCTACTAAAATTTGTACTTATCATGGTAATCAACCTGTTCAGCACCACATTTAGAAGTGTGAGAGACTCTAGACAGAGCGGCAGGAAGCTTTACCACATTTTCTCTGGGTGCACAAGTTTTATTCCACTTTACAAGGTTGTGCATGTGCTTGGTATGTATATGCAGAAATCCATAGAGAGACTAGAAATTGACATGATTTAGTTGCAGGAATGACCTAGATGTTTGACTTATTCTCTTCCAAGCCTCGGTGGAAGAAGTGTTTAAGGTCATAAAGCGCTTAACTATGGGAGATAGTGCCAAGGCTGAAGATGGATGAAGGAACCTCAAGAGAAAATCTTGTTGAAGACACAAAGGTTGATGCCATTCTACTTCAACGTGCTTACCTTGATAAAGAAAAAGTAAAAATGGTGTATTTAGTGGATGATGAAGAAGTAGAAAATCTGGATATAAACCATTCAACAGGTAGGCATGAGGTGTTAGACAGTGTAGATAAGACCATGCGCACCTATCATGAACCTATGAAGAAAAAGAAGGTGAATATTGGATCAAATGTTAAGCCTAAGGAAGCCATAATTAGAGACTATTGGTCAGACTCTAAAGTGGAAAAAATCATAAAGCTACTATAGGATTATCGACTTACTCCCTCATGGGTACCATGAACGTAAAGGCATGCATGAATCATTAAGGAGATGAAGATAAAGCTTAAAGAGGGTTCACACCCCGGTTCAAAAGAGACCCTACATGATGAACCCCAACTTGCATGGAAATCTCAAAGAAGAGATTGACAAAATGTTGAAGTCTAGGATTATCTATCTCCTCGATGAGTCGAATGGGTTAGTCCAATGGTGATCTGTATTAAGAAGGATGGATAGATTAGGACTTGTGTGGACTATAGGGAGATGAATGTTGCATGTGTAACTGATCCTTTTCCTACTCCATTCACTAAGGAAATACTAGAAGGCATTACAGGTGTGAAATCTATTCGTTTACGATGGGTTTTCTAGGTATCATCGTGTTAGGATTGCCTAGGATGATTAGGAAAAGACTAATTTTACTACTCGAATGGGGTAGCTTCGCCAATACTGTGATTCCTTTTGGTCTAAAAATGTTCCCGTTGTATTTTCATGCATAGTTATCTATACGATGGAAAATTGACAAGCGAGCATGGGAATCTACAAGTACTCTTTCCTCGTACCCGAATTCCCGAGGTCGTGTCGAGACAACCAAAGAATGTTGAATGTGAATGGATATGTATAAGCTAATTGGGTAATCTTAAATCCTCAACATGCAATAATGGAATCTGAATCTAAGGTGAAGAAAGCCTTGCTAACCCGGATGGGTGTAATGGCTTGTTCGGATATAATGGTAATTCGGATACTCCAATTGATGTCAAGCTCGCGAGATCCTATTTATTGGTTGTTGGATACATGGTAAGTGACCTATGGGAGCTTCGTATATAACTCCGAGAAAAGGTCATGAAAGTAGTGGTAGGTCATTTTAGTGGTTTTTTGTGGCCAGTATGGGTGGTTTTCTGGTCTAGCCCAGAAAATATTGGATTAATTAGCTTCTATGTTTAATATGGAAAATTTTGTTATAATATCTAGCGGGAGTGGTGAAGATCTAAACACCAGCGATTTGCAAGCTGGTGTCAATACTTGACTGATTTATAGGCCCATTGGGTTGTGGGACTTGGGGATCACAACCGTGAGTACGTGGTTGTTGAGGACCTATTATGGTCATGTGAAGAATCAATCCCTTCTTCCGACTATCCAGTAATCGTATGCCTTTTCAACTTCTACGTTTAGAACTATAAGTTGTATGATTTTCTCGAGTACCTAACAGGTGTTCTAGAAACTTGGATACATAAGCTAGTGTTTATATCAACGAGGAGGTCTCCTACGCTAGGTTGCATGGAACCAAAGGATCACAACCAAATGTTTGTTCTCGTTTGAACCCTTGCATGGTCATTCAGGTGTTTTATCAAGGCAATCTATAATTTGGATGGTTTGACCAAAGTTGTAAGCTTTGTCGTCTTTAATGTTTAACCCTCTCAGTTGTTCACTAATTTCTTGTAAGTTTGTTGTGGCTTGAAAGACCTGTATCCTAAGGTCCTGATCTATATCAACTAAGGTCATGGGTAAATTTGGCTGAGGTATTATGGGTTCAAATATATACTCTCTAGGCTCTCTAGGTCCTGTGATTGTCATATAAAGATGATTCAACCTCCAACTAACATTAAATGAACTGATTACAAAGAGGTATTTACACTATGCAAGCATCCTGCTATTTTTGTATTTTTCAATGACGTATTTCAATGAAATTGAAGAGTAGCTACTCTAGTATATTTATAAAATGGACAAATAATCTAGAAACAAAATGAAAATAAAAAAAGTAGCCTAGTATAGCTATTTACATTTTAAAAAGGGGGCGAGGATAAAACAAAGCACAAGGAACTTGGATAAAGCATTTGGGATGCTAACATATACTTCGTGAGCTTCTCTGGATCTCAAACACCTTGCGAGGTGACCTGTATCATCATTGGGGCATGTGTAACATCATTCTCGATGGTGCAGTACTACAATTTTGGGTACGTACATATTGCCCCCTCGGAGAAGCGTTTTAACCATGAAGAGGCGTAAAATGGTGGGTCCGAGTATGGCGGTCCCAAAATGGGAAGCTAGAAATTATACCTGACACGCCCATGTGTTGAAATGATGCCACCCAAATTCCTGCTACCTGTAAAATGAAAAGAGGACTCAAGTGCAGATATATAAAATAAGTCAAGAAAATAAATACTAAATTAATATGAAATGAGGACTTACCATTTGCGCGGGGATAAGAACTTACCTCCGTCGGCGCTCCAAACCTGCGAAAGGGGCATTCAAAAATGAGTCAAAACACTATATATATATATATATATATGGGCTCATTTTCCTATTCATTTACGCGTGTTGATTTGATAGTTTTGAGCTCTGGGACCCACTGGTGATGGTTTTCAATGAGAGTATAGTCAAAATATTCATGGTGAGATAGCGATCATGCCTCCGAGAGCGGAACGTCGACCCACGAGATCTCAGGTTAGTTCTTCTCAATTTACCATTTTTGTACCCAAAATGTTAAAATGTCAAAATCTTTGTCTTGGGGGTTATTTTTAGAAATGCTAGTGTTAATAGGGTCACTTAGGGGGCACCTAATGGGTAGGCTTTTGTTTTAGTTAAAATGGTCAAATTTTGCATTTTTGAGCATTTTTAGGGCATATGACCCGTTCGAACTTGTAGGACAAGACCGCTGCCCGAGTAGGGTGATGGTTATGGGACCACCTCCTTAGAAGGTGGCAAGATGGAACTTCCGCCCGCATGGCGGTGGTCCATTACAGAGTGTTAAAACAACACTTCACTTAACTTTTTTGCATTTTTAGCATTCTTGCATGTTCTTAATAGTTTTTCCAATACGATTTTGGTACTAACTTACTCCTTTTGCGTGTTTTTTTGGGTGTATGCGAAGGAGGAGTACATTAGATGGATCGGGAGAGGGAGTGTGATTGGCTCTCGTATTGTTGGAGGCACTCTCCCAAGCAGAGCGGATACTCTCCGTGAGGACTCGGTATATGGAGGATTACACAGTTCCTCATGTTTGCACTCCGCTCCACATATTGTGTGACTTGTTTTCTTATTGGGATGTGGATCGGAACACCTTCCGATTACCAAGAGTTAGGGGTGATTGGTCCATCACCCTGGAGGATTTTACCACATACTTTGGTGTTCGATTCTAGGGCGTTGGCTATCTCTTAAGACATTAATATCTAGATCACGGGTGGTGTGGTTCAAGGGGCCACCTACATGGGAGATGCAACAGTATCGATGGGGTCGAAGAAGGATGTGAGGCCACTCTATTATTGAGTCAAACATTCCCTTGCTCTGTAAGGCCATTATGGGCATTCTTGCATCCAGACTGATTGGGGACAAGGGAGGGGACACCCTCTTATATTACTGGGCTCCTATTATTGCCTAGATTGAGGACCATGGATGTGTCTATGCTTGGGGAGCAGATATCCTCGGGAATACCTACCATGATTTATACAGGGTAGTCCATTTACAAGGACAGTCACTAAGCCATCCAACTCTTGTCATGAGTTGGGTGTATGAGCACATTATCCCATATGGGAGAGGCATAGAGGTGGAGGATCCCGGGCCGTCCACGACAGGAGGTGGACAGGATGACAGCTTCTTAGAGCACCCCACCACCTGCCTGCTTGCTTCCGACTACTGCAGACATGGAGGCCACTCCTTATCATACCATGGCAGGGGTATGGGGAGAGGAGACCGTTACTTTGATTTCCTATCAAACCACCGGCCAGTTGATAGACAAGGCGGGAAGCTAGATATCCACCCCTTTGATAGAGTACCACAGCACAGCCTTGGCCTCCCTATAGTGGCATGCTTCCTCCGGTGGTGCCAGATACAAATCTATTTTGATACTCGGGAGGTCCTAGAGGCCGGGGTGGACCATTATTATGCCCAACACTCCTATTGCAGCTAGGAGGGTGGTACGTGCATGAGGGAGAGCTGGTGCTCCTCAGGCACCCTTACTTCGGATTGCCGCCAGTCCCGCTCATAGCAGTGATGAGCCCATTGACGTGGACTCCGAGTCTGAGGAGTTCACTGGGGGAGAGACCAAGGAGGAGACAGAGGACATGGAGATTAGTGAGATGGGTGGGGGGATGAGAGTGATCCTGAGTGGCATGACACCCAGAAGATCCTACAGCCGAGAGGGTGGAGCGGAGTGTAGAGAGGGTGACTTTGGTTTCAGAGGAGTTACTCTCTTGGGACCTAGGTGGAGATGGTGAGTCTGTTGCAGGCCGTCACATTACCCTAGATGTGGGTGAGGGGCACCACTCAATGGTGGCATCAGTGGCAGGCGCGGATCCTAGAGATCCTTCTTGGAGGCCTGGTGATCCTAGTGAGTTGTCACTCTTCTCCTGAAATTTATTTTAGTTAGAGTTGTTCTAGTTTTTGTT
Organism: Taxus wallichiana var. yunnanensis; assembly: GCA_018340775.1. Lineage (NCBI taxonomy): Eukaryota > Viridiplantae > Streptophyta > Pinopsida > Cupressales > Taxaceae > Taxus > Taxus wallichiana. The sequence goes on along the minus strand of CM031234.1, from coordinate 294,250,944 downwards.
AATTTTTGTTTTGCTTACTCTTGGTTTTATCATTGATCATTTTCTAACTTGTTTTCTCCTTTGTTTGCAGTGACTACTAATGAGTGGTGAGACTTGATTCGTCGAGTGTGTACCAATACCCTGCTTCTCCCCTTAGAGAAGACTCGTGCTGAGCTTTCCGTTGACATTGGGGATCCTCAAATGGCAGTGTAGCACACCAATGTTTTTGCCTCTCGGCATGCGGTGAAGCTTATGACTTCTTTCCACATGGATGTGGCTGGATATAGGACAGCCAAGTGCATGATGAGGAGGAGCCATTCTCATAGCGAGATGGCAGCTACGAGGCGTGACCGCGAGCCCTCAGTGCATTCGGTGCGCCGGCGTGGCCGCGCACCCTATGAGGGATCCCATAGGGATTGATACACTATTTTTGTAGCATTTTGTCAAATGTTTATACGAGTTTTTTTATACTTTTTGGGCTCATTGAGTGTTTTGACCATGCCTAGTGCATGATGGCATTGTATACGAAACCTGATTTGTATATATATATATATCTCTTTGGATCTAGACTCTTGGTATCTTGAATTTTGTGACTCATTTTCTAAATGTGTTTTTAGATGTTTTTAGAATATTTGCTTTTCATGTTTCCAGAATGTATGCAATGGACAACAAATGATAGTAAATAGGATGTTTTACTCTATATGTTTTTGTAATGCTGATATGAGATGATACTAACATACGGTAGTATTGAACTTTTGAACTCTTTGGGCAATGTTTATAATTTCCTCTGATGTTGGCAAGATGTGATGAATGTATAGTGATAAAGAGATGAACTTTCCCCAATCCCAAATCCATGCAACTAGTAAGATGCGAGGGTTCAACACCAAGAGTTAGGAAGGGCACCAGTTGTATGAGTTTGATTGAATGGAATGATGAGAGACAGACAAACCAGTAACAAAAGCCAAATTTGGACCTACACACCCACCCTACTCAAAACTACTACCAAGCTTAGAAGACCACTTACTTTTTTGTTTATCTAGACTTAGATTCATAAATGGAAACCTGGTTGACAAAATATGGTTTTGAGGATTTGATCTCTTTGGAATTTGGATATTTGGATATTTTCTTTTCTCTTAACAAAATTTGATTTATGTTTTTAGCGTATACAAGATTTTTTTAGTTTGTGTGACTCGGACCCCCACACCCCGCCTCACGCCACTAGTAAGAAGCATGGGTTTTTCACCAAAGACAAGATACAAAGAGTAAGGACACTTCTTTCCTTTCCCAACCTCACATCACCAGTAAGAGATGTGGGCTTATCACCAAAGGTTGATGGGGCAAATAAGTGTGTAAAATAAAATATTTTGTTTGCTTGGTGCTTTTGATTTCATTTGATTTTGACACTTTTGATCTATGACTTTGGGATATCCTTTCATTCCAAGAGATTTTAAGAGGGATAGATGTGACACCAAGAAGCTTCCAAAATAGACCGTAGGCAAGGAAAGCTTCACCTAGTAGAAAGAAAGAGCAAAGCCAAGTATGCAGGTCTTGGTATGGTTTCCATCAATGTTTTTCTGTCGAAATTGATGAGAAGATTTGAAAATAGTTGATGATGTTTGGAGAGATGTGATATGAATGCTTTTTCCAATATTTCATAAATTTGTAACAGATTGTTTTAAGAGTAAGCTCCTGGACTACCATTTTTACGAAATGGACAGAATGAAGCTGCTAAGAGACTAATGTAATGTAAGTAGCTATAATGTACTAGGAATGACTTTGATGTTTTATGCGTAAAACCACTTAAGATGCAAGGAATTGACAGTTTCACCAAATTCCTCACCTTCTAGTGTGCACAAGAGATATGCACCATTTTCGTAGTCCTTCGTGACTCGGTTTGGGCCCAACCATTTGGGCCATAAATTTCTTCCTTCACTGGTTTTCTTATCGCTCTCCCGCTGTCTAGTCTTAGAACTAGATCTCCTTCATATATTTCTCACTCATATACCTTTTTTTTATACTGCCGGCACATATGGTCAACATAGGCCCTATGCCATTGTTCGGCGTTTAACCTGGCCTCATCAAGGCTTTCTAGTTGAGAGAGGCATGCCTCCCTATAAGCTTCTTCATCCAGAATACCTTGTAATGAGATGCAGACTGGGTATTTCAACCTCAAGTGGGAGAATCGCTTACGCTCTCGAATACCAAATGAGAAAGGAGTTGCTCTGCTGGTATTCTTATTGAGGTTCGATGGGCCCACAAGGCCGGATATAGTTTTAAATGCCAATCTCATTTGTTCTCCTTGACTGTTTTGAGGAGAATAGCTTTCAATGTTTTGTTTGTTGCTTCAGCCTGCCCATTGGCTTGAGGGTAGTAAAGAGAGGCCGTGTTATGGTTTATCTTGAACTTGCTATATAGCTCATGAACCTCATCATTCTTAAAGGACGTGCCATTATCTGAGATAATGACTTGTGGGACACCATACCGTAGATAATTTGGTTCAAAATGAATTTGGTAATCACCAAACCTAGTACAGTGGTGAGAGGCATGGCCTCCACCCATTTGGTAAAATATTCCATGGCTGTGATTATAAAATTATGGCCATCGGTTGATGAGGGAGAGAATTTCCCTATCAAGTCTAGACCCCAAGTGGAGAAGGGCCATGGAGTTGCTATTGGTTGCAGGGATTATGCTGGCATGTGAATCTCGTGAGAGAATTCTTGGCATTTGTGGCACTTATGTACAAATTCCACTACGTCATGCTTAAGAGTGGGCCAAAAATAGCCCATCCGATGTATTTTGTGAGCGGTGGCATGACCACTGAAGTGGCCCCCACATATCCCACTATGGGATTCATGAAGAATCCTCTTGGATTCTTCTATGTCGATGCATCTTAGAAGCATGTCGTCGAAGGCTCTACGATAGAGTACTTGGTCTAAAACAACATATTTAGCAGTAATAATGCATAACCACCTTCTTTGTTGTGACGTGGCACCTTTCGGGTATGTATGGTCCATGATAAAATTGATGATATCAGTATACCAGGGACATGTAGAAATGGGGGGCCTGGTTTCGACAAAGTATACGCACTCATCGGGAAATTCTAGATCTACTAGCTCACCTCCATCTAGTGGATTATCAGCTAACCAATCTCAATAATTTGTCCTTTAACGGATTTCTGGTTTACGAATGTTAACTCAAATTCTCCCATTAAGGTTATGAAATGGATAGCCTTTTTAGATAAAGATCCTTGTGTGAGAAATGTTTGTAAATGGTTTGTCTTTACAATAACCCTTGTTTCCTGGTTTAACATGTAATGTCTCAAACATTTTGTTGCAAAAATTATGGCAAGGCATTCTCTCTTTCCTGTGTGTAATGTGTTTCATAATCGAGCAATGTTTGGCTAATGAAATAGATCACGTGTTCTCGTTTTTCATCATCTTCTTGAGCCAGCATGCAGGCCAGTGAGACATGAGTGGCTCGTGAGTATAGGATCAAAGGGAAGTTTGGCTTGGGAGGCATTAGCGTGGGTGGTGACAACAAGAAGCGCTTAACTACTTTGAAGGCCTCGTTGCAATCTTTAGTCCAATCGACGCTATAATATTTCTTGAGTAGTTTTTTTATTGATGAATGGAAAAGTTTAAATCGGGATGAACCTTCGGATTGCACCAAGTTTCCCAAGTTAATGACCTAATTCCGACTCATCCGATGGTGGGATCATTTCAAAACAACCCATATTTTGGCCGGATCAATATCAATCCCTCGTGAAGATATAATGTAGCCTAAAATTTTGCCTCCTCTTACACTCAACACGCACTTTTCTAGATTTAATGTGACACCATACTCAATTAGTCATGAGAGGATGGTACGGAGCACTTCCGGATGATCATAGCATTTCTTGGCCTTGGCCAACAAGTCATCCACATATGATTCCACAATTTTATGGATAAGATCATGGAATATATAAGTCATTTCCCACTAATATGTGGCTCGGCATTCTTAAGACCAAATGGCATGACAACGTAATAATAAGTTCCCTAGGGAGTTATAAATGTGGTTTTGGCTTGATCTTGTTCAGATATTTTAATCTGATTGTACCCTGAGAACCCATCCATGAGGGATAGCAGTTTAACTCCAGTTGTTGCATCAACGATAACGTCAATAGATGGTAATGGGAAATCATCCTTGGGACAAGCTTTGTTAATATCCCAAAAATCTATGCAAATGTATATTTTCCCATTCTTTTTTAGGACGGGAATGATATTAGATACCCATTGTGAATAGTCAACGGGCTTGATGAATCCTACTTGGAGAAGTTTTACTACTTCTTCTTTTACCATGAGAGCCACTTTTGGCTTCATTGGTCTTGACTTCTGTTTAATTGGCTTCACATCTAGTTTAGTGACAAGATTATGTACTACAACTTGTGGTGCAATGCCCGTCATTTCTTTATAATTAAATGCAAAAGCCTTTTGATGTTCTTTGAGGATTTGGGTGTGTATTTCTATCTCCTCTGGGGTTAACGAGGATCCCAACTTCAAAATTCTTGGTTCTTCTTCCGTTCCAATGTTTATATCAATGGTTTCTTCTATCAAAGAAGCGTTACCTTCTTCAAATTTAGGTGGGGCTGGAGGCGCCAAGCTTTCTCTATTTTCTATCTCGTAGATATTGAGATCCTTCTGTGGAGGAGACTCTACCATGGGATTTCCAAAGTAGGAAGAGGAATTAGGTATTAGGGAAAGATCAACTATACGGTGAATAAGGTGTATCTCTCGCATAGGCGTTTAGATATTTGAGAGTTACTTTAACATTAGCAAAGTGACCTATGATAGAAAAATCATCCTCAGCTTCTCCATGAGCTAGGAGTGAGTTTGTTGGTATTTTACACACTAATGGTTCGGTACGAAGTGATACCATGAAATTTGTGTCCTCCAACTCATTGTTCGGGGTGAAACGGGAAGTTGAGGTTACTATTGAGTCTGTGAGAAGGTTTTTCTCTCGTGGGATTGCTTCAATTGATATGAAGTTGAATCCCTTGCTTAAATCTAACATGGCTGTTTTGTATAGTTGTAAATGTTCAGCCCTAGTTTCATATACCTCAGAGACTTGGTTTGCAACTAGTTGCGAGTCTCCTAGCACTCTAATGTTATTGACACCCATTCTTTTAGCTAAGATGAGGCCAAGGAGGAGAGATTTGTACTCAGCTCCATTGTTTATACATTCAAAGTTTAATTTGAAGGCGAAAGGTAGGATATTTCCCTTAGGTGAAGTAAAGATCACCCCCGCCCCAGCTCCAAAGCGACATCTAGCTCCATCAAAGTGGAGAGTCCAATACTTGCTTGGAAAAATGGATGTTGGGATATCTGGCATATCTGCTTTTTCTTCGATTTACTTTCTACCATAAAAACTTCATCTGATGGAAGAGAAGCAATTCCCAAGGTGTGTCCTATACCCATGGAATCAAATGGTAGGAGAATAGGTAAGTCTTTCTCCAGCAACTCAACAATTTTTGTGGTAGTCCCTAGTGATACTACTTTTATAGCATTGGTCTCATTTTTGAGTACTGGAACGTCTTCGGTTGGATTTGTAATTTCTAACTCAGTGGTGGGTATCAACTTTTCTTTTGGTTGTGAATTAGTTGGCTTGACAAGATGATTTTTTGGGAGTTCAAACTCGGAGTGAACACCTAGTCTTTTCTTTAAATCAGCTAGGTGTATATCGAAGGGTTTTGGGTCACCTTGTGCCACGAATATTTTCCCTAAGTGTAGAAATCTTATTTCTTGGAATAGCATGGAAGGGATTGCCTTCATGCGGTGTATCCATGGCTGACCAAGGATCATATTATAATTGGTTTCCTGATCTATAATATAAAACTCGGTGAGGACCGTCTTGGGTCCTAAAGTGACCGGTAAAACTATGGTTCCAATTGAAGTGGCTTTGAGGCTATCATAACCTCTTAGCGTATTTCGCGTCGTGGAACAGTTTGTTTCTCCATATCCTAGCTTTTGAAGGAAAGTGAAGGGGACTATGTTGACTACCACCCCATCATCGACCATTGCACATTTAACATAATTATTGTAGACCCAAACTTGTAAATGTAAAGTTGGGTCACCTCTTCGTGTAATTTCAGCGTCTGTTGGCATTTTTCTTATATCGAATATAAATTCAGTATCCCTATCTAGCTGCCCCGGAGGATAAATGTCAAAATCCACATGGTTTACTTGTGTTTCTGGAGGAGGAGTGATGTTGATTAAATGACCAAGGCCTAATGATTCTAAGAGAGTAGCTCTTTGGGCAGAAGAGTTTTTAACAAATCCAAGAAGGAGATGTGCGAGAAGGTTTTAGTTAAATCATTAATTAGATCATAGGCACCTATAGGTTTTAGCAATGTTTGTTTAGTGTTGTCTGGCTCTAATGAATAACTTGGAGTTGGTTGAGAAGAATAATCCCATGTTCTTGTTATGGTTTCTATGGGTAGCTCGGCGTCTAACTCCACTAAACCAACTATCTTAGTTTGAGGTCGAGTTCCTAATTGGGGTGCGACTGGTGGATTTAATGAAGTTGAAGCTTCATGATCATTGTTTCCTATCATGACACCCTTATTTTTTCTGTTAGGATCTAACATGTTGTTGTTAGAATGGTTTGGGAGCGGGTCATTGAAGATCTTGAGGGATGCATTTTGAGGGGAAACTGCCCCTGCATAAGTGTTTGGCATGGGTACTACAGAATTTTCTAAAAACATATCTATAAAGAGTTGTTTTTGATCTTCTGGAAAACGCTGCATGAATTTATTATATTCACAACAAGTCCTAGTATCATGGCCTTGAATTTTGTGGAAGCCACAATATAAATTGGGATTGTAATTTTGAGGTTGTTGATTTAAAACTTGTTGTGGCCTAAAATTTTGATAAGGTTGTTGGATGTTAGAGTTAAAATTTTGAGGTTGTTGCCTTTGGTTTTGACTCTGATATCCGGTTGGGTTTTGATTTGGAATTTGCGTTTGGAATTGTCACTGTTGTTGTTGTTGTTGTGGTGGATGATTAAAATCCACCGCATTGATTATTGGGGTAAAATTATTATTTCACTGACTATTAATATGTGGCGAAACATTTACAATACTTTCCCTTTTAGCTTGGTCAGTTACTCCATCCGTTGTAACACCGTAGTTCTTGTTAAGGATCTTAGGTCCTTGATTAGCATTCCCAGTATTAGGATAGGCCGTGGTGTTTTGATTGGGAGTGGTTAATTTCCTATTTGTCCCATATGTTTTACGACCACTATCAATCACTTTGCTTGGTCGATTCGGAGAGCACTTTCGAGTACTTCATCGTAAGTTCTTAGTGGGAACTTCTGGACTTCTTCCTTTATCTCTCTATTGAGTGAATTAAGGAATAAATCACATAGTTCCATTTGATCCATATTTGGAGCACTCACTGATGAGTAGAGAACCGTACGCCATCTTTGGATAAAATGAGCAGCGGATTCATTATGTTCTTTCTTAATATGCAAGAATTCCCTGATTCCCATTCTTAACAATTTGTTCATGTCGAAAGCTTTGATGAATTATGACATGAGTTGTTTAAATGAGTGTATCAAGGCTTCAGGTATTCTGTAATACCAATCAAGGGCGATACCCTCTAAGGTCTTGGGGAAGATCTTAGCAACAACCCCATCCCAAGGGAGTAACTCCCATATGGTTATGGCATAGGCCTTAATGTGTGCATTTGGGTCCCCTTCCCCTTTGTATTTGGGTAAATTAGGAAGAGGTCTTGGAAGCATAACACTTCATATGGTGAAGTCTAGGGGCTCTTTTAAATATTCTCGAATAAGTCCCTACTGCGTAGGCCTCGACCATTGATGGGGTTTGCTGAGGGGGTTGAGGTGGAATAAGTTGTTGATATGGCATAGTATATGCATTTGTAGGGACATAAGGGAATCCCTATGGTTGAACGAACATTCTCGGGAGAAGAGAACATGTCTCCTTGTGGTGACTTTGAATAAATGTTTAAATAAGGAGGAGCATTGTTCTAGTATAGGTTGTTTGGTGCCAATCCAGAGGTGTCATGTTTTCAACTAGAGCATCGTTTGAAAACATTATCCTAGTTGGCATTTGTTGTGGATAATTATAAGGATTTTGAGGAGGCATGCCTAACGTGCTTGTTCCTGTAAGGAGGTCAACTTTACTAGGGTGATGCAGAGGGTTGGGGATTCCCGCTTGCCCAAAATATGAATTTTGGTTTGCTTGAGCAAGTTCTAGCCCTCTAACCTTCTCAGCTAAGGCTGAAATGACCTCCATCGGTGAAGACGCAGTGTTTTTCCTTAAGGGTGTTTGTTGTATGGCTTGAGGTTGTAAGGGGGTATGATACCCTGCTATGAACTGGTCGCTACCCTGCCAAGATTCACCGATTGTATTTCCCATAGGTGTAGTTTTGGGGTTGTTCTCCTGGAATAGGGTATCATATTGTATTTGCAAACTCCCTATATGTGGATACATATTTTGGAAGCATTGTTCACTTTTAGCAAAGTGTGCTAAGTACTCCACATCTAAAAAGGGGAGTGGGTATGATTGTCTATTGATCTGTGGTTTGAACAAGACCCGAGGAGATGAAGTGGATTCTCCAAGAACATCGTATTGTTAGAGCCCGATGGCTCGCTATTGTGTTTTGTAAACTAATCAAATTCCTCGATTTAGAATGAAGAACTAGAGCTAGTCCTGTGAGGGGGAGTTTGAGATGACAAGTAATTACTCGAATAGTTATCGCAATACGCAGAAAGTGAGGGAAATGGTTGTCTATTTTTTTTTTATAGTTTAATTCGAGACTTGCGAGAGGTCTGCCATATGCATCATATCCCGACATATTCGGGGGGTATATGAATACCCACAGAATAATGGGAAAGAGCGAAGGTGGATGGAAGAGATGAAAATAGAAAGAGGAATATTAGTTTGTTTCATGTTGGGTTCACCAATTTTGTACGATGGAAAAGTGACAAGCGAGCATGGGAATCTACAAGTACTCTTTCCTCGTACCCGACTTCCCGAGGTCGTGTCAAGACAGCCGGTGAATGTTGAATGTGAATGGATATGTATAAGCTAATTGGGTAATATTAAATCCTCAACACACAATAATGGAATCTACAAATCTAAGGCAAAGAAGGCCCTCCTAACCTAGATTGGTGTAATGGCTCGTTTGGATATAATGGCGTTCGAGACTCCAATCGATGTTGAGCTCTGCCAAGATCCTATTTCTTGGTTGTTGGATACATGGGAAGTGACCTGTGGGAGCTTCGTATATATCTCTAGACAAGGTCATGAAAGTAGTGGTAGGTCATTTTAGCGGGTTTTGTTTCCAGCTATGGGTGGTTTTCTTATCCAGCCCAAAATATTGGATTGATTAGCTTCTATGTTTAATATGGAAAACTATGCTATAATATCTAGTGGGAGTGGTGAAGATCTAAACACCAGCGTTCACAAGTCAGGTGTCAATACTTGACTAATTTGTAGGCCCATTGGGTTGTGGGACTTGGGGATCACAACCATGAGTACGTGGTTGTTGAGGACCTATTATGGTCATGTGAAGAATCAATCCCTTCTTCCAACTATCCAGTAATCGTATGCCTTTTCAGCTTCTACATTTAGAACTAGAAGTTGTATGATTTTCTCGAGTACCTAACAGGTGTTTTGGCAACTTGGATACGTAAGCTAGTGTCTATATCAATGAGGAGGTCTCCTGCATTAGGCTGTGGAACCAAAGGATCGCAACCAAATGTTTGTTCTCATTCAAACCCTTGCACGGTCATTTAGGTGTTTTATCAAGGCAATCTATAATTTGGATGGTTTGACCAGAAGTTGTAAGCTTTGTCATCTTCAATGTTTAACCCTCTCAGTTGCTCACTAATTGCTTGTAAGTTTGTTGTGGCTCAAAAGACCTGTATCCTAAGGTCCTGATCTATATCAGCTAAAGTCGTGGGTAAATTTGGTTGAGGTACTATAGGTTCAAATATATACTCTCTAGGCTCTCTAGGTCCTGTGATTGTCATACAAAGATGATTTGACCTCCAACTAACATTAAATACACTGATTACGAAAGAGGTATTTACATTATGCAAGCATCTTGTTATTTTTTTATTTTTCAATGACGTATTTCAATTAAATTAAAGAGCAACTACTCTAGTATATTTATAAAATGGACAACTAATCTAGAAACAAAATGAAAACAAACAAAGTATCTTGGTATGGCTATTTGCCTGTGTAATTATGATTTTATCCTAAATATTTAAGCAACTAAACGTATTAACTTGAAAGTATCTCAATTCTACCTCGAAGTGAGGAATGAATCACAGTTTCTTAGAAACTATCAATCCCCACAGCTTCCCTGGTGATATCGAGAGTGAACTTTTAACTGAAATGAAATAATTCACTACTTTATTTGATATGTTGTAACTAGAACTTTGATAGCTCAAACCTAGCATTTACAGAGCAAAGCAGGTAAATCCAGTTGTGTGTGATTTTTTCCCTCAGTGTGATCTCCTCGCTCCTTCATGTCCTCGTGAATCCAGAAAGTGTTTATATGATAGTATCGGTATAAGATAGCATTCAAATAATGACAGCTTTGGATATAGACCGAATACAATGCGAGTAGGAGAGGGATAGTGCAAGTGAACAGAGCTTGACTATGAAATTCCTAGCGGGATTTATTGCAGGAATATAACACAAGTGTACTGAGATTTTCAAAAGCTATTCTTGTGAAAAAACAAAACCTACAACTTTAATGGATTCTAGTCTAGAAATGAAGCTATCCTATGTTTAAATTGATCGTGTATAAATAGTAGATGAAACAAGAAGATGATATGACCTCCAAAATGCCAACAATGGAAGCAAAACCTAAAATTAACAAAATTCTAAGCAAGGAATTGAAAAATGAACAAGAGAATTAAGAGGATGAGGGGCCATTTGTTTGAAAACAAACCAGCTATTTATAGAATTCCCATTCACCAAAGGGTAACTTGGAATGGAACTCTTTTACCATTAAACAATGGAGAAACACTATTACAGGGAACCAAAAACATAAATACAAGCTAAGGTGGTTGAGAAAAGCTGGTAAATGTTGAAAATTTATGCAATTCGCGATCAAAGGAACGTGCTAGAAAATGTGTGAAGGACCACTGCCTTGAGCGGGCGGCGGTTATAAGACCACCACCACTGGCAGGGGCGCTTTCATTACTAAAGGTCAAAATACGTTTAAAAAGGGGGCGAGGATAAAACAAAGCACAAGGAACTTGGATAAAGCATTTGGGATGCTAACATATACTTTGTGAGCTTCTCTAGATCCCGAACACCTTGCGAGGTGACCTGTATCATCATTGGGGCATGTGTAACATCGTTCCGGTGGTGCAGTACCCTACAATTTTGGGTACGTACATTGTCCAAGCATTCAAGGAGTTTATTCACAACTTCTTACGGTTTATTTGAATGATTGCATGGTGTATGGATTAGTTAAGGATCATTATGACAATCTACATTTAATGTTTGAAAGATGTAGATAGTTGAGTATCTCTTTGAACATCAAGAAGTGCATATTTTCTACACCATTTGGAATACTATTAGGACACATAATCTACAAGGAAGGTTTTTGGTTGATCCAGCTAAGCTTAGTCATTATAGGCTTAAAAGAGCCTACCACCAAAGTGAGGTTTGCAGATTTTTATAAGCTTAAATGAGCCTACCGGTAAGAGCATTTGAGATATTAAAGGAGAAACTTACTACCATGCCTATTATGTGTTTTCCTTTGTGGGACCAACCATTTCATGTACATGTGGATGCCTCCGTGATGACCATTTTCATAGTATTAGCTCAGCATGGAGAAGGTATTATAGATCATCCTATCTGTTTTTCTAGTAGAAAGCTAACTCCTATAGAATGTAACTACACAACTACAGAGCACGAGGCTTTGTCGATTATTTATGCGCTACATAAATTCCGACAATACCTACTGGATACACCATTCATCTTCTATACAAATCACATGGCATTAAAGTATTTGGTAAACAAACCCATTTTAAAAGGGCGCATATACAAATGGGTGCTCTTATTTCAAGAATTTGATTTCACAGCTGTGATAAAACTAGGTAAAATTAATTCTGGACCGGACCATTTATCCGAATACATCCAAGAGAAGAAGTACAGAAATTGAAGATACAATGCTAGATGCATAGTTATATAGGTTACAATGAGCACCATCAGAATTAGAGTACATTGTTGTATTTCTATGAATAGGCATGACACCAAAGGAATGAAATCCTTAGAAAAGAAACAAATGTCTATACTTACAAAGCACCCTATATGTTAATTAGCCGTGACTCGTATGCTAGGTCGGGATGAAGTATTGTGTTGTTGCGTCTTGGAACATGAACGCATAGATATAATGGAGAAATTTCATGGTGGGATAGAAGGTAGCCACTATGTAGGTGATGCCATTGTGTGCAAGATTTTACTCATTGGATTATGGTGGGAGACCCTATATAAATATTTTAAGGATTATTACAAAACTTGTGATCATTTTTAATGTCCTGGAAAACCAAGACAATGAGATGAGATGCCATTAAGGCCTATTCCTAGTGCAGAGATGTTTGAGAAATGGGCTATAGATTTTTTGGGTCCTATTTCACCAGATGCATGCAGTAATCGGATCACACTATACCATAACTCGTGCATAGATTATCTAACAAGGTGTGTAGAAGTAGCACTTATAAAGGATTACATGACAACTACAACATCTAGGTTTCTATGGGAAAATGTTATTACACGGTATGGATGTCCTTTAAGTTTGACCAGTGATAGGGGAACACAATTTCGAATGAGACAATCAGAATTTTATTGGATGAATTCATGATTGCACACCATAAGACTACACCATGTCATCCTTAGGAAAATGGGACTACTAAGGCTTTCAACAAAATTTTGAGCCAGACATTGACAAAAAAATTTGATGTCGAAGAAAGGATTGGGATGATAAAGTATTTGCAAAGACTTTGGCCATACCGAAAAACATATAAAAGGTTAAAGAAAGCCACACCATTTCGCTTAGTATTTGGTGCGAAGCATTTCTTCCTATGGAATTCATGTTACCTTCTTTGTGTATTGCATGACGGTGGAGGTCTAGCTAATGAGAAATCATTAGAATAATGGATTGAAAAGCTAATCAAGCTAGATGAGTGATGATCAATATCACATTGGAGTCAAAAACAAGAGAAGGCCATGAAGAGAGCATGTCATGATAGGAACATCGGGGATAAAAAGCTTAAGATAGGACATATGGTGCTCCTTTACGATTCTAAATTTTTGTGCCATCCAGTAAACTCAAAGTACATTGGTTGGGGCCATATGTTATTACGCACATAATTGAAACATGCGCTTGTCAATTAGAGGTTCTTGATGGAATACAAGCTATTCTAATAATTCAATAGAGTAGCTTGAAGCCCTACTATAAATAAGTCTTCTTGGTGTTTTTAATAAGGAAATGTTTCCATTTATATTAGGTTTTCAATTCTGCATTTCCTTAATGTGTTTCCTTCTTTTCGCTATGCTTTTTCAATTTAGTTGGTGTGTTTGTGTGATAAGCATGTTTATGCGCCAAAAGGTAATTAATATTTAGAGAATGTTTATGTGTAAGGAATACACATACCTTTGGTATGGGGTGGTTATTGATATCCGTGTATAGGATTGGTGAAAATAAGTACATATGAAAGGAACTATGTACTAAGGGTGTTATTAAAGTTAGAAAATTGAAAGAAAAACAATATTGCTTTTGGAAATAAGAACCATAGGTGGAGATGAGTGAAGAAACATGTATAGTGCGAGGTAAGCAGAGGCCATGGGAACTACTAAGGGAAGGAACAAAGTGGTGAGGTACTCGGGCACATGGAGGTACGCTGAAGAGAAGTCTGCAGCCAAAAGGTAGGAAGGCGAGCTAGAAGGTTATAGCTTGGGAGTGAAGATGTACCGCACGAAATAATGAAAATAGTTGATTAATGAGAGAATTATTGGTAGGTGGAGGAGCAATAAATGCACTAACTTTTTGAAAATATATATAAGGATGGGATACATGTTCATTTTTACCATTGCAATCATGATAATTTGAAAGATCCAAGTGCAACCGAGCTGCAAGAATAGTATTCAGGTGTGAAGAGTGTGAATCGAAATGTGATGAGAAGATTTTTTCATAGAGGAAGCTTACATCCCTAGTTGCGAAGGGTTTGAGAAAATTAAGGCATTGTAAAAGAGATAGGGCACTTGATTTCAACTAGGGAACAATGAATCGAGCTAGGGTTGGGTTTGTATGTTACAGAGATAAAAGGTATGTATTTAAATTTGTAAGATTTTAAGTTATAGATGGCACCAAAGAAAGCACTCGTAGCATGAGTAAAAGGGAAGAAGAAGGTTGAAGTGGAGGTTAAAATGACCCCTAAGAGTAATTTCTTAGAAATATAGTATCCAGAGGGTGTAATTGTGGGTCAGGAATGGGATTACCACATCCGGAAGAGCAAGATCAATGACTACAACCATCATACGAATGAAAATAAGGAGTTGGATGTGTTATTAAACACAAATACGAATAAGTGCATAATAGAGTAAATGTTGGTGTATGGCATTTACTGGGATAAGTGGTTGAAGAAACTTGGGGTTTACTAGTTGTATGAGCTCCCCTACTTTGGGAAATATGAACCATTATACCATTGGTTGATGAGTAGAGTACATAAATATTTCTTTTACTTTGCAAGACACATGGTAAGGATTACAATTGCATTAATCTCAATAGTAACAGGGGTGAAAGGCATAGGGGTAGATCTAAATGGTGATTTAACTGATAAATCCAAAATCTTGGAGATAAGAAAGGAGTTGGGGTATACCAAAGGTCTGCGAATATGGACATTGATAAATTAAAGAAGTACCCAATCATTCAAGCAGCCACACACTTAGTGAAAAAGTTGAATGACCAAGAAAGATGGTCATAAGTAAACACAATGTGGCTACACATTATGAAGAAGATGTCACAGGGAGTGATTTACAACATCTCCAGTTACATCGCGGAGACTATCATTGAAGAAGCATGCATAGGAGAGAATATCGCTTCGGGGCTATTTTATTGTCTCTGGTGTTTATGGAGATCGTGGTACCCGATGGGGCAAAGGAGAAAATATGGGAATAACTTGAGAACAAGTCACATGTAGAAACATTTGGTAAGTACTTGTGTAATGGATCAATGAACGGACCATTCAAGCAAAGGGTAGAGATGTGGTATGATAGACTTTGGACAACATTTGAAGAAGAATGGCACATACCCAAGGAGTTACCTTTAGTAGTAGGGAAGGCAAAGGTGCATTTCACTATCTACCAGAATTTTTACATTGCACGATTTGCGATGATGGATGGGCTTGGAGCCCATGGTGTAAACTGCCATATGCCTTCACAACAAGATATTTCCAGGAACCAGTTCACTGGTTTTCAGATGTGCACCACCTAACCTTCAATGCAAACAAGGTAGATTGTGACTACCACACTCTAAGAAAGAAATATGTATATCCAGGGTGGAATGCATAAATTGAGAATTATCTCAGATATTATAAGCATGAAACCTTTAAAATTACCAGTTGGGACACTCAAGAAGCACTTGTGTACCTGTAACTCAAGCCCAAGCTAGAGAACACTAAGTATGTGGAGAATGAGTTCGCACTCCTAGGGCTGCCAAAAGGTAAGCATACAATGGAAAATGTTCCAATGCCTAAGCCCATAGAGACAATACAAGTAGATGATGAAGAAAAGGAGCATGAAGATAGTGGCGGTTTAGAGTATATTTAATTTAATTTAATTTAATTTAAAAATTAATGTCTGGAAGTAACCAAAAAGGTTAAAGGGACTACAAGAGGAGCAAAGAGAACAAGACAATGCATGAAGGGAAAAAACAAATACAAAACAAAATACGAGAAGCAACAGGAAAGACACGGGAAGCAACAGGTCTATGTGCCAAGCTTAGGAGGTTCTACACCTGGTAGATCGTGACTGTTGTGTGAAGTCATGTGCCCGTTTATGCCTCTGGTGTTGTGTAGAAGGCTGAAGGAATGCACCAATATTCTGGAACCCAAGGCTGCCATGATGATGTTTGAGGAGGCCATATCTATGTTGGGTCATCTCCCTGATAAATAAAGCAACACACCTCTGGTCTTCATAATGAATAAGGGCACGTAATGAGCCTTGAGTTTCTCGAAAGAGACAATAGTACCTGCCACGGATCTCATAGTACATAGGACAACGAAATATAAAGTGCTCCTCTGATTCAGGTTCATTGTTGCAAAGTGTGCAAGTGCGTTGGTCCCTAGGAATGTAGTGCTCTGTCTCCATGCGAAGCTGATGAGAGAAAACTCGTAGTTGACCCAAGGGGAATCTCAAACCCAAAGTGGGAACTTGATGTATTTGGGGGGAATGACACGCCCATCTTCAATTTGGAGATAATGCTCCAAATAGTGGTGCATTTTTGTTGGCAATGGTTCTAATGGTTCAATCCACGTTGATCTAATGTAAGCTTTGTAGATCTCCTCTCTAATTCCTCTATGAATTTCCCTTCTAGGCATGTGGGGAGAATTAATAGAGAATGTGAGAGGAGGAAGGTGATTAATATCCAATCCAATGCTTTGGAGGAAGGTTGTACAATGTGCATACCAAGTGGTTTGGATCCCCAATTCACATAGCCTCATGGATGATTGGAGAGCCTTGAAGGGATATCTATTCTACCCAATTGGTGTATCTGCCATACATCTTAGTCTATGGAGTAGCATCACAAGATGAAATATAGTTGAGATTCGGAGAGGGTGCGTGCCAAACTCAGCCAAGATGATTGCATGTGGAACTGAGCGTTTTTCCGAGGGTCCTGGATAGCATGGAGATGAGTACTCTATCAACACGAGCCCAACTACTTGTGTCGAAGATCAGGGCCCCAAATCTCACAACCATACAACACTGTTGGTGTCACTAGAGTTTGGAAAATATGCAATTTTGCGTTGGCATCTTGAAATTGAAGCTGGAAACATTGTCTCTCAAGTGTATTGAGGGTTGCATAACCTTTACATAATCTCTCTTCTGTTGCATGAAGCATGTTCAAAGGAGGGCCCATGAAAGTCACTCCAAGATAGGTGTAAGAGGAGACTACTTCCACCAAGTTTCCTTTGTACATGAGGTTAGTTGCATGGGCAATCCTCTTGGTTGTATTAAATACCATGACCTTAGTTTTCTTTAAGTTC
The DNA here is from genome assembly GCA_018340775.1 of Taxus wallichiana var. yunnanensis. NCBI lineage: Eukaryota > Viridiplantae > Streptophyta > Pinopsida > Cupressales > Taxaceae > Taxus > Taxus wallichiana. The sequence continues at coordinate 294,233,676 of CM031234.1, read as the reverse complement.
ACTTGTAAGCCATGAGTATCACAAAAAGAACTTAAGATGTCAAGGTGTCATTGAAGGCCTGCAACAGTATGTGACATGAGAATGATATCATCTGCAAATAATAAAATAGAAATGATGATATCATATAGAGAACAACCATCGTCTCTAAGACAGAATTTGCAATGATATGCTCTAGTTTGTCAATGTAGAGATCAAATAGAGTAGGAGTATTGAGGAGGCCATATCTATGTTGGGTCATCTCCTTGATAAATAAAGCATAGAGGAAGGAGACAAACTCAAATTAGGGAAGAAGCTGAGCACGCGACTACTCCACCCCAACCAAAAGAAGGAGATGATGAGAACTTGGATGTATTCCAAGGAGAGTGCCACTTCAAAAGGGTATTTAGGAGAACAATGACCCAAGGTGCTGCTCCACAATCAATGTGCATATCACCTCGACTCTCTCCATAGAAGGAGACAACTGAGAAGAGAAGAAGGAAGTTAAATCTGAATGAGGAGGTGAAAGATTCTGAGGAAAGCGCACCCAACTCCCCTACACCTCCAGAGAACATGGAAGAACCAAAGAACAAAGAAATGAAGGATGGAGAAAAGTGGGAAAAATAGACATCAAACGAGACTACACAAGGTATGGTAGAAAATCTCTAAATCTTGAATCCCAAGTTCCTAAGGGGCCAAGATCAAAGAGAGCAAGTGGAGAATATGTTTCACCAGTCATGGGATACGCCGAGGACACAAGTAAAAATTTCCATTCCCGTTTTCATAGACACTAACACAAAATGAGTTGTATGGCTTGGAGTTTATGGATGAAGATATGGCAACCATGCGCATAAGGAAGTAACTGTCATGGTCGATGCACACACACATAAACAAACCAAACTTTGATGTATGTGAAGATTCATGTGTATGAAGGAGATTAAAGAAGACACCTCGGAGTTAAACACATAACAAGAAAAGCTTACCATTATGTCGATGAACAAGTGAGCAATGATTTGGTAAAAGTCCGATCGAGGTGGCGTGGTGAAATATGGATAAGGCTGCAAAAATTAGGGCGCTGAGGGAGGAGATCAAGGAAAAGGATGTAGAAATAGAGCACCTAAAGAGAGAAAAATACTTGGAACAGAGAAGAATGTTTTTTTCATCAACACGACAGAGGAAGTTGGGGACAATATCATGAAAGTGAAGCCACACTTAGAGCCAAAGGTACCCAAAATGTTTCCTTTGGAAATTCACTATGTAAGTACCTTGGTGGACTTGGTGCTTGAAGATGAACCTTTGTGTATGCCAGAACCAAAGGATCCAGCACAAGAAGTAGAGTGATAAAAATCTTCGATGATGCAAAAGATTACATCATATGAGGGGTTGCTTTAGAGCTTACAAGAGGAACTAAACAAATCAGATCAAGTGTTGAACATTTGTACAGCCCTAGAAGCAGTTATAAGAACCAAGACCATTATAAAGGATAATGAAGTTCTGAAGGCCATGAAAGATGAAACTTTTGGCCATGCAGAACGATTAGCATTTGTCAAGAAGAAGCATGAGGCCCTTAAAGTAGCTCCAGAACTACACAAGGAAATGTTGGATGAGCTCGGAAAACTCATCGTGCAAAAGATGGACTTATTAGAAGGAAGAATGACTACCATGTCTAGCATTGTGTTGGTCTTGCAGAATGAGAAAGAAGAGATTGCAAAATATGAGTTAGAGTTAATTACAGTGGATATCCTAGAAAAGGAAGAGGTTGCACTCAATGATTGGTAGACTTTAGAGGTGGAAATAAAATAAGAATATCAGAATTGATTCCTCGGGTTGAAACAGAAGATACTACAGGGTAAAGACATTTTTTTATTCATAAAATTATTTCTATCTCTTTATTCACATTCTTTGATTCATTTTGGAGACAAACCATTTCTGGGCGGCAATGCAATTAGTGTGGGGTAATGTTGATTAGTTAAAATATGACACTTAGCAAAGAACATACATAAGGTTTGCATGGAAGAGAAGAGCATATTCAAAAGCACGTAAGGATCGAAAGGAATCATGTGCTAAGGACAAAGACAAATTCGAGAGTTATCCATTTTCACAATGAGGATATATTTTTGGAAGATAGAGACTTGCGTGGTACACATTTTTTATTTTTTGAGGATCGGATACGAAGTGGTTTGTATGGATGCAGGCTAATGATAGAATTACAAACTAATAGTTGATGAGAGAGATCTATTTTTAGTGTACTTTTATGTGTGGATATTATTGTAATGAAAAGTGGCTAATAATAGCATGTAACCTATTTTGGGATTAGATAAGCGATGAAGGGAAATTCCCCACCCTTATAAATATGTAATGAATTACGTAGTATATGGGGTGAGAGGGGATGCAAGAACTAAATTATTGTGGGGTTATGCTACCAAATCTGATGTGCTCATAGACTATGTTACTATTTATTGTAATAAGCTTCTATGTGTTTATCATGTTTAATGCAATTGAGTGTGTTGGGTGAATCAGAGTGTCAAATCATCAAGATAATTTATTTGTGCATGCTTGATTTCATCATGGTTATCACTTAAGTTTGTTATTCTCTAGATCTAGATCTGAATATGTGCTGTAGAATGATATATTATTCATAGATTTGAATCCTTTTAGTCTTCATCATGCTAACATCCTGCAACAAAAACCCTAAAGAGGGGTTGGGTACCTTTGTGTGCTTCGGGTGAGCACTCGGTCTAGGTGAGTGATTTTCCAGTGCACTTGGGATTTTACTAGTGAATTCTAAGTTGCATCAACAAAGGAAGACTTCTAGAAAAGGTTTATGTTTAGAAGGAAGGCATAGACTATGGGGAGACATAATCTCCCACAAATAAGATCAAAATGATTAGGATGATCTTTTCTTTAGCTACACAATTTGGATGGAAATTTCACCAAATTGATGTGAAAAGTATCTTTCTAAATGGAGACTTATAGGAATAAGTCTACATAACTCATCTAGAGGTTTTGGTGTACTTAGAGAATAAGAAAATGTATGTAGACTCATCAAATCATTTTATGGTCTTAAAAACTCCTTCAAAGATAGTACATTAAGATTGATGAGCATCTCATTTAGCATGGATTTGAGAAGAATCCATATGATCCCAATCTTTACTCAAGAAGTAAGGAGGGGGATTTTTGTTGTTGTATATTTTGATGATCTATTCATCACTAGTAGCACAATAAAGATGATTGATCCAATGAATAAAGATATGAATTGATCGTTTAACATGAAAGATCTCATGCTCATGCACTACTATCTTGGATTGGAATTTTTTCGAAAGGAGAATCATATATTTGTTTCTCGGTTGAAATATTACAAGACAACACTCGAGAAATTTAGGATTATGGATTATACACTCGATTGCCACACCTATTAATATGAGACTTCAATTATCTTGGACAGATCCATCTCCACTAGTATATGTAACTCTCTATTGACAGTTGATTGGGATTCTTATTTATCCGACTTATACTAAACTAGACATTATATTTATATTCAACTATCTTTCACAGCTCATGCAAGAACCCGAGTTTGTAATTAGAAATATAAAAAGGTAGATATTGATATATCTCAAGGGCACTATGGATTTTAGTCTAGAGTACAAGAATGATCGATTCTTCTTGATTGGATATTCGGATTCAGATCATACATGTAACATTGATGATAGGAAATCCACTACGGATTTGTTTTATTTTTGGATCTAATCCAATAACATGGGGAATAAATAAATAAAACTATGTTCTCGATAAGTCGAATATCATGGTGCAGGAGGAGTTGCCTATGAAGTAATTTGGCTACATTGCATACTTGAGGGACTTAGACAACCACAAGAGAAATATAACACATTTTATGTTGACAACGAAGGTGTTTTGAAACTTATTTTCAATCCATTATTTCAAGAGAGAATTAATAACATTTAGGTATATGTAAATTTCATTTATGAGCATGTTTTGAAACACAACATTCAACTTCAATTTTTCCCAACATCTAAACAATGAGCATAGATATTCACGAATTCACTTGCAGATGACAAATTCAAGATGTTCATATAGTTCCTCTCATCTTCTTTTGAGGAAATGCAAAATTAAGGGAGGGGGAAATTTTAGGTCAAACCTTAGGTTTATAATAATATTACATTTATTAGAGTTATTTACTTCAATAGGTAGATTTACTTTTTTACTATAATGATTGGATTATTTTTTTCAACTGTTTGGTTAGTTATTATTTGAGTTTTTATATGGTTTTATAGACATGTTTGTTTTATTGTATTTTGGTTCATATATATTTATTTGTTATGTTGTTTGGTTTGTTTCACCCATATAACAAATTTGTTGTGTAAATGTGATTTTTGTAGACATAAAATCACACATTTTTGGTAATTATCTAGTCCTGATTACATACTACTATTCATATGACTCATAAGTAAGAAAATCACTAATTAACCCATGTCTTTGGTCACCTTTGTTGTATTTTTTTCTCCTTTATAGTCTTGCATCTTTACTTTCTCGACTACCTTTTTATACTCTGTATTTTATCATCCTGACACGAGCTCTCAAATAAGATGTTAATGCCAGTGCCCTCGTGCCCTATAGGCACCCTTGACCCCTTTGTAATTTACTCACACTTTTTGGGTCCTTTCTAGTTGTCTAGTCATATTATATTTTTTGGTAGTCGGTCTTTTTGGGGTTAACTACTAAATTTGAGAAAATGAATCATATAAATATAAATTTATGTGATCATAATAAAGGAAAAAGCACTAAGCATTATCTATCACCACCTAAGGTTGTATCCATCAAACATCTTAGATATCCATTGAATCCATCTAGTACCATCACAAGGGACACAAGGGATGGCTATTATAAATACACACTTCATAGGAGGTAAGTTCATTCTATTCTACGTACACATATATTACATTTATGTACATCTAGCTTATTTGCTCGCTATCAAGTGTGAATTACACAAGAGCCACCTAGACACGATTCTATGTGCACACACATAGATACACACACACACAACTACATTGGGTATGAGATATAGTGTATTGCTTAGTCATAAGTTCACCATTGTTATAGTTGAGGACAGTCTAACCCTCATTTTGCATATTTCATTTTTTAGGATTTGATGTCTATTTGAGGGTTTTATAGGTTCATATTTCATTGCAGGTTTTTAGTCACCTCAGAAATATCGATGTGTCCTCATAGAAAAAAAAGGTGACTAAAAGAGAACACCTTACGACCACTCAGAGGAGGTTTCTGATATTTTCCACAAACCCTGGCACCCAAAAGAAATCCTAGGGAACCCACAAGCACCCCTGTCCCTCTCCATGCACCCCCGATCTAGCCTATTTCTCTATATTTACATTTTTCTATGTCTATTTGTGACACTCCTATTGCTCTGATTACATGGTTAGCACTTTGGTACACTTTAGATTTTATTGTGAATCAGCTAAGTACCTTCTTCTTTTCCTTGCACTTAGGTTTTTATAATTTATTGCTTAGTTTTCTTGAGTATCATTTATGTACTTAATTGCATATTTATTTACTTGCTACAATAGCATCGGATTAGGCTCATAAATCCACATTTTATCTTAATTAGTGGTACAATACATATATTGCATCACATTCTTTCTCTCGTAACTCAATTGCATATCAATACAATAGTAAAACTTTTGTCCATGTCCATCATTCATAGTTAGACATTAACACTTACCTACCAATTATTTTCTACTCATTATGGTTATAATAAATCTTCATATTTCATTTCAAATTATTTTTCTCATGTTCTAATCTTTCTACAAAATAGTTTTGAACCATGTTTTTATTGTAAAAACAAGTTACAAAATAAACATAATGTAATAAAATATTATAAAATCATTCAAATTAATTATTATTTAATAAATAAAATTACCATCATCCAAAAATGGACCATACATTTCTGAATTTCCTTTAACACCCAAGTGTTTAATTTATTTTAGTAATTGATATAGAAGACATCACAATAATATTTATTTGTCTTCTTGGCTAACATGTTAATGGTTTTTTGCAATGTCTACATCATAACAATTTTTCTATCATTCATTACTTGTAATTATAAACCATAATAAAAGATAAATTAATAACTTAAAATTAAAAGAGAAATATAAAATATAATTTTCATTTAAAACATATTAATATGAATTCCATTTATTTCTAAACATATCCCCAAAAGTATCTAGGAATATAGTCTTGTTCTTATTTCCAAAACAAGACCTCTTATACCTCTCTTTTAGTAAACCATGAGGTGCAAGATATCATCCTTCATCGAGTGTGAGAAATTAGGTGGAGAAGGTTCAAGGAAATCATCATCCATGACATCTAATGGAACAAATACTTGGGTTCTACATTGGTCCACGTAGGATGAGGGATAATACTCCAACATCGATGTCTTCAAGTAAAGAGAGGTTTGATATATGGATTGATGGAGGGATAAATAGTAGAGACACTTGGGTAACTTGTGTATACACAAAATCATGCAATTGGGTACATTTCTAGGTCTCAATTGGGTACCGTCTTTGGCCATTTTTCTTTCTTTCCAGCTTTCCTTCTTGACCTTACACACCTCATTTCCCAGTATGACTTTCATTACTCCACCTTTTCGTAGTTTGGACACCAACGCCCAACCCGGATGTTAGTGGCTAGGCACCCCCTCCCCTTTGGGTGCTCCTAACCTCTTTGTATCTAACTTACCACTTTTTGGCCTCTTTTAGCTGTTGGAAATCTTATTTCCTTATGGTTTGGCCTTTTAGTGGTTAATTACGGAATTCAAACAAGGGAATCATATAAATACAATGTTATGTGATCAAATTAAGGGACGAAGCTCTAAGAAGCTACTACCATCACCTAAGGTTGCATCTAAATGCATTCTAAGAGCACCAAAACATCAATCTAACTTCACTCAAGGAAAAGGGACTGTTAATTTTGTATTCACACATAGGACAAGAATTTTATTTTATTTTATCCACACATCTACTTACATTAGTACATCTAGGTATCGCTCACTATCAAGTACATTTTGTATAATATATTCCTAGGGCATGATTTTCCGCACACACCCGTTAAAACTACATGGAGTCTCGAAATGTAGTGTAGTACTCGGATCGTAAGTTCAATCAGTTGGGTGACCACCCAATTCAGTCCGACTACCCATTTGCATATTTTATTTTTTAGGATTTAATTTTTTTCAGTTTTGAGGGATAGATCTTTCAAGATAGGTTACAGGAAACATCTACTAACTTAGTTTGACACAAAGGTGATCAAAAGTAAATGTCATTGAACATTTAACGACCCTACAAGAACTAGTTTCTAAGGTTTTGCATAGAACCAAGTGCCCAGTATGGTCTCTAGTGCCTAGGCGCCCTAATACCAATCTAGGATCCCATCTGCCTCGATCCATCTCTCCTACAATTTTATGAGTTCGGTTGCAACACTTTGTGTTCTAATTCCAACAATTTTCCATCTTTGCACATCTTTATATTAATTGCGAATCAGCTAAGTCTTTTCTCCTCTTTCTTGTGCTTAGGTTTTAAATTATCTTGTTTATTTTGTGTGCCATATTCTTTACTTCATTGTTATATTATTTCGCGTGATTCTTAAATATCCTATTAGGGTTTTACAACAAGATTATTTTTGTTAAATCAACTGGAGGGAGGTGATATAAATGAATGTAGGTGGGTGGAGGGAGGAAGAATCCATATGCATCTCTAACTACATCTATAACATTATTAGTCGGTTTATGATTTCCTAAATTTGGTCAAGAAGCCTATTAAATAATTGTTAAGATATAAAACAAAAAATAAATGTCAATATTTAAAACAATTCATGTAATATTTAAAAAATTACATTACATAAAATAATAAATGTATTTTTAAATTCTTTTCTATAAATTAAAAATTTACCAAAATCAAATTTCACTATCAATTTTTATCACATGAAGTGTAAGAGTATTATAAATGTATCAAGTGTAAGAACATTCAAAATGTGCATGATTAATAATACTTACTTTTTGTGACTCAAAAATGGCTTATTTTTAATAATTGGCTATAGGTATCTAAGTGACAAATGATTTAAAAAATATTTTTGCCAAATGTCTTGTTTATGTTTTATAAGGGAAATGAAAGGATTTTTGAAAGGTCCTAGCCCTTATACAACAATCACTAAAGATAAAGGTAATACAAAATTAGGAAAGAATAAAAAGGAAAATCAATAAACTAAAACAATCAACTAAAATTGGCAAATAACACTCTACTAGTGTAGACACAAAATCACGCACTTGGGTACATTTCTAGGTTTTAATCACTAACTACTATTCATATGATTCCTAAGAGAGAAAAATTGTAATTGACATATATCTTTGGCCTCTTTCTTGTCTTTCTTATTTCCTATTTGGTCTTGCACACCCCAAATCCCAGTATGATCTTCATTATTTTTATTTTCTTCACTTTAGACACCATTGCCCAGCCCAGGAACATCGCTGGCGAGGCACCCTCATCCCCTCTCGGTGCCCCAACCTCTGTTTATATTACTCTCTTTCTTTGGGCCTCTTTTATTTTTTTGGAATCTTATTTTCTTCCTGGCCATCCTTTTAGTTGTTAATTATGAAACTCAAATAAGGGAATCATATAAAACAAAGTTATGTGACCATAATAAAGGACCAAGCTCTACGCATCTATTATCATCATCTAAGGTTACAAATAAAGGAATTCTAAGAGCATCAAGGTATTCATCTATCACTCATTTAAGAGACAAGGGAGTGCATTTTCTACATAGACGCATAGGAGGGGAAGTTCATTTATTCATTAAAACATCTATCTACATTGCTACATCTAGTTATTGCTCACTATCAAAGGTATCTTGTACAAGAGCTTCTTAGGGAATGATTTCTACATACACACACAAGATCTACATAGATTCTAAGATGTAGTGCAACGTTCGTTCGTAAGTTCAATCTTTCGGTGGCATTCGGGGTCAGGTCCAATCCCCATTTACATCTTTATTTATAGGATTTGATGTGTTTTGGGGTTTTGTAGGAGATCATTTGTTTTGCAGGTTACAGGAGAATTTTGTTGATATAGTGCGATATACATGTAGACACTAAAATTAGGTCACACTCCCCCTTCGTCCCTCGACATATAAGCCCCCCTTTATTACATCTACCTAGCTATGACCCCCTTCACCCTACTAATATTAATTTAATTAAATTAATTCTTTATCCTCACTATATTTATTATTTAAATAATATCTACACAAACAGTTCACTTAGACACCTCACCAAGCTAACTCAACCTAAGACCTATTCTTAGCAAGTTACCATAACTAACTAAGACTTACCCAAACCCTAAAAATCAATGCCTACACTCCCTCTAACCACATTCCTACATGCTCACAAGAAGCTCCTAGTCGAATCATGGGATAACGACACAAGATCTGAGGAAATAAGGAGGATCTCCCTAAGTTTAGTAAACCTAGGAAATCCCACCTTGACCGACGTCGGTTACCCCTAACCGTCACGGTTAAGCCGGACAACAATCGGTTACCCCTTTTAACCCCAAAATAACCTTATTCTCAAGGTTGGAAGTTGGAAGTTGGAAGCAAGTTGGCAAAACATTGGGAGAAATTTGACGAGCAAGAACGAAATCTCAAAGAGATAACACATCTTCAGAGAGCCAATTCCAGCAAGAACTGACATCCAAGGAAGGAGATTGAGTATCTTCTCCTGCACAGCCTTCCTAGCCACATTTTGATCTATCCAAGAAAAAGAGGAGTGTGCATGCAGCCCATGCAGAAGATTTTTTTAGTTGGTGATCACTTGCAGCCTTCAAACCCATCATCAACACCTCCATCTTTCACACATATACTTTCAGGAACAAAATCCAAGTAAGTACAACATCATACCTTCCTGGTTATTTCATTTTATCATTATTTTTATCATCCATTGTTCATCTTGCTCCCTATCGACCATCTCCAACATTTTTACCTCCATAGACCCATCAAAACCTCGTAAAAACCTATTCCAGTCACCCAATACCTCTTCCCAACCAACTAAATACTTTTTGTAATCACAAAGGAGACTAAAAATCCATTCTCGTGGCATTTCGAGATCTCACAGTAACTGGCACCGGTTATACCTAACCGCGGTCAGTCACCCCTGACCGATGCCAGTCTCTGTGTTTTCCCACATATCCTTAAACAGAGACCTATCCACCTAATTTTACCTCACCCTCACTCACTTGTAATCTACCCGAGACCTTTATAAGATCTCGCATAACCCGAACCAACCATTAGACCCGTGAATTCTATTCTAGCTTAGCTTTGTTGGGTAAGTGCGGTAAGTTGGGGACAAAAAGGGGTCATAAGTGGATGTCATATTGAAAATAACAACATAATATCAACTTGTAGGGATTATTAGCAATACATACGCTCAAAATTAGAAAAAATATATTAATATGAATCGTAGCATCCAGAATCTAGTTTCTAAAATACTAATTTTTTTAAAAAATGGACAAGATTATCTATATTAAACTCTCAAAATTCAATGACTTGGTATTTATTTTTAAAAATGCCTATAAGATTATAGTCTGTTTGCCCACGATTTGGATGACCAAAAATTGATATATATTTTTCTCCTTTGGTGAGAAGTTAGATGCCTCTATCTATCTTGGGATGAATTTTATTTTGTATTTTTTTGAGCAATATTTTATTTTTTATGATTTTTTCCATGAAAGTGGTATGAAAACATAAAGAAAACAGAGCACTTTCCGTTTGCCCACCATAACTTCATCAAAAAATATTGAAATCAAATATTTTTTTTTGAACATGTATATAATTTCACCATGGTTGGGATGGTATAAGTTTTATCACATTCTGATTAGTGAAAAAAAAATTGCAGTCTTAAACGTAGACATAAACATTCACTGGAAAAAGTGTCTTAAAGACCTACTATTAGTAAAAAATTATAAAATGATATTTATCCTATTATATTCACTTTAAAATCAGTATTTCTACAAAGCTAACAGTCTCCCCTATGCAATGGTACCATTTTTATGACATATTTTTACTTTTCGGCATGGTTCAAGTCTCAGTGGAAGACTAAATTTGATGTTTTGTTGTTTTTAATGTAAAATTCGGGATTTGATGTCCACTTAATTGTCCCCCAACTTGGTGCACTTACCTGTTAGATTAGATATGTTTTCTTATTGTGTTTTTAAGTGAGATACCTAAATCATTTCAAAATAACAATAGGATTTACCTTGTTTTCAGCATTAATTTGTTTAAAATAGTGGACTGACAACCATCTAGGAAGTATCACGCTTCCTGGATCTAGCTCACGCTAGGTAGTTCACTGCCCATATTGTTTAATTCTTTTTGGTGGTCTTGCTTTCATTACAAGTAGTTCCTCCTAGCCAAAAGGAAGCTCTCACGGTCAATTGTGGATTTGGAAGTCATACAGTACAACAACCCATCAACCGACATTTGAACAAGTATTCCTCCTACGCCTGTTACCCTATCTGTTTCATCAACAATTCAAAGAAACAATCTAAGAAAAAAGGTGAAACATTTTGGCATGCCTAGTGGGACCCATCCAGGGTTCCTTGCATTTCATTCATTCCTAGGAAAAAATTGTGTGTTTGTTTCCCTTCTAAAAAGTGTACACACTAATTTTCTTCCCTAGTAATCCACTCCTTCTTTCTATTTTCTCTAAAGGAAAATTTTCTTTTGGTGTATTTAAAAAGAATCATTTCTTCATGTTTTCTACATTTTAGTGAAAGAGCATCCCTCTTCCTATTCATCTTATTGTGTCATCCAATTTCACATTTTCAATTTGGGTTTTAAAATCATTGCATTTCATTTTGATTTTCTGCATTAGCTCACATTAATTGAGGGCAACCTATACGTTGGAAGTCATTACCAGCTGATGGTTGACAAACGAATCGTAGAAAAGAACTTCTATCCTTTTCTCTTTCTTTGAGTCTTACCACAAAAAAATTCAAATACATACATTCTTAAACAACATCTTACTTGGAAGAAGCTGTAGGTGATCACACGATCACGACATAGTGGGCACCTAGCTCGCTGCTCTGTCGAGTCATACTTCAGAGCGTAGCCCGCCCCCACCATAACATACCTGAAACCTCACCCTTTAGATCTCCTTCTTTGTAGGAAGCCATCCTCACCAAAAATCTATTTCATAATTCATGTGTCAGTCCCTAAATAGCATAAGCTAAACAAACATAATAGAAAAGGGCACTCTTAGGATCACATTTTCTTAGTGTTTCTGCTTGGTTTGTGTTTTGAGGTGAAAGATCATGTTCATCATTTTTTTTTCATCCTTGCATGCTCCTCATCATAGCTGGTGTATTCTCGGCTTCACTTGAGTGTTCTGGGCCATATCACCATCATTCCTAGAATTTTGGGTCTGATTCCACATCAAATTCTAATTCACAACCACTTTTTCTCATCACTATTTCAATCTCACAATAATCGTCATCGATTACCTCTAACTCGCCATCAATTAAACTCAACCAATGTCAGTTCTAGGTCCTTTTTCTAACCTACTCAAAAGGACATTCTCACTTCACTTTTTTCCACTTTCCATAGTCTCTGTCACTATCATTTTTTCCCATTAACGTTTTACACATCCCCAGATTTGGCATACTTGTCAGGTTTTGCCTTCTACCTCACTGATTACTCACTGCCTATTTTCTATAGTGACCGATAGCGGTTACCCCTAACTGACGTCATTTTTCCCTAACCGGCATTGATCAACTGTTTCACATTCCACCCACCATTTGTTACTTCATCCTTTTTTTCCTATTGTTCTCTGTACCATTTACAGAGAAGTAGCCCCACCTAATCAGTACTGGTTCACATGGACACGAAGACAAGAGAATGCCCTCGTGTTCCACGCCAATTACCAACCGCTCCCACCTAGTCCTTCACCACCTTCTATTTTATCACCAGCCATGGATCCTATCCAGCCTACTAATATCGCTACGGAGATGAGGAGTTTGCATGACTCCTTGACTAGAACCCTGTTGCCTTGCAATTTAACCTCTCATTCGTCCACTCGAGATGCCTCTAGTCAGTTGATATACGGCATGCCCGTATCTATCCCCCGACTCTCACACCCACTTCTGCATCAGCTCCATCTAGTTCAGTGCTTCCCACATCCACTTTACCCCCATTTGTTTCACAGTTAGGTCCTATACCCGCTATGACTACCACGTCTGTTACCTCTGGAGCACCCATTACATCCACCATACCCTCAAAGACTGTCCCAAACATGAACTCATCCGCCCCTAATGTCTCATATATACCCGTAGCTACATTACCACCTCCAGTGTCAGTGACTCCTACCCCATTTCGAACATGTTTATTTCTATTCCACAATCATTAGCCCCTTATTGCTACTAGGGTTACCACGATCCTTCCACCCCCATATACATACTACCAACAACTACTTGTTTCATCTATCATTCATTAAATGCGTGCCCCCTATTTCATTACCTTCTTCTCCACCACCTTACATGGAAGACCCATATACAGGAATGCCACCCCCATTATACACCCAAAACCAACCTCCTCACGTTATAGGAGGCATCCAATCATCACAACCCACTAATGACCTAATTAAATTGATGATGGATACGATGCGGATTAATTGGATGCATCGGTTTTACGATCTGCAACAATCTCACTTATGATGAGATTTGCAATGAGCTTATTCACCCATCCATTCCTATCTCTTCTCATACCCTATGCATTGGGAAATGCCAATATTCAAACGTTTGAATAGTAAGGAAGACCCACAACAACATTTACGCTCATTCAAACATGGATGTTATTTGATTGCTCATGATGATGCCTTACTTTTGAGAAATTTTCCCATGTCCCTCACTGGACCAGCATTAGATTGGTATAGTGGGTTACCCAAACACTCCATATTTTCATTCAATCAGGTAGCCCAAGATTTTTGGATAATTTCTCTATCAAAATCACCAAGAAAATTACCATGACCGATCTATATTCCGCACTTTAGTACGAGGATGAATCTATCGCAGATTTTGTCGCTCGTTTGGTGCACCTAATCAATCAAATTACCTTTCAATTTCCACAAATCCGAACTCATCGAGCTCTTCACCCGAGCTTGTACAAAACATATCTCCCGACTTTACAAGTCCAAACTTTTAGAACATAAGATGAGGCATTCACTATGGCATGAAAGTTAGAGATTTGGGCCATCAAAGAGAAGAAAATCCAATTACGAAATAAGAATTCGGCATTCAAGTCGAATGAAACCTCCTCTTCTTCCAAACCTCCAACCAATTACTCAAAGGCTAAAGGTACCGCTAACATAGTGGTACTCAAGGCTGGCCCAGCTCATCCATCCAATCAAGCTACACCCTCATCTAATCTATCACCCGTTCAGGCTTTTCAATTCAGACAAGAGAAGTGAAAATATACCCCAATTGGGGAACCTTACTCTTCTATTTTAGAAAATCTTATCAAAGTTGGCGCCATCACCCTTCCACCCATAAAACCACACACTGTTTTTGACCCTACTTGCCCCATGCCCACATGGTATAAGGAACAAGATTTATGTAACTATCACCGAGTGAAGGGTCATAGTGACAAAGAATCGCATCACTTTCAAGAATATTGTCCAAGAAATGCTCGAGAAAGGTGAGTTGGTATGGATAATCCCAATGCCACCCCTAACCAAAATGTACAAATATTTAAAAAATCATTTCCCAATCATGCCCCTTCACCTAATCAAACCGGTGAGACACCCACTCACGATACCCATACTGTGAGGTTCACACAATCTTTAACGAGGTACTCGTCGCATCTCAATTACCTCACATCCCTTCCATAGAGGAAATCCTAGCCTAAAATCCTCCTTCCACATTAGAACCAACTGTCACTATTCCTTCACTAATAGAAGAACACCCTTCATCTCCTACATCACCTACGGAGGAGTCTTCTACTGACATTGAGACCATCTCACCCCTAGCTTCTCCACTTAGCAAACCTTTACCTACCATACCTCCTCTACCCATAGAGGAGCACCCATTACCTCCTCCACCCATAGAGGAGCACCTATCCGTTCCCCACTCATAGAGGAACTCCCATCATCCCTTCCACCCATCATAGACCCGGTGGGGATACCTTTTCCTCTTGGCGAGCATTCTCCATCCACTACCCGACATCCAACAAACCTACTTTCAGCTCTCTTACCCGCGAAGCTGAAGTCGGCGAGTCCCCGTCTCTAAGATGCATTTTATGGGAATTCCCATTAGGTATTCACCAACTCCACCCACAAATGTGCCATTCTCACGTTTGGCTGATCACTTAGAGTATGTGGATAGAGCTTTGTTATGGGGGTGCCTCTTACTCCCTGTCTCAACACAGATGTAGAGATCCCTTGATGACACTATCTACCCAAACACATTTCCACCCATCAAACCAACTACAACCACTCACATGTCACAACCCCTTCCATGATACCCGTTAGCACTCCCACCACACCCTTACCCATAACCCGACCTATGCCTAAACCCAAACCCATACCCACAACATTTACCTCTACTAAACCTATTACCACTTTAGGGGTCACCCCGACCACTAGCCTTACTCATCCACCTATTAAACTAGATTTAGCTACATCCTCCAACATTAAAACCACACCTACTCCGACACCCAAACTAAAGAAACAAACTCATCAACCTCATACCCCTACTCGCACCAATCACACCCGCACTTGTCCCATCTACCTTAAGACCTCAGCTACCCAACATGGTCAAGCACCCCTCACCCATTCATAACCCAATAACACAACCACCCATTCCTGCCTCACAAATCTCTAACCTACCCAGGAACACAACACAACTCATATCCTCACCTACAGTCTCTTTACCACCAATACCTCTGATACCTTTAGCCATTTCTTCAGTACCCAATACACTTCAGTCATTGTCCTTCACACCTCAAGCACGACCCGTCATCTACCTTCATAAACCCCTTTATCCCCATGGGTAACTCACCCTCTTCCTCCATCTGCTTTCCCTCATAGACCTCGTACACCCACATCACCTTTACCCAAGAAGGTGCACCCCAAAAACAAAACCCCATTACCACACAACAAGGTAGTCAAAACAAAACCACACCCTCCTACCCGTCCATCTACTATACCCCTACCCAAATGAACCGACAGATACCTCAAACCATACTAGTACCTAAATCCATAGCTCGAACCCTTCCTACAATTCCAAAAACAATTCCCCAACAACCAACCACACCTACACCCAAACCCAAATTTACTTCCCATTGTGATCCACTAGCAGGGTCCTATGCCAAAATTTTAAGCATCCTCCTCGAGACTTCTATTATCACATTACCGCCACTCCGACCTTACGATCCCCTCAAACCCAAGCCAAAGGGGTTTGATGATACCAAAATTTGTGCATACTATCATGTGCTAGGGCATGATGTGGAAAACTACAAGGCCACGAAAACCATCCTTATCTAATTGTGTCCACCGCCAAATTTGATGATGACGACCTCTGGATGAGGACCCTACTTCACCTACACCCATTCCCACACTACGCACTCAAAAACCACAACCTCCACCCTCACAGCTCCCAGAACCACACACAAAGTTTGAAATTAATATGGTTCACATCATAGAACTTTCCACCACCCAAATGTCGTTGCACCTAACTGACCTCACAAGGATTTTCTCCTCCCATAGGTTTTTTCCCTTCATGTCGTTATACCACTTACCCTACACCCTCTCCATTTGAAAATTTCCCTCAAATCAACATGGTACACATCACTAAACATGTGCAAAAGGGTAAAGAAAAGGCAGCTAACCCACCAACCAATCCTATACCCAACATACCATCTGTACCCATACCTAAGATAACTATCCGCGGCCCCACATACCCCATTTCTAATGGCGTCACACATCACACCATGCTCAAACAATTACACCAATATCCACTCAAAATGTCCTTATATGACCTCATCCAAACCTCGAATCCCATTGTCAAGCCCTCATGGAGGTTCTTCAATCTATCGAGGTTTTACCCAATGACCCTACACCCGTAGCCTCCATTATCACACCCCATCATGTAGCCTCCCTCACCAAATTACCACCTTCATCCTCACCTCACCTTGTTCACCAAGTGCCCTCCCTTAGCTTCTTAGAGGAGGAGATCACGCCATACCAAAATGACATACAGGTGTACACCGTGTGATGATTGATAGAGGCACTAGCATTAACATCATTTCATCCCATGCATTTGCTCAAATGCGCATACCTAACAATTACATGAACAAACATCTGGTCATGTTGCATTCATTCAATGACGCTATCACCTCCACACTAGGCACTTTCATCCTTCACGTTTGCGTGGGCCCCCGCACTGTTCAAGAATTGTTTTATGTTTTGGAGGGGAATTCCAATATAACTTGTTGCTTGGTAGACCCTGGATCCATGTCATGGGTTATGTTCCCTCCACTTTGCATCGTTGTGTAAAGTTTGAACATGAAGGACACACTTATACCATTCCAGCTGACCCATCACCTTTCAAAACATGCAACATGCTTTACCAACCCAATGATGTACTCATACCGGTCAAGCCGTCTACTTCCACAACCAATACTGCTTCACCTACACCTACACCCACACCTACCAGTACAGCCGTTGCTTTCACCACACATACCTCCTCCACACCTACCACTGCTATAACCTCCACAGCTGACCCATTAGCTTCCCAATCCATTAACACCACCTCCGCATCGACCTCCGACACATCATCCATACCAGCTACCCACATACCAACCACTAATCCCTTGGAAGGTGTTTTTCAACGCCTCACTCTGGGGGAATACCGCCTATATAGCATCAACACATTCCTTACTCCACGTGAGTATGGAAGCCTTCACCAACACCCTCACTATGATCACCATATAGGAGAACACCTCCTTTATGGTCCTCCTTATCTTCGTACTAGTCTCACTTATGGGGGACTTGATACTACCACCTACACACCTAAACCACCATCACAACCCCACCCATTTTCCATTGACTTCCAATCACTTACCAATCACCATTTCACCCACACCTTCCTACACCATTGTGCTGGAAGGGTTTTGGTTTTGGATTTTATGAGCAGGGTTACCATACCATTATTCCATGTACCACCCGCAAACATAATGACCAGAGTGGTATTGGCTTCCCCGAACCTTCTACCAAACAGGCTGTATTGAATTCATTGAGGACCCTAGCCCTTCTCCACCTTCATCACCACCCTCACCGACAGAGTTGATGGATCCTGAATCTATCCCTCCTAACTTTTTTTTTCATAAACACCATTTCCTGGGGCCTTTAACTTATCAACGCGAGGGCAAGGCCCCTTCCACTCTCCCATTCTTCTATCCTGGGATGATCAATGATGACACACCACCATTAACATCATTTAATGTCAAGATGATGAATCCATACTCACCTACCTTGGTGTAGAAGACTCATATATTCATCATTCGTTACCCTCTGAGATGCAAACCATGTTGAATGAATCGACTATTGAGATCAACATTCATACTCAAGACGACCCGCACATCCTAAAGATCAGAAAATCTTTAGATGCTGCTGAATAGGAAGCCATCACTTCCTTTCTCTGAGATCATAACCATGCTTTCGCTTGGTCTTATGCAGACATGCCCGGTATTGACCCCACCATAGTGGTCCACAATATCGTAACCATTCCCGATGCCAAACCTATTAAACAAAATCTAAGGAAAATGCACCCTCGCATTTCTCTTCTCGTCAAAGAAGAACTTTAGCACCTTATTTCCATTTCCTTCATATTACCCATTTATTATCCTCGTTGGATTTCTAACATTGTCTCAGTTACTAAAGTAACAGGGGGACTCTGCATTTGCATAAACTTCCAAGACCTCAACCTCGCCTACCCGAAAGATGACTTTCCCTTGACCAGTATTGATCAATTGGTGGACCTTAGTGTGGGTCATGAGATGCTCTCACTCATGGATGGTTTCTCGGGTTTTAACCAAATTATGATTGCCCTAGAGGATCAACACAAAACCACATTCATTACCCCTTGGGGACCTTCTGCTATCAAGTCATGCCTTTTGGCCTTAAAAATGCTGGTGCTACATATCAGCGTGCTATGACTTACATCTTCCATGATATCATGCATCACATATTGGAAGATTACGTGGATGATCTCTTGGCTAAATCTAAATGTCACACTGAGCACCTCGTTGTCCTTGAAACCATCTTTGATCACCTCATTAAATATTGCGTCGCATTCAACCTAAAAAGTGCATCTTTGCGGTTCTCTTAGGAAAACTCCTGGGATTTATTGTTTCCCTCCATGGTATAGAAGTTGACCTTGCTAAATTCAAGGCCATTCTGAAAGTGCCCCCGCCCACTAACCTCAAACAAATCAGCTTCGCAAGATAAATTGCGAGCTGCATTTTCCATTTCATTTCACAATTATCGGATTGGTGTCAACCATTTCATCATCTTCTTAGGAAGGATGTATCCTTTAAATGGGATGATGAGTGTCACAAAGATTTTGAGGCCCTAAAACAATACCTTCTCCAACCACCCATACTCATTCCACCAAAAGACGATCAACCTTTTTACCTATACATATTAGCTACCGATCATTCCTTGGGAGCCATGCTCGCTCATCATGATGAACAACATAGGGAGCATGCGGTTTATTACATAAGTTGTACTCTTTTGGACTATGAAACCTGATACAACCACCCAGAAAATCTTTTCTTAGCCTTAGTTTTTGTTGCCACCAAACTCCGCCATTACCTACTCAACCAAAAAACCTATGTTGTGACCAACACCGACCCTTTACACTTCATGTACGCCAAACCCTATCAAAATCAACATGATGCATGGTGGCTCATGCTTTTAGCTGATATTGACCTTGAGTTCATTCACCAAAAGTCCATTAAGGGCTAGGATATCACTGACAATGGCTGACACACCTATTTTCGGGACCAACCCTCTAATTTTGACTTTCCCGATGAATCCATTGCTACCCTTTCCCTGGATGAAACCCCTTACCAAATGACACTTGTTCTTCGACGGTTCTAAGTGTTAGTGTGGGGGTGGAGCTGGTGTTATCCTCATCCCTCTAGATGGAGAACCCATGCCTTTGTCTTTCAAAATAGACTTTGAATGCACCAACAATATTGCCAAGTATGAAGCACTCATACTAGGTCTCCAGACCGCTTATGCCCTCGCTGTCAAATCAATCCACATCTTTGGTGATTCAAAATCAGTTATAAACAAAGTCAATGGTATGTACCAATTTCATAATAAGATACTTCAAAAGTATAAACATCATGTAGACATACTTTTGACCACCTTTGATCGTTACACCCTTCAAACCATCCCATGGTCAACCAAAAATTTGCAGACACTATGGCCTACTTGGCTTCCCAAATACCTACTTCCCCTACCGATTCCAAAATATTTTTCACTATACAACACCTCCATTTGCCTTCTTATTTACCTCATGATGTTTACTCAATTAGAACTGACACCCCTGACCCAAGTGACCTTTGGTATAAACAATACTCCAACTACATTTCCCTCTCCATCTTACCTCCTAATCTCACCCATAACGAACAACGCGCCTTCCTTAAGAAGGTCTCCCATTTCGTTATCCTAGGGGGAATCCTCTATAAGTGTAGCTTTGATGGTATTCTCTTATGATGCCTCACAAGTTCTGAAATTCCTTATACCATCAAGGAGGTTCATGATGGCATATGTGGAGGTCACTTTAGTGGCCTTGCTATTACTAAGCGTATTCTTCGCTTAGGCTATTATTGGCCGACCCTTAACCATGATTGTTGCGACTATGTCAAACATTGCGTGAAATGTCAACAACATTCCAACCTTCATCATACACCCAGTCATGCCTTACAGGTCACTCGTGACCTTTGGCCCTTCTCTCAATGGGGTTTGGATCTTGTCAGAGAAATCAATCCTCATTCTTCCCAATGCCATCAATGGATCATAACCACTACCGAATACTACACAAAATGGGTAGAAGCCATACCACTCATCTCCATGAAAGCTAAGAAAATATGTGAGTTCATTAACCATCACATCATTTTTCTCTTTGGTGTCCCTCATCGCCTCATCACTGATAATGGAAAACAATTCAAAAATAAAACACTACAAAAACTTTGTGACACCTTCAGAATTCAGCTTAGTTTCTCCTCACCTTATTACCCACAAACCAATGGCCAAGCCGAATCCACTAATAAAACCCTTAATAAAATTCTCATGAAAGTGGTTGACGATACTAGGAAGGATTGACATATGCACATTCCTTTTGCTCTATGGGCATACTACACTAGTATTCGCACTTGCCACTATGGCTACACCCTTTTCACTGGTCTACAGTACCAAGGTTGTTCTACCTCTTGAAGTCTAGATCCCCTCACTTCACATTTCTCTCCATGACATGCTTACTAATGATGACTTTCATCAAGACCGCTTAGCACAACTAGAGTTATTAGATGAACGTCGTCTTAACACTCTGGATCACCTTCAAGTTTATCAACAACGTATCAAATGTGCTTATGAAAAACGTGTTCATGAATGAACCTTCCAAGTTGGTGACCTTGTTTTGAAATAAAATCAACACGTAACCAAAGCAGAAAAAAAGTAAACGGGAAAATTCACTCCTAATTGGCTTGGACCATACATCATAACTCATACCTATGGATCGGGTGCCTATCGTTTGTCCTCACTTGAGGGTAAACCTGAACCTAAGCCCCTTAACGCATTACATCTTCGACCATTCTATTGTTGACTCATTTTCCTACCTCACCATGTGTCTCTTTATAGGCTTGTCCCTTGAGCGCTATCCACTCCATCCATCCCCTAACGATTAAACAAGAATCATGTGATTACCCGTCACCCTTTTTCCTTATCTTAAATATGTGCACCATGGCTCTGCACATGACATGATTCTCATGGATACTTTTCATCTTCTTTTAGATGAGATCCCATGGTCGTTCACCCTTTCCTTCTCAACAAGAACCAAATGCTTCGTTATAGTCTCATCCATGACTTAAAATCCAAAAAAAGATGAATCCCTCAGAAGGACATCTTCCAAAATAAGGGATCAACTCCTTGAGTCAAACTTCCAATATAAAATATGAATCCCTCAAAAGGAAATCTTCCACCTTTAATTATCGCTATGAGTAGACTGCTCCCTCGAAGGACAGCTATAAAAAGCTCGCAACTCTCTACATAGTCTTTCCAAAAAGAGGACTATTTTCTCACAAATCAAAATTCAGAAGCTTCCCGCATCAATCAACTTCACGAAGACCTCAAGGAGCCATATATTCATCCCATATAGAATTCCCACATTGATCAGTCTATCTCAAAAGAAAAAGAAAAAGAAAAAAATAAGCTTTTTCATCATGGACTTGCCTATTGTGATCTTGGCTCTATTGCCCAAGGCATTCTACTTCCCATTTTATGACCCAATTACCTACACCTCCTTACCCATTGTCTTTTCACTTCATACCTCAAGGGACCTACTAAACCTACGACATTTGGTGATCATGTGACTATTCATCACTCTTAGAATTATCAATCATGTAATGTCTTTAGGGTCTTACATTCATTAGCCTATCTATAGATGTGTTTCATACGTTTTGATCCTTGCCAATTGGGTGGCTTTCTTGCCCCCTCTTATCTTTTCTCTTCTTCATTACCTTTTGATCTTCTTATACAGGACTTGGTCCTCGACGCTTACCTTTTGGGGTCATCCTCCCCTTTTGCCATAATCACCCTCACCTGCAACATTTTTACTATCATCTACCCCCACCTATTAAACCTAAACCCACAACATGACCACAAACCTACCAACTCATTTTCATCTTCTTCCCTAGCTTATGGGAGAACTACATCGGTTTGAGGTCCCTTTTCACTGGGACTATGTAGGCAGCACTTCTAGGGCATGGGGCCTAGAAGGTTAGCTCGGCCACTCTTTACCCTAACCATTTTCCCCACCTTTACCTGATTTCCTGTTCATATCAAAAACCTTGACATCTAAACCATATACCACATAACTTTTACCACTTATATTATTTCACATTTTCATACATAACCAACATTTTCCACATTTTACACTATCTCATGCATTTATATTACCATTTGTTATCAAAATACCGAAATGACTCAACCATGCCTAACCAACCTGACTCAACCATGCCTAACCAACTGACTTGATCTATGCCTAACAACCCGACTTCACCATTTTTAAACCAACCTAACTCAATCCATGCCTAAATGACTGGCTCGATCCATTCCTACACCGACCGACTCAATCCATGCCTACACCAACCTAACTCGATCCATGCCTATCACTTGACTTGATCCATGCCTATGACCTGACTCTATCATGCCTAGGTCATCTATTTTCCATCCATATCATAATAAAGTAAAACTCATACACATCACAACAGCATCACCTGAATATCATCTATCTCCTCATATATACATGTGTGTATCAATACAATGTACACCCGTATCACATAAATGTGTATCTCCAAAATAATCATCATCATCTCGCAGTCGCTATCTAATACAAAATGTCTTCGGCTCACAGGCTGGTATCATGTACAAAAATAAATACAATATCTCTTCGGCACGTAGGCCAGTCTCATATATCATACATACAAAAATGACTCGGCATGCAGGCCGGTCCACAGCAAGTCAATCATCTCCCCATTTGATGTCGAGGAATGCTCCATGTGCCTATGTCTCTCCCAACCCTCTGCCGCACTCCGTCTAAGGGTTGGCACCGCCTCACCTCCTACTGATGGCCCCTCACCTGAGAGCTAGCCTCTGCACACTAGTGGCCTCACCATGACCCTATCCCTGGGCTCACTGGCCCCCTGTACTCTCCACACTATGAGTGTGGGATCTAGTCCTCTCACTGGAGGCCTACTATGCTCTATACTCGGCATAGGAGGGCACATCTAGCCCGAGAAGCTAACAAATGATCCTGGTAATACCATGCCTCTCCTAGGGCATCTCTGAACCTAGCCATGGGCACTGTCTGTGGAGGTGCCATGGGTCCTGCTACCTGCGTGGGTACCTGTACAATGGGACCTTGTCCTTGAACCTGCACTAAGCCCTATGCTGGTACTAGAACCTGAGTCGACCTCGTAATTTTGTGCCTATGCCTGTAGCTAGGCCTGCAGGGTAGTAATTTGTGCCTATCTTTGTTGTCACTGGCTGCCCTGCACTGGACCTAACCTATCCTTGCATTATAGCCAACTAGCCTTGTAAAGCCTACACCTGCGCCTGTAGGGGTGGCTATCTGCCCTCCATCTCTGTTTACCTCCTCTCCATCTCCATCTCCCTACCTCCTCCTGTGCAGGTACCTATCCCTACCCTACCTGAGCCTGGAGCGTCACTATCTGGGCCTATAATGTGGAAACCTGTGCCTTTGTACCTATCAGCTGCCCTTGCATGATCCTAAGTTATGTCACCAAAGTAGCCACACCTTTTCGTAGGGTGTCTCTCGAAATTGTGATGGTGGCTAATTCGCTGCCTGCCTCGGTGGTACAGCTCTTAGCTATGCCACCCACCACTGCATGTACCCATCTGCAACCCCAACATCATCAATTTGAGTATCTACATGCTACTCCTCCTATCCATTCGGCATTGTGGGTCATGGTGGAGACATAGGTCTCTCCACATCATCTCTCCTTTATTACGGGAATGAAGGCGGTACACCTGAGTAATCCAAACTGGCGTCTAACCCACTCTACGGGTATCTGCTCATGCTCTCCCACTCTCCTCCCCTCTATCCATAGATGTATCTATAGCCCAACTAGCTTGTGGCCATCTGTCTGTATGAAGGGAAGCCCACATACGGTCTCCATATGACGTCCACCCTGGATAGCCCCTCCAACAACCTCCTATAATAAGGTACATCACATGTAGCTCTAGAACCTTAGGCCTCTCCCATAGCCAATACCCACCGCCTATACCCCACTCTCAAAACTCTCTATGGGAATGCATCTTCTCGGGGCATCCCCACTAGTCGAACACAAACAATGTGCTTGTACACCCAACAATGTAGTAGTACGACGCAACAGATGTTGAACCTCCACAGTCACCCATAGGCCCATAGCTCTCTATACACCTATGTCAGCAATGCAGGTGCCCATGCGAATCATGTCGATGTATCATCATGTCATGGAGGACTCCCATCAGTGACCTTGGGAATCTCCCCCTCTCGCATCCGATAATGCGAAGCAGCACATTGCCTCCATCACAAGTACCACTAACCTCATCTCCTCTAGATGAGCTCTATACATCGCTCCATAGCTCATGCTAGCACTATGGAACATCAGGTCTACTACACCCTCACCAAAAATGGGTGCTAGTAACTCCTCAGATGCCTTTGAAGAGATAGAATAAACTGGGCCCCCAATATGGGCAACCGCAAGATCTCTGTATACGTCCTCCAGGGTGATCGTCATCTCACCCATCAGAAAATGGAAGGTATTGGTCACTGAGTCCCATCTATCGATGAGGGAAACCATAAGACTTGCCTCTCGGACTACATGCTGGTAGCACCTCACCCCTATCAATCCCCTCTGCCATGATGCCACTCCACCTGCGTCATGCTCACCCGTACTCTCAATAACAAGGGTGGCACTGAGCTCTCATCTGCAGCTCTTCTCTCGCCTGCATCCCATAAAAGTAATGTATTAGTATACCTTTCCCAACTTACCTATTTTACCCCACATCCCGACCAAATCTACCCAAACCCATCCACCTGAAACTATCTATCCTAACCCTCACCCAAACCTACCCAAATCCATCTACCCAAACCTATCTAACCTAACCCTCACCCAAACCTACCCAAACCTAAGGTTAACCGACCCCGGTTATCCCTTGACTGACCATGGTCTCCTTGACCAGCATCGGTCATTGTTCTTGTGACCAATATCGGTCTCTACCCACCAATGTTGGCCACGGATGACCAATGTTGGTCACTTTGTCCCACCACCCGCCCCAACTTTCCAACCCTACTTTTTCCCTTCCTCGACATTCTACCCACCCAAATCCCTCTTTACACCCTTAATTATTCCTACATTACCCTTTTTCCCTACCCCCTACCATTCACTATTACCTTTTCCCTCTCTTTTTCCCATTTTGAAATTCTTTCCCCAAACCCCCATTTTTTATTTTTCTACATTTTACATCAAATTAACTCAAAAATCAAAACCAAAGGTTCAAATCCTACCTGATCTCATTACCACCATCATGGTGGAACCTCCGGCCCCGCGCGCTTACTCCTCTCGAGCCCTCTCCGGCCTTTGCTATCCTCAACTCACCCAATCTCTCTCTCCACCAATCACCTCGCTCGATCCGATCTCATGACCCCACCTCTTGCCCAATCAATCTCACCTATGTGGCTCACCAACCAATCTCTCTGCCGTACTCTTTTGACCTCTTCCTCTTTTCTCTCTTTTTGTCCTTTTCTTCTTCTTAACAATGCACAAATGAATTTTAAAATGCAGGTTTTCCACTTTTTATACCCTACCCGACCCAACCGACGTCGGTTAACCCTTGACCATTGCTAGTCGATTCCCAGACTACCGCCATCATTTCCCTACACCATCATCGGTTCATACCAACCGATGTCGGTTACCCTACGTACTCATTGCCCTCACATTTACCTCATTTTCCTTACCTCCTCTTTCTTTTGCCTCCCCTACACCTACCTGGACCACTTTACCTTCACCTCTGGCCCTCCACCTTCTTCAACCTCCTCACATCCGCTATTGATGCCTTATTATTTTACCCCTACCTCAGCCTTACCCATGCTGTGATCTCAATATTTAGACCTAGACCATTGCTAGTGACCTTTGACCTCATGTGTTCGCTATACCTTGCGGCACTATTACCTATGTTGTTTACCCAATGACCTTACCTAGCCTATTGCCATGACCATTTATCTTGACCCTACCTTTAGTGTACCAGAACATACCTAAACATTTCTGCACCTAACCTACATTGTGTTTCCTGACCTTATCCTATACCTTGGATACCGGATTCACTTCACCCTTGTTTGGATAAACCTATCGACCTTAGACGATGTAGAGTTTTCTGCTCTTCAACCCACTAGCGTGCTATAGTTTATACGTGTGTGTGCATTTGATTGTTGCTACCTTTGACCCTGACCCATTACCTAGATCACCCGAGTAGACCTTTCACCCTCTTCCCCTGCACCCACTTACCTTTTCCTCACATTTACCTTTTATCAAACCACTCACCGCTTCAACTCTGCTGCTTCATCAGTTCCTAGTTTGAGGGGGATCACCTTCACCCCCACATGGGCCAACCACATCTTATTTTTGTTAGCATCACTTACCAATACAAGCTACGCAACAAAAAGGGGCAAAATGTAGACACTAAAATTAGGTCACACTCCCCTTTGTCCCTCAACATATAAGCCCCCCTTTATTACATCTACCTAGCCATGACCCCCTTCACCCTACTAATATTAATTTAATTAAATTAATGCTTTATCCTCACTATATTTATTATTTAAATAATATCTACACAAACAGTTCACTTAGACACCTCACCAAGCTAACTCAACCTAAGACCTATTCTTAGCAAGTTACCATAACTAACTAAGACTTACCCAAACCCTAAAAATCAATGCCTACACTCCCTCTAACCACATTCCCGCATGCTCATAAGAAGCTCCCAGTCAAATCCATGGGATAACAACACAAGATCCGAGGAAATTAGGAGAGTCTCCCTAAGTTTAGTAAACCTAGAAATCCCACCTTGACCAACGTCAATTACCCCTAACCGTTGCCGGTTATGCGGACCGCCCTCGGTTACCCCTTTTAACCCCAAAACAACCTTATTCTCAAGGTTGGAAGTTGGAAGTTGGAAGCAAGTTGGAAAAGCATTGGGAGAAATCTAAACTCATCACCTAAACCTTACACAATTATTTATTAATTACCTCATAATTGATAAATCCACATCGCCTTACCCGCCACCTCACTTGCCCACCTCACCATGACTTAGCCCTAACCTAAACTAACCTAATTAGGACCCATGACTTGGTCTAGACTCACATCCATAACTAATGCCTCCTTACTGCACCCAAAGCCGACCTTCTAGCCACTTGACCAAGCCCGGCCCGATCTCTCGGGAGAAAAGCGGGGAAGGTGGGCTATTTTACTAAAAATAGCCTACTTTTTCCTAACCGATGCGGTTCTACTCGACCGCCGTCGGTTACGTAACCGCCATCGGTTCCTGTAAATGGGCTCCCAAACCAAAACAACGGATCGGAATTTCATTTTGGGAGATCGGTCGAAGGATTTTGAATCAAAGGAGAGTCAGCGATTAGCGAGTCGAACTTCACTTGACCAAGCGAGAGGCGAGTGAAGAAACCGGAAAGAGTTGGCGCCGAGGAGATCAACTGCATCTTCGTCAAAAACCCGATAAGTTACATCTTGCATGTCCTCCATTATAACATTTCTTATGCTTTTGGAATTACGGTCCTCCCAAATCCGTTTTACGGATCCATTATCCAACGTACCATTGCCTCTAGCATTGTCATTCTTTTGTTTCTAACCATCCGTTTCCCAAAAACTATCCAAAAATCAGCCATTACAAACTCCACAACCAGCCCGAGAAGATCCTAGAACCCACGGTATCGGTTATCGATGTAACCGCCATCGGTTATAGGTAACCGGCATCGGTTCCTTTGATCAAAAACCGGAAAAACAGCCTTTCCCCTACCCAGTTCAGCCAAGCAATTTAATTGATATTTTACAGTATTTTGTGTTAACTCATATCGGCGAGAGGCTGACCACCTTCGAAAGGAAGTTTCATATTTCACAGGCCCCAGGCGATTCCCTCATTTACTATCTAATCAAAATCTTGTGGTCTTGTGTTCTTATTTGCAGGTAGTCCTTCCAAGACAAAAAGGAGTTCTTCGCAGTCAGCCTGATCTTTCTCTACGGTACGCGCACATCATCTCGACATTCTACAGGTATTCCTCCTAACCCTAACCTTATCTGTTTCTATAAGGAACGAAGCATTTCCGAGTGAAACATTTTGGCACGCCCGGTGGGACCCATTTTGGGTTTCTTTCTCTTGCTTATTTTCATTTTAGGAAGCATATTTCTTTTTTTGTTTTTGTTATATATTTTAGTAAAGAATTTGTCTTGCTTTCCTGGTTTCGCATTAGTGAAAGTCATCTCTTTTGCTTCATCGAATATCACTTTCGATTTGGGTTTTAAAACACGTGCATTGCATTCCTGCTTGTTGTTCTCCAATTCTAGTGAACATAGATTAAGTAACAGGTCGTACACGTGGGGGTGATATCCACGGTATTGACAGGAAATTAACCTTAGTTTCACTGCACAACACATACCGAATCACTTCACAATTAACACAACAGCTCAAACATCCCCCCTTTTCCGCGGTATTCCTCCGCCCGATTGAGGTAACCTTATAAGCCAAAACAAACTTGACATTTCCCCTAGGTCTTGTTGTTTAGGATTCTGACATCATCTTACGTCTAAAGGCATAAGCCCACGATAACTAAAATTAACCCTAGGGTTAGTCTCTAGATTTGCGTGTGCCTCTTGCTTGTTTTCAAATCCTGTTTTCTCTGTCATACTTTGTCTTCTGTGATCAATAAGTTGCTAAACATACTCAACGTTACCAATATCAAATCAGCAGCCTTTTATATCTTCTTATCCTTATTTTTGACACCGCCATCGGTTAAGGGACCGACGTCGTTTGATCTGTGACCGACACCGGTTACTAAACCGATATCGGTTACTGTCTTCATCAGCCCCTGACAAACCAGCAGCTTGCCAAATTCACCATTCAGAGGTTGTTTTTGTTCTTGATAGATTGAAACTTTCCTGGGTGTTCTAGTCTATGGTTGTCATCACTCGGAAGCAAGCCGCCGCCATGGTTTCACATGCCTGCTCTGTGTCTTTGCCTGAATCACCCCCTTCACATTCTATAGGGAACCCTACAGACACCAATGAGATCCCCCAAATTCCTGTAGGAGACAAGGACTTTGCCAAATTTCTGGATGCTAATCCCAGTATTTGTCTGAATACTATTTGTCTCATACCCCTGACCGTACGCCTGATGGTCAGCTCCTTATGGGCATGCCTATTAGTATAGCTGCTCATTTAGCTCCTACTCCTCCTGATAACAATACCTTACTTCCTGCATCACTAGCCCCGTCTCCCGATCCGAGCGACTTGAGGTTCATACGACCGATTAGCTTTCCTTTGGTTAACACAGGGCCCCACGTATCGCCACCACCAATGCCCCCCCTATCTCGTCTCTCTTTCAGACCACTCCATTCATGACTTACTCTCTGCCACCTATTCAAACGAGCTTTCCTTCTCAAGCTCCGCCTACCTTTTCATTCCCATACACGTATCCAGTAACCTCAACACCTTATATGGGACATCCCTATTCTGTGGCACCATCACCTCATCCAACCACAGATTTCATCAAGCAAATGATGGACAAAATGCAAAACCTGGAGGCTTCCGTTTCAGGAAGTCGTAGCGCCTTGACATACGAGCAAGTTTGTCGGGAGCCCATTCACCCTTCTGTCCCCCTTCATTCATATCCTCCTCAATGGGAGTTGCCAAAGTTTACTCGTTTTAACAGTAAAGAGGATCCTCAACAACACTTGCGATCATTTAGACATGCTTGTTATTTGATTGCCCATGATGATGCCTTGTTACTCCGCACCTTTCCCATGTCCTTATCAGGGCCTGCCTTGGAGTGGTACAGTGCTTTAACCCAGCACTCAATCTTCTCTTTTAACCAACTAGCCCAATCTTTCTTGGATCATTTCTCCATTAACATTGCCAAGAAAGTATCTATCACTGACCTCTATGCCATCCGACAATTCGAAGACGAATCTATCGCAGATTTCGTTGGACGATGGCGGGGCCTTATCAACCAACTTACGTATGCCTTGCCTCAAACCGAACTTATCGAACTGTTTACGCGGGCTGCTTAAGCCATCTCCCCTACCCTCCAAATTCAAACTTTCCGTACATTCGACGAGGCCTTTACTATGGCTCGAAAATTAGAAATTCGAGCCTTAGAGGAAGAGAAACTGCGGTTGCGCAACAAGAACTCCACTTTCCGAACTCCTGATTCTACCAATAAACCAAATACCACCACTCCTCACGCGTCCACCTCTTCTAAATCAAAAGGAGCTGTCCACGCGGTGATGGTCAAATCCCAACCACCGTCGATACTCCACCAAAAACCACCTATAAATACAAAGCCGAACCCATCAGCTACACTCCCTTGGGAGAAACCTATGATGTGATATTGGAGAAATTGCTCAAAGCTGGGGCTATCACCTTGCCCCCTGTTAAACCTCACTCTGGGTTTGACTCCACCCATGTAATACCTTCCTGGTACAAAGAAAATGACTTTTGTAACTTTCACCGCGTAAAAGGACATAGTCATGAAAACTGCAAGATGTTGAAAAACATAGTGCAGGAAATGGTTGATGCAGGGGATATAACACTCGATAATCCTAACGCCCCTGCTAACCGAAATCTGAAAATTTTCAACAAGCCATTCCCGAATCACTCGTCCAGCAGCAACGTGAACCAAGATATCTTAGCTGAGGAGAGTGTTCATGAGATCCATGCAGTCTTCGATTCTCAGCCAAAAGCCTCTATCGAGAAAATTTTGAATCAAGCCTCTTCACTAACACAGGAGCCCGAACCTCCTTTACCACCATCAAGCCAAAGCGAAATCGTTCCTTTACCCATAGAAGAGTTAACTGCCCAGGCTTCTCTTCTCATCAATGAGTCTTCTTACACCACATCCCTACAAGACTGTGAGCGGATGCTATCTAATTTATCTATTTCCCAAACGTCCCCTTCTACCACTCTTGCTACACAAGAGGAAGGCTCACCACTCCTTTTGACATCCTTAGACGAGAAATCTCTTACACTAACATCACCACATTCTTTTAATGTGACAGATCTCCTCGAACACGCCCTCCTACCTATTAGTCCCTCATCGCCTAAATCTTTTCAACGACCGGTTGACCTCCTAACATCTATTGATACAGTGCCTCATCTGCCTCCTGTGTCACACCCGCAATGGACTGGAATTACAACCCACCTTTCTTCCGTACCAAAATTACAAATCACACCTGGAGACTGTCATTCCACAGAAGATAGACAGGCCCTATGGGAACGTTTGAGTACCCCTTTTCCTACTCAAATGCAAATGACTAATCCTGATGTCTCCACCATCTACCCGAAGTGCTTACAGAAGCTTAAAATGCCCCTGTTCTCGCCTTCACCCCCCTCACCTCTACCAAATGCCCCGTCCACTTCTATCAACTTAACCAGATCTTCCCCTACGCTTGGGACCTCACCAATGCCCAATCTGACACACCCACCTAAGCGACTCGATCTATCCAAAAATAAATCCGTCCCGCCACCTAGGAGACGAACGCAATCCGGGTCTCTATCACAATTAAAACCCTCATCATCACACCCACCTTCCATATTGGGACCTCATCCCTCCACATTACACCAATATATCATACCTCCTTTGTTTTCTGCAAAACGACCTACGCCTTTTACACCTATACAGAGATCAAAGGGTATCACAACATCGTTACCCCACGTATCCGGTCCACCTATCAACCCTAAACCAATCCCATCATCAAAGGATTTATTTTCTGTCACTCCCCTTTCTCCGTGGTTGTTTCCTGCTACCA
This sequence comes from Taxus wallichiana var. yunnanensis, assembly GCA_018340775.1. Taxonomy (NCBI): domain Eukaryota; kingdom Viridiplantae; phylum Streptophyta; class Pinopsida; order Cupressales; family Taxaceae; genus Taxus; species Taxus wallichiana. The sequence continues at coordinate 294,200,749 of CM031234.1, read as the reverse complement.
TGCCATCTGTAGCCTCATCATCTAACCAGCTGAACGTAACTTCTGTGTCCAAGAAACCACGTTTAGTGAAAAACATGTGTCAGCACCCCTCGGCTAAACCACCACCCATACGAACTAAACACGCCCAAACATTACCACAACCCACACAATCAATACCCTCATCTTCTTCTGATTTTGACCCACTCAAAGGATCTTACGCCAAAATCCTTGCTATGTTGGTGGAGAATGCGACCATCTCCCTACCTCCACTTAGACCTTATGACCCGTCTAAGCCCCGACCTGTGGATTATGATGAGTCTAAAATCTGCGCCTATCACCGCACACCTGGACATGATGTAGAAGGATGCAAAGCTCTAAAAACCATCCTTCGCCAGTCACCTCTTCCGGATAGAAAGATTAAGAAAGACAACTTACGAAGGGAGAGACCTCTAGCGTCAATTCCCTCTACTATACCATCTGTCCCCGCCTCACCAAGATCGATCATTATTACAACCCCACCTCTTAAAGACCATGAATTATCCCAACCATCTTCTTCATCTCAGGTCTACGAGATTAATATGATTAGTGTCGCTACTCGAGGCGAGAAAAACAATGGGAAAGCGAAAGAAAACACACCTGCGGCATCTCTTTCTCCTTCAACCATCCCGATTACACCACCACCTAAAGTGGTTATTCGCGGACCCGCCTATCCCGTCTCTAATGGAGTTGCCCACCGAACCATGATCAAACAGCTTCATCAATCGCCCGTAAAAATGACACTATATGATCTCATTCAGACTTCTGAATCTCATCGACAAGCTCTCGTTGAGATCCTTCAAGGGATAGAGGTTTTACCCAACGAAACCCTGCCCGTTGCCTCCATTCTAACACCCAATCACGTTGCCTCTCTCACCAAACAATCCATCTCCCCCACCACTTCTGTCTCAAAACAACAAGCCGCTGCGGTTAGTTTCTCGGAAGATGAAATTATCGACTTTGGTGCAGAAGACCCTGACCCTGCCCTTTTCATTTCCGCTTACGTCCGAGACATTCGAGTACGTCGGGTTATGATTGACGGGGGCGCTAGCCTAAACATCATCTCTTCAAAAGCCTTCCAACAAATGAACATCCCTTCTAGTTGCATGTGTGCCAACCCCATCATGTTGCGATCATTCAATGACGCTATTACTTCTACCTTAGGCACCGTGATCCTCAACATTCGCGTAGGCCCACGTACTTTGCCCGAACTCTTCTATGTCCTTGAAGGAGAGTTCGATATAATATATTCTTTGGGTCGTCCTTGGATTCGAGCCATGGGATGTGTTCCCTCAACATTACATCGATGCATAAAATTTGAGTACGAGGGGAAGTCTTACACTGTAAAAGCTGATCCTCCCCCCTTCAAAACTTGCAATATGTTATACCGCCCAAACGATGTGCTTATACCAATTAAGACACCCATACATTCAACCCACCTTCCTCTTGAAATGTACCTCAACCATCCACCTCAAGTGCACCTACGCCTTGGTGATGAAACCACCATCGCACAAACCACTTCTCTTCCCGCAGCTAACATCCCAACCTCCGACCCCTTAGTAGATGTTTTCATCGCCTCACGCTTTGAGGAGTACCGCCTATATAACGTTAGTTCTTTCCCTACCCGCGAGAGTACGGACAATTACATGCGCATCCCACCTACGGTATCCGCGTGGGGAGGTAATCTCTTACGGACCACCCCATTGCCGCACTAACCTAACGTATGGGGGTGTTGACACATCCTCCATTATCCACTGAACCTCCTCTTGGTGTGGTTCCCTTCGATCCGATTTTCAATACTTGACAAATCGTCGTTTATCCCTCACCTTCTTGACTCGCTGTGCGTGGAAAGGCTTTGGTTTTGGCCTTTACGAACAAGGCCGACATACACTCATTCCCGTGACCACACGCAAACATAATGATCGCAGTGGTCTCGGTTTTTCCGAAACACCTACACAAGAGACACCTCTGTCAGGTTGTATCTGGAAGAGGAAGGCGTTGCCCCTACGAAACATCATCACCTACTTTGCCATCATCACCCACAGAATCGATGGACCCTGAATCTATCCCTCCTAACTTTTTTTTTTCATAAATGCTATCTTCATAGGTCCTCTCACTTATCAACGCGATAATGAGGACCCATCTTCTCTTCCCCTTCTGTATCCAGACATGATCGAAGAGGATTCGCCTTTGATTAATGTTGTTGAATGCCAGGATGACGACTCCATACTCACTTACATGGGCGCGGATGATTCTTATATTCAACGCGCCCTACCATCTGAAACCCAAACTATGCTGAATGAATCTACTATAGAAATCAACATCCACACGGAGGAAGATCCTCACATAGTGAAGATTGGACAATCCCTTAACACATCAGAACAAGCCGCCTTTACTACCTTTCTCTGTGCTCGCAACCAAGCGTTCGCATGGTCTTACGCTGACATGCCAGGAATTGATCCTACCATTGCCGTCCATAACATCACCTAAACCCCGATTCCAAACCAGTCAAACAGAAATTGAGAAAAATGCATCCACGCATTGCTCTCTTGGTCAAAGAGGAACTCCAACGACTCCTTTCTGTTTCCTTCATTCTGCCTATTGACTATCCTCAATGGATTTCTAACATCGTACCTATCACGAAAGCGACGGGGGGACTTCGGATATGCACGGATTTCCGAGATCTTAACCTCGCTTGCCCTAAGGATGACTTCCCCCTCCCAAGTATTGATCAACTTGTTGATCTCACTGCGGGTCATGAAATGCTTTCTCTCATGGATGGCTTTTCGGGGATCTGACCAAATTTTAGTCGCCCCTGCCGATCAACACAAGATGCCTTCATAACTCCTTGGGAACCTTTTGTTATCGTGTCATGCCATTTGGCCTTAAGAATCTTTGGTCTACCTATCGGCGGGCTATGACCTACATTTTCATGACATTATGCACACTATCCTTGAAGACTATGTCGACGATCTTCTTGGCAAGTCTAAACATCGTAGTGAACATCTCGATGTTTTAACCATTATTTTTGATGCTTTGTTACAATATTCTGTCATCGCCTTGAACCGAAGAAATGTGTCTTTGGTGTTCTTTCGGAAAACTTCTTGGCTTTATCGTCTCTTTGCGTGGCATTGAGGTCGATCCATCGAAAGTCAAAGCTATCCTAGAAATGCCCCCACCCAAAAATCTCAAACAACTGCGTAGTTTACAAGGTAAGCTCCAATCTATCCGACGTTTCATCTCCCAACTCTCGGATCGGTGTCAACCTTTCCATCACCTCCTTAAAAAGGATATTGCATTCCAATGGAGCGAAGAATGTCACCAAGCCTTCGAAGCTCTCAAAGCTTATCTCTTACAGCCACCCGTGCTTATCCCACCCCAAGACAACCGCCCTTTCTACCTTTACCTTTCCGCCACCGACCACGCTGTAGGAGCCATGCTTGCACATCGTGACTCTGAGAATCACGAACAAGCCGTTTATTATATAAGTCGTACTTTGGTGGACTATGAGACTAGGTACACACATGTAGAAAAATTGTGCCTTGCCCTATCATTCGTTGCCACCAAACTCCGACACTACCTTCTAAATCACAAGACTTTCGTCATCACCAATCTCAGACCCCATCCATTACATGTACGCCAAACCTCATCTGAACCAACGCATTGCTAGATGGCTCATGCTTCTCGCCGACCTCGACCTTGAGTTTATCCACCAGAAATCAATCAAAGGACAAACCATCGCAGACCAACTTGCGGACGCTCTGTACCGGGAACAATTTACCAATTTCACATTTCCCGACGAACTCATCGCTACTCTTTCCCTCACGGAGGAGTCTTACCCAATGACCCTCTTCTTCGATGGATCTAAATGCCAGCGCGGCGGAGGAGCTGGCGTTGTTCTCATTCCTCTCAACGCTGAACCTATGCCTCTTTCATTCCGACTTGATTTCCCTTGCACTAATAATACAGCGGAATACGAGGCCCTTGTTCTGGGTCTCCAAGTTGCGTTACACTTAGGTATCAAATCTATCAACATTTTTGGCGACTCTCAATTGGTAGTCAATCAAGTTATGGGCGTCTACCAATGCAAAAACGAGGAACTTCAAAAATACAAACACTATGTAGAATCACTTCTAGCTTTATTTACCCACTATTCTATACAAACCATTCCCCGCTCCACTAACAAATTTGCGGATACTATGGCGTGCTTAGCCTCGCAAATTCCCGCCGCGCCAACTGACTCTGAATTATTCGTCGTGGTCCAACAACTTTTTGCCCCATCCTATTCAACCCCGATAGTTTGTATGATAAATACTGTGTCTACTAATTCACAGGATACATGGTACCACCAATTTCACGACTACCTTACAATCTCTGTCCTCCCACCTGATCTTACTAGTAACGGCAAACGTGCTTTTCTTAAAAGTGTTTCGCGTTATGTTGTCATGGGGGGACTCCTCTATAAACGTGGCTTTGATGGTATCCTCCTTCGCTGTCTAACTGGCATGGAGGCCACTCATACCATCCAACAGGTCCATGACGGTATTTGTGGTGGACATTTTAGCGGCCTTGCCGTGGCCAAACGAATCCTTCGCCTTGGTTATTATTGGCCTACTCTCAATAACGACTGCTACGAATATGTTAAGCGTTGTGTTATGTGTCAGCAACATGCCAACCTTCAACATACTCCTAGCCACCCGCTCCAGATCGCTCGAGATCTTTGGCCTTTCTCACAGTGGGGTTTAGACCTTATTGGTGAGATTCACCCAACCTCTTCACAACGTCACCGTTGGATACTCACAGCGACCGAATATTACACAAAATGGGTGGAGGCTATTCCACTCATTTCAATCAAAAAAGAAAAAAATTGTCGAGTTCATTAACCACCACATTATCTGTCGTTTTGGTGTTCCTCACCGCCTGATAACAGATAATGGAAAATCTTTCAAAAACAAGTTGTTGCGAGACCTTTGTGACAACTTTGGTATCAAACTTAGTTTCTCATCACCTTACTATCCACAAGCCAATGGGCAAGCCGAGTCTTCTAATAAAACACTAACCAAAATCCTCATGAAAGTTGTCAATGAATCTGGAAGAAATTGGCACGATCACATTCCCTTTGCCCTTTGGGCTTATCGTACTAGCATTCGTACTTCTACTAATGCCACACCTTTTTCTTTGGTATACGGCACCGAGGCTGTTTTGCCTCTCGAAATACAAATACCCTCCCTTAGAATATCTCTTCAGGATATTCTCACCAACGATGATTTCCGCCAAGAGCGGTTAGCCCAGTGGAGCTTCTTGACGACGCCGTCTTACAGCTCTTGATCACCTTCAAATCTATCAAAAACGCATTAAACGTGCTTATGATAAGCGACTTCATGAGCGTACCTTTAAGGTTGGTGATCTTGTCCTCAAAGAGAATCAACATGTAACCAAACTAGAAAAGAGCAAACGTGGAAAATTTGCTCCCAATTGGATTGGGCCTTATATAATCACTCACATCTATGGATCGGGTACTTATCGTTTAGCTTCGCTTAATGGTAAACCTGAGCCTGAGCCCCTTAATGCCTTGCATCTTCGACCATTCTACTGTTGAAATTAGTGTTATATCACTTCTTATCCGCCTACTGCTCGTCCCTTGAGCTCACATACCACCACATACACTTGTCTCTTACATCTCGAAATAAAATCAAGCTCACCCCTCACCTCCCCTTACGATGCCTTCCCCTTCTTAGTCTAGTCCATGACTTCAAAGTATTAAAATAAGCCGTATTCTTATGGGATTTTCTTGAGTCAAACTTCCTACTAAACTAGATGCTTCACGCTAAAAAGAACATCTAGTCATCTAAATTAAATATAGACTGCTCCCTCGAAGGACAGCTATATGCCGAATTATTGCCGTTATTATATATAGACTGCTCCTCCGAAGGACAGCTATGCATTACAATTATATCTGCTACTATAAATAGACTGCTCCCTCGAAGGACAGCTATACACAGTCAGCCTTTATCAGAAGCTTCTCGCATTGATCAGCTTCGTGAAGACCTCAAGAATAAAACAATCAATATCCCTGGTAGACTTCCCGCATCGATCAGTCTATATTCAATAAAATAAAAGCCTCATTCAGAAGAACTTTTGAGTCATGGACTTGTCTATTTAGGGTAGGTTCTCTTTCGTTGTAACAAGTTCTTTGTACCTCTCGAGCCCCGCTATATCATCCACCTCACCTCACCATTTTCTTCCACTCAAGGGACGTGTCGTACACCTGATATGTTGTGATCATACAACTCTTTTCACCTATTGACTTTTCGTCTATGCACGGTGCCTAGGGCTTCAGGCTCGTTCTACGTTGTGTGGTTTGTTTAGCTCTTTTCACCTACGGAACACTCTTTCCTCTTTGCCTCGCATCTAGGATTGTGTGTTGATCTTAATCGGGACATGGTTCCCTTTTCTTGGGTAGCTAACTTTCACTTTACCTATACCTTTTACAACATCACCAATTCATTACCGACACCAACAACATTACCTTACCAATATCAATATCAATTTCTTACCAACCAACCAATTGCCTAAACCGTACCAAATTGCCTAAATTCACCTCTCCCTGATCCTAAGGGAGAACTACATCGGTCTGAGGCCCTTCCTTGCTTTGTGCAATGGGCTATGTAGGCAGCACTTCGGAGACATGGGGTCTCCCAAGGTTAGCTCGACCATCCCCTACCATAACCTATCTTGTGTGGTGAATATAAATATTTTTGTGTATTTTTATTTTAATCACATTTCTCTTTATCCTTTTTTCAAACACCGAAAATCAAAACACCGACAATCTTATTATTATCATAACTCAAATCAACATACATATTCAGTTTTATTTAGATGTTAAACAAATACATCTTCTTTATCATCGACACGCAGGTCGGCATCCTTATTTATTCTCATACCTCGCTAACATATACTCAGACCATCACAACTCATCCCGAACTAGGTGATGATCGTGATCGTCGACCCCTCTCGCCGGGCCTCTCTGTCCTCAAAGGTACCTCGGCTATTGGTACCGCCCACTGATCTGCCAATCTCTCCTGTAACATATGAATACGCCCTCTCGCATGGAGAACTCCAGCCTCTAGTCTCGCCGCCCGTGACTCCGCAACCACTACCAATCCTCTTGTCTCATTCACCTGCGTTTGGAGCTGCTGAACCAAACGCTGCAGACGATCCCTCTCTGCTGTAATCACCGCTATGTCAGGGCGCTCACGTACACCTCGCAGTTCTGCTACCCACCATAATCTATAGGCCTCTGTCATTCCTGCATCCATTACCCTGCGATCGGCTGCTATCTCCTCAGGCCCTTCTGGAGGTGTTGGCCGGGGTGGTGAGAATGCTGCCTCGGCATCGATCCTCATATATGGTCTATAAGCCTGTGGTATGTCCTGCACAAATCCAAATTGTCGCCGCACGCGATCTATAGGAATCCTCTCATATTCACCTGGCCTGTGCCCCGCGATCCACCTCAATCGCTCAACACCTCTCAACTCCTCAGCTATGATTTCGGTTACCATATAGTTTCCGTATGGCCTCCAACAGATATCCGCAACCGTCACTCTCTCCCATACCTGCCTGTAATACTCAATATCACCTGTCACGGCCTGGGATCTGGCCTCTTGTTCTGTCTGGACCCATCGTCTGAATCCCAACCTCTGTACTCCGGTCTCTCCTGCCTGGATGGATCGGCCTATTGGTCGCACACAAACAATGTGCTCATAGGCCCAACAGTGTAATAAGTATGAACTATCCAGTGTCGTTCTGTGATTTCGCCTACAAGCCCATAAACCCCTGTATAGCTCCGCCAAATACGCAGGTGCCCATGCAAAAGTCACATTCCTTTCTATCATCTCCCAGATAACACACATCAATGCCTTTGGAAATCTTCCCCCTTCCGCCCTCGGTAATGCATAATACCCTACTGCTATCATTAATATCACTGCTAACCTTGTCTCCTCAGGGTGTGCTGCATACATTACCCCATATGAAAACGATAAACCTCGCTGTGTCAAATCTCGTGCGTATGGACCAAATACTGCTGTTATCGCTCCCGTGCGCGCTAGGTAGTGCCTGATATACTGGTTCTCCTGTAATAGGAAGTCTCAAAATCCGAAACACATCTTCCAATGTTACTGTCATTTCACCTGTTGGCAGATAGAAGGTATTTGTCTCGGGATTCCATCTCTCAATCAGCGCCTGTAACATACCATGGTTACGTGCGATTCGTGAATAATAACGGATTCCACTTAACCCCAAACGATTTATCAATGTCCATTCCGCTGGTGTTACATCCGCTCGGATTCGCGACAACAGCGCTGGCACGCTATCATTCATCCTCAACCCTGTCTCTGCCTGCATACGCCAAAAACGACAAACAACCATTCAATCCATTAGAGTCTTTTTCAAACATTCTGGAAATTTCTCCAGTAACCGGTACCGGTTATACATAACCGATATCGGTTAAGTAACCGATACCGGTTCTCCCTAACCGCTACCGGTCACTGTCAATTATATTCACCTTCCCTAAAAACAACCACCTACGACAATAATTTGCTCGTTTATTCCTTTTTATACATGCAAACATACCTGAAACCCCTGATTGCCTACCCTGTAACACTTACCTCACCTGCAACCCTTGTTATCATGTTTTCTTTCTCATATCTACCCACCTACTCTCCCCCATCTTATTCACAAAACATGCAGTAGTTAAATCACAAACAAAATGATACCTCTTGGGTTGCAGCAGCTTGAGGTGGCCCTTGTCTTCCCTCCTGTCCTTGCCTGCTGGATGCTTCTCCTCGTTCTGCCATGATCACCACCCTTTTCAACTTTGTCTTTCTGCCTTCTGAACCTCGGATCACATTTACTTTCCTTGTCTCTTTTCTCCTTCTCACCCAAATCTCTCATGCAAATCCCTGTCTCAGTCGTCAAAAAGCGTCGCGTTCGCGTATTTAACTTCTTGCATGGCTCTAAAATTAAAACTTAAGTTGCCACCCTAGCTTTTCTATTTTTAGAAAAGCTCATACCTAAATAACCGGTATCGGTTAGTTGACCGATATCGGTCTATGACTACCGATATCGGTTCCCTAACCGATATCGGTTACACACCTTCCTTTTTGAAACAGGGTTCTTTTCTTCATTTCTCCTCTAAATTTTTGTCGCGCCCGCCTCTTTGCCTGCATAAACAACACAATTTACCACATTTTGTTCATCCACCACACATAGCATTACAATTTCATCAACATCATTTATTTTATAAATAAACAAACCATCAACTACAGATACCAAAAAACTATCACTCTATACATCATTTAGATCCAACTCATCAGTTACATATATCACACTGTCACAAAACCACCAATTTATCACATAACCTGACATTCATATATACGCACAAACAAACAAAAACATCAGCATCATCTATCTATCAACATGTCAATTAAACTCATCACACATTCTATATATTACCAACCATTTATTTCAACACATTTTAAACACAACATGTGGATCAAAACATCATCTATATATATATATATATCCCAGTTTTCAAAAATACAATGTGCCCTACATCGGGGCCTCTGTGATCTCATAATATACCAAAGCCGGCACGCAGGCCGCAATACCTACCAAAAATATCGACTCGGCTCGCAGGCCGGTCTCTCATATCAAAAATATACTCGGCTCGCAGGCCGGTATCAAATGTACAACCCGTACTCGGCTCGCAGGCCGGTATATAATAAATAAATAAATCAAAACAATGAATAAGTGTAGGCACGCAGGCCTCTATCAATGCAACCGGTTCGCAGACCGGTGCCCATGTCCCTATACAAAACCATGTCGGGGATCTATCAGCTCTCCCCACCGCCCTCGGCACCTCTCCCCGCTGGTCCCTGTGGTGCCTCTCGCCTCCTGCCCGTCACGGACACGCCAGCTGTAGCTGCCCCTCCCTGAGATCTCTGGCTGTGCGAGGTCTCCGCCCTATGCGCTGCATACGCCTGATACTCGACTCCGCTACTATCAAGAATATCCTGATAATAACGGGCCTCTGCTCTAACCTCCATATAACGATCTCTCGCCACTGAAGGAACTGGGGCTGGTCCCCTGGCACCTAACACCAATATCCCCGAGCTGTACTGCACTTTTTGTGGGTGGTCTTTGGTGGAGGTCTTGCTGTGCTGTGCACTGCACTTTGTGGCCGTGGTGGTATCTGGGGCCGTGGTGGTGCCTGCTGCACGTGTGGGCTTCTTCTTCTTTTGATCACTTTGCTGTACATGTGCACATGCACCTGTGCTGCTTGTGGTTGGTGTCTTTGGTGGTGGTGGTCTTTGCTGTGCTGTACTGAGCTCAGGCTAGCTGCCCCTGTAGGACCCCTATCTGTGCCTGTGCAGCAGCCAACTGTCCCTGTAATAGCTGCACCTGCCCCCGGAGCTGATCTCTCTCTGCAGTAACTGCAGCCAAGTCTGGCTGCGCAGGCGGTACTATCCTCGCTGCTCTCTGCCCAGCCCACCAGACCCTGTATGCTGCCGTGCACCCGGCATCATCCACACCCTCACCTGCTGGTCTCTCCGCTACCCAGTCTGGATCCCAAGGCGTGTGTGCTTTGGGTGGGGGGCTCTACATCATCCCTCCTGTACTGAGGGAAGGGAGGTGGCTCGTCCTGTGGCAGCCCCATCTGCCTGCGTACCCTCTCTAAGGGTATCCGCTCGTACTCTCCCGGCCTCCGTCCTGCTATCCAGAATGTATACTGGATCAGGCGCAGCTGTATGCGGGCTCCTCTGCCAGGCTGGTGACCTCTGTAGGGTCTCCATATAATGTCTACTGCTGTAAGGCCCTCTAGCATATGTCTATAGTAGGCCACATCCCGACCTGCAACAACTGCTCGTGGCTGGCCCACGATCCCCAACCACCTCTGAAATCCATATCGGTACACGACCTGTGGCCCTGGCTGCTGGGGTAGCCCTACTGGCCTGATGCATACGATGTGCTCGTATGCCCAACAGTGCAACAAAATGTAGAACAAATACCAAATCGCCTCCTCCGGCGATAGCCCCATAACTCCCTGTATAATTGCACCAGATATACTGGTGCCCATGCAAAACAGGTGTGCTCCTCCACCATCTCCAGTAGCACCCCCATCAATGCCCGTGGGAAGCGGCCTCCCTCTGAATCCGGGAGGGCGAAGCAGGTGATCCCTATCATCATCAACACGGCAAGCCGTGTCTCATGTCTGTGTGCGCGGTACATGTCACCATATCCAATGCTCGCGCTATGATATGTAAGAAGCGCGGCTGCATCCCCAAAACTTGCGTATGCTATCCATGGCGATCTCTCGAATCTACACGGAAATGGCCTCTCCCTCGATCGGGTAGCCGCAGGATGCGATACACATCCTCTAATGTGACGGTCATCTCCCCGGTCGGCAGATGGAACACATTGGCCGCCGGATCCCATCTCTCGATGAGGGCGACCATCAGGCTGTGATCTCTGTCGATCGCTCTGTACCTCTGGACCCCGCCGAGCCCCACCTCGCGCATGATGGCCCAATGCGCCGCGAGATGTGTGGGCCTCATCCGACTCGGTAGTGGAGGCATCCTATCACGCATCGTCAACTGCTGACGTGCCTGCAAAAAAAAAACCAACCCACATTCTCAGACCCACTCTTTATTATAACATCTACTTTACCATCTAAACCCCCTTTTGTAACACCCAAAATCTAACCCCTAACCCAATCCCCTACCCCAACTCAACCCAACCCAACACAACCCACCCCACCAAGCCCCCCAACCCACCTTAAAACCTAAACCCTAAACCCTAAACCCCTAACCCAATCCCCTACCCCAACTCAACCCAACCCAACACAACCCACCCCACCAAGCCCCCCAACCCACCTTAAAACCTAAACCCTAAACCCTAAACCCCTAACCCAATCCCTACCCCAACTCAACCCAACCCAACACAACCCACCCCACCAAGCCCCCCAACCCACCTTAAAACCTAAACCCTAACCTAAACCCCTAACCCAATCCCCCACCCAACCACCCCCCAACCCACCTTAAAACCTAAACCCTAAACCCTAAACCCCTAACCCAATCCCTACCCCAACTCAACCCAACCCAACACAACCCACCCCACCAAGCCCCTAACCCACCTTAAAACCTAAACCCTAAACCCCTAACCCAATCCCTTCCCCACCCCCAACCCAACACAACCCACCCCACCAAGACCCCCAACCCACCTTAAAACCTAAACCCTAAACCCTAAACCCCTAACCCAATCCCCTACTCCAACTCAACCCAACCCAACACAACCCACCCCACCAAGACCCCCAACCCACCTTCAAAACCTAAACCCTAAACCCTAAACCCCTAACCCAATCCCATTCCCCACTCCCAACCCAACCCAACACCCCAAAGCCATACACCCTCAATACCACCCTCAACCCATCCCTCCCCCACCGATACCGGCCGATACGAGACCGATGCCGGTCCCCCATTTAACCTCACTCTATTCTTTTTTCGACCGATGCGGTCGCCTAGTGACCGACATCGGTCACTGTCCACTACCCGAGCCGAACCCGCGCACGGCCCCCAAAACTCATTTTTTACCTATTTCTACCCATCTACCCACCCAAAAACCCTAAAATTTTACACACCTAGCCGCCTTAGCCTATCTAACCTATCTACCCTCTCCCTTTCTCAAATTACCTCCATTTACCCATTATTTCCTACAAACTACCAATTCCTACCCAAATCCCAAAAACAACATAACTCAACCAAATCACCAAAATAAAGAGTTTAGAACCTACCGGTACGACGACACGTCGTCGTGGTGGGATGGGTGGTGGCGGTCCAGCTGGTCCAGCTCCTCCAGCTCCTCTGCTGCCTGCCATGCCATGGCTCCAATCCTGATCTGCTGGGTCCCCGGCCAATCACCTGCGGCCTCCTCAACTATTCGGGCCCACTATCAACTCTCTCCGCCAATCAAATAGCTCCACCTCACTCAATACCCCTCCAAATCAACTCTCCACGTCAGACAAGTCAATTTGGATTGCAAATAACAAAAGTGACAATGACAGGCCGTATTTTTTTCTTTTTTTATAGGTTTTTCGACCTTAACCGATGTCGGTTTCCTTTTTGCCCTAAAAAACCGGTATCGGTCCCTTAACCGATATCGGTCATGTAGAATCGACATCGGTGTTAATCCCAACTTTCCCCCAATTTTATCTTTTTGCCCCTATTTACCATTTGCCTCTTTTTTAACCACATATCGCCTATATCCACCTTTGCTGAACACCATTTGTTTACCTATTCGGCCCGACCTAAGGCCTCAACCTACCAATTGGCCCGACCTAAGGCCTCAACCTACCAATTGGCCCGACCCAAGGCCGCAACTTACCTATTCGGCCCGACCTAAGGCCTCAACCTACCAATTGGCCCGACCCAAGGCCTCGACCTACCATTTGGCCCGACGACCTCAACCAATTGGCCTCGAGGCCTCGACCTACCAATTGGCCCGACCCGAGGCCTCAACCTACCAATTGGCCCGACCCAGGCCTCAACCTACCATTTGGCCGACCCAAGGCCCTCACCCTAACCATTTGGCCCGACCCAAGGCCAAACCAAACCATTTGGCCCGACCCAAGGCCGCGACCAAACCATTTGGCCCGGCCCGACCCAAGGCCATGACCAAACCATTTGGCCCGACCCAAGGCCGCAACCATTTGGCCCATTTGGCCCGACCCACCCATTTGCCCGACCAGGCCCTAACCATTTGGCCCGACTTAAGGCGCGCCAATTAACCATACCATACCCACAATCACCGTTTTAATTTATCCATCCATCATGTAGCTTTTTGTTCAATCGAGCTCACCTGTTCGTGTTTTAGCATGATTAGGGTCCTTGACTTGATCTGTTGACCAACTTTGCCTAGACCTAGACCGTGACGTTTATCTCAACCAAACCAACCATTTGGTACTGCCGAACATGCCTAAACGTTCTTGTACCTTACCTGTTATATACCCTGGAGCTACTTCCTATGCCTTGGATACCAGGATTATATCACCCTTGTTTGGATAAACTATCGACCTTTGCCTATACATCGCTGGTTTGCTCGTCAAATCATGTACCCTAGTCATACTATTGCATTTCAACATGTGTATGCTTCCTTGGACCTACCCCACACCTTACCATTCTCTCAACAACATATACCCTTTATCAACCCTATCCCTGATTTCCCGTTCACCCAATCGTGATAGATTTGAGGGGATTACCTATACCCTTAACGGGAAACCACTTCATATTATTGTCCGCGTGACTTTTACAAAACAAGCTACACGACAATAAGGGGCTAATGTAGACACCAAATTCGTGTCTTACGATCCCTTGTGACCCACATCTCATCTCGCAACCTAAACTCATCACCTAAACCTTACACAATTATTTATTAATTACCTCATAATTGATAAATCCACATCGCCTTACCCGCCACCTCACTTGCCCACCTCACCATGACTTAGCCCTAACCCTAAACTAACCTAATTAGGACCCATGACTTGGTCTAGACTCACATCCATAACTAATGCCTCCTTACTCGCACCCAAAGCCGACCTTCTAGCCACTTGACCAAGCCCATGGCCGATCTCTCGGGAGAAAAGCGGGGAAGGTGGGCTATTTTACTAAAAATAGCCTACTTTTTCCTAACCGATGCCGGTTCCTACTCGACCGCCGTCGGTTACGTAACCGCCATCGGTTCCCTGTAAATGGGCTCCCCAAACCAAAACAACGGATCGGAATTTCATTTTGGGAGATCAGTCGAAGGATTTTTGAATCAAAGGAGAGTCCAAAGCGATTAGCAGAGTCCAGAACTTCACTTGACCAAGCAGAGACGAGTGAAGAAACCAGAAGAGTTGGCAGCCAAGGAGATCAACTGGCATCTTCGTCAAAAACCAGTAAGTTACATCTTGCATGTCCTCCATTATAACATTTCTTATGCTTTTGGAATTACAGTCCTCCCAAATCCGTTTCTGGATCCATTATCCAACGTACCATTGCCTCTAGCTGTCATTCTTTTGTTTCTAACCATCCCGTTTCCCAAAAACTATCCAAAAATCAGCCATTACAAACTCCACAACCAGCCCAGAAGATCCTAGAACCCACCGGTATCGGTTATCAGTAACCGCCATCGGTTATAGGTAACCGGCATCGGTTCCTTTGATCAAAAACCAGGAAAAACAGCCTTTCCCCTACCCAGTTCAGCCAAGCAATTTAATTGATATTTTACAGTATTTTGTGTTAACTCATATCGGCAGGGGAACTGACCACCTTCGAAAGGAAGTTTCATATTTCCTGGGCCCAAGGCAGTTCCCTCATTTACTATCTAATCAAAATCTTGTGGTCTTGTGTTCTTATTTGCGGAGTAGTCCTTCCTCTACGAAGACAAAAAGGTTCTTCGCATAATCGGCTTTGATCTTTCTCTTTTTACCTCCATGATACGCACATCATCTCTTGCCTGTTAGATTATATTTGTTTTCTTATCGTGTTTTTAAGTGAGATACCTAAATCACTTCAAAATAACAATAGGATTTACCTTGTTTTCAGCATTAATTTGTTTAAAATAGTGGACCGACAACCATCTAGGAAGTATCACGCTTCCTGGATCTAGCTCATGCTTTCAGGCGAGTTCAATGCCCATATTGTTTAATTCTTTCTTATGGTATTGCTTTCATTATAGGTAGTTCTTGCTAGCCAAAAGGAGGCTCTCACGGTCAATCTGTGGATTCGAAGTCATACGCGTGCAATAACCCATCAACTGACATTTGAACAGGTATTCCTCCTATGCCCATTACCCTATCTATTTCGTCAACAATTCAAAGAAACAATCTAAGAAAAAATGGTGAAACAATACAGGCGACCAATAACGAAGGTTAATAACCACCTTATAACAAAATAAAAATTAGTTTTCAAGGTCTTACATAGTCTCAAGTACTTACTATAAGTATTTGGTGCCAAGAGACCCTTGCCCCATTCCGTGCCTTGTTCTAGCTTATTCCAATAGTTCCAAAACTTTTTGAGTGTGGTTGTGACAATTTCTTCCTCTTGTTTGTCAATTTTCCAATCCATAACACTTTAGGATTTATTGTAAAATCAACTAAATCTCTTATTCCCTCTCTTGCACCTAGGTTTCATTCTCCATTAGCTTATTGCTTACATCTAATTTTTACTTTAGCATTTATTTATCATATGTGACTCTACAATATATGTAGTTTAGAATAATTCTATTTTTTTTAAATCATTTGGTGAACACAATGTGAATTCAACACGTAACCTTAGATGCCACTTCACCATCCTCATCTTCTCATGAGTAACCTATATCTATGATTCCTCCTATTATATGTACTATTTCCATCAATAATGCTTATTGGCCACATATTCCATTCGATCCCACTTTCTTTGACACTATTTGCACACATGATCAATTGACTCGGCTTGGATTCACACTCACCGGTCTCCTCCCTCCACTTCATTCTCCTCATCTCTATCATGGCTATGTTTTTATTACTACTTCTTATGGCCTTTTCTTCTTCCATTTATCAATAATATTTACAAACACTTCTCCACTTACACTTGGGTATTCTTGCCTTGACTTCATTGGTGGCACTTTGGTTCTTAATCATATTGACATCTCATTACCCATGCCTTTCGGCAATTTTTTTATATACAATTATTCATTTCTCATCTATTCATAGAATCTTACTCATTGGTATGCACATGGTTGTTCATTACCACCTTTTAATGATGATTAATATACAATGGGCATGTACAATTTATGCTATAATGGCTCCTTATATGATCAACCACATACTCTTACTTACTAGGTATCTTGCATATCTCCATTTACTTCAACGATGAAAATGATGATCTCTTAGACAATGTTACTTGATTATTCTTCACTTCATACACTTGGGGGCATCATGCTTACTTTCCCATCTTATCATTATCGGATGCCTCACATTTATATAGTTACACTTTGTACTTTGCATCTAGTCTTTCTCATACATCTTACACAACTTGATACATAAAACTTGTATCGTCATCACCCTATAACGCACTCTTGTGTTAAGGTTCATACTTGAATTTTAAGGGCATACTACATACATGGACCTCAAATTTCACAATTTTCACTTTACGATACATCTTTCTACCATTATATTCCCACACATCACACTATCCTATGACGCACTCTAGTTCTATGGTTCATACTCAACTTTGAGGGTATAAATCTGAAATGAACCTCACCACATTCACATTTTTACGATCTATGATTAATTAATCTATTTATCTAGCACACGTTTATCAATCTATTTCCCGATGATGCACTCTTGTTCTATGGTTCATTATTTTTTTTTTTTTGAGGGGTCGTTTATAAATGAACATCATCTCATATACATTCATACATATTCATTTGTGGGCATGTTTCTCCTACCATCACCGCATTTTGTTTTCCATTCCATCACACTCATAAATTGCACTTTCATATCTTGGTTACTCTATTCTTGCTAGCTTATTCTATTTACATATTACACTTAGTTCTCCATGTTATATTAATACTTAATATGTGATTAAGAAAAATATGAATAAATTTTATCAAAATGCTTAATCTAATTGTTATTGTAGCAATAAATAAATAACAATTAAGTAAATTTAACGACCCAATAAAATTAAGCTAGAAAATGTGAAAGCCTAGTTCCAATGATGGGATATAATGCCTTAGCTATTTCAAAAAGATCTCGAAGGTGCACAGAGCTGGAAAACTGAAAAATATGAAGCACAAACTATCATACTGAAGCTCGAAAAATGTAGATCTAGAGTAAGTGGATAGGGACACTGAAGAGGGAAAGGGGTACTGTGGACACCATAGAATGGTAGTGGGAACTGTGAGTGCAAAAATGATTAGAAAAGCATCTTTGATTGGTCACAAGGTTTTCATTTTCCTTCTCCTTTGGTCATTAGGAGGTTTGCACAATGATCATCAAGGTCACTGGGGACCCGCAATAAAATAATGACCTATAAAACCCTCAAAGAGACATCAGATCCTAAAAACAAAAGATGTAAAATGAGGTGTCCGACTATCCTCGGTTGTCAAACAATTGATCTTACAATTGAGCATGAACTAAATTTTAGACCCAATGTAGTTTTATTTATGTATTTGTGGAATCGTGCCCTAGGTGGCTCTTATGTGTGTTGCGATTAATAGTGATAAAAGAAGCTAGATGTATATAAATGTAATAGATTTGTGCATGGACTATATTAGACTCCCCTCCTATGAAGTGTATGTAGAATAATGCAGTCATTTTCCCTTGAATGGATGCTTGAATTCTCTTGAATAACCTTTGGATGCAACCTTAGGTTGTGATAGCTAATGCTTAGTGTTTGGTCCTTTATTATGATCACATAACTTTGTATTTATATGATTCCCTTGCTTGAAATTCATAATTAACACCAAAAATGTTGACTACCAAAAATATAATATGCTCGAATGGATAGAAAGGACCTAAAATATTGGGAAAAAGTAAAAATAGGTCAGGGGAGCCCAGAGGGGACGAGGGTACCTGACGTCCTGGCTGGACGTTGGTGTCTAGGATGATAAATGTCAAGGTGTGAAAAGACATACTAAGATAGAAATGGTGTAAGACCAAAAGTGGCAGTAGAAAGAAAGAAAATATGTCCAATGACATGGGTTAATTATTAATTTTCTTATTTATGAATCATATGAATAGTAGTATGCAATCAGGACTTGATAATTATCCAAAGTGCATGATTTTGTATCTAAATTTTCACCCACTTTATGTTGTTGAGAAAAATATCGATAACATAAAGTATTATAGAGTTGCATACCTAATAACCATGTAGATCTATAGAGCAAAGTGTTCCAAGAGACAAGGAAAAGTGTGGAGTGATAAAAAGGTGTAGCATGAGGAATAAATATGAGAAAGCATAAAAAGTGATGAGATAATGACCCTAGGGTGGAAAAACATGTTTTAAATGTTTATAATGTGCTTGTTTTTATGTCTATGTTTATGTGTGTGATATTTTTGAAGTTCCTACTGATGTAGCATGATGTTGAATGATGTTGATTACTGCTTCCCATATGGACGGACCTATAAAATAGAAGAATGAACAAGTAGTCAAATACACATGTATATGTGTAAAAACATGTAAAGAAGTATGTAAAATGAAAAATGTGAAAAAGGAACATGTGTACCCAATCTACGATGAGGAAATCATGTAGAAAGGATCATGTAATTATTGTAGATGAATGATTTTTTCAATAAATCTCACACCGGTTGTGTCACTGCAATTTTTTTCTAGCAATCTCGCGCAAAGATCTGGAAGAAGTGTAGGCAAAAAAATTTAGTGTCATCCTCAAACCTTTAACTACTTCCCACAATATGAAACACCACTACTGATGGTGTGTAAAATCTAGATCTGATTCAACCAATTTCAATCCAATGTTGTAGAAAAAAAAGTTTAATGTTGTATGTATGATAGGTGTTAAGGACTATCTTCCTTGTAAAATCCATTATGTGGAGTGTAGTAGATTGTTTTGCACTAAATAGTTCTATGTAACTACCCCTAGTCACGAGGCATGCAGGAAGGGTCAAGGGTTCCCACGTGTTATTTTCCTGGTGTAGGCACTAGTGTCTGTGCTATGTCAAGGACACAAGTCAAGATCTAAGTCATATCCAATGTTAATGAATGTGTTGTACTGGTACTATGTTGTGTTGAGATGTGACTTTGAACTATCGTATGGGATGACTGATTCACCCAAATGATGACCCCCATTTTGGATTCATGTGGCATCAATGAAGAGTATGTGTCCCAAAGGAGGACTAACCGATGTAGTGGATTTGTGCCCTGCATGGAGGAGGGAGTGTGCTTGGTAGAAACTAATGAACATGTAAAAAAAGTGGCTAGGAAACAAGTGTTAGTGCAACCAAGAAAAATACTTATGTGAAATGTAAACTAACATACAAGCATACAATGTGTAAGCTAAGATGTAAGAAGTCAATATAGACCATGAAAACTAGGTTTCAAACATGGGACATAATTCATGATGTCACAAGACAATCAAGGTTGACTAGGCTAAAGATAGACAAGTGTGCACACAAGAAAAATGGAAAGGCCCACAAACAAAGTGGAAAGTAATGACAAGCAATGTAAAAAATGTAACAGCACAACCGTGGAAGAAAATACACTTTCAAAACAAATTTTAGCATGAAGCACTTGTTAGCATGTTAGAAAGATAAAAATTATGTCAAAACGTGTGTAATTTGATATAGTAATGTGCTATGAAAAAATAAAAAAATAGTACTGTAATGTACGAAAGTGGATTCCCCTATGATCCGTTGTGAGACTGGTAATAGGTACTTGCACTAAGAATCCATGCTACATGAATAGATCTATAGAATCTATGATCACAACTAGAAATCAAGTGAACGTGCATGTGTGTATGGAAAAATATAATGACATACAATATATTTATCTAGCATAGGTAATAAAGTATACATGTGAGCATAAGAAAGCAAGAGTAAATGCGACCAAAATATGCAATATGTTGTGGATGAGATGGAATGGAGTTTATAGTGAATGATAGGATCAACATGCCCACAAGTGTATGTGTATGTATGAGATGAGGTTAATTTATTTATTCCCCCTCCAAAGTCAATAATGAATCATAGAATAAGAGTGTACCATCAGAAATCATTTGAATGTATGTACTAGAAACAAGTGATCTTAAAATCACAAAGTGTAGAATGTAAATATGTATGTGAAGGAGTAAAGGATTGAGTGTATGAGTGTATGAGTGTGATGAGGTAAATTTGATATATAGACCCTCAAAATTCAATTATGGACTATATAACTAGAGTGCGTCATAGGGTAATGACCGCAGTGTGAAAGAGTAGGTGTCAAAAATATATATCGTGAACGTGTAGAGTGTACGGTGTGTATAATGCAATACATATGCTGCGAGAAGGGTATGAGAACGTGATGTATTAAGTATACATCATGTGATGTGTAGTATGTAGTGTAGTATGTAGTGTGTGACGATCATGTGTATATGATTTCCTCAACAATCAAGTGTGAACCATAGCATGAGAGTGTCTCATCAGGAAATTACGATACAAGAGTATGTATCAAAATGTGTATGTTGTATATGAAAGTATAGATGTGAAGTGATGAGAGAATAAAATATGTGTGAATGATATAGGGGAGAAATAAGTGTGATGCCCCCAAGTGTGTGATGATAAGAATGGTCAAGTAATTTCATCTAAAAGGTCATCATTCGAAGGTCAAATATGAATGGTAAAGCAAATGAAATGTGATAAGAGATAGTATTAGGTTAGTCAAGTAAAGAACCATTTAGGTATAAGTTGTACATGCACATAACATATTTCTTTCTCGTAAATGGAGGTAGTGGAAAACCATGTGCATACCAGCTAGTATGATTTGATGAATAGCCAAGAAATGAGTCATTACAAATAAAAAAAGACAAAATAGCATGGGAAATGATATATCAGTATGATTAGGATCTAATGTGCCCCCAATGTAATCAAGCCAAGAATATCCAAGTGTAAGTGGAGAAGTGCAGGGAGCACGTGCAAGAAATATTGTGAGATAAAATACTCAAAGACCATAAACAAGAGTGATGCAAACAAATCCATGTTATAGGTGACGATCATGAAGTAGAGTAAGGATGTTGTCAACCGCAAATCTAGCTAAGTCAATCTTACATGTGTGCATATATATTCAGATGAAGTGGTATCAAATGGAATATGTTCCCAATAAGATTCATTCATGAAAAGTGTACATGTGAATGGAGGACATGCTAATGGATTTTTATCATGAGAAGATGAAGGAGATATAACAACGTCCGCTTTCGGATAGACCCCGATAAAGAATCATGGCGGTAATAAAACCAGGAGGATCCATTGCCACACATGAGATAGTATCTAGGATGCAAATAGCACCTTCAAGTGGTGGTAAATGAGATGGAGTATCCATGGGTTGTGGTTCATCAATAGTATCGATCTTGGAGTAGGAATTGTAGTATTGGGATTGTTGTCGTAATATTTAAATGGTTCATTATTACCAGGATTGTATATTTAACACCCTCATGTAAGAACTTACACATCGATGCATTATAGAGGATACAACATGCATGACATGAATCCATGGCCTACCAAGTAGAAAATTATATTGAACAGGGAATTCCATGACAAAGAAAATTGTAGGAATATTTTTAGGCCTAATAGTGATATGCATAGTGATGTGAACTATGCATGGATGAACACAACCATCATAAGTGCAAAGATAAATGTAGGAAGGAATAATATAAGCAACAAAAAGTACAACAAACTCCATGAATGATAAAGGGTATAGATTAAGCCCAAATCCATTATTGATGATGGTTCATTTAACACCCACATTATTGATACGAATCATTATGTATAGAGGTGGAACATTATCAAAAATATTAATATTGTCAGCAAGAGTATATGGGAGAGAAATATGCTAAGAAAATTCATCTACAAATGTGTTAAATACTATATCCGGATGAATATCATAAGGAATTTGAGTAGTAGCTAAGAAATTAATGATTTTGGCTTTTAATTTAGGGTTGATGAGCGGAAATCATGAATAAAGATATCCATGATGAGATGATCCTAGGAAGATAAAATAAAAAAGGTATGAGGAATCTAAGAGCATTCAACTCGAGTTCGGGTTCACCAAATGATTAAGAAAATAAGAGTAAATGTTATCAAAATGCTTAATCTGATTGTTATTGTAGCAGTAAATAAATAACAATTAAGTACAAAAAGTGACCCAAGAAAATTAAGCTATAAAATATGAAACCCTAGTTGCAATGAAGGGATAAAATGACTTATTTGTTTCAAAAATATCATGAAGGTGCATAGAGCTAGAAAACTAAAAAATCTAAAGCATAGAGTGTCACACCAAATTTCATAAAAATGCATATTTGGAGGAGTAAGTTGACAGGGGTACATGAAGAGGGGGCGGGGGCACTGTGGGTGCTTATGACTATGAAAATGCTCAAGAAACCATCTTTTATTATTCACAAGGTGTTTTATATCATTCTCCTTTGGTCGCTAGGAGGTCACACAATGATCGCCAAGGTTGTTGAAAACCTGCAATGAAATAATGACATGCAAAACCCTCAAAGAGACATCAAATCCTAAAAAAATATGCAAAATGAGGGGTCGGACTGTCCTCAATTGTCAAATAAGTGATCTTATGACTAGAGCACTACACTACATTTCAGACCTAATGTATTTCTATGTGTGTGTGTGTGTGGAATCATGCCCTAGGTGGCTCTTGTGTGTGTCACACTTGATAGTGATAAAATAAGCTAGATGTAAATAAATGTAATAGATGTGTGCATGGAATAGAATAGACTCCCCTCATATGAAGTGTATGCAAAATAATGTAGTCCCCTTGAATGGATGCTAGAATGGATGCTTGAATGCTCTTGAATAGCCTTTGGATGCAACCTTAGGTGGTGATAGCTAATGTTTAGTGCTTGGTCATTTATTATGATCACATAAATTTATATTTATATGATTACCTTGATTTAATCTCATAACTAACCATGATAATGCTGACTAAAAAAAATATAAGATGCTCAAATAGCTAGAAAGGACCCAAAACATTTGAAAAAAGTACAAAGAGGTCAGGGGCTCCCAGATGAGATGAGGACACTTGGCGTTGGCATCCCGACTGGGTGATGGTGTCTAGGATGATAAATATTGAGATGTGAAAAGACATATTGATTTAGAAAGGGTGTAAGACCAAAAGTCGAAATAAAAAGAAAGAAAATATGGCCAAGGACATGGGTTAATTATTACTTTTCTTACTTAGGAATCATATGAATAGTAGTATGCAATCAAGATTAGATAATTACCCAAAGTGTGTGATTTTGTGTCTACATTTTCCCCCACTTTATGTTGTTGAGTGAAATATTGATAACATAAATTAGATAGACATGCATACCTGATAACCATGTAGATTTATGGAGAGAAGTGTTTTGAGAGACAAGGAAAAGCGTGGAGTGATAAAAAGGTGTAGCATGGAGAATAAAGATGAGAAAGAGAAAAAAGGGATGAGATAATGACCATATAGTGGAAACACATGTTGTATATGTCTCCAATGTGCTTGTTGTTGATTTCGATGTTGATGTGTGTGATTTTGTTGATGTTGTTGATGTAGGATGATGTTGAATAATATTGATTACCACTCTCCATACGGATGTACCTACAAAAGAGAAGAACAAAAAAGTAGTCAAATATGCATGTATATGTGTAGAAAGTATATAAAGAAGTATGTAAAATGAAAATGTGAAAAAGGAACATGTGCACTGATCTATGAAGAGGAAAAATTGTAGAAAGGATCTTGTAGTTTTTGTAGATGAACGAGTTTTTCGATCCCATAGAAGTTGTGCCACTATGATTTTTTGAGCAATCTCATGCCAATGATCTAGAAGAATTGTAGCGATAAAATTTAGGTCTCGGCCTCTAACTTTTTATGTCTTCCCGCAATATGGAACACCACTACATATGGTGTGTAAAAATTCAATGATTAGACCAATTCGATCCAATGTTAAAGAAAAAAATGTTGAATGTTGTATGTATGGTGGGTGTTAAGGACTATTTTCCATGTAAAATATGTTGTGTGGAGTGTTATAGACTGTGTTATACTAAATAATTCTATATAGCTTCCCCTAGTCACAGGAATCCAAGAAGGGTCAGGGGCACCTAGGCACTATTGTCCTAGTCTAGGCACTAGTGTATGTGTTGTGTCAAAGACCCAAGTTAGTATCTCATCCCTATCCAATTTTGATGATAGTGTTGTACAAGTACTATGTTGTGTTGAATTGTGACTATGAACTATTGTATGGGGTGACTGATTCACCCAAATGATGCCCCCTTCATTTGGGGTGCATGCGACGTCGTTGAGGAGTATGCGGCTCAAGGAGGACCAACCGATGTGTTGAAACTATTCCCTACAAGGGAAAGGGAGTGTGCTTAGTAGAAACAAAGGCACATGTAAACAAAGTGGCTAGGAAATAAGTGTTAGTGCAAATGAGACTAACACACATGTAAAATGTAAGCTAGTAAACAAGCACACAATGTGTAATCTAAGACACAAGAATAAAATATGCAAGAAGAAAATGTAGACTATGAAAAATGGGTTTTAAACATGGGACATCACTTACGATGTCACAAGATGATCAAGTCCAAATAGGCTAAAAACATACAAGTGTGCACACAAGACGAAGGGAAAAGCCTACAAAAAGTGGAAAAAATGTAAATAATGTAACAAAAAACCATGGAAGTAAATAGATTTGTAAAAACAATGTTGCACATGAAGCACCTATTAGCATGTTAGAAAGATAAAAAAGTATGTCAAAGCATGTGTAATCGACATAGTAATATGATATAAATAAAATGAAATAACAGAACACATAATGTACAAAAGTGGATGCGCTTAGGAGTCATTACGAGACTAGTAATAGTACTTGCTCCAAACATCCATGTTGCATGTATAGATCCATAGAATATGTGATCACAACTAGAAAGAAAGTGAACACACATTTTTGTATGAAAAATATAATGAAATACAAGATATATATCTAGCATGTGTAATAAAGTGTACATGTGAGCATAAGAAATCAAGAGCAAATATGACCAAGATATGAAAGATGTTGTGGATGAGATGGAATATAATGTATAGTGAATGATACGAACAGCATGCCCCCCGAGTGTATGTGTATGTATGAAGCCAAGAATGAACTCTAGAACAAGAGTGCATAATTGGGAAATGGTTTGAATTTATGTAATAGAAAGATGTCATCATATAATCACAAAGCATAGAGTGTAAGTGAATATGTGAAAGAGTGAAGGATTGAGCGTTTGAGTTTGATGAGTTCCATCTGATATGTAGACACTCAATAGTCGAGTCTAAACTATATAACTAGAGTGTGTCATAGGATAATGACCGCAATGTGAAGAAGTAGATGTCAAAAATATATATCTTGAATGTGTAGAGTGTACAATGTGTATAATGTACAATATATGCTACAAGAAAGGTATGAGCATGTGATGTATGAAGTATATAGCATGCGATGTGTAGTGTGTAGTGTAATATGTATTGGAGTGTGTAGTATGTGAGGTTCATGTGTATATGATTCCCTTAATAGTCAAGTGTGAACCATAACACGATAGTGCGTCGGTGGGGGAAATGATGATACAAGAGTGTGTATCAAAATGTGTATGTTGTATATGAAATTCTAGATGTGAAGTAATGAGAGAATAATATGCTAGTGGATGCTAGAGTGGGAGGAGAAATAAGTGTGATGAACCCCCAAGTTTTTGATGATTAGAATGATCAATTATTTCATCTAAAAGGTCATCATTGTCATGGTCAAAGTGGAATGGTGAAGCATCGGAAATGTGATAAGTGATGATATCATGTTGGTCAAGTAAAGCACCATTTAGGTGTAATTCGTACATGCACATATCATATTCCTTGTCAGTAAATTGAGGTAGTGGACAACCGTGTACATACCAATGAGTATGATTTCGTAGTATATCCTAGAAATGAGTCATTGTAAATGAAAACATGACCAAACGGCATGGTAAATGATATATCAGTATGATCAGGATCTAACATGCCCCCAATGTAATCAAGCCAAGACTGTCCAAGTATAAGTGGAGAAGTGCGGGAACACGTGTAAGAAAGACTATGAGATAAAAGACTCAAAGACCATAAGCAGCATTAATGTGAACAAATTCATGATATAGGTGATGATCTTGAGGTTGAGGATGGATTTCGTCAATTGCAAATCTTATCTCGAGCTAATCCAACATGTGTGCATATAGATTCAAATGAAGTGGGATTGAATGGAATATGTTCACAAGAAGAGTCTGTCATGAAAAGTGTACATGTGAATGGAGGATGTGCTTTGAAGGAGTTTTATCATGAGAAGATGAATAATATGGAATGATGTTCACTATCTGGACAGGCCCCGATAAATAATCATGGCAATAGTAGAAGCATGAAGAGGTGGTGTCATGGATGAGATAGTATCTAGCATGCAAATAGCACCTTTGAGCGGTGGTAAAGGATATAAAATATCCACAGGTTGTGGTTCATCAACATTATTAGATCTTGGAGTAGGAAATGTAGTATTGGGATCACGGTTACAATATTTAAATGGTTCATGATTATTGGGATTTTATATTTGATACCCTCATGTAAGAACTTAACACATCGATGCATTGTATAGGGTACAACTTGTATGGCATGAAGCCATGGTCTGCCAAGTATGAAATTATATTCATCTAGGAAGTCCATGACAAATAAATTTGTAGGAATATTTTTAGGCCTAACGGTGATAGGCATAGTGATGTGGCCTATGCATGGATGAACAGAACCATCATAAGCGTGAAGAGAAATGGAGGAAGGACTAACATAAGTATCAAAAGGTCGATGGCCTCAATGAATGATAAAGTGCATAGATTGAGCACAAATCCATTATCGATGATGGTTTTTTTGACACCCACATTATTGTTACAAATAATTATGTATAGAGGTGGATCATTGTTGGAAAGGGTAGTGGGAAAGCAATATGATGAGAAAATACATCTACAAATGTACTATATCTAGATGAATATCATAAGGAATTCAAGTAGTAGACAAGAGAGAAATTATTTTGGATCTTACTTTAAGGTTGATGAGTAGGAAATCATGAATAGAGATATCCATGATGAGATGATCCTAGAAAGAAAAAGAAAAAGGGTGTGAGGACCTAAGAGCATTCAAATAGAGTTTGGGTTCACCAAATGATTAAGAAAAATATGAATAAATGTTATAAAAATGCTTAATTTGATTGTTATTGTAGCAATAAATAAATAACAATTAAGTACAACAAATGACCCAAGCAAATTAAGCTAGAAAATGTGAAACCCTAGTTGTAATGAAGGAAAAAAATGACTTAGCTCTTTTCAAAGATAATGAATGTGCACAGAGCTAGAAAAATAAAAAATATGAAGCATAAAATATCACATTGAAGCTCGAGAAAATGCAAATATGGAGGAGTAAGCTAGATAGGGGTTCTAAAGAGGAGCAAGGGTGCATGTGGGTGCATCGATGGTATTTATTAGTGAATAAGGGATAAAATATATGGAATAATTCGACAAAAAATCATAATAGTAGAAAGTAATATGCTGAAAATATTATAGATTTGAAATAAAAGTGTAGAAAAATAAAATAAAAAAATATAAAGACAAAGATTAAACATGGTTCACCCAATTTGGGCTACTTCTACCAAGAATCACTTGCTCGTATGTTATTACAATCCACCTCTCTCTCAATACAATACCCATATCTGTTTGGAGATATTCTCAAAAAAATCTCATGAATTCACACTTGAACTCACACACATCTACAATGATATGTCTTCCCTATCAAAATCCAATAAAGCACATCAATAGGAAGTTACTTAAGAATTTTTACAATACCGTGGTACCAAAACCATAGGTAAAAAGCACCCCCATAAACCTATGGTTCAAAAATCTCACCCATATGATAAGAACGCGTTTCCCGAGATATTGGGCATGATTTTTAGGCCAAATTTTTTTTTGAGGGCTATGCCCTCGCACCTCCATTTGGTGTCCATCGTAGCCCTAAACCCCGGGAGAAAATTGTGGAGAGTGTACATTACTTTCGGTGTATATTCTTTAACACTTCCACACATGAAAGTAAGCTCTACAACATAAAAATATCCTACTTGGAGACTAGTTTTCCTCTGAGAAAGCTTCTCAACCCTTCACTATCATTTGTGAAGACCAACCAAAGATGAATACAACTTGATTTTTTCCCTTGTGACCACCTTGGTCATCATGTCTGCAAGATTCGACTAGTATGAATCTTCTCCATCTTCAACTTCTATTTCTCCAAAGTTGTTCTAATTAAATGTTAACTTAACTATATATGCTTCATCTTTGAGTGGAAAGAAGAGTTCTTAGCTAGGTGTATAGCACTCATTTGTCACTATGTAGCTTTCCTCCTTCTTATACCCCAAATCCTCAAGAAATTGTTATAACCAAATCATATCTTTGCTTTCCTCTATGGAAGCAACATACTCAGCCTTTGTGGTTAACAAAGCCACAAGGTTTTGTAGTCATGAAATCTAGGTCAAGACTATCCCATCTATAGTAAAAATATAACCTATTGTGTTCCTCCTACTATCTACATCTCTAGCCATATCTGAATCTACATAACCATGGAAAGTGGTGTCTGATCCACTGTAGCAAAAAAATTTCCCCGTGGTCCCTCTCAAGTACCGAAGGATCCACTTTACTACCTACCAGTGATCTTTACCTAGATCACTCATAAATCTACTCACAACTCCCACTGCATGTGAAATATCAGTCCTACTACACACCATAACATACACCAAACTACCAACCATTGATGAGTAAGGTAACTTAGACATATGGTTTCTCTCCTACTTTGTCTTGGGAAACATCTCCTTTGATAATTTAAAATGGCCCGCCAAAGGACTTCCAACCAGTTTAGCATCCTGCATATTAAACCTCTCCAAGACATTCTTAATATACTCTTCCCGAGATAAAGTCAACTTTTGTTCCTTCCTATCATGAGATATCATCATACCTAGGATTTTTTTGTTTGCCCCCAAATCCTTCATAGCAAAGGATTCACTTAGTTGCTTCTTGAGTAATTTTATTTCTTGCATGTTTTTACCTGCAACCAACATCTCATCCACATATAAGGACAAGATAATACTGATTGCCATATTGAAATTTATTTATATACATGTAATGATCAAAATGACATCTATTATAACCTTACTCCATCGTGAAGCTATAAAATTTCTTATATCATTGACATGGAGCTTGTTTAAGGCCGTCTGAAGCTCTTCTTCGAGTTTTCACACCATCTCCTCTTTACCTTTGACCTCAAAGCCCTATGGCTATTGCATATATAGATTCTTCTCCAAATCACCATGGATAAATGTAGTCTTTACATCAAGCTACTCTAAGTTCAAGTCTTCTGCTGCCACTATTCTATAAATAGTTCTAATAAAATTCATTTTTACCGCAGGAGAACAAATCTCATCAAAATCTATACCTTTTTTCTCAGTGCAAACCCTTGACAACCAA
Source organism: Taxus wallichiana var. yunnanensis (assembly GCA_018340775.1). Classification (NCBI taxonomy): domain Eukaryota; kingdom Viridiplantae; phylum Streptophyta; class Pinopsida; order Cupressales; family Taxaceae; genus Taxus; species Taxus wallichiana. The sequence continues at coordinate 294,170,427 of CM031234.1, read as the reverse complement.
CCGGGTCTTGTACCTTTTCTTTCCTCCATCTTTAACTTTGTACACCCTCTTGTTCTGCAATGCTCTTTTACCTTTGGGTATCTTCACCAAATCACAAGTCTGGATATCCATGAGAGCCTAATGTTGCTCATTCATAGCTTGCTCCCACTTCTTCCTAGAATCTACCTGCATTTCTTCATCAAATATCTTTGGCTCTCCACTATCAGGTGATTAATAAATAATAAAGAGAAGGAGAAAAACGTTTAGGTTATCTTATAACCCTAGAATACCTCCTCAATATAGGACTTTGGTGTTCTTGTTGAGTAGGTTCTGAACTAATTCATGTGTCACTTTCCCATCCAGAAGTTCCTCTACCACTACATATTATTTCCTAGATTCTTCCTTGATTTCTTGTAACTATTGTTTATAGATAACTTTCTCATTAAATACCACATCCCTAGGTCGAATGATTTTTTTTTCCTTAATACTCCAACATTTATATCCAAATTCATCACCACCATAACCAATGAAAGTGCATTTTTCTTATTTAGCCTCTAGTTTGGTCCTATCATCCTTGTCAATATGAACAAACACCTCACATCCAAAGACTCTAAGAAATGAGTAATCAACTTTCTTACCATACCAAGCCTCCTTAGGTATGCCTGCATCCAAGGCACTTAAGGGTCATATGTTTATCAAGTACACAACAGACTCACCACTTCTACCCAAATAGAAATAGGGAGTCACGTATATAACCTCATGCTCATAGATCATTCCATTATTTTCTTATTCATCGTTTGAAACCCCAATTTGTTGTGGAGTTCTGGAACCATATTTTTCTGTGAATTCCATTATTATAAAAATAATAAGAAAACTCATTCTGCGAATAATCCCCTCCATTATCTAACTCGAGAAATTTTAGCTTAAGACTTGTTTCATTCTCTACCAAGGCTTTTTATATAATAAAAGTGTCAAAAACATCATATTTGTTTCTAATACAATATACCCAAACTTTCCTTGTTGCATCATCAATAAAAGTAACATAATAATTTGAACCCCAAGAGATGATACAGTCGGCTCCCACACATCAAAATATACCAGCTCTAACTCACTCTCTTTCTTCATAGGTCCAACCTTGAGAAACTTTAATTACTTTTGTTTCCCATACACGCAGTTCCCATAAATCCAAACTTATTTTTATATATCCAAGAAAATAATTATTTATGATCTCCATACCCTTATGGCTCATATGATCTGAGCCTATAGTGACACAATGTTGTATCTACATTTAAATCCACAAGATTAAAGAATTAGTGCTATCGGTGGTTGAATACAAGGTTCCAACCTTCTTACCTCTTGCCACCACAAGAGCATCTTTGGTAACTTTCTAAGATTTCACTATAAATATCACAATACAACAATCATTTCCCAACCGCCCAACCGATATCAAATTTCATCTTAATGTAGGCACATGTCCGACATCCTTCAATAACCATGTATCCCATTCTGAATATTAACCTAAACAAGACCTTTTCCAACTATACTACAAGGCTCATCATCACTAAGAAAAAATTCCAAAATCCCTTGATCAACAAAATAATGCCTATGTGGAGTAGCATGGAAAGAAGTCACCGAATCTAAAACCCAAGATTCAATAATATTATGTAAAGAGAGAATCAAAGCATCCTAATGTACATTACTTGTTGCCACATTCACCTCATTATTTTCTTCTTGTTGTTTCTTCTTATTTTGAAGCTTCCAAAATTATTCTTTCCATGCCCAGGACTTTTCACAAGTGTCATCATACCATCTTGGTTTTTATTTTGACCTTTCCCGATCTTTTAATTTTCCACGGCTTCCTCAATTATTTTGTCTCCCTCTAGTTTCCATCATCAAAGAATTTCCTGAAGTAGAATATCCCTAGAGATTTTTCTTCCCATTTCCTTTCTTAGAATCACCCTACAACATCCTCAAACTTCAACTTTGATTTATCTAGAAATGAGTTGCTTACCACCATTACCAAGTTTTTCCAACTCTCAGGTAAGGATCACAAAAGTAATAAATCCCTAACTTCTTCATCAAATTCTATTGTAACTAAAGCTAGCATATTCACAACCATATTAAAATAATTCAAATGATCTACTAATGAATTATTATCAAACATCTTCATATTAAACAACTTTTCCATTAAAAATATCGTGTTAGAGGCAGATGGTTTTTCATATAGCTTTCCTAATGCTTCCATAAGTTCTTTTGTAGTCTTTTCCTTTGAAACATTAAATAATACCAAATATGGAAGGAATAGCTAGATTGTTCCAAGTGTCTTCCTATCCAACAAATCCCACTCTACATCCATCATGTTCGAGGGTTTGTTCCCTTTCTCAGAAAGTGAAATATAAAATCCTTTTGATAAAGGTAATCTTCCATCTGCATCTTCCAAAGACTAAAATTCTTCCCGTTGAATTTATCAACCCTTGATCTTCCATCATCTTCCATATCTCCCACTCAAGCTAAAACTTTCCCTATGATTCAACACTTCGATAACCAAACCAAGCTCTGATACCAATTGTTAGGAAATAAGGGATAAAATATACGAAACAATCCCACACAGAATCGTAATAGTAGAAACTAATATGTAGAAAATATTATAGATCTGAAATAAAAGTGTAGAAAATAAAAGAACACAATATAAAGACAATATTTAATGTGGTTCACCCAATTTGGGCTACATCCACCAAGAATCACTTGCTTATATTTTATTACAAGCCACCTCTCTCTCAATACAATACCCAAATCTGTTTGGAGTTGTGCTCAACAAACTCTCCTGAATTCACACTTGAACTCACACATATCTACAATGATATGTATTCTCTATAAAAATCCCAAAAATAACATCAATAGGAAACTACTTAAGTAGTTTTACAATATCATGGGTACCAAATCCATGGGCCAAAACCGCCCCGTAAACCTATAGGTCAAAAATCCCACCCATATGAGAAGAGCATGTTTCACGATATATCTCGTGAAGAGTGTATAGTACTTTTAGTGTACAGTCTTCAACACTTCCACACATGAAAATAAGCTCCAAAACTTAATAGTAGTCGGTTCTGTGACTATGAAAATGCTCAAAAAACCATCTTTGATTAGTCATAAGGTGTTCCCTGTACTTCACCTTTGGTTCTAGGGAGGTCGCACAATGATCGCTGACGTCATTGGAAACCTGCAATGTAATAATGACCTATAAAATCCTTAAACAAACATCAAATCCTAAAAACGCAAGATGAAAAATTAGGTTTCGATCGTCCTCACCACAAATAAGTAATACTATGATCGAGCATTGCACTACATTTAATACCCAATGTAGTTCTATGTGTGTGTGTAGAATCATTCCTAGGTGGCTCTTGTGCATGTAACACTTGACAACGAGTAAAGTAGCTAGATGTAAAGAAATTTAATAGATGTGTACATGGAATAGAATAGACTCCCCTCCTATGAATTATATGCATAATAATGTATTCCCCTTGAACAGATGCTAGAATGGATGCTTGAATGCTCTCTAATATCCTTTGGATGTAACCTTAGGTGGTGATAGCTAATGTTTAGTGCTTGTTCCTTTATTATGATCATATAACTTTATATTTATATGATTTCCTTACTTTAATCATAATTAACCATGAAAAGGACAACTACCAAAAGATAAGATTCTCAAATCGCTAGAAAGGACCCAAAAGATGTGAACAAATTAAAAACATGTTAGGGGCGCCCAAAGGGGATGATGGCACCTAGCGTTGGTGTCCTAGATGGGTGTTGGTGTCCAAGATGATAAATGTCGAGGTGTGAAAAGACAGACTGAGTTAGAAAGGGTGTAAGACCAAAAGTGGAAACAGAAAGAAAGAATATATGGCTAAGGACATGGGTTAGTTATCATTTTTCTTACTTTGGAATCATATGAATAGTAGTATGCAATCAGGACTAGATAATTACCCAAAATGTGTGATTTTGTGTCTATATTATGTCATTATCTTTTTCTATATACACATGCACATTCACTTGGTCTTTAGTTATGAATACAGAATTCCTATAAATAGTTACACATAACATTGATGCTTGGCATTTTACCTCTTACCAAATCCCACCGAGGCTCATGGGGCATCTACTTTATAAACACTACATGTTTTATTATTATTTTTATACTACTTCATATTCTTATTAGAACCCTAATCTATCGATACATACACATCTTAACATAATTTTTATCTTTCTAACATGCTAACGGGTTCTTCATGTAGTATTTGATTTATAGAAACTATTTGCCACCATTTTTGTCTAATACTTTATTTGTCACTATTTGCTATTGTATGTGATTGTTTTTGGGATTCACCCAATGTCTTATATGTTCATTACTTATATGCTTTTGGATTCTTCAGCCCTAATTATCTTGTAACATTGTGATAAATGTCCCATGTTTGAAACACACTTTTCACAGCTTATCATTGTCTTCTTGCTTTATAGATTTCACTTTTCCTTTTATATGCATACTTATCTTGTTTGCATGTTCCTTGTTTCCTACCATGCACATTCCCTCCCCGTAGGGTATCGGTTTCATATTTTTGGGTCCTTTCCTTTATGCCGCATCCTCCTAGAAATGTTTCATGCACCCAAAACAAGGGGGAATACATTGGGTGAATCATTCAACCCATACAGTAGTAGATAGTTACGCTTTAGGCCTACACATTATTAGGAACATAACATTATACAATTATTTGTGTAGTAGATACAAACACTAGCATTTAGGTGCTCCTAACCTTTCCTGGGTGCTTATGACCACAGGGGTAGTTACAGAGCTTTCATAGATCAACGTAGGTTTTAGCAGCTCATAAAGTAGTTTGCATAGTACATGTATAGTCCTCCACCAATCGAATGCATTCTATTTCCTTTTTTATTTCCTTGGATCAAACTAGAACAACATGAAACAAATTAGGATCACACCATCTAGCAATGGTGTATAAATTTTGGGAAGTATCCAAGTATGGAGAAGAAAACTAGACCTTTCTCCGCAATAATCTTCTTCCATGGTGTGAGATGGCTCAAAAAACTCGCACTTGGCGTGAGATCACCCAAAAAACAATTATGGGCTTGAGATTGCTCCAAAAAAAAATCTTAGTATAAGATCACCCAAAAACTTTCTCTTCTAAAGAAATTTAGGACACTTTCTATCCATTTCACTCGTCACAATCACATATTAGGTACACAAGTTTTTTTACTACATTTTCTCATTTTTACAAAATTTTACATACTTTTCTGATTTTTCATAACATGTGACTTTGACTACTCTTTCACTCTTCTTTTTCAAGTTCATCTTTAAAATGTAATAAGAAGTAAGCCCACATCAGCAAAGCACAACAACAATAATAGGTACAACTCAAAGACAACACATACGCTTCACCCCTAGGGTCATTTCCTCTTCCTTAGCTTTCATGCTTCAATTTTTATCACTCCATGATTTTTCTTGTCTCTCAACACACTATCAACATCGATCAAAATTTTTATCGGTATGCATCTCTTATCTAATTTATGATACTAAGTATTCACTCTACAACATAAAGTGGGGAAAATGTACACAAAAATCATGCACTTTGGTACATTTCTAGGTCCTAACCACATACTACTATTCATATGATTCCTAAGCAAGAAAACTTATAATTGGCATCTATCTTTTGCTTCATTTCTATCTTTCTTGTTTCCTCTTTAGTATTGCACATCCCACAACCCATCCGATCTTCATTTCTTTAATATTTTTAACTATGGACATCAACACCTAGCCAAGATGCTAGCACCCAAGCACCCTTGTCCTCCTGGGAACCCCAAGATATTTGTATCTTACTCACCTCTTCTCGGGCCTCTTTTATCTTTTTCCATCTTATTTTCTCGATGGATTAGCCTTTTAGTTTTCAATTATGAAATTCAAATAAGGGAATCATATAAATACAAATCTATGTGACCATAATAAAGGACCAAGCTCTAAGAATTTATTATCATCACCTAAGGTTGCATTCAAAGTCATTATAAGAGCATCAAGGCATTCATCTAGCATTCATTTAAGAGACAAGGGACTACATACACTCATAGTCCAATGGAAGTTAATTTTTCCATTCACACATCTATCTAGATTGCTACATCTAGCTATTTCTTGCTATCAAGTACATCTTACACATTTGCTTCCTAGGGCATGATTTATACACACACACACACACAAGAACTACATGGATTCTGAGATGTATTTTAGCACTTGGTCATAATTTCACTCTTTCGGGTGACCATCAAGGTAAATCTGACTCTACATTTACATATTTCTTTTTTAGGATTTTATGTGTTTTGGGGTTTTGCAGGACATCATTTATTTTGTAGGTTACAGGTGAATTCTGCGGACATATTGCGACATACAGGTGATCAATAACGAAGGTTACAAATCACCTTACAACATAAGAAAAATGATTTTTCAAGGTCTTACATAGTCACAAGCACCTACCAGAAGTCTCTAGTGCCTAGGTGCCCTTGCCCTAATTTAGGTGCCCTGGTCTAGCTCATTCTCGAAAGTTCCACAATTTTACGAGTGTGGTTGAGACAATTTCTTCCTCCTATTTGTCATTTGTCCAATCCATAACACTTCAAGACTTATTATGAAATCAACTAAGTCTCTTATCCCCTTTCTTGCACTTAGGGTTTCAATTTCCATTAGTTTACTACTTGCATATAATTTGTGCTTTAGTGTTTATTCATCGTATGTGACTCTACAATATCTAGGTTTTAGCATAATTCTAATTTTGTTAAATCAACCGGTTATGAAAAAACTTGCAGGAATATTAAGTAGCTCTCAAAAGCTTTCATCGAAGACTCCCATTAATTACAATGGGAGCCTTATTTGAGACATATTCCAAATTACATCTTTCAAAAGATAAGGTTGCAGAATGATGTTGACATATTTTTGGGGATTTTATTTTCGCCTACTAATTTCTTTCTAAGGTTTCATATTACTTTCATGTGTTTTGTGAGGTTTTGTGCATTTTATGAGGTTTTATGTGTTGCTTTGACACTTTGATTTATTAGATGCATCTTTCATGTAATTGTTAAACAATAGTTAATTACACCTTTAAAGTACCTAATAGAATATGTAATTTTAATAGGAACACTTATTCCCCATGTGGGAAATCTCCACCAAGATTACATCATCATGTAAGTGTCCATGGAACCTAGAAAAGCATATCAATGCCAATGGGGACCTTATAAAAGGAATTACACACATCCTCATGCAACTTGGAACTTTACTAAGCTGTGGTGCATATTTTCAATTTTATGGAGTGTTATTGCAATGGTGAGCACACTTTACAAGCACATGTGGAACCAAAATACTTGGGTACACTATTTTATGCCTTTAAAAGCTTTTAGAATGGAAAACACAATCATAATAAGGTTTTGGAACCATGCCAAGGCACAAAGTGCATGTATAATGGATTGTTTAGGACTGAAAATTGCATGAAAATTATTGGAATGGACATTAGGACCTTAACTTAAACCATGTATTATTTCCTAACTTCGTAAGGCTTCCCAACATTAGAAAATATCATAATATAATAAACAAATCTTCTACTTTCCTGCCCAATATCCAAAATCTTATCCTACTCCATGATTTCAATATTTTTTCATCCCACTTGAAATAGTTTTATCACTTTTTTAATCTTAGTTATGACTTTAGAAGGCTAATGTGAAATAGGTTAAGGTGATATCTTGTGGAAAATAGAATAATACCATTGGGAATTCAATGATGAAATAGAGGAATAAATTGTGTCGTGGATCGATTCAAGTCTAGTGAAGATGACATTGTTAAAATGGGGTGTTTATAATCAAAACTAATTTCTTATTTGTTTTTAAACATTTTAGAAGAAACTAGATCATTTTAATTGGTTTGACTTTCCTATGACAACAGGGGTGATCTAGGAAATTTTATCCTATTCAAATCCACGAGAAGGGTTTCCCTCTTGCTTCCTCTCTTTATGTTCATGTTATTGAAGGATTTGGTTATTATTTATGGGACCATGATTTTAAAGGAATCATGAAGGGAATATTTCTTCCCAATTAACCTTAATCTCAATTTATTAATGGCCACATTGAAAGTGAATCCTTCCTCAAAATCTTGAAGGCAGATTATATGGTCAAGAAAACTATGGAATATCTCTTTATATTTAAACTTATCTTGGGCTTTATCATTCAATAGGGGGAAATAAATTACTTTTGGCATTCATTTACCCAAAAATTGGTTGTAAATAGATTACACATGGAGATATGTTCATGTTTTGGGAAATCCAAATTTTCTTCCAAGTCTCTCAATGTGATTTGTAGAATTTTGTTATCCAGGTGAGTTGAAAAAATATTTCCTATTAATTGACAAAACCTTTATCTTATGAGAAAGTTATAGTTATGAATTACATTTTTAATAGAAACTCGTGTTCATAACTCCTATTTTTGGCCCCTTAAAAGGATAGTTACAACATGTTATAGAGTTTCTTAGATATTTTATATAGGAAACTCTAGGGGAAAAAGGCTTTCACATAGTGGTTTTTAAGCTTTGTTAAGGCCTAAGGAAATTGGAAGCATGGGGATAATTGAAATTCATAAATAAGGGATTGCATCATGTGTCATGTGGGTTCCTCATGTCACTTAAGGAAAATAGACATGAAAATTATTTCTTAGAAAAATATATCTTCAAGAAACCCTTTTGATAGAGCCATATGGAAAGGGCTTGTCTTTCACACCTTAAGAACCACCCCATCCGCTTGTAAAAATTACAGGAAAATTTTCCTATTAACACTCGGTCTTGATGGTGGTTTCTATTTATAAATATTTAGTGTATCCACTTGGATGATATAGACACCAATTTTTATTATCCTTTGTCCCTCATCTCACATTCACTCCCCTTTATCATCATTCCTCACATACATACCTCTCTTCTCATTTAAATCCCCCTTTCCCTCCTAAATTTCATTTATCCCTCTAATTTTTATTTTCTACCTTAATCCCATCCTAATCATATCATTAATTTGTCTTCCCTAGATATCCCTAATCACCCTTAATTATCCCTAAACCTATTCATTAATCCTTTTTATCCTCCCTAAGAACCCTATTTACCATCCTTAGGTTCCCATCTACCCTCATTTAATACATTCTTATCCCCAACCACCTTTTTCCTTCCCAAGCTAGCCCTAACTCATATTTACCACCCAAAAATATGATTTCACCTCATAAGGACTCCTTGTCTCAAGCTAATCAATCTTCCACCACCCAAATAAATGAATCGCCACAGTCATCGATGATCCATCATGATCATTTTCAACCCTCTAAATATGCCCATACCCCTCCTCTCTTGAGGATGAAATTGTTGAGACTTTGTGATTTCTTGTGATTTCAGCTTCATTTCTTATTCTTATTTGCAACGGTTATCATCACCTTGGAGCTACTTTGGAGATCTTGTGTGTCACCTTTGAAGATTTGAAGTTCTCTCATTGCTTGGTATCACACCTTTTCTTGTTTGAAGCATTTTTGTCATCTCATCATCATTGTGCTTCACCTTGTAGGTTTACCAGCCGTATTGGAGCTCTGCCATTATTCCATCTTTTTTTCAACCCCTTCATCCTTCATTTTCTTTTTGTTTCCCCTTATCAAACCCTAGATCTCTTCTTAGTCACCGTCGACTCTTCCCACCATCCACCGCTTCTACTTTCTATCTTTTGATCCCTCCATATTCTAGATCCTTCAATATTTTCATTTTGCACATCAATGCAGCTTTAGATTCCATCCTAATCATATCCATTCACCATCAATCCAACCCGGTCTTCATCGACCCTATCTCAATCTTCTTGGTTTTCATTTACGTGCTTCATTTCCAAAGATTTATGGTTTCTTCATGGGTATCTAGACCTATCTACTTCTCTTACTTATCTACAAAGAGGCCCAAGATCTACCCCGTCACCTTCAATCATCATTTATCTAACTTAGTTCTTTCCGATCGGATCAATAGTTATCATCTTCATCATTAGATTCAATATTTTTCTTACATCCTTTCTATCTAAAATAAGATCTAGATCTTCTCAGCAGCATCCTAGACATCATCTCAACATCTTCATTAGTATCATATCAGCTTTAGATTCCTTCGATATACCCCTTTTTTCTTTTTGTTTGACTCACCCCGTTGTATTCAATGTCTAATATCCATTAGTCACGGGTTATCATCAACCCGATCGGGTTTGGTTTAGTTTAGTGTTTAATATAATCAGATTTTCATCTTGTCTTATCTAGTTAATATTATATTTATTTTCTTAGTTTAGAATGTGTTACATCTTATCATTATCATTTTATTTATATTTTATCAAAAATTGGGTTGACATCCATCCTAGGAATTTTTCACTTCTTGGGACCGGCATTGTCAAGCAACCCACCATCCTATCTACTAATCCATTTTTTTATTTTCTTTTTTTTTCAGTAATCAATCTCATTGTGAGGAGGATATTTTGTGCCCGTATCCATCATCATCTCATCTAGAGGTAGCCTTAAACCCTCTCATTATTGGAGTTACTTATTTTCTTTGTTACCATTCCATTAATTTGAAATATGAGAGAGAAAATTAGGTCAACATTCTGGCACGCCCGGTGGGACCCTTCTTTGGTGATTTCTTTCATTATTTTCATTTCCATTTTCATTTTCCATTTTTCTCTTTCTACTAACCTCATAGGTGGGATCTTTGTTTTCTCTCTTGCGTGGTGGATTGCTTGCTTTGATAAAAAAATGCACTTGATTATAAATAAAATAAAAATTCAATATAGTTGTATCCAAATATTCTTCATTTTTTCCCTATTTACTTGTTTTGCATATTTCTCCCTTCTTTTTTTGCTTCGATTTCATCAAATTTCACATTTCGATTTAGGACTTAAAAATAACCTCTTCATGCTTTCTTGACAACATAGTTTAATTAGTAGGTTAATCCTTTGTATTCACTTATTTCACACACATCTAAAATTCACACATCCACATACACATCTTACACATCTTCTACCGGGTGAAGCTATTGGGATTTCATCATCCAATAGAAAAGCCACCGTGGTGTTCTGCCGCTTATAATTTTTTTACTATCGGTATATTGGATAAGCACCCATCACCTTTATCGTTGTGGTGTGTGAAGTGTGGGGGAAGGCCCCAAAATTAGGTCCCATACCAGTATTCATCACATATTTGAGTCTCACGTACCTTTAATTATATCGAGGACGTCATCCAAAACAACCTGAAAACCATCCATATTTTGATCATTTCCTAGGTTCCCTTTAAGCCCATTTTCCTTTCTTTTTCACATTCTTCTAATAATCAAGATAATTAAAACTTTGTTGTGTGACTTGTTTGAAATATTAAAAATAAGCATAGTTTCTTGTCTTATTGTTTCATGCTCATTATTACACGTTCTCAAGAAAGAAAAATGGAACAAATCACATCATCCAACAACATTCCTATTTCCAAAACTTCCTCCCAAAAAACTTCAACCCTTTCTATTACATTTTCCATCCCCATAGTCACTTCTTATTTTTTCACACAACCTATGATTTCTATTTCTCCTCTCTATGAATCCAAAACTATCCAAACAAACCCCCATGTCGAGACTAACCCCTTTGTTTCCATTCCTTCTAGACTAGCTACACCCCCATCTATCGCTTCCTTGGAGACCTTTGGGCCTCCCCTTATCCCTCGCAGATCCCTAGAGCTCAGGAGCTCCTACAAACTATGTCACTCTTCATGACTACCTTCTATGTAAATCTACAAATGTTCCCATTTACTGGACCCCCTCTTCAACAAAATTATGCATATCTCTATCACACCAAATCCACTCGGTGTCCTCACCTCTCAACTCATTGTGTTCTTCTCAAGACCTATGAATGAAATTTCCATGTCGCAACGTGAACTTGGCTCCCACCAATATTCCTTTACAATCGCTCAAACTCACCAATCCACTCAACTGGTGGTTCCTATTCCTCCTAATCTTCCCCACATTAACACCATACCCACTTCTTCCATCCCCATCACTTCTTCATCTACTCTCTTCCTTATTTCCCCTACCCAAGATTTACAATAATCTCATATACTTCCTCCACCACCTAAACAACAGGATCAAACTTTTGTTCTTATATCTACATCTCATTTCCATGTAAATATTATCACCTTACAACCTCATCCTTCAGATTCTACCCAAACTCACCAACATCCACTTCAGAGTGGTTTTTGCCACATATTCGCTAATAAATCTACTCAATCTTCTCAACTACCCCACACTTACATCCCCACTCATCCCATGAAAAATCAATTTAACATCCTCATCTCTCAACAATAAAAATTCACTATTATCCATTTAATTACATACCTACCTCTCAACAACTTCCTATCTCCCAATCAACTCAATCACAAAACCTTTCAAAAATCCTCCTTATCAACCACCTCTGCAAATGCCCACTCATCCCCAATCGTATCAATATCATCTGCAACCTCACTCATTTACCACTTATATCCGACAATCTCATCCATCCATATATAATCCTCACACATCTAATGACCTCATTCATGCTTTTTTAAGTAGAATGACTAGTTTCAAAGACACTACTTTGGGGTCAAAAACAATTTCTTCTATGAATATATCTATAACAAACCCATCAGTCCTTATCAAGCCATAGCCTCCACACTCGGTAACTTACAAAATTATCCAATTATAATAGTAAGGAATATCCTTGACTACATCTTTGCACCTTTAGACATGCATGGTATCTCATCACTCATGACCAATATCTTATGCTCCGCACCTTCCCCATGTCATTATTCGGACCCACTTTGGACTAGTATAATGGAATCCCCCAAAATTCTCTACTCTCCTTCACCCAACTCACGCAACTCTTATTAGAGAGCTTCTCTATTAACATTGCACATAAAATCACCATTACAGACCTCTATTCCATTAGACAATTTGATGACGAATCCATCACAGATTTTATCATTAGATGGCATGGAATAATTAACCAATTGTCTTTCTCCCTTCCACAAACTGATCTGATTGAAATCTTTTCCCATTCTTGTGTGAAACATATTTCATCAAATCTTCAAATTCAATCCTTCCAAACCTTTGAAGAGGCATTCACCATGGCTTGTAAACTTGAACTTTGCACCCTTATGAAAGGATGTGTCAAAATATAATCCAAAAAACTAAAATTATATTTCACAAAATCATCCAATCACAGTGAAAATTTGAAAAATTCAGCTAACACCATCATCATCAAGTCTTCTTCTGCATCTACATCCCATGCATATCCTCCACAAAGGCTCCCTAAACCAACTCCCAATTATACCCCTCTCGGGGAGTCCTATAGTTCTATTTTCAATAAAATCATTCCTAAAAATCTCATTTAACTTCCTCCTATCACACATTTTGATGAATCACAACCCAAACGCACATGGTATAGTAATGAACACTATTGCAATAATCATTGATTCCATAGCCATGACATCGAAAAATGTCATTCTTTCAAATATCTATTCCAACAACTCAAAGATCATGGGGATCTTCAATTAGACAACCCTAACACACCTCCCAATCAACATCTTTATGTCTTCAAACAACCTTTCCCAAATCACCCCAAACAATCAAACTAATCCTCATACATCACAAGCACCAAATGCCCACACGATCATTACTTTGAATAAGGATCCAACATCAACACCTATATCCATTATCCCCACTACCTCATTGACATTTATATCCACCCCTACATATATAATCAAACCTCCATATAAACCCTCATCTATATTTATCATGCCTATACCTACTTTTTCTACATCCTTCATATCCACACCTATCATAATGCACATCTCTACACCTACATCTACTCCCTAATCCTTATCTACAACTAAATTCATTGTCAAACCCATTCCAAATTTTACCTCTACACCTACATAACCTTCCATATCTAGTCCTTTATCCACATCTATAACCATAATTAGATCTACATCAGCATATGAATCTGTTCCCATACCAATATCATCCCTTGAAGCATCTACTACACAAATACCATCACTTAGTAAAACCACAAATAATGATGTTCCTACCTCATCCTCATCATTGACAAGACTGATCACTCCTACATCATCACCTCCAAGACCCATAAAATCTGTAACTCCTTCCAAACCTTATCAAATGTGTTCTTCAAAAACCACTTCCATCTTCCATCTCCAAATCTACAACAAAATCCACATCATTTGATTCCCCCTCCAAAGATCCCCCGATTTAATTTTTTGTTATTCCCGCCAAGGACAAAATTCCACAACAAAAATCTCGAAACCTTTCCTATCCCCACTCAAAATTCTCTCACCCATCCACATAAGAAATTGGAGCTCCCTCCTTTAAATACCTAATAATCCAAACCATCTAAGAAATAAGAAATTTCATCATCTATCTTAGGACCTTGCCCATCCATTTTAGGACTAGGTCCTTCATCTCATTCCCCTAAGATTAAGAAATCTAAAATAGGACCATCCATTCCACCCCCTAAATCAAAATCTGAATCAAAACCATCCAATTCTTCTTCCAAACTCAAATTAGATCCCAAGGCTCCCACAAACCCCGTAAGAGGAAATCTCCCCTTCTACATTTATCTAATATCCCTAAGTCCAATCCATTCCCAAATCCAAAACTTATTCTTCAAAAACTTCCATTATATCCTATACAAAAATCCTTCAATGTCTTGTTCAAGAATCTTCCACCACTCTCCCTCCTATCAAGTCCTTTGACTCACGCGTAAAAAAACCCGCATGGTTTAACCCTAATGTTGCATGTGCCTATCATTTCCCCTAAACATGATACTCGAACATTACAGTCCCTCCAAACCTCATCCATAATCTGATAGAAGAAGATGTCATTCTTAGTTACAAAGATCATCCTCTCCCATCAACATCTAATCATAATCCTCTCATCAAATTTACTATCCCTAGAATTTCTAAATCTACTTCTTTATCTAAAGATTTCATCACGATCCCCCTCCAATCACTACTTCTTCCAAATAAGGTACCCCTCTTTTTATTGATGTCATACGTATCACTACGCATTTTCGACCTTATTACCCCCACTCATCTACTCAATCTAAGCCCAAATTTGGCTTTATCACTCCCTCTGATCAACCTAATGCATCTTCTTCATCTAAAGCCAATGTATCCATTTTAGTTGTAGCACCCACTTTGAAATTAGCAAAAATCAAACAAATTATTATGAAATATCTCCATCAATCCCCTGTTAAGATGTCAGTTTATGAGCTCATCCAAATATCCCCCAATCATAGAAAAATTCTCATAGAATATCTACAATGTATCCCCATCATAAGTGATGAGACTCAACCTTTGTGGACCTTGTTTGAGTTCTCACAACTTCTTTCACCATCTCTTTTAAGACTCCAAAATTCCCGATATATCACTGAAGATAATGATCTCTCTCTTCATCACTGTTTACATCAACAATGAATTCATCTAATGTTTAATGATAGAAAATGGAGCCAACACCAACATCCTATCATCACATGCCTTTTATCAACTCAAACTTCCCAACTCCATTATCGCTTCAATTACTCATTGTCCTTCACACCTTCAATGACACTATCATCCCCGATTTAAGCACAATTATCCTTCCCATCAATGTCATTGAAAAACTTCTCCACGAACTCTTCTATATTATTGAGGGAGAGTTCCAATATAATGTTTTACCTAGTTTTCAATGGATTCACACCATGTTTTGCATCCCTTTCACTCTCCATTGTTATATCAAATATGATTATGAGGGGAAAATCCTTACACTCGCTACAAACATTCCTCCCTTCAAAGCATGTCACATGACTTATCAACCAAATGAAGTTTTTGTCCCTAAAGATGATTCATATAAAACCTCCACTAGATCATTTGTCTCTACATCTAAGCTACCCCATGATGATTCCATCAAAAATGTGATGAAACACCTTTCTCGGGGAGTATCAACTCCTCACTCTCAATTCCCTTCTAACATGTAATAGTCTTGGTAGACACGATAAAGCTCCTATTTATCAACCTAATGTTAGGGATATCATTTATTTCAGTCCATCACATATTTGAAATAATCTCATCTATGGTGGTATCAAATGACTTTCTTTGCATATCACTAATCAACCTCACATCAATCCATATACTAACGGCTTTGATTTTATCTATAACAAATCCTTTTCCTATACCTACCTTCATCATTGTGCATGGAAAGGATTTGTTATGGGGCTTTATGAGAAAGGAACACATGATCTCATCATCAACCAATATTGTAAACCCCATGAGAATTTTGGACTAGGTTTTAAGGAACCATCCACCGAATCTCTCATGATTTCTTCATCCCCACCTCCCATGAATATCGATCCCTCACCCACTTCCTCTCCATCCAAAAAACCTATGGATACAAATGATATTGTATCCATCTCTTCTATATATTTTTAATCTCTAAGATCACTTTAGGACTAGTCACTTATAAGTGTGATGGTGAAACTAGGTCCCTTCCTTTTCAATTTCCTAATATGGTAGAGGAAAATTCCCCTACCATTGAAATTCTTCAATCTGATGATGATGATTTCATTATTTCCTATATAGAGGCATAGGATTCCTATCTTCATAAGTCCTTACCTCTGGACACATCCACCATTGATATCAATATAGGGACTCCTGTAAGATCCCGCATCCTCAAAGTCACCAATCCCTCGATCCTTAAGAACTTGAACCATTCACCGCCTTCCTTTATAAGCACAATCAATCCTTTACATGGTCTCATGCCAACATGTCAGTTCTTGATCCTTATATCATCTTTCAAAACATCGTCACATTTCCTAATGCCATTATAGTTAAGCGAAGCTTCATCACATGCATCCTCACGTCGCCCTCCTTGTCAAAGAGAATTTGCAACCCTTCTTTCCGCTAACTTTATCATACATATTGAATATTTTCAATGGGTTTCCAACATCGTACCTATTTCCAAAGAATCAAGAAGGCTTTGTATTTGTATTGACTTTCAATATTTGAATCTCAATTACCTTGAGGACAAATTACATGTTCCTAACATTGATTAGCTTGTTGACCTAACGGCCAGCCATGAAAATATTTCTCTTATGGATGATTTTTCTAGTTATAATCAGATCGTCATCGTACTTATAAGATTAGTATAAGAATTTTTTCATCATTCCTTGGGGAACATTATGTTACCGTGTCATGCCCTTCATTTTTAAAAATATGGGGGCCACCTTTCAATGTGTTATGACCTACATATTCCATGATCTCATCCATAAAACCATAGAGGACTATTTTGATGACCTCTTGGGTAAATCCAAGCATCGACAAGATCATCTTTCCATCCTTAAAATCCTCTAAGTGCATCTTATTCAATTCTTCCTTCATCTCAATCTCGCCAAGTGTGTGTTTGGATTTCTAACTGGAAAACTCCTTGGCTTCATCATTTCCATCATGTGAATTGAATTTGACGCCACTAAGGTCAAAGCCATCCTTGAGATTCCTCCTCCTTCCAATATAAAGTAATTTTGTAGCCTCTAAGGATGACTCCAATCAATCTATCATTTCATCTTACAAATTTCTGATCATTTCCAACCCTTTCACCATATTCTTCACAAATACATTGACTTTAATTGGGATGACGATTGCAAAAATGCCTTTGATGATCTCAATAATTATCTTCTATCACTTCCTATTCTCACACCTCCTCATGAGGGGGAGCCTTTCTATCTTTACATCTCTGTCACCACTCACACTTTATTTGATATAGTTACAATTCGTGATAAGTAAGGCGGGGAGAAAGTCATCTTTTACATTACTCAAACCATTCACAATTATGAGACTCGTTACACAAAAGCTTAAAATATGTGTTGTTCTCTCTTCTTCGCCACTTCTAAACTTTTTCACTATCTTCTTAATCACAAAACCTATATCGTCACTAGTTTTCATCCTCTCAAAACCATCCACTTTAAGCCTTACCATAAATACCGCATCACTCGATGGTGTATGCTCATGACTCGAATTTGACCTAGAGTTCATTTTAAGAAATAAATCAAGGTCCAAACCATCATTGATCAACTAGTTGAAGCCCCTCTTCCTAACAATCATATTCCTCATGAACAATTTCTAGAAAAATATATCCACATCATTGATCATGAATTTTCTCCCCTCTAGATGACACTTTTCTTTGATGGATCTAAGTGTTGGAAAGGGGAGGTGCCAATGTTATCATCATTCCTCTTTAGGATACCTCTATCCCCATTGCTTATAAACTTGATTTTGAATGTACTAACAACATGGATAAGTATGAAGCCCTCATCTTGGGTCTCAAAACCATTGTCATGCTTTACGTCAAAATATTTGACATCTATGGTGACTTTCAACTTATCGTTAATAAATTCAAGGAAGCTATCTATGTAAAACTAAAGTCCTTCGAAATAGGACATTTTCAACTTTATTCTTGAGCCCTTGACTTCTACACCATCCAAATCATCCCTCATTCATCTAATTGTTTCGTAGACACCATGGCTTCCCTCGCATATCTCATCTCATGGGAAATGAAGAATCTAAATTCTCCATCATTTTTCATCGCCTCGATCAAAGGCGTCTCATATCCGTGAGCTTCCTCATGTTAATCATGTTAATAATAACAAATCTGATATCTGGTACTCTCAAATATTTGACTACCTATCCATATCCAAAATTCCCTCCGACCTATCTAAAAATGGTAGGAGGTCATTTCTTCAACGTGCTAACCACTATGTTATCCTTGGCGGAATCTTCTACAAACATGGGTTTGATGGCATTCTTCTATGATGCCTTAAATCTCATGAATCCATCCATGATATCTAAGAATTCCACATCGACATCTTTGGTGGCCACTTTAGCGGATTAGATGTCACCAAGTGTGTTCTCCATATGGGTTATTATTGGCCCACCCTCAATCAATATTGTTTTGAATATGTTAAAATACTTGTTAAATTTCAGCAGCATTCTAATCTCATCAACATCCCTAGTCAATCCTTATAACCGGCTTAAGACCTTTGGCCTTTCTCACAATGTTTCCTCGACCCCATTGGTCTCATCAATCTGTGTTTCTTCCCAACGTCATCATTATATCATCACCGATACTAAATACTTCACCAAATGGTTAGAATCCATTCCACTCACCTCCACTAAAGCTAACAAAATTTTGTATTTATTCTATCAAGATATTATCTATCGCTTTGGTGTCCCTCATAAAATCATCATGGAAAATTGAAAACCCTTTAAAAATAAATATCTCAAGAAACTTTGTGACTCCTTCAACATCAATATTAGATTTGCATCTCCTTATTATCCTCAAGCTAAGGTACAATTTGAAGCCAATAACAAAACCCTTTGCAATATCCTTTCCCAAACTATTGATAAGGAAAGTCATAATTGACATCTTCATATCCCCTTTTCCCTTTGGGCCTATCGCACTAGAATCCACACCTCTATGGGTGCTACTCCTTTCTCTCTCATCTACGACTCTAAATTTTTCTTCCCCTCAAATTCCAAATCCCATCCTTATGGGTTTCCCTCTATGACTTCATCTCTAACGAGGACTATTGTCAAGAGTGTTTAGTATAACTCAAACTGTTAGATGAGTTTTGTTTAATTAGTCTACAACATCATCATGTATATCAAGAGCATATGAAATGTGCTTACAAAAACATATCAAGGAATGTGACTTTAATATTGGTGACCTTGTTCTTAAGGAAAATAAAAATGTCACTACTCTAAAAAGGATCCAACATGGATATTTTTCTCCCACCTAAATTGGACCATACATTATCACACATAAATAAGGGTATGGATCCTATCGTTTAGCCTCCCTTGATGATAAACTAGAAATGTAACCTCTCAATGCCTTGTACTTATGAATCTTCTACTATTAACATACTAACTAATGTACTCTTAGTCATATCAACGATATTATCTCTATCATCAGCCTTTCCACTATAATCATTTTTACACCCACTAAGAACAAGGGAATCCCATACATGTTGGCCTATCACCCAGTGGGTGTTGGGTGCTCACTTGAGGCACGCGTGAGTGTCGAGTCTATATTTTATGTGAGTTAAGTGGGAAAACATCATCTATGATAGGAACTTAAAAAGAATGAGTGGACATGAGACATACATTCATCATAGAGCTTAGAACGGCTTCTAGATCAATGCAGTCATTCCAACAAAAGGATACTTAACAATTTATAAAATTGAATTGAAAAGGAAATGTATAGGAGTTTATATTCATTCATATAACACATATGAAACAGAACTACATAGATATATGTATAAACCAGAGTCTATTATATTTATATTCCATCATATCCAACAACCTCATCACATGCATTAGATCCATTATAGAATATCATAGTATGGTAGACCAAAGTCATACATCATAACTAGATTAGAGTCCTCCTAAACATGAAAGGAAAATTTCATACCCAAACCCCTTGATACATCCTTCCCCTATAGGTCATCTACCCAACCCAATAGAGTTCCTCATAGCATTTCTGCAGAGCTCCACTCTCTATTGATCTATATCTCAATTCCTCTATGGGCGCTTGTATTTATAGGCCTCTTGAACTGCCAACCCACCTTTCTGAGGCTTCAGATCTATCACCAAGTGTCCAAATGTGGTCCTCCATGGGAGCATGCTCCTCCAAGCCTAAGCTCTCCACTCCTTACCATGATGGTCTTCTAGAAGCTTCCATTACATGGCATATTCCTTCCTAGGCCAACCTATTGCCAAGCTGGCACCTTATCCACTCCATATGCGTAGTTGGGTCATGCTTTTCACGTGTCCTTCCTGATATGCCAAATATGGCTAAGTCCTGAAATCCTACTTTGCCTTGTGTGCACACACTACTTGTTCTATTAAACCCTCCTAGAACCCTGGCTTGCATGATTTCTCCTCGCGTTCCCTTCTTTAACAAGGCTTTGTGCACCCAGTGCGCCTTCTTATACTTAGCCAATAAATCAGGGTCCCAACATCACCCCACACTATGCCTGTTCTCCGCCCATGGGAACATGTCTTCAATGAATAAAGAATTACAACAGATACTGGAAGAAATAATGATTTGGAAAAGAATAAGGGAAATAAGAATTGGGAAAGATGAAAGAATGGGGAAGTGTTGTTACTACTGCAACAGGAGAGGAAAATATTTCTTCAATTCAACCTCCAACTTATTCCAGGCATCAACTTCATTTTGCACTCTTTGGCAAAGGTTTGTGACTAGGATTCTTACCTCATCAAAACCCAGTTCGTCTCCTTGAGTATTCATTGCCTCAACCACCCCTTCCAGTTGCTTGCCCACATCCTCAAGCACATCCATCCCCTTTTGATTTGTGGGTACAACCCTTTCATTCGGTTCTTAACTAAACCTCATAGGACTTCAATGGCTTTGGAATTCTTCTCAACCTTGGCTAAGATCCTATCCCACTCCACTTTGTTCCCTTTGTTCTTCTCTTGGAATTATTTGAGCTCTACCTTGTGAGTGGTGACAAGAATGCTCATCACTCTCCCCTGTCTGCATAGTCATCATACGTGGCCTCTGCATCTTTGGTAGAATTTTTTTACGCCAACAAGGACCTTGTTGTACTTGGAAATGATAACTATAACCTTAAGTTTTTCTTCCCTTTCTAAGCATGCTGATAATTCTTCTGTGGACTCTAAGGTCAGTGGTTTTCTCTCCATAGTGAGGATACGTGTTAAGTATTCTAGAACTCCATGGAAGATCCATACTTTTACGCAGTGGTGCTAGTTTTGGATGATTCAAAATAGTGACATCTATGATGGATTCTACCTTCTTGTATACCTCACGCACCCTTTCCTTCACTTCCCTTAGTTCATGCTTCAGTTGTGCACTAATTAGTTCCTCCCACATTAATTCCTTGGTCCTTTCTTCAAGCTCTTCTTCCTTCTTCTCCAGCTCTGCCTCTAGTAACTTTACCTGCTGCTCCTCCCAAATGACCGGCTTCTAGTTCAACCAAGACCTTGTTTAGCGCATTGCAAACTTGTTCATCCGAAAGTTGCTAAGCGCTCACCAAGGGGTTACCTCCTTTTACTTTGGTACAATCATTATTTCTCCTTATCTTACTTCAAACTCTGGCTCATCGATGTGGCACTCAAATTCCCATGAAAGCATTTTCCACGTCCGCGAGTATGCACCTTCTGCATCAAATGATGTCATGGCCAGGAGATTCTCTATTAGAACAAAGTTTTGAAATGTGCATGCAACACCTTGTTTTGATCATCAATGTAACCCATGCTTGGTCTCTGGATCTCTCGTAAACCTTTCTCTTATGTATGCCTCTTAGGGAAAGTTACCATCAAACTAGGGCCTCTTGCACCGCTATGATCTTTTCCCATGCTTTCTTCTTTATCTTCATTCATAACTATTTCAGCGTTGTGCTCCAACTCTTGTTCTACCAAGGCTTCAATGATTTTTTCCGCTTCCTTTTCTGCCACCTCGTTTACTCCGCTCTTGTGTGGGGCTTGGAGTTTGATTTTTGTACTCACTTCTTTACTTCCTCCCTTATCTTGGGTGCCTTCCTCCTCCTAGCTACCCTTCCTCCACACGAAGTGAAACTCATTTTCCTCTTCTCCACCCTCTTCCTCTAAATCATGCACACTGAAAACAAGTGGTTCTTGGGCCCCTTCAGGTTCATCTTCTTCATCATCATCCCTTTCACCCCTGTAGGCCTCTAAGCTCTCTGTGTCCTCCGACTCAGCCTCCTCCATCACCTTTTGTTTCTTCCTAACTAGGGATTCTAGTATGGGAGATTCAACTCTTTCTTCCTCCTCTGGTGACTTCTCCTTTGTGATAGGATTTTCTTGTTCTGGCACCTTTTCTCTAACTGGAGAGACTTCTTCCTGTGCATGTAAATGCTTTTCCTAGTGCTTGTCTCCAGTGCACCCACTATTGGTGTATTCTGGACACTTAGTGCATATTTCCTTGTACTCTTCTTTTCCTTTCTTTTCTAGAACGGGATTCTTTCTTCCTATAGGGTCTTCAGGAATGGAGACATCACATTCCAGGTATGCACCCTTCTCAAAATTTGGCCTTATGTGTAGATATACACGTGTCGCGGTCCTTCCTGCAATTGGAAAATTCAAAGGCTTTGTCATCTAGACCTCGTGGGAGACATACCTCTCCATGTATGCATGCTTCTTGGGGTAAATGAGATGTCTAGCACAATTCCTTGTGGTCTTGATCCACCTCACTAAGGTCGAACCTTAGTCTTTTTTCCTCTGTAAACCGGTTTACCCCTGCTTGGAAATATAAGGTTATGAAAGAAAATGGGAGTTTACACCATGGGCTCATGGTTTCATCCACCAACTTGAATCTACTAGTGCGAGAATCTTTGGTACACTCAGTAAATTTATTGTCTCCCTCTATAAGTGCAAGAAATTTCTCTAGGATCCTCCACTCTACCCCAAATGCATCCCTTAAGCACTTATACCATTTCTCAAGATGCGCCTTGTGAACGGTCATCATGTTGTCACAAGTGTACTTTGTGAATCTCTTTGCGGGTGATGGATCCTCTACTGGGTACTCCCAAATAGCCTTTTCCGGCCCATCGGGCACTCCGATCTCTGAAAACATGATGGTTAAGAGGAAATTCTCAAAGAGTATCTTGTCACCTTCCTCTGCATTGTTGATAATATCATCCGTGATGTATGAGGACATGTTGTAGATGGTGCCTTCTACTATCCTTCTGTAAACATTTAACCAGAACTTGTTCACTTGCTTCCACCTCTCTTGGTCACCAAGTGCATGACCTTTTCATCACCAAGTATGTGATTTCCGTGATATCAAAGTCTTGTGACCCCTTCTTATAAGCATATGTGGTCACTATTTCTTTGATGGCTTCCTTGTCACTCAAGTCATCATCTATGCTTTCTCCTTCATAGATGAGACCAGTGAATTTTGAAATTAGCTGAGGAGTTATGCGCATCTTGTGCCCTACAAAGTAAAAGTGGTCCTCGTGTACACATGACATTAACCATTGATAGAGGTGCTCAAGTTTTTCCAAAATAAGGCAACTCATAGAGTTGTAATAATCCCACCTTCTCCAACTTCACTTTTACCTCGTCACTATAAATAGGCAAACCCTCTAGTGTCCTTTTGTTTTTGGGTGCACCAACTCCAATGCACCATTTCCTTTTCTATCATGTTTGTGTGATGGTTGTAATCACTTACAACCATTTTCCTTAAATGGGACTCCCATTCCATCCCGAGAAAAACCCCATCCGGTACTACATTTCAGCGTACCATTCTTCATTTGTACATGCAGGGGTTTCGGTTGTTTGCCCTTTCCTTTGGGATTCTTATTTTATATAGTTGGTTTCTTAAGTACCATGGTTTAGGTTCTCGTAGGACTTCAACTTCTCTTACTTTCTCTACTTTTCTACCTCCTCTAGTCCCAGATCTCAAACTTGTGAAGAAACCCTTTTCAACTCGTGCCCTAGCTACCAAACCCTAACTAGAATATCCTCTTTCACAAGATGGTGCTTCTCCACAACTCTTTTTCTCTACGCCCGTGAACTTCTTTCCTTCTGGTTTGCAGATCAAATCTAGTCACTCATGGTTAAATTTCTCAAATTTTTCTTCACATCCTCATTTTAGACAATAGAACAAGTCAATTTTTTTTTTTTTGATACATGCATCCTGGTTCTAAATACATAATTTAGAACTCACAAATCAAATAACCATTCATTAACAGATAACCATATGCAGCTGTAATGACTCGGAGTACCTCCGATCTATTCATTTCATGACTCGGTAATCTACCGATCTATTCATGAGTAATAAGAGTTGGCGTTATTATTTAACACTTCATCCCGTGGTTCTCTTCCCTATTCTCGGGATTCAGATGCTCTGTCTAAGGAACCTAATCAATAATTGTTGCCATTATTCATCGGCATCTCATCCCTTAGACTAGGTGAATTAGGAAAACGCAATCAGCACTTGCGATACTTTGGCCAAAGATTTGAAACATACTGTTTATGGCTCGTATTCCTTAATGGCATACTCGTCAATCTGTAATACGCCCTTCACCCCATTCTTATGTTATATAGAATGTCTTACACTGACTTCTGTCAGTCCTTCCTTTCACAACTTAATCACTCGGAGACAGATTAACAAGGTGATAATGTTATATGGATGCCCACGAGTATTAGGGATACGATGACATACTGGTTTAACCCTACAGTTAGACCAGTGTGTCAAGATACCCCGAACCTCCTAGGCAGCCTTATAACATGGCCACATTCCTAATTGGTCCCTGAGTAATTCGTCGAGATCAAAGTGTAAATCTTAGCGATCAATGCAAAGGGTGTCGCCATAAGTCACCTGCATTGTTGTAACTTTGAGAAGATCCTAATCTTCTCGGAGGTACAACCCTGCAGTTGACTTGTGTCGTCAACCTTTAAATCCGCCTCGAAAAGATCTACTTAATAATATGCGTTACGCACGTGGAGTTTTAAATTACTTTAAAGACTTTCCCCATAGGTTAGCCTTTCCCAATCCCTGGATTCTTCATCTTAAGACGACCTTCCTCAATAAAACCCATTACATGGTAGAGGTATTAAGGTCAAGCTCTCATCAAGGAGTCATTAGAATACACATGATTCTAAAACAACAGAATTGGACATTATCTCATTACCTTCATATGAGATTGCCATCTGAACCCCATTAGATTTATTTCAGTTCTCTTAATCGAATTTATATCATACTTATTAGTATAAGGATATAATTGGTTAAGAATCCAATTTTATGTTGTCCCGCCATACTAGGACTAGGGATTAGTAATTTACCTCGGCTTGATTAGTGTTACGCTTAGGTTCGTTTTAACCCTATCTTTTAAAAAGACAATGATTTAAATTTCAATTTAGCTTTCGATAGAACAAATTAGAACTACTAAACACTCATAAGAATTCAATCACATTTTCTTTAAGCTTTCATTTTCAATCACAAAAGCATCCAATTACACAAAGATAACATTGCCACTCTGGTATATAAACCGAAGAAGGTCAACTATCAGAATTAAGAATACAACACATAAGTATCAATACTTATTTTTATTCCTTTCATAACTGTACAAATACATTTTATGCAAGTAGCATACTTGATACAATGCTTAACGGAAAAGAAACATCTTTCCACATATAGTACATTTAGAAAATCAAGCTGTAATTCCTTATAAATCAAATTAAACAATCTGATCATCCTGTCAGATCTGCATTGCTTTTACCACTTACGGCAACCATCTGCAAAAATAGTCAACATGAGTCAGTTCGATGAACTAAGCATGATAAGCACTAACTTTTAAAACAATTGCAATCCGTCAATTGTTTTCATTAAACACCCTGTTTAAATGAGTTCCATTAACCAAACAAGTAAACATATTCAGACTATGCCCTTGTAATACAAAAATGACTACAAACGTGTAACTCTATCATCGTTACCGAATAGTCCTAAACACTTCTCAATTATTTCATCAATATTTAAGAATCAAAGAACGAAAGTATCCAAAACAATTATCTTAAATCCAAGATCAGCAACAATGGACAGATCGTTAATTTCATCAGGAAATGGAAATATCATAACAACTCTTGAGTATATCAATATGTTAAAAATAGCTCCTACTGTTACAGATATCAACATGTATATAATAATAGAAAAGAAAGGAACAAATCATTCACACTTCCTTTCACACAAGTTCACTACTGTACCGTCTCCTCATATGGAAAGCATTCATCCGGTAAGTATACGAACAAGTCCGACAAGCCACCACAAGAAGAATTGCTTGTTTAAATAAAGAAATAAACAAAGAATTAAATCGGGCCGAGTCCATCAACAAAGACACTTTGTTAAAATAAGGAAACTACAAGATGCAAAGAGCCCCCATGCCGAACAACATGGTCTTTCTACCAGACAGACTCAGAATGACCTCACGCAAGAAGTGACAGGCAAGAAGACAACTACTGCCGTTACCTATTTAGGTACAGTTAGCTCCTAAATTCATTCATGCTCAAAAATGGATATCAAAGTAAGGAAGGCGTAACACGCCTACTATCCCAATAACAATCTACAGCCTCTTCAATCCTTTACAACACTGTATGGCTTTTGTTCCCAAGGTCGAATTCAAAGGAACTCAATTGTTGCCACAGTCAATAAGAAACTCCAACTCCTTTTGAACAATGACATCTCCCTACGACTTAGGCAGAGAGAAGTTTAAATGAAACCCACGCATCACACACAGCCACATCAACTGGCATGAAATCTAAACACAACATAGAATATCGTAGCTACATCTGAATGAAATCAGAGTAGAAAGTATGGTATCCATGACCTACTTCATAAAGCCGTTATACAAGATGTCAAGCTATTCACAGAAATCCATCAAGGCCATAAAAACATCACATGTTCAATCTCAGGCTTATACAAAAGCCAAAAGAAACAAGATATCCACCACAGGGTCAAACAATAGAATAAACCCAACAGTCCTAATTTGAAGCGATCACACTGGTTATTTATCAAGAATTCAACCGAGTCTATACAACAGTATTCAAGATAATAAAGAAGAATAATTAATGATTCCATCTACTCCAATGAATGATAAACATAAAAGAACGAAGCTTCATAATTACTGATTTCATAAAAGAACCAATCTAACCTTCTTCAATATTTTTGAACAAGCTTACACAGAAGGAAACGAAACAGTACAACCGGGGAGTCTATACCCAAAATTCTACTATAGTTAACAGAGGTCGAAAGACCTGTTACTTCTTCAAGACTTCAAACAAATCAATATCCAACATTCAAATATATAAATGTATAGCTTCCACAGTGGTCCATTTATACAAGTCATTCAATGGACTCTACAGAGCCGTTCCAATATATAATATACATATATCCATAATGCATACTGTAACGGTTAAATCTTGTTACCCCAACGAAAAAGGAAAACAATTCCAAAAGAGTTGCAATAAGATACTGTCACACCGAAAGATGTTTATTCTCAAACAACCTTCAAGACAAAACGAAACCCAACAGTATCAATAACTACCTTCATCAAAACCCACGACAGAGCTTACAAAGATTCAATAAAACTGAACAATCATACGCTATCCATCAGTATCCCTTCTAACAATTTCCACAACAAGTATTAACAAAATATTTATATACATTTATATATACCAACATGCATCAATAGCCTGCACCCATCGGGAGGACAATTCATGGACTCACACAGAGCAGGCCTAGCACAAAATCTTGCCATATTTTCGCATATAAAAGCCAGAATGCAAAACACCCAGAAATATATAGCAACCGTTCGATTATATCAACACCCATCAAGGGATAAATGAAAAATCGAACCAGAAGAGATACAGTACCAAAAATCACACAAGACCACCAAGGAAAAAATCATCTATTTCCACAAATCATTTGAACAGAGTTGTTCTAATGAAATCACTTGAAAGACAGCAAGATATTTAAAGGTTAGGGCCTAACATGCCTGGATTTTTACTCAAAATTCCGAAGCAGACCACTGAAAGAGCTCAGACTTCCTTTTCCTTTTCCAAGTTAGAGCGACCAACAAAATTTTGCTATCTCCATAACATATATATTTCCCTTGCCAGAGAAAAGAGTTAGATATTCTCATGTTCGCCATGCAACACAAAGAAGGCTGGTGCGAAGAACCAGTGAACAGGCAGAAGGAAAACCGAAATTCGCGACAAGCCAAACAAACCAACAACTTCCCAGTTTGCATGCCTTCACGCGAGTTCCGAGCTCGACTACCGAGCACATTGAATGCATTTACACCAACTTTCCCGCTCAAACTCCACTGCCACCGACCGCCAAAATTGGCGACAGTCAAATAGAATTTCCAGTCCATTTTTAGTTTTGGCGACCTGCCACGTCGAC
The DNA here is from genome assembly GCA_018340775.1 of Taxus wallichiana var. yunnanensis. Lineage (NCBI taxonomy): Eukaryota > Viridiplantae > Streptophyta > Pinopsida > Cupressales > Taxaceae > Taxus > Taxus wallichiana. The sequence goes on along the minus strand of CM031234.1, from coordinate 294,141,344 downwards.
ACAAGTTAGCCGTTCCTAAAACCTCCGCCAAGACCTATCCCTCATACTTATCCTTAGCATTTAATGACATAGAAAATGCCGCCCATGGTTCACACCCCTCCATAGGCCCCCATACATCTTGTTCAATAGTTAGGTTAATATCTTAGGTTAGAATTTAGGATAATACTTATTCTAACCACATTACACATAGATAATAACTTAGGACATTAGCACTTAGCCTAGGTCTAGGTTAGGTTTACTTTTAGGTTACTAACCATTAATAATTCCAGATTAGGTCTACATTCGTACACTCAGAAAAAGACCTACATCATACCTTCTTGAACAGGGTTAGCTCCTGTCCTGCCTCAGGCTGCAGAATCGTATGTAACCGAATTATTACCTGGTCCACGATCGAGACCTTCCAGATATACTTCCATATCGGGAACCAATCCATTTCACATGATCAGCCTGAGTCAAACTCTGGACCAGCTTATTCAATGCTTCTAGACCTTGCAACCTGTTCAAGGTCTGTGATTTTAATTCATCACGAACAGACTTAGAGCAATACTTGGATCAATTCCACTGATCCAAGATTAGATCTTAAAGATGGATAACTCTATAATTCATTCCGAGATCAGATTAAACTCAGATGCAAAATGAAATAAATAAAAGAGTCTAATCATATTCTGACTCAGTCAAGGATCTGCAAAGAAATTACAGTACATATCAAGCATGATTTCTAAATCGAGGAACACATCCTTTTATAAGAAATCACATATCAACACTTGTATGCTCAGGAGGAAGTAACAACAGTTCAGGGTGTTACATGCTTCCCTCCTAAAAAGATTCATCGTCCCGATGAATTACATATTAAATTAACCTTCAGGTCAATCAAATTATCAGTACACAAATAATGTGACTATTTCATATTTGAATAGTTCCAGAAATCAATGTCACAACACATTTTATTCAACCTGAATAAAGTCTGCCTTCATCTGGCTTTCATAAATACTTAAAAACAATAAGTTCATAAAAGTATGTTTTGTCAATGATTTCATTACATTTGAAAAAGAGAAGGAAAAGCAATTTTCATTTCTTCCGATTTTCCCAAGTTGCACTTTTTTGTTAAACTCGGTCCCACTTTGGACCTTACATTGCTATGTATTTCACGATTTCTTAAATGCAATTGGCGAGTTTCCAGCACTCGTGTGGGTTTAACCACGATTATTCCTAGGTCTTGGACCTGCAAGGAATTCCAATTTAAAACATGTGATAGATCTGAAACGTATTTCTTAAGCAAAGAAATATGGAAAACATCATGCATGCGAGATAAAGCAGGTGGCAATGCTAAACGATAAGCTACAGGATTGATTATTTCGACAATTTCGAAAGGTCCCATGAATCGAGGTGACAACTTGGCAGCCTTGCCAAAAGTTATAGAACTCTTTCTGGGTTTAACACGAAGAAAAACCTTATCACCAAGTTCAAACCTTCTATCAACCCACTTAAGGTCAGCATAGCTCTTCTGTCTATCCGCTGCTTCCTTTAGTCGTTCACGAATCAGCTTAACTTGCTGTTCCATTTCTGTGAGAATCTCTGGTCCAATTACCACTCTATCCTCAACACTGTCCCAACTTACAGGGGTTCTGCACTTTCTTCCATAAAGCGCTTCAAATGGTGCCATTTTGAGAGATGAGTGATAAGTATTGTTGTATGCGAACTCAACTAATGGAAGATACTCTTCCCATTTATACTGTTGATCCATGCAATACATTCGCAACATGTCCTCCAACACTTGGTTTACTCTCTCAGTTTGTCCATCCGTTTCCGGATGATATGCAGAACTGAAGTTTAGTTTCGTTCCAAGAGCTGCGTTAAGCGTTTGCCAAAACCTTGACGTCATTCTAGGATCCCTATCAGATATAATCAATTCTGGTACACCATGCAATCTGAAAATTTCGTGTACGAATCTTTTGGCTAGCACTGGTGAATCATCCTTTAGATTTCCAGCGATGAAATGAGCTACCTTGGTCAGTTTATCAACAACTACCAGGATAACATCATGTTTATTCCTGGACATAGGCAGTCCTTGTACAAAATCCATGGTTATTACTTGCCATTTGTACTGCGGTATGCTATGAGGATATAACAATCCAGCAGGGTGCATATGTTCTGCCTTCACCCGCTGACATTCCAGACAATGAGTCACAAAATTAATTACATCCTTTTTCATACCTTTCCAAAAGTATTGTTGTTTCAAATCAGCAAGCATTTTTGTGATGCCTGGGTGTCCAGAGAAAGGTGAATTATGAAATTCAACTAACAACTTCTTTCTCAAATCGTTCAGCATAGGTACATATACCCTGTTTTCATAACGCAAGATTCCTTCATTATCAAAATGAAAACCTTTATACCTTATATCCTTAGGTTACTGCAGCAATGCGCTGCTTTACTTGCTTTGAAAGTATGCATCTGATTACGAGGCACTTTTTACCTCGTCTTTAAACTCGAGTTCTTAAGGTTATAAGAGCGAGAAATGTGCCTCCTACGACTTAAAGCATCATTACTATATTCTCCTTCCCTTTGATATAGCTAATATCAAAGTCATATTGTGATAAACATTCTAACCACCTTCTCTCGTCATTTATTGATTGGGCAGTAAAAATATATTTCAGTCCTAAGTGGTGGGTCTTGAACTCAAAAGGTTTCCCAAGTAAATAGTGTCTCCAGGACTTGAAGTGCATGAACAATGGCAAAGCAAGTTCCAAATCATGAGGGCATAGTTCAGCTCATGTAACTTAAGTTTTCTACTTTCATATGCTATGACCTGATCATTTTGTAGCAAAACACCTCCAAGGCCTTCCCCAGAAGCATCTGTTACAACTATAAAACTCCCATTAGGGTCTGGTACAGCTAGTATAGGTGCAGAAGTCAACTGGTCTTTCAAACTTTTGAAAGCCGCTTCGCACTTATCATTCCATATGAATTTCTTATCCTTCTTCTGCAAAGAAGTTATTGGTGCAGCTACTTTAGAAAAATCCTTTACAAATTTTCTATAGTAACCCAGTAAGACCCATGAAGCTTCTTACTTCATGCACATTCTTTAGTGCGAGCCACTCGATTATTGCCACTATTTTTGAAGGATCTACAGCAATTCCTTCTTTACTTATAACATGACCCAAATAGTGAACTTCTGAATCAAAGAAAGAACATTTGGATAACTTACCATACAACTTCCTCTTTCTCAAAATTCCCAAAACTATCTTCAAATGCTCATTGTGCTCCTCAACGCTTTTAGAATAAATGAGAATATCGTCCAAGAATACAAGTACAAACTTGTCCAGGTATTCTTGAAAAATATTGTTCATTAAATTCATAAAGGCTGCGGGTGCATTAGTTAATCCAAAGGGTAGAACTGTGAATTCATAATGTCCGTACCTTGTTCGGAAAGCTGTTTTATGAATGTCTTCTTCTTTAATCCTTAACTGATGATAACCAGATCGAAGATCTATCTTAGAATAAACCACTGCTCCACGCATCTGATCAAACAGATCATCGATCCTTGGAAGTGGATATCGGTTCTTGATTGTTGCTTTGTTCAACATCCGATAATCAATACACAGCCTTAGTGTTCCATCCTTCTTTTTCACAAATATTACAGGCGCACCCCAAGGTGAAACACTTGGTCTAATCAAACCTTTTGTCAAAAGTTCATGCAACTGTGCCTTAAGCTCGGCTAACTCTGTAGTAGTCATCCTATAAGGTTCTTTGGAAATAGGTTCAGTTCCCGGTTTGATTTCAATGGTGAAGTCAAATTCTCTCTTGGGTGGTAACCCTGGTAATTCTTTAGGAAAAACATCCCTGAAACTTTGTAACAGAGGAATTTGCTTCATGTAACCACCATCTTCTTCTGAAGATTCAGATATCTTTACGGCATAAAGGGTACATCCTTTATTTTTAGCCTTTTTAAGCTGCATTGCTGACAGTTTTCTAACTGAAATTTCCCGTTTTACACCTTGAATCTCTGCTGATTCCAGCTGATCATCTAAACATTTTATGTTCTTTTCATAGCAGTCTACCTTTGCTTTATGGTCAGCTAACCAATTGACACCAATGATAATGTCATAAGATCCTAAAGGTGTAACATAGAGATCAACTTCCGTGGAAAAGTTAGGTAAGTCAAGGACTGCCCCAAAAAGACACATACTCACTGTATGAACAGAATTATTACCATACTGTATAGTCCAAGATTTATCCATTTTTCCAGCTTTTCTTTTAAGTTTAGAAGCAAGTTTATTAGATATAAAACATTCAGTAGCTCCTGTATCAAAAAGAATAGTGACAGGTATGCCGAATAACTTACCCGGAACTTCTATAGGTGTCACTTGCTTTTCAGCTTGCTTGTCCGCTACTGCAGCATGTATCTTATGCTGCTGATTACGATCATCCTTCTTTAAAGGGCATTGATTAGCATAGTGGTCTTTGCCACAATTGTAGCAGCCTCCTACAGGTCCCTTTTTAGGCTCAGAATTACCTCCAGCCTTGTAATTGTCACGTTGTCCTCCATAGGGCTTCTGCCCATTGTTATAATTTTTAGCAAAATTATCCCTTACGTTTCCAGCAGGCTTATTTACTGCTGCTTTCTTATTGTTATCTCCTGAAACTTACTCTTGTTTCCAAAATTTTTCCATGGTCCTTTTCTGGGTGCAAGAGAGGTTGAAGAAGGGTTTGCAGTCTTCTTCCGCACTTCCTCCTTATGAGCAGAAATAGCCTTTAATTTCTGTTCTTGCCTAATGGCCTTTTCAACAACTCCTTCCATAGTGGTTGGGCTGTGAACATCGACCTCTCCCCTATCACGGGATTCAATCCCATGATGAATTTCCGTATTCGAACTTTTCGTCGGTTTGATCTTTGCGGTACATATTTAAGGAGTTTTGTAAACCGCTCCTGAGAATTCGATTACCGTTAGCTTCCCTTGAGCTAAGTTCTGAAATTCTATCATTTTCGATCATAGAAAAGTTGTGGCAGCCAACGTTGCCTAAAATAGCCTTTAAATTGATCCCAAGTAATATTTGTCTCATCAATGTTTAGTTCACTTTACGGCTATCCCACCACGAAGATGCTTCGTGGGAAAGGCTGATAGGCTCCCCAAATAGCTTTGGTTTCCTCCGAGAAGTTCCTTATTGCAAAGTACTTCTCCATTTCACTAAGCCAGTTCTCGGCTCCATCTCCTAATGTGGTGCCATCATACTTAGGTGGACTTATCCTTTTATATCATTAGTAAGTTCTGCTGCTAACTTTGGCCTTTTTATTTTCCGGTTGGACGGGTGCATTCCCAAAGCATTAACATCAACACCCATGTTAGGGTTGTCCTCGGGAGGTTGCTGATTATTATTATCGCCTTCTTCATCCTCCTCATTTCCCATCACTGCTATTCAAGTACAATAAGCGATCTCTTGTGTCCAACAGGGCAGCAAGGATTTCATCAAGTTTCTGGGTTGTTGCCACTCCTCCTTCAGGTGGAGCATTATTCGCAACGTTCCCCCTTGTTCTAACCATTTTCTGTTACAAGAAAATTCGGTTTTATCGATTATGGACACAATAGGTCCAAGAGCTGCAACCTTCAGCTCTGATACCAAGATGTAACATCCTCATTTTAGACAATAGAACAAGTCAAATTTTTTTTTTTGATAAATGCATCCTGGTTCTAAATACATAATTTAGAACTCACAAATCAAATAACCATTCATTAACAGATAACCATATGCAGCTGTAATGACTCGGAGTACCTCCGATCTATTCATTTCATGACTCGGTAATCTACCGATCTATTCATGAGTAATAAGAGTTGGCGTTATTATTTAACACTTCACTCCTGTGGTTCTCTTCCCTATTCTGGGATTCAGAATGCTCTGTCCAAGGAACCTAACTGAATAATTGTTACCATTATTCATCGGCATCTCATCCCTTAGACTAGGTGAATTAGGACAACGCAATCAGCAGCTTGCGATACTTTGGCCAAAGATTTGAAACATATTGTTTATGTCTCGTATTCCTTAATGGCATACTCGTCAATCTGGAATATGCCCTTCACCCCATTCTTATGTTATATAGAATGTCTTACACTGACTACTGTCAGTCCTTCCTTTCACAACTTAATCACTCGGAGACAGATTAACAAGGTGATAATGTTATATGGATGCCCACGAGTATTAGGGATACGATGACATACTGGTTTAACCTGCCAGATTAGACCGGTGTGTCAAGATACCCCAAACCTCCTAGGAAGCCTTATAACATGGCCACATTCCTAATTGGTCCCCGAGTAATTCGTCGAGATCAAAGTGTAAATCTTAGCGATCAATGCAAAGGGTGTCGCCATAAGTCACCCGTTGTTGTAACTTTGAGAAGATCCTAATCTTCTCGGAGGTACAACCTGCCGCAGCTTGACTTGTGTGTCGAACCTTAAATCCACCTCGAAAAGATCTACTTAATAATATGCGTTACGCACGTGGAGTTTTAAATTACTTTAAAGACTTTCCCCATAGGTTAGCCTTTCCCGATCCTGGATTCTTCGTCTTAAGATGACCTTCCTCAATAAAACCCATTACATGGTATAGGTATTAAGGTCAAGCTCTCATCAAGGAGTCATTAGAATACACATGATTCTAAAACAACGAAATTGGACATTATCTCATTACCTTCATATGAGATTGCCATCTGAACCCCATTAGATTTATTTCGAGTTCTCTTAATCGAATTTATATCATACTTATTAGTATAAGGATATAATTGGTTAAGAATCCAATTTAATGTTGTCTGCCATACTAGGACTAGGGATTAGTAATTTACCTCGGCTTGATTAGTGTTACTCGCTTAGGTTCGTTTTAACCCTATCTTTTAAAAAGACAATGATTTAAATTTTAATTTAGCTTTCGATAGAACAAATTAGAACTACTAAACACTCATAAGAATTCAATCACATTTTCTTTAAGCTTTCATTGTCAATCACAAAAGCATCCAATTACACAAAGATAACATTGCCACTCTGGTATATAAACCGAAGAAGGTCAACTATCAGAATTAAGAATACAACACATAAGTATCAATACTTATTTTTATTCCTTTCATAATCGTACAAATACATTTTATGCAAGCATACATACTTGATCTGATGCTTAACGGAAAAGAAACATCTTTCCACATATAGTACATTTAGAAAATCAAGCTGTAATTCCTTATAAATCAAATTAAACAATCTGATCATCCTGTCAGATCTGCATTGCTTTTACCACTTACGGCAACCATCTGCAAAAATAGTCAACATGAGTCAGTTCGATGAACTGAGCATGATAAGCACTAACTTTTAAAACAATTGCAATCCGTCAATTGTTTTCATTAAACACCCTGTTTAAATGAGTTCCATTAACCAAACAAGTAAACATATTCAGACTATGCCCTTGTAATACAAAAATGACTACAAACGTGTAACTCTATCATCGTTACCGAATAGTCCTAAACACTTCTCAATTATTTCATCAATATTTAAGAATCAAAGAACGAAAGTATCCAAAACAATTATCTTAAATCCAAGATCAGCACCATGGATGATCATTAATTTCATCGAAATGGAAATATCATAACAACTCTTGAGTATATCAATATGTTAAAAACAGCTCCTACTGTTACAGATATCAACATGTATATAATAATAGAAAAGAAAGGAACAAATCATTCACACTTCCTTTCACACAAGTTCACTACTGTACCGTCTCCTCATATGGAAAGCATTCATCCGGTAAGTATACGAACAAGTCCGACAAGCCACAAGAAGAATTGCTGTTTAAATAAAGAAATAAAACACAGCAATTAAATCAGTCGAGTCCATCAACAGCACACTGTTAAAATAAGGCAACTACAAGATCAAAGAGCCCCATGCCGAACAACATGGTCTTTCTACCGACATGGACTCGAGAATGACCTCACGCAAAGCGGCGGCAAGAAGACAACTCTTTGCCGTTACCTATTTAGGTACAGTTAGCTCCTAAATTCATTCATGCTCAAAAATTGATATCAAAGTAAGGAAGGCGTAACACGCCTACTATCCCAATAACAATCTACAGCCTCTTCAATCCTTTACAACACTGTATGGCTTTTGTTCCCAAGGTCGAATTCAAAGGAACTCAATTGTTGCCACAGTCAATAAGAAACTCCAACTCCTTTTGAACAATGACATCTCCCTACGACTTAGGCAGAGACAAGTTTAAATGAAACCCACGCATCACACACAGCCACATCAACTGGCATGAAATCTAAACACAACATAGAATATCGTAGCTACATCTGAATGAAATCAGAGTAGAAAGTATGGTATCCATGACCTACTTCATAAAGCCGTTATACAAGATGTCAAGCTATTCACAGAAATCCATCAAGGCCATAAAAACATCACATGTTCAATCTCAGGCTTATACAAAAGCCAAAAGAAACAAGATATCCACCACAGGGTCAAACAATAGAATAAACCCAACAGATCCTAATTTGAAGCGATCACACTGTTTATTTATCAAGAATTCAACCGAGTCTATACAACAGTATTCAAGATAATAAAGAAGAATAATTAATGATTCCATCTACTCCAGTAATGATAAACATAAAAGAACAGGCTTCAATAATTACTGATTTCGTAAAAAGAACCAACTGAACCTTCTTCAATATTTTTGAACAAGCTTACACAGAAGGAAATGAAACAATCTAAATCGGGAGTCTATACCCAAAATTCTACTATAGTTAACAGAGGTTGAAAGACCTGTTACTTCTTCAAGACTTCAAACAAATCAATATCCAACATTCAAATATATAAATGTATAGCTTCCACAGTGGTCCATTTATACAAGTCATTCAATGGACTCTACATAGCCGTTCCAATATATAATATACATATATCCATAATGCATACTATAACGGTTAAATCTTGTTACCCCAACGAAAAAGGAAAACAATTCCAAAAGAGTTGCAATAAGATCTTGTCACACACCGAAAGATGTTTATTCTCAAACAACCTTCAAGACAAAACGAAACCCAACAAAGATCAATAACTACCTTCATCAAAACCCATGACAGAGCTTACAAAGATTCAATAAAACCCGAACAATCATACGCTATCCATCAGTATCCCTTCTAACAATTTCCACACCAAGTATTAACAAAATATTTATATACATTTATATATACCAACATGCATCAATAGCTTTGCACCCATCGGGAGGACAATTCATGGACTCACACAGAGCAGGCCTAGCACAAAATCTTGCCATATTTTCGCATATAAAAGCCAGAATGCAAAACACCCAGAAATATATAGCAACCATTCGATTATATCAACACCCATCAAGGGATAAACGAAAAATCGAACCAGAAGAGATACAGTACCAAAAATCACACAAGACCACCAAGGAAAAAAATCATCTATTTCCACAAATCATTTGAACAGAGTTGTTCTAATGAAATCACTTGAAAGACAGCAAGATATTTAAAGGTTAGGGCCTAACATGCCTGGATTTTTACTCAAAATTCCGAAGCAGACCACTGAAAGAGCTCAGACTTCCTTTTCCTTTTCCAAGTTAGAGCGACCAACAAAATTTTGCTATCTCCATAACATATATATTTCCCTTGCCAGAGAAAAGAGTTAGATATTCTCATGTTCGCCATGCAACACAAAGAAGGCTGGTGCGAAGAACCAGTGAACAGGCAGAAGGAAAACTGAAATTCGCGACAAGCCAAACAAACCAACAACTTCCCAGTTTGCATGCCTTCACGCGAGTTCCGAGCTCGACTACCGAGCACATTGAATGCATTTACACCAACTTTCCCACTCAAACTCCACTTTACCACCGACCGCCAAAATTGGTGACAGTCAAATAGAATTTCCAGTCCATTTTTAGTTTTGGCGACCTGCCACGTCGACACAAGTTAGCCGTTCCTAAAACCTCCGCCAAGACCTGTCCCTCATACTTATCCTTAGCATTTAATGACATAGAAAACGCCGCCCATGGTTCGCACCCCTCCATAGGCCCCCATACATCTTGTTCATAGTTAGGTTAGTATCTTAGGTTAGAATTTAGGATAATACTTATTCTAACCACATTACACATAGATACTAACTTAGGACATTAGCACTTAGCCTAGGTCTAGGTTAGATTAACACTAATCTAACCCCTAGGTTAGGTTTAGTTTTAGGTTACTAACCATTAATAATTCCAGTTAGGTCTACATTCTGTACACTCAGAAAAAGACCTACATCATACCTTCTTGAACAGGGTTAGCTCCTGTCCTGCCTCAGGCTGCAGAATCGTATGTAACCGAATTATTACCTGGTCCACGATCGAGACCTTCCAGATATACTTCCATATCGGGAACCAATCCATTTCACATGATCAGCCTGAGTCAAACTCTGGACCAGCTTATTCAATGCTTCTAGACCTTGCAACCTGTTCAAGGTCTGTGATTTTAATTCATCACGAATACAGGACTTAGAGCAATACTTGGATCAATTCCACTTTGATCGAAGATTAGATCTTAAAGATGGATAACTCTATAATTCATTCCGAGATCGATTAAACTCGGATGCAAAATGAAATAAATAAAAGAGTCTAATCATATTCTCGACTCGGTCAAGGATCTGCAAAAATTACAGGACATATCAAGCATGATTTCTAAATCGAGAACACATCCTTTTATAAGAAATCACATATCAACACTTGTATGCTCGGGAGGAAGTAACAAGCTTCGGGGTGTTACGGGTTTGCGAGATCAAATCTAGTCACTCATGGTTAAATTTCTCAAATTTTTCTTCACATGGATCAACTCTGGAAACCCTAGTTTGCAAGAGCTCTTCTTTCTTCGTATTCACAAATGTTGATAATGAAGTGCTCGACCTTCTATTTATAGTTTTTCCCACTTTTTAGCATTAAATGCTACTTCACCTACCACCATACTTCAACACTTATTGTGGATTTTCCTCTAAGCCAGACTCTAGTGCCCTCACTCATGTGCCCATCCTTGTGCAGATAATCCTACAAATTTCTGCACGCAAACAATCTATCGATGAGAGGATCTTACGCACGTGTTACCAGTGCCAAAGGTACTTCTTCCATCCTCACAATTTTTTCTCTTGCCTACCTTGTATTATTTTTGCACTTCTTTCTCCCTTGTATGTGGAACCAAAATGTAGCCTTATCCTAATACCAACCATCCTCATTCACCTTTTCTCCTATGCACTTTCTTCCACAGGGCCATTCAACCAGATTTCCAACACAATCCTTCCTGGCACTTCACACTTTACACTTTCTTTCACATTATTCCACCCCACACTAAAACAATGTGCAGTCCTCTGTGCATTCACAACCTTCAAAAAGTAAAGAGGTTACCAGCACCCAAGGCACAAAACAAAACAACAATGAGAAAGGGAAACATAAGAAAATAAAATCACTAAAGGAAATTCTAAACTATCTGGCAACACTACCTTATTTACAAACACTAAGAAGACTTATTTATAGTAGGGCTTTAACCTACTCCCATTAAAGTGTCCTGGAAATCTCGTCCCATCTAGTGCTTGTAACTGGCACGCGCTTGAATCAAGGATGTACAAGATGATGTAGGGACCCAACCAATGGACTTTTAACTTCCTAGGATGGCACAAAAACTTGGAATCATATAGTAGCACCATCTTCCCAACCTCAAACTTTTTGTTCTTAATGTGACGATCATGTCATGCCTTTTGTTTTGCTTTTTCAGTCTTCTGGCTCCACCTAGAAAGTGATCATCTTTCATCCAATTGCATTAACTTGTCAATTATTTCTTCCAATGCTTTCTCATTGGCCAATCATCTGTGCATGCTATACGCAGAGAAGGTAACATGAATTCAACTGGTAGGAAAACCTCCATGCCAAACACCAATTAAAATAGTGTGACCTTATTCAACCTCTTGTAGATCGTCATATATGCCCATAGAATCATTGATACTTTTTCATCCTAATCCCGCCTACCAACATCACAAATTTTGGTTAGGGTATGACTTAGTATCTTGTTAAATGCCTTTGTAATTCCATTTGCTTGTGGATGGTAAGGGGTAGTCTTGTGATGAGCCACCATGAATTTTGCTAATATAATCTTTACTGTCTCATTTAAGAAATGTGTACCCCTGTCACTAGTCAAAATCAAAGGGAATCCATACCTTGTAATAATGTCTTCCCATAGGAACCTTGTTACGCAATTGTTGTACAATCCTTAGTAGGTGTTTCTTCTGGCCACCTTGTCAAGTAATCTATGCAAGTGATTATATAATGTGACCTAGTCCTGTGCGTAGCTAGTGCATAGGACCTATGAAATATATATCCCACTTTTCGAAGGGCTTGGCATTGGGAATAGGGCACAGAGGAATTTCATCTCTTTACCCTAGTTTTCCAATGCACTGATAATGGTCACACACCTTACAATATTCCTTGCAGTCTTGATATAGGGTCTCCCACCATAATCCAACCATCAATATCTTACATGAAGTGGCGTCACTTGCATAGAGTCTACCTGCACTACCTCCATGTACCTCTTCTATTATGGTTAGGAACTCATGTTCTAGAACACACCCGACACGAGAATCTCATCACGTCCTAATTTGTATAAATCACTACTCATCAACATGAAGGGCACGGAGTATATATCTAACTACTTTAAATCCAATGCCTTCATTCCTTCCGAGGCAACACTTGTCTTGAGAAATACTACAATATCTTCTAAGTCCGATGGCACGTCTTTATCGACATTAAAATTTTCCTCCGTAATTTCTATTTTATTAATGTATGTATTAGAATAGGATGTTGTTAAGTATAATTAGTAGTGGCATCCATAGAAGATAACGATACCATCGTATGGTTCTGCTAATAATGTAGAGTATGGTAATAGTCAAAGTACAATAGGAATGTTGTAAAAAGTAAATATTTGTCGTAAGTGGTCCGTAATGTTAAAATGTCAAAGTTGGGATAAGTAGAGAAGTAGGGTCTACATGATTAGGAATTAGAAATATTATATTTGTAATAAGGACAAAGAGTGATGTCATAAATATTTTGTGTATTTTATTTGTTGAAAATTCTAAAAGGTGGAACCCATGTGAGATGATAAGGTTTATCTTATCTTAGAAGATAAGCCTACATGTAAAGGCAAGAGTTTAGGCATGGAATATGATTGGCGGAAGAGATTTCCTATACTATCTTAGAGATAAGGTGGATAAGCCTAAATTCCTATGAATAAAGAGGCCACCCCCTCATTTAGCATAGAGAGAAGTAATGAGAAATATTGTATGAGTAAGTGTGTAAAGGAAGCCATCATTTTTGAAGGTGTGTTAAAGAAGCCATTAAGAGGTGTAATTGTGAAGTTTCTCCCATAGTTATTGTTTGAAGGCAAGTGAAGTTAATAACACTTGAATAACCTCATGGGTGAGATTGTAAAATTTCATGTTAATATTATAATTTAAACCGATATTTCAGATTTATCATTATTCCTTCTTATCATAGTCTATGGTATTCTTGTGTTATGTTTGTTGTTGTGTTTCCAGATTACATCCACAAAACTAAGAGTTATGCATTAGTTAATAATCATAGCACGAGGAGTTCCTAGTGAAGAATTATCATAGTGCCGGATTGGTGTTGACATTTTGGTTCCATTGCCGGGACCATTCCTCGTTGGTGGATTTTCTGGAGAAATATTCCCACTTAGTCAGAAAACATTTGGAGGGTAACCTTGTTTTTACTGTGCATAGTAGTTACCATGGTAAAGTCACTTTTTGCCATGAATAGTATTTACCGCAGTAAAGTCACTTTTTACCGTGAATAGTATTTACCGCAGTAACTTCACTTTTTATTGTGAATAGTGTTTACCACAGTAAAGTCAATTTTTACCGCAGTAACTTCACTTTTTACTGTGAATAGTGTTTACCACAGTAAAGTCAGTTTTTACCGCAGTAAGTCAAGTTTTACCATAGTTTATGTGGTCATTTCTATTTTCTATTATAGTGATTCTAATTATTTGTACACATAAGTCTTGTTGATTGTACTTGTGGGTTCTTTATTTCACCGTGGTTACTTTTAGAAATGGGGAAGATTCTTGTTTTTAGCCCAATCTAATGAAGATGCTTCCTCTTTCATTCAAGAGTTTAAATGATCTTGTATTTGTAATGGCCTTATAAGAAAGGAACAATGGACTGAATTTTTTCCTACCTTTTTGGATGGTTTAGCCCTTAGGTGGTTTGAAACACTAGGTGATAATGTGAAAAACTCATGGGATTTATTGACTAAAAGTTTTCTTGAAGAATTTGGTGAACAATAGAAATATGCAGATCTCATGATTGATATCACAAAGCTAGCCCAAGGAGAGAAGGATAAGATAAGGGATTATCATGCTCATGTTCTAGAGCTAAGGAGGAAGCTCAATGCCCAGATCCGAAAGGAAGGATTAGTGGATGGGTTAATGAATGGCATGGATAATCTCCTCTGTAAGCACTTCATTCTTGGGATAAAGCCGAGATCGATAATGAGTGAAGTATGACCGCCTTTCAGCTACCATTGAACAAGCAAAGGAGATTACAAGAAGGCAAGAAGAAAGCATGGAAGAGGAGACCAAAGAAATTGTTGCTAAAGTAGAGCCTACACCAGCACCTTTGGTCGAGAATCCAAAACCACTCTTGGTGAGCACAAATCCTTCTCCTAGTACATCTACTGAGTATGAATATCTGCTCAGAAAGATGGGTCAATTAACTATTCATCTTCTTCAAGGAAAATAATTTAGTTCTCGGGGAGGAGATAGAGGTCTAAAAAGAAATATTTCTGAAGTTGTATGTTATGGTTGTTATAAAAGGGTCATTATAAGTATAATTTTCCGGATAGAGCTTCTACATCCAGTACAAGAGATAATGATAAAGGGAAAGCACCCGTGAATTATTTTGTTATAGCAGATAAGAGCATAAATAATGACGTAGATGTGTTTGTAACAAAAAGAAAGAAAGAAAAAGATAACCAAGATGGAAATGATCCTAAGAAGATGAAAGGAGAAACTAGTAAGAAACATAGGAGAAGAAAGTTGGGTATGCAGGATTTTCTGATTTCACAGGGACAAGGACCATACTCCATCTTAGACGATTTGTCCAAAAGGCCTGAAAATATTACATATGGTCAACTCTTGGCTATGTCTTCTGAGAAGAGGCGGGAGCTGCGAAGTGGACTCAATGCTCAACAAAGGAAGGAGGTTGAGGTCCCTATTTTGGAGGCAGAGGCAGATCCCTACGCTCCACAAGTGAGGTATTATGTAATAGTACTTTAATTCATGATGTCTTAGTTGATGGAGGTGTTGCATAGTCAATGTAATGACCGAGTTTGTAATGAATATGTTGGGTTTAAAATTGATCGCCCTCAACACTTATGTTAAGGTCATTAAATAAAGAAAAACTAAACCGAAAGGTGTAGTCTCAAATGTGGCAATATCTGATTATGGGTGTTGTATGTGTGGTAGACTTTCAGGTGATGAAAAATGGTATTGTTGCATACCCAATGTTGTTGGGAAGACCATGGCTAAGGAGAGTTCATGCAAGAAACTACTGGAATGAAGGCTTCATGACACTTGGACGTGGTAGAGAGAGGGTGAAAATAAACGTGATCCCTCGGCATCATAAGGTAGAACCTGTGGATTCAAGTGATGAAACTGATGATTGGACATCCTCTGATTACTCGAGTACTAGTGAAGTGGACACTGAAGATGAAGAAAGTGAGGTTGATGTTTCGGTCATGGATATCCTTCCAATCACACCAACTCATGATCCCATAAAATTATCTGAAGAAGAAATTGATGATCATCTCCAAAAATAAAGATTAGTGATGCATGATGGAGAGTGAGAAGGAATCCTACCTCCACTCTTTCAAGGTACATAAACATATTCACTTTTGATTACAAGGAACTCCATCAAGTAAATTGGGTAGATCATTCTATTGAGCTGGTAGATGGTGCTAAGCCCATAAAGCAATTGCCATATAGAATGAATCCTAATTTTTTCAAGACTGTAAAAGAAGAAATAGATAAGTTGCTTGATGCGGGATTTATATTTAGTGCGGAGAATTCAGAATGGGTTTCTCCCATTGTGATCTCAATAAAAAAGAATGGGAAGCTACGCATTTTTGTTGATTATAAGAAGCTCAATAAGGCAACAAAGAAGGATCATTACCCTCTTCCATTCTCATATCAGATTTTAGATGAAGTAGCTGGCCAGGAGTGCTATAGTTTTGCTGATGGATATAACGGATACAACCAAGTTCGTATAGCAAAGAAATATCAGCTAAAGACTATGTTCACCACTCCTTGGGGAACATTTACTTATAAAGTTATGCCTTTTGGGTTGTGTAATGCTCCAGCAACATTCCAGTGCTTGATGAATAGGGTGTTTGAACCCTACATTGGGAACATCATCAGAATATTTCTGGATGATTTTTACATCTATGGGAGCAAGATGGACTACCTACACCAGATGGAGACAACATTTCAAAGGTTAGATGAAGCATAAGCCTAACTAAACCCTAAAAAGTGTGTCTTTGGATGTTCTAAAAGTGTTTTGTTAGGGCATGTTGTATCCGGAGATGGTATTGGTACTGATCCTGATAAAGTTTCAAAAATCAAGGAGTTACCATTTCCTATGGATAGAAGTAAGTTGAGATCATTTTTAGGCCATGTGGGTTACTATAGAAGGTTCATCAAGAATTTCTCAAAGATTGCATAGCCACTAACCTAGTTCTTGAAGAAGGATGTTACTTATGAACCAGAAATAAGGCACATAAAGCTTTTGAACAAATGAAGGAAGCCCTAGTCAACAAGTTTTCTATTAAGCACGGGAAGGCAACAACATACAAGACAATCACAAATGTACAGGTGGAATGAACAAATTTTGTGTTGTGTCAAATTCTAGCAAAAGATGCAGCCTTGCAGGTACATAAGTGGGATAAAAGGATTCATGCAGCATTGTGGGCATATAGGGCAACATTAAAGTCAACAACAGGATACTCCCCATTTCAGTTGGCTTATGGCATTGATCCAGATTCTTCTTATGGAGTTTGATATTCCCACTGTGAGAGTTATGAAAAATGAAAGAATGGATGAAAGTGATTCAATAAAAGAAAGGTTGGTACATCTTCATTTGCTAGAGGAAATGAGGGAAATAGCGAAGGATACAAGGTATAAGAAGAAAATAGAGTAGAAGGAATACTTTGATCAAAAGATCCATTGGTCTCCATTTCATGTGAATGACTTGGTTCTAGTATATGATTCTAGGTACAAAAAAAAAAGAAGACAGAGAAAATTTCTTCCAAAGTGGATAGGGCCCTACAAAATAGCAACTGTGCATGAAAATGGTACATATCAACTGGAGGAATTAGATGGTACTCCCATTACAAAATGGGTCAACCATGACAAGTTAAATATTTTCCAAGCACCAGCTTTAGAATGTCCATAAGAGTCTACTCCGAGGACGGAGTAGAAGTTAGGAAGGGGGAAAATGTCGACATTAAAATTTTCCTCCGTAATTTCTATTTTATTAATGTATGTATTAGGAATAGGATGTTGTTAAGTATAATTAGTAGTGGCGTCCAATAGAAGATAACGGCGCCGTCAATACAGTGCTGCCAATAATGTAGAGTACGGTAATAGTCAAAGTACAATAGGAATGTTGTAAAAAGTAAATATTTGTCGTAAGTGGTCCGGTAATGTTAAAATGTCAAAGTTGGGATAAGTAGAGAAGTAGGGTCTACATGATTAGGAATTAGAAATATTATATTTGTAATAAGGACAAAGAGTGATGTCATAAATATTTTGTATATTTTATTTGGGGAAAATTCTAAAAGGTGGAACTCATGTGAGATGATAAGGTTTATCTTATCTTAGAAGATAATCCTACATGTAAAGGAAAGAGTTTAGGCATGGAATATGATTGGCCAGAAGAGATTTCCTATCTTATCTTAGAGATAAGGTGGATAAGCCTAAATTCCTATAAATAAAGAAGCCACCACCCTCATTTATCTTAGAGAGAAGTAGTGAGAAATATTGTATGAGTAAGTGTGTAAAGGAAGCCATCATTTTTGAAGGTGTGTTAAAGAAGCCATTAAGAGGTGTAATTGTGAAGTTTCTCCCATAGTTATTGTTTGAAGGCAAGTGAAGTTAATAACACTTGAATAACCTCATGGGTGAGATTGTAACAATTTCATGTTAATATTATAATTTACATTGATATTTTAGATTTATCATTATTCCTTCTTATCACAGTCTATGGTATTCTTGTGTTATGTTTGTTTTTGTGTTTCCAGATTACATCCACCAAACTAAGAGCTGTGCATTAGTTAATAATCATAGCACGAGGAGTTCCCGGTGAAGAATTATCATAGTTCCGGATTGGTGTTGACAGCGCTGCAACCTAAATATTTTTGCATCTGGCATGGTATCTTTAATGCTTTGCGTGTCCTCCTCTAAATTGATTCTAGACAAATGATCAAGTCCAGAATTAATTTTTCTTGGTTTGACAACCACCGTGAACTTTAATTCTTAGAACAACAGACCCACCAACATATGTGCCCTTGTAGAATGGGATTGTTCACTAAGTATTTCAATTCCATATGGTCGGTGTAAGGTATAAAAGGGGTTGCCATCAAATATTGTCTAAACTTGTGAAGCACGTAGATCATTGACAATGCCTCGCGCTCGGTTTAGTATAATTCGCTCCACTTTGAGTCAACTTCCTATTAGTGTGAAATCACAAAGCACCCCAAATGACTTTTAAATATTTGTTTTTCTAAGGAAAAATCATCTGGTGTGATTACATAACATGGAATTTTTCTAAGGTGTGGACCTCACAAATTGGAAAATCTCTCTAAATTAAAGGTTGGTTCCTTATTCCTTTGTTTAGGTGCATACGTAAGGATTTTTAAAGGATCTATATCTCTACCTAGTCTAAAACTTTCCAAGGAGACAGGGATAGAAGAGAACATACATAAGAAATAACTAAACTACCGGGTGATGTGCCAAAGGAATGATCAACACTTAGTATTCCTTCGACATGAACCAATAAAATACATACAATAAACAAGCGCAGATAGCATGATCTGTAATGAGAGACCAGATAGAAGCAAAAGAAACAAGAAGGATCTAAGATCGATCACAAACGTATTTTATTGCTCTATAGATTGATACAGTTCATTACAGAATAGCTGAAAGGTAGAAATGTATTACAATTTTAATGGAAGGCCTAAACCCCACAAATCTTTTTCCAGAAGGAGAAGGGAGCCTACAAAACTAAGAATATCCAACCCTTTACAATGAATCCTACCCCCAAATTTATAGATTCGATCGGAGAGAAGAAAAGAGAGAGAGAAGCGGGAAAATGCGGGTCAAAGCTCAACCACCATTGTTAATGCTTCTGCTAAAATCTGCCCTCGAATCCATCTTTTTTGCATCGATCCTTGGTTCGGCACCTTGAAGGAAGAGGAAATGGTGGAAATAGATCGAATCTGATCTAGTTGTTGAGACTAATGATCCTGCATTGAAATATTGAAGATGTTTTGTCATCACCAATCCAGCACTATGATAATTCTTTACCGAGAACTCCTCATGCTATGATTATTTACTAATGCACAAATTTTAGTTTGGTGGATGTAATCTGGAAACACAACAAAAAATATAACACAAGAATACCATAGACTATGATAAGAAGGAATGATGATAAATCTGAAATATAAGTGTAAATTATAATATCAACATGAAATTGTTACAATCTCACCCATGAGGTACTTCAAGTGTTACTAACTTCACTTGCCTTCCAACAATAACTATGGGAGAAACTTCACAATTACACCTCTTAATGGCTTCTTTAACACACCTTCAAAATGATGGCTTCCTTTACACACTTACTCATATAATATTTCTCACTACTTCCTTCTATGCTAAATGAGGGGGTGGCCTCTCTATTTATAGAACTTCCAGGCTTATCCATCTTATCTCTAAGATAGGATAAGAAATTTATTCTAACGAATCATATTCCATACCTTAACTCTTATCTGTACATGTAAGCTTATCTTTTAAGATAAGATAAACCTTATCATTTCACATGGGTTCCACATTTTTAGACTTTTTACAAATAAAATACACAAAATATTTATGACCTCACTCCTTGTCCTTATTACCAATATAATATTTCTAATTCCTAATCATGTAGACCCTACTTCTCTACTTGCCCTAACTTTGACATTTTAACATTACCGAACCACTTACGACAAATATTTATTTTTTACCACAACATTCCTATTGTACTTTTGACTATTACCATACTATACATTATTGGCAGTGTCATACCGGCAACACCGTTATCTTCTATCAGACGCTACTACTAATTATACTTAACAACATCCTATTCCTAATACATACATTAATAAATTAGAAATTACGGAGGAAAAATTTAATGTCGATAGCTTCTCCATTTTTTTCCATCTAACTTCCTAAAAATTAAAGTTTCAAACTCCCATGGCATGAGACAAGATCGAGATATTTCCAATGGTATCGATTTGTAATCTCTCAAGACCTAGGTAAAAAGGTATGCCCCTTTGAAGTTTAAATCAATTCCGTACAAATGGGTGGGAAAAAAATTGAAAAATGGGTCCCCTTTTTGGATTGGGACATGTGGCAGCCAGATTGGGATAAAAATCGGGTCCATGTGTTCACAATTTACATTTTGTCTTTTGCGTAAAAATGCAAAATTTTAAAAATCCCGTAGCCCCAAAACTCTGTATGAACATGTGGCTCCTTTTGGTTGGCTAGGAAATGTGCTTCCACCTTTGCTTTTATGCATTTTGGATGAAAGGAAAACTTTAAATTTTTTCCCGACTCCCCACCTCGACTTTGACTTGGGCTCAAATGCTTTGACTTTTTCATCTTAGCGGAGTCGCGGGCCTTTTTGCAACTTTTACTCCTTTTTTGGGGCAAAGGGCAAAACTAACTTTTCCCCAACGCTCCGCCTTCCCCAGGACACACATCACTCTGGTTCTCACTCAAGAACCTTTTCTCCTTTTAACCCTTGAAATAGTGCCCTTAAAACACTTGGCAACTTCCGTCGGCCTGGCTTATGCATTGACTATTCAACTAACTCTGCCCCTTTGAGGACACGTGGAGGCACCATGCTTGTTTGTAAACTTTGAACCAAAGTTTCTCTTGGAGGAGTGTCAAGTTGACACTTGTCGGCCTCAACTACTTGGTGTACTTTTCAACAGTCCCTCTTAATTTTTGACTTTGGGCTACATGGCAAGCTCGTACTCACTTGGGTCTTCGCCTTTGGACCAACTCTTGGAAATGCACCAGGCTAACACTTGGCACTCTCCACTTACACTTTCATACTTAGCCATTTTTGAAGCTTTCTACCTGCCCCTTGACTCTTTTTGACCATTTTCTATGTGGAGGGCTGGTGCAAGTTTGAGCTCCCCTTTTTGGATTCACTTTGGAGAAGCGTCATTAGGACACATGTCTCTTCCACTGCCTCCTCCATACTTAGTCATTTTTGACCTTTTCCTGAACCGTTTCGAGCCCGAGGACTTTGAATCTTCATCATTCTTCCTTCTTCTTGCTTCTGGCTCCTTTGTAGCATCTTCCCTTCTTGTCTAACCCTACTATTTTATAGTTTTTCCTACCTGTAACTTGGAGAATGGATTTAAGATGTAGAAATAGCCCAACAGAGTCGTTTCTTTCTGTACAGGATCCTTTGCTCTTTCTTCATCTCTGCCACTTCATTGTTGAATCATTTTTCAAGAAATTTTTAGGATTTGAATGAATTTCCTTAGGTTCCTCCTATGCGGGGTCATGATTCGATCCAATATTTAGCTCGGGGTGAAATATGGATAACACTTCCCGCTTGCAAATCATAAAGGATGATCAACAATCCCTTCACCAGGCTGTGCAAGTACTACTCTAATGGAAGTTCCTGAGGCATCAACATGAACATGGAAGGGATTATCCCAAGAGGGGAATTGTAGTATGGGCGCGGTGATAAGCCTATCCTTTAAAGTGTCAAATGCCTTATGTTGCACCTCTCTCCAAAGGAAGGAACTCTTGTGTCTAAGTAACTCTTCTAAAGGTGCAACGATCTTGGCATATCCCTTGATGAACTTCCTATAGTAACTCATGTGTCCAAGGAATCATGCACTACGCTTTGATTAGTAGGATCCCCGAATCCCACAATTACTGTAACTTTGGCGGGATCTACTAGTAATCCCTCCTTGCATATGATGTGCCCCAATAATGTCCCAAATGAGGTAGTAAAGACACATTTCTTAATGTTGAGGGATATCCTCAACTGCCGACACCTTTCAAACATTAACCTTAAGTTGTCACAATGGTCCTTCACTAACCCATATATTGTCCAATCATCCAGGTAAACTTGAATAAATTTATGGATGAATTCCTGGAAAGCTTGCACCACAATACAGAACACCACAGGCACATTCTTTAACCAAAAAGGCATGACCGTATAGGAAAAACTTCCCCACTTAGTGGCAAAATTCATCTTCCTCTGGTCCTCCCTTGCAATCCTTACCTGGTGATAGCCCGAGAATCCATTCGTGAAAGAGTAGACCTCGTGTCCTACCACTCCCTCTAAGATTTCTTTAGTAAATGGGGTTAGGAAAGGATCAATGACACATACTGCATGCAGGTCCCTGTAATCAACACAGATCCTTATCCTCCTATCCTTCTTGATACTAATCACCATTGGACTTATCCATTCTGACTCTTCCACAGCCTCAATGATACCTGATGCTATCATTTTTTCTATCTCCTCCTTGACCTTTACACACAAATTGGGATTCATCCGATATGGCCTCTTCCTGATTGGGTACACACCTTCCTTCAGCTTTATCCTCATCTCCCCCAAAGAATGGTGGATGCCTTTAAGCTCATGGTACCCGCGTGGGAACAAATCTTGGAATTCACGTAATAGATCAATGATTTTAGAGACTTATTTCTCCGACCAATAGTCTCCAATGATTGCCTCCTTGGGTTCTACTTCTAAGCCGATGTTAACCTTTTTCATCTTTAAAGGTTCATGGTAGGTGCACGTCCATTCATCAACACTATCTATGACCTCGCACGTCCCTATAGAATGGTTAACATCCAAGCTTTCTTCTTCTTCCCCATCATGGAATACACCATGTTCCCCTTTTTTTTTTCTATACATGTGCACTCAAGTTGTATCTCTTATGTTTTTTTCTATACACGTGCACTCTTGTAATTTGTCCTCCACCATAGCACTATCCCCTGTTGTAAGGTGCTTGACAACCTCAATGCCTTATGTCTTGATGACTTTCTACTCGATACTCAAATGTTTGAATGAGATCAGGTCACGATTCTTGCCAATTACAAGTTTGATGACGCATCTCTGAGTGGATATACCATGCACACGCACAACCTTGTAGGGTGGAGTATAACTTGTGAACCCATAATGAAGGTGGTAATGCTTTTGCACTTCCCATCCAAGTTGTCTCACATGTTTGGATATGGAAGGAAGTGGTCTCTTTACCATGGTAGTCTTTTATAGTCGTGGGTGCGTTGCTCCTGAAAAACCTTATGGAGAAGGAAATTCTCACCTCACACCATTCCAAGAGGTTCTCCCAATGTGTCGCCCACCGCACATAGTAGTTCTAAGTAGGATGTAGTTAAAAATTTTCCTCATTTCCTTCTCACTTCTCCAGTGGGCCTCCATTTCTCACAAGAAATTATCCAGATTAGCCCCTCCCAAATAATTTGGTAGTATTCCTCCTAGGTGTCGATCGTGTATGCACCTTTGTCACCCTGTTTATCGATCCTCTTAAATGTTGTCTGATTAACTCATAGGTACCATGTGCCCAATTTTCAGACGTCGTGATTGTAGTATCACTCACAGACTGGGTATCCTCAAATTTGATAACTCCTTCTGTAGGGTGAATTATCTCGGATTATTCATTAAGTGCACGTATATTCTATCAAGGACTTCTTCTCCCAATGGCTCTATGTAGGGTGCCGACTTCCCATCTGTCAAAGGGATGATCACCCATTCTTCCATGTTTTCGAAACTAATATATCCTTTGTCAAACCTTATGTCAGCATTATTCTTGTAATGCCATGGGAACCCAAGCAATGATGGAAAATTTTCTTCCTTGGCAAGCCACTCGAGACTTCAAAGTCTCCAACAAACTTGGCCCTTTGAATGGTGATAATTGCATCCTTTAATACTCCAATGGGAATTACCTTAGTTTTGTTTGCCATATACAACACATTTGAAGATGGCTATGCATGGGCCTTCCCATTTGATGCCAAGAATCTAAGGTAAGAACATTCACTTTTTCTCCTGTGTCGATGAGGATATTTCTTAGGAGCCATCCATCAACAACTGCATTTAGAGTAATCTCTTTTTCATATTCAAGGCTATGTGGAGAAAGGTTTACATGTAAAACTTATCTCTCGCGCTCTACTCCAACACATGGTACCTTCTCCCTTAGCCATTCTCCTAGCAAGGGAATAATATTCTCTTTCCTTAACATTTTACATACTTCTTTGACCTCATCCAGGTCACTTCTTGGAACCTCGTTATCCTTCTACTGCCCCACCTGCCTTGATTTCTCCTTGAGATATTGTATCTCCCCTTGTAAACTCCTAATTACGTCCATAGTCTCCTGGTATACTTCTTTCTGATGGGCAAGGTCCAAGTACTTTCCATGTGGCACCTCTTCTCTGGAAACTAATGTCCTTAGTTTGGGCATCTCCTTGGCATGCATGGCCTCTACACATGTTTTCACCAGTACAGTTCTAGCTCTAACTCACGTGCCACTCTTGGAATCCATTGTGAATTGGCCCTTTTTACACTCACCATAGAATGCCCTTATCTTTCCGGTGTTGTTGGTTCATATGCTCATAGAGTTCTGACACTCTTCATACTTGTGCTTCTTCCCGCACCACGAGCATTGTAATAGATCAGGACACTCTTGTTTATAATGTTTTGTGGATCCACAATTATAACATGTTCCCATGGGAACTCACTTCTTCCTCCTCTATGGTTTCCATGACCCCAAAATCCTCCATGAGAACTTCTTCCATGTGTGCCTCCATCTGCGTGTTCCTCATAATGGCAGTCATCACCCTTAGAACTACTTGGCAAGGCTAGTCTAGCACACACCATGATCAATGGCCTCATGGATCTAGTCAATAAGCCTACAATACTTAGTATCATGGGTTATAGAGGTGTAGATCTTACAATAGCAAGATACATTCTTCCAAATTTCACATTACAATAAGGGACATATACTCACATCATGGTCCCCATGACAAATCTCACAGTCTACTACTATGGTGCGTACTATCTTCTGGGGGAAACTATCCTTGGCATGCCCTCTACTTCATAATCTATACACCACATTCCACTATGAGTCTCATGAGTTGAGTTTGCAGATAGCTTTTCTAGCTACTTAGCCATAACAACGATTTGAGCTTTTAGGAACGGGATAACACTAGTATCAACACTTCCAATAGCTTCAAAGGCATGGGTCTGGGTGAAAGTCTTATGAGATAATGCTCTTCTAAATGGTGTTATTAACCCTCTAACAAACCATTGAGTATGTTGTGAAGGGTGAATGTCATATGAAAATTTTGACAAGAGAGTCTTAAACTACGCGTCATACTCTTGCACACTCTCTGCCATTCCCTATTGAATCTCCTTGAGGGCATTGATGCTCTTCTGTTCAAACTCAAGGATGTGGAATTCTACTAGGAAGGAATTTTTCAACACGGTGTAATCTACCACCATCTAATGGGGTCATACTTCATGTACTAGCTATGCGCATGCCCTTGCAACATCATTGCAAATTGATTGGAATTCCATACCGGGGTTGTGATCCCCTTCATGTGCCATAGCAATTCACACTTGTGAACATGCTTTGTAGCATCCTCTATGCCCTGGTAGTTTGGAAATTGTATAGTTATTTCAAAGATTACTTGAGGAGGTGGTTGAGGCTCTGTCCTCCTGGTCTAGATATTTTTTTCCTCTGCGCTGATCCACTAGGTCTTGTGCCTCTCGATCCACCAGTTCCACCTCCAGACCCTCCTGTGGCCAATAATGGGCCTGAAGTGGTCGTGCTACTAGCATCCCCAACGTCCCGCTGAACTATGCGCCAATGGTGCTCGTGATATTGTTCCACTGCCATATGTATGCCCCGCATCACTCCCTGACGCATTACCCAAACCTTTTGTATTTGATCCTTGTCTAAACACTCCTTCAAACACTGGAATAGAGTATGTAGCCATAGAAGTTCCAAACGAGAAATTATACCTCCTAGGTGTTGATTGGTCACTCCCACCGATACCAACTATGTTATCAACACTCCTTTGATTTGGAAAACCCAATGCCAAGGTTTGGTCACTAGGTGGGTTCAGATGCATGCTAATGACTCTTCTCTCTCATACAATGAAATCTCATCAGAAGCCAAAGAGGTCTCTCTCCTACACTTTCTAAGATGGGGTAGCACATACTGCTCAGGTTCCATGTCCTTTATGTGAACCTCAACTCCTTCCCATAACATCTACCTCCATAGATCCATCACACTTGCAACCTCATGTTATCTATCAATCTCCCTTTCACATGCTTCACTATACTTGAGTCATCTCTCCTCCCTTTCTTTCTTAGTCGTAATGTCTACCATCTTCCTCCACCCTAGCTTCCTTGCCAAGCACTCATGAAGGTTTAGCCAGCCATCGAAATGCATCTAAACTTAAGGTAACAATCAAGATCTTCATCGCCAAAGGAGTAGCACATAGAAATGATCCTCTGGGCTCCCGCAGAAACTCAAACTCAGTGACTTCTAAACAAGAATATGTAGAAATAGTGTATTCCATAGTGTAGCTAGCCAGTACTCCTTTCCACCAATGATCCACAACATGATTCCACATTAGATTTACATCTTGCAGCCTCTGGTACTATTTTTGGGTCCACGCGCATGATCTATAACACCAGCTTGATCTAGATGCTTATGCTGAGAGGCATTCATATAGCTCTATTGGAAAGCAATAGAAGAAATTTTCATATAACTCATGGTAGAGGTTCTCTTCTACCCATTTGCATGCATCAAACTCAGGCCCAAGTGTTGAATCTCTGAGAAAATTCTTCCTCGTGCTCTTGAACCATGATTCAATACATTCCAGAGTTAGGTGTTCTATCATCACTCATTACACAGATCATGATGTATGTTATTTCCCACTACAACTTCAAAAAGAGGTCCCGGAAATGAAACCAAGATGTAGTCATTTTTACACCCACCAAGAACAAGGGAATCCCATGTGTGTCGGCCTGTCACCTAGCAGGTGTTGGGCACTCACACGAGGTACACAAAGGATCTCGAGTCTCTCTTTTATGTGAGTTAAGTGGGAAAGCATCATCTATGATAGGAACTTAAAAAGAGTGAGTGGACACGAGACATACATTCATCATAGAGCTCAGAACGACTTCTAGATCAATGTAGTCATTCTAGACAAAAGGATACTTAACAATTTATAGAACTGAACTGAAAAGGAAATGTATAGGAGTTTATATTCATTCATATAACACATATGAAATAGAACTACATAGATATATGTATAAACTAGAGTCTATTATATTTATATTCCATCATATCCGACAACCTCATCACATGCATTAGATCCATTATAGAATATCACAAGTATGGCAGATCAAGTCATACATCATAACTGGATTAGAGTCCTAAACATGAAAGGAAAATTTCATACCCAAACCCCTTGATACATCCTTCCCCTATAGGTCATCTACCCAACCCAATAGAGTTCCTCACAACATTTCTACAGATCTCTACTCTCTATTGATCTATATCTCAATTCCTCTATGGGCACTTGTATTTATAGGCCTCTTGAACTACCAACCCACCTTTCTAAGGCTTTAGATCCATCGCCAAGTGTCTAAATGTGGTCCTCCATGGGAGCATGCTCCTCCAGGCCTGAGCTCTCCACTCCTTGCCATGATGGTCTTCTAGAAGCTTCCATCGTAGGGCATATTCCTTCCTAGGCCAACCTATCACCAAGCTGGCACCTTATCCACTCCGCATGCACAATCGGGTCATGCTTTTCACATGTCTTTCCTGATATGCCAAATATGGCTAAGTCCTAAAATCCTTCTTTGCCTTACGCACACACGCTACATGTTCTATTAAATCCTCCTAGAATGCTATCCTACCCCAGTTTCTCCTTGCGCACCCATGCACCTTCTTGTACTTAGCCAATAAATTAGGGTCCAAACATCCACCTCTCATTGTAATGATTTAGAATTATGTGGTCTACCATCACTTTTCTATCTATGACCTTGAATATTGGCACCACAAATCTTCCCATAGCATTTTCCTTATATAAAAGTTCTTCCTTCTTGGTGAGAACCCCATAAATTATTACATCCATAACCTTCTTATCTACTATCTAAAACCATGCTAAGGATCCATGTTTTTTTCTTGCACATCTTATCATCCACTCCTAAGTGATTTACTTGGCTATCCCTAGCTCTATCCTAAGGTCATAATTCTAGATGTGCATATCAAATTCTATCCTATTAAAAAAATGTCTCCCTTGAAGGATAATTGTTCGATAAAGCTCAAATTAACAAAAATAATAGATTGATCCCTTGAAGGATAGCTAGCATGCATATCTTATCCTTCTATCTACAAATTCAAAACTCAAAATCAAAAGGAAAAATCTAATTGTAGATCACTCCTTGAAGGATTGTTACTTTCCTCAGTATCATGGTAGTGAAGGCTTCCCACATTAAACGACCTTCTCTACAATCTCAAAAGAAAAAGCAAAAATTTCTAAAGCAAACATCCCCTGAAAGCTTCCCACATCAATCATCTTTCCCATCCTCCGCAAACTTCCCATATTGATCGGTTTGTGTTATATTTATCATAGTTAGGGCATATACATAGGACTACCACCTAAGGAGAACCTATTTTTTCCCATATAATCTCCATCTTAATCCCTGTATCATGTCTAAAGTGGGTCTATAAGCACGTATTCCACCTTTCCATCAATATCTTAAGTGTGACTAACTATTGTTAGTTATGTGTTAACACCTATCAATGGTCACAAGTGCATTGATGTGTATTTTTCCTGTCCAGAATTTTTCCTTTAATCCAGCTTCCAAATCACATTTTCTATGTACGATCCTCCCTATGATGAAGTGTACTATCTCACGCTTAGGTTACCCTATCACATTTACACCCTTTCCAACCACACCATCCTCACTTTTACATTTTTTTCTATGCATCATATCACATCTACTCTAATTCCCACCTATAACTATTGCATCATGTAATACAAATTTATCATCTCTTCCTCATTATTTAACTCATTGAACATGCAAAATCATATACATTCATCCATTACATAAATCTGATCTAATATCCACATGTTTATCTACCATTTATCACATATATTCTAATCCAAGTCATCTCATATTTACCATCTATCACATCATTTCCTAATCAACATCTACCATATCATCACATCAAAACATTTAATCCATAAATCACATCACATATCCATGCAACATCTAAGATCTAATCAAAACATCACATCAAATCAAATAAATATCACATCAAATCAAATAAATATCACATCAAATAAAATAAATAACACATCACATCATCAATCTACATCATATCACATCCAACATCTAAATATAATCAAATATCCATATCCATCACATAGACCATCATACAACTCATATAGGCCACAAAAAAATTATTTGTATGATATATATATATATATATATATATATATATATATATATCCTCACCAAAATTTGTCTATACATATGCTATAGTCCTATGTGGGATCTATCTCAAAAATCTATACATCGCTATCAAAAATCAATATACAAACATTTACCCTCTAGGTGGTGAACTACAAATCATATTCTCTAACATCCGATCCCTACCCTTTAGGAGATGGATCTTGTCCACCTATGGCAGTGCCTATATATATCTCTATCCACCATCTACTCTGTCATCAAGACTGGATCCCTCCTCATTTGTGTCACACTAGTTGTGCTCCCGGATGGCATTGGTTACACTGAACTCCCTACTCTCTACTCCTTACCATATACACCACATATTGTGGCACATCCGGTAGTATCGATGTAACAATGTGCTCATAGTAGCGTGCCTTTGCACCAAATGCCTTGTATTACTCTAGTGATATTACTCGGTAGTGCCATCTAGTTGGCTTCTTATGAAGCGATTGGTGCCTCACTCCCTAATACCTCATTTATGGGTCAAAGATATCCAAATATTTCCCTATAAGCATCCCTCTACCTATGGTAATGGTCCCACTATTGTATGGCTAGGTCTCTCTCCCTGGTGCAATCTTGTAGCCTCCTAACAAGCTGCATCAAACTCTACTTATAGATAGGATATCTCAATTCGCCCCTCCATCTCCACATCCCTCTCCTCTAGGTATTGCCTCCTCCTCTCCTGCCAACACCACCTCATCCTCCTCTACTCCTACCTTCTCCCTCTCCATCACTTCCTGGCTTCCTATGCCTCTTCCATCCACTCTATAAATCCTTCCCGAATCCCACATCATCATTACTATCTCATCGGTTTCCTGGCTCCTCCAACGGATCAGCCATCACGAGGCCTAGGTAAATCCATCTCCACCTCATCCCACCTATACCCGATTGGTTCCCCGACACCATTTTTACTAACCCAAATTTCCTCACCACTTGTGGAAAATATATTGCCTCCACCACCTTTGGCCTCCACCAATACACCCATCTCATCCTCTTCATACCAAATAGCTTGATGCATGTGGGGAACCCTCGCATGGCATCCATATAACCTTCTCCACATCTAACCTCCCTAACCTCTACATAAACCAGCTTCTCTCCTCTCCCCTATCTCCATGAGCACAGTCGACCCTCCATCTCGAAAATCTAATAGGTAACTTTATGTGGTCCCCAGTCACCCATGGAATCCCTAAAGCCTCACCAAAGCTATGTGCTCAAATTCCCAGTAGTGAAGTAAGTACCCCACATCCAATCCAAATATCCTCTCCATAACATACATCCATAGCTCATGATATATTTGATCCAATAAAATTTTCACAAATGAGAACATTGTATTTTGTTCCACTATGTCTCTTAGTAACCCTGACAATTTTCATGGAAATATAGCTCTGACCTGAATCTAGTAGTGCATACCGAGAAGATTGGAATCATGATCAATCATATAAATATGTTCCTCGATGTCTTGACTAATATTGAGCCTTTATATGATAGGCCCCTAAAGTAAATGTAATTTTTGGGGCATCGGCTCCAAATAGCCATGTTAACACACCTAATTTCCTCTTTAGTGTAATAGGCTCTATGGGCTCTCTTGTATCGATAATATCAAAATATGGTACACATCCTCCAATGTAACTAACATCTCCCCATTCGGAACTAGAATGTGTTAGTCCTCATATTCCACCTCTCAATCAATGATACCATCGATCATGTATCCCGAGACACTATTTGATAATTGTGGAATCTACCCATCCCTACTACCTCTGGTGGTTCTCCTCTACATCTATCACATCCCCTCTAATCCAATCAAACATTGCTTTGGGAATCTGTCTCGAGATGAAAATTGTCTCTATCCTATAAAATCAATAAAACAATCAACAATTAACATCCAAACATCAAAACCATCATCTTTCACCTACTCTAATCAATAAAATCCCTTATCTTCCTAGTCGATGCTAACCCCGTACTTGTCAATGTTGCCTAGCTTGCATCATTGCCCTTAGGCCTAGTGGATGATGACCATGTCTAATCACCTCCGACCACCTTTGACGCCCATACCAAAACTCTAAAAATGTATAAAAGTAATTATAAAACAACCTAAAAACTCAAAAACAAAGATAGGGCTTAGACGCTTACCATCCTCTATGTCCTTTGGTGCTTCCTCACTTCTCGGTTGCTCTCCATCTCACTTTAATCTCAATTTTTATCTCACTCGAGCTCTTAATCATCAAATTTGCATAATTTAAATGAGCTTAGTCGAGTTGTCGTCACTACTTATATAGGTACGTCTGCTGACCCGGTCACCATTGACTTGCTTAGTCATCATCGACCCAAGCTAAGTCACCCTCAACCCATCCTAGTTTTCATTAACCCAACCCTAAACATTCATCCACTTCCCTATTTCATCCAATCCCTCTTCCAAATTATCTTTTCTTCCACTTTTGACTTGTGTTATTTTTACAACAAGCCTTTATTTGTCCCACTAGACTCGGTTCGTTTTCTTTCAACTTATCTCTTATCTCATCGCACATCCTTAATCATATCTAGCAACCCACGGTGATCCCATCTCCGTGTCCCTCTTGGGGCACCATATTTCATCCTATGCCCACCATTATGGCCATCTTTTATGTTCATATTGCCCAAATGCATATTTTGATTCCTCATATATACGAGGACATTGCATCCTCTTTTGCCCAATCATTCCATCAAGACCATTATCTTGACCATCCTTGCATTTGTTTGCGCATATTTTTTATGTCTACCTTTAACCCATTAGTCCCATAGATTACACATCCATCGATTGTATTCCCATTGGACTCCCTTCATTTTGTAGTGGTTTTCACCGACTCACAGTGCAGTAGGACAGTTCATCATCTCCATTAAGGTCGTACTTTTTTCCCTACCGAAGTGATTCTAAAATCACCACCATATTTTTGTTTTTCATTTTTTATCTTTATCCCTCTCCACTTGGGGAATCTTCTTTCATCTTCTTCTTTTCTCATCCTTTCCACTCTTTATCCCTTCATCTATCTCTTTCAACCTAGTGATCAATTCTTCTTCATATCATCAATCCCTAGTTTGAGGGGGAGCACCTCAACTATCATCATCTTCTATCACTTCTCATTTTTTTCTCATGGCTTTCCCAACGCAAACCACTCAACAAAAAGGGGCAAATGTAGACACCAATTTTTGGTATCCCTTGTCCCTCATCCCACATCTTCTCTCCTTTATCATCATTCCTCACATACATACCTCTCTTCTCATTCAAATCCCCTTTTCCCTCCTAAATTTCATTTATCCCTCTAATTGTTATTTTTCTACTTTAATCCCATCCTAATCATATCATTAATTTGTCTTCCCTAAACATCCCTAATCACCCTTAATTATCCCTAAACCTATTCATTAACCCTTTTTATCCTCCCTAAACACCCTATTTATCATCCTTAGGTTCCCATCTACCCCCATTTAATGAATTCTTATCCCCAACCACCTTTTTTCCTCCCAAGATATCCCTAAATCATATCCAAATACCTCTCTACTTCTCTAAATTATCTATATAGATGCATCTCATTGGTCAGATAAAACACTTAGCAGAACTCACACACAAATTCTGCATGGAAAAATAGGAAGGGATCAAAGGTGCGAAGGAATAGGGAGGTGTCGCGCGTGGAGGTGCAAAGTTAAACTTTTGGGACTTAGCTGATTTCGTAGATCAAGTCTATTTTTAGAGGTTGGCATGTGGAACACACAAAGTGATGCCGAGACTTACATGCCACACTTTTTCTATATTTTGAGGGTCATATCGAGGCACTCTTGCATGGAAGTAATTCAAGAATAGATTCATCACTCTAGTTAACTGTAAGTGATCTATAGATAGCATACTTGTATGTATAGATATAATTGTAAATGGCGCGTGGCTATTATTAGCATGCGGCCTATTTTTGGCATAGTTAGTGGTGAAGGGAAAGTTCCCCACCATATATATATTAGATGAATCACCTAGTTGAAAAATGGTGGTGTTGAAGGGTTAGAGATTCATGAGTGCATGAGACTGGATAATTGTAACAGATCCATGCGCACATGACTATTATTGTATCAAGCTTATGTATTATCGTCATGTTTACTATATGAAGAATATTGGCTGAACCAAAGTGTCTTCTATGTGTTATCATTGCATGCTATTGATTTCTTGATGACTTATACTTAAATTCATGCCTTTATAGATCCGGTTCGGTATAACTGTGTAATGATGGATTATTTTCTAAATATGTCTTTTCATTTCACCATGCTACCATCCTACTACAACAACCCTAAAGAGGGACCTGGTACCTTGGTGCACTTTAGGTGAGCGCTTAGCTTGTGTTGAGTGATGTGCCAACGTGACTAGGTGTTAACTGAGAATTCTAGGCTACATCATTGGTTCCATTGCTGGGACCTCTTTTTTAGTTGTTTTCAGGATGGTTCATGATGAAGACATACTAGCTAACTTTGGCAAGTGTTGAAGAGTGGATTCATGATTTGGAGGAAGAATATGCATGAAGTTTTAGCTTGGATCTAGATTTAACACACGCACTTGGGTAGAGTAGAATTTGTATGACAATTTGTATGAGAGCTTCTTTGTTATCTTTCCCATAGAATTATACAAGTGGTTGACTACATATGCATCTAAATGGAATTGGAGGTATCACACACTTTTTTGGACACAGGAGGAATTTCAAACACTATATGATGCTAAATTGATCTGGACTCACACGGTAGATACCTAGTTTTATGGTGTTCTAAACAGCTATATTTTGGAGTATTCAATTTCAACTTATTCATGCCCGGAGGTAGTTGAGTTCCAGTTCCTACTGTATCCTAGAGGGATGTATTTTTAAGGTATTCTATTGGCCATCAAGATACTGATGGTAACATTGAACTTGGAAGATAAACCCATGGCAAGCTAAAAATCTCCATGTGCGGGGCAGGAACAAGATTGGTGAAAGATGGCAGACCTAGTGGCAGCACAGCAGAGGGAAGAGAGGAAGTTGAAGTATGATGAGGCACTCGAGATGGAATTATGCAAGAAGCAAGAAGTTTTAGAAAGGATGGCATTGTGGAGAGATATGGCTCGTGAAGGATTTAAGGCTCATGAGGATGAAAAAGAGCTAGAGCATCGGAACTCCCCCATCTAGGAAATCATGATAGAGAACCCTCTTGACCTCACATGAAAGTGCGCCAACAAATATGACCTGGGCTGCGAGCATGCATCTAAGCCAACCTGCTAACCTAGCCCTTGCGCTTGATTTTCCAGTATCTAGTATAATAAGTAAACAAAGTTTTCATTTAGGAAGTGAAAGAACATAAACAAGTCGAACGGTAAGGATATCAATGGTAGCATAGATAGCTTCGTTATTCTTTGGGGGTACATTTTCAAGCTCATCATCTACACAGAATATGAGTGCGCCGAGTGTGGGATTCACCTCTGGAATTGGGACTACTTCACAGACTGTAGGGGTCCAATATAGTACCACTGTCGGGACACAGGGGAGTGCATCTACGAGCCCTATTCCAACTTCGGGGGAGGATCGGGAGGTATGGGTAGTTCTAGTTCTAGTGGTTTGGGTGGTTTTGGAGGTAGAGGAAACCAAGGAGGTTATGGGTCGGTGCTCAAGGCCCACAACGAACCCTAGAACATTTATATGGAGATGTCTCTTCATCTTCTAGAGTACATAGGTATTGAGGATGCTACTAAACATATTCATATGTTTGAAATATTGTGGCATGTGAAAGGTATCATGGCTTTTGAGTGCAAGGCAAGTCAATTTGCTACTATATGTTACAGCGCGTGCCCACAGCTGGTATAGGAAATTTGATCCCAATCAAACTTGTATTGATTATGTAGCATTGAAAGATGCTTTCTTAAAAGAGTTCCATATCCCAGAGTTTGAGCAGAAGAGTATAAGCACACTTAAGGATATAAAGAAAGGCACTACTAAAAGTGTACGTGAGTATGATGCCCATTTTAAAACACTTTTATCCAAACTCTCCTATGATATACATGCAAGTCAGCATGCACAATGGTTTTTTGGGGATTGATTACTCCATTTTGAAGGGCATTGTCACATAAGACTTATACCGACCCACACGAAGCATTGGAAGCAGCTCTACATGTTGAGGTAGTTGGGAGTATTAACACTAGAGTTAGTCCATTCTTGGAGGCTCAAATAGTAGCTATGGTGAAACAGTTAGAGAAATTATTAGCAAACTCAGCTCATGAGATGTGCTCAGGAATCTAGTGTATAGATTATGAAGTGGAAGGCCACACCAAGGATAGTTGCCCTCACAGATCTATACGTTCACTATTGTTAGACTGTGAGATTTTCCATTTGAATCATGATGCTAGTCACTGCCCCTTACTACAACACGTGATCAGGAAGAATGTATCCTCTTTTTGTAAAATTTGTAGGTCCACAACCCATAATACTAAAGATTGTAGATTAATTGGCTAGATCCATGATGTCATTGATATTGGGGTACAACAGGTGAGTGTGGATGATAGTTCTAAAGGAAAGAATGAGCATCAGGATAGGGATTATAATCAAGCGCGCTATGACAGGAACAACGGAAGATTTGAAGGAGGTCGTGGAAGAGGACAGGGATATTGAGGTGGATATGGAGGACGAGGCCGAGGTGGCGAAAGAGGTGAATTCCCTCGAGGAACTTGCTATACATGCGGCTCACTGACCATTATAGCTGCAAATTCCCATAGAATATTTCCTATTCATTTTGTGGAAAGGTGCATAGTTATAAAGAGTGTCTAGAATTTTATGAGCTTCTCGGTAAGTAGCACAAGGAAGAAAATAAAGGTACAGGAATGGTTAGAATCTAGCGCGTGGTAGAGAATCAGTGGATGCCCAAGTTAACACCAAAACCACGAGGCGAATAGATCAAGAGATAACCACATGAGATGAGATGGCACACGTTAAAGAGGTATTACAAATGGTGTTTGACAATCACTAGGGAGAAGGTTTTGCATGCTAGGTATCCAAATCCAACTCATCAAAAAGAAGTCTATCAGGAAACTATGGAGGTCCTTAGAAGCCTTCAAGGTGAAATACAATGTTTAAAAGAGCAGTCTCGGAAGTTAGAGCATAAGGATACAGAAAAGGCCCCATCTGATATTGATGACATCAGAGAGGTATGTAGAAGGTTGCGCCAGGAGAATATTATTCCTTTATTGGGAAAGTGGTTGAAGGGGAATACTCCATGCACGAGAACTAAGACTGGAAGAAAAATACTCCATGCAAATCTCCCCCTGATAGCATGGACTACGACAAGGAGATCACTTTGAATGATGTTGTAGATGGTTGGTTGTTGAGCAATATTTTGATTGACACAGGTGCGGAAGTGAATGTACTTACATTGGATACATGGGTTCAAATGGGGAGACCTCTATTACAACCATCTTCTAATGTATTGTTCATGGCAAACAGAACAAAAGCTACTCCCATAGGATTTTTGAAGGATGCATCTATCACTATACAAGGGGCCAAGTTCACAAGATACTTCGAAGTGTTAGCACTTGTCGAAGTAGATAGCTTCCCAGCTTTGCTTGGGTGCCCTTGGTGTTATGAAAACAATGCTGATTTGAGGTTTAACAAGGGGTATATCAGCTTCGAGAACAAGGAGGAAAGGGTCATAATACCATTGACGGATGGGAAATCCATACCATATGTGGAACCTTTGAGTGAAGAGGACTTGAATAGAATTTATATACGTGTTATTCGGGACCCAGAGGTCAATGAGTCATCTAGGAAAGTAATTCTTCATTGGGAAGATTCTCAATCAATCGCGATACTACCAAGATTGCTTATGATTATTGGGCTCATGGTACTTATGAACTAGTGGGGCACGAAGTTAAGTGCATGATTTCTTGTAAAAAGGGTTTTCACTCTGTCTGATGTATTGGTCACTTAGTACCCCAATATACTAGATCCGAAGATCTGGCTGGATTCTTACAGACCATGGAGGCAAACTAGTATACCAAATTAAAAGACAAGATATGCTTTGTCATATACTTTGCACAAGACAACAATGCGTTGGTGGGTGGTTCATAGGGATAATCTCTTGGAATGGGGAGAGATTGGGACCACCTTATCAACCAGGTGTTCAAGAAGTAATGCACCTACAAATATTTTCTGTTATCATGGTGATCAACTTTGTTCAAAGATCATATCTAGCAGTGTGAGAGACTCTAGACAGAGGGACAAGAAGTATTACTACCTTCACTTTGGGTGCACCAGCTTTATTCTACTCTACAAGGTTACGCGTGTGCTTGGTATGTATATGCTGAATTACATCACGACACTGGCAATTGGTATAAATTGACTGCAGGGATGATCTGAACTTTTGATTTCTTTTCATCTACACCACATGTGAATAAGGATTTAAGCTTTATCAAGCACTTAACTATGGGAGACAAGGGGAAAGCGGAAGAACTTATTCAATAATTATTTGGTGAGATAGAAATAGGGGTGCATTTTGAGGAAGAAGTAGATGATACCATACTACTTGAGTGCGCTTCTCTAGAAAAAAACAAGGGGAAGTTGGTTTACATAATTGATGATGAGGAAGTTGAGCACTTAGAAGTTGATCACCACATGGAGCATGTGAAGTGTTAGCCGTGCTGAGATGTAGATACACATGCATATCATGAACCTATGAAGACAACAAAGGTAAATATTGGCACAGAAGCTGAACCTAAGGAAGTGATAATTAGGGATTACTGGTCAGAATCAAAAGTGGAAAAGATCATAGGGTTACTTCGAGACTATGAGGAATTATTCCCAAGAGGATACCATGAACTTAAAGGCATGCATAAATCACTTGGAGAAATGAAGATAAATCTTAAGGAAGGTTTGCACCCTGTTAGGAAGGACCTTATCGAAGGAATCCCAATTTGCGTGAGAAAGTAAAGGAGGAAATTGACAATATGTTGAAATCTGGGATCATTCAACCATTGGATGAGTCAAAATGGGTTAGTCCTATGGTGATAAGTATAAAAAGGATGGTAGGATTCAAATTTGTGTTTATTATAGAGAGTTGAATGTAGCATGTGTTACAGATCCTTTCCCTACGCCATTCACAGAGGAAATATTAGGAGTGGCTGGGCGCAAGATATATTCATTTACAGATGGGTTCTCAGGGTATCATCAGGTTAGGATTGCCTCGAAAGACCAAGAAAAGACCACCTTCACTACTGAATGGGGAAGATTTTCCTATACTATGATGCCCTTTGGATTAAAGAATGCACCTACAGTATTTTCAAGGATAGTGGTACAAGCATTCAAGGATTTTATTCACAACTTCTTGCAGTTTATCTTGATGATTGGACCATTTATGGGCTAATTAAGGATCATTGTGACAATCTGTGCTTAATGTTTGAAAGATGTAGACAGTTGAGTATCTTGTTGAATATCAAGAAGTGCATCTTTACTACTCCCTTTGGCATACTTTTAGGACACATAATCTGCAAGGAAGGGTTGCTAGTCGATCCAGCTAAAGTTGCGGTCATTTTAGGCTTGAAAGCACCCACCAGTCAGAGTGAGGTGCATAGATTTTTGGGTCATACAGGGTATTACATGAAGTTTATAAAAGGGTATGCCAAATTTTCTGCACCCTTGGAATAATTTCTCAAGGGAAAGGTACATTCTATTGGGGGGAGTTGCAGCAACGTGCGTTTGAGATACTGAAGAAGAAACTTAATACCACGCCTATATTGTGCTTTCCTTCATGGGATAAACCTTTTCATGTTCACGTCGATGCCTTTGGCATGGCCATTAGTGCTATCTTAGCTCAACCTAGAGAAGGTATAGTTGATCATCCCATTTTTTTTTCTAGTAGGAAGTTGACCCCGTAGAAACGTAATTATACCACTACAGCACGAAGCTTTGTCCATGATATATGCCTTGCACAAGTTTTGACAGTATCTATTAGCCACACCTTTTGTGTTTTATACAGATCATATGGCATTGAATTATTTGGTGAACAAGCCCATCTTACAAGGAACATATGTATATGGATGCTCTTATTTCAAGAGTTTGACTTTACAGTTGTGGTAAAACCAAGGAAAAGTAATTCTAGACCGGATCACTTGTCTAGAGTTCAATCAGGTGAAGAAGCCCAAACAATAGAAGAGACCATGCCTGATGCATAGTTATATAGGTTACAATGCATGCCAATGGAATTAGAGGACATTTTTATCTTCCTAAGGATGGGGATGGCACCAGAAGGCATGAGGTCCTTGGAGAAAAAGTAACTTGCTATACGCGCGGCACCATTCATGTTAATCAGTGGTGACTTATACAAGTTAGGAAAAGATGAGGTGTTATTTCATTGTGTATTAGAGCATGAACAAAAGGATATAATGGAGGAATCCCATGGTGGTATTGCAGGTGGCCACTATGTAGGTGATGCTACAGTGTGAAAGATCCTACTTGCTGGTTTGTGGTGGGAAATGTTGTATAAGGATTGTAAGCAGTATTGTAAGGCATGTGACCATTGTCAGCATCTAGGTTAACCAGGACAGAGGGATGAGATGCCTTTACGACCAATTCCAAGAGCGAGAACCCTTTGAGAAATGGGTGATAGACTTTGTAGGGCCTATTTCACCAGCTGCGTGTAGGACTGGTTTGTGTTATACCATTACTTGTAGAGATTATCTTACGTGATGGGCGAAGTAGCTTCTATAAAGGACTGTAAAATGGCTACGGTAGTAAGGTTCTTACGGGAAAATGTTCTTACCAAGTATGGTTGTCCTTTAAGTTTAACCAGTGATAGGGGCACCCATTTTTTAAATGAGACAATTCGAATTCTATTAGATGAGTTTATGTTTGCCCACCACAAGACTACACCCTATCACCCTCAGGAAAATGGAATTGCTAAGGCTTTTAAGAAGATTTTGAGCCACACATTAACCAAGCTTTTTGATGTGGGATGATAAGATAGGGATGAAAAAGTATCTGTTGTTCTTTGGGCCTACTGAACAACATATAAGAGATTGAACAAAGCCACACCTTTTCAGTTGGTGTTTAGTGCAGAAGTTGTTCTTCCTATAGAATTTATGTTACCTTCTTTGCGCATTGTGCGTGCTAGAGTTCTTACCGATGAGCAAGCTTTGGAAGAATGGATTGAGAACATGGTTCAACTAGATGATCATTGGGCCATAGCACGATGGAGTCAGAAATAGGAGAAAGCGTGCCAGAAATCATGGCACGATAGGCATATCAGGGATAAGAAACTTGCAGACAGACAAATGGTACTTCGTATGACTCTAAGTTTTTGTGCCATCTAGGGAAGCTCAAGGTGCATTGGTTGGGGTCATATGTTATAACTCACATACTTGAGGTAAGTGCTTACTAGTTAGAAGTAATTGATGGAACACGGCTACCCAGTTACTTTAACAGGAGTAGGTTGAAGCCCTACTATAAATAAGTCTTCTTGGTGTTTCTAATAAGGTAGTGTTGCTAAATAGATTAGGTTTCCCTTCCTACATTTCCTTAATGTGTTTCTTTCATCATCGCTATGATTTGTCAATTTAGTTCTTGTTTTTGTGTAATAAGCGCGCTTGCGCGCATGAAGCTAACTACAATATGAAGCATGTTGATGTGTAGAGGACTACACATACTTTTAGTATGGGGTGGATTGTTGGTGACTTTCATGTATAATGTTGTGAAGATTGGAAGGTATAATGTTGCGGATGTTGAGGAAGTAAGCTGCTAAAGGTGATTTACAAAGGATTACTTCTCAAAAGTAACCAAGGATGGAGATGAATAAAGGAAAAGTATAACGTGAGGTAAGCGGAAGCCGTGATAACTACTAAGAGAAGGTGCAGTGACGAGGTACTCAGGTGCTAGAGTGTGCGCTAAAGAGAAGTCTATGACCAGAAGGTAGGAAGGTGCGCTAGAAGGTTATAGTTGTGGCATGAAGATGTACCACGTGGAAATAACAAAATTGATCAAATAAATGAGAAATATTTGGTAGGTGGAGGATCAATTAATGCATAAAAAATTGAAAATCTATATAAGGACGGGATGTGAATTCATTTCTACCCTTGCAACTACAAGAATTCAACGAAGAGCTAAGTGTGAAGAGTTGAGTAAGTGATTCAAGGTGTGAAGAGGGTGAAACCAAGTGTGAAAGGTAGATCTGTGTATTGGAGAATCTTGTATCCCCGTAGGAGAAGGGTTTGAATGAAGTAGATTGACAAAGTAGAGCTAGGGCACATGATTTTGTGATTACAATTTAGGGCACGATTGAATCGAGTTAGGGTTTGAAGTAAACCATTAAAGAGTTATAGAAGAAGGTGTAGAAACACAACACAAAGGGAAGAATGGCTCCAAAGAAGGAAGCAACAACAACAAAAGGAAAGAAGAAGGTAGTAGTAGAAGAGGAGGAAGAGATGACTCCACGAGACCAATTTTTCGAGATATAGTACCTCAAGAGGTAATTATGGGTCAGGAATGGGATTCCCACATACGACAGAGAAAAATAAGTGAGTACAACCATCAAACCAAGGACAATCAGAAGAATTTGGATGATTTACTTAACTCCCGAACAGACAGAAAACTAGTGATGGGATGTCAATATATGATGACACAGGGAGAAGTTATTGAAAAGGATTGGTGTTTACCAATTATATGAGCTCCCATACTTCGGGAAATATGCACCATTATACAGGTGGTTGATGAGCCGAGTCCATGAGGACTTCTTCTATTTTGCAGGGTGAAGGGTAAGACTAACACCCATTTTAATTGCCACGGTAACAGGTTTG
Source organism: Taxus wallichiana var. yunnanensis (assembly GCA_018340775.1). Taxonomy (NCBI): domain Eukaryota; kingdom Viridiplantae; phylum Streptophyta; class Pinopsida; order Cupressales; family Taxaceae; genus Taxus; species Taxus wallichiana. Next base: position 294,098,628 of record CM031234.1, on the reverse strand, counting down.
AAGGTGACAGGTGAGGACATCAAAAATGACCTAACTAACAAGGTTTCCATATTAGAAACACACAAAGCACTAGGATACTAGAAAGGACCGCGTGGAATGGACATCGATAAATTACATGATTCTCTGGTAGTAAAAGCAAAGAGCATACCTAGTTACAAAATTGAATGACCAAGATTGTTGGTCACAAGTAAACTCAATGTGGTTGTATGTGGCAAAGCGCATGTTAGAAGGGGTTATTTACAAAAATTTTGGATTTATTGTAGAAAAAATAGTAGAGGAAGCGTGCACAGGAAGTAAGATAAGTTTTGGTTTTTTCCTAGTTTCTTTAGTATTCATAGAGATTGGAGTACCGAATGACTCGAAAGAAAATATATGGGAATACCCCATAAATAACAAGTCTCCAGCTAAAAAAATTCAGCAAGTATCTATGCAAGGGGTCTCTGATAGACGAGGTAAAGGAGAGAATGGAGATGTGGTATGATAGGCTCTACATGGATTTTGAAGAGGAGTGGCACATACCAAAGGAGTTGCCCTCGGTATTGGGGAAGCAGGCTCAATTTTCTATTTACTAGCACTTTTTTATTATGCATTTTCCAATGGTGGATGGATCATGGAGCCCCTAGTGCAAACTATCATACATGTTCACAACATGGTATTTCCAAGCTTCCATTCATCAATTCACTGATACAAGGAGGTTAGTGTTTAATGCAAACAAGGTGGATTGCAAATACCACACCTTGTGAAAGAAGTATGGATATCTGGGGAAGAATGCTTACAACAAGAGTATTATCTCAGAGATTTTGAATATCAAACTAGAAACACTTGTTGTTGGGGATATGGGGCCGTGCTCATATATCTCCAACTTAAACCAAAGATGGAAAATAATAAGTATGTAGAGAATGATTTCACGCTCCCAGGACCACCAAAGGGGAAGCATACTATGGAAAACATCCTAGCACCTAGGCCTTCTAAACCCATGCAGGATGATGAGGAAGAGGATGAAGAGCATGAGGATAATGGTGGTTTGGTGCATATGAGGAGGAGGAGGAGCACGTGACAGATTCACAAGGAGAAGAAAATACTGAGGTAGCGCAGGTGACCAAAGGTTTAGAAAGGTGTTCAAGCACACAAGGTCACAAGGAGAAGCCCAACAGACAACAAGGAAGTCACCATGACTCTCACCGGTAGAGGAACCTAAGGAGAAGAAGAAAAGAAGAAATCTCAAGCTAGATGAAGAAGCGGAAGAGTTTGAGGAGAAAGCACTTCCATCTCCAATCCATCATAGGGTAGAAGAGGAGCCTCAGAACGATGAGGAGGAAAAACTGAGTGGAGAGGAAGAAAGGGAGCAATCAAAAGCTACACAAGGCAAGGATGAGGATACAACCAAGGTATTCCTAACCTTGATGCCACCATTCCAAAAGGGCCAAGGTCCCGTTGGACAAGTGAGGACGTGAGGGTACAAACAATGGGGTATGCAGAAGACCAGGAGAAGATTGTTCACGCTTGGTTCTAGAGCACCGTTGTGTAAAAGTTTATTCAGATGGGCACTTATGGATGAGAATAAGGTGACATTATGAACATGAAAGAAACTTTCATGGTTGATGCATACGCATATGGATGAACTAGATTTTGATGTCTGTGAAGAATCATGTGTGTATAGATGATTGAAGAAGACACCAGAATCATGACACATGACAATTAAACCAACTGTTATGACAGATGAGCAGGTAGCAATGCCTTGGTGAAATTATCTGCTAAGGTAGCTATAAGAAACATTGACAAATATACTACAATTAAAGCACTGACAGAGGAGCTAAAGGTGAATAATGTGGAAATAATGCGTTTAATACAAGAGAGGGATCTAAGAAAAAGGAAATATGAGAATTTTGTTATTATGGCAGAGGAAATTGGAGATGATGTACTAAAGGTACGCCCGCATTTGGAATCACAAGTACTAAAATAATTTCCTTCATGATGCACTACGTAAAGACAATGATAAAATTAGTATTGGAGGATGAAAAGGTGCATATACCAGAGCAGCCCAAGGATCCAGTAGAAGAGGTAGAAAAAGCACAGGCTACAGTAGCAAGGAAGATTACTACATATGAGGGCCTACTACAAGCACTCTAAGAGGATCTGAAGAAAGCTGATCATGCCTTAATGATATGCACAGCTCCAGATGTGCTAATAAGGGTAAAAACACTGGCAGAAGACAATGAGGTGCAAAAGGCCATGAAGGATGACACACTAGGCCGCGCTGAATGACTAACTATGGTGAAGCAGAAGTGTGAGGCATTGGCCATGGCATAGGCACTGCATAAAGAAAGGTTAGATGAACTTGGAAATCTCATTGCTCGAGAAGATCTTTGGAAGAGATGCATATAGCTATGTCAAGCATAATGATTGTAATCTAGAATGAGCAAGGAGAACTAACTCAAGATGAGCTAGAATCTATCATTTTGGATGTTCCAGAGAAAGTAGGAAAGGCATTAATAGAGTGGGAGAACTTGGAAGAAGACACAAATGAGGAGTATCTATAGATGATACTTTAGATAGAAATGGAGGAGCTTGAAGCCTGAATAATTCTTTGATTCTTTAATTCTTTTCTATTCTTTATGTAAAATTCATTCATATTCTATATTTCAAATATTCTTTACTCATTTGTGGACATCACCATTATCGGGGTGATAATGAGATTGAAGATTGAGAAATAGGGGTAAAAGCCCGATTAGTTTTATTAATCTCAATCAACCAAACTTACAGAGAATGGGCTGCAATATTTATAGATATTGCACAACCAAATACAAACAGGAGACTAAGTTGCATAGGTGCAACTATATTCCCAATTACATTAGCTTCCAATAACATCTGGGAAGCAACAATTGAATAAAAACAAATATACTGTTAAAACAATATAACAGCTCCTGAAATATTCAAATATAAAACAAAAGGATGGTTATAATTAAATATAACCAAAAAACAATAATTAATAAACTTATTAATTATGGAATGAATAATTAATTAATATGATAGTATTTTTATCCTAACATTCCCCCCCTTAATTGTGCATTGTCTAAAGAGATGAGGAGAGGAACTCTCTGAACAACTCGAACTTGTCACGTGCAAGTGACTTTGTGAAAATATCTACTCGTTGTTCAGCAGTTGGACAAAATTGAAGTTGGATGTTGTGCTTCAACACATGTTCACATATGAAATGAACTTGAACCTCAATGTGCTTTGTTCTCTCATGAAAAACTAGATTGTGAACAAGTTTGAGAACAACTTCATTATCAACATACATGGTAGTAGGTTTGTCTTGTGGTATTCCAATTCCTTCCAATATGTGACGTAGACAAATCGCTTCACAGACAACTTCTCCTGCAGAATGATACTCAGCTTATGTGGAAGAGTGAGAAACAAAGTGTTGTTTCTTACTTCCCCATGATATTTTTCCAGATCCCATAAAGAATACAAATCCAGAAGTGGATTTTCTATCATAAATGTTACCTGCATGATCTGAATCTGAATATCCAGTCAAGAAGAAGTTTTTGTTCTTCTTGTATTCTAGACCAAGATCCACTGATCCTTTGAGATATCTCAAAATGCACTTTGTTGCTTTCCAATGACAAACTTTGGGTTCTTACATGAACCTAGATAGATAACTTACTGCAAAGCTGATATCTAGTCTAGTGTAGGTCATGTAAATGAGACTCCCAATCAACTGTCGATAGAGAGTGGCACTTACCTCAGGAGATGGATCTGAACGAGATAACTGCAATCTGTTCTCCATGGGTGTAGCAATCAGTGTGTAATCCATCATCCTAAACTTCTCAAGCGTAGTCTTGGTATATTTCATTTGAGAAACAAAAATGTGATTCTCTTTCTGCCAGACTTCTAATCCAAGACAATAATGCATCATCTTGAGATCGGTCATGTCGAACGATCGATTAAGATCTTTCTTCATTGCATCGATCATCTTCACTAAACTACTAGTGATGACTAGATCGTCAACATAGACAATAACAATCACCATCTCCCCCTTGATTTTTGAGGTAGAGATTGGGATCATATGGATTTCTAACAAATCCATGTTGTACGAGATGCTCATCAATCTTGATGTACCATGCCCAAGATGCCTATTTGAGCCCATACAGAGATTTCCTAAGTCTGCGTACCTTTGCTTCTTGACCAGGTACATCATATCCCTTAGGTTGAGTCATGTAGACTTCTTGTAAATCTCCATTTAGGAAGGAAATTTTTACGTCCATTTGGTCAACTTTCCATCCAAACTGAGCAGCTAGAGCAAAGATCATCCTAATCATTTTGATCTTAGCTGTGGGAGAAAATGTCTCCTCATAGTCAATGCCTTCTTTTTGTGCGTACCCCTTTGCTACAAGTCTTGCTTTGTACTTATCCACTGTCCCATCTACTTTGTTCTTAGTTTTGAATATCCATCTGCATCCAATGGGTTTCTTCCCTGGTGGAAGATCGAAAATCTACCAAGTGTTATTCTTCATCACCGATTGATATTTAGAATCCATGGCATCTTTATAAGCTTTTGATTGTAGGGCTTCCCGGATTATAGAGGGCTCATCAAAGAAAATTTAACTTCTTCTCTTGCTTTACTTTGCGAGTATGTGGTCCAGGGGTGGATGTATCCGGTGGAGCATCCAATCTTGCATCTCGTAATGTACTTGTACACCATTTAGGCATACTCTAAACTGTTCCCATGGGTCATGGTTCTATCTGATCAACACCATCGTCCCCATCATCACTTTCATCTTTTAAGGGAACATCAGCTTCAATTTTTATAACAGGAAAAATATACATCTTGTGAGTTCGAGGAGTCTCTACTTCCTTCTTCTCGAAAAACTCAACATCTCTACTAGTGTAGACTTTTCTAGTCTTAGGATCCATCAATCTATACCCAAGAGTCTCTTCACTATACCCAATGAAGATGATTTTTGTGACTTTGTGTCCAATTTATTTCTATTCTGTTTGGGTATGTGCATGCTTGCTTTGCACCTGAATACTCTGAGGTGTGCAATGGATGGTTTCCTTTTTTACCATGCTTCTTGTGGTGTTATTCCATCAAGAGTAGTTGTGGGCACTCTGTTCAACAAATACACTATTTTCTTTGCTACTTCTGCCCAAAATGTCTTTGCAAGTCTAGAATCATCAATCATGCATCGCACCATTTCCATGATGGTATGATTTCTTCTCTCAACAACACCATTTTCTCGGTGTGTGTGGAGGAGGCATTTATCGACGAATCCCGTGAGTTTGTAGGTAGTCTCTGAACTCATCATTGGTGAATTCCCCCTCGATCTAAGTGGAGAGTTCTGATGTGATGACCAGTTTCTTTCTCAATTGCTACTTTGAACTTTTTGAAGGTTTCAAATGCTTCACTTTTCTTGTGAAGACAGAAAATCCACATTTTCCATGAATAGTTGTCAACACAAAGCATGAAGTACTGGAACCTAGTATGACTTGGCTGCAGTGGACCACAAAGATCGTATGAACTAGGTCAAGTTTACCATGAGCTCGAAATGTACTCCTCTAGAATGAAACTCTGTGTTGTTTTCCTACTAGGCAGTGAGGACACTTGTCTGTATCCTTCTGAAGAGATGGTAGCCCATGTACCATATTACACCAGCGAAGTGTTTCAAGATATTTGAAACTTACATGAACAAATCTCGATGCCACAACTGTGCTGAGGTGGAGTTTTTAGCTATAAGTGCTTGATCATCTTTGTGAACAAAATCAAGTTGGAACATGCATCCCACATTGGAGGCTTTTGCAATTATTTTCGAGCCTCTTGATTTATCTCGAATCAAACACGTTTTCTTTTCCTGGATTGACTATCAAAGTCAATTTTCAGGTTGTGATCTAGGAGTTGACTAACTGAAAGAAGATTCTTTGTCAACCTAGGGACATATAGGACATCTGATAGTCTGCATTTGCATGAACCAAGGGGTAGAGAAATGTTCCCAATCCCTTGAACTATATATGAAGAATCATCTCCCAATGAAACATGATTTTTTGATGGCGTGTCCCTCATTGAAATAAACCAGTCTCTATGGCTGGTCATGTGTCGATTGGCTCTCGAATCAACATACCAGACATCACTAGATGATGTGGATGGTTCACTTGAGCAAGCAGTGAACAAGAAGTCTTCATTGTCTGACTGGTCTTGTTGCTCAACAATATTACCTTGCTGGTAGGGTCTTCTTTTCCCCTTTTTTTCCCGTAATTGTTGTTAGAATGTCCCTTGTAAGATTGTTGTTGTTGTGATCCAGAGTTTCTGGATGAACCTTTCTTGTAAGTGTTATACCAACAATATTTTAAGTCATGTCCTCTTTTACAGATAGGACATTGCTTCTTCGTTGATTTTCCCCTGTGAAACTAATTCTGATGTTGGGACTTCTTATAGGAATTAGGTTTTCCTTTACCTTTTCCTTTCCATTTTTGATGTGAAGACAATGCCTTCTCCTCTTCATCATCCTTATTGTGCATTGCTTCCTCTTATTGCAGTAGGTTTACCAGTTTGTCAAAACCAACTGTCATATCTATCACGTTTAGTGTTGTGACAAAAATGCAGTAAGAAGAGGGGAGTGCTCTCAGAAAAATGGGAATGAGAGCATCATCTGTGACTGGTTCCCCAGGGCTAAAAGTGAAGCCCTCAATTCTGCAACTCTTCTTAAGAAAGCTTCAATTTTCTCATTCTGCTTGAACTTTAGTGTATGTAACTGACTCTATAAATTTAGTATGACATTCTTGTTCTTGGCCTCGTATACTATGCTCAATTTATCCCATGCTTCTTTTTCTGTTTTGGCATCTCAAATGTGGGGTTACACATCATCGGACACTCCAAACAAGATGATGAGTTTGGCCTTCTGATCTGCTTTATCAAACCGCCACCGTTGTTGTCTTTGTATCGTGGTTGATCTCGGTCAAAGTACCATTCACAATGACTGATTTCTTCAAACTCAAGTTGTGATTTTATTTTTGTCTTCCATGCAAGATAGTTGCTTTCTCTAAGCAATTGTGAATCCGGAAGAAAAATTTGGGGGCATTGTGCCCATTTTGCAGAGATCACTAACAAGGTTTGGCTCTTATCACTTTAGGTATTAGTTCTCCCAATCTATATACCGTCACCCGATATACCGAACCTCTCTATATACACGCCCTTCCGATATACCCGTCGGACGTGGAAGAATCTCGCCCTTTCTATATACCCAAATGGTACAGTATGTGAAAGAGGTGTTAAGGTACGTGAAAGAATTCAATACGTGGTACCAAGACAAGATCTTGATGGGGTCTCAAGTGCGATTATTGACACTAGCTCAACGAAATATCCTCATACGCATGCGTAACTTCTCTATATACTTGGATAATTTCTCATTCCGGATTTATGTCGTGCAATCGTCACGAGATGGATGGGATGGTTCATAGTGTGTGCACCGTGTGACCTTATTACTCCTCGTCAATTTATAGGGACGATGCCTAGATTATGTTGTTACAAATGCTATATTAGGCATTAAGTGTAGTAGTAGTTCAGAACGGCTTTACCCGTAAGCGCTTCCCAGAGGCACCGTATATACCGAACGCTGCGAATGAGATCTAGGATATCGTGAGTGTTACAGAACCAAATTTTTTATTGTTTTTTATTACAATTCTGCCCATTTCTGAGTAGTTAAAAAGTTTGCAGTTGACTATGGCAACCTGCAAATTAGTACAATATACAACAGTATACAATTTACATTCAAAAACTGGAAAATTTGAATGGTAGGCAAAAAAATTGTTTCATGGGCCCTGGTGGCCTCCTGAGCCCAATACAACCCAAAATGCTAAAAATTGCAAAAAAAACAGCTGAAAATGCAATTTTTAGATGGGTCTCTTTTTTTTAAAAATGTCCAAAATGAAAAACTAGGCCGAATGGGAGAAAAAAAAATTACACCAAATTAGGGATTTCTCCGCTAAATTTAGTTAGTTATAACTAAATTCAAAATTTCTGCTAAATTTGGCGGTTCCACCAAAAAATCCACCAAATTTGAAAAGCAGGTTGGGGGTGGGATTTGAACCATGCACCTCCCACTTCTAGAGCTTTCCCTCTATCCAACTTGGCCACTTAAGGGCGCTTGATGTAGGAATGAACAAACTTGTATTTGAAGTATATGAAACACCTTTGAAAATGCGACTGAATGAAGGATCCACGTGTCTCGCAACTAGTATGAGGTGATTTTAGGGTTATTTTTTTGCTAAAAAACTGGATCTGAAGCATCTACGACGCTTTATCTCCTTTTTCTTTGTTTTATTCTCCTTTGGCCACCGCTTTTCCCTTATTTCTCACCATTTTTTTAATTTTTGTTTGCTTGCAATTTGTTTTTTTTATAGGTCGTGATTGATATATTTGTTGTTCCTTTGTGTAGGTCTGAGTCCCTGAGAGACCACAGTGCCCGTGGAGGATAGACAAGGCGTGGAGGATAGAAAAGGAATAGATTTGCACTTGTATTTTTTTTATTTTCTTTGTTTGGCCGCCATTTTGTTAGTGCAGGTGCGTGGTGCGAGGGTGTAGGGGTCGTGGCTTTGGCTTTGGCTTTGTAATAGCTTAAACTTCTCGGCTTGCTTCACCACGCCAATCAAAAACCAATGTAGATCACTGCAAAACCTCTGAATTTGATAACAAACAGATAATATTATCTGTACAAAACCCCTGAATGAATTTTTTTTTAATAATGTATATACCTGTAACAAATTTTGCCTGAGTGCTGAGTGCACCAGTGAAAAAAAAATTGTGTTCCAAACACCTGGAACGAACGGAAGGGTGTGAGGAGGCAGGGATGGGGCTGGGAGGCTGCAGGAGGTTGCACAGGCTCTCTGATGCTGCAAACACTTCTCCAAAACTCCTCTATCTCGTTGCTCTCTCTTTCCACACCTTCACTTCATATTTTTGCTCCGGTACCAAATGAAGATTGAGAAACAAGGGCGGAAGCCTGATTAGTTTTATTAATCTCAATCAACAAAACTTACAGAGAATGGGCTGTAATATTTATAGATATTGCACAACCAAATACAAACAGGAGACTAAGTTACACAGGTGCAACTATATTCCCAATTACATTAGCTTCCAATAACATCCGAGAAGAAACAATTGAATAAAAACAAATATATTGTTAAAACAATATAACAGCTCCTGAAATATTCAAATATAAAACAAAAGGATGGTTATAATTAAATATAACCAAAAAACAATAATTAATAAACTTATTAATTATGGAATGCATAATTAATTAGGATAATAATATTTTTATCCTAACAAAGATTAATGTGGGGTAATGTTGGTCGATAAAACACTTAGTAGAACTCACACACGAGTCCGCGTGGAAAAACAGGGAAGGGATCAAAGGCACAAAGGAATAGGGAGGAGTCGTGTGCGGAGGTGCAGAGTCAAACTTTCGGGACTTAGTCGATTTCGTAGATCAAATCTATTTTCAGATGCTAGCATGCAAAACACACAAAGCGATGTCGAGACTTGTGTGCCACGCTTTATCTATATTTCTAGGGTCGATCGAAACACTCTTGCATGGAAGTAATTGAAGAATAGATTCATCACTCTAGTTAATTGTAAGTGATCTATAGATAGCATACTTGCATGTATGGCTATAATTGTAGACGGACTTAACGTGGCTATTATTAGCGTGTGACCTATTTTTGGCATAGTTAGTGGTGAAGGGAAAGTTCCCCACCCTATATATATTAGATGAATCACCTAGTTGAAAACGGTGGTGTTGAAGGTTTAGATATTCATGAGTGCATGAGATTGTATAATTGTAGCAGAGATCCATACGTGCATGACTATTATTGTATCAATATTTTTTATTATCATCATGTTTACTATATGAAGAATATTGGCCAAACCAAAGTGTTTTCTATGTGTTATCATTGCATGTTATTGATTTCTTGATGACTTATACTTAAATGCATGCCTTTATAGATCTCAGTTCAAGTCTAACCGTGTAATGATGGATTAGTTTCTAAATATATGTCTTATCATTTCACCATCCTACCATCCTCGCTACAACAACCCTAAAGAGGGACTGGTACCTTGGCACGCTTTGGGTGAGCACCCACTTGTGTTGAGTGATGTGTCGGTAGCAACTAGGTGTTAACGAGAATTCTAAGCTACATCACATCTACCCTATCTCAATCTACCTTATTTTCAATTACCTACTTCATCTGCAGGTCTATTTGGTTATTTCCCGAGTATCCAAACCTCTCTACTTATCTAACTTATCTATATAGATGCCCAATATTTTCCCTGTTAGCTTCAATTTCCTTCAATCTAGCTCATTCACCGTTGACCGGATCGGTAGTTATCATCTTAATCATTAGATCCATAAATTTTACTACATCATTTATGTCCAAAATCATATCCGATATTTTTCATCATCTTAGCATCATCATTAGTCTCATGTCATCTTATGATTCCTTCGTATCTTCCCATTTTTTCCCTTGTTTTTTACTCATCATGTTTTTTTCATCGCTGACTATTTCCATCATCCACAGTGTCGTCGTCGACCTACTTAGCTTTGGTTTATTTTAGCATTTACTATAATCATATTTGCATATTTTCTTATCTAGTTAATCTCATCTTTCCTATCTCATTTCATACTCACTGCATATTATCATTATCATTTTATTCATATTTTATCAAAAAGTGGGTTGACATCCATCCTAGGAATTTTTCACTTCTTAGGACCGGCATTGTCAAGTAACCCACCATCCTATCTACTAATCCATTTTTATGTTGATTTTCTATTTTTTGTGCAGGTAATCAAGCTCACTACGAGGAGGATCTTTTGCACCCATATCCATCATCATCTCATCTAGAGGTAGCCTTAAACCCTCTCATTATTAGATTTACTTATTTTCTTTATTACCATTTCACTAATCAAACAAGAACAAGAAATTAGGTCAATAAAAGAAGTCCCTTAGGTTAAATCCATTAAACCTTTTAAGAAGGAAAATTATTCTTTACTCACATATTTGATAAATGGTCTAAGTCCTCATCACCTTTTTTAGATATCAAATATAAATATGGACTTAATAATAAATATTTTGAATCCCTTATTGAAATACAAATGGAATTTATAAAGTATCCCTCCATAAAATTAGACTTAAAGCCACTCCCCAATTGTGGATAGATTTGAATTGTAATGTATCTACTCCATTTATCTAGCATAAACATTTTCTAGGTTACCAATGGCTCTCTCCCAAGGTGAAACCAATGTAATTTCTTATAAAAATGAAACTAAACAATTTCTCTTTCATATGGAGTAAGATATTTCTCACTATGTAATATGACATGATTGAATCTTATATGTTAAATTTCATAATGCATTATTTATCAAGGTATTTTTGAATATAAAAATCAATGCGTATGTGTATCACTACTCCCGAATGTTATGGTTGTGGTCAAAATAAAATTCTTCATATCATCTTCATTGATACAAAGTTTTCTATGCTTCTATTTTCAACCAAAACTATATAACCTCTTGTCATGCATCTTGTTCGAAAATATGTTACTCCAATCGCCATATTATTTATTTAAAATAGTATTTAAATATACGTGTTTTAAGACAAAAGGTATTTAATTTAATTAGATTTTATGATATATCTCTTCAAATTTACAACATATGTGTGTTACAATGTTAATGAATAGTAGTAGGGAGTTCATCATCTTTCCCCGATATGACTTATTTTCTACATGAATTTGTTAAGGAAGTTGAAATTAATAATGAATTTAAGGTAGAATGAATATGTGAATGTAAAGAAACATATATTATTAGGACCAATGGTTTTAAATTTATATCCTCCCTTAATACCTTAACATGAATGATGGAATGACATATTAATGTTATAAAGATGATTAAATGACATATATGTTGAAGCATGTCATCCTGTGTAAATTAACTTATGTGGAGAATTTAGAATTCTAAATAAAGCCTAGCAATAATTCACTTTATGGACTTTTGAATTATATAGTTTTATTACAAATATTGATTATTATGATTTTAATATGAACTAATAAGTATAACCATATTATTTTGAATCAATGACATCTTTATTTATGATAATATCAATTATATCTCTAAAATATTGTGTGGTATTTCAAAGTAGAAGGTCGATAAAATTGGGTATTTATCTCGATATTGGGTCTCATCTCTAATGAAATGTACTACGTGTATTTAATTGAGATGTAACCGAGTATGGATCAAGTTGTTATTTTTCGTTGTTATGCAAGATTTTTTATTACATAAACAAAATGTCAAAAATAATGGACTTAAATCTACGTATCTCGAAATGGGTTATGTGTTACTATTGTATTCCTCAATAATTGAAAGAAATATTCAAAAACTTCGACTACGTAAAGGTATGTTTGCATCATCAAAGAGAATGGATTTTCTTCAATAGGTAATTTTGTACTTGAAAATGATTTTTTAGTCTTAGGTGGGCCTAATTATCTACATGCTTGTTTTAATGTTATTTGATAAAAAAAAATGGTACATATTTTAGTGTTTTCAAAATAATATGTTTAACATAGGAAGCAATAAGAGTAATAAATATAATTCATCCCTAAGAACTAAATAAAAATGTCAAATCACATAAAACAAATGATGTATACAATTTACCTACTCAACATCTACTTTGATTTCTTTTTGTTATGTCGAACCGTAACCTCCATCTCTATCCTCCATTCTCAATAGTATTCCTACCCTCCAAATTCTAATCCATGTGAGGTGTATCCTCAAGATATTATTCTTCATCTGAAGAATAATCATCTACATCTTCATAGGTATGCCCCCTCAGAAATGTTTTAGAATTGGTAACCCACCCTAGAGGGCATGCTACAACATTCATTCCCCTTGAGGAGTTGTCTCTTTTCTCCCTTCTCTTGTTAATAATTACTTTCCTCCTCTGGTAATGGCTACATTCCATCCTTTTGATAGTTTTCATCTACCAAAAGTTTTATTGTAAATCCCACAAAACCTCTTCTAAAATGGCCCAAAATTTTGCAACAAACAACTACAAAAATGGAAAAAAAAAATGTTTTAAAAACCCTACAAAAATGGCCCATAAATATGCCTCAAACCCTTGAAAAATGGCCCACAAATCTATAATAGCTACACAAGACAAAAAAACTCTTTTTGACAGATTATATAGACCAAAAAAGGAAAAAAATCTTTACACTATTCCACAAACAATTAATATTATTGAAAATTATTTTGGATGCCCAAAAAATATCCACATGCAATCGAAATGGGACATTCCATTTGATTTTGTTATTTAGGTTTTTTGTTGATTTTTTATTTTATGTGTAGTTGGGAAATTAGAAAATTTTCCCTAACATCACCCTAAAGTCACAACCATAAATTTGCTTTTAAATATTCCTAATATATATACCTTTAAGTTTCCCTAACATCCCATGTGGTTTTTAATGAAACTTATAGATTTTTTTAAAAAATGAATTAAATAGTGAAGTGTGATTGTTTTAATAACTAGAAATTATGTCTGCGTGGTGCAACGAAGATTTGGAAGGCATGTTGTTATATTATGGTTTTGTGCTAGGATGTTGCATTATGATTTCCTATTAGAGTGTCATGTTAGGGTGTCACATTGATTTTTCACATTAGAGTATCATGTCAATGTGTCACATTAGGTCATCATGCTAGTGTGTCATGTTAGGGTGTAATTTTAGTTCTTTTATAAGGTTTTGTGTTAAGGTGTTTTTGTAGACACTCAAATTTGGAAATCTATCCTTTGACAAAGTGCTAATCTTAACCTTGCATGCTTGTATGGAAAAATGCATTCTCCTCACTCTTTCTTAACACACCTTGATGAAACTTCATGTACTTACTTATATTTTTACACCTCTCTCGTTGATAGTTTCTAAACACTAAATACACAAAATGCATCTAGAAACATCCATTCTTATGCCCATAAATTCAAAAAAATCTCTCCTATCCAAAACTACCAGTCTTGGTCGAGTTGTGAAAATATACATACCAACCCTACTTGTATGGCTTTGGAGGTCGGCATGTTGTGCATTAATTATTTTAATTCCACCACATTCATATAAAAAACACACCCATTTGGTCATCCTTTCATGTCATAATACCCTTCAGAAGCATTATAAATGAGTAAATTATACCTCATTTAGAAACATGGATCTTTATGAACTCCTCATGCAAAATATACCACTAAAGGAACTCAAAGCTCTATAAACAAAAAAATAAGTCATGCACATCCATTAGGGAAGTACCCTCCACTAGTGTGGAGTATTCTTCTAGGTTGAGGAGTCTCCATTTTCATCATAAAAACATAAAAATTGACCCTTCCCAAGCGTTTGAGAAAGTGTGAAATTTAAGTAAGGAATTTTCAAAGCATGGTTATCAAATTATGATTACACTACAGTAGATATAACATGTTAGGAGAGAAACATGTGGTTTTAGGCCTCTCTCGGATTCATTCGTACATCGGTGGTGCATAGGGGAGCTAAAAACCAAACTAACTTTGTTTTGTGGGAACTCCTTCTTGCACTACAATGGTTTGAGGTTTTGAGCAGATTTTATAGAGTCATTCGAAAGGTGAGCAAAGAATACTAAAAAACAATGACAAACATTTCTAGATAAGAAAGTACTCAAAAAAAATTAGACCCATATTTCTTAAATTTCCAATACTATACAGAAGGTTAGATAATGTACAAATGTTATTGAATGAGTTTTACGGTTTTGACCAGGCTTAGTTTTAGGTCATAGTTTCATAGATGAAGCATTTCCATTTCTAGATTTTTTTGTTCCTACAATTAGATCACCCAAACTCCTCTAAATCCACATAAAATTAGCAAAGTGCAATCTCTCCCTTATGTTATGACATTTTTTAGGTAGGTAGTCACTTTGAAAAGTGTTATTCATATTTTTGAAATTAATGTTGGAAGTTAATTAAATCATAATAATCAGCTATTAAATTATTCATCCCTTTTATGTATGTTAAATAAAACATTATAAAATCAAAAAGGGTCACAACATTTAGTGAACTCTGACTTTTGATTGAACCATAATTTCCTAGGGATTATTCTTCTTACTTGGTTTCAAATATATCAAAAACTTAGGTTTTGTATTCAAATTCCATTCTAATTGCATCCTCTTTCTTGACCTCAAATTGATTTTTAAAATTATCCCCGTGGTCTCTCAATTGTCAGACCTTAATAAATTGATCTATATTCTTTTCTATCTAATTGGAGTTTCTTACATCATTATTTTCTTCCATCATGGCCCATGCTATAATTTCCCAAGTATCCTTATATCATCTAATCCAACGACACCCAAAAATGAGAGATACTCTCACAAAACTAGTGCATAAAATTAAGCTCCCTAATAATACAACACATTCCCATGTGAACTCAATATTGAGTCATATTTCATCTTCACCCATGAATAATTATGACACATTTTACGAGAGATATCTTACAGATCTATTCAAGATTTACAACATACTTTTTAAGATAAATTTCAAGCTAGGAATACTACAATTACATCTCTCAAAGATGAGATACAACATCTCAAGGATACTTCCAATTCATATATTAGTCCTCTTTCCATGCGTCATGATATTAATTAGACCAAATATGTGTAATTTCATACAATTTTCATGTCTACTACATGTTCTCATATAAGTGAGATTAAACTCCTACATAGAGACAATAATGTGTATGTTCCACATGATCAATCTTGAATACTAAGATAACCACAATTAAAGGCACCTATTTGGTTTTCCAATAATTATAAACAACATGATATCCTATATGAGTTACTAGATAAGAGGTTAATAAATTTATTACTATTAAGACCAAGATATTAATAAATTATATAACATATTAATTTAATCAACCAAACATTAAACATTTAACAAAGTAAAATGAAATAACACATTTACACATAACACCAAATATAACGTGGAAAACCCCAATGGGGTAAAAAACCAAAAATAATTTTCCATTAAATGAGAAACTATTAACCAGTCCAAAACTCCCTTCCTCACTTCATGCTCCATGTTTTTAACCCAGAGTAATTTGATACATCCGATTATGGCCCACAACTCATATTTAAATAACCCGAAGGGTTATAACTATTAAGTGATAGGGTACACCCGATTTAATAAATAATTAGTTATTAAATAACTAATAAACCTAATATAAATTTTATATTAAATAATAAATAATATAAACTATATTCTATATTATTTAATTATAAACTAAATATTATGAGCACTTAATATTATGTTCTAACACTCCCCCTTAATATTAAGTGGGGATCCATATGCCAACATTACATGTTTGTACAACATGATTTACAAATCCATAAACCATTAGAAAAGGTTTAGGCTAGCATATGTCTTTTGAAGGAATTATAACACCTTCATCATGCTCAACTTACCTTTTGGTACAAAAGGATTTGGAATCCATAAATCGAAGTATGATTTAGGATTTGTGAGACTACATCCCACCATTTCTCATGGAAAATTTCTTAAAACCTCATCTCTAGGAGAATTTTATAACACAAGGACCTCCTTTACAAATAGATGCAACACACTAAACTGTATACCATAAACTCTATCAGTTTACATAGATCATAAAAGATATTTTTACAATGTTTTATACTAAATCATAAGCATAAAGCGAAGTATTTAACAACCTTCCATCCATTAGGAGGTGACATTGTCATGCACACTCCCCCTCAATGGAAACTCTAAAAATCCAAGCATTGCATAAAACTTGTAGTATTTGACATCACAGAATGGCTTGTAAACATATCTGCAATATAATATTTAGTCTGGACTTATTGAAGATCTCTATCACCTCTTTAGTCTGGACTTCATCAAGATCTCTATCACCGTAGAGAACCTTATCTCAGATAACATACATATGAATTTCAATATTCTTTATTTTCTGATGTTGAACTAGATTCTTTAGCAAGAGCAATACAACTTTGACAACCACATAGAAGAGGAATACTTCATTTAGTTTCCATGTGTATCTCTTCCAACAGTCACTTCAGCCATGTGGCTTCTTCACTTCTTCCATTTCACTTCTATACTTAACCTCAATAGAAGAAATGGAGAATATTGGTTACTTTTTTTTGTTCCAAGTAATGATTCCTATACCAAAAAACTTGAACACATATCTAGTATATATAACACAACATTAGCATGGTTAGAGTCATAGTATCCATATTGACATCATAATAAGCATCAATATAAATCATTCTTGATTTTTCACTTGTAACCATTTGTAAAATTTAAACATTAGTTGTATAATAACTAACATAACAATATGCTTAACAACTAACCATGTTAAAATATGTTGAAAATTTTCAACATACTATTCTTGTAAAATATGTATTAGATGCAATCAGTATTGGACGTCTCCAATACAAACACAAGGGCATCCCCAAGTGTCATTTGATATGCATATAATAATATTTTAGTAATCACATACTAATAAATTTTAGAAATGTTTTATCAAAAACATATATATCTTCATTATCTTATTTTAAGGCTTGAAAAATGAGATAAAAATGATTAAGCTAAAATTTAAATACACAAGCTTAATATGATGTTATAGTAGCAGTAAATAAATGTAATAATGAAATACATAAATTAATCCAAGAAACTAAGCAATAAAAGTATGAAACCCTAAGTGCAAAGAGGGTTATAATATCCTTAGTTGATTCACAGAGGTTTATGAAATGTGTCGCTATGGAGCCTAGGTAAATAGAGATGGAAAACCATCATACAAGATCCTAGAAAATTGTTTCTTCGCCCGGAGTGCTGGATAGGGCGAGGGGCCCGTGTGGGTTCCTAGCTACTGATTCTAAATGCTTGGGTCTATGGAAATTCTTAGAAACCCTAATTTTTAGGTCACGAGATATTCACTTATGCTTTCCTTTTGTCACTATGGATTCACACAAAAATCATTGAGGTCACAATAAACCTACAATGAAGAATGACCTTGCAAAACCCTTAAAAAGACATCAAATCCTAAAAATTAAATATGTTGAATGAGGGAACAGATTATCCTCAGCCACCACAATGGTGGACTTAAAACTTAGCGTTGCGGTATATATTAGACCCAATGTAGTTATGTGTGTGTGTAATCATGACCTAGGTTTCTCTTGTGAGTGTCACACTTAAAATACTTGAGCTAGTAGTTAGATGTAGAATGTAAATAATGTGTGCATGTAAACAATAGACTCCCATCCTATGAAGTATGATGCAAATGAACCAACCTTTGTCCCTTGTGATGGATCTATATGGATGCAAGTGGAGATCTAGATGATTTTATGGATGCAACCTTAGGTGGTGATAATATATGCTTAGTGTTTGGTCCTTTATTATGATCACATAACTTTATATTTATATGATTTCCTTTCTTGAACTTCATAATTAACCCTAGAAATGTTGAATACCAAAAATATAAGATGATCAAATGGCTATAAATGAACAAAAAAGTGTGAGAAAATTTCAAAGAGGAAAGCGACGCCCAAATTGGAAGAGGACACCTAGAAATCGCATCTTTGTTGGCGGTGTTCGGGATGAAAAATGCCAAAGAGTAAAAAGACATAATGAGGAAGTAGAAGTGTAATACTAAGAGAAGTGATAGAAAGGTGGCCAAATACATGGGTTAATTAGTATGTTTCTTATTTAGGAATCACATGAATAGTAGTATGTAGTCAAGACTAGATAATTACCCAAAGTGCGTGATTTTGTGTCTACATTTTCCCCCACTTTATTTTTTTGATTAGAAATCTCACTAACATAAAGTAGATAGAGATTCATACATGATAACCATGTATATCAATGTTGTAACCATGTCGAGAGAATAGAAAAAGTGTGGAATGATACAAATGTGAAGCATGGATGCTAAGGAGGAGAAAGTGCAAAATGTGGTGATGAAAATGAACCTAGGGCTGAAACATATGTGTATATGTCATGATGTACCTATTATCAATGCCGATGTGTGTGATGTTTTTTGTTGGTGTTGTTGGTTTTGTTGACAACTACTTCCCATACAGACGGACCTAAAAAAGAGAAGCCAAAAAGTAGTCAAATACGTATGTATATGATCAAAATATGTAAAAAGTGTGTAAGTAAAGTATGTAAATGTTGAAAATGAAAAACTAGCATGTGCACCTAATCCATGATGAGAAAAAATGGTGTAGAAAGGATCCTAAAGATGATGTCGACGCATGAGTTTTTCGGGTGATCTCACGCTAGTGTAATGGAAGAAGTGTAGGGAGAACTATCTGGTGTCATCCGCTAACCTTTAACTACTTCCCATTGTGTAAAAAACCACTGCAGATGGTGTTTATGTGCTAAGGACTCTCTTCCCTATAAAATAAGTTATTAAAATTCCCATTACTAGAGGACTCTCCCTTTTCAAAAGCCTTTGTGACATGTCGAAGAACTGTGTAATTGTCCCCTAGTTACTTGTGCTCTAGGAAGGTGGTGGTGTAAATTAACTTGCAGCAATTAATATGTTGTTCATTAATCTACAATCATTTAATTATCAGACCTAGGGATGTAAACTTTCAATATTGCCAGTGTTGTATGCATAGTTACAAATGTTTGAGGAGTGTAAAGATAAATTGTTATTGCTACATTGGAAAATAAAAATGTTAGAAATGAACTAAACTACAACCGGAAGTAAATATTATGGCTATGGCAAAGCATGTAAAAACAAAATACATATAAAAAATTAAATTGCTGCAATTTTAATCATGTAATGAATTCAAGAAACAAACAAAAGGGGAGTATTAGAAAATCGCAAGTGGGCCCTTCCTTGGGTGTTAATCCCTCCTAAGGCATGTGTCTATAAAAAATTAACAGAACTTATATTCTTATTTCATCATCATGAGGATTACAAATGGAAGAAAGTTGCAAACTCTATATCTATGGGTCGATCTATCTTCTCTCTTACTATCCCCCTTACAACATTCATTTTTCCTTTTTATACCCTTCATTACAGTAAAGGCATGAAGAGATGGATTCATACTAGGAGTTACATATGGCTTAGTAAAATATCCTTACCAAGTAATCTAGAGATTTTCATCCAACATGAATCTGTTTAGGATGTATTCCAATATAATCACATCACTTAACTAACTGATTGATTAAACAATCGGTTATTAAATTATAAATTCAATCAACTAGTTCTTTGTTCAAGTTGCAATGCATAATTAGGTTATGGCATTGAATCTTCTTCTTGTTCACATGACTACTTCTATATCACACACATGCAATCTTAAGTCAAGTATCCATGTTATTCAAACTCTTTGGAATCACGAATTTATATATGTGTGTGAACTCCTATGGCTTCAAGTTCTTGGTTGTGGACGGGTCCCCTTGGCTACATGTTAGTTCTTGCAGATGATCTCTAAGTTATGAATGATTTTTTTGTAATGTCTTTGTTATGTTGATATTTGTACTTGCTTCTATAACTAAAGTTTGTAAACATTGATATGTGATTCATGTTTTGAGTTGGCATACTCTTGAACCATTAGTCATGTTTATAGAAGAGACATCCACCGCCTACAGAATAATTTGATGTTAATCGTACTTTGAAAATATTTTACTTACGTTGAATGATTATCATGTACTCACTAAATTGATTTTTTACATTACATTATGTGAACCCAGCTGGTAAGAAGTAAATGCATTCTTTTGGAACCATACAGGTAAGTTACCTCGCTTAATATATGAAATGTGTTCCTTAGAATATTGCATTTATATTTAAATAATGGTCATATTTTGGATCAATTTCAGTGATCCAAGGCATTCCTTTGAATGATATGTTGTTACGATCATATTTTCTAAATCAAATTGACTCCCTTTTTAATGCTAAAATACCATCATATTTAGGTGTAATGAATATGAGGTTTTTTGGAGCGTCTTTAACGTATTTTGAATTCATTCTTATTATTGTTCTATCTACCTTGAATTGGTAAATTTCAAAGGGTAATGTTCTTGATGAATATTATTAAATACCTAACTAAACCTATTCTAAGGTGTTAATTATTTATTTTAGGTGTACCTAACTATTATAGATGCATTTGATTTTATGATCATCAACCTAAGCTATGGTTGATGCATTTTGAAATGGAATTGATCCCTAAACATAACTATGAACATGCAACTTAACCTTGGGACCAATGATGGTCAGTGTCTATTGAAATTGGAGTTAAGGGTTAAGTGGATGGTGCCAATTCAGTACTTGTAAATCTAAAATGGAATTAAAATTTTAGTACCGCCATCTTTGGTAAATGACTTGATCGAGATAATCGACACATTGGCCAAAGTGACTAAAACACTTGGCATAGAATGGTTTTAATGTTTAGTTGTCTCTAACATTGGGTGGCAGTTGGCAGAGTTTTTGGGATAACTAGCATGTTGCCATTTCATTAATTATCTTGATAAATGCATGAAAATTGCCTAGGGAACACCCAGATGGTTTGGTGGAAAAGAGTAAGGGTTAGTTTCTATATTTCATTTGATGTTTTGATCTCAATGGCTCTACATGTTGAACTTCTATTTTTCAAACTTGTCATTTGTTTTTGTTGCATTTATAATATTTCCATTGCATGGAGAATTTAGAGGAAGTAAATTTATTGTTGAAGCTATAAAAATTAAGGAAAATAAGATGATGGGTTTCAGGTTGATTCTATTGCAAATTTTTTGTGGAATCTATAGAGAAATATTGAAAGGAAACTCTGGGAGCCTAGATATGTTTTGTAGGAGCTCTACTAGGCATGATAGGCTCTAACTCATTATGATAATTTTCTCTATTTAATTATTTCATGAAAATAACTCTGCTCTTCTTTGAAATTACATTCTGAGATTTGGGTTTTTGTGAGTGAATATTGTTTTTACTTCACTAGTTTTCAATCTATTATACTTTGAATACCTGGTTTAAGTCAATTTAAATGACCATGTTTGTTTATATTAACCTATGAGTGATTGTGTTATGAAATAGCAGATTTCTTTAGTACCGGTTGTGTATTTGGTTTCGATTAATAGTTTTTGTAATAAGATTTGACCTATCGGTTAAAATGTCGAAAAACACAAGGAAATAATGTTTTGAGTGCATTGATGCTTGTCAAGTTAGGATTTAAACAAAGAATTTTTTTATCCTTATGGTTGACTCATTACAGGTTCTTGATTCAGTCTTATCGACCATATTTTTTAATCCTTGTTCAAAACTTCTTAAGACTAAAAAATTATTCATAATACTTTTTGGGTGTTAACAGTTTTGGAATGTTTTGACTATCTCCATAAAGGAGAAGGTAATCAGTTTACAGGTATGGATATTCAGTCTCCTTTGTATGATTTTGAGTCATTGTTAATTTGTTTTATAACTACCCTTTCTAGGTTGGCTTAAATCTTGATCACAATGGGAAACACCTAGTTCCTTGTCCTCTATGATACTTATTATTTGAGTTGTGCACTTTTTTGATTCGAGGGTTTCATTCAAATTTGGGTTTTCAATTTGTTCCCTTAAGATGTTTTGTTTTTTTAAAGTGTCTTAAACAAACCTTATTTGAGTAGAAATCAGAATTGAAATAGTTTTCGTGTGCACTCTCCTTTCAACTATGATTAAGCTGTTATTCAAGATTTGTAACCTATTTGGATGTTTTGTACTATGTCGCATCGGTTTATTTGTATAAGCCAGAATTATTCTATCCACTATGATTTTGTAACCATTTTCAAATGGTTACAAGTTAAATTTATTGAAGTGAAATGAACACAAACTATAGCCTCTTCCAGGTTAGATTATGAATTCACCTTTATAAGGAGAATCTTGTACCAATAGGGATAGTTTTATCTCATTCTTGTTAACTATGATTGTCAAAAGTAAACTTTCGGGTTTCTTTGGGTTATGAAGTTAATGTTGTTCATAGTTTGGTGTATGCCACGATTTGGTATTGTGTATCCATGTTCCTTTAGTATACATCGAATTCATTTTGAGTCTCAATGTAATTTGGTTGTGGACTTGAACCTTTGGTTGATTAAATTTATGTTATGGACGACCATTTTTACTACCTTGTTTGATAATTTGTATAATAATATCAAATTTATTTTGAAAACCTTTTTGGATTGATCGGTAAAAGAGAATAGTTGTTTTGTGTTACATCATACTAATTTAATGATTTGAAGGGTCAATAGGATAACCTTCAGTAAATTTTTATATCTAGGAACAAAGTAATATAGGGCAATAGCTGCATAATAGTCTTAATAATTGTCAGTTATAAAATGGTTCTTACTTTTTTTAATTGAGAACAAGACATACAATTGACTACCATTATGTGTTGTTATTATATTATTGTGATTTGTAAATAATAAATTAAATAAAATTTATTATATTTCATACATATAATCATGTGATTATATGACTGAAATCTTAATACACTTGTATTCTTGTTCTTGACTTGTAAGAGTTAAATGAACTTAACTTATCCCGATGACAAATCTTTTATTGATAGAGATATTTGGTTCATAATTGACTTCTTGTTTGAATTGGCCAATGTGGGAATTTTG
The DNA here is from genome assembly GCA_018340775.1 of Taxus wallichiana var. yunnanensis. Lineage (NCBI taxonomy): Eukaryota > Viridiplantae > Streptophyta > Pinopsida > Cupressales > Taxaceae > Taxus > Taxus wallichiana. The sequence continues at coordinate 294,074,973 of CM031234.1, read as the reverse complement.
CATGCTTAAAAGATTTAGTACTTTGGAACTTCAAAACAATCTCATTAAAAATTAGTTTTCTTTTATGAAATTGTTAGATAGAATCATATTGTTCTAATGTTTTAGTACTTATCATTCTCATCTCTCATGAACCGACACATGCTAAAAATTTTGTAGATGGATTTCGTGAAAAGTGAAAGAAGAAAGACTTATAAGAAGTTACATTTATTTTATTGATGAAGTTCATTTAATTCAGATGTCTGATTGTCATAAAAATTCTTAAAATGATTCCTTATGAAGAACCTTAAAGGCCTAGTGCCTTATTATTCTGTAATTATTGGAAAATGGTGTTATTATTGACTGAATATTTTTGAGATATTTTTTGTTTAAGGAATAAAGTGAAATTTTCTTTTTCTTTAGTGACTTATTGTATGATTGAAATTAGAAAGATAGTCCTTTCTTTCTTTATGATCAATGTTTTTTATTAAGTTAATCCTAAGTCGAATGTAGACATGAATTATTAAGTACCTTATGGATTAAAGCATTGATTGGGTAGAGGGCTATATATATCTAAGTCCATTAATCTAGTGAGATAATGGTAAACTAATATGAATTTATAATTCAAATATGTTAAACCTTATTCAAGTTGACATGTAATGAAATATTATGTTATAAAGAATGATGTTGTGTTCTTTTCGGGTTATACCCTATTGTGTCATTATGAACTTGTGAATAAGATATTAGTCCTTAAATGGAAGAAAAGGGAACTTTATTATTATGTTGAAAAGTACATAATGAATGAATCTTAACCTATGTTGAAGTTATATCTATAAGGTTGATTGGATATAAGATCTTATTAAATGTGAACCAATGTATTGGTAATTGGAATGATAACAAGGTTATGATAAGATGAGGTTAATTGGTAAAGAAGTCACTCAATTTACATAACATTTATACAAATCAGATTTATACTTATTTTATGGACTTAAACAAATGAGACTTATATGTTTTCCTTTACTTATTTTAATCAAATTGATTATTAAGGTTTAAAGGGCTAATGGAGAATGAATAGTAAAATCATTAAGATAAACACAAATTTGATCTCGCATACCTTCAATTTATGAGAAGGTGCATTACGATCCTTTATTTAAGGATTAATCATATCAAACTTAGTTGATCCTTAGGTACATTACCTAATGTTAAAATAAACTAATTAACAAGCTGGAAATTAAGAAATTAATGAGCTCGTTAAGTATGTCAATTTCGTTATCGGAACTAAGTGGACTGTTGCAGCATAGTTGTTGCTACACAATACCCACTTAATGATATAAGTCATTAGGTGGATACTATGAAGCAACCACTATGCCTCAATATCCCACTCAACTCCTCTAACTCAACTATCATAAAATGGAATTTCAAGTCATTATTTTACTCTAAACTGAGATAGGCATATAGCCAAGCGTTAACGTCAACTTATGTTGACCTAGGGTGAATTAACACACCAATCAACGTAAGTTGATTTGAGTATGTCTATTTACCCTTAGTCACCATAAGTAGATTGTCTGCACTATTTTATGTGATTCATCTCTATTTAGTGTGAAACATAGACCCAGAATTGGTTTATAAAAGTCAAGGAAGTCTAATCTAGATAACAGTTTCAAGTGGGGTGAAAGATATATTCCTTTCGATGAGTATGTCCTCTCGTAGAATAAAAACATGGTATACATGTTTAAAACTCTATCCAAAGTATTGAAACTTGTTGGTTATGTTGTCTTATGTCACCTAGTCTAAGGTTGCATGATATTGGATGAGTATCGATGTGAGATACTCGGATAGGCTTCTTATACATTAACACCGGTTGAAACTTAAAGGGTGAAGGAACCAAAAATATACTTGGTATAAACATGAACCTAATGAAACATAAGATATAAGTTTAACACCAAATCATTAAATGATAGATCGGGTTACACTTTGAGTCATTACAACTGCATATGGTTATTGTTATGTGATAGATTAGCAAGGAATGTTTGTTCTAAATTATGTAAATTTAGAACAATGAACATTATGTTAAAAAAATCCCCTGTACTACAACTCCCTCCATGGTGGTTGGGAAAAAGGAATAAAAAGAGAAAAGAATAGCAAAAGTCGTAAGGTAAGAATAGAAACCGAAATCAAGGGAGTTGTAGAAAAGTCATAAGGTAAGAACGGAAACTAGAGGCAATTTATGTGCATAAGGAAGAGAGTCAAAAGAAAATATCGTACTCTTATTCATCACTTGCACCTAAGAAGGTGGCATGGAAAAATTTTGGCACTAAAAACAAGTTTGTGGCTGATAATAGTAAGAAAATGATAAAAACTACATAATAATAAATAAACACCAAATATTATAATATGCAAACCGAATTCATCTCGGGATATATTACATAGAGAAGTGATTACATATATAGAGCATTATAGCTCCTACTAACAAGGAGTTTTCTCCAACTATAAATCCCACAAATCTCTCTAGTTTATCTTCTTATCCCTTTATTCTTTCACTCAACTCTATCAAACTACCCATGAGTTGTTTATTACAACTTCACATTCACTCACACTATATTATTATTAAATGAGTTTGACATCTCATTTAAATAATAATATTAAATACTCACACACAATACAATATTAATAATGTTACAAACAATATATTCATAACATTCACTCCCCTATTGTTAACATTATTAATTCCTAATATACACTCCCCTAATGTGAACAAGGTAGAAAAATGTTTACACATATCGTAGAATGCCAACCCCTGCGGCATGCCTGTAGCTCATGACCTTGATATAAATGAAGGAAGAAACACTAAACCTTCTATGGTTTTACAACAAGTTTACCACCAACCTGGATATGAACAATTCTCCACTCTATTGTTCACCTCATGTGGTTTTCTGGATCTCCACGAACCATTTCAAGATTCATGTCTGCATGTGTTTTTTTACTTCCCCACTATATTTTTCATAAAAGGTTACATATAGGAATTTGTCACACATTACAATAACATGAATGTATCATCTATTTTTATTATCTACCACACATTTGAAAGAAAACACACAACCAAAAATACTTGGCCACCAAATCAATACTGTGGCCTCGTCGATGGTGCCTGGCGAGAGGTTGTTGATCAACCTCCTTCCTCTATTGCCTCTGGCATCCATCAGTTTGCTACGTAGCTAGAAAATATCTTTTAGGCTCATATTACAATTCTCTTGGGTGTTGGTTTCAATTGATAATGCACCCCCTCACAATGGATGTCATGTATAAGCGAAAGTGCATCCAAACAAAAGTGAGAAATTTTTATTTTTTTAATTTGCCAAAAATAGAAAAATAATATTTTTTATCCAGTAGCAAAAATAATAGTGTAACACCCGTTAAAACAACCCACTTGAGACCCAAGAAATAACCTAGGATTAGTTAGCAAAATTATGGAAAAAAATTTGATTAAAAGACTCTACAACCAGCTTTACTGTGCAACAACTGTCACTAACAAGTTACAGAACAATTCTAATCTACTAGAGTATAATTTTCTTTTATTAATAATTATAAGTAGTCATAAGGTCCAAATTTAGGGTTAGAAGTTTCAATTAGGTTCAGAGGGTAAATAATCACCATAACCACTCTCTAACAAGATTAGAGTTTCAACTTGATTTTTCTCACACTTAATGCATTCAAAATTTCCCTAAATCATTTCCATTGGATAGGAAATTTTCTCACCTTTCCAATGATATAAAGAAGTCCTCCTAACTCCTCATAAAACTCAAGTTATGGGCCGGCGGGCCTTGGGGTGAAAATTTTCCCAAGAACGGGCCTGTGGGCCCAAGGATGAAAATTTTCCCAAAAATGATGGGTTGGCAGACTATGGGAAGGCTTTGGAAAAAATTTCCTGCACAGGTGGGGTAGAAACCACTTTTTCACCCGTGCTTCCATGGGTCCGAAGAGGACACGTGGTGCCCTCCAAGCCAAAGCGGGGAAAAAAAAGGAAAGGCAAGGTGGTGGAGTAACTTAAGAAAATTCGCCTAAGGGGAGGGTAAAAGGTTAAATTACACACGCAGCCTACCCATCCACGAAAATGAATTTTTTTCCAAGGCAAGGGCGGAGTGCGGGGCCGTGGAGATAATTACTAAAATTTTCCAAAAAAATTTTCTCAAAAAGATAAAGTTCCAAGGGTTCGCCTCCACCGTGCCACTGGCGAAAGACTTGTATGTGGGATCATGGTCAAGGAGGAATCTAAGAAAATTTTCCAAAAATTTTAAATAAAATGCCAAGGAAGAAAATGGTGCCACACCTCCTTCATTTCCTTGTGAGGCCACGTGGCATCTTCGATTGGTCATGCGGGCCGATGGAGCGGCAGAGAAAATGTTGAAAATTTTCTAAAAAAAAAAAAAAAGTTTTCCTAAGTCCCGAGGAAAAATTCAGGCCGCAGCCCGCCAAGAAATTTTTCCCAAAATTTTAATGCCAAGTGAAGAAAACTTCAAAAGGCCATAAATTTTGATAGAAACTCGCTTTGGGAAAACGAGGACTTTCTGGAAAGCTCTCGACACCCTCTTTGCACAAGAATTAATAATTTTATATTTTGATAAATTTTATGGAGTAAATTTAATAAAAACGTTCGAGGATTTTTAAAAGTAAACTGGTAAATTTTAACTTAATAAATTTGGTTCAAATTTGTCATTCTTTCTCTTCTAACATGTCAAATAGACATGGAGGATTGTTCTAAGAAGATTTTTAAGATGTATTGGAAGGTAATTTTTCTTAATTGATTTCCAATTCAAATTTTTACAACTTCTGACAACGAAAAGGACTGTGAAAGGTTTGGGCCCAATTTTGCAATGTTTTAAAATATTTCTTTAAGTGTTTTTTTGTCAAATTGAACTCATCTATACCCTGGCATGTTCAATTTTAATGTTTCATTGTTATTTCTTGCTTGGAGGTCCGAACTGTTCATTTTAGAGGAAGTATTTTCCAGTATTAAAATTTAAAACAGAGATCAATTTCTAAAGGATTTATTTATCATTTTTTTTCATCTTCCAAATATGGAAATTCATTTCTATTCTAGTCTAATACATTTAAGTGATTTAATCAAACCATTTAATGGCTAAAATATAAAGTCTGGTTTCCAATTTTGTCATATTTTCAAAAGGACAAAGTAATGCAATTCCTTCATACGTATTCCTTTCTTCCATTTTCCAACCAAGGATTTCAAATACAAAATTTAAATATAACAATGCCATTCTGAACAAGGTAAGACAACTTCCATTAATTCAATGAATCTTTTACAACTCCTTTCATATATACATTTTCAAAATACAGCATATAGAATACATGTCTTTCTTTTCTAATAACAAAACTGAATACAGAGCATAACTCTTTTACATTTCACTTTACAAATTTCATAATCCATACACATCTTTCCATTTCAAAACATTTACAATTTCATCCACTTCAAAGTGGGAAAGGTTACAAAAGAATTCTCATAAGGGACTATCAAAACTGTCTTCTTTTCTCAGCTCTAGGACAGCAACATGCATTCTTCTCATTCTTCCAATTTGATCACAACAAAGGCAGGGGAAAGGCAACACTCTCCACCCAACCAAGACATCCAATGAAGAGGAGAATCCATCCTTCTTCATTGGCCCCTCGAGCCCCAACCACAATGCAATAAGAAATGTATTTCAACTCATGGAAATAATAGGCTTCCACAAACACACAAAATCTTTCAACATGCACATTTCAAATTAAAAACACAGTCCAAACAAAACAGCAGTTTACAACTACATTGAAACATTAAGACAGAACTCAGGCTTCATCATGCAAGCCAAAGGAGCAAGAACTATGGGGGAAGCTGCTTATGCCTCCCAATGGGAATTGGGTATCCACCTGTAACAAACCACCAATATAAATCATCACACATATATCCTTATGCCCCCACAATCCCTCCTTATGCCCCCCACAAATTTCCTTATGCCCCCCACAAAGTAAGAAATGCAAGCTATTTCTTTTCCATGGTGGATCCCAATCCCAAACTCCCTCCACAAGAATTTTGATGCCACTGCATTCCCTTATGCCCCCCACATAGATTCCCCATAACCTTATCCTACACCATTCCTAGGCATTCTACCCAACCAGCCAACAAACACACAAAACATTCACCATTCACACAAACATAAAAAGAAATAAAAGCATAAATGAAGAGCTAAGCTCCTACCTCTCCATGGTAGATTTTGTTCCAAAACAGCAAGCTTTCAATGTCAAAATACAGTCCCAAAATCAGCAACCAAAAAGCATGCAAAGTTCTCCAATCTCCTTCCAAAAGTAAGAGCTCCAATCAACAAGAAAATTTGCCCCAAGGAAGCATGCAAAATGTTTCAACAACCCAAAACAAGCAAAGAGTTTGAATTTTATAGAAGAGGGAAGAGAAGAGGATGAGGTGGATCCATGTAGGATGCCACATCACACATCCTCAACTCCAACACAAAAGTCAAATTCATTCTCCAATGCACAATAAAGAGGTGGGTGAATAATATGACAATAAACTTACACACTCTAAAAAGCCCACACCCCAAAGGACTAAATTTAATAAAATGTAAGAAGAGTGCAATTAAAACATGTAACTTGATTTATAAAAATGCATTAAAAGGGTCTAAAATCAACCTTCCAACCATAGGTATGGTTGGTAAATAAAATTAAGAGGCATGGGACAAGTTTTACTTGTCCCACAAGCCTCCAAAACATCCTCCAAGGACAAATTCGAATTTCCAAGGAGGTGGAGTGTTTCATACTCCAAAATATGACTTACACAACTCTTACACATACTTACACATCACTTACCACATTTAATACAAAATCCAACAAAAGTTCTACAATTACCTTCTTATATCCCAAATTTGATTTATTTATTTATTTTAACAATATGATTTTTTTATTATTGGTAAATAGTTTTTTGAAAGGGACTATACCCTTTTACAACAGTGCTCAAAAGTAAAATTTAACCCCAGAAAGCCCAACAAAAGAAAACAGCCAAGAACCAGCAAAAACAAAACAATGCTTTAGCTTCAAAAACAGCTAAAAACAACTTAACAAAGAACATTAAATTGCCAAAGAATCGTGCAGTTGGCCATTTTCCCAGATGTAACAATAATAGCACTAACAACAACAAGAATCAAACCTTGTCCGGAGTGGTGGGGGGTTTAGATTTGACATTACCCTTCTTTTTCCGATCCACCACTGTCCATTCAGGATTTCCTGCATCCAATGCAATCAAAGCATCTGCAATGGATTTGATGTGGATGTGACCCATAGGAAGGGGGCCGAACTTCCTTAAACACTGAATCAACAATCTGCGGAGCATAGTCTGTAGGTAGTTTCTCTATGTTGGCCTGTGAATCAGCTATTACGGGTGAGTCAACTTGTAAGGGGGCACTAGAATCCTCAGCCGGATCTGAGTCAATTGTGAGATGTTCAGGAAGTGAATCCTTCCACCAAGTAGTTTTGGTCTTTCATTTGGAATGTTCACAATCGTTTGTAACATGACCAGTTTGGAAGCAACACCGACATCTGAAGGAAAGTCTCTCATAGTCAATCCTCTGTACCCAGAGCCTTTCTCCAATCTAAAGATTGATTTCTACTGGTAAGAGTTTGGAGGTATCAATATCAACCAGGATTCGAAAAACGTAGTATGTGTTTAAATGGAGGTCTTACCATCAACTGCCACACATGAGCCAAGAGTATCTCCTATAGCAATGAGACAAGATCTGTTCCAAAGTTGTAATGGAAGTCCTGGTAAACGAACCCAAATCGGGTAGGTATCAAAAGACTCCTTTAACAGGTCGAAGGATGGATACCATGGTTTGGACATCAGTCCATGTTCCCCCCAAACCCAATGTTGGCTAAAGATTAAATCCCTATCAGCAGGGGTTTCAAAGACAACGCAATGAAGTAAGCTTTAGCATAAGGATAAAGCTCAATCTTACCTTGTATTTTTTCTCTCCATCTCTGGGCTATCCATTCATGGAGCTGAGAAAGCTTAGGCCAAAATTTATGGAATCTGCATATGAGACCCAGCTGGGAGAGATTTTCCTCCTCCTTAAGAATTTTTATAAGTAGATCCTCCCGATTTTCAGCATCGGGACCTCCTAGGAGGGTTTCAAGAGCTCATTTCTAGTATTCTCCTTTTGTTTGGAGACCGCTAAAGCATAAGAAGTGGACTTATCTCCACCAGAGGTTCCTGAGCGACCACTTTTCTGAAGCGAGTTGGATCTATCCATGCTCTTGAAAGAAGATCCGTCATTTTTAAATGATTCATTACCATTGTTGAGATTTGTAGGAGAGACCGAGCCAACTTTACCTGTCCCAATGGAGAGACCCCTATTTTTTGACAGGTCGAGAAAACTCTATCCCGGATTTTCTTTGAAGGGGGGTCTTGATTTGCATCAAAATCCATGTCAATCCAAGAGATTGGTGTTGTATTTTCCATGCCAATTTTACAGGCGCCGCCATCAGTTTTGCACGCAAGGGACAGGTTCCCAAAGCCACCGCCAAGGAGAAGGGCATCCTATTTAGATTCATTATTCGTGTCTCCTATATTCCCGTGTTCTGGCCGATCCAAGCACAATAGAGAGCTCGCAGACTGCAAAAATAATAATGCATCACATTAATTCTACGTGTCTCCTATATTTTAACAATATGATTACTCACATTAATTCTCCACAATAAAAAGAATAATGAAAGGGGTAAATGCATCACAAAATAAACACATGCAAACAATAATAAAAAGGAACCACATTAATAAAATACACAAATCCCCTTGGTCACATTCAAAGGTAATCCCCCCATGGGAATCCCTAACAAAATACAACACACACACAACAAATATAGTTGCCATGGTGACCTTGTTGAATTCATCTAGAATTCCAATGTGGTTGGTCTCCAATCCCCGATGTTTGTTGTGATAGTTTAACTTGCAAAACAAAAATACCTCCTTCAACCTTGTGGCCATATTAGAACATCCAACATGATATAAATATAATCACAAAATCATCTATACATATGAATCACAACAACATCAAGGCAATCAACAATATCACTTACAATTTATATCAACAACTATATCATCATCATATAATGTCCATTTTCTAGGTCTACTCACAATATCCAAAATCACATGTCCAAACAACATTCATAATATATCCATGTCAAATATTATATCATCATCCACATATGAAGTGTCTCTAATAATCATCATGCATCATAACTAAATCAAGATCAACAATAATCCATGGTCCAACATCTAACATCATACTAAATAAAAACCATAATAATGTCCATAATGTAATCAATAGTATCAAGATCAATATCAAAAGGTGTTAGAGGGAAGTGGGCACTATAAATAAGATCAATGCAAAGATCTTGAAAAAACATACATTTTTAAAATAAACATCACCTGAATCTGAGTTACGAGGTGAAATATATGACACTTCCAAGTCCTAAGTCCGACATCTTTCTAGACCCTTTCCAAAATGGAAAATATATTATTTGCCTTGTCTTTTTTTTTCGCAAGATGTCCAAAATGGCAAACAAAAATTTAAAAAAACGTAGAGTTACCAAATCCACTATACAATACATAGGTCGATCGAGTTACCAATGGCGATATAATACACAAGCCGACTGATAGAATGCACAGGAAGAAGGATGAGGCAATCCGCATGAATAACTATGCAATGCACACGCAAAACAATTCAGTTCAGTAGGAAAAATGCTCCAATACACAGGATGATGCAATTAGTATATGCACCTTACTAGACCATGGACATTGGGATTTAGCTATAGATATCTATGCAAAGGATAAATTCACCAAGACAGGATCTGAACAATGGAGAGAAGAATTAATCGCATGGTCAAGGGACGTGTATGATCCATCTTCACTGTGATGAGTCTGCATATCCAGACACCTTAACAATCTCTCCTGATAGTAATTGTTGACATGACTCCTTTAAATGAAATGCACTGTAAAAATTTCTACAATTCACGGGATTTGAACACTGACAGACAAGTACATATATGCAGGAGTACATCACAAAGCAAATGTTGAGCCACTCATGGATGACTTGCAAAGGAGCACGCAAATAAGAAACATATTTTCTCGCACAGTGGAACCTGCTCGATACCACCGATAAAAACTGCATAATAAGAAATAAACACCGAATATTATAATATGCAACCTGAATTCATCTAGAATATATTACATAGAGAAGTGATTACATTTATAGAGCATTATAACTCCTACTAACAAGGAGTTTTCTCAACTATAAATCCCACAAATCTCTCTAGTTTATCTTCTTATCCCTTTATTCTTTCACTCAACTCTAAGAAACTACCCGTGAATTGTTTATTACAACTTCACATTCACTCACACTATATTATTATTAAATGAGTTTGACATCTCATTTAAATATTAATATTAAATACTCACACACAATACAATATTAATAATGTTACAAACAATATATTCATAATAGAAAACAAAGATCAATTAAACCTACCGCAAATAACATAAACGATTTTCAAGAATAATAATGGGACAAAACTTATGGTGGCTAAAACAATAATTACAAAGATGAGAATAAGTTTGATCCTAAAAAGGACCTATTGGGGGATTTTATAACTATGGAAAATACCATTATGTGAATTAATTCTCTCTAAATAAAAATGATAGCAACTAGCAACACAAGATACATGCTACAGTAGCTAATAAGCAAGATGAAAAATAGGCTACACCCATAGAAGTGCCAGGTAAATTATTTGGTATACCTGTAACTATACTTTTTGATACTGGTGCTACTAAATGCTTTATTTCCAATAAATTAGCTTCAAAATTAAAAATAAAAGCTGGAATTATGGAAAATCATGGACTGCTCAAGATGGAAATAATGTTATCCATATTGTTAATAAATGTATTTTTGGCATAGCCTTAGAGTTGCCAAGTTTTAGTGTAGAAGTAGACTGTATGTTGCACCTCTAGAGTCATATGATGTCGAATTTGTGTAAATTAGCTTGATGGTCATAAAGCAAAGGTTGATTATTTTTAAAAACACATCGATGCCTTGATGATCTCAGTAGAGAATAGTAGACATATAAGGAGTAAACAGAGAAATTTTAGTTAGAAAACTATCACCGTGTAGCTCAACAAGGACAAAAATAAGGTTGCATGTTATATGTAGTAAAATTATTAGAAACAATAGAAGAAAATAGTGACTTTATGGAAAAATACACATTTTTACGAGAGTACATCATTGTTTTTCTGGAAGAACTACCTGGTCTTCCACCGAAACAAGAATTTGACTTCACTATAGAAATAAAACCTTAACTAGACCTATTTCCAAGGCACCTTACCGCATGACTACAACTGAGTTAGTTGAACTAAAGGCACAATTACAAGAACTTTTTCTAAGGGTTTAATTAGATCGAGTGTCTCGCCTTGGGGAGCATCGGTAATCTTTGTTAAAAATAAATATGAAAAACTTAGACTTTGTATTGATTATTGAATGTTAAACAAAGAAACAATCAAAAATAGATATCCTCTTCCTAGGATTGATGATCTATTTGATTAGATGCATGGTGCAATAGTTTATTCAAAGATAGATCTATGATCTAGATATTATAAAAATTAATTAAGGACTTTTCAAAATTTTTTGCCCGATTACTTTGTTGCAAAATAAAGACAAAAATTTTGTTTGGAGTGATAAATGTGAAGCAACATTTAAAACACTAAAAGAAAAGTTAACTACAACACCTATTTTGATTGTTTCGAGATCCAAATAGAAGCTTTACAATAGTTACAGATGCTTCTAGAGAAGGATTAGGGGGTATATTACTTCAAAATGATCATGTTATAGCATATGAAAGTAGAAAACTCAAGTTACACGAGTTGAATTATGTTCCCCATGACCTAGAGCTTGTTGCCATAGTTCATGCACTTCAAGTATGGAGACATTATCTCTTGGGTAAACCCTTTGAGCTAAAAACTGACCACCTTGGGATGAAATATATTTTCACACAACCAAATTTGAATGCTAGACAACGAAGATGGTTAGATTTTTTGTCTCGGTATGATTTTGACATAAGTTACATTAAAGGTAAATAAAATAGAGTGGTAGATGCACTAAGTCAGTAGGAAACATATTTTTGCGCTTGTAACTTTGAGAACTCAGTTTAAATATGAAGTAAATAAATCAATCATGTCTTATTCATATTTTTAGCAAGTAAAAACAATACTTGTTGCAGATCCTAATGATGCAAGATACAAAGGTTTCAGTTTTGATAATGAAGAAACACTAAGGTATGAAAATCGGGTGTATGTACCCTCAAAAAATTGGTAAAGGAAGAAATTGATGACCGAATTTCATAACTCACCTTACTCAGGATATCTCGGAGTTATAAAAATGTCTACTGATGTAAAACAACAATATTTTTGGAAGGGGATGAAAAATGACATAACTAATTTCATTTCACATTGCCTTGAATGTCAGCATGTTAAGGCTGAACATATGCATCCATGTGGTTTACTTTACCCTCATAGCATACCATAGTATAAATGGCAGGTAATAAGTATGGATTTTTTCAAGGGTTTCCTATGTCTAAAAATAATAATGATGGTATTTTAGTTGTGGTTGAAAAATTAAGGAAAGTAGCTCATTTCATTGTCGATAATCTGAAATATGATTCACTTGTCCTTGTAAAAATCTTTTTCATGAATTTTTAGATTGCATGGTGTACCTAAGTTGATTATTTTTGATAGAGATCCAAGAATGACATCACGTTTTTGGAAAAATCTAAATGTAGCCTTAGGAACGAAACTAAATTTTAGTTTCGCATATCATCTAGAAATGGATGGGAAAACTGCAAGAGTAAATCAAGTAATGGAAGATTTGTTGAGAATGTACTTGTATGGACCAATAGTACAAATGGGAAGAATACATTCCTTTAGTAGAATTTACATACAATAATACTTACCATTCCTCTCTAAAAATGACACCTTTCAAAGCATTATATGGATGAAAGTGCAGAACCCCTATTAGTTGGGATAGTATTGAAGATAGAGAGGTAATTGGACCTAAAATACTTACTGAAATGGAACAAGTAAAATTAATTCAAGAATGATTAAAGGAAGTTTCGATAGGTAGAAAAGTTATGCAAACCTGAAAAGGGTCGATAGAAAATTTGAACTTGGTGAAAATTTCTTTTTACGTGTCAAGCCTAAAAAGAGCTCGATTACTTTTGGCAAAGCAACCAAGTATAATCTCATTTTGTGGGACCTTTCAAAATTGTAGAAGTGATAAGTCTTATAGATTACCTCTTAGCATTGCCTCCCACATTGGCACAAATGCATGATTTTTTCATATTTCTTTGCTTAATAAATACATTTTAGATTTATCACATGTATTAAATTGGAATTCCTTGTAGGTCTAAGACCTAGGAATAATCATGGTTGAAATTGTAAGGGTGCTAGAAACTCACCAATGAAAATCATGAAATAAGTCAATGTAAGGTCCAGTGGGACTAGTTCAATGAAGAAAATGCAACCTGGGAGAATCTTGAGGACATGAAAACTACTTTTCCTCATCTGTTTGAATAGAATTAATTCTAATTTATGTGATATTTGAATACTTAGTTTGAAAACTATTTTAATTCATCCAGCTTTTGGGCAAAACATTTTTATTTTGTAAGTACTAGGACAACAATTTGATGTTGTAATAATTCTTGAGGAACATAAATTTCTACAAATCATTAACTGTTTGAGATTTTATGGATGAATAATTTAGATTTATGCCTATCTTCTTAAATACATATGTGGACTAAGTTAATCATTAGAATGATGTTGCTTTTTAGAGAGGAGGTATGTAATTCCTCTACCATGTTGATATTTGAACTTGCTTCAGAATCGAAGTTTGTGAACTTTGCTATGTGATTAAGTTTCTGAGTTGGTATAATCTTGAACTATTGGTCATGTTTGTAGAAGAAATATCCACTACCTACAAAATAATTGTATGTTAATCATACTTCGACAATATTGTATTAATGTTTAATGATTATTATGTACTCACTAAATTGTTTTTTTGCAGGTACATTATGTGAACCCAATGGTAAGAAGTAATTGCAGTCTTTTGGAACCATGTGGGTAACTTACCTCAGTTAAGATATGAAATTTTTTCCTTAGACTACTGCATTTATATTTAAATAATGGCCATACCTTAGATCAATTTCAATGATCCAAGGCATGCCTTTGATCAATATGTTGTTACGATCATATTTGCTAATTCAAATTGACTCCTTTTTAAAGCTAAAATACCATCATATTTAGGCATAATGAATATGAGGTCACTAGGAGCATCTTGTAACATCTTTTGAATGCATTCTTACTATTGTTCTATCTACCTTGAATTGGTAAATTTCAGAGGGTAATGTTCTTGATGAATATTATTAAAGACCTAACTAAACCTATTCTAAGGTGATAGTTATTTATTTTAGGGGGACCTAACTATTCTAGATGCATTTGATTTTATGATTATCAACCTAAGCTATGGTTGATGCTTTTTGAAAAGGGCATTGACCCTAAACATAGCTATGAACATGTAACTTAACCTTGGAACCAACCATGGTTGACATCTAATGAAGTTGGAGTTAAGGGTTAGGTAGATGGCACCAATTCAGTACTTGGAAATTTAAAATGGAATTAAAATTTCAGTACCGCCATCTTTGGCAGTGACCCGACTTAGAGATAACTGGCACATTGGCCAAAGTGACTAAAACACTTGGCATAGAATGGTTTTAACATTTAGTTGTCTCTAACTTTGGGTGGATGTTGGCAGATGGTTTGGGATAATTGGCATGCTTCCATTTCATTAATTATCTTGATCAATGCTCAAAAACGCCTAGGGAACACCTAAAAGGTTTGGTGAAAAAGAGTAAGGGTTAGTTTTTAGCTTTTATTTGATTTTTCAAGCTCAATGGCTCTACATGTTTACCTTCTATTTTTCGAACTAGTAGTTCATTTTTGTTACATTTACAATATTTCCATTACATGGAAACTTTAGAGGAAGGAAATTTATTGTTGAAGCTATAAAAAAGAAGGAAAATAAGATTATGGGTTTCAGTTGATTCTGTTGCAAAGTTTTTGTGGAATCTATAGTGAAATATTGAAAGGAAACTATGGGAGCTTGGAGAAGTTTTGCAGGATATACACTAGGCATGATAGGTTCTAACTCATTATGATATTATGTTCTATTTAATTGTTTCGTGAAAATAAATCCACTCCTATTTAAAATTACATTCTGAGCTTTGGGTTTTGTGAGTGAATATTGTTTTTACTTCACTATTTTTCAATCTATTATACTTTGAATACCTAGTTTAAGTCAATTTAAATGACCCAGTTTGTTTATATTAACCTTGTGAGTGATTATGCTATGAAATAGTGGATTTCTTTAGTAGTGGTTGTGTATTTGGTTTTGAATAATCAACTTTTGTAATAATATTTGAGCTATCGGTTACAAGGTCGAAACCCACAAGGAAATAATGTTTTGAGTGCATTGATGCTTGTCAAGTTAGGCATTAAACAAAGATTTTTTTATCCTTCTTGTTGACTCAGTGCAGGTTCTTGATTCAGTCTTATCAACCATATTTTGTGAATCCTTGTTCAAAAATTATTAAGACTAGAAAATGAATCATAATCCTTTTTGGGTGTTAATAGTTTTGGAACGTTTTGAATCTCTTCATAAAGGAGAAGGTAACTAGTTTACTGGTATGGATATTCAGTCTCCATTTTATGATTTCGATCTGCTATAAAAAAAAATTATAACTACCCTTTTTAGGTTGGCTTAAATCTTGATCATAATGGGGCTTGCCTAGTTCCTTGTCCTCTATGTTACTTATTTTTGAGTTGTGCACTTTTTCCATTTAGGGGTTTCATTTGAATTTGGGTTTTCGATTTGTTCCCTTAGGATGTTTTGTTTTTTAAGTGTCTTAAACAACCCTTAGTTGAGTAGAACTCATAATTGAAATAGTGTTTAGGCATTCTCTTTTCAACTGTGATTAACTGTTATTCAGGATTTGTAATCTTTTTGGATGCTTTATACTATGGGGTATCGGTTTAGTTGTATAATTCAGAATGATTCTATCCACTGTGATTTTTAATCATTGTAAAATGGTTACAAGTTAAATTTATTGAAGTCGAATGATGAAAATCTATAGCCTCTGGTAGTTAGATTATGAATTCACCTTTATAAGGAGAATCCTGTACTAATAGGGATAGTGCTTTATCTTATTCTTGTTAACTATGATTGTCAACATTGATCTTTCTAGGTTTACTTGGTTATTAAGTTAATGTTGTTTATAGTTTGGTGTATGCCACTGATTCGGTATTGTGTACCCATGTTCCTTTGGTATAAATCAACTTCATTCTGAGTCTCAATGTGATTTGGTTGTGGACTTGAACCTTTGGTTGATTACACTTATGTTATGGATGGCCATTTTTACTGCCTTGTTTGATAAGTCATATAATAATATCAAATTTGTTTTGTAAACCTTTTTGGATTGATCAATAAAGGAGAATAGATATTTTGTGTTACATCATACTAATTTGATGTTTTGAAGGGTCAATAGGACAACCTTCAGTAAATTTTTATATCTAGGAACAAAGTAATATAGACAACAATTGGATAACATTTGTAATAATTGTCAATTAATAAATGGTTCTTACTTTTCTTAATTGAGAATAGGACATACAATCGACTATCGTTTTGTGTTGTTATTATATTATTGTGATTTGTAAATAATAAATTAAAGGACAAGGTATTAGATTTCAGACATATAATCATGAGATTATATGACTAAAATCCTAATGCACTTGTATTCTTGTTCTTGACTTGTAAGGGTTAAATGAACTTAACTTATCCTGATGATTGATCTTTTATTGATAGAGATATTTGGTTCATAGAAGTGACTTAAATTGACTTATTTTATTGAATCGGCCAATGTGGCATTTTTTCATGCTTAAAAGAGTTGTTAGTACTTTGGAACTTTAGAACAATTTCATTAAAAAGTAGTGTTCCTTTCATGAAATTATTAGATAGAAGCATATTGTTCTAATGTTTTAGTACTTATCATGCTCAATTCTCGTGAACTAACACATGCTAACAATTTTGCAGATGGATTTCATGAAAAGTGAAAGAAGAAATACTTATAAGAAGTTGCATTTATTTTATTGATGAAGTTCATTTTATTCAGATGCATGATTGTCATACAAATTCTTAAAATGATTCCTTATGAAAAACCTTAAAGGCCTAGTGCCTTATTATTTTGTAATTATTGGAAAACGATGTTATTATTGACTGAATATTTTTTAGATGTTTGTTGTTTAAGGAATAAATGTAAATCTACTTTTACTTTAGCGACTTATTGTATGATTGAAATTAGAAAGATAGTCATTTCTTTCTTTATGATCAATGTTGTTTGATTAATTTAATCCTAAGTTGAATGTAGACATGAATTATTAAGTACCTTATGGATTAAATTGTTGATTGGGTAGAGCACTATATATATCTAAGTCCATTAATCTAGTAAGATAATGGTAAACTAATATGAATTTATAATTCATGTATGATAAACCTTATTCGGTTGTGAGAGTAATGAAATATTGTGTCAATATGAACTTGTGAATAAGATATTAGTCCTTAAATGGAAGAAAATGTAACTTTATTATTATGTTGAAAAGTATATAATGAATTAATATTAACCTATGTTGAAGTTAAATATAAGGTTTATTGTATATAAGATCTTATTAAATGTGAACCAATGTATTGAAATTGGAATGATAACAAGGTTATGATAAGATGAGGTTAATTGGTAAATAGGTCACTCAATTTCTATAACATTTATACAATTCAAATTTATACTTATTTTATGGACTTAAACAAATGAGACTTATATGTTGTCCTTTATTTGTTTTAATCAGATTAATTATTAAGATTTAAAGGGCTAATGGAGAATGAATAATAAAATTATAAGATAAACGTGGATTTGATCTACACACCTTCAATTTATGAGAAGGTGCATTACGATCCTTTTTTTTAAGGATTAAGTGTATCGAACTTATTTGATCCTTAGGTATGTTGCCTAATGTTAAAATAAAATAATTAACAAGATGGAAATTAAGAAATTAATGAGCTCATTAATTATGGCGGTTTCGTTATTAGAACTAAGTGGACTCATTGCAAAGATAGTTGTTCTACACAAAGCACCCACATTTTTGAGTGGGGTGAAATACATATTCTTTTCGACAAGTATGTTGTCTTGGAATGAGAACATGGTATACATGTTTAAAACTTTTTCCAAAGTATCGCAAACTATTGATTGTGTTGTCTTATGTTACCCGGTCTAAGGTTGCATGATATCGATGAGTATCGAATGATACTTAGATAGGATTCTTATTTATTAACACTTGATTGACCCTTAAAGGGTGAAGGAACCAAAAGTATATTTGGAATACACATGAACTTAATGAAACATGAGAGATCAGTTTAACACTGAGTCATGAAATGAGATATCGGGCTACACCAAGTCATTACAGTTGCATATGGTTATTATTATGTGGTGGATTAAAGGAATGTTTGTTCTAAATTATGTGAATTTAGAACAATGAACATTATGTTAAAAAAATCCCTTGTTTTTGAAATTCATAAATGAGGATGTTACATTTTGGTATCAGAGTTGAAGGTTGCAGCTCTTGGACCTATTTGAGTCCATCTCTGATAAAAACTTAATTTATTGTTAACATAAAATGGTTAGAATAAGGGGACATGCTGCAAATAACTAGCCGCAGTTGGTGAGGCAGCTACAACACAAAAACTTGATGAGATCCTTTCTACCCTGTTAGACACAAGAGATCATCTTGTTGTACTTGAAAAACAAGTAGTGGGAAATGAAGAATAGGAGGATGAAGTTGATAATAACAATCAGCCACCTCCAGAAAACAATGTTTGCACTTTACACTTTACACTTTACATAAGTGCCTATATTTAACCATTTACTTCTCTCTATATAGCTCATTGTTAAAATATGAACATCGTGCCCTAATTTGCACATCCCCAATATAGATTATAGTGATCTGGTCTCTAACATACTCTAAAGCATTATTATACATATATAGCTCACATAGAAGCAATTGCATCTCACGAGGCATTTTCATATATATCCTGAAGAAAGGCCTGGCTCCACTAATATCAAATGGGATATCATTGTTGATACAGGTATATTTCAACTATAACATTTGTTCTTTCAATAAGACATTATAAACGTTAGATGGTGGTATACATTTAAATATTTGATTGGTTACTTATATTGTATCTTATTGTTTCTTCTTGATTTCAATTTCATTTTATGTGGCCATGAGCTTATTGTCTTTTTTTCAAGATCCTACTAATGTTGGAAGAGTGACTCCTCCTTATACCTATTCCATCTACCATGTAGCTTAGCAACATAGTCTTTAAATTATTGCACCAGTTGATCTGAAAACGTGTGTTGTATTTTTTTCACTTAAATTAGTTTCCAAAGATCGTGATTTTCTTAACCAATTTTAAGTATTCTAAACTCCAAAAATTGATTAAATTATGATTATTATGCATCCATATAAGTGTGGAAAACTTGTGTAGCAAATAAATAATCAGAAAACTGAAAACATTCAGATAACAAACAAGATTGTTTACGGGGTTCGAAATTCCTACGTCCCCGGGTTCAGATTGAACAAATCCATTAATAATATTGAAATTCAAGTACAATAACTCTTACAAAAAACCAATAATGAATCACAACCTGCAAATGAGCTGATCAATGTCCCAAGAACTCTGAAAAATAGCAAAAACTGTCCCAAGAACGATCCGTGGCTCCTACAGTGTTTTCACAATGTGATCTCCCTGCAACTGTGTTAGAAAAACACCTAAAAATGGAGATTTAAAAACATTATATGAAAAAAAATCATATATCTGAGATCATATCTGAATTTTTAACACTTTTCATGTTTACACCAAGTCACAATTCGGACCAGAAGTGCATTGAAATTCGTGTTTTCCAACTAGTCGCCTCTTGTAGATCCTGTTAAAATCTGCATTCAAAGCTTCTAAAACAGGTTAAAACTCAACAAAAAACATAAAATCTTATATGGTTGGAATCTTCTCATAATTCTCTACATTTCACCTTTTTACTCCAAGGTCCCAATCTGAGTGCAAGGCCTTCAAAAATGGCGTTCTCTGAGACTGCCTCCTCTTCTGGCTTTTACACAGACCTGTCCCCCTTGTATAAGTGGAAGCGCCCCATTTTATAACTTGTTGTGATCCCTTGGCGGGTTGGCTGGTGGATTGGTTTTAGACCCATGAGGTCAGGGGATCAAATCCCGCCTCCTATTGTCTTGCCACGGATTTTGTTTTTTTAAATGGGATTAATCCCCACGTTGGCTGATTTACATATTTTAATGGGATAAAATCCCAATGGAGCTGCATTTGAATTTTTTAATGGGATAAAATCCCAATTTGGGTGGCGTTGAATATTTAATGGGATAAAAATCCCATAGGAAGCAATGGAATATTAGTTTAGGCTTTATTAAGCCTTTCCATGCGCATGTATTTTGGAGCATAACCGCCCTCCCTTTCAACGCTTCACCTCCTTCACCACGTGGACCTCCACGCATGGCATATGGTTTGGCGGCTATGTGGGTAATTGCTAACCATTAATACATGGCTGTTATAATAAAACCTGCCCCACTTAGTCATGTGGCATGGAAATGGGTTTGTAAGTGGACTTACCAAGATAATATAATTTTGACCAATATAATGTGGTATAGAAATAATTAACTCGGTCAATAGCATGAAATGCACTTATCATCTCCCGATAGGAAAATCGAGTGAATTCGACGAGTGTTGGCAGGCCACATGTCACAAAGTGCGATTCGGTTCAATATTGACCAGCTTGACCAAAGTTGACTTTCTGTTGGTGAACTTTGACCGAACATATCTAGAGCTCCCGATGTCCTGCATTTGTCGCGTTCTCACGGTCATTGGAAAGCTCTCGAGATGATCTTCTACACTAACACCATTTAGGGATGTTTATGGAAATTTTTCAAAAATGATCCCCGATCACCAAAAGAATCTAATAAAGTTTTTTGAGTGCATATACTTCGTAAACTAGTTTGGGAGATTCTTTGAAAACTTATCTTATAATAACATGTGGATGTAGGATATTTTGTGGAAATGTTGGGGAAACAGGATCTCGAAACTCGCATGAACTATATTTTTCATAAGCTGCAGGACTATCCATGTGTATGCTCTCAATATCCTCATATGGGGTTCTATCCCAAGTGTATTAACAATATTTTCTTTTTTTTCCTCAACATGTGGTAGTAAATCATCCATAATATCTTTGTTAACAATATGTGGCTCAAGCATTGCATGATCTAGTGCTTCCTCTTTATGTTCTTCATGAACTGTAGAAAAATATGGTGTTCTTCAAACTTCATCTATCAATTCTTCACCTTCATGTTTTTTATGGGTTTCCCCAACATGAACAACCTCTATCCGAATCCCAATTGATTCACTGGGGCTTTCATAAACAAGTTGTTTATAATATATCTCCTCCTTTATTTCTTCCATTTCCTTAGTGGTGTCTTCCATATCCTATTTTTCACATGAAATTTCATGACCACCTTAATCAATATCCATTTATGTAGGTTCTTCGGTCTTTTCAACCTCCTCTACATCACTGTTCAGTGAGATAGTAGCATTTTTCCTAGGATTTGAAGTTTTTGGTTTTTTAGTGTGAAGCCTATTGGATCTCCTAGACAATTCAGACACTTTTCTTGAGGAATTCCATTTTCCCTTAGAGGAAGAGGACTCGGGTGTAGATATATTTAGAAAAGTTTCAGCAACAAGAATCCTTTCAGGAGAGATTGGCCTAGGGCCTTGCTCTGGAGATGGAGTTTATTCATGAACATGTGTTTCTGTAGGTATGGAATTTTTTGTAGTAATAGGGGTTTCTAGAGGACTAGAGGTTTCTTGAGGAATATAGACAGAAGATATTGTTTCCGGTGGAGGTGTTGAAGTATTAACTATTATTTCCTCTTTTTATTCCTTTTTCCCAAAAAATCATCAATGTTTTTAGCCCTAGAAAACTCTCCCCATTTTATTATAGGGTGTTCCCTCTCTAATGCATTTTTGACAATCAAGGTAACAAGATAGTGATGAGATAATGCAAACCTCCCCCTCTGAGATTCCTTACTCATTTTCTTTAAGATTTCATGTAAGAAATTAGGGACATTAACATGTCTTCCATTATTTAAATGATTAAGCAATTTAAAATGCACATTCAATCTTGAGTACCTACCCTCACAAGTGAAGTATTTTATAATGTAGTTTACAACATCAGCCCAAAAAGGTTTCAGGGAAGTGTGCAATGTACCTTGTCTATCACTTACAAAATTATCATCATCATCACCAAATTTTGTTCAAGACTCGTTTATATTTTCCTTTGTAGGAAACAGTTCACCTTCTGCTAGAAGTTTCATTACTACAACTAGAATTTCATCATCCACCTTAACTATCAAACCCTTAACAGTGGCCTTTCCATCCTTGAATGTGGTAGCAAAATTTGTCACCATGGACTCATTGAATCCCTAAAACTTATTAATATAGTCCATCCATCCACTATCATGGAAATACTGCAATATTTGTGGCTAACAACGAATTTTTGAGTGGTCTGTAGGCTCATTTCGAATTAGGTCTCATCCCATTTTGAATTTGGAAAACTTCTCGAGCTTTGAGAGGAAAAATATTACAATTTATGGTAATTATGCAACAAATTGAGTAAGTGTAAATTTCTTGAGTACTTGATGATTTTGAAATTGCAACCGACTCACATACAACATGAAAAGGCATACATTAATTTCATTTTAGGGGTGCAAGAATGTAGGTGAAGTCATATGATGAAGTCAAATGATGTGGGAGATAACTCATATAATGAAAGGCGGTGACATATTATGGCTTATAAAGTCACTCATGACATGGCACAAATATTAATCACATATAATTATTCTATCACTACTTTATTAAAGTGAATTAAGTGCACTTATCTCGAAGATGTATGTTGGATGATGGTGACATGTGCTTCATCATAATTTACGCCTTTGGTTACATGCAGATTCATCATGACACACGCAGATTGAGGTACTACGATGCTACGGACAATGTATAGAGTGTTGCAAGCATAGGTAGAGGCATGCTAAAGGCTCTTTAGTAAAATCAGTTAATTCTTAGAAAGACAAGGATGAATTTTTGTCTCTGGTGCCAAAATCTTCATAAGTAGGTGTTGTTTGTTCCTTATTTGCTTCATGTAATCACAAGTTCTCGCTAAAGGAAAACAACAGCATGTTACTACAAGTGGACTTGTATTCTTTTACCATCTCCTTCATTAGATACCATGAACTTCTTGCAACAAGTACACCAAATCATGCAAAACAAAAATTCTACAAAGAAAGCATGTTAGTTAAGTGGTGTTGATCACCAAGAGGGTTTATCACATCACTTTTATTCACCCTTGGAGTATCCAGCAAGCTAAATATACCAAGGCCACTGAACATATCATTCTTCAGAACTTCAGAAGATGAACCAAAAGGTTCAACTTCTGACCTTAACTTTGATGTTCTCATCTCCATCTTGCTTTGACCTCCTCTAGAATTTCTACATAAAGGTGCTCTTATTAGTTGGATTTTTGTACAACCTCAACCTATGACCATTCACCAATAGTTTGAATCTCACAGGATCTATGGTAGTGAGTTTCACAGCTCCATTGGGAAATATTTTCTCAATCTCATATGGGCCTAGCCACCTCATTTGGAGTTTTCCCATGTGGTCCTTGTACTTGGAGTCAAATAAGAGAGTCCAATCACCTTCTTGAAATTTTATTTTCTTGATGAATCTATCATATCATTTGATATTTTGATTCTGTACCACCTCTATATTATGCATAGCATGTCTCCTCATTTCATCTAGCTCATTAAGTTGGAAAATCCTCTTCCTTTTCACTTCAGACAAATATATTCCTAGTTCAAGTGTAGTCCTTAGTGTTTTATGCTCAAATTCAATAGGGATAAAAATAGTCTTACCATACAAAATATCAAATGGTGTAAAGCATGTTGTTGTCTTCCAAGTTACGTCAAACGTCTAAAATTCTTATGGAATTCTATCTACCTAATATCTTATGTGGATTGCAATAGTTTGTTTTCAGTATGGCTTCTATTTCCCTATTTGTTACCTCAACTTGGCCATTATATTGGGGGTGATAAGGTGTAGACTTCCTATGTATGATTTCATATTCCTTAGCTAGATCATAAATAACTTCAACAGTGAAGTGTGTACATTGATCTGTAATAATTTCTCTTGGTACTCCATACCTTGTGAAAATGTGTTCATACAATAATTTAGCAAATTTCTTGCTCTTCTTATTTGAAAATGCTTTTACTTCTGTCCATTTAGTGAGGTAGTTTGTACACACCAAAATGTACTCTTTCTGTTAAGATTTAGGTTCAATTAGACCAATAAATTCCAAACCCCATTTGTCAAATGGTTGCAATACCAACTAAGGCTGCAATGGCATCTCATTTGACTTGGTAGGCTTACCCATTCTTTGGCATTTATCACACCTTCTTGTATACAATGTTACATCCTTATGTAGTGTAGGCCAGTAATACCTTCTTTGTCAACACTTTTTGTGTTGTTCTTTTTGCAGAAAAATTTCCTCCACATGGTTCACTATGGTAGGATTTGAGGACATCATATATTTCCTCATCATCTATGCATCTCCTCATAACATTATCCTACCCCGTGTGAAATAGAAAACCAGCTATCCAAGAAAAATTCACACTTTTCTCAACTATGTATTTCTTTTCAGAATATAAATAGTGTGGAGGTGTCTTACCTGAGACTAAATAATTAGTTATATCAGTATACCAGGGTGTTCTAGCGAAATGGAAAATAGTTACTCATCCGGAAAAGATTCATCCATTACTTATTCTTCATTATTGTTCTTAATTCTTGAAAGAAATTCGCTTACAACATTATCCTTACCAATCTTATCCACAATGGTGACATAAAAATCTTGCAAGAGTAGTAACCATCTGATTATTCTTCTTCTTATAAATGGTTTGTTGATCAAATATTTAATTGTTGCATTATCATTATTAATGAATACTAGATAACCTAATTGTTGCATGATCGGTATGAATGAATATTGGATAACCCTTGATGTAGTGCCTGAACTTATTGATGCCATAAACCACTACTAATAATTAATTTTCTATGATTTTATAGTTGATTTTAGCATGATGTAGGTTCTTATTGACATAGTAGATTACGTAGTTTAGAATTCCATCTTTTTGTCCTAGAAAAACTCCAATAACATGATCTGAAGCATCAAGGTATGAATTTGAAATGGAAAACTCCAATTTTTTCCTCTTAACACGAACCTTCGTTAAAATTTTCTTCAAAGTTTGGAATGAAACCTCACATTTCTCAGTCCACTCAAAAGCATCATCTTTTCCTAGTAGGAAAAATAATGGTGCTTCAATCTTACTTGAACACTTGTGCAAATCTTATATAATACCTAGTATGTCCTAAGAAGCTCCTTACATCTTTTTTTCTTATTTGGTTTTGGTATATTTATAATCACAGATATTTTTTCTGGATCTACTTGAATTCCAGCAGTTGATAGATAATGTCCCAATACTATTCCTTCAAACATCATCATGTAGCATTTTTCATTGCTTAAGGATAGGTTATGCTCCTTGCATATTTTGAGAACTTTTTCTAGATTCTTCATTACTTCATCAAAATTACTTCCATATATTGTAAAATCATCCATATATACCTCCATGCAATCATTGGTTAGATCTAAAAATTTCTCAAAACTTCTCTCTAAAATGTAGTAGGTGCATTGCACAAACCAAAAGAAAGAAAAGAATATGCAAAACTTCCCCATGTGCACATAAATTTTGTCTTTTCCTAGTCCTCTGGTGAAATTTAAATTTGGTTGTAGCCACTATAGCCATCCAGAAAAGAAAAATATTTCTTTCCAACAAGAGTGTCAAGTACTTGATCAATGAAAGGAAGCAGAAAATTATCCTTCCTTATTGTTGTGTTCAGTTCTCTATAGTCCACCCATATTATCCATTTTCCATTCTTCTTAGGTATAATGAAAAGTGGTAGCACCCATTGATTGTTTGAAATTGGATATATGAATCTAGCATCTAATAAAAAATTTAATTTTTCTTTCACTATATCCCTCATTGTTGGATTCATTCTTCTTTGTGGTTATCTTATTGGCTTGCATATGTCTTTGATGTATATCTTATGTGTACATAGCTTAGGGTGTATCTCATGCATGTATGCATAGTTATATGCAAATTTTATCTTGTTTTTCTGTAGAAGAATAATTAACAGATGCTCTTGATGCATACTTAATGTTTTTTTCAAATTAAGTGGATATCCTTGAGAAATTCACACTTTCTTAGAGATAAGTCATGGATCAAATATTGTTACTTATAGAATTCAATATATAATCATGTGGAAGAATATGGTGAAGGATGCAATTATTACCTAGAACATTCATAGTGCTTTGCTACGGCAAGAATTAATTCTCGAGACAAATGCAATGCACTGTGATTTTCCATCTACCTCTTCATTCTTCACATAATTATTTTGCAAGACATTAGAAATAATAGCATCTTCTTCTTTCCCTTCAATTATGCATGACTTCTCCAACATCATAAGCTTCTAAACTGAGCTTTGGTCTTCTTCTAGATCTTCAACCCAAACAGTTTGGTCTTCTTCATTGAATGGTTGTGCAGGGGGTAAAGCATGAGATTTTTGGTGCCAATTCCATTATAAATAATCATATTACGAGATCTGCATCCTATGAATGATTCAACATTTTTCAACCATGGTCTTTCCAGGATGATAGGATATCCTCCCAAGCTTTCTTTTGGCTGAAGAACGATAAAATCAGCAAGGTACTCACAAGTGTCTACCACTACTTCTACATCCTCCAAGACTCCTTCGGATTAACTTTTGATTTGTCTACGGGATGTAAGACTATGGTTGTTGGTCTTAGTCCCTCTAGCTTCAAGTCATCCATAGTTTTTTTCATTACATTTATTGTTTCGCCCAAGTCAATCAGTGTGTTCTTGATCATTGTGTCATTGATGGTGACATTAACCAAAGGTTTTCCTGGATCTATATATTTGGGTAGAATTGATTTCCCAAGCATAATATCAGTTATTTGTCCAACGACCTACATAGTATTTGGATCTTTCCTCTTTCTTATTGATTTATTTATGCATAGATATTTAACCAATTTTTTATAAATGGGCATGTCCTTAATAGCTTGAGTCAATGGAATTTTGACACAAATGTCTTTTAGCTGGTTGAAAAATTGGAATCGATTCTTATTTGAGGTTAATATTTTTTTCTTGTAACTTTTCGAAATGGTGGATAATTACCTTGTGTTTTACCTTTGTTGTAATTTTTCTCGGTTTTTGCGGGTTAGCATGCAATATCTTTTGTTGTTGTTGCTTTATTGTTGATCATCCTACACCGTCTGTGGTTCCTCGGCAATCTCAGTAATGGTGGGTCCAGCTGGTGAAGGAAGTTCTCTTCCTAAGTGAAGATGGATATTGTTGATATCAATAGAATAGATAACCTATTGATCGGTTCAAGAGAATAGGCTAGCTTAGCAGCTTTATTGTTAGGTTTATGCATTGGCTAAGCTAGTAGTTGGGTAGATTTTGGTTGAGATATTGTTTGGGGGTTTGGCATCAGAGCTTGATGTTGCGGATAAGAAGGTTGCTGATAAGATTGTTGGTAATTTAGATTTTGGTTATTCCACTGATGTCCTCCTCTCCAAGGTTACTTCCATGATTGAGGAGTTTGTTGCTATTATTTTTATGGTTGGCCTTGAAATTTATATTGCCACTATTGTTGATATTGGTTGTAATATGGGGCCCATCCTTGAGGGTTAGACTAAGGTGGGGGATGCATATAGGAATTATTAGACCAATTTTGAAATGAATGCATAGGATATTGTGTCATACCTCCTTGCCTCGGTGGCCATGGTTTTCTTTGAGAAACATAAAAAAATTTCCCATCCTCTATCTCCAACATCTTAAAATCAGGTGAATCATCCCTTTATTGAGAAATTTTTGCCAATGCTCTACGTCTACAGTCATATTTCTTCTTTCTACATACATGGCAGTACTTTGTGAGTGCTACTTCTGCATTTTCATTTTTCTTTTTAGCTTGTAGAGCATCTAATTGATTGGCCATGTCATTGATAATATCCTGCTTCATATTTTTAAACATGTTGACAATCTCTGACTTGGATATGCCCCTAATTGTTTTGGTAGCTAATCCACCTCTTGATATTACATTTATTACCCTCTTCATATTATCTCTTGAGTAATTTTTATATGCCTCACAGATTTCTTCAAAAGTGTCTTTTGAAATGTCCCTTGCTCTCCTATCAAATCCAGAGCATTTATGTCCTCCTCACCGAGTCCCTTTAAAAGAGTAATTTGATAGATTCAAGTGGTAGCTCAATGTGACTTGACTTTTTAACACATAATAGAAACCTTTATAAATAGTCTTCCAATGGTTCATCCTCCTTTTGTGCCATTTTGTAGATTACATCACCTCCTATGTTTCTTGGTTTGCAACAATCCTGGTACTTACTAAGGAATTTCTCCTTTATTTGTGCCCACATAGCTACAACATTTCTTCCCAATCCCATGAACCATCTCAAGGTTGCATCCTTGAGTGTAGCAGGAAATATATTTAATTTATGTGCATTAGCATTATAATCATAACTCCTGTATAGAACATCAAACTCAAAAAAAGGTGTCTAGGTCTTCTAACATGAATCTATGAAAGTTAGGAAAGACTAAAAGGGAAATATTTTTCATGGGAGTCACTTTGCATTATTGTCAGTGATGGGAAACTCAAAGGTGGTTTCCCCATTCCAAGAATTTTGGTCTACTTATTCTCGCCATCTCTAGGCTGCTAAGGAGCAACTTGAGATTGTCACTTAGAGGATTGTCTTCGAAAAGCAAACCTAGGACGGAGGTTTCCTTTCAAAATCCTCATAGGTATATGAAGATATCTATGCTACTTGTGGATTAGGTAAAAATCTACCATGGGCATCCCTTGGGTAGTGCATACATCAACTACTCAACTCTATCAACATGAAAATTAGTTGGGGGGTGTTTAGAAGTGAATTTCCTAAAACCTAAACTGCTCTAAGAAATGAAAAACTTCTTCAAAAACCTTATAACTTGGCAGTATCCCTGAAATGACACCAAAAATGGTGGTGTAAATTAAATTTTAGCAATTAATATGTTGTTCATTAATCTACAATCATTTAATTATCATACCTAGGGACGTAAACTTTAATATTGTCGATTTTTGTGCACAATTCTGAGATGTTTGAAGAGTGTAAAGATAAAAAAATTCACTACAATTGATAAATAACAATGCTAGAAATGAACTAAACTACAACTGGAAGTAAATACTATGGCTATGGCAAAACATGTAAAGAACATAATATAGATAAAGAAGTAAACTACTACAATTTTAATCATGTAATTAATTAAAGAAAAAAATAGAAGGGAGGATTAGAAAACCATAAGTGGACCCTACCTTGGGTGATAATCCCTCATAAGGCCTGTGTCTACAACAAATTAACAAAACTCATATTCTTATTTCATCATCATGAAGATTAAAAATGGAATAATGCAGCAACTCTATATCTATGGATCATTTTTTCTTCTCTACTACTATCCCCCTTACAGGATTCATCTTTCCTTTTTATACCCTTCATTACATCAAAGGTGAAAAGAGATGGATTCATACTTAGGAGGTATAGTTGTCTTATTAAAAGATACTAACCAAGTAATCTAGACATTTTCATACAACACAACTATTTAGGAGGTATTCTAATATAATCACATCACTTAAGTAATCGATTGATTAAACAACTGGTTATTAAATTATAAATTCAATCAACTAGTTCTTTGTTCAAGTTATAATGTATAATCAGGTTATGGAATTTAATATTCTTCTTGTTCTCATGACTTCTTCTCTATCACACACATACAAGCTCGGAGAAGTGTCCACATTATTCAAGCTCCTCATAATCATGACTTTATATATGTGTGTGACCTCCTATGGCATTTTATGTAATCGCTTGGCTATGGGCGGGTCCCCTTGGCTTCATGCCGGTTGTTGTGGATGACGTCTACATTGTGAATGAGCTTCTTTGGCAATCAAGGATGACATTTATTCAACACACTATTTAGCATCACATTACATTAAGAATAATAAATTCATACCCATAATCCAAAAAATAAAGTAAACTTAGTAATAATTATATTAACTAGTATATATTCCATAAGTTCAAGATATAGTGGAAATGTTCAGTAGTATAACCGGAAATACAATTTCAGGGGTACACATGGATTTAAAAAATATAGTAGATGATGTGTTTCAAAAGGAAATAAAATTACTCATCAAAAGGACCATTATATTGCCCCCTGGTTTTAGGAATCCAAGAAATGTTGTTATACTAAGGACCCAAGTCTGATTATGAGCCCCAACCGAAACTAAAATTGTGTTGTATTGATATCGTACTATGTGTAATTTTGTATGGGGTGACTGATTCACCCATATGATGCACCCTTTTTTGGGGTGCATGTGACATAGCTGAAGGATTATGTGGCCCAAAAGAGGATAGACCGATGTGTTGAATTTTTCCTGTAGGGGAGGGAATGTGCTTAGTAGAAACCAAGGCACATGTAAACAAGTGGCTAGGAAAAACAAGTGTTAGTACAAGAAAATACAAACACTCATGTATAAGATGAAATGTAAGCTATGCAAACAATGTGTAAACACGCAAGAAGACAATGTAGATTGTGAAAATTGGGTTGTAAACATGGGACATCACTCACGATGTCACAAGACAATCAAGGCCATCGTGGCCATAAGAAGACAATTTTGCACACAAGACAAAGGGCAAATACTACAAACAAGAATATACAATGACAAGCAATGGAAAACAATGTAACAGATAACCATGGAAGCAAATAGTTTTGCATAAAAATGCTACACATGAAGCACCCATTAGCATGTTAGAAAGATAAAAAGTATGTCAAAGTGTGTATAATATGAGAGAATAGTGTGTTATGAAATAAAATGAAACAATAGCACATGTAGTGTACGAAAGTGGATGCCCCCAAGAGTCGTTGTGGGATTGGTACTAGGTATTGCGCCAAGCATCCATGTTACATGTAATGAACCTATATAATATACAATCACAACTAGAAATCAAGTGAACATGCATGTGTGTATGGAAAGATAATGACATACAAGATATCTATCTAGCATGTAAAATAGGATGAGCATGTAATAACTAAATGTAAATAAAATTAAATGCAACCAAGCTATGCGGATGATGTGGATGGTATGGAATGGAATGTAGTGTGAATGATAGGAGAAGCATGCCCCCAAGTGGATGTGTATGTATGAAATGAGGTTCATTTATTTATGCCCCCTTAGCAGTAAAGAATGAACCATAAATGAGAATGCGTCATCGGAAATGGTCTCAAATGTATGCGGAAGAAAGATGGTTATTATAAGTCATCGTGTGATATGTAGGATTGAATGTGAAAAAGTAAAATTGATGAGGTGGTAGAACGTGTGATGATTTAGCCTAAAGAATATAACTAAATGTGTGAGGAAAATGCTAGTACGCATAATGATGTTGTTAGATTTACCAAGGGAAATATAATTGATAAATTACTGATTCCCAAAGATTAAAAAGCCAAAGACTATAGATTATGATGTGTAGTTAAATAAGAAACAGTAGTAGCTTAAATAAATAGTGAATTGAATAGCTTAATGAGTGAGAGATGAACGAAAATAGACATAGAGCATAGAGACAGTAACACCAAATTTAAGTGGGGAAATCCCAAAGGTAAAAAAACCCTACTAAATAAATCATTGGTTGTTATTAAGATTTTAGGATACATATTTTACCCAAAGACTTCCACTTCAATCTTTGGTTTCTTACGGAATGATTACGAGTTATTTCTCATCATCGTTCAATGCATTGATCGTCGAATAATGTTCCATTCTGATATATCTATCTAGATATCAATCTGGTACTAATCTATTCATTTCTCATAGCCAATCTCAAGAGGGATCACCCTAATCAATAGGGTGGGTGAATTAGTCGAGCTGCTTCACTCTTAAATGTATAAGATCTTTGTGGAAGATCTTCATAATAAATTTTGATAAATCAAATTTAATATAATATTGGGGCGTACTACAGTGGTAAATAACCCACTTGACATTATCACCCCAACACTCCCCTTAATGTTAAGTGAGAAGAAAAAAAAGACATGTCAAATTTATCTTTTTCTACGAAAGGATTTATAGATCCAAGAATCAACAACAGTGATTCTAGCTAGCATGCAAATAAGGGAAATCATATAGATCTTCCCATACAAAAATTCTTAAGACCAGTGTTTTATATATGAAGACTTATATCATATTATGGAGCCTTTTATAAAACAAGGAATTCCCATAATCGATTCTTCATTGGGTTTTAAAATTAACTTCACGTAAAGTGACACATTTAATTATTACAAAATGGAGTAAGTATTAGAAGTTTTCAAAAGGACGTTAAGAGGTGGCATTTTCATGCACACTCCCCCTCAAGGGAAACTATGAAAGGCCCAATAAGGCATGAAATTTGTAGAAGTTGATAGAACACAACGACTTTGTGATGATGTGCTCAACTTGATCTTGATCGAATAAGACTTGAGATCAATATCATCAATAAGGAATTTCTCTCTAATAATTTTTCCTTTGATGTTGAACTGGATTCTTTACAAGATAAATGCAACTTTGGTTTTCACATAGAAGAGTAGTGCTCCCTTTGACACCCATGTGTAATTCATCCAACAGTCTTTTCAGCCACATAGCTTCCTTTGCAGCTTCCATAACACTTCTATACTCTCCTCAGTAGAAGATATAGACACTATTGGTTGCTTCTTGTTGCTCCAAGTGATGACACCTTCTCAAAAATTGAAAACATATCCAAAAGTAGACTTTCTATCTGCAATATCACTAGCATGATCAGAGTCACAATAGCCAAGTAATTTTGCATCATTACAAGAAGAATAAAACAGACTAGAATTAATTATTCCTTTAATATATTTAAAAATTCCTTTTTCCATTTTCCAATGATCCACATAAGGTTCTTGCATAAATATTGAAACTACTCCTACCGAATTAGTGATATTAGGTCTAGTAATAGTCTAATAAATAATACTACTAATTATTTTTCTATACCAAATAGGATCAAATTCAGCACAAGCTAGTTTAGGATATAATATAACACCAAATTCTATAGGATGGAAACATGATTACAATCAATCATGTTAAATCTTATAAGAAAATTCATAGCATATTGAGATTGAGATGCAACAATAGACTTGTGATCTTGAAATATAACCATGCCAAGGAAGTGATTTAATAAACTTAAATCAGCCATTTCAAAATGTTGATTTTACTTTTATTTGATATTAACAATTAAATTTTTATCACTGCTGGTAATCAAAATATCATCTACATATAAAACAATAATGATAATAGGATTTTTTCAAATTTAAAATCATTATTAGAAACAGTTGTTAGAAAATCAAAGTTCTGAAAGAAATTGTTAATTTTAGAATACCAAGTGTAGATTGAGAAACAGGGACGGAAGCCTGTGTAGATTTTATTAATCTCAATCAAGTAAAAAAGTACAGAGGATGGGCTGCAATATTTATAGATATTGCACAGCCAAATACATCCGGGAAAATGAGTTGCACAGGTGCAACCAAAAACCAGAATAAACAAGCTTCCAAATCACCCGAAGCAACAATTACATAAAAACAAATATATTGTTTAAAACAATATAACAGTGTGCATACAGACAAATATGGTTGATTAACCATATAACAATATAACCATTCATTATTTAATTAATAAAATTAATTAAATAATCTAACTATGCATAATTAATATTTAGGATAATAAAATTTATCCTAACATTCCCCCCCTTAATTGTGCATTGTCTGAAGAGATGAGGAGAGAAATGCTCTGAACAACTCGAACTTGTCACGTGCAAGTGACTTTGTGAAAATATCTGCTCGTTGTTCAGCCGTTGGACAAAATCTGAAGCTGGATGTTGTGCTTCAACACATGTTCGCGTATGAAATGAACCTGAACTTCAATGTGCTTTGTTCTCTCGTGAAAAACTGGATTGCGAACAAGTTTGAGAACACCTTCATTGTCAACATACATGGTGGTCGGTTTGTCCTGTGGTATTCCAAGTCCTTCCAGTATGCGACGTAGCCAAATCACTTCACGAGACGACTTCTCTGCGAGCGATACTCGACCTGTGGAAGAGTGAGAAACAAAGTGTTGTTTCTTACTTCCCCATGATATTGGTCCGATCCCATAAAGAATACAAATCCAGTGGATTTTCTATCATCAATGTTACTGCGCATGATCTAAATCCGAATATCCATCGAAGAAGTTTTCATTCTTCTTGTATTCTAGACCAAGATCCACCGATCCTTTGAGATATCTCAAAATGCGCTTTGCTTTGCTTTCCATGACAAATTTTGGGTTCTGCATGAACTGGATAGATAGCTCACTGCTGCAAAGCTGATATCTGGTCTAGTGTAGGTCGGGTAAATGAGACTCCCAATCAGTCTGTCGATAGAGAGAGTGGCACTTACCTCGGGAGATGGATCGAGCGAGATAAGCGTAATCTATTCTCCATAGGTGTAGCAATTGGTGTGCAATCCATCATCCTAAACTTCTCGAGTGTTTTCTTGGTATATTTCATTTGAGAAACAAAAATGTGATTCTCTTTCTGCCATACTTCCAATCCAAGACAGTAGTGCATAAGCCCGAGATCTGTCATGTCGAATGATCGCTTAAGATCTTTCTTCGTTTCATCAATCATCTTCACTGAACTGCCAGTGATGACTAGATCATCGACATAAACTACAACAATCACCATCTCCCCCCCTTGCTTTTTGAGGTAGAGATTGGGATCGTATGGATTTCTGACGAATCCATGTTGTACGAGATGCTCATCAATCTTGATGTACCATGCCCAGGGTGCCTGTTTGAGGCCATATAGAGATTTCCTGAGTCTACATACCTTTTCTTCTTGACCAGGTACAACATATCCCTCAGGTTGAGTCATGTAGACTTCTTCTTGTAAATCTCCATTCAGGAAGGCACTTTTTACGTCCATTTGGTGAACTTTCCATCCAAACTGAGCAGCTAGAGAAAATATCATCCCGATCGTTTTGATCTTAGGCTTTGTGGGAGAAAATGTCTCCTCATAGTCAATGCCTTCTTTACATGCGTGCATACCCCTTTCTTCTGAGTCTTGCTTTGCACTTGTCCACTATCCCATCTGCTTTGTACTTAGTTTTGAATATCCATCTACATCCATGGGTTTCTTCCACGGTGGAAGATCGACAAGTTGCCAAGTGTTATTCTTCATCAGCGATTGATATTCGAATCCATGGCATCTTTCCAAGCTTTTGGTTGTAGGGCTTCTGGACTGTAGAGGGCTCGTCGATTGAATGACTCTACTCATCAAAGCAAAGTTAACTTCTTCTCTTGCTTTCTTTGTGAGTCCGTGGTCCAGGGGTGGATGTATCCGGTGGAGCATCCAGTCTTGCATCTCGTAATGTGCTTGTACACCATTTAGGCATACGTTGACTTGTTCCCATGGGTTGTGGTTCTATCTGATCAACACCATCATCCCCATCATCACTTTCATATTCTGAGGGAACATTAGCTTCAATTTTTACAACTGGTGAAAAATCTACATCTTGCGAGTCCGGAGGAGGAGTCTCTGCTTCCTTCTTCTCGAAAAACTCAACATCTCTGCTTGTGTAGACTTTTCTGGTCTTAGGATCCATCAATCTGTACCCAAGAGTCTCTTCACTATATCCAATGAAGATGAGATTTTGTGACTTCATGTCCAATTTCTTTCGGTTCTGTTTGGGTATGTGCATGTTGGCTTTGCACTCGAATACTCTGAGGTGTGCAATGGATGGTTTCCTTTTTGACCATGCTTCTTGTGGTGTAATTCCATCAAGAGTAGTTGTGGGTGCTCTATTTAACAAATACACTGCTGTTGTTTTTTTTATACGCCCAAAATGTCTTTGCAAGTCCGGAATCATCGATCATGCATCGCACCATTTCCATGATAGTACGATTTCTTCTCTCGACAACACCATTTTTCTGCGGTGTGTGTGGAGGAGGCATTTGTCGATGAATCCCATGAGTTTGTAGATAGTCTCTAAACTCATCACTGGTGAATTCCCCCCCTCGATCTGAGCGGAGAGTTCTGATGTGACGACCAGTTTCTTTCTCAACTGCCACTTTGAACTTTTTGAATGTTTCAAAGGCTTCACTTTTCTTGCGAAGACAAAAAATCCACATTTTTCGTGAATAGTCGTCAACACAGAGCATGAAGTACTGGAACCCTGAATGACTTGGCTGCATTGGACCGCACAGATCGGTATGAACCAGGTCAAGTTTACCATGAGCTCGAAAAGTACTCGTTTGGAATGAAACTCTGTGTTGTTTTCCTGCTAAGCAGTGAGGACACTTGTCTGTATCCTTCTGAAGAGATGGTAGCCCATGTACCATATTACACCGGTAAAGTGTTTCGAGATATTTGAAACTTACATGACCAAATCTCCGATGCCACAACTGAGCTGAGGTGGAGTTTTTAGCCACAAGTGCTTGATCATTTTTGTGAATGAAATCAAGTTGAAACATTCATCCCACATTTGAGGCTTTTGCAATTATTTTCGAGCCTCTGGATTTATCTCAAATCAAACACATTTTCTTGCCGGATTGACTATCAAAGTCAATTTTCAGGTTGTGATCTAGGAGTTGACTAACCGAAAGAAGGTGCTTTGTCAACCCAGGGACATATAGAACATCTGATAGTTTGCATTTTCGTGAACCAAGGGGTAGAGAAATGTTTCCAATCCCCTGAACTGTATATGAAGAATCATCTCCCAACGAAACATGATTTTTCGATGGCGTGTCCCTCATTGAAATAAACCAGTCTCTGTGGCCGGTCATGTGTCGAGTGGCTCCCAAATCAACATACCAAACGTCACTAGATGACATGGATGGTTCACTTGATCGAGCAGTGAACAAGAAGTCTTCATTGTCTGACTGTTCTTGTTGCTCAGCAATATTACCTTGCTGGTGGGGTCTTCTTTTCCAGTTCCCCTTTTTCTACCCGTGATAGTTGTTTGAATGTCCCTTGTAAGTTTGTTGTTGTTGTGGTCCAGAATTGCTTGATGAACCTTTCTTATATGTGTTAAACCAACATTCTTGCAAGTCATGTCCTCTTTTGCAAATTGGACATCGCTTCTTCTGTTGATTGTCCCCATGATACTGATTCTGATGTGGGGACTTCTGATAGGATTTAGGTTTTCCTTTACCTTTTCCTTTCCATTTTTGATGTGAAGACAGTGCCTGCTCCTCTTCATCATCCTTGTTGTGCATTGCTTCCTCTTGTTGCAGTAAGTTTACTAGCTTGTCAAAACTAATTGTTGTATCTGACAAGTTTAGAGTTGTGACAAAAATGCGGTAAGAAGAGGGGAGAGCTCTCAGAACAATTGGAACGAGAGATTCATCTTTGACCTCTTCTCCTAGGGCTAGAAGTGAAGCCCTCAACTCTGCAACTCTTCTTAGGAAGGCTTCAATTTTCTCATTCTGTTTGAATTTCAATGTATGTAACTGACTCTGCAAATTGAGTATGACATTCTTGTTCTTGGCCTCATATATTGTGCTCAGCTTATCCCAAGCTTCTTTTGCTGATGTGGCATCTCGAATGTGGGCTTGCACATCGTCGGACACTCCAAAAAAATGATGAGTTTTGCTTTCTGATCTGCTCTATCAAATTGTCGTTGTTGTGTTGCATCCGTTGGTGATCTGGTTAGAGTACCAGTCACAACAAGCCAGATTTCTTCAAACTCAAGTTGTGTTTTTATTTTTGTCTTCCAAGCAGCATAGTTGCTTCCTCTAAGCAATTGTGAATCCAAAAGAAAAAAATTTAGGGGCATTGGTGCCCATTTTTCGAGATCAGCGACGGGGTTTGGCTCTTATCACTCCGGTATAAGGTCTCCCAATCTATATACCGTCGATCGATATACCGAACCTTTCTATATACGCACCCTTCGATATACCCGTCGTGTCGTGGAAGAAGCTCGCCCTTTCTATATACCGGCGATGCGTGAAAGAGGCATTAACATACGTGAAAGAATTCGATACGTGGTACCAAGACAAGATCTTGATGGGGTCTGTGTGATTATTGACACGGCTCAAAGAAATATCCTCATACATGCGCGCGCGTAACTTCGCTATATACTCGGATAATTTCTCAGTCCGGATTTATGTCTTGCAATCGTTCACAGAC
Organism: Taxus wallichiana var. yunnanensis; assembly: GCA_018340775.1. Lineage (NCBI taxonomy): Eukaryota > Viridiplantae > Streptophyta > Pinopsida > Cupressales > Taxaceae > Taxus > Taxus wallichiana. The sequence continues at coordinate 294,036,297 of CM031234.1, read as the reverse complement.
GGATGGGATGGTTCATAGTGTGTGCACTTCGTGACCTTATTACTCCCGTCGATTTATAGGGATGATGCCCAGACGACATTGTTGTAGGTATATTAGGCGTTAAGTGCAGTAGTAGTTGCGATGGCTTTACCCGTAAGTGCTTCCCGAGGCCTTTGTATATACCGAATGCTGCGAATGAGATCTAGGATCTCGTGAGTGTTACAGAACCAATTTTACTGTTTTTTATTACAATTACTCGCTAGTTTCGAGTAGTTTCTGACAAAGTTTTGCGATTGACTATGGAAACCTGCAAATTAGTACAATATACAATACAATTTGAATGACAGGCAAAAAATTTCAGTTTCGGGGTCCTGGTGACCTCCTGAGCCCAAAATGCTAAAAATTGCAAAAAAATAGCTGAAAATGCAATTTTTAGGTGGGTCTCCTTTTGCAAAAAATGTCTGGAATGAGAAAACAGACCAGATAGGAGAAAAAAATTTTTTTACCCTAAGTTAGGGATTTCTCCGCTAAATTTAGTTAGTTGTAACTAAATTCAAAAAGCTGCTAAATTTAGCGATTCACGAAAAAATCCGCCAGATGCAAAAGGAGAGTTTTTGAGTGTTTTTGTGGGATTTGATCCTCAAACCTCTCACTCCCAAGGCACATGCACTAACCAACTTGCCCACTTGGGGCGCTTGGACTATGAAAGGAAGGAATTTGTATTTATTGACAAGTAAATGGACTTACCTCTTGGAAAATGGATGCCACGTGGCGCATGCTGGTGAAGAGGCATTTTTAGGGTTGTATTTGCCTAAAAACCAGATCTGAAGCTTTATTTCCTTGCTCAGGCCGCATTTACTTGCTCAGGCCGCATTTTTTCCTTCCCACGCACTAATCAGGCCGTATTTTGCTTTGTATTTTTTTCCTTGGCCACGTGTTTTAATGCCTGGCCACGTTTTTTTCCTTTGGACGCCTTTTGACCGTATAGGCCGTATTTTCTTTGTTTGGGTGCGTTTTTTTCCTTGCTTTGGCGCTTTTTTTTGAGTGCTTGGCCGTGTTTTTGAGTGCACGGTGCGTGTTTGATTGCACAGGTGCTTGTATTTTTGTTGTTTATTTGCTTGCACAGGCCGTGGGGGACAACAAAGGGCGCGTATGCTCAAAAAAAAAAATGTTTTTTTCTCCTTGTACAGGTTGCTGGAGGCTGAGAATGGCACGGGCAAGGGAGAATGGCGCCTCTTTTGCTCAAAAAAATTTCCTTGCTTGTGCAGGCCGCTGGGTCAAGAAAAATGCGTGGAGGACTTATCTCAGTCTGGTTTGGCCGCTTTTCCTCTTCTTTGGCCGCCTATTCTCTTCTTCCACTGTATATTTTCCAGCTTGGGCGCCTCCTTCTTTTTTTTTTCTTTGCTCTGTTTGATTCTTGATCACTGCAGGTACATATACAGACCTCCAAAACAAGCCAAGCAAATTCCAAATACAGTAAAACAAAACCCTTATTGGGAAAAAAAAATAAATTATTATTATCAATACCTGGAGCAATTTTTGCCTTTGAGTGTCTTGAGTGCAAAAAAAAATTTGCGTTCCAAACACCTGGAACGAACTGGGGGATGTGGAAAGGCAGAGATGAGGCTGGGAGGTTGCAGGAGGCTGCACAGGCTCTCTATTGCTGCATACTCTTCTCCAATCTTCTCTATTTCTGCTGCATTCTTTTTCCACTCCTTCACAGGGCGAAATTTCGCTCTGGTACCAAATGTAGATTGAGAAACAGGGACGGAAGCCTGTGTAGATTTTATTAATCTCAATCAAGTAAAAAGTACAGAGGATGGGCTGCAATATTTATAGATATTGCACAGCCAAATACATCTGGGAAAATGAGTTGCACAGGTGCAACCAAAAACCAGAATAAACAAGCTTCCAAATCACCCGGGAAGCAACAATTACATAAAAACAAATATATTGTTGAAAACAATATAACAGTGTGCATATAGACAAATAAGGTTGATTAACCATATAACAATATAACCATTCATTATTTAATTAATAAAATTAATTAAATAATCTAACTATGCATAATTAATATTTAGGATAATAAAATTTATCCTAACACAAGCTCTAGGGGCTTACTTAAGACCATACAAAGACTTTTTCATCTTACAAACATAAATTTCTTTACTAGGTTCTTCAAAACCTTTAGGTTGTCTCATGTATATTTCTTCTTTTAATTCACCATTCAAAAATGTATTTTTAACATCCATTTGGTGAATTTCCCAACCATATTGGGTAGCCAATGCAAGAAGAATTCTAACAAGTACTCATTTTTGCTATGGGAGAAAAAGTATCAACATAGTCAAGACTAGGTTTCTGAGTGAAACCATGAGCTACCATCCTTGCCTTAAACTTTTAAATTTCTCCTATAGAGTTATATTTGATCTTGTATAACCACTTAGATCCTACAATGCTTCTCTTAGAAAGAGGAGGGACTAGTTCCCAAGTATTATTCTTGATTAAAGCATTGTATTCATCTTTCATATCCTGAATCCATCTATCATCTTGATAGGATTCTTCAAAATATTGTGGCTCAACCTCATAGAGGTTCATCAAGGCATGATAAGTATGTTGACTATGAGTTAATTTTCTAAGATTAGCAGGATGAGAGTCTTGAACAATACTTTGAGCCCATTTAGGAACCTTGTGATGCACAACATTTTGAGAAGAATAATCCTCAATATCCATCATATCTTGGTTAGGATAATAAACCTCTTGAACTTCTATTTCTAATGTTAAGAGAAATATTGTCATCTTTTATCTCAGGAGTAGTAGAGGAGGGTACATGAGAAGCATCATGGAATGCATTTTCTAAGACTTGAACATTTTTGTTTTCAACAATGTCATGCTTAAAGGGATCATAAACTCTTAATCCTTTAGTTTGACAACCATAGCCAACAAAAATACAAGAGTAAGAGGTTGGATCAAGATTCTTCCTTTTAACTTTTGGAATGAATATAGATGCAGGACTACCAAATATTCTTGGGTGATAAATATCTAGTTTTTGATTTTTCCCTACTTCATGAGGAGTAGCTTTATGAATATATTTAGTAGAAACTCTATTAAGAATATAGACATTAGTATTCATAGCTTCCTCCCATAAGAACTTAGGTACATTAGAAGCATGAATCATAGTTCTAGCCATTTATTAGATAGACCTATTCTTTCTTTCTACAATGCCATTTTACTAAGGGGAATAGGGAGAAGTCAAATCTCTTTGAATCCCACATGACACATAAAATTTACAAACTCTTTGTTGACATATTCACCTCCATTATCAGTCCTAATTCTCTTAATTTTCATATTAGAATATTTTCAACTAAAGCTTAAAATTCTTGAAACTCATACAGACATCAAACTTCTTCTTAATAAAATAAGACCAAGGCATTCTAAAGAATTCATAAATTAAAAACAACATACAAAACACCATTAAGAGAAGGAACCTCAAGTGGACCTATCACATCATTATGAATCAGTTCTAATAACTGAGAATAATTTGGATCATGATGTTTGTGAAATGGTTCAACATGTTGCTTACCACGTAGGCAACTTTCACATGTTTCATGATCTGATTTTATCTTAGGGAGACCAAAAACAAGATTCAATCTAGAAATTTCATACAATATTTTGAAATTTATATGACCAAGTATTTCATGCCAAATTTTAATATCATTCCTATAAGAGGAAGAAAAACAAGATTCAGAGACAAAACCATCAAATATATATAAGCCATTTTTCTTAATGTCAAAAGCAATAACATTACTAAACTTATCTCTTACATACCACTTATCTTAAAGTAGAAAAACTTTAAAATTTTCTTTAGTTAGCTAAGAGCAAGACAAAAGATTCTTTTTCAGTTAAGGAACATACAAGACATTCCTAATTACACCATTTGACAATTTAACATTGCCACAAGCTTCAGATCTAATGATAGAATTGTCTCCTAGATAGATGTTTTCTTCACATTTAACTACATATGAGAGGATACTAGGAGTACAATTCATGTGCCTAGATGCACCACTTTCAAGAATTCATTCGTTGTCATTTGAATTCGAAAGGGCAGTATACAAAGCAATGAATTGTTCATCTTTATTTGCATGATTTTGCTTTTGATTTTGATTGTTAAATTTACTAGTTTTAGAATTATTGACTATATTGTTAGTTTTTACTCTACAATTAGATTCTTTATGCCAAAATTTTCCACATTTGTTACAAGTTTTAATAAACTTGAATTTGAAATTCTGACTGTTTTTAGCGAATTAGGCTTAGGATTTTCTTTAAATATAGATCTGATGTTAGACTTCTGATTAGGATTACTATTAAACTTGTTTTTAGTTGCCTTATGATTATGAGAGAATAGATCTTGAGAAGCAATCTCTTTTGAATCAAAATTTTCCATCACTTTCTCTTCTTGAATTAGCAGAGAAGACAAAGTGTCCAGATCAGGAAAATCAATCTCATTCTGATATTTAGAATTAATAATAGAGATGTAGTTTCTACACTTTTCATGAATGTTAATCTGAATTATAAAGTAAAGAAGCTTGTCTTGAAATAATTCACAGTTGCAGCCATCTAGTTAAGCTTTAATGTTCTTAATTTTGGCTAAATATTTCATTATTTTCTCATCCCCCTTCATAGGAGTTGTGAATAGCTCTAAAACTAGCTTAATTATTTTAGACAATCTACTACCTTCATGCATAGTTTCTAATTTCTTCCAAGCATCTGCAAGCAAGTCCACATGTCCTATATGTATTAATAATTCATCTTTTATGCTTTGAAAAATATTGACAGAGCTTCCCGAGATCTCTTAAAGAAGGAGCTAAGGTTTTCATGGGTAGCTTGTCTCCCTATGGGACATTTTTTCTATACCAGTCACAAGATCCCAAAGCTTTCTAGCCATAAAACAAGCTTTTAAACGCACTCTCCAGATGTTATAATTTTTTCCATTCAAAATTTGAGACTTATCCATCAAAAACTAGCAAAACTAACCATTTGTAATCCTTAGATGGTTATGAAGACAAATACAACTAAAAATGAATTAGCGAAGCCAAACAGAGGTAAAGAAGAAGATACCTATATTTTTAATAGCTAAACAAAATAAAACAGTTAAGAATTGATCAAAAATCACTTGATTTTATCGAATTTAATAGACTTAATTGGATAATTAATTAATTAATTAATTAATAGCTTAATACCACGACACAACTCATCGTAGTTTTAAAATAAATCGTTTTGGTCAAGTTTACAAAGTGCGAGGTAACCAAGATCGAACCGATTCAAAGAGCTACAGATATCTCGACAAGTTATTAAGTAACTTGATGAGGTGAGCTCAAAAGTGAGCTACTTAATATATAAAGACAAGTTAAAAATAGCCAAAACGGGGGATGACATGTGGCACAGATCAACAATACCAAGAGAGGCACATGTTGGCTTGAAAATAGATCCTCAAGAAGATGTGAAGTTTTAAAAATAAACACAAATCTCTTTCAGTCCGTAGCAAAGTAATAAAATTGCAACAACAAACAAAACTTTTAAAACATACGGAAACAAACACACATCAAATTTTATTTAGCTTGTACTTTGTAGTGCAACAACTAAGACAAGATAATTAATTGAAATAAAAAACTATAAACATGTGTCATTAATTAATTAGTTCACTTCTTCGCACTCTAACAAAATACACACAAAATGTGAAAGAGAATTCTACGTTAAACAAATCCACTTGTCGAAAAAATAAGCCAATTTTTTTAAAAACATTTAGGTCTCTGAAAATAGAAGATGGGTGTCGATATATTAGTGGCTAAGATAAAATAGAGACTGACACCCCAAAATATATATTTTGATACTTGCGAAGACTAACACAACAATGAATTAAAAATACGTGAAAAAAACAATTGGTTCATACTTGGCAGTGTAACCACAAAGATTAAGTCAAAAAAGAAGATACATGGATCCTTTTAAATGGCTCGTACTTCGTAATTCTGAAAAATAATGACAAATGTGACAAGATGGTAGGTTTCTATTAGATAAGAATCGCACAAATAAAAACAGCTCGAAATGTGAAATACAAAGACACACGAAGAAATCCTATTGACTCAACCTTCACATATGCCAAAACAAGAAAACAAAGGTCGACAATGCGAAATACTTTCAACAAATCTTTTGGTTCATATTTTACAAGAACTAATAAAGCTACTAAATGACGAACAAAGTGAAATATGGAGAAATATTATTGGCTCAAATTTCACAAATGTTAGATATAGATAACAAGGGACTGAAAATGTGAAATATGGAGCAATTCTATTAGTCTGTATTTCACAAAAATAGAGACAAGAAACGAAATATCCGATAGTTAAAAAATAAAGTGACATGGATCTTCCTGATTGGATCAGATTTCACAAATGATAGAGGAAATATAAACCAAGTCTGACAATGCAAAGACACATGGAAAGCCCTTATTGGTTAGTGTTTCGTAACTAACAATCGCTTAAACAATATGACTAAAAATGTGAAAATAGATGGAGCCTTCTAATTGGCTTGGGATTCACAAAAATGCAAATGACTATTAAAATAATGACAACAAAAAGTTAGATGGAGAAAATGATTACCTTGAGCTTCACGCTTAATAGAAGTTTGCGAAACAAGGAAATTCAATAAATACTTACAAAGCAAAGCCAAATGGCACAAGAGGGTTGGATATTGCTTGAAAGATAGAAATTCTTTAAAAAATTAAAGATCAAACTAAAAAGATGACATATTGAATCCCCTTGTCATTCTATGAGTGGATTAGACTTTGGAAACACGAAACAAGAACAACGAAGCTATTTGGAGAAATTTTATTGCTCGACCTTCACAAAATTGATAATATCTATATAAAACACAACAAAGCGAATCCATATAGTGTAAAATAATTAGATCAGTCTTTGTAAAAAAAATCTAGCAAAAATTAAAGATTTATAAAGTTGGGATGGATTTAACCACTCTAAACTATCTAGATCTAAAGAGATATTTCAGATCCAAAATTAAAAATATCACTAACGGATATAAACAACATGAAAAACTTAAAATAAGCTCACAGATGATGGATTTAATCAGTAAATGATTGAATCAAGATGCGAAAGCAAAGATCTAAGAATATAATATCTCAAACATGATCTAAACAACCATTTAGCTAATATTTCAAACAATATTTGGGTGAGAATTAGAAATTTAAACTTGGTTAGCTTGAAGATGACTGTGGAGCAACTAGGGATTTGCAAATCTGTAAATAGACTTCAAGCTTCTTCTCTCTAGCTAATTAAAATCTTCCAAATCAATCCTACACACACATAATCACCAGCTCTAATACCATGTTAGATTTACTAAGGGAAATATAATTGAAAAATTATAGTTCCACCATTAAAAGTATGAATACTATAGATTATGATGTGCAATTAAATAAGACACGGCATTAGCTTAAATAAATAGTGAATCGAATAGCTTACTGAGTAAGAGATGAAGGAAAATAGACATAGAGCATAGAGACAAAAACACCATATTTAAGTGGGGAAAACCCGAAGGTAAAAAAACCACTAAATAAAGCACTATCTCGTTATTAAGAAGTTCTAATACGACTTTTACCCAAGACTTTCACTTCGCTCGTTGCTTTCTTAGAGAATGATTGCAAAGCTATTTCTCATAGTCATTCAATGTAATGATCATCAAATAACGTTCCATTCTAATATATCTATCTAGATATCGATCCGGTACTAATCTATTCATTTCTCATAGCCAATCTGAAAGGGATCACCCTTATCAATAGGGTGGGTGAATTGGTTGATTTTCTTCACTCTTTAAATGTATAAGATCTTTTTGGAAGATCTTCATAATAAATTTTGATAAAAAAACTTTAATATAATATTAGGGCGTACTATAGTGGCAAAAACCCACTTGACATTATCACCCCAATAGATGTAGCCTAAAGTGTATATCAAGAAAGGTTTTGATGTCACATGGTATGATATGAATATTGGTTGTTCAAATATGTTAGAGTGATGAGGTTAATTTGATTGGTAAACCCTCGAATCAGTATGGACCGAGCGACTAAAGTACGTCATTGGGTATTGGGTTTAGTGCATATAAAAATGTGTAATATGTGTGGTAGATGTGGTCATGAGAAAATGTCGTATGTGTATAATGTGTGTTGTGTGAGGTATGTAATGTGTAATGTGTAGTGTGACTAAGCAATGCTAGAAGGATGTGGTTGTAAATGTGCCTAAGTGTAAAATGTGTAATGTGGTGAAGTGATGAGAAGGATGTGCTATGAAGGTGTCAAGTGAGTGATAATGTGTAGTGTACATTGTGCAATGTGTAATATAAAATGAAATATGGGGAGAGTGTGGAAGTTTGGAGGCATAATGCATGTATGATGTGGAAGATGAGGATAATGTAAAATGTATAGTAGTGTAGTGATGAATATGTATGAGAAATAGAATGATGTATAAGGTAGTGTTTATTGTGAAATTTGTAGTAGCATCTAATGTGTAGTGTGTGAGGTTCATACATACTATATGCCCTCAACATTCAAGTGTGAACCAAAGCATGAGAGTATGTCATAGGGTAATGATGGTTGAGTGAACATGTTAATATGCATGTGTTGTATGTGGAAGTCTAGATGTGAAGTGATGAGATAGTGAGATGCATGTTTAAGTTAGGGGAGAATAGGATTTATTACCCCCGAAGTGTGAAAGTGATCAAGTAAATTCATCTAAAAGGTCATCATTATCGAGTCAAAATTGTATGGTGATGCATCTGAGACCTGATAAGCTATAGTGTCAGGTTGGTCACGTAAAGCACCATCTAAGTGTAATTTTTACATGCCCATAGCATATTCCTCATCAGTGAAAGGAGGTAATGGACACCTGTGTGCATACCACTCGAGTCATATTAGGTGAATAACCAAGGAATGAATCATTGCAAATGAAAACGTGACCAAATGGCATAGGAAATGATATATCAGTGTGAGTAGGGTCTAATGTGCCCCTAATGTAAGCAAGCCAATATTGTCCTAATGTAAGTGGAGAAGAGTGAGGGGCTCACGCAAGGTATACGGTGAGACGGAAGACACATAGACCATAAGTGGAAGTGATAGTGATGAATCCATGATAGAGATGAGGGTCATGAGTTGGAGGATAAATATCCTCAAATTCAAAGTTGAGTCGATTTAAACCATCATGTGGACATATACTAACATCTCGAGTATGATCAAATGGAATGTGTGCTGCCAATAAGAATAATTCATGAAAATTATACATGTAAAGGGAGGTGATGTAGTCGTCGATTGTGTATGAGAATTTATGGAAGGTGGTATGATGTTTGATGTAGGAACAAGCCCCTGATAAAGAACCATAGAAGTAGTAGTGGAAGGGGAGGTAGAGATGTAGTTGGGACTAAATTTATCATGTAAATGGAACCTTCAATTGGTGGTAAATTCGGTAGCTCATCTATGGGTTACGATTCATCAGTAGTTTCAACTCTTGGAATAGGAAGTGTAGTATTTGGATCATGGTCGCAATATTTATATGGATGATGGTCACAAAGAATAGTATACTCGACACCCTCACGTAGAAATCGACACAATCATTAATCAGTAGAGTAACAACTTGCATGGCATGGATCCATGGCCTACCAAGTAAACAATTATATGAAACTGGAAATTCAATGAAAAAGAATAATTTGTTTAGATTTTTGGCCCTACAGTGATAGGTAAAACAATGTGACATATGCATGGATGAATATAGCCATCATATGCACGAAGAGAGAGACATGATGGACTAACATTAGTAGTTGAAAGACCAATATTTTCAAGGAATGACATGGGACATAGATTGAGCTCATATCCGTTATTGATTAAAGTACACTTGATACCCATATTGTAAATGTGAATCATGATGTGCAGAGGTGGATCATTTTCAAAAATAGAAAGATCAAGTATGAGGATTATATGGGAAAGATATATGTTGAGAAAATGCATCAACAAAGGAGTTATATACAGATTTTGGATGCATATCAGTAAGAATGTGAGTGGTAGCAAGGAGATGTACTCTATGTCTTAATTCAGGATTGGCTAACAAGAAGTCATTAATTGAGATACTCATGATGATGAGACCCTATGAAGATGAGAAATAAAAATCATGAGAGTCCTATGAGCATGAAGTGTAACATCCTCATATTTATACCTTAGAACAAGTGAAAAAAATTTGATAATTGCATCATCCCGGTTCTAAATACATAATTTAGAACTCACAAATCAAATAATCATTCTTATAACAGACAACCATATGTAGCTGTAATGACTCGGAGTACCTCCGATCTATTCATTCCATGACTCGGTAATCTACCGATCTATTCATGAGTAATAAGAGTTGGTGTTTTTATTTAACACTTTACTCTTGCGGTTCTCTTCCCTACTCTGGGATTCAGAATGCTCTGTCCAAGGAACCTAACTGAATAATTGTTACCATTATTCATCGGCATCTCATCCCTTAGACTAGGTGAATTAGGACAACGCAATCAGCAACTTGCGATACTTTGGCCAAAGATTTGAAACATACTGTTTATGTCTCGTATTCCTTAACGGCATACTCGTCAATCTGGAATACGCCCTTCACCCCATTCTTATGTTATATAGAATGTCTTATACCGACTACTGTCAGTCCTTCCTTTCACAACTTAATCACTCGGAGACAGATTAACAAGGTGATAATGTTATAGGGATGCCCACGAGTATTAGGGATACGATGACATACTGGTTTAACCCTGCAGTTAGACCAGTGTGTCAAGATACCCCAACCTCCTAGGCAGCCTTATAACCTGATCACATTCCTAATCGGTCCCTGAGTAACTCGTTCGAACAAGGTGTAGATCTTAGCGATCAATGCAAAGGGTGTCGTCATAAGTCCCCTGCATTGTTGTAACTTCGAGAAGATCCTAATCTTCTCGGAGGTACAACCCTGCAGTTGACTTGTGTCGTCAACCTTTAATCCGCCTCGAAAAGATCTACTTTATAATATGCGTTACGCACTTTGAGTTTTAAATTACTTAAAGACTTTTCCCCTAGGGTTAGTCTTTCCCGATCCCTGGATTCTTCGTCTTAAGATGACCTTCCTCAATAAAACCCATTGCATGGTGGAGATATTAAGGCTAAGGTCTCATCAAGGAGTTATTAGAATACACATGATTCTAAAACAACAGAATTGGACAATATCTCATAACCTTCATATGAGATTGCCATCTGAACCCTATTAGATTTATTTCAGTTCCCTTAACTGAATTTATATCATACTTAATAGTATAAAGATATAAATGGTTAAGAATCCAATTTAATGTTGTCCTGTCATACTCAGGACTAGGGATTAGTAATTTACCTCAGCTTGATTAGTGTTCTGCTTAGGTTCATTTTAACCCTATCTTTTAAAAAGACAATGATTTAAACTTTAATTTAGCTTTCGATAGAACAAATGAGAACTACTAAACACTCATAAGAATTCTATCACATTTTCTTAAAGCTTTTATTGACAATCACAAAAGCATCCAAATTACACAAAGATAACATTGCCACTCTGGTATATAAACCGAAGAAGGTCAACTATCAGAATAAGAATACAACACATAAGTATCAAATACTTATTTCAATTCCTTTCAGAACTATACAATTACATTTTATGCAAGCAGCATACTTGATACAATGCTTAACGGAAAAGAAACATCTTTCCACTTTTTGTACATTTAGATAATCAAGCTGTAATTCATTATAAATCAAATTAAACAATCTGATCATCCTGTCAGATCTGCATTGCTTTTACCACTTACGGCAACCATCTGCAAAAATAGTCAACATGAGTCAGTTCGATGAACTGAGCATGATAAGCACTAACTTTTAAAACAATTGCAATCCGTCAATTGTTTTCATTAAACACCCTGTTTAAATGAGATCAATTATCCAAACAAGTAAACATAATCAGACTATGCCTTTGTAATACAAAAATGACTACAAACGTGTAACTCTATCATCGTTACAGAATAGTCCTAAACACTTCTCAAATATTTCATCAAATATTAAGAAATCAAGAACGAAAGTATCTTGAATCCAAGATCAGCAACATTGAACAAATCGTTACTTTCATCAGAATAAGGAGTATCATAGCAAATCCATAAGATACAAAAACAATTCCAACTGTTAAACAGATATCGGCATGCATTGATATAATTAAAGAGAAAGAAACAAATCATTCTCCTTTCCCTTCACACAAGTTCACTACTGTACCGTCTCCACATATGGAAAGCAATCATTCAGTATGTATACGAACAAGTCCGACAAACCACAAGAAGAATCACTGTCTTAATAAAAATCGAACACAGCAAAAACTCCTGTACAGTGGCTAACACGTCAATAGTGAAGTCTATCAACCAAACAGACTCTACAAGAAGCGTTAAACAACATGATAATCACCACATTGCCTGTCGAGGTGCAGTCGACGGCTTAAGTTCAGTCTAGCTTAAGACAGGATAGCTATGCAACAAAGACTAACACGCTAACAATCCCACACATAAACCTATAGCCCAAGCTTGTCCCTTCTAAACACAGTAAGGTTTTTCGACCCAAGGTCGAAATCAAGAACTTTTATTATATCGCGGCCAATCAACAACTTCATCGCATTAAGCAATTTGATGTTTCCATAAGACCATGCAGAGATTATCTTACAAATACCGTAACATACACAGCCTCATCCAACTAGGAAAATCAGAAAGGAAACATATTGTCCTGTATTTACATCTGTACGCAATCGGACTCAGACATATAGCATTCACGATTCATTTATACAGAGCCGCGTTACTTGATATAAATCATTACTCAGGGAATCCCACAATGTCAAAACAACAGTATACCAAGTCAAGTTTTAACTGAGGCAAAAGAAAATACAGGTTAACTTCCACGAATTCAACTGAACCCGAACAACAGTGGCAAGACAAATTATTGCAAATGATTCCATCTGGGCAAATCAATGGTGTACATATAAAATCAGGCAAAAGCAATTTTAATTACTGATTTCAAAACAAGAAACCCGACTGAACCTTTGCCAATTCTTCGCACAAGATTGCACAGAATGTAAACGTAAAAATACACCCAAAGAATCTGTACCACAAAATCCTTGCAACACGAAGGTATTCCTACAAATAACAGAGGTCTTAGTACATGTTATTCCCTCAAGTCACTGGCTCATCAATCACCAATATTCAATTATATTTAACTTGAACAGAGGTCCAAGTATAAATAAATCATTCAATCGACTCCACAGAGTCGTTCTGATTACAACAAAAATATGAATATATACATATTGCATACTGCTAACGGGTTGAAACCCAGAACCACAAAGCAAGGAATACACAATTTCCAAAAAGGGTCGCAACGAAATACAGAAACACAATAAGTTATTCGTTCAAAATAACTTAAATACCAAAGCGAAGCCCTACTAGGTTCTGTATCCTTCACCAATGATAACCACCACAAACTTGCAAAGAAGTCCAACAGTACCTCTTCCGACAAGAATCAACAACAAGCCTCATCAACAAGTTACAATCAACAAGTTTCTATAAACAAACTTCTATCAGCAAGTTTCTACCAACAAGTTTCTACTGTATCCTGAACCCAGCAAGAGAAGCATGCACGGGTTCTCACGGAGCAGGAAGATACCCTTCAAGCACATGTTTCACAACTTACGCCGGAATGTAAAGCACAATAAAACAGTGAACCGTTCGAAGTACAACACACACCCATTAAGGGTTAAATTTGAAAAACGAACAGCATAAAGATACAGTACCAAATCACACAAGACAACCATAGAAAATCATCTATTCCATAAATCATTTGAACAGAGTTGTTCTAATGAAATCACTTGAAAGACAGCAAGATTTTTAAAGGTTAGGGCCTAACATGCCTGGATTTTTACTCAAAATTCTGAAGCAGACCACTGGAAGAGCTCGGACTTCCTTTTCCTTTTCCAAGTTAGAGCGACCAACAAAATTTTGCTATCTCCATGACATATATATTCCCCTTGCCAGAGAAAAGAGCTAGATACCCTCATACTCGCCATGCAACTCCAAGAAGACTGGTGCAAAGAACCAATGAACAGGAAGGAAAACTGAAATTCGTGATAAGCCAAACAAACCAACAACTTCCCAGTTTGCATGCCTTCACGCGAGTTCCGAGCTCGACTACCGAGCACATTGAATGCATTTACACCAACTTTCCCGCTCAAACTCCACTGCCACCGACCGCCAAAATTGGCGACAGTCAAATAAAATTTCCAGTCCATTTTCAGTTTTGGCGACCTGCCACGTCGGCACAATTAGCCGTTTCTAAAACCTCCGCCAAAACCTGTCCTTCACACTTATCCTTTGCATTAAATAACATAGAAAAAGCCGCCCATGGTTCGCACCCCTCCATAGGTCCCTTTACATTCTTGCTCATTAGTTAGGTTAGTAACTTAGGTTAGAATTTAGGATAATTCTCATTCTAACTTCAAAGAACATAGATACTAACTTAGGACATTAGCACATAGCCTAGGTCTAGGTTAGATTAACACTAATCTAACCCCTAGGTTAGGTTTAGTCTTAGATTACTAATCAATAATAATTCCAGTTAGGTCTACATCCCGTACACTCAGAAAAAGACCTACATCATACATTCTTGAACAGGGTTAGTTCCTGTTCTGCCTTAGGCTGCAGAATCGTATGCAACTGAATTATTACCTGGTCCACGATCGAGACCTTCCAGATATACTTCGATATCGGGAACCAATTCATTTCACATGATCAACCTGAGTCATACTCCAGACTAGCTTATTCAATGCTTCTAGACCTTGCAACCTGTTCAAGGTCTGTAATTTTAATTCATCACGAACAAACTTAAAGCAATACTTGGATCAATTCCACTGATCCAAGGCTAGATCTTATAGGTGGATAACTCTATAATTCATTCCGAGATCAGATTAAACTAAGTAATAAAAGTATTAAACCCTAAGTGAAAAGAGGTTTAGAAAATACTTATCCGACTCATAGAGGTTGTTAAATTGTGTCACAAAGGTGAGACCGGTGAACAGATATGGAAAACCATCACACAAAGATCCTAAAAAGTGTAGATCTGGAGGATTTGATTGGGTGGGCACCTAGAGAGGGATAGGGGTGCATGCGGGTGCCTAGGTCTGTGGAAATGCTCGAAACCCTAATTCTCATAGTTATGATATGTTCATTGATGCTATCATTTTTTCACTACAGATACGCGCAAAGATCACCAAGGTCACAATAAACCTACAAAACACTCAAATAGACATCAAATCCTAAAAAAGAAATATGTAGAAAGAGGGGTCAAACTATCCTCACCTACCACAATGGTGGACTTACAACTAATTATTGCACTATATATCGACCCAATGTATTTTTATGTGTGTATGTGGAATTGTACCTAGGTTACTCTTGTGTGTGTTGCACTTGAAGTAGTGAGCAAGTAGATAGATGTAGAATGTAAATAATGTGTGCATGGAAACAATAGACTCCCTTACTATGAAGTGTGATGCAAATGAACCAACCTTTGTCCCTTGTGATGGAGTTAGATGGATGTAAATGAATCTCTAAATGCTTGTATGGATGTAACCTTAAGTGGTGATACTAGATGCTTAGTGTTTGGTCCTTTATTATGATCACATAAATTTATATTTATATGATTCCCTTGTTTAAAATTCATAATTAACCTTGAAAAGGTTGACTACTAAAAACATAAGATGCTTAAATAGATAGAAAGATCCCAAAAAGTGAAAGTAAAGTAAAAAGAGGATAAGGGTGCCCAAATTCAACGAGGGCTCTTAGAACTAGTGTCCTAACAAGGCACTGGTGTCCAGGATGACAAATGTTGAAGATTAAATGTTAGTGCAAAATCACAACACCCCCAAATGAGTTTTCAAATCTACTTTTCTAAGGCAAAGTCATTTGGTGTGATCTACATAACATTGAGTTTTCCCCAAAATGTGGGACTTTGCAAATGGGAAAACTCTCCAGATTAAAGGTTGGTTCCTATTCCTTTGTTTAGGTGCATGCATGAAAACTTGCAAAGGACCTATTCCTAAACCTAATCTAAGTTTTACCAAGGAGACAGGGATAAAAGGAATACAAGAAATCAAAACTAAGCTACAAGGTGATGCACCGAAGGAATGATGAACATTAGTTTTGTTGATAGACACAAACCAAAAAAATGCACATAGTAATCAAGCATAGATAACCAAATTTGTAATGGAAGACCAGATGAGAGCAATGGAGACAAGAAGGATCTAAAATCAATCACAAACATGTTTTATTGCTCTGCAGATCGATACAATGCATTACAAATGGCCCAAAGGTAGAAAATGTGTTGCAATCTAATGGAAGGTCTAAAAACTCCATGAATTCCTTTTCCAAAAGAAAAGTAGAGCTCTGCAAAAACAAAAGAATGTCCAACCCTTTACAATGGGTCATGACCTTGTTTTTATAGATTCAGCACAGAAAGGGAGAAAGAGAGAGAAGTGGGAAAAACAACAAAGTTAAACCACATGCTATTAATGCCTCCTACAAAATCTGCCCCCAAATCTATCTTGGTTGCATCAATTTCTTGTTTGGCACCTCGAAGGAGGAGGAAACGGTGGATCAGATTGAATACGATCTAGTTGTTGAGGAAAAAATAGATCCTGCATTAATGGCCTCGAAGATTGTTTTCTCCATTTTTCCTACCTACCCATCCAAACTTAAAGTTTTAGATCTCTATGGCATAGATGAGGCTAAGATCTTTCCAACAATGTCAGATTTGCTTGATTTTGAGCCCCAAGTCGAAATATGTGCCCATTTAAAACTTATATCGGGTCCATACAAAAAAGTGGGAAAACTAGTTCGAAAACGGGCCCTTTTGAAACTAGACACATGGAGGGTTGGTGCATGTTTAAGGGAAGCCTCTATATTTTTTTTTAAGGAGCATTGGGTTGACATATGGCTTCTTCCATAACCTACTTGATTTCCTTATGTTTTTGGCTAAGTCCTTTGCTCGGTGGGGTCATATATCTGATTGGGGACACACGGCGGCTTGGCACTTGCTTGGAAACCTCCCTTTAATTATACTCTTGAACTAGTGCCATTTAGACACTTGGCACTCTTCGCTACCCTGTTACAATGCATTGACTATTCAACCTGACTCTATCCCCTTTTTTAGATCGATGCGTGGAAGCTCCGTGCTCACTTGGGTCTCTTCCCTTGGACTAACTTTTTGAGATGCGCTAAGCTGACGCATGGCGACTTCCGCTAAAATTTCTATACTTAGCCTTTTTTTAGGCCCACTTCATCTACCTTTTGACTTTGATGCTTTGAATATTCCTCTACTTTATGCCTAGGACACGTGGAGCCCTAGTGTTTGTTCGATCCCTCTCTTTTTGGATTCAACTTTGAAGATGTGCCGCTTGGACACTTGGCAAAGATCTCGCTAAGTTGAAGAATTTTCAATGGCTGGTGCAACCTTTTGGGCTCTAGATGCATGGAAGCTTGGTGCTTGTCTGGGTCTTCCCTTTGGATTTAATATTTGAGGTGTGTTGTTTAGACACTTGGCAGCGTCTGCTATCTCCTCCATACTTAGTTGATTTTTGGACTCATTCTCGAACCATTTCAAAGACCGAAGAATTCAAACCTTTACCATTCCTTCTCTTTTGAGCTTATAGCTTCTTTGACACTGTCTCCTTCTTCCCCGACCCTGCTACTTCATTTTTGAGCCCACCTGTAATTTTTTTGATGAATTTAAGGCACGGATTCACTCGACAGAGTCATTTCTTCTCTTTCTTCATGCGTAGGATTGTTTAATATTTCACATGCTCCGCAACTCCATTGTAGAGTACCTCTATAATGTGTTTGCAAGTTTTTAATGTGGTTTCTTTGGTTCTTTCTGTGTAGGGTCATGGCTGATCTAATATTTTTCCAGTGGGGGGAAATATGGATAACAATTTGGCGACTCGTAGGGGTATCTACTTGCTAGTTGAAAAGACCAGTTGCCTTGTTTTATCCATTGGGCCTGGATTCGAAACTAATGGTCTGATACTAATCCTTCCTCTAATCCACAAGCCCGACCATTTACACTCTCAATTTTCATAAGAAATCTCGAAACGATGGTTTCTGAGAGTAGAAAATTGTTTTGACCCGGGGCTTTCATCTGTCCCTGAATGGACTATGCAAGAGCAACAAAACAACACCACACAACTATGTACAAAATTTGAAATCATACATGCTCCAAGTAGAACATGTAGAGTGTGCAAAACACTTAGGAAAAAATCAACCTAAACTACAACAAGGCAATGTGCACAAGCAGTTAGAGGAATGAGAAACTAAACTACTATGTATAAGGTGAGAATTTTTCCTTCTAGTAGAAATGTTTAAGATAGATTCCATTTACTGGAATCTACAGCTCTTCCACCATCCAATGCAGACAATTGGAAAGCATTACTACTTTTACATCTTGTGACCATGTAGGGACCACTCCAAATGGCATCAAACTTAGAATTCCTTCCTAGTTTTTCCCGATCTAGCATCCCATTTCAAAACTAGGTCTCTTTCTTGAAAAGTCCTTGTTTTTGCTTTCTTATCAAAGCATCTCTTGATTGAGACCTGATCCTTCTCCATTGTTCAAAGTGCATGCTCTCTAGGTTTCTTCCAATTCCATCAGTTCTACATACCTGGCTTCCATTGGCTCAAACTCAAACATCTCCAACTACTTCATGAATTTCAATGCTGGAAACTCAAGTGATATAGGCAACACTTGCCTCTTTCCCATAGACAAGTTTGAATGGAGAGTTTCCTGTAGACCTCTTGGGTGTTGTCCTATCATCCCATAAGGCTGATTTGAGTTTTGTGTGCCAAGTTCTCTGATTTTCATCAAGATTTCTTCTGACAATCCTTAAGAGGTTCTTGTTTGTGGACTCAGCTTGGCCATTACCTTGAGGATAATAGTTTGATGAAGTGCTCAAGTAAATCTCGTTCCTAACAACCCATTCTAGTGATTTTGGAACCTATGAATTCCAATGCATTGTCTGATATAATGGTGGTTGGCACTCCAAATCTGGTCACTATCCCTTCATATAAATCTAGTATGCTAGACTCATTAGCTTCTTTGAGTGTCACTACCTCGGTCCACTTGGTGAAATAATCTGTTGCTGTCAAAATCCATTTGTGGCCTTGGCTTGAATTTGGATTGATGACCCCAATGAAATCCAATCCCCATTGCATGAATGGCTGGTCAACTGAGATTGGGTGCAATGGAAGGGCTGCTAGATTTTCTTTGCCTCTGAAGAACACACAATTCTTGCACTTCTTGATCCATGTATAGCAGTCACTAAACACCCTAGGCTAATAATAACCCACCTTCATGATCTTGAGTGTTGTCACTCATGGAGAAAAATGGCCTCCAGCTACTCCAACATAGAACTCCTGTAACACTCTCTCAATCTGATCTATTTCAATGCATCTTAACAGAATGCCATTGATGTCCCTTTTTAACAAGACACCATCAATAAGCACATATGGGATGGCTTGCAGTCTGAAGTGTCTCCTTTTTGCTTTACTCATTTCATGAGGGCATAGGCCTATTTTTAGGAAGTACATAATATCTTGAGTCCAACAAAGAGTGGGCACATCATCATTTTCTTTCTCTTGACTATTTTGTAGGACAAAAATAGCTTCCTTTTCACTGCTTTCTTCATCTTGTTGACTTACGGCCAATTGTTCACACAATCCCTTCCCATGGACCAGCTTAGTGACCTTGATCTCAATGTCATATTCCATGACACGAGTGATCCATCCTACACATTTTTCATTCAGATCCTTACTGAGAAGGAATTCTTTAACTCCTGTATGGGAGACTAACAATTGGATTTTATTGTTTAAAACCATAGATGCTTAAACTTCTTTAACCCTTTGATTACTACAAGGACATGCTTCTCGATGGAGTAACTCACTTCATAATCTTCTAGACCTTGGCTGAAGAAGGAAACTCGATTGCTATTTGTACCCTCTTTGTTTTGTTGTACCAAGATTACAAAAATTGTGTCACTACCACCAAAGGCATATAATATGAAGTCCTTAGAAAAATATGGATTCACGAGAGTTAGGGATTGTGATATAGCTTCTTTGATGGCCTCAAAACTTGCTCTTCCTTCAGCTATCCACCTAAATGCCAAGATTTTCTTCAACATCAATGTTATTGACTTGACAAGGGTGAAAATTTTGGTACAAACCTGCGGACAAAATTGATCTTTCCTAAGAAGATTTGAAGGGCCTTCTTATGGCTTGGCAATGGTAATTCTCTTATTGCTTCAACTCTCTCTGGGTCAATTTTCAAACCTTCCTTTGACACAATATGGCCTAGAAGCCTACCCTCATGGGCCAAGAATATACATTTCTTAGGGTTCAATGATACCCCAAATCTCCTACACCTTTGAAACACCTATCTTAGGTGAAAAAGGTGCTCTACTGCATTTTTGGAGAACACAGTAATGTCATCTAGATAGATCAATACTATTTTGTTGATCAACCCTTTGAATGCCATATCCATTTCCCTTTGGAAAGTGGCTCTAACATTAGACAATCCAAATGGCATTTTTCGTAGGCATAGGTGCCCCATTTGGTGGTGAAAGCCATTTTGAATTGATCATATTCTTTCACCATTATCTGGTTGTACCCTGAGTAGCCATCTAGGAGAGAGAATCTCTCTGATCTAGACACCACTTGCAAAATCTGCTCCATTGAGGGGAGTGGGTAGTGGTCCTTCAGTGATGCTCTGTTCAAGTCTCGAAGTCTACACACAACCTAATCTCTCCATTCTTCTTCCTAACTGGGACCAAGTTTGTAACCCAGCTTGAGTGTTTGATTAGAAATATAATACTTGCCTCTATCATCTTGTTTAGCTCTTTCTTCATTAGAGGCTCAATATGTGGATTGACTGGTCTCTACTTTTTCCTGATGGGCTTAACATCTAGATCTAGTTTGATTGTGTGTTGTGCTAGCTTCAGATTGAACCCTCTTAGGTCTTCATAGCTCCAAGAAAATACATCTAGAAACTCTTGGAAAAGTTGCATGAATTCATACCTTTCTTGCTTAGTGGCCACTTTGCTGATTTGAAGTGTTTTTCCTTCTCTAACTCGGATTGACTTTGAATCTTCTCCTTTGATCTGTATGTTAGCCTTCTCTTTTCAAAATTGATCATTAGGATTGAATATAGATTCCAATGTCACCAAACCTTTAGGAAGCTTGTTTGTATGTAGTTGCACTACTTGATCTCCATATTTCTACTCTAATATGTCTTGATTCTTGGCTGAGAATTCAGCTTCCTCTTGTAAGAAATTGATGATCTATTGATCATTATCAAACACTTACCAGTATGTGTTGTTATCTAGCATTATTGGCCTCACAACCACATGGATATGTGGTTGTCCTTTGTCTCTTTTGATGTTGTCAACCACATAAAATGTTGCTCCAACTACTGCAAGCCTATCAGCCACTTCATTCTCCTTCCAGGGTATGGACACAATGTTGAAGGCTTCAAATCCTCCATAAGATCCCATACCATATTCTTGTAGCCTTTGATCAGGTCATTTTTCATAGCATTAAGTCCTCTAACTTGATTGGAAACTAGTTCACTATCACCAAAAACTTGCAAGTTCTTGATTCCTCGTTTCCTTGCCCAATGAAGACCCTGGACCAAAGCCTCATATTCGGTAGTGTTATTTGAGCAGGAAAACTAAAATCTGAAGGCTAAATAATACTTGATGCCTTGTGGTGAAACCAACATTGCACCACCTCCAGCTCCTTGTCTACTCCTCGAGCCATCAAAGAACAATTTCCATACTTCATTGTTATCTTTGTGTTTTGGCTTAATGATGTCGGAAGAGGATGATTCTCCTCATGTAGACAATAGACTCCTAGCTCGGCTTCTTCCATCTCCTTATAGGGGTCAAAATCATGTATTTTGCTGGCCCATTCATCGAGAGTCAAGTCTAGGATACACCCCACCTTAGTATCAGCTTCACAAGTGCTTAGGAGGTCCTCCTGGTCAAAAGCTGAACAATTGGCATTGATTGGGCTAGGCACATAAGACTCAATATGGTAATCAACAATGGGCTCAGATCTAATTGTGGCCTTGGCCCCATACCTTGTTCTAAAAGCATATGTGACCAATCAGTAGACAAATAGCCTCCAATTTTGGCAATGAAGTCTCTGGACAAACATAGTGCAAAATGTGGTGGCAAGTCTATGACTGATATGTTCTGTAATACAGTCACATTGGGGTAGGCATGTAGTGTGAGGTTCAAATCCTTGATGACTCCAACAGTTGTCATTGTTGTCCCATCTAATTGCACTACCCTCTAGAGATGAATTCATATTGGAGACCCAGTTGATCAACTATTTGTTTCGGCATTACAGAACTACTTGCCCCCGAATCAATCATAAAATTATACACCATTTTATCCCCAATGATTAATGAAACATAGAATGGAGGAGGCCTCAGGTTCTTACCTCATTGTTCTCCATGGTTTCTCTCATGTTGAGCCACATTGGTAAGCACTTTCTCTTGCTAGCTGGGGGGTTGATTTGAGCTTGGCCATAGCGGCATAGCCTCGCAATAGATCCCTCTATCCTGGGATGGCCATTGATTCCCATAGTGAAATGTTCACACTTGTATTCTTCATTTTCTTAATGATATTAAATGAGCTATCCTTCTGCTGCCCCTTTCCTGGCACATTTTTCTCTTGCACATGGGTTGTTACAACCGGCCTAAGTGGATTTAGAAGGTGGTTTGGAATGGCTCTACATGTTGGGAGTTACATTTGGAGTACCAAAACCTTGTGGAGTAATGGAAGGTTGAAGGTTTTCTGTGTGTTTGGTGATTGTCCTTCTCCAATATTTATCCTTTTGGACCATGTATTGGCAGCTACACTTTGAGAAGGGAACTAATTCATTCCACAGAAGTCTTCAGCTTGCCAATTGACAAGCATAGTTTCACTTGGAGGTGTCTCTTGCTTGAGCTCCTTGCTGCTGGTTTTCTTCTTGACTAGATTCTTGTGACACACCACTGGTCTGTACCATCAAGGCCTGGGTTAGTGCACCATTGAAGCACGTTGATTGATTATGTGGCTGATTGCATGGGAAGCACCAATCATATTCTTGTGCCATGTTGTTTTGTGTAGGAACCAATGCCCTTGATGTTGAGGTTTTATTTGGATCATATGACCTAAAAGGTCTACCAGCTTGAGGTTGTCCTTAGTTTTGACTCTAATTTACAGTCTGAGCTGGTGGTCTATTTTGCTAATATAAAGGTCTATCCTGATGTTGAGCTTGAGGCTAATATGGCCTAGAACTCTGAGCATGTTGCCTCTTGATAGTTACTAACTCATTCCCTAGGTTCTGAAGTTGTTTCATGACTTCTTGAAGTTATTTTGAAGTGTTAGAGGATGAGGTGGAGGCTTCACTGAACTTTGATTCCTAAGAGTAGGTATAGGAGCTAATGTGGGTGTCTGGCTGGTACTTAGGTTTCCTAATTTGGGGTATAGAGGCATGGAGGGCCTAAGAGAAATCTTTTCATCCTGAATTAAACAATTTTCAACTCTTATAGAGAGGCTATAAGCTGCAGGTAGAGTGGTGCCTCCCATTGATTGAATTATTAAAGCAATATCATAATTTAAAGCTCTAAGAAAGTATAAGAAGGCACCTTCTTCTATGGGCTTTACTACCACTGGAATCCTATCCTAGGTCCTTTGAAATCTGAGGTTGAAATCCATCAACTGCTCGTTCGAGATCTCTCTTGATTATTGTCAGTTGCTCCAACAAGGATAGGTTATCTCCCTTTTCTCCAAACTGGTCATGAAGAGCTCTGCACAGATGGTCCCAAGTTTGAATAGAGCCTACTTCTAGGCTCCTGAACCATTGTGAGGCTTTACCCTTGAGTGAAGAGGCTAGAACTTGACTACAATGTCCATCTCAATGATCTCCTATATTATACAAACATTTGCAATATCTTGAACATTGTCACCGAAAGAATTCTAGTTTTCTCCAGTGAAATATGGGATGCTCTTTAATGCTACCACCAGGACTGGATTTTGTGCATTCAGAGCGATTGGGTTGTTTACAATGAAATTTACATAAGGATTTGGCCGGGCCATCCCGATTTTCCTTAGCACCATTCTTGATTGAAAGAATAACCTACTAGGAGAGGTGTTGATAAGGCTCTGTTTGGTGGAGATGGAGATCTCTGGGCTCTTCTCCCCCTTCTCCTTCTATCTGAGACAAGTGTAGGTGTATAAACTGTCCCTCTTCTCTCGGTTCTTGGCCTTGATTTTATCCTTCTCATGAAGTTGGGATATTTGGACTACGTTGAAACTAGTGGATTCTGTCCCTTTTGGAGTCACCAAATGTGCAGTTCATAAAAACTTCTTAAAAGATAGAATCATAGCAAGTGAACATCAATCTTACTGTAATAAAGATGGAGAATTCTTGGTCCCACCAGGTGTTCCAAAACTATTATTACAAACTGAAAAAACCCCCAAATGAATTTTCAGATCTAATTTTCTAAGGCAGAGTCATTTGGTGTGATTTGCATAACATTGAGTTTTCCCCAAAATGTGGGACTTTGCAAAAGGTAAAACTCTCCAAATTAAAGGTTGGTTCTTATTCCTTTGTTTAGGTGCATGCATGAAAACTTGCAAAGGACCTATTCCTAAACCTAATCTAAGTTTTACCAAGGAGACAGGGATAAAAGGAATACAAGAAATCAAAACTAAGCTATAAGGTGATGCACCGAAGGAATGATGAAAATTATTTTTGTTGATAGACACAAACCAACAAAAATGCACACAATAATCAAGCACAAATAACCAAATTTTTAATGGATGAGAGCAATGGAGACAAGAAAGGATCTAAAATCAATCACAAACATGTTTTATTGTTGTGCAGATCGATACAATGCATTCCAAACGACCCAAAGGCAGAAAATGTGTTGCAATCTAATGGAATATCTGAAAACTCCATGAATTCCTTTTCCAGAAGAAAAGGGGAGCCTACAAAAATAGAAGAATTTCCAACCCTTTACAATGGGTCCTGACCCTACTTTTATAGATTCAACACAAAAAGGGAGAAAGAGAGAGAAGCGGGAAAAATAGTTCAAAGTTCAACCACTACTATTAATGCCCCTACAAAATATGCCCCTAAATCTATCTTGGTCGCATCAATTTCTTTTTCATTGCCTTGAAGTAGGATGAAACGCGGCATGATCGATCGAATCCGATCTGGTTGTTGAGGAAAAAATAGATCCTACATTAATGGCCCAAAGACTAATTTCTCCATTTTTCTCCCACCTAACCTCTCCAAACTTAAATTTTTAGATCTCCATGGTGTAGACGAGGCCGAGATCTTTCCAACGAGTGTCAAATTTGTTGGATTTCACGCCTCGATTTGAAATATATGCCCATTTAAAATTTAGACTGGTCTGTACAAAAAAAAGCAAAACCACTTGAAAATGGGCCCCCTTTTGAAACTAGACACGTGGAGGGCTGGCGCATGTCTGAGGGTAGCCTCTGTATTTTTTTTTTGAAGGAGCATCGGGTTGACACGTGGATTCTTCCATGACCTTCTTGATTTCCTTATGTTTTTGGCTAATTCCTTTGCTCGGTGGGGTCATATATCTAATCGGGGACACGCGGTGGCTCGCGCTTACTTGAAACCCCCTTCAATTCTACTCTTTAACTAGTGGCATTTGGACACTTTGCACTCTCCGTCGACCACCAAAACGAATTGACTATTCAACCCAACTCTGTCCCCTTTTTTTAGATCGATGCATGGAAGCTCCACACTCACTTGGGTCTCCGCATTTGGACTAACTTTTGGAGATGCACCAAGCTTACATGTGGCAGCTTCCACTAAAATTTCTACACTTAGCCTTTTTTAGGTCCACTTTGTTCATCTTTTGACTTTAATTCTTTGAATCTTCCTCCGCTTCAGGCTTGGGACATGTGGAGCCCTGACGCTTGTTCAATCCCTCTCTTTTCGGATTCAACTTTGAAGATGCGGCGCTTGGACACTTAGCAGCGTCCGCTAAGTCAAAGACTTTTCAACGGTTGGTGTAACCTTTTGGAATCTGGATGTGTGGAAGCTTGGCGCTCATTTGGGTCTGCCCCTATGGATTTAATCTTTGGAGGTGCGCCATTAAGACACTTGGCAGTGTCCGCTGTCTCCTCCATACTTAGTCAATTTTTGGACTCATTCTGAACCGTTTCAAAGCCCGAAGACTTCGAACCTTCTTCGTTCCTTCTCTTTTGAGCTTCTGGCTTCTTTGATACTATATCCTTCTTCCCCAACCCTGCTACTTCATTTCCGAGCCCACTTGTAATTTTTTTGATGAATTTAAGGCACAAATTCACTCAACATATTTGTTTCTTCTCTTTCTTCATGCGAAGGGTCATTTAATCTTTTGCAAGCTTCACCACTCCATTGTAGAGTCCCTCTGCAACCTATTTGTAAGGTTTAAATGCGGTTTCTCTTGTTCTTTCTATGTGGGGTCGTGGTTGATCCAATATTTTTGGGGGTGAAATATGGATAACAGTAAATAGGTAGGTTGATAAATTAGAATTGTAAGACCAAGAGACGTGTTAAAAAGGAAAGAAAGGTGGCCAAAGACATGGGTTAATTAGTACCCTTCTTACTTAGGAATCACATTAATAGTAGTATAAAATCAAGACTAGATAATTACCCAAAGTACATGATTTTGTGTTTACAAAGA
This sequence comes from Taxus wallichiana var. yunnanensis, assembly GCA_018340775.1. Classification (NCBI taxonomy): domain Eukaryota; kingdom Viridiplantae; phylum Streptophyta; class Pinopsida; order Cupressales; family Taxaceae; genus Taxus; species Taxus wallichiana. Next base: position 294,009,413 of record CM031234.1, on the reverse strand, counting down.
CTTGATAGATAACATATCTAAAAAAATAATCAAATCATACAAGAATAATCATAGTATTCACTGAAAAACATAATCCACTAATAGTGGACACTTCTCATGAATTTAAGTGGACACTTCTCATGAATTCATGTAAGAACCCTTTTAGTGAATTTTATAGGTGGAAAATTTAAGCCTAGACATGTCATATATGATCAGTTTTTCATGCCAAAAATGAACAGATATATTTTTTAATAAACTATCAAAAACAAAGCAAAATTTTAAAGCACATATAATCCATTTTGTGTTTTTTAACAGTTTTAATTACTTCTAGTTCATTTTCACTAACCCATCTGAGTTAATTATGAATGAAAAAACTCCTTTTTCAACAGTATATTCAAATAAAATATATACTTTTCATTTAGAAGTAGTTTATAGAATTACTACATTAGCTTTATGATTATCTTCTTCATTTTCATCTTGATTTTATTTAGTTATTCCATTTTTATTTATGAAATTTGACTTGTTTTTCGATTTACAATCTTCTTTCTTATGGCCAAATTTCTCACATTTATGAAATTTACCATCAAAACTAGCTTTTAAGTTTCTTAGTTTCTTGTCTTTACTAGGAGGTTTAAATGTTGATTTTTGATTCTTGTTGAACCTAGAAGGTTTTATTTTTTATTTTTGAGTGAGAACAACCTGAGTGGTGTTCTCTTTAAAATCAAATTTTTTCATAACTTGCTCTTCCTGAAACAGGAGAGCACTAAGGGTTTGCAAATCTGGGATGTCTTTTTGGTTTGATATTTAGAATTCAAAATTGAAATGAAATTTCTAAATTTTTCATGAATATTCAACTGAATAATGAAATAAAGAAATTTATCTTGAATTAAGTTACAACTACACCCATCCAACTAAGACTTAATATTTTTTATTTTAGCCAAATAATTTATTACTTTTTCATCTCCCTTCATGGGATTTTTCATTAGTTCTAAAATTAGTTTAATGATTTTTGATAACCACGTACCTTCGTGCATCGATTCCAATTAATTCCAAACCTCACTCAGACTTTCTTGATTCCCGATATGAAGCAGAAAACCATCTTGCACACTCCGCAAAATAATGGTCATCTCCTCCTGTAATTTTGTTAATACGTAGCGACGTTATCTACAATTGTCTATCTTCCAGTTGGAGCCTTTTCAGATCCATTCACAACTGCCCATATTTTACGAGCCATGAATTTTTCCTTCAATTGAATCTTCCAAATGTTGTAATTATTCTCATTCAACATCTAATAATTATTAATCGAAAACTGATTAGACAACATTTTCACGTAAATAAAATTAAAATGAGGATTAAAAGAAACAATCATGGTTTTAAAATATCCCTCTGTCATTATTTTAAGCCTCTCAATCACAATTTGATTAATTTAAGTCAAAAATAAGGTCATGTCAAGCATATAATCTACACACAAATGTATTATTTTGATAATAAGATTCAATCAAAATGTGAGTGAATTTTTTTTATTTTTCTATACAAACGATTTACGATGATTTAGTCATTGTGTCGCAAGATTATCATTTCGAAAAAAATGATCTAATTAAATTAATTATTTTAACTATTTTCCTTAGTTTAAAACTAAAAATGGTTTTACAATAAATTATATTTAAGTTTAAAAAATAAGAAAAATAATTAAAATAATAGTAAAAAAATTGGAGCTCTTGCTTCTTTATATATGATATTTCTATGAACTCAAATGGTAGAGTTGGTCTCATTAACTCGGCGAGTTTAGTTTTTATATATCACCACTGTTTATACCGAATGCCATAATTCATAGATGTCACCCACTAAGATTTATATTTCAACCAAGCCAATGTATCTTATTTTATACTAAACCATTTCACTTAGTATATATTATTAACTCACACTTATTATACACCAAGCCACATTATTAGCTATTTCCATTGAGTTCAACAAAGAAGTTGGATGGTGAACCTTGGGCTATAACAAAATAATGCGCTAGGTGTGGCCTAAGCCATGAATACAATGTAGCTCCCACCACCATATGAATCCTCCCATCATCGATTACACATCAAATGTGAGAGTAAAGTCCTGTGGTAATTTAAAATGTCACGGCCAAGCCTTGACATAGTTAGCAAGATAGGGCGAAGGTGGTCCTCCTAAAGGGGATAGGGGTCCACGTTGGAAAAGAGGATTAGTGTGGGGAATGAGGGTGCAGAGGTCACCACGTGGAATTTTGAGAGGGTTTCGGTTTTTAAATGGGGCCGCTAAGGTTGTCTAGAATCTAGGATAGTTTAATTAACATTATATGCATTTATTAGTTTATAATATAAACTATAATATAAATTATTTATTATAGAGTTTTATATACACTATATACTATATATTGTTTTTATAAATCATAACAAAGATTATTATGTTGGGGTTAAACCATATAACAGTGTTGTACATGATCCAAAATTAGATAAAGCATACAAGAAATAAACATGGAACATAACCAGAAGATAAAATAAACAAGAGAAAAATAACACCAGATTTAACGTGGTTCACCCAGTGTGGGCTACATCCACCAAGAAATGGCCAATATTATTATTCAGTACTTTTCAGAGGAAATACAATGAATATCTTTTGTCTTCCAACACCTCATAGGATGTACATTGTTTTCTCCTCTCAACTATCTGTTTCTTGCTCACCAAGGAAACTCACATGCAAAAATTACAATTCACCACCTTCTAAACCCTAATTCTCATGCCTTTATACATATATAAACTTAGGGCACCTCAGATATGATTTTACAATCTTTAAATCATCTTTAAAGAAAAATATATATTTAAATCTATGAGTTAAAACAAAAATAAACCCACAGTACAGTAATCGATACGGTTCCTACCGCACTAATCGATACTAGTCCCAAGTGACTAACGTCAGTTCATCAACCAACGACGGTAACTATGTAATATTGTAAGTTTAAAAAATCATGCTAATGTGAAGCAATTAAGCTCCAAAACTCAACAATCTCCCACTTGGATATAAATTGTTACATTATACCATACAACTCTATCCTTGGATCCTTTTCCTTGGCCTGTTTCTTCCTCTTCAAGTCTCAAACTCGAAGACCAACAGAAGTGGAGTGAAGCTACAACGTCTCCTTTTCCAACAACTTCATTATCTTATTTACAGGGTTCTCCTTCATATGAATTTTTTTCAGTTTCATTTTCCCATCCTCCAACACCTCGTAGTATGAAGTGATATCTCAAATGAATGTGTTTCATTCTCAAATGAAACGTTGAGTTCTTTTTTAGATGAATCACACTTTGACTATCATTGTATAATCTATAATCCTCTTGCTCCTTTCCCAACTCTCCCATGAACCTACTCATCCATATCATCTCCTTGTTAGCTTTTGTAGCTACAACATACTCAACCTCTGTAGTAGACAAAGCCACAACCTTCTACAATCTAGAAATCCAACTAATTGTCATCCCACCAACTATGAAAACATATCCAGTGGTGTTCCTCGTGCCATCCAAATTTTTAACCATATCTCGAATCAATATAGCCACATAAAGAAGTATCTAACCCTCCATAGCATAACTACATGTCGGATGTCCCTCTCAAATACCTGAGAATCCATTGGATTGCTTTCCAATGCTCTTTACCTAGATTGGCCATAAATCTGCTCACAACTCACATTTCCTATGCAATGTCTGGTCTGGTACAAACCATAGCATACATGAGACTTCCAACTGCTGAAGCATATGGAACTTGTGCCATGTACTCAACCTCCTCATGTGAAGTAGGACACTAATATTTTCTCAATTTGAAGTGTCCATCCATAGGTGTACTAACAGGTTTTGAATTATGTATATTAAACCTTTCCAACACCTTATTGATATAATTCTCCTGAGACAAATACAATTTCATGTTCTTCCTATCTCTGTGAATTTGCATGCCAAGGATTTTCTTTGTTGCTCCCAAATCCTTCATTGCAAATGTGTGAGATAACTTTTCTTTAAGCTCACAAATTTCCCGCATACTAGATCTTACAATAAGCATATCATTCATATACAAAGAAAAATAATATATCTCCCATTTTCAAGATTCTTGAAATAAACACAATGGTCATATTCACATCTCATATAACCATGCTCATGCATTATTCTATAAAACCTCAACTACCATTTCCTCGGACCTTTCTTGAGCCCATACAAGCTCTTTTTCAACTCGCACACAAGTTTATCCTTACCCTTGACTTCATAACCAAGTGACTATTGTATGTAAATATCTTCCTACAAATCACCATGAAGGAAAGCCATCTTAACATCAAGTTGTTATAAATGAAAATCTTCCATTGCAACCAAACTTAGAATAATACATATAGAAGTCATCTTAACTATAGGAGAAAAAATATGACCAAGCTCGATAACTATTTTCTCTGGCAAATCCTTTTACTACAAGCCTTGCCTTGGATCTTTTCTTTCCACCCTCTTCCTCATTGATCATGTAAACCCATTTATTCTGCAGTGATATTTTACCTACTGGAAATTTAACCAAATCTCATGTTTGATTTTGTTCCAATGAGTTCATCTCCTCATCCATCTCATGCTCCCACTCCATGTGGGTATCCTGGTTCATTACTTCTTCAAAACACTTGGGTTCACCATTATCAGTCAATAATAAATAAGATAACGAAGGATAAATATTTTTGAGGTCTACTTACCCTTTGTGACCTTATCACTGAGATTTGGGGTGTATGGGGCTCTTCCTATGCCTTTTTCACATTCGTATCAACTTAGATAGTGATAGACGCCAGTTACCCTCAACCGATCGTGGTCCCGTAATAGATCATTGTTTTATAACCGATCATGGTTCTGTTTCTTTCTGCCACCATGGTTGTCTCACCGACACTTTGGTATCAAGTGTACTTGATACTAGTTCCTATAGGTGTTTGTTCTGAATCTAAACCTTCCATCCGACATTAGTTTCCTTTATCGCACCGGTTCCTATAAATACAAACCTGGTTACTTCATGGATGAATGTTTAAAATATGAGAGTTAAGTTTCTTTCACAAACTCATCAATTAATTCATGTTTAGGAACCAAAACCTGATCCATGTACATTCTCTTTTCATTCCAATCAATGTCATGACTCCTAATAATCTTAGAATCTTCTAAATCCCAAAAACAAAATCTAAAATCACCAGAGCCATAACCAATGAAAGTACATCTCTTAGATTTAGCATCCAAATTCTTCTTATTTTCCTTATCAACATGCACAAAAGCTTCTAAACCAAATACTCTAAGAAAAGAAATATCTACCTCTTTTCTAGACCAAGATTCTTCTAGTATTCCACCATCTAGTTTTTTTGAATGCCCATGGTTGATTAAATACAATTTCGTGTCTACTTCTTCTTCGCCAAAATCGTAAAGGAAATCCAACATGTATCCCCATACATCTAACACACTTGATGATTGTCATAATCATTCTTTCTGCAACACCATTCTCATGTGATGTTCTAGGAACCATTATTTCTCTACATATTCCATTTACTGAACAATAATTATCAAAATCCTTGTTGCAAAGACTCACCACCATTGTCAGATCTAAGGCACTTTAACTTTGAATTTGATTCATTTTCCACAAGGGCTTTCCATATTTTAAAAGTCTCAAAAACATCAAATTTACATTTAATACAATAAACCCATACCTTTCTTGTGGCATTATCAATGAAAGTCACATAATAATCGTATCCTCTAAGAGAAGCTATATGGGCTGGTCCCCACACATCTGAGTGTACAAGCTCCAATTTCTTCTCCTTCTTTGTTTCCCCAACCTTGAGAAATTTCACTCTCTTTTGCTTTCCAAATATGCAATGCTCACATAAATCAAGATCTAAATGTTTCAAATCTAATAACTTACCCTTTTCCTTTAAGATTTGCATTCATTTTTCACTCATATGGCCTAGCCGATAATTCCACATGATTTTATCTGAATCCATAGTAGACAGCATAAAAAAGGAATCAGTAACACAGGTAGACAAATACAATGTTCCTACCTTCTTTCCTCTTGCCACAACAAGGGCTCCCTTGGTAAATTTCCAAGAATCAGCTGTGAATGTAACCATGCATCCAGATTCACCTAGTTTCCCTGCAGAAATTAGATTTCTCTTGAGGCTTGGCACATGCCTCACATCTTTCAATACCCATGTATTTTCATTCTACAATTTTAGATGAACATCACCTCTACCAGTAATATTGCATGGTTCATCATCTCCTAAATAGACATGTCCAAAATCACCCTAAACATAATTTCTGAAATAACCCTTATTAGGGGTAGCATGGAAAGAAGCTCCAGAATCTAAAACCCATGATTCTACTTTATTATCCAAGGAGAGAATAAGGGCATCTTGTATTACCCTTTCACTTGCAATGTTTTCTTCTTTAATCTTTACCTTTTTCTGGTATATTCTCTTTATTTTCCTTGGACCAACACTCCTTTACGTGTCCTCTCTTTCCACAATTCCAGCAAATTAAGTCTCTGAGTCTGGATCTAGATCTTCCATTCCTTGACTTTGATTTCCCATTCTTCTTTCTCTTAGAAGATCTCTCCTTTGATCTTCCCTTCTTTCCATATTCAAATCATTTCTAGATGATGATTCTCATGTACTTTTCCTGTGTATTTCCTCATTGAGGATTACACTAACCACATCATCAAACTTAAAACAATTAGTAGCATGTGTTGTATTACTAACAGCCATAACCAAGTTATCCCAACTATCTGGAAAAGATCATAATAATAAAAGTTCTTTACTTCATCATCAAACAAAATATCAACCAATTTTAATCAATTTACAATAAACCGAAATCATTCAAATGATTTGATACAAATCCACCTGTTAGTGAAAAATCACACCCACGGATGTTGATCGATTTCTAGGTTGATCATGCTAGCATCCAAAGTGTGATTGCACAACATTGAATCCTTTTCCCAAGTGTGGGACTTGTAAAATGAGAAAGGAATCTCCAGAGAAGGCTGGTTCCTCTTCCTAAACTACTCCGCCACAAGTTGTTCCAAAGGCAGAAAGCTAATCTAATCCTAATCTAACCATGCCAAGGAGACAGAGAGAGAGAGAGAAAGGGAAAAACGGGCCTACACTAAAACGGTGATACACCGTAGAAGGAAAATGTTGAACATCTATCAAAATTGCCATGGAACAAGGAGAGGTGAGCAATGGGAAGGATGGACAGATGCATCACAGCCCAAGGATAGATTTCACACATAAAATGTCCCAAAACTCCATGAACACAGCTCCAAACCTGTAATGAGTATTAAAACATGCACAAATACTTTCAATGAAGAGAGGCAAGAAGAAAGACAAGCAAAGAACGAGCAAGGATGGATAGATGCATCACGAAACACGTTTTTGTTGCTTCAGAAGTTTGCACAGAACATCATTTTAATGGTAAAAGGAAAAAATGCCATTACAGAGAAGGGGAGGAGGTTCGAACTCCATTTTCAACCCTGGAGAAGAAAAGAAGGGAGGGCAGAGCTGAAAAGATGAACAACCTCCTTAAAAATGAGCCAAATCTGGCTTTTTACAATGCATGGGTCGAGCCCAGGAGAGAGAAAATGTGTAAAAACATGGGAGCCATTCCTCATTGAATGTAGATGCATTAAAATAGCATGGGCATCCTTACAGACCCATGCCCTAACATTTTGGCCGTGCTGGAGAAGAATGCGACCCATTTCGCATTAAAATTGGTTGTTGAAACGTCAGTTCTGGCCATTACCACGCGCCAGAGACGTTTCTTGATTTTATCTCTCCAAACTGAACCAAAATTCAAGATTGACCCTGAAATCGTGTAGATAATTTCACCATCTTTCCATTGATATAAAGAACGTGAAAATCTGAGCTCTGGATCGAAAGATATGGTGATTTGAAGATTTAGGGCAAAAACAAGTCAAAACGGATCGGCGGGAAAATATTTGAATTTTTTCCGCACTCTACCACTGGGATGACACATGTCGGCTCTGATTCATCTGTGGGCTCATCCTTTGAAAATTTCTTTCGGGCCCTTCCTTAATTTCTTGCCACTTGGACACGTGGCACTATTTTATTGGCTCGGGCCTGAGGGGCGCACTTTGTCCTTCAAAAATTTGGTATTTTTCACTTTGGGAAAAATTTTCCATTTCTCCCCCATGCTCTGCCACTCAAGTGCCACATGGCACGATTTCATTGACGACGGGCCCTTCCTGACCATTTCCCTTTGTTTTTTGCCTTTGGAAAAATTTTCAAAATTTTCCCGCCGGGCCGATGAGGTGAAGACACGTGGCGAGATTTGATTCGTTAGCGGCTCTTTCGGCTTTTCGCGTCCCACGCGTACTTTTGGCCCGGATGTCCCAAATGAAAATATCTCCGCTTCGCCGATTTGGGCTTCCTTGTCCCTCTTTGTGGTGAAGACACGTTTGCAAGGCAAGATTTGATTTGTTGGCTCGGCTTTTTTCGGCTTTTTGCGTCCCACGCGTACTTTTGGCCCGGATGTCCCAAACTCTCTCGGATGAAAGTCACCTGCTTCGGCCGAATCAGCTGGTTCGCGTCCTCCACGTACTTACAACCCGGATGTCCCAGACTGCCTGGGACAAATATCTCCAAACCGCCCGAAATGGACTGACTTGCTAAACCAGATTCGATCCGCGTCCCGTCGCGTTTTTGGCCCTGATGTCCTGCATCGCACAAAACAAGACTTAAGTAATTTTCTTCATTTTTCTGGCCCCCAAGCTTGGTACAACGACCTGAACCCTTCAGACCTGAAATGCCTTAACATAGTCTTGCAACCTTATTTTTTGCATTTCTTCCATTTTATCAACCTGTCGGGATTCCTTCTTGGATGGGAGAGTTAGAAAAAGGCTAAGGGGACCTCGAAAAACATGATTTTGGGCCTTGTTGCTCGGGACTGAATAATCTTATGCATGTTATCAAAATTACCCTGGGGGGTGAATTTTGGATAACAACTTGGTGAATCAGTGGGGTCATCTACCTACTAGATGAAGTTACCAGCTTGCTCGAAGCATCCATTGGGCATGGAGTCATGAGTTGTAACCTCGGAACCGATCTCGAACTTTGAAAACCTCCTCTCGAGCCACTTGGAAACCCACTTTGAAATGGAGTCGTTCTCACCAAAATGCCATCAAATGGACTCATGCAAGAGCAAAACCAGCACCACAAAAACTATGTACGTAATCTGAAAATCATACATGCTCCAAATGGAACATGCAAAGTGTGCACCAGCACTTCTTCTTAAAAAAGAAAACCTACCTACTCTACTCTAATCGAAGCAAAGGCAAGCTAAACAAACCTCGCAATTGGTTGTGAGAAATAGCTTCCTTTCTCAAAAGTGGCAGCCATGCAATTGATTTTGTATTGAACATGGCTGATTGGATGGATGGAAAATCAACAAGAAGCTGGTCTTCCACCCAAATCATCAAGGTATTAGCTGAAGGAAAATTCAATACCTCTTTTAGTTGCTCTGCATTTGGATTGAAGAGGTATGACAGCTGATCCTTGGTACTTTGTAGCTCACCCTCATGCTCAGAAGCAAGCATGATTGGTTATGACTTCTCCTTTGGCTCTAATAAATCCAAATACCTGATTGGGCAAGGTATGGTCCGTTTGATATGCCCATAGCTCTGATTTTCAACTCCAAAAATGGAGTCTTCTTGTAGACCTTCTTGAATGGATGGTGCGGAAGCAATGGTAGAATCTTTGTGCCCTTTCTCTTCCTCCAATGAAGAACATGGAAGATTAAAATCTTCCAATCTTGGTTCCAAAGAGCTGCTATAAGATGCAAAGCTACTAAAATGAATGTTATCCTTCATGACAGTAGACTCAAGTGTTTGGAATGTGGATGATGAAAGAGAGAATGGTGGAAACTCAACCGGCTCTTCTCCATCAAAACAGTCCTCCAAATCGATGCAGAATAAACTACCTCATGGTTGTCCCCGCCGCAAATGCTCCACTTCCTCCATGGTGTCTTCTTGATCTCAGAATTTGACCACCATGGTTTCTTTCACCCTCCAACATTGAGTTTGAGAGATCAAACTCCTCTTCAAGATACTAGAACTTGAGAGAGGTGAAGTAGAAAGAAGAACTAAAGGTTCTCCTATAGCCTCGCTTTGTGCTCAAAGCCCCATGATCTGTAATTTTCTCCTCCACAACTAGAATGTGCTCCTCTCCTTTTGGATCTGGAGCAGCTTCTCCTTTCTCTACTACTTGAAGACAATCTTGTTCTTGATAGAACTCTTCCTCTAAAGACGAAGTTTTTCAACTCAAACTCTTCAATCTACTGCTCTAGAGGACAAGTTGGGACTACAAGATCTTCTTCTGAGATTTCTTCCTTTATGGCTGATTGTGCAACTTGAATTGAATCAGCATTCCTTCAAATAGAGTGCCAACATGGACACTACTTTCTCGAGAAACCGATCGCTGATCTCGCTTCTTCTTTTTGCTCTTCTTCTGCTGCCACAAAATCAGTCTTAACCACCATTTGTTCAACCTTAGCCTCTTCTGTAGGTTTAACCATCAAGGGGATCTTTGTCATCCCAAATTTGGCAGCCCAAACCCTCAAGTTGTCTGTCATTTCTTTTCTGTTGGGCTCCTCTTCTTGCTGTCCTTCATGGCCGATTTTTGCAATTTCTTCTTCCCCACATGGAATTGGGAATGCAAGAGGAGGGATGGGTTGTAACTCAATTGATTTGGAAATTTTTTGTGGTGGTAGAGGAGGTGAAACCTCTTGTTTCTTTGGGGAGAGCGTATTTCTTTTAGCTCTTGTGGAGGGGATGACTGTTTGGAAGGAAAAAGGAAAGAAGAATTGAGGTGTGGTGGAAGACTGAGAGGTGGAGACATGGAATCAACATTTGGGACAGCAGATGGGGAGTTTAGAATTTGTAATTCCAAATGAGATGATGTTGCTTGAGTAATGGGAAGAGAAAAACTAGATGATGGTGTAGAACTTACCCATTGACAAGGTTGTTCAACAACAAGTGTATAGGCCTTTATTTCTGCTTGTCCATTGTGCAAGTTGGGGCAGCATCTTCATCATGAAGTCCAGCTTCTCCTGAGGGCTGAAGTGTCTTGGAAAAGGGCCTCCCCATGGACAAGGAGTCCTACAACCAATTCTGAAAGCTCTCATTTGAGTTGTTGCTCTGGACTGCACCATCTTTACCTCCATCTTTTGGATTTTCTCCAACATACCAGCATCTTGCATCTAATTGTCTTCATTATATGCATACTCTTGCTCTTGGAAAGCTCCATAGCCAAACTGATTTTGGCATTGCTGCTCATATGGGTATGCATGCTGATTTTGAATTTGTTCAAAATGCTGATTTGGAGGATTTAAAAACATGTTGAGGTGGGAAACATTGCTTCATTGTTGAAAATGTGAATTCCATGATGGAAATGAAGTCATGATTGCACAACTTCATGGAATGGAAAAGAATGAAAGAGATGGAAAGAAATATGGATGGAAATGGATGAAAAAAGGTCTCGCAACTTCGTAAATGGGTTGCTTTGATCGATGGAGTCGCCGATGTGTTTGCAAGTGCCTCCAAAGCTGAAATCTTCACAGAACACACCAACCTGCAAAAGATGAAGTCGAAGACCTCTAAGATCCCACGTCTGCGTGCTAGAAATCATTAGTGAAAATCATAGCACCCCCGGATGTTGATCAAATTTCTAGGTTGATCATGCTAGCATCCAGTGTGATTGCACAACATTGAATCCTTTTCTCAAGTGTGGGACTTGTAAAAATGAGAAAGGAATCTCCAGAGAAGGCTGGTTCCTCTTCCTAAACTACCTGCCACAAGTTGTTCCAAAGGTGCAGAAAGCTAATCTAATCCTAATCCAACCATGCCAAGGAGACAGAGAGAGAGAGAGAAAAAGGGAAAAATGGGGCCTACACTAAAACGGTGATACACCAGAGAAGGAAAATGTTGAACATCTATCAAAACTGCCATGGGACAAGGAGAGGTGAGCAATGGGAAGGATGGACAGATGCATCACAGGCCCAAGGATAGATTTCACACAGAAAATGTCCCAAAACTCCATGAACATAGCTCCAAACCTATAATGAGTATTAAAACATGCACAAATACTTTCAATGAAGAGAGGCAAGAAGAAAGACAAGCAAAGAACGAGCAAGGATGGACAGATGCATCACGAAACACGTTTTTGTTGCTTCAGAAGTTTGCACAGAACATCATTTTAATGGTAAAAGGAAAAATTCCATTACAGAGAAGGGGAGGAGGTTCAAACTCCATTTTCAACCCTGGAGAAGAAAAGAAGGGAGGGCAGAGCTGAAAAGATGAACAACCTCCTTTAAAATGAGCCAAATCTGGCTTTTACAATGCATGGGTCGAGCCCAGGAGAGAGAAAACGTGTAAAAACATGGGAGCCATTCCTCATTGAATGCAGATGCATTAAAACAACATGGGTGTCCTTACAGACCCATGCCCTGACATTTTTGGCCGTGCTGGAGAAGAATGCGACCCATTTCGCATTAAAACTAGTTGTTGAAACGTCACTTCTAGCCATTACCACACGCCAGAGACATTTCTTGATTTTCTCTCTCCAAACTGAACCAAAATGCAAGATTGACCCTGGAATCATGTAGATAATTTCATCATCTTTCCATTGATATAAATAATGTGAAAATCTGAGCTCTGGATCGAAAGATATGGCGATTTGAAGATTTAGGGCAAAAAAGTCAAAACGGATCGGCGGGAAAATATTTGAATTTTTTCCGTGCTCTGCCACTTGGATGACACGTTTCGGGATTTGATTCATCTGTGGGCTCATCCTTTGAAAATTTCTTTTGGGCCCTTCCTTAATTTCTTGCCACTTGGACACGTGGCACTATTTTATTGGCTCGAGCCTGAGGGGCGCACTTTGTCCTTTGAAAATTTGGTATTTTTCACTTTGGGAAAAATTTTCCATTTCTCCCCCGCGCTTCGCCACTCAAGTGCCACATGGCATGATTTCATTGGACATGGGCCCTTCCTGACCATTTCCCTTTTGTTTTTTTCCTTTGGAAAAATTTTCAAAATTTTCCCGCCGGGCCGATGAGGTGAAGACACATGGTGAGATTTGATTCGTTGGCGGCTCTTTCGACTTTTCGCGTCCCACGCATACTTTTGGTCCGAATGTCCCAAATGAAAATATCTTGCTTCACCAATTTGGGCATCCTTTTCCCTCTTTGCGGTGAAGACACATGGCGAGATTTGATTAGGCTGGTGGCTCTTTCAACTTTTCGCGTCCCGCGCGTGCACTTTTGGCCCGGATGTCCCAAACTCTCTCGGACGAAAGTCACTGCTTCAAATTGAATCAGCCGGTTCGCGTCCTCCACGTACTTACGGCCCAGATGTCCCAGACCACCTGGGACAAATATCTCTGAACCTCCTGAAATGGGCTGACTTGCGCCAAACCGGCCGATCTGTGTCCCGCGCATACTTTTGGCCCGGATGTCCCAAACCGCGCAAAACAAGACTTAGGCAATTTTCTTCATTTTTTCGGCCCCCAAGCTTGGTACAACGAACCTCAGTACGACCCGAACCCTTCAGACCCAAAATGCCTTAACACAGTCCTGCAACCTTATTTTTTGCATTTCTTCCATTTTATCAACCTGTTGGGATTCCTTCTTGGATGGGAGAGTTAGAAAAAGGCCGAGGGGGACCCCGAAAAACATGATTTTGGGCCTTGAATCAATCTACTTGCTCGGGACTGAATAATCTGATGCATGTTATCAAAATTACCCTGGGGGGTGAATTTTGGATAACACCACCTTTTATATCTTAGAATTAAACAATTTCTTCATCAAATAAACTTTCTTAGAAGCATTAGGAGTTTCAAACAATTTTTCTAAAGATTTCATCAACTATGTTGTGGTTTTGCATCCATAAAATTTGAAGATATCGATGCTTCCAAGCTCAATCTTATAGATCCGAGGCTTTCTATAAAGAACCTTCCATTCTTCATCAGTCCATCGAACTAGGTTGTGCATTCTCATCCAACGGTAAATATAGATCCTTCTGATACAGATAATCTTCCACTTGCATCTTCCACAGTTGATAATTACGGCCGTCAAATTTCTCCACTCTTTAATTGTTTTCTATCATTTTTGTAGCTCTCACTCGATCAAAAACCCTTTGTGAGTAAATCCTTTCAACACACAAACCCTCAAAAAAAAGATCGATGCTATTTGTTGGGGTTAAACCATATAACAGTGTTGTACAGATCCAAAATCAGATAAAGCATACAAGCAATAAACACGGAACATAACCAAAAGATAAAATAAACAAGCGAAAAATAACACCGTATTTAACGTGGTTCACCCATTGTGGGCTACATCCATCAAGAAGCAGCCAATATTATTATTTAGTGCTTCTCGGAGGAAATACAATGAATATCTTTTATTTTTCAACACCTCACAGGGATGTACAAGGCTTTCTCCTCTCAGTTACTCTTTCTTTCTCACCAAGGAAACTCACATGCAACAATTACAATTCACCACCTTCTAAACCCTAATTCTCATGCCTTTATACATATACAAACTTAGGGCACCTCAGCTATGATTTTATAATCTTTAAATCATCTTTAAAGCAAAAGATATATTTAAATCCACGAGTTAAAACAAAAACAAACCCACACAGTAACCAATACCAGTTACCCCAAGCTGATACCGAGCTTCTACATACACTAACGATACAGGACCTAGGTGAATGATGTCCGCTACTTTGTGTAATCCTGCAAGTTTACAAAAGCATGCTAATGTGAAGAAATTAAGCTCCACAACTCAACATATTATATTTTTAAACTATAATTTGTACATGATTTTTAATAAATAAAATAAACCCTAATTAAAGGGGACCTGAATAACATGGGAAGGATAAGAAATTTAAATAACATTTACTAGTAAGAGAATTTAAATTCCACATGAAATTTAACCTTGGAATTTACAGAGGAGACAATTTGTTTACACACTTCCAATGGGAAAAAAATTAAACCCTATTTTTCACGAAACCTTGTCTCCCCCTTCCTTTATTTACTGTGTATTTTTATATCTGAATAATTTGATAATACACATGAAAACTATATAAAAAATTAGAAATATTTCACATATAGTTGATTCTTACTTTGAATCTCGTAAGATATTTTTGCGTCACTGGTAAAATGAAATCACCTTTCACCTGTGTACACACACCATCTCCAAAAACATAACATAACATGTCTCGAAGTGGGGAGGGGGTTAAATAATTACTCTAACCAACTAACCAACCAACCAACAAACATGATTATTGGTTAATTTAATTAATAACCAATACCTAACCGCTTTGATACCATATTAGGATCGAGATATTAATAAACTATATAACATATTAATTTAATCAACCAAACATTTAACATTTAACAAAGTAAAATGAATTAACACATTACACCTTATATAACATGGGAAACCCCAAAGGGTTAAAAACCATAGAATAATTTTCCATTAAATGAGAAATTATTAACCACCCAAAAATCCCTTCCTCACTTCTTGCTCTAAGTTTTTAACCCGGAGTAATATAATACATTTGATTATGACTCACATGCCATATTTAAATAACCCAAAGGATTATAACTATTATGTGTGGGGTACACCCAGATTTAATAAAATATTAGTTATTAAATAACTAATAAACCTAATATAAAGTTTATATTAAATAATAAAAATATATATGTTATATTCTATATTATTTAATTGTAAAAAAATATTATGAGCACTTAATATTATGTTCTTATAGACACCTAAAATCGGTATCTATGCCCTCATTTACCCACGTGCGCATATTTTAATTCAATCATCCCCTTGTTCAATCAAATGCCCATCTAGTCCTTATTAATTAATTAAGCAACATTAATTAATTAATCATTTAATATTTTACATGCCCATCCCATCCACATTAATCTTTATTAATTAATTAATTCATATTAATTAATTAATCATTTAAGATCCTCATTTCCCCAACCAACCTTCTAATTAGGATGCTTTATCCTACATATAAATCACCTTTCTTTTCTAGCTTTCATCCCATCTATTTTTATGCCCTAACTACCTTGGATTCATCCCCAAGTCATCTAATCCCACCAATATGCTTTAAAGCACTCACCCAAGCCTTAAAAGCATCCAAATCCTACCTTAAATAAAAATTATGCCCATTGGGAAACTTTCCCCATGATCGGTGTTGACCCAACTTGGTCACCATCGACCTACTTTAAAACAAGTGTTTTCTTTCCATTATGGACATCAATCAACCATGGAAAAATAACTTGAAAATCAAGCAACGAGTTTCTTTGTGGCTTCCACACTTCTTCGCAATAGTTCTGATATCCCACCATCATCAAATGTGTTTTGCATCACTCACAATCTTTCTTCTGAGAGCTTTCATTATTCTAATCAGCTTTTATCACTTTTATTGTATGTCTTCTCGTTTCTAATATTTTACAAGTACAGAGAGGCATCTACAACACCTACCCATCACTCAACAACCTTCCACTTCAACCCTCTGGTTTACGGGTTTCCATATTTATCCAGTTCTTCTCACCCCATCTAAATTCTAGTTATATCAACGTCAACCACCGTCTCGGTTGTCCCTGACTTTCCTTCTAGTACTATCTTTTTCGCTTGCAGAGCATTATGCAGTCCCTCTTCCTATCTTTCCATCACTCTTAGCTCATCTACTCTCTATTTCTATCCTCCTCAGTACTCTATTAGACATAGACTCCTTTTCACCATCCTTTTATCAATATTTTTGGTCTTTATCCCTCTAGGATCTTTGTGTAGGTGGATTCCAAGATACTCAAATCTCTGCAGCTCTCGGATCAGCTCTGGAGCTTGCATGACCTACATATTTGATCTCATTCCATATCTACCTTCCTTGGTCGCCATTGACTTTCTGCACAAATTCTAGGTCACCGTCGACCTAGACCAGTAACATTTCATTTACATTTTAATCAATAAAATCAGGTATTAAATCAATCTTAATCCTTCTAGATTTAGTAATTTTCTATTTCTGCATGTTATTTATAGTTCTCGGTCTATTTTCATCTTTCTAAACAGGTGGGTTAACATTCGCCAAGGAATCTAACCACTTCTTAGATCCAAAATTGTCTGGGAAATCCCCACATGCATCTATTTAATCCAATCTGTTCTATTTTAACAGATCTTGTTGCATTAAAAATCCATCATTCATCATTTGTATCAAGAATCAAGCATCCGAGGTAGCATAAACCCTCTATCCTTCTAATTTGCTAGTTTCTTTAGTATCTAGTGCATTCATTTTTTAACGAGCAAGAAATTTGGACTAACATTCCTGGCACACCTGGTGGGACCACCCTTTAGGTGGTTTCTTTCTTTCTCACACTAACACTGCAGTGTGAGGTTTTTCTTTATTAATTTCTCATTACATGGCTTGGATCGCTCATCACTCGAGAAGTGCAAAAAAATAGGAAAATCATTACCTAGGTATTCTTCTTTTCCTTATTTTCTCCTTTTTTCATTGTACCTTCCCTTCTTTTCTGTGTACTCATCGAACACCACATCTTGTTTTGGGCTTAAAAAGAACCCTTCCTTTTGCATCATGCTTGCTCACATAGTCTAAATAGGGATTTAATACTAAAAATTCACAAAGCCTAAAAATTCACAAACCAATTAACACATCAAACCATTCCTTTCACTTGGTTCACTGATTGGCATTTGATCACCCAATAGGAAACCATTTTAGACATTTCCAAGCCATAACTTACCTGAAACCAAACATAGTTTTTCATCTTCTAGGTCCATTCATATCCATCCTCTTCACACTTTCTTAAATCATAACATAAAAAAAATTTTTGTTTGCTTTCTTGTTTAAAAATGGAACCAAAATTTTCCTCAAGCAACTCTCAGTAGTCCTTTGTGACCCCATCCAGACCATCAGTTTCTTTTAGGGTTTCCTCTCGGCCCTTTGTATGAATATCTTTGTCGTATACCTCTCATCTCTCACCCAAGTCAACCCATAGACCATGTTTTACCCTCATTTCCTTATGTATCATCCCCTTTATCTCCATCACCCTTATCCTCACATGTTTCTCCTTTACCATATTTATCCCCATTACCATGTTCTTCCTGTGTCACCTCCCATTATCATACCTACATCTCTTATGGATATTCCTCACAAGAACCCCATCCATGATTTCCTTCTCCATAGGTATCAGTCAGCAAATCCTACTCCATCTTATGACATCTCTCCTCTCGTCTCACCAAGGGATACCCTCGATGAGCCTATCATATTAGACCTCCCCATTCTTGCCCCATCTCTATCATCTCATTATGACCCCACTCATCACCATAATCCTACATCCTCCCAAGCTACCCCATCTTCATCACATGACATCTTTAGACAGCCATTTCCCAATCCCCCACCATCAATTTCATCTACTACATCACATCAAATTAACCCCTTCTCAATCAACACCATACATTAGACACCTCTTTCCACATTAGTCTCACCCATCTCCTCATCTACTTCCATCCTAAATATTTTTCCATTGACCCCTTCTAACATTATTCCTACATCTGTCACATCTACAGTCACCTTTCCTACCTCCCTTACCTCTACTGCTTGTCATACAACCACATTCAGTCCTACTCTTACCACATTTGCATCATCCTTAGCCACACATGCCTCTATATCCACACCTTTCACCACACTTACATTGAAATCCTTGTCACATATTTATTTTCCTTTTCCCATCACCTCATACTATGTCTACCCCGACATCCCTACCACCTATCTCATCACTTATGACCACCACGCTTAGCTCATCTTCCACATCCACATCTATTTCCACACTTGTCACACCTCCCCAATCCACTCGTGCACCTTCCGACCTTTTTCCTCTTCTATATCTACCTTATCTCATCCACCATTTTCCCCATCTCACATAGATATCATTAATTGCATCATCCAGATGCCTCCCATCATTGCCACACCACCTATTGTAGATCCCACACCTACATCTATTTTATCTTCTTCATCCAATTTTGCACCTCCATCCTCATCTACTCCAGTAGACCTTATTCCTCTATACACATCTATTTCCCCATTACATGTCCTATCTTCGAGATTGGGTACACGCCCCTCTTTTTGTACTTATACCTACGTCCACCCCATAAACCATTTTCATCGTATCCCCATTATCCCCCTCTTCCTCCACACTACCTTCATCATTCAAGAAATATTAGAGATCCCTTCAACTAGTAGCCATCATAGGTGACCCTCTTATTTCATCCACTTGACTAGCATTCCCACATCTATCCAATCTTTACCCTCCTTAGAATCCGTCATGTAGAACTTAATTCCATCATCATCCACCATGTCATCATCAGATCCCCTAGTAGATATTATTTTCACCCATGCCAAGGGTACTCCTCAAAAATCCAAACCTAAATACCTTAGCGTTATTCCATAGCGGTCCCTTCAACATCCTCATAAGAAGATCAACATCCCTCCGATCAAGATCAAATTTACATCTTCCATCTTTTGGCCTCATCCTTCAGTCTTAGAAACCCCTCCGCCATCATGACAAATCAACCCATCCAAATCTAAACAATCTAATTCTCTCCAAGGGCTAGTGCTCTCATCAAAAAAACCTGTAATTATTTGGTATTCCAGGCCTAAATCATCCATCACAACTCCTTCTTCCAGACCACCTAGACCTTGACCCAATCCACCTTTAGCTTCACTATCCACACCATCCTACGGGAATTTTCAGTGCCCATATCAAATCATATACGAAGGTCCTCCAAAATGTTCTTCAAAATTCTACCATCACACTTCCACCTATTAGATCCTTTGATCCAAACCATCCAAATCCCTCATGGTTCAACTCTCATCACATTTTTTCTTATCATTACATCTCGAGCCATGGAACCGAGCATTATAAGGCCCTTCAGACCATTTTCCATGATCTTATTGAGCAAGAGGACCTCCTCAATGAGTCCCCTTCACCGTCTATTGCTTCATCCATAGCACATCTGATCCCTTTCACCACATCTCCATCCAATCAACCTCTTGATGAGGGTCATCCCTTGTTCATCAATACCATTTGTCTTGATACACCATCTTCCTAGACATCTATATCCTTAGACATTCACTATATTATTTTCATCCCTTTCATTGGGGGAACATCTTCCCCTCCCCTTTTTGATATTTTATCATCCTTCTTCTCATCTATATCAATTTTTCATTCCGTGTTTTGGGGACTTGTTTCTAGGACTTTTCTGTTCACATACTAGTTCCTTTCTATATTCGACATCATCCTATCTCATCTACCTCAGGTTTATCTGATTGTATTTTCATCCCCTCTCCCTACGACCACCTTTGTGCCATTTTTGTGCTTCCTTTGAAGCACCATAGCTTTGAACCCACCATTCCCACACCTATTTCGTAATTATTTATCTAAATCATCTCATCTAATCTTAGTTTATCCTATCCCTCTAGGGGAATTTGTTCATCTTAAGATGCGTGTCACTCCCTTTTCCTAATAAGTTATGATCTCTCTTATTTTTCATCTCATCCCATCCTCCAAACTTATCGAACATCACTACTCTAGAAAGGAACCAACGTGGAAAGTTTGTCCCTAACTAGATCGGACTATGGTAAATCGGAAGTGGAACCACTTAACGTATTACACTTGCAACCTTTCTCTTGTTATCACATTTACCAATGCTCCTTGGTCTCATTCCCCATCTCAGCCCCTTCCATTTATCATCATGATGATTTGTAAGTATGTGGTCTTTTGTCACTTCCTAGATGTTACCTTAAATACGAGCACTATGGCTCTGCCCGTATAATTTTCCCTATGGATAGGTTCTCCCTTCTTAGTGAGAGCTCCACGATCATCACATCCATCTTCATCTTGTTCACCTATTGGAACCATGCATAGGGTCTAGGGGTGTCTCTTGTACACTCTTTATCCCCTCCTAAGTGGTCTACTTAGCTAGTTCCAGCTCTCCCCATGAAAAATTATAAATTATGGATGCTCAAATCAATGTATAAGTATCAAAATAAAACAAACAGACTAATCCCTTGAAGGATAGTTGTTCATGAAAAAAAAAAGCATGAAATAAAAATCAAGATCAAAGTCAAAAATCAAATAAATAGATTGATCCCTTGAAGGATGGCTATCATTTATTCTTACCACGTATACATTGTAAAAATCAGATGATACCCTCGAAGGATGGCTACTCCTTATGGAATTTGAAGGCTTCTGCATTGATCGCCTTCCATTTTATCAAGATCCTAAGAAAACTTCCCGCATTGATCGCTTTCTCTTTCCCTTCCCAGTGGGGCATACTTTAGGGAACACCATTTTTGGAGAACCCTCTTTCCTTTGTAAAATTACATCTCAAACCCCTTTTTCATGTCAACATTAAGTCTATGAGATCATCTCATCCATTTCTTGTTTATGATCTACTTAAATGGCTAACTATCATTGTTTATTTTCTAACATTTGCTTTTGTTGTATGCACCTTACGTTACTTAGGATCCTGTTTTACCTCCAATGTGGTTGGAGACATATTTTCTCATTATGAAGTAGTGACATTCACACCTTTAGGTCGTTACCATTGCGAGGCATCTTTTTTTCTAAATCCTATCGCATCTATTTTCCAGCACATCTTTCTTCATCTTAATCATATATATCCATCTTACAACACATTCATTCTTACCTGCATTCAACATTAATCACATCCATTTTCAATCTATTCTCATCACATCTTAAACGTACATGTTAATCAACATAATCAATATTTAAATTTAAAACATGTGACCGCATCACACATTCATATCATCATCTATACACATTTCGACTAATCCTATATGTGCCTTATCATCATCATCAAATCTAAATAACATGGAGCATTTAGTCCTAACATCACACATTTATATCCATATTCACATTTGAATCTAAAGTAATCATCTAATCATACATGTATTTCACCATCATGATTAAATTTAAATAAAAAACATGTGATCCTAATCACCACATCACACACCTATATCATCGTTTTATTCATACACATATCAATAACCATCTAATCATACATTTATCCCACCATCATCATCAAATATTAAATAAACAAGTAATCTATAATCACCACCACATCTAATTTAAAAGCCATCATCATAACATGTAATATATGATCATCACCACATCAAGATTAAAATCATCACACCGTATAATAAACACATGGACAAACACAACACATAATGATCTATGAATCAAAATCATATATCATATATCATGTATCAAAAATGAGTGTCAATACATCATGTCCCTCTAAGGGGATCCTTTAGAGCCAAAATACTATCAAAATAAATAAACTACATGTCTAATACTCTCAAACCCTCTCCTCCGGGGTTAGTTATAGCACCTAAACACTACACATCTCTACCACCCTCGTGGCCTCCCTCTACTTGTTGCGGTTTGTGCCACACTCATCATACTCCTTGATGGCCTAGCTCCACTCGCCACTGCCTCTGAGATGTTCCCAATATCTCGGTGTCGAGGTAACTTGTGGATCACAATATCCTCATAATATTTGGCTTCGGTGTCTAACACTAATTAACTATCCATCCCAATCGTTCTAGGGGCTTCCATCTATCTTGACCCTGCTGCCTTTGCCTAAATGCCACTGGATGACTCAGTCATTACAATGGTAGCCAAATATCTAAAATGATCCCTGTAGGCATCCCTCTACCTATGGTAATGATCTCTCTCCTGAACCACTTGGTCTCGCTCCTAAGTGACCGCATCACACTACTGTAGAGTTTTGTCTCACTCTACCCTCATATGATCCATCTTGGCACACAAGTGTGCCATCTCAAAGAAACTTTCCTATTCCATCATATCCACCTCCTCTAGCAACTATCTCAATATCTACCTCCATCTCCTCCTATTATCGCTCCTCAACTCCCTGATATGCCCATGTTGTTGTATGCTAATCGGAATACCCATCTCCAACTCTAACATCATCATCGTCATCCTATGGCACCAGCCCCTCCTCTAATGGATCAACCATGGTAGGTCTCGGTCGCTCCTGTCCAAATCCTCTCTTCTCTATAAAACAAGATCACGTGGCGGTGAGTGAATGAACCCAAATTGTTGTCTCACTCTATCAAACCGAATGAAATTAATCATCTCAAGCCTCTATCCCTTGACCCACTATGTGTGTCTGTCTCATACCCTACAACTCTACATCCACACCAAGGGCCAAGTGGGGAAATCCCTATCACCACCACCTAACCTAATCAACATCAAGCTCTACTAATCTATCAACATACCAATCTACCCCTCTCTCTCTCTCTACCATGTTTCTAAAGGCTTGATCGACCCTCTACCTTAAGAATCAAACCTTTAGCTGGATATGGTCGCTTTGTGACCCATGGAAGCCAGGTGGCATAGTCATGGAAATATGCTCATTATCCCAACAAAGTGTCGTAAGAATCCGACATCCGGTCCTAGTCTCCTACCAACCTCAGTATCTAGATAGCTCATGATAGACTGAGCTAATAATGCACTCACAAATGAGAAGACTTTCTATTGCTCTATTATTGTATGCAATGAAAGTTGAAAAGCTATGGAATGAGGCTAAAGAACCTCAAAGCTTAACTAACTCAACTATGCACCATGAGATAAGAGATAAACAAGGGAAACTAACATGAAAGCATTATAACTTTGACAAAAACATCAAAAAACTAACATGATAAAGCTACTCTCTACTCTTTAGATCACTAATTAAACATTAAACCTAAGAAGATCAACTTAGCAATCAAAGGGGTGATTAGTTGTTTATGGTTCTCAAGCTTTCAAGAATGGAGTCTCACCATTAATGGCTTCAAGGCCAATGGTTCTCTCCATATTACTCAAAACTTGGTTTAAGGATGCAAATGGAGGTGTTAGCTCAACAATGGAGGAAGGAAAACTTTAGATCAAATGTCTAATTAGCTTGAAGCTAATACAAATGAGATCCAAGCTTTCTTAGGCTTGTTTTGGTTTTGTGTTATGTAAAGTTTTGTGTTTGAATGGGTAGGATTAGCCTTGTATTTATATTTTTGGTTTGGAATAATTTGGAATTTGGGTGCATGTGGGACTAAAGTCTAAAAATCACTTTAGCATTAGATTAGGATAAACATGCTTTAGGCTTAGTTAAGCTTGGTTTAGGCTAGTTAACTAGGGTTTAGTCTAGTTAACTAGGGTTTAGGCTAGTAAGCTTGATTAGCAAGTGATTAGAGACTCATTGAGAGTTGGGAAGGGTATGGATAACCAATTGTGACCGATAGATAGCCTGGAAGCCAATAAAAGTGGTCTAGAAAGAACTCGGGAGGTTCTCCAATGGTCGAAAGGAGGAATGTTTAGCTAATAAGAGAGATATTAGCTAAATAAGTTGAATATGGGAAGAATACAACTAAAAGAGTGTCATGAATGGACATCTAATAATGGAATGAAGAATAGGGAATTAACGAAGTGTCGTCAATTGGCTAAATTGGAGGAAATGTTAAGTGTAAGCATATTTTAGGTGTCTACAAGATTATCACCAAATCATTGTACCCTCTAAATGGCCAATTGATGGATAGGGAATTTAGTATGATTGTGTAACATGGAATCACCTCTCAAGTTCTGGACTTGGGCTCGATGTGAACCTCCGGAGAAGGCTAGCTTCCTCTTCCTAAACTAAACACAACACTACTTCTAATGCAATAAAATAGATAACTAGACCTATACTAACATTTTCATGGGATTTAGGGAGAGAGATTTGTAAGAAGTAAAACCTATACTAGAAGTGGTGATGCACCAAGAAAGGGTGTTTCTAGACAAATTTTCAATCTTCCAGTGAAGAGGGATGAAACTGAGAAGGATGAACAAGCACCACAACCCAACCGTATACAAAGCTTCACTCCCAGATAAGCACAAAACTCCCAAAATCTGCAATGGAAACTTGAACTTGCACAATATACCTACAAACATGAGAAAGGCACAAAGACATAGAAAAAACTATGAAAGGACCAATAATTAGTCATAGAAAACAATTTTTATTACTTCAATAACATGCACAATGCATCATTACATGAGGAAGAGGCAATATTTTCCATTACAATATTGGAGAAAAGGCTTGAAAGTTCCCACAATCCACAATAGACTAACTTGTGAAAAGGGAGAGGAATACTTGAAAAGTGCCCAACCGTCTAACCCTTGAAATGGGTTTCTCATTTACATTTATAGAAAATCCTTGAAGAGAATAGAATAGAAATCATGATGGCCTACATGTTTTATTATATTATTAATTGCACTCACTCATCATGCCCCATAAATTCAAAATTTTGAATTTATCCATATTTAAAAATAATAATATTTTTAAAAATAATGTTTTTAATAAAAATATCATGTGCCTTTGGTAGACCCCCTTGGTAAAATTTTCTTCGGATGGGGTTTTAATGTTGATTAGCCAACCAGCTCGCCAGCCAACTCGGCAAGATGTTTGGTGAGCCCTTTGGTTTATATGGTGTGGAAGTCCCCTTGTATCCTCCATTGAGCCATTAGTAGGCCACTTCACTCTGCATTGAAAATGACTCGGTGAGTCACGTCATATTCTCCCCGCCTTGTTTTTTGCATCATTCGCGAGCTCTTCATTTATTACGCGGTCTCCTTTCATTGTTGCTGACCGGTAGTTATTCGTTATAACTTGGCCAAGCTCCATGTTTCACTTCTACCACCGAGTATTTGATTGATACCTATTGCATTGGTTAGTGATTCTAGCATTTGACAAGTGTCTTTAGTGTTTAAACGCCCTAAACAAGGCATTTGCTTAGCATTTGTTGACTCAAAGCATGCATTTTAATGCCCTCTAACAATGACTCATTCGAGCCTTTGCATCTTAATTAAGCACTGGCTTGGTCTTCATCTTGAATGCACCCGCCCGACTTGGAGATTACCATGTTTTAACCATCTGCGTTATCATCTCGAAGTTTGATCCAATAATCACCACATACTACACTCCGACTGAGTTCATTAACTCATTGGATGACTCGCACCTACCCCACCAATCACTCATTTCCACGACTCCTTAATGGACTTAACACGTTATCTCAAAACAACTTGGAGATCAACTCCTCATTTTCCATGCGGCGATATTTCCGCATTGGCTCTTATGGCTTGGGAGCTTGGCCACTTTCTGTCCCATGCCAAACATGCCATGGCTTCCTTGGTAACAAAACCTTGATGATTCAAAGCAGTAGAAACCATAAAATTTATGCCATATTGCCCATACACCACCTCGGTGAATTGGCTCTCAATCTCCACTTTTCCACCAGGCGTGCGTGATTACCAAATGACTCGGCTTTGTCTTTGTGCTCCTCTCCTAGAAATTCCGATTCAATCGATTCAAGTTGTTCAATATTCAACTCATCCCTTTTTCATACATGCCTTAGAGTAGTTAGACTCTATGCCAATGACCCAAGTATTCCATGAGTTCCCCACCTTTGACCAAATTATCAGTAACCTTGGTGAATTCTCCACCGATTTTCCTCACTTGTGACTATGACCTTAAACCTTAATTAACATTGTTCTTCCGTAACTATTCTCAATTGAGCTCGAGTTATACATGTCATTGACTCCACCTAATGCTAAATTTCCATACATGATCTGACGGGCTCAAAACTTTGAGCTATCCATTAGCTCAGCCTTCACCAATGCAACACTCTTCCGATATATATCCAAGTAGTTAGTTTTTCTGAGATGAATGTGCATGCCCGACTTAAACTAGTTTATTGTCACATTTAGCTCGATTTGAGCTCATATGTTTGTTAATGAACTCAAATTGGGACACCCCTTGCATGAGATCACTCCAACTTAGCTTATATGGCTACTGTCACGGGCTAGCTTTAAAGCGGAATAAACTAGCCAACGTGCGGCACTGAGACACTACTTTTTTCACTCGCCTTAGAGGATCAAGCTACTCCAGTAGTCCCAGACTACGCCTTTCTCCATTCTCATCCACCACCCATTCCCCAACTGCATCTGCAACTATGCACAAGTGAACCTTTCCAACACCCTTCACAGCTGCCCATACAACTGCTCCAGAAGACCACTCGCCGAATACCACGGCTGCCCATACAACCGCCGGGAGCTCTTAATATGCCTTCTTAGTCCACTTGAGGGAATGCACAACTCACGCCTCCACGACTCATCACTGACCCAGCTCTAGGCCGTTGGCCGGCTCACTGTCGAACATCCCACTATTCTGCACAAGGCCACTGAGGAACATCACATGCCCCTATCTGTCATCCATCCATGAGTCTTCCTGAGTTGCCGCGCCGGTCACCTATGCGTGCACCGATGGGGGAAGTCCTCCTCTGAGTCCTTCCTGTGTGAGCCTCTACTCACCCCCGACTGCCGACCTCTGTCACCCAAGTCCACAACACCCAAGGATCCTGCAGGGAGCACTGCTAGCTCGCCATCCTGGTAGACCGCATCACATGCGGGTGAGGTACTCTTCTTCCCTCGGCTCGATCCATCCTCTGATCTCACCCCGATGCCATGGCCACTGACATCGGTGTGCCTACTCTTCGAGACACCCATCTGCGTCCAGACCGCATTGACTTCACAAGTCTTCTGCCTTCGTTGTCAGCTCACCACACTACAACGGTATCCATGATGTCCTTGACTCAGCCCACCATGTCACGCATCACCATGTGAACCATCCTCTATCCACTTCACTGAGTCTCAGCCTCTGCTTCCGCACCCACTCCGCATCCGCGCTTCCGCGCACTCCGATACATCTATGTGAGAATCATGCGCTTTTAACCTCTGCAAGGTTTAGGAGCTTGCCACACTTGGCTCACTCACGTCTCGAGTTACTTCTCCTCTGTTTGACCTTCGATCCCAATCTCACTCCATCACACCTCTTGGTTGTTTCCCACATGAACTCGCTTCTAAGGACGTTGCCACCTTAAAGGTCTCTTCAAGTCCACTTTGTCACTTAACACTGGAGTCCCACTTTTTGGTCCACGATGCACATCTCTGCATGGACATACTCCGCAAGGGTAGAGTATATCTCCAAGGTTTGCTAAACACCCCATCCTCTGAATGTCCAGTGCACCAAGTGTTCCACACTCCACTTGGTGGGGTTGTGAGTTCCCCCTGTTGGTCTGTATTGTCTGCCATGCTCACTGGCTCTTTAGGCGTGCGCTACACTCTCAACGCAAGGCCTCTATCGTACAAGGTCTTCATGCTTCAAACCAAATCCCGCTCTGCCACTGCATCGCCCACATGAGTTGCCCAACTCGCTCCGCGTACATTGGGTATGTTCTTCGCTCCAAGACACCTGCACTGTTCCTAAGTGCAACCAACTTAGCTCACCAACCCGCCTCGGCTAAACCTTGATTCTGAGACATCCTTGGGCTCACAGCATGGTCCTTTCATATTCCCCCATGCACAACTCTTACTCACTCCATAGCCCTCAAGAGTTGCATTGGTGCGCCACCGGGAACTTCTCGGGAGGTCACCCATTTTCAGCCTACGCGCTTAACTCACCCAACTCGCCCAGATCTTCTGTAGGCACATGCATGTGAGGTCGTCAACCCCAACCCATGCCTGGCCAACCGTTTGCCTTGGCCAGGAGTCCCTCTGGCTCCCTGGATAGCACCTCGTGCACTACCTGCCGCGGATGGGGTGCGCCCATCATCTGGGGAGGCGGTCGCTCTATGAGCATGGAGACGCACCCCCCTTATATTCTCCCCCACTTAAAGTGGCGACGCCCACGGCGCCGATGCTAGACTTCGCAAGCCTGCGCAAAGGATGCAAGTGTTCGCAACACTTGGACAAAATGTAAATGCACTACTCACATGCAAATACACACGGAACACTTCGATCCATTTCGCGACATAACACAACTCTCGGTCTCTTGACATCTCGTTGTGCTAACTCCTGTGCTTTCGGGACAAAAAGTGCTAACTCTCAACACTTCGCTGTCATCTTGTAGCTCCATTCCTCTCAAAACTACACTTCACCAAACATCCAACACAATGTCTCGATGGGATACACCTTCTGCATTCCCACAACCTCTTAGGAATTCGCATGATGTACAAGCTGCCTGCCGCCAAGCTCGAGCCCTTCTTGCACAACATTCACTGCATAACGGAGAACCGCCAACCTCCATGCCAATTGACGAACCACTGCAAGGTTTCACTGCTTTTTGGCCCGGTCACACCACGCTTCCACACGCAACACATGATATTCTCCAACTGATCTAGGGGCCTAACTTCACGGCAAATGCTGCCCTTGTTCAGCACTTCTACCAACACCAAACCACCACTGTGCCTCTGATGCTGATCTTCTGGAAAACTCTTCACCAGGAATACCTCATTTCACTGCAACTTGACTGATCTACTCACCACCGCTTTCAACCAACCAGCACTTCCGAACGCGCTCTTTGCTTCACTTCTCGAATGTAGCCACTTTACCACATATTGCTGACAACCTGAAATTCGAGGTTTTGCAAAATTCACCACCGTGATTCTGCTAAGGGAGAGCCACTTTTTCCACTTCATGGCTCGAGTATCAACTTGATATCACTTCACAGATACTGCAATTCAGCCATCCACAATGTACAAGTCCCGTCTACAACTTCTGGGGAGTCGTCGCGCTACTCAGTGCTTTCGCACCTACCGAGTTTTCGAGTCACTCTGCCACTGCACCTGGACTCTACCAAGTGTTATCCCTTCACCCAAACTGCTAGGAGTAAGTTACTCACCACCTCCACATGAATTGCCCACTGAAGTGACGTTACCCAGCCCACACTGTATGCTTCCCTGTCGCCTCCTCTACAACTGAGATCTGTTCAACCACTGGCCTTCTTCTCCCACGAAGTCTCTAGCAACCT
Organism: Taxus wallichiana var. yunnanensis; assembly: GCA_018340775.1. NCBI lineage: Eukaryota > Viridiplantae > Streptophyta > Pinopsida > Cupressales > Taxaceae > Taxus > Taxus wallichiana. Next base: position 293,979,402 of record CM031234.1, on the reverse strand, counting down.
GCACTGGCTTACTTGCATTGCACAAGTGCCAACTCTTGACACTGCACGTGGGTCTACAACACCCGATCACGACGCCATGCCGACCACCGTCGTAACTGCATGACTCCTTCCTCATCAACCCTCTAGTCTACAGCTGAGAAAGTTCACTGTCTTCATTCATACCACTGTGACATCAATAAGGCTCAACTAGCCCTGATACTCCACTAGATCACTCTGATCTGATGCTGCCCAGGCCCACACTAGTCTTCTTCTTATCTGGAACAACACTGCTCCACTTGATCCAGTTGTGTTGGTGTCCCGCCTTCCGATCGCCAACACCGTTGATTTCCAATCTTCACAAGACTCTCCTGATCCGATTCGTCCAACAACCAACTCCCACAAACATGTACGACTCTGCATAGCCGCACATTAGGTTGGGCACTTCAATCTGACGTTGCTTCACAAGCACACACCAGTCTACTTCTGCTCCGCCCAACCGCGTTGGTGTCCCGCCCATCCATCACCAACGATGTTGATTGCATTGGCTCCTAGTCTGCCACCTGTTCTTGATCAACATCCCACACCACTTCAATGTGTCTGAGAGTACCAAAGAGAGCATCACTTCAAATGCACTGACACCAGTTGATCACTCTGAGTATCAAGTACAACATTAACTCAACGGCACTGATACAAGCTGACACGCTACGTATCAGGCACACTTTACTCTCTCGCTTTGATGAAGCTCTGATACCAGCTGTCACGGGGCTAGCTTTAAAGCGGAATAAACTAGCCAACGTGCGGCACTGAGACACTACTTTTTTCACTCGCCTTAGAGGATCAAGCTACTCCAGTAGTCCCAGACTACGCCTTTCTCCATTCTCATCCACCACCCATTCCCCAACTGCATCTCGCAACTATGCACAAGTGAACCTTTCCAACACCCTTCACAGCTGCCCATACAACTGCTCCAGAAGACCACTCGCTGAATACCACGGCTGCCCATACAACCACTGGGAGCTCTTAATATGCCTTCTTAGTCCACTTGAGGGAATGCACAACTCACGCCTCCACGACTCATCACTGACCCAGCTCTAGGCCGCTGGCCGGCTCACTATCAAACATCCTTTGTTTCACACATAGGCCACTAAGGAACATCGCATGCCCTTCTCTGTCATCCATCCATGAGTCTTCCTGAGTTTCCGTGCCGGTCACCTACGCGTGCAGCACCGACGGGAAGTCCTCCTCTGAGTCCTTCCCGGGTGTGAGCCTCTACTCACCCCGACCTGCTGACCTCTATCACCCAGTCCACAACACCACGAGGATCCTGCGGGGAGAGCACTGCTTGCTGCTCGCCATCTTTGTAGACCGCATCCCATGCGGGTGAGGTACTCTTCTTCCCTCGGCTCGATCCATCCTCCGATCTCACCTCCCGATGCCATCACCACGCGACATCGGCGTGCCTACTCTTTCGAGACACCGTCGTCTCGGTCTGACCGCATTGACTTCACAAGTCTTCTGCCTTCGTTGTCAGCTCACCACACTGCAACGGTATCCATGATGTCCTTGACTCAGCCCACCATGTCACGCATCACCATGTGAACCATCCTCTGTCCACTTCACTGAGTCTCAGCCTCTGCTTCCGCACCCACTCCGCATCCGCGCTTCCGGCGCACTCCGATACATCTATGTGAGCATCTCATCTGCGCTGTTTTAACCTCTGCAAGGTTGAGGAGCTCGCCACACTTGGCTCACTCACGTCCGAGTTACTTCTCCTCCGTTTCGACCTCCAGATCCCAGTCTCACTCCATCACGCCTCTTGGTTGTTTCCCACATGAACTCTACTTCTAAGGACGTTGCCACCTTAAAGGTCTCCCCAAGTCCACTGTCACTTAACACTGGAGTCCCACTGCTGATCCACGATGCACATCACTGCATGGACATACTCCGCAAGGGTAGAGTATATCTCCAGGTCTCTCACAACACCCCATCCTCTGAATTTCCAGTGCACCAAGTGTTCCACACTCCACTTGGTGGGGTTGTGAGTTCCCCATGTTGGTCTGTATTGTCTGCCATGCTCACTGGCTCTTTAGGCATGCACTACACTCTCAACGCAAGGCCTCTATCGTATAAGGTCTTCATGCTTCAAACCAACTCCCGCTCTGCCACTACATCGCCCACATGAGTTGCCCAACTCGCTCCACGTACATTGGGTATGTTCTTCGCTCCAAGACACCTTGCACTGTTCCTAAGTGCAACCAACTTAGCTCACCAACCCGCCTCGGCTAAACCTTGATTCTGAGACATCCTTGGGCTCACAGCATGGTCCTTTCATATTCCCCATGCACAACTCTTACTCACTCCATAGCCCTCAAGAGTTGCATTGGTGCGCCACCGGAACTTCCTGAAGGTCACCCATTTTCAGCCTATGCGCTTAACTCACCCAACTCGCCCGGATCTTCACCGACATGCATGCGAGGTTGTCAACCCCAACCCATGCACAAGCCAACCTTTTGCCTTGGCGGGAGTTCTCTGCTCCTGGATAGCGCCTCATGCACTACCTGCGCGGATGGGGTCTGCCCATCCTGGGGGAGGCGGTCGCTCTAAGAGCATGGAGACGCACTTTATAGCTACAATAGAGTTGAATCTTGAGCTTACTTACTCATTTTTGAAGCTTTGCATGACGAACCGTGACCTTTCCTTCCAATTTTTTCCCTAAACGACTGATATATTCCTCCTCTTTTCCTAGCAAGTGTCTCGCTAACAATGTGTTTGTCCTTCGCTATGCACAGAGAGATCTCCATGTTGCCTTGACTTCACTCTACTCTACTCAATTTTGGCTCTGCATCAAACATCTCTCGCTCTATTGGTGAGCCAATCACTCATCCCATTTGCCAAGTACTCTGTGACCAATCGACCTAAGCTGAGACTCGGACCACTTACCATATAAACCAAACAATCTCCTTTGATGTGTTGGCTTCCACCGTAAATCTTTCTGAACTCTTCCCACGAGATTTTCTCCGCAATCTTGGATCGAACTATTCACGTTATTTGATCTTATCTTGAGTCATGCTAGACTTCTGAGCTTTACGTTGAGCTAATTATGAACCTCTTCCCTGGCTTTAATCCAACTTACTCAACTTTCGACCAAAAACTCTGACTCTCCCGAGTTCTTATATAACTCACCCAAAATCATCGAGATCTCATTTGTAATACACGAGTGACCCATTTGACAAATCTCACCTATTTGGTTCCATCATGACATTAAAATCTAAATGCACTCACTCAGTCTGAGCATTCGATCTACCTATAACTTATTCCACGAGCTTACATCTGCGATGCATTTAACTATTCATGATCCACCGAGCCAAGTCGAGTCCCGACACACCTTCATGAGCCATGCTCACACCTTGACCACCCGAGCTTCACATCTGTCTTGACCAACAAGGTGTCCATGAATTCCAAATCCAACCAATCCCCTAACATGGCATTGTAGGAAACATTCACATCTACATTTTAAAAATTTGTACGTAGTGTTTCATGGCAATCTTCTTCAAAGTGATTTTGTTTACATGATCTCATTGTATCTCAATCCATCTTTCTCCATCAAACATCTCAATTTAGTTCCCTATGAGAAAATTCACTAGCTCAGCATTGATTCCCTCAACTCAAAACCAAGCTCATCACCATGTTGACTCGACATAGGTTAGAACTCACTCTGAGTCCTTCTTTTTCACAAACTTATTAAAAATATCCAACTGAAACTATGTTGAGATCCACCTTAGTTCCCATTAAACTCTTATGTGAGCTCACCGACTTTTGTAATATTTTTTTGAACACCTTCTAGCTCTATGGTGCTTTAACTTGGCTTGAGATACTTTACCTAAACTTTGAATATATTACATGCCTCAATAATCCAAGATATTGCCACTGCCCTTATTTTTAAACTCCATGATTCTTTATTAAAACTGAAGAGGCAATGGGAACACAATATGACATTTTAAACCTAATTTATCATTTCTGATCATTTTTTCTCGTGTCGGATGAATATGTTCCCCAAACATGGAATTTTTCTTATAGGCCCCAAGTCCTCCCATGAATACCTTCCTAAATCCCAGAGTTCAAAAGGACCTCATTGTCTAATTTTGCCCCAAGAGGAAAAATCGGATAACATTTTTGATGACCTCTCAAGGATGCTTTCCTACTAAACATGGTTCCAGTAGCCTTCAACAATCCATTGGGCATGGAGTCAATGTTGGCATCCCAAAACTAATCTAAGCTCCTAGGATGGATCCTAAAATATCCTTGAGCGATGCTAAATTTGGAACATCGTGGAACTCTATGAAAACTTGAACCTTTTCCTTATCCTAAAAAGCTTCCACCTTCAATACACTGTGCAAGAGTAATGATGAAATACAAAACACACAACAACTAAAAACCATACATGTTTTAAATAAAACATGCAGAGTGTGTCGGGAACTTATTCTGCTGAAATAAAACCTATTCCTACTCTACGCTAACAGGAGGCACAGATGAGCTAAATGAACCCCGCAACTAGTTGTGCAAAATAGCTCCCTTTCCTCACAATGGACAGCCATACAAATGATTTGACAATGGACATGGCTAAGGATGAGAATGAAAAAATAAAACAAGCCTAATTCTCCACTTGGTCCACCAAGGAATCAACTAGAAAGAGAAATAATTTCTCTTTTAGTTGCTCTACAACTATCTTGTAGAGGCATTGCAACTAATCCTTAGGACTGTTAAACTCATCCTCACATTCTGAAGTGAACATGACTGGTTGTGACTCCTCTTTTGGCTCCAATGAAGCCTAAGTACCTTATGAGACATGGTCTAACCCGTTGAATTCACCCAGTGCTCAAAAATCCAACTTTGATAATGAATTCTTATGCGACATTCCTAGATAAATTGTGTTGAAGCGATGTACTCTTTAAACTCCCTTATTTGACAATAAGAAATTATTCCACAACATATAGCTCCTTTAGATTGTTTGTAGTTTCCAATGTTTAACCACTCCAAATGTTTAAAATTTTTTTCTCATCTAAGAATTCTTCCTCCTTTGATTAACTCTGCACCATTAACCTCCTCATTCAACATAAAACCTTCCTTCATCACTAGTTCATCAACTAAGTTAGATCCCCAATTGAGAGCAAGAAACTTTCAATGATGTCATCTCTCGCATAGTATTTCTGAATCTGACTTAGTCTTTCCCATGTGCTCCTCTTTTCCTTCATTCATTGAGTCATAAGGGAGATTTAATTCCTCCACATCTGAAAAATAGCTTTCTTCTTCATTCTCCAGTCGTGGCAAGGTTTCAACTTCTTCTCCCATGGTTTTCTCCAGATTGGCAATTTGTTCACCATAACCCTCTTCATCTTCAAACATAAAATTTGCAAGATAAAATTCATCTAAGAAATCATATTTTTGAAATAATGAAGAAGGGGAAGGATTTGAAACCTCTTGTGTTTCCTGTTCCATACTCAAAACCGTTGATTCTGCATTTCTTTCCTTCACAACATAAACCTCTTTGATGGCTGATTTCAACATCCAATGAAACTCTTGGAAAAATTTTGTAATGTTTCATAAATGTTGCAATTTCTTGACATGCAAGGCAATCAGGATCGCTGCACTTATTTGAGACATTTTTCCGACTTTTAGACTCCTTAAAATTTCACATGTTCTTCTCCTAGTAGATTGGGGGCTAACTCTTTCTGTTTCGACAACTAGTTTTATCACTTGTGGTGATTCAACCTCCTCTGATGATATGGAAGAAATATATATACTGCATTCTAAATAGGTACAATATCAGGTCTTCATCCTTCAGCTCTGGATATGTTTCTGGTACAAAACTAGCTTATTTGGCCCATTTTTGAGCTTCACCTCTGCAGAAGGTTTAGTTAGGAATGAAGTTTTCTTGATGTTAAGTTTTGTAGCCCACCCCTTCAAATTGTTTGCAAGCTCTTCCTTACTAGTATCCTCAATCATATACTCCTCCCTTTTTCTCATTTCTTGATCATGCTTCTCCCAAAATGGATTTGGGACTATAAGATGAGGGATGAGTTGGGATTCAACTAATTTCCTCATTGTTTGAGGAAGTGGAAGAGATTTAGCTTATTTTCTTGATGGCCTTTGTAGAAAATAAGGAACTTTAGAAGAGAAAGGAATAGAAGATTCATGATGGGATGGAAAAATAGGAGACGAAGAACTAAATTCCACCATAGGGTTTGTAGCTAGAAGGTTAGGACTATGGGGCTCAAATTGAAATGGCATGGATGGAGACATGGGAAGAGGGTTGCAAGGTGGTAATGCAATAACCTCCCATTGACAGGATTGACTAACATTACATTCTTAAATGTCCAGCTTCTTGATCTATTCTCCAACTTGATTGATCGTCTTGATTATGAATTGAAACTTTTGTTGAGGATTAAGCTTGCATGATATAGGGCTAGCCAAGGTATGGAATGTTGAAGCCAATTTGGGATTCCTTTTTCATTTCATTGATCCTTATTTACACCATGTTATACTCCAACTCTCAAACCTTCTTCTGCAAGTGGTCTTCTTCAAGTGTAGGATAGATTCTAGAATCTGCATGCCATTGTTCTTCAGTAGCCCCCAATTTTGTGGATGACCAAATTGATCTGCATCTTTCTCATGTGGACATGCATGCTCAAACTGATATTCATCATGAAACCAGTCTAGAGGTGGATTATAATATCCTAAAGATGGAAAGAACTTCTGCAACTATAAGTGGGAATTCCACTGTGGGAATGAAGCCATGATTACACAACTTCATGAATGGGAGGAGAATGGAAGATTTGGAAGAAAACTAGATGGAAATGGGTAAAACTAAAAGTCTGCAACACAGAGAGTGGGTTACTTTGACTAATGGAGTAGTTTATTGTGCTTGGGTATACCTCCTAAGGCTGAAATTTCAAAAAGAGCACAACAACTTAATGAAATGAAGTGAACAGAATACACACACCTGTGAAAGATATGACTCTTGTGGTCCCATCGGGCATGCCAAAAATTGTTATCACCAAATCACTGCACCCTCTGAATGGCTAAGTGATGGATAAGGAATTTGGTGTGATTGGGTAACATGAGATCACCTCGCAAGCTATGGGACTTGGGCTCGAGGTGAACCTCTGAAGAAGGTTAGCTTCCTCTTCCTAAACTAAACACAACACTACTTCTAATGCAATAAAATAGCTAGCTAGACCTATACTAAAATTTTCATGGGATTTAGGGAGAGAGATTTATAAGAATTAAAACCTATAATTGAAGTGGTGATGCACTAAGAAAGCGTGTTGCTAGAAAAAAATTCGGTCTTCCAATAAAGAGGGATGAAACTGAGAAGGATGAACAAGCACCACAACTCAACCGCATACAAAGATTCACTCCCAAATAAGCACAAAACTCCCAGAATCTACAATGGAAACTTGAACTTGCACAAGTATACCTATAAACATGAGAAAGGCACAAATACGTAGCAAAAACTATGAAAGGACCAATAATTAGTCACAAAACACAATCTTTATTACTTCAATAACATGCACAATGCATCATTACATGAGGAAGAGGCAATATTTTCCATTACAATTTTGGAAAAAAGGCTTGAAAGTTCCCACAATCCACAATAGACTAACTTGTGAAAATGGAGAGGCATACTAAAAATGTCCAACCATTCAACTCCTTGAAATGGGGTTTTTCGTTTACATTTATAGAAAATCCCCTTAAGAGAAGAGAAGAGAAATCCTAAATTCTTGCCCAAAATGTAACACATGATGACCTACATGTTTAATTACATTATTAATTGTACTCACTCATCATGCCCCATAAATTAAAACATTTAAGTTTATCCATAGTTAAAAAATAATAATATTTTTAATAAAATATTTTTAAAAATAAAATATTCAATAAAAATATTATGTGCCTTTGTGGACCCCCTTGGTAAAATTTGCTTCGGATGGGGTTTTAATGTTGATTGACCAACCACGCCAGCCAACTCGGTGAGATGGTTGGTGAGCCCTTTGGTTTATATGGTGTGGCGATCTCCTTGTATTCTCCATCGAGCCATTAGTAGGCCGCTTTGCTCTACATTAAAAATAACTTGGCGAGTCACGTCATATTCTCCCCACCACATTTTTTTTTTTGCATTATTTGGAAAGCTCTTAATTTATTACATCAACCGCCATTTCATTGTTGCCTTTGGCAGTTATTGGTTATAACTTGGCTGAGCTCCATGTTTCACATCTACCACCGAGTCTTTGATTGATACCTATTGTATTGGTTATTGATTCTATCATTTGACAAGTGGTTGTAGTCTTTAAATGCCATAAGAAAGGAATTTTCTTCACATTTATTGATTAAGCATGCATTTTAATGCCCCCTAAAAATGACTCATTCGAGAATTTGCATCTTAATTGAGCATCCGACTTCGGTCTTCATCTTGAATGCACTGTTGACTTGGAGATTGCCACATTTTAACCATCGGTGTTATCATCTCGGTGGTTGATCCAATGATCACCACATACTACACCCGACCAAGTCATCAACTCACTAGATGAATAGGTCACCTACCCTACCAATTTCTCCTTTCCACAACTCCTTGACAGACCTAACACGTTGGCTTGGCCAACTTAGAGATCAACTCCTCATTTTCCATGAGACAATATTTCCACATTATCTCTTACTGACTTAGGAATCCAACCACTTTCTATCCCATGCCAAACACGCCATGGATTCCTTGGCAAAAACAACCCGATGATTTGAAGCATCGAAACTAGAAACATGATGCCATATTTCCCATACACCACCTCGAAGAAATTAGCTCTCGATCTCCACTTTTCCACCAGAGTGCGGGATTACCAAATGACTTGGATTTGTCTTTGTGCTCCTATCCTAGCAATGTCGATTCAATCGAGCTAAGTTTCTCGATCTTCAACTTGTCTATTTTTCATACACGCTTTAGAGTATTTCGAATCTATGCCAATGACCAAGTTATTCCATGAATTCCCCACCTTCGACCAGCTCATTTTGACCTTGTTGAATTCTCCACCAAGTTACCTCATTATGATTATGACCTTAAACCTTAACGAACATTTTTCTATCGGTAACTATTCTCAGTCGAGCTCAAGCTCTACGTGTCATTGACTCCACCCAATGCTAAGATTCCATGCATGATCTGACAAGATCAAAACTTCAAGTTATCCATTAGCTCAGCCTTCACCAACGCATCACTCTTCTGCTATGTATCCAAGTAGTTAGTCTTGCCAAGCTGAATGTGCATTCCCAACTCAAACTAGTTTTCCATCACATTTGGCTCGATCTGAGCTCATGTGTTTGTTAATGAATTCAAACTAGGATACCCTTGTATGAGATCTCTCCAACTTATCTTGTATGGCTATAATAGAGCTCAATCCTAAGCTTAATGCTCATTTTTTCAAGCTTTGCATGACTAGTCGTGAGCTTGCCATCTAAGTTTGTGCCTAAATGGCCCGAGATATTCCTCCTCTTTTCTGGAGAGTTTCTCACCACAAATTATTTTTTCCTTCACTATACATAGATTTATCCATGTTGCCTCGACTTTAAGCTATTTAGCTCGAATTTGGCTCAATTAAATATATAAGCTCTATTGGTGATCCATTCACTCATCTCATCTATCATTTTCTTTGTAACTAATCGACTGAGCTAGACCTAGCTCACTTACCATATAAATCGAATGATCTTCTTTGTCGTCTTGGTTTCCACCGTAAATATTTCTCAACTCTTCCCATGATATTTTCTCCATCATCTCGGATCGAACTATTCATGGTATTCAAGTTTATCTCAAGTCATGCTAGAATTTTGAGCTTTACGTTGAGATAATCATGAACCTCTTCATTGACTTTAATCCAACTTACTGGAATTTCAATCAAAAACTCTGACTCACTCGAGTTCTTATGTAACTTTCCTGAAACCATTGAGATCTCATTTACAATACATGAGTGACCCATTTGAAAAATCTCACCTACTTGGTTTCATCATGGAATTAAAATCTAAATGCACTCACTCAGTCTAAGTGCTTGAGCTACCTACAACTTAGTCCATGAGATCACATCTACGATGTATTCAACCACTCATGATCAACAAGTCAAGTCTTGAAACACCTTCATGATCTATGCTCACACCTTGACTGCATGATCTTCACATCTCCGTTAACCAACAAGGTGTTCGGAATTACAAATCAAACCAATCCCCTAATATGGCATTGTGCAGAAACATTCACATCTACATTTTAACAATTTTTACGTTGTGTTTCATGGAAATCTTCTTCTAAGTGCTTTCATTTACATGATCTCATTGTAGCACTGATCCATCTTTCTCGGTCACACATCTCAATTTATTTCCCTATGAGAAAATTCAATTACTTGGCATTGATTCCCTCAACTCAAACCAAGCTCATCACCATGTTGACTTGGCTTAGGTTAGAACTCACTTTGAGTCCTTCTTTTGTCACAAACTCATTAAAAATTTCCAACCCGATGTTCTGTTGACATCCACCTTAGTTCCCATTGAATTATTTCATGAGCTCACCAACTTGTGTAATATTTTTGTGAACATCTTATAGCTCGATGGTGATTTAACTCAACTTGAGATACTCTACCTAAAATCCAAATGCATTTCATGGCTCAATAAGCTGAGCTATTTCCACTAACTTGATTTATAAACTTCATGATTCGTTATTAAAATGAAGAGGAAATGGGAACACAATAGGACCTTTTAAACCTAATTTATCAATTCTAGTCATTTTTGTCATGTCAGATGAATGTGTTCCCCAAACACGGAATTTTTCTTGTAGGCCCCAAGTTCTCCCATGAAGACCTTCCTCAATCCCAAATTTCAACAGACCTCGTTGTGTCGATTTTTCCCCAGGGGAAAATCGATAACATGCTCAATAATATCGAGATACTACACCGGTCCAATGCCCATGGAAACCAACCTCCTCATGAGTCTGTAAAATCATACTAGGACACTGCCCATCGTCACCATGAAAATCAATCGGTTGTGTTCCACCATTTCCTCAAAGCTCTTCTCGTAAGCAAAATCCCTCAAGAAAATCTGATGCGGGGTGCATCAGCTCCAAAGAGACATGTCAAAGTGTCAATCGATCATCACTAGTGATGGGGACTATCTTCTCCCCCTATATTGGTAGCCTAATAATACGATACACATCCTCCATGGTTATAGTCATCTCCCCTATCCTGAACCAAAATATACAAGTCTTCTTGTCCCATCTCTCTACTAAGGTAATTATTAGCCCCACATCCCATGGTATCCTCTGATAAAATTTGAATCCACCTAGCCCTATTACAGCTAAGTGATCCCACTCAAGCATCTATAACATATCCTATGGTATTCTTGTATAGATCGGTACTCGGTATTTGAGATATAAGGTCTCTCTTACCTACAACCACAAATAAGAATATGCGCCTCATATCCATGATCCCAAAAAAATCATTCAAATGGGTTAAATTTCAATCCAAATCAAATCTAACTCTTAATTTTTCAAATCCTACCCCAATCGATGTTGACCTAGGTCAGGTTGATGTATCCATGGTCAAATTGATGTGCCCTAAGGCCCAATTGACATAGACCCACCGGATCGCCATCAACTACCCTTGGAGTAATTAAATTTTTACTAAAATAATGTAAAAAAACATTAAATTTAATTAAAAACCAACATGGGTTTTTTTACTCACCATCCTCCACACCCTCTCGAAGTTTCCTCAACTCCAGGTAGCCTCCATCTCTTAATTTATCTTTTCTCACTTTACTCTCATCAAGTTCATGCATGAAAATGAGCATCGTTGGCCGACCCTTGGGCTTATATAGCCCATGACACCAAATCACCATTATCCCCTTTGGGTCTCCTTCAATTGGCCTTAATCCTTGTCATTGGCCTTTACAATTATAATTTTGGGCTTTTCCCTCATCCTTGCACTCTTCCCTTTGGGAATTCTTCACAAAGTCCACTATTGTGGCCATAATTATTTCCCTTCCTGAATTCTAATCCAATCATAAATTCCATTGTTGTGGCCATATTTATCCACCTTTCCTTTGGGCATATTCATTCTTCCAAAGTCCACCTTTGTGGCCATTTACCTATCCCTCTCTCGGGCATACTTTCTTTTTCGAAATCCACCTTTGTGGTCGCATCCTTTGTTCCTTTGGGAATTTTAATCCCTTCTCTTTTGGGAATTTCATTTTATAATCCTATCTAATCTACACACAAAGTCCTCCTTTGAGGCCATATTCATCTTTCCCTTCGGGCATTACATTTATTACGTCAATTCCACTCTTATGGCCATGTTTGTGCCTTTTATACAGGCACCATTATTTTCATCAAAGTCCACCTTTGTGGCCATACTCTTCCCATCTCGGGACATGTATTTCCCCTTTTTTGATTTTCCTTTACAGCCATACCTTTTCCCCACTTGGGGCATATTTTATTTTATTTTTCCTTTGTCACCATACTTTACCCCTTAGGGAATATTATCTCTTCATCCATCTTTTTCAGACTCTTCCTTCTTGACCTTATTGTGTCCCATTGGGCACCATAATTTTTATCCTACTTTGTATTGAGCACGTATTACCTTTCCACTGATTCCTCATATATGAAGGATTTAGAATACCTTTTCACATATAGTTGTGTATATTTTGATTACTTTCCCATAACCCATTGGTCATCCTAGCTGCATCCATCTTTAGTGATGATCTTCACCCACTCACTTTGGTTCATAGAACATTGTTGTTTATCTCCGTTGAGACCACAATTATCCCCTACCGATGTGATATTGGAGTCACCACCATAGTTTTTCATCATTATTGTGATCCTTCTTGCCTTGGTTAAACTTTCACCCATGTTTCATTACCCATCCTTCCTTCATCATCTACCTTTTTCAAACGCACCATCAATTTTCCTCGGCATCATTGATTCCCCATTTGAGGGTGGTGTTATCATCAATCCTTTATCCTCATCAAACCACACAACAAAAAGGGGAAAATGTAGACACCTAAAATCAATATTTATGCCCTCATTCTCTGTGTGCACATATTTTAATTCAACCATCCCCCTTGCTCAATCAAATGCCCATCTAATCCTTATTAATTAATTAAGTAACATTAGTTAATTAATCATTTAATATTTTACATGCCTATCCCATCCACATTAATCTTTATTAATTAATTAATTCATATTAATTAATTAATCATTTAAGATCCTCACTACCCCAACCAACCTTCTAATTAGGATGTTTTATCCTACATATAAATCACCTTACTTTTCTAGCTTTCATCCCATCTATTTTTATGCCCTAACTACCTTGGATTCATCCCCAAGTCATCTAATCTCGCCAATATTCTTTAAAGCACTCGCCCAAGCCTTAAAAGCATCCAAAATCTTGCCTTAAATCAAAAATCATGCCCATTGGGGAAAATTTCCCCATGATCGGTGCCAACCCATCCTGATCGTCGTCGACCTACTTTAAAATAAGTGTTTTCTTTCCATTATGGACATCAATCAACCATGGGAAAATCACTCGAAATCAAGCAATCGAGATAGTAACCATAGTTTCTTCATAGCTTTCGATTTCCTACGATAGTTACTGAGACATCCCAGCCATCATCAAACATTTTCCTCACTCACAAGCTTTCTTTATGAGCTTCCATTACTCTAATCAACTTTTATCACTTTTATTGTATGTCTACTCATTTCTAATCTTTTGTAGGTACGAGAGGCATCTACTGACACCTACCCATCACTCAACAACATTCCACTTCAACCCTCTCGGTCTAAAGGCTTCCATATTTATCTGGTTCTTCTCGGCCCCATATAACTTTTAGTTAAATCACTTGTCGACCCTTCTGGTCACCTTCGAACTACCCTACCAATACTATTTTTTTGTTTTATAGAATTCCATGAGTCCCTCTTGCTATCTTTCCATCACTCTCGGCTCATCTACTATTTTTTTTTCCTCCTCGACACTCTTATCACATATAGACTTCTTTTTCCATCTTTTTATCAATCTTTTTGGTCTCTATCCCTCCGGGATCTTTCTACGAGTGGATTCCGAATACTCGAGATATCTACACTCTAGAGCTTGCAAGACCTACATATTTGATCTCCTTATAGATCTTCCTCCCTCGGTCCGTGTCGACTGCCTACCTGATTATGGGTCATCATCGACCCAAAATAGGTAACATTTCATTTACAATTTAATCAATAAAATTAGTCTTAAATCAACCTTAATCCTTCTAGATTCAGTAATTTTCTATTTCTGCATGTTATTTACAATTCTCGATCTATTTTCATCTTTCTAAACACAAGGGTTAACATTCACCAAGGAATCTAACGACTTCTTAGATCCAGCATTGTCTGCGAAGCCCCCACATACATCTATTTATTCCAATTTGTTCTAGTTTAGCAAATCTTGTTGCATTAGCAATCCATCATTCATCGTCTGTATCAAACATCAAGCATTTGAGGTAACATAAACCCTCTATCCTTCTGAGTTGGCTAGTTTCTTTAGTAGCTAGTGCATTCATTTTTTAATGAACGAGAAATTTGGACTAACAGTTCTAATCTTGTAGACATCTAAAATTTCGACATGATTAATTACAATTAATATGTCCCACAAATATCCCAACATCATCCATATAATAATTAGTCGTAATAATATATTATTATTATTTAATCCTATCATTAATCCCTTTATCATTTATCTAAATATCCTATTTCATAATCCCTTTAATCCTTTATTTTATCTATTTTCAACTATATAATAACTAATCACAAGATTAATTATTATTATCCTATTATAATCCCTATTAACATTTTCTAGGAATTTAATATTCTTATATCTACCTACCCACCTACCATATACATCCCTACACCTAACCTTTCTATGTAACCTCACCCCTAATCATCGTTTATTAACCTAATTTATTCTAATCTAATCACATCCTCACACCTCTAAATCTAAAGGTTTTTCTTTCTTGAAGCCTCTCTAAATTTCCCTCTATCATAGTTAAAAATTCAAAATATCTCCCTACTTCTAAATTCTAGAATAATCCAATTCTATAATTTTCATTTTTCTCATGCATCCTCCACCCTTGATCTCAATCCAACTTGGCTTCATCCTATCCATTGAATCCTCCTCCCAAAAACTATAAATTGAGCTCTCCTCCTCCATGAGAGCCAAGTCACAAAATTCATATTGAATCTTTGCCATTTTTATCACGCAATCAATCTATCAATATATCTTCAATCCAATCGATCATTCATCCATTGATCTTCATCAAGTAATCTTTATCAAATTAAAGGGGGTGTTGCCCAAATCATCCCACTAATCTGAAGCATAATCAATCAATCAAGAGCACATCCAAAGAAAAAGGGAGGATTCTTGGAATCTTGTAGGTAAGTACAAGTATTATATTCTTCATCCCTTCTCATCTTTCTTAATCAGAGGTAGATTGATAGTTGTGTTAGATTAGGAACTAGTTAATTTAATTCTTAGTTTTGAATTTTCATACTAGCACAATTTTTGTCTATATTTTAGCGCCTACCATGGGGCTAACCCCCAAATTTTAATTGATTTTAGTAGCATTTAGTGTTAAAAATAAGTTGTTCAATTTTTGGAATTTATCATTGAGATCTTCACCCTAAAATTTCAAATTTTCGTTACTGATCATCCATTTTCGAGTGCATTTGACTGTCAAACAATGCATTTATAGCTCTATTAGCACATTTGCACATAGAACAACGCATTTGCATATAGAATAGCTCATTTTCACACAAAACAATGCATTTGTACATATAACAGCTCATTTGCACATATAACGTGTATTTACATAAAAAAGCGATTGCATTTTCTCTACTGAACAACACATTTGCTCAGTAAACAACATATTTTCTCTGACAATAATTTTTGCATCAATACTAACTAATTAATCACACTTTTTTGGTTTGTAGTGGTATTTTGTAGCTTCTTACATTTTTTTGTAGGAACAAGGGAAACTCTATCAGTTTTAATATTTGATTAATATTTGGCTAACATTTGTGGTTGCAGGATATTGATTAATCAAAACTACTAACCCTTTTGTCTTGTAGCTCAAACGGTCTAAGAACATTGGGGTATAAAACAAACTACTAATCCTTTTTGTCTTACAAGTCCCCTTGTTGAAGGCCCCCATCATAAAAAATTTATCATTAATTTTTATTATTTTGTGTGTATTGTCCTTTTGTAATTTATGTTGTTGTTTGTTTTAACCCAAAGATGACACCGTGTATGCTCTCCTCTCACATCCTAAGATGATCTTGAGGATCAAAAGTGGTTATTATTCCCTCCCTTTTTCATTTTTAGGGGGTAATGTGACATGGAAGTGACATCCACGCACTTACCATAGTCTAGGGATCTCGTGACCATGGGCTTCACCTCCATGCATGTAAACACACCCCATGTTCTTATGGGGTATACAAACTATTAGACAACTATCTTTATTGGCTAAGCACTTACTTTTTTAAGAGTGGCATGAAGTGAGGGGATTTCACGTCCCAAAATCCAGGCCTTAGACAACATCCTTTCAACAAGGACTTGGGCCCTATGTACCCTTGATGTATATCAAGGACTCCTCTAGTGATCTCGTGCATTCAAGACTATGCAACCATTTGGCCACATATTGAGTTATAGTCCAAGGAGGCCACACTCCCCAAGATCACTTGTTGTTTACCCCACATTGACACATAGGTAGAGAGCCAATTTTGGCACCATCATTGGTGTGTGGTATTGAAATTGGGCTATAGCTTGATTACAATCCCACTTGACTAGTTAGGGTGTGTGTTGCATGTTTTTGTTTTCTTGTAAACACCCTTAACCATCTTACCACTTTAAAATTTTAATCAATCAAACATCATCATAATTAACCATCCTTAATCACACAATCCAAATCCTAATCCTATCACCATCCTTAATCCACAATCCTAATCCAAAACTAATCCCCCACACATCTTATCTAATCATGGCCTTTGATCCTCAACCCCATCCTCTCCAAACCAACATCCAAACCCATATCTCTTTTCTAAATCCATCAACCAATTTATCCCATCATCTCCCACCCATCAAATTCAACCATCTCACTTTGACCACGAAGTCCCACACATCATCCAACACATTAACAAACAAATCTCAAACTTAACATCCTACCTCAACCAATCCCATCCTTGTCATCCAAATCAACCATCCCATGTTGATCCTAACATCCTAAAAACCATTCAACAACTTAACCAAAAATATCCAATATTAAATCTTCAATCAACCAATCACCCCCTAAACTATCATCCCTAACCAATCCCATCCACAATGTCCCCTTCCTAAGATCCCTACTCCTCAACCTAAACATCATAAATGACTATCCCCACAATCTAATTACATCGACTTTGACCACCTCACTAACTTTGACCTAGACCAAGAGGACCTCCTTTGTGTCCTTGCTAGTCTAGCCACCAATCCCAAACACACACAAATATCCCAAACCCCAACCTCCAAATCACCTATAAATCATCATGATTTACACCTTCCTTCCATCAAAACTTAAGCGAATAATCCACCACCATCCAAAACTTCAACTCCTAAATCCAATCATCTTAAAACCTAGCATCAAGTCACATTCATATACCAACAACAACCCAAACAAATTAACCCAAAATTATCATATCCCACATCTCATATTATGTCTCCATCCTCATCATCTTTATCCCCCCAATCCAATCTTCTGGACTTTCTCCTAGATAGTCCCACATCCCCTAAACCATCATCAAATTCATCCTCTGAGCCTATGTCATCCCCTCCATCACCTAAGCCCAATACTATCTCATCCACTGTGACTTCTAAGTCACCCTTATCCCCTTCTACCCCTAAACCTAAACCATCCAATGTGGATCCTATGTCACCCTCATCATCTTCATCCACATCTAATCCTAATCCATAGCATCCATCACCAGAACCTAACACTATCATATCCTCTAATCCTACATCATCTCCACCATCCTCCAATTCTAAAACATCTAACATGATTCCTAAGTCACCAACTCTTAAACCTAACAAATAAAATCCCAATACTACTCAATTGAATACGAATCCTATGTTACCTTCATCTAATTCATCCCCTAAATCGACAATATCCAATGTGGTACCTACACCACACCCATCTCTGAAATCTTTTTCATCCCCAACATCACTCAACTCTAATGTGACCCCCATATCACAACCATCCCCTTCATCTAAATCTACCTCATCCCATTCATCTACATCTATCAATCCTAAACAATCAAATCATAAGCCCAAACCATCTACTCCAACCCATCCAAAATCACCCAAATCTACTTCATCCTCCAAGCCAAAACCATCAACTTTGGCCCGAAGGCCTAGTCCATCCCCTTCATCTTCTTAGCCACACCAATCCAATCCAAATCCTAAATCCAAATCAACCGAACATCTCATCAACCACCTAATCTTGCACCATTACTTCCTACTCCCTCCAAACCATTACTTCCTACTCCATCCAAACCATTTAACCCAAGCCACTTCACTCCTTTAGGAGAATCTTTGACCACCATCTTCCATCGTCTAAAAAACTTCAACATGATCATCCATCCCCCAATCAAATCATGTAATCCAAACCTTCCCAAACCATCTTGGTATTGGGAACACTATTATTGTGACTTCCATCACACCCATGGACATTTGACCAATCATTACATGTAATTTAGGTCTTATGTCCAAAACCTCATTAACCAAGGAATTCTTATCCTTGTACCTCTTTATCCACCACCTTTCCATCCCAATCCTCTCCTATCCATCATCCATCATCCAAATATATTCATCCATCCAAACATCGTCAGACCATCCAAATATCATTGCACATCCAAACATACCTCACCAACCAAAAACAAAATCAAATATCACCTCTTATCCTTTGTTAAGTCTGGCCTCTTAGCGGATGACAAAATTATGACCCCCTAGTCTCATAATGACCACATGGTATCATCCTCCCCATCCAATTCATATCCTATAGCTAAAAATATGTTCGATAATATGAAACATCGAGGAAAAGGCTTAGACATCCATGAACAAGGAATTTGCAAACCTATCTCCCTCCATCAAAATCCAAGATGTTTCAGGTTTAGGAATAAAACCTAAAAATATTAACATCTCTCCCAATATTCCATCACAACCCATTTCTATGACTCCTTCTAATCCTACCATCCCAACCACCCAACCCAATTGTAAATCATTCAATCCCCTATAACTACCAAACACCTAAAAATGGATTGAGCACATAAATCGTCGCATGCACATGGATGTTCTTTCCTTCCCACTCATCCTTCTTCCTTACTATGTCCAAATCCCTTTTCATCTAATTCATTCTCTATCATAACATCCATTTATATCATCTTCTAATCTATTCATTTAAACACTTAATTTTCTTGATCACACATGTTGTAAGACACTAGTCCCTACTACAATTGTGGGACCTTGGTCTATCATTGCCTCCAACATACAAGCATCATTGTCCTCCTATATATCCATGCACTTTAACACACTTAATAAAATTATGGTGAAGACCTTTGGGCGTGTTTATTACCATTCTAGCTAATGTCGTCACTACACTCATCTCCATCCCCCCATCAAGCCACTGGTGATTTTTAACCCCTTGAGAGTTCTCAAGAGCATGGAATCTCTTTATGCAAATAAAAAAAAAATCATATCAAAATCAAAAATATCAAATAGAATCCACCTCAAGACTCTCTTTAGGTGTGTTTCCAGCAACACTACTGAGGCTATGGATGCCTAGCTAGCAATAGAGAAATTTTTTGATAAGAATCAGATGTGTCTTCATCGGGGCTATTGATGCCTAACTAGAAGCGAGAGAAATGCAAGGCTTATCCTTCTATTCATACCCCATCTGCCTATTTTATTTAATCACTCCTTATACATTGGGTAGTTTGTCTTCACCCATTTGGTCTTCACTTCAAGTGGTAGTTAACCCTCACAATCACACACACTTCGATCTCGAAGATACATAGGGCTTACATGTTGCTTTAGACATTATTTATACCTTGGTCACACTTCTAGTTTAGTCTCACTCTTTCCTTACAACATGTGTTTTTAGGCTCATATTTTCTTCATCACTAATGTCATTTTCCTTACATCCATCACATCAACATCCTTTTTACTTTGGATCAAACATTTGTGGGCAAATGATGACCCCTTTCCTCTTCATCCAATCCTTCTCATGTCCCTTTTCAATTTTCATCATCATGATTGGGGGTAACCTTACTATCATCCGCTAAGGGCATCCTCAATTTTAGATACCCCTCACTTCCCAACCTATCCTACAACTAGGGGAAAATCAAACCCATTCATCCGTCCACACAGAGCCACCATACTTTACACTTGGGTGCACACTAGATCTGTCCCTCAATCCATCCCCTTATTCTGGGGCGTATCTTATCATCTTCCATATCCAAAATCATGTCATATACCACATCCCTCATCCTATCTATATCCCATCTCACATCCCATCTAATATAATCCCTATCCTATCCAACCTATCCAATCTCCCTTAATCCTTCCCTTTCATTCTACCCAAACACATTTTGAAACTTATAGGGTAAATTTGCATCCTACTTTACATCCATTTCCATCCATGAGCTATCCCATTCCGAATCCTTTCATCTTACCTATCCTAAACTATTCAATCCCCCATCCCAAATATAAAATCTAAAAATCCAAATATACAAAGATATAAACATCCCCAAATCCACACTCTCAACATCCAACGTCCAAACTCCAAAATCTAAAATCCAAACACCCAAACTCTAAAAATCCAAACATTAAATAATCTAAACATCATAAATCCAAAATCCAAAATCCAAACATCCAAAATCCAACATCAAATAATATAAACATCACAAATCCAAAATCTAAAAATCAAACATCCAAAATCAAAAATTCACAAAAAAATATATATAATGGACTATGTGTGTTTTTGTTTGTGTGTGTTTTCTTTCTTGTCTGCATTTACATTTTGGCCAATGATATGAGGCCCCTTTTGTTTCTTTTTCTTTTACATATTCCAATGATATGAGGACCATATTTTTTATTAATATGTCCAATGATATGAGGATAGGGGAATTTGGCAATTATGTCATCATGGTCTCAATACCTTGGTGCATCTTACTTTATGCCATATCATTAATCACAATTACTAATGATTGTAATAAAGTGGGAACTTTATGGTAGCACATCCCCTTCTATCATCATCACTTAGCCTTATCATAATCCACACCTAATCCTCATCATCATATAATTAACAATCTAACATCCTCATCCTCCTATCCAATCAATCTTTTCATCAAACAATCAATTTTCACATCCAAATATTATCATCTCACATCCAACATCCTCAAATCCCACCCCTTGATTGGGGCATCTCAACAACTAACATATTCAAATCCAACATCCTCAAAATCTAACATCTTCAAATCCAACATCATCAAATCCAACATCGTAAAATCTAAAATCCATAAACCCAAAATCCTAAATCTTCACCCTTGGCATACATCGTTGACTAGGGCATCCTCTAATCCAAAATCCAAAATCCTCACCCTTGTCATACATCATTAATTGGGGCATCCAAAATCCAAAATCCAATATCTCCTAATTCTCTAATCTTATACTCTTCTCATCTTCTCTCCTAATCCTCTGAATCCTCAAATCGTCTAATCCTAATCCTCTGAATTCTTGAACCTTCTAATCCTTGTCCTCTAAATACTCAAATATTCTCATCCTCTAATCATCTCTCATCTAATAACTTTGTCCTCTCCTCTTTTGAGTAGTTACCCACCTCATTCTTCCCCACCTAACCCCTTAAGGGTGTTAGATTAGGTATTTACCTTAACTCATGTTCACCTAGGTACATTATTTACCTTTATTGTATTTATCCTCACCCACTTATGTGTGTAGATATTTCTTTTTATTTATTTAGATATTATGAGATATTATCTAGTTGTTAAGTATAGTTCTTTCCTTGATCTATAGTATTGACTATTTCTTTCGTAGATCTATGGTATTTACTAGATCCTTGATGTCTAGTTCTCTCATAAATCTATGGACTTGACTAGTTCTTTCCATGATTTATGGCTTGATCTACAACCTTGACTAGTTCTTAGATTGTTATTCTTTGCCTATATAAGCAAGGCCCATTCTCATTGTATTTCATTGAGTTCCATAATAATATATGATATTGCTGCTCATTTGTTTACAAAGGTTTTGTGTAAAGTTATTTTGGTGAATTGCTTTCATCTTATTGATCATGGTGTTTGATTAGCATATGTGTTCTTGGCTTGGTATGATCTGGTTATTGTTTCTTTTATGGTATCAGAGCAGGAGATTGCTATTAACATCCGTCTGTAAGTTTTATTTTGTAAATAATTTTTTTATATATTTATATATTTTAGGATAAGGTGGAAAAACCCTAAGAGTGATTGTAAACTCGACCATTTCGGGAGGCAGTTGGTTTTTTGGTTTTTTCTTTTGTAGAGAACCGTAGTGGCTTGCCTCGGGATTAGTGTCAGATGGGAAAGAAAACCATAAAATTGTTTTCGGGTATAGTAAGTCACACACACCCATTGAAATTCTTAGCCCCTAGTCATATGGTATGGTCATATGAGGGCTTAAATCTTGTGATTCCTTCTAGTAGGTGCTTAACTCCGGTAGAGCATAATATTGAAAAACTTGTATGTTTTGATCGGTAACTCGGTTTTGAGTGCCATTTTTTGTAAAAGTACGTAGTTTTTTATGCTCTTTCCATTGAAAATATTTATTTTGAGAATTGCACTATAATTATCAAGTTTCATATTGTAACACGCACTCATTATAAAGTGCCAAAATTTGGGGGATCTTGTTGCATTGTTTGGGGGTCTTGTTACATTGCTTGGTTCTTGCATTTCTTTTAGTGATTTTTTGAGAATGACATCTTTATCTACTTCTGCATTAGATCATGTTGAGCCATTAATAACACATAATTACCACACATGGAAACCAAGAATGGAAAAAAATAATTAAGCGGAAAGGATTATGGGCTTTAACTTCTTCAAAACAACCAGTGTTCACTAGAGAATATGAGAAATTTTAGTACTAGTGAAAATTTGATGAGTGTATGGGTTTGATAGGAACTTATGTAAGTGACAGTCTTTTATTTCATTTAGAAAAGTGTGACTCTCCTTTCAAAATATGGGAGAAATTAGAGGATTTATTTAGTAAGGTGGATCATATGAGAGCCATGCAACTTGAAATTGAGATCACCTCTCTTAATCCTGAAGATTTTCCAACAATTATAGACTATCTTACCAAGTTCAAGCATTTTTGACATAGTTGAAGGGGAGTGGAAGAGATAAGAAAGATGAAGAGTGTGTTTACTTGATTCTATCCAAGTTGAGAGGATCATTCCAAATTTTTACTTCTACCTTTTTCTCTAGCATGGATGCCTTAGGTGACACCTTCAAAATGCCTAGCTTAGAAATATTTTGTGAAAGACTTACTAGGGAAGAATCCAAATTATCTCACCTTGAATCTTCCACCTCTCAAAAGGCATTAGTTGCATCTAATCCTAAGGGTAAGGGAAAACCAAATAGTAAAATCAAATCCACACCTTCTCCATCTCAAAATGCTCCTAAACCCAAAGAAAACAACTCAAAACCCAATGAGTCTTCTAAATCCAAGAATAAGTCTAGCCGTTCATGCTCTTTTTGTGGGGGTAGTAATCATGAAGAAAATAGGTGTTATAAGCGAATGCAAGCCTTAGAGGATGCAGTCAAGAAACAAAAATTTCTATCTCCACTCCACCTCCTTCTAATCAGCATGGAAAAGCACTTAATGTTGTTGGAAGATCTCAGTCACCACTTGCAGACAATTGGGTTATAGATTCTGGTGCTTCTCATCACATGACTTCTTCCAAGGAGTCTTTTGTTTCTCTAGGTTTGAGTTCTACTTCCAAAATTGAGGTTGGAGATTCTTCCTTTCTTTCTGTTGAGGGAAAAGGTGATATACAACTTGATGGTGGAAATATCCAAGATGCACTATATGTTCCTAACATCACTACAAATTTGCTTTATGTATATCAAATTTGTCATTCTGGTCAAGGGAAAATAGTGAATTTTACACCACATGGGGCAAAAGTAAGAACTTTGTTGGAGCCTTATTCACTTGTTGCTCAGGGTATTGTTGATCATAGTTCAAGACTATATCACTTTGAGGGTTTTGATGACACATCTTCTATAGGGACAGGATTGGTTTCTCATTCAGATTCAGAGAGTAAGCTTTGGCATGAAATATTTGGACATCTCAATTACAGATATTTGAAGGATTTGAGCACTCATGGTATGGTAGATGGTCTTCCTAGAGTTTCTTGTCTTGAGGGAGTTTGTCATGGTTGTGCATTAGGGAAACAACACCAAGATCCTTTTCCTAAGAATTTTTCTAAGAGAGCTTCTTCACCACTTGAGCTTGTGCATAGTGACTTGATGGTTTTTCCTACCCCATCTTTCAATAGAGCTAAGTATGCACTTACATTTATTGATAATTTCTTGAGGCATACTTGGGTTTATTTTCTCAAGTAAAAAAGTGATGTTTTTTCACACTTCAAAGTCTTCAAGGCTTTGGTCAAGAAACAATCTTCTAGTAGCATAAAGAACCTTCACACTGATAATGGGGGGGAGTACTTCAGCAATGAGTTTTCTAAATTTTTGGAAACTCAAGGCATTATTCACTAGAATTTTGTTCCTCATACTCCACAATAGAATGGATTAGTAGAAAGGAAGAATAGAACTTTGAAGGAAATGGATAACTGTATGATGCATTCTAGAGATATACCTCCTATCTATTGGGCAAAAGCAGTTAATTGTGCTAACTATATTCAGAATCGCACACCACATAGAGCACTTGAGCATTTGACTCCAAAGGAAGCTTGGTCCAACACTAAGCCAGATGTCTCATTTTTTCGAGTCTTTGGGAGCCATGCTTGGGCCTTTATGCCAAAGAAGAAAAGGAAAGCTTTGGATAAGAAGATTAAACCCTTGATTTTTATAGGGTATTGTGAGGACATGAGAGCTTATCATCTTTTAGATCCTGATACACATGATGTTCTTTTTTGAACACATGTTCAATTTGATGAGCGTTTCACTCCTCATGATTCTTCATCTTCTTCCATTCCTTCTTCTTCTTCATCTCATCTTGAGGATCCTTTTTTTGAGGAGATTGATGAGGAGGTTATAGATGTCATTGAGGATCCTATTCCCACTGATGTTGTCACTATGCCTAAGTGGGCTCATACTATAGTTTCTGAGGTAGCACCTTTCATAGAGGATCTTTCACCCACTAGGCATCATCACACACATTCTACCGTTACGGACTTTTTATCGAGGCATTTTTCGAGGATCCATGAGTCTTTTTAAAAGGCTCACGGGATACAAGAGTGGGATGATGTGATGACAGTTGAGTATTCTTCTTTGATGAAGAATCATACTTGGGATTTGGTATCTTTTCCTAAAGGAAGAAAGATGGTTAGTTGTAAGTGGGTATACCAAACCAAATACGTAGTTGATGGGTCCATTGACAAGTATAAGGCTCGTATTGTTGCAAAGGGTTTTTCACAAGTTGAAGGTATTGATTACTCTGAGAATTTTGTACCCGTTGCCAAGATGGATTTTGTATGCCTTATACTTGTTATTTACGCATCACAGGTGGCCCATGTATACGAGATGGACGTGAAGAGTGCCTTCTTACATGGAGATCTATAAGAGGAAATATATATAGAGCAACCGGCTGGATTTTTTCAGGATTCTTCTCTTGTTTGTTGGCTCCAAAGGTCTCTCTACAGTTTAAAACAAGCCCCCAAGGCTTGGTATGAGAAGATGGATTCTTTTCTTCTATCTCTTTGGTTTTGTTCGTTGCCACTCCGATCATACAATGTATTGCTAGCATGTCGGTGAGGATATTGTGATACTTGTCCTGTATGTTGATGATCTATTACTTACTGGCAGCTCTTCTTCCCACATTCAGAGTATTCAAAGGGCTTTTTCTACATAGTTTGACATGACAAATCTTGGGCTATTGCATTATTTCCTTGGTTTGCAAATTTCTCAGACAGATGATTCATTTGAGTCAGCAAAAGTACACCCATGATCTTCTTAGGTGCTTTGATATGGCTGATTGCAAGCCAAGTCCATCTCCTTTTTAGTCTGGGGTTACTCTTACATCCATATGTACCACACCACTTTGTGATCCTACATTGTATAGGCAGTTGGTTGGGAGTATCATGTACTTGACCCATACTCGCCTAATATTTAATTTGTAGTAGGGCTTGTATCTCGGTTTGCACATTCTCCTCATAGTAGTCATTGGCAGGCTACTAAAAGGATTTTGTGCTATTTACAGGGCACTTCCCACTTTGGCCTACACTACACTAGGGGTTCTACTCAGTTGGTTGGGTATACAGATTCAAATTGGGTAGGTTCTATTGATGACAGGCATTCTACTTCTAGCTATCTTTTCTGTCTTGGTTCTTCTCCAGTTGCTTGGGCATGCAAAAAGCAATAGGCTATTGCACTTTCATCTTCAGAGGCAGAGTATAGGGCAGCAGTTATAGTGAGTCAGCAGATTCTTTGGCTTCGCCAGTTATTGACAGAGTTTGGATTCCCACAGGATTCACCGACTGTACTTTGGTGTGACAACCAAAGTGCAATTCACATTTCTTGCAACCCAGTTGAGCACCAGCGGACCAAGCATATCAAGATACACATCCACTTCATTTAGTAGCACATTCAGGATGGAGTTCTTTGCTTGGAGTACCTTCTGACTCAGCAGTAGGTTACAGACATCTTTATGAAGCCTTTTGCATCACCTCGCTACCTTGAGTTGCATGGCATGCTTGGGGTTTCGGAAGTTGTTCTTGGGGTGTTTGTGAGAACATCTTCCTTCTTCTTCTTCTTTCTCTTTCCTTATAGTAGGATTCTTTCCTTCTTTTGGTTCAAGATTTCTTCATGGATATATTGTACATGAGTACCTCATCAGGCCTAGTTGCCAAGACTCATACTGTGGACATGCCACTTTTATTTTGGCCCCTCACTTCACTTGAGGGGGGGTGTTAGAGTAGGTATTTAACTTATCTCATGTTCATCTAGGTACATTATTTACCTTTATTGTATTTATCGTCACCCACTTATGTGTGTGGATATTTCTTTTTATTTATTTAGATATTAGGAGATATTATCTAGTTATTAGGTATAGTTCTTTCCTTGATCTATGGTATTGACTAGTTCTTTCCTAGATCTATGGTATTGACTAGATCCTTGATGTCTAGTTCTCTCATAAATCTATGGACTTGACTAGTTCTTTGATGACTAGTTCTTTCCATGATTTATGGCTTGATCTACGACCTTGACTGGTTCTTAGATTTTTATTCCTTGCATATATAAGCAAGGCCCATTCTCATTGTATTTCATTGAGTTCCATAATAATATATGATATTGTTGCTCATTTGTTTGCAAAGGTTTTGTGTAAAGTTATTTTGGTGAATTGCTTTCATCTTATTGATCGTGGTGTTTGATTAGCATCTATGTTCTTGGCTTGGTACGATCTGGTTATCGTTCCTTTTAGAGGGGGCATCATATCACCATCCTAACATTTTATCTTCTTTTTCTTTGAGTTGTCATTTCTCCGCAATAATGCTTCAAATAGGGGAAAATGTAGACATCTAAATTTTGACATGATTAATTACGATTAATTTGTCCCGCAAATATCCCAACATCATCCATATAATAATTAATCACAAGATTAATTATTATTAATTAATCTCATCATTAATACCTTTATCACTTATCTAAATGTCCCATTTCATAATTTATCCCTTTAATCCTTTATTTTATCCATTTTCAACTATATAATAATTAATCACAAGATTAATTATTATTATCCTATTGTAATCCATATTAACATTTTATAGGAATTTAATATACCTATATCTACCTACCCACCTACCCTATACATCCCTACACATATCCTTTCCATGTAACCTCGCCATTAATCATCATTTATTAACCTAATCTATTATAATCTAACCACATCCTCACACCTCTAAATCTAGAGGCTTCTATTTCTAGAAGCCTCTCTAAATTTCCCTTTATCATAATTAAAAATTCAATGGAGGATTCTTATAAATTTCATAATAATCCAATTCTATATTTTTCATTCTTCTCATGTATCCTCCACCCTTGATCTCAATATAACTTAGCTTCATCCTAGTCATTGAATCCTCCACCCAAAAACTATAAATTGAGCTCTCCTCATCTATGAGTCAAGTCACAAAATTTATATCAAATCTCTACCATTTTTATCACTCAATCAATCTATAATCCAATCCATCATTCATCTATTGATCTTCATCAAGAAATATTAGTTAAATCAAAAGGGAGGTGTTTCCCAAAATCATCCCACTAATATAAAGCATAATCAATCAATCAAGAGCACATCCAAAGAAACAAGGGAGGAGTCTTGGAATCTTTTAGGTAAGTACATGTATTATACTCTTCATCCCTTCTCATCTTGCTCAATCGGAGGTAGATTGATAGTTGTGTTAGAATAAGAAACTAGTTAATTTAATTATTAGTTTTGAATTTGCATACTAACACAATTTTTTCCTACGCTAACAATTGCCTACTCATTTTTATCCCTTATCAGCTTACAAAAGTTAAAGGTCAACCATTTTGTAACTATCATGGCATTAATGGACATCATGACAATAATTATTGTGCTCTACAAAAATGTATCCAAAAACTTGAACATAAGGGCTTTATATCCTTTGATATACAACATTCTCCTATGTAATTATCTTGAGTCCTAAAGTCTCAATGGAAACCAAAAGATATAACTCATATCTCTTGTAAGAATACTTTGATCTTGAATGATACACCTCTGGACATACAACAGATTCATCTCATCACAAAGAGTATTTGAACACAATACCACCTTTGGTAGATCCAGTGTCATTACATGAAGCACATCATCCTATTTTGAAAATAAAAATTGTATAAATACCAACTAAGCATGACTAGTTAAACACCACCTCTAATAACTTCAAGCATACATAAGCCCAATCGGGGGCACCATACCAATGGATTCTACCAATATCTCAGATTCTCCACCACAAACTAAGACAAAATTTGATCTCAATGATGATATCGACTGTGATACTAATTCTAGCACACATACAAATGATCTTGATCATGTTTTAGTTACTTGTTAGGTTGCATTTACTACCGATGTATGGGATGCTTTAAATGTACTTCAATATGATGATGATGATGATATGTATATCTCCAAAATTATAGGAACATATTGGCTTAATCCCAAGTTACAACTACAGCTATAATCCCCAAAGAGCATAATATGAAGGAAAATATCCATGATAGTACTATGTTACTACAAGAGTATTTGTGTGAATTTCATTATTCCTCTCTTTGATATTGATGATTCTTTCCTCACCAATGATGGCCTTGATGATTTTTACATTAGTGATCAATCTAAAATAGCTACTGATGTTAGAAAATATTTTTCCCATATCACTAAATTCATATTCTAAATCCAGATTTTTCCTTTCTAGATCTACAAGTCTAATGCTACAACACAAACATCTACCTAGTACATTCACCATATAACATCCACATGAAAAATTATATGCCTCCTTCTCCAATACTGGGGGTATCCTACTTCCCCCTCATTTATCAATGACAAACTCTTTTTATATGTTTAACTTGACTATTGAGGGAGAGGTTACACACTCAAACCCCACTTTTCACACACACACTAGGGGGAAATCTTGCTTCCCATCTCTAGTAGCATAATCTCTATTCATCAAAAGCACTAAAATCTATATATTCCCCCTCCGAGGGAATTATTGGATCACCATGCCTTCTCTTCGGAGAATATATTTTCATTTATGCCCTCATGGGGGCCTAAAATGCAAAAAACACTAAAATATTTTCAAAATACAAAAGCATTCAAATGTTTACAAAAATACAAAATTAGGACCTGTTTTTATGGCATACATTATTTGCACTTTACATTATACATATTTTTTATTCCTTTGGTTTGATAGATAACATTTCTTCTTTACACACATACATTCACATGGTATATTGAGCATGATGTAGGACATAAATAGAGTGATACACGATGATAGGTGTTGGTCTTAAATTTACCCATATTGTTAACCTTTGGGGCATCTACTTATGCATACTATATCTAGGTGTTATATTTTCATTATAGTTCACATTTCTTTCCTCATTTCTCTTGGTTATATATATATATATATATATATATATATATTGTGTATATCTTGTCTTTTGGACTAACAATACTAACCATGTGTCTTGTGCAACGCTTACATTTATTTCTCCATTGGATATTTTCTATCATATGTTATGTTTTTTTCATCACATTTGGATACACTTACTTTCCATACATGTTTGCTAGTTATGTGTGTGTATACTTTTTGTTACTCGATTGTGTCCTAAAGGCCTTGATTGTATTGTTACATCATGGGTGTCCTATGTTTGTGATATTATCCCATGTGTGTTTTTTTTTCATCTCTTACTTTATATCCTAAAGGCCTTGATTATGACATTGTGGGTGTCCCATGTTTGTAGGCATTTTTCCTTTTGTGACATTTTTGATATGTTTACACTTGTTTCGCATTTTATGCTCTTATTTTCTATTGACACATGGTTTACTATTGGTATTACTATGTTGATGCATTGAAACTATTATAGTTATCATGTTTCTTGTTATTTTGGCTCTTGTTTTGCACCATGGTTTCTACCATTCACACCCACCTTGCAAATATAACTTCTTCTTAGTGGCCACCATATCTATATTTTAGAGGTTATATAGGTTCTCAAATTATCAAACATGGGTATACATTTTTATTTTGAGTCATTATAGACACAAATTCATGCACTTTGGATAATCATCTAGTCTTGATTACATACTACTATTCATATGATTACTAAGTAAGAAAAGTACTAATTAACCCGTGTCTTTGACCACTTTTCTTTGCTTTATGTTGCCACTTTTTCTCTTACACCCTTACTTACTCAATCTGCCTCTTTATACTTCATCATTTATTATCCTGAACACTAGCACCTAACCAAGATGCCAGCGTAATGCACCCTCATCCCCTCCGGAGGCCCCCGACCTTGGGATAATTTGCACACTTTTTGGGTCCTTTTTAACCATTTAAGCATCTTATATTTTTGGTAGTCAACATTTTCAGGGTTAATTATGAAATTAAAGAAAGGAAATCATATAAACATAAATTTATGTGGTCATAATAAAGGACCAAGAACTAAGCATTAGCTATCACCACCTAAGGTTACATCCATCAAGCATATAAGAGCTCCATTTCATTCATCTAGCACCATCCAATGGGATAAAATGGTTGTTTATTCTACATACACTTCATAGGAGGGAAATTCATTTTATTCCATGCACATATTTACTACATTACTTTACATCAATCTTATTTTGTTGATATCAAGTGTGACATGCACAAGAGCCACCTAGGGCTTGATTCTGCGCACGCACGCACGCACGCACACACACACACACACACACACACACACACACACACACACACACACACACACACACACACACACACACACACACACGTAAAACTACATTGGGTCTGAGATGTAGTGTAGTTCTCATTCGTAAGATCACCATTGTGACAGAGTTGAGGGCAATCCGACCCTCATTCTACATCTTTATTTTTAGGATTTTACGGTCATTGTTTCATTGCAAGTTTCCAGGACCTCGGAAATCATTGTGTGACCATATAGTGACCAAAGGAAAAAAATTGAATACCTTGTTGGAATTCGAGGATTCGAATGACAATGGGTTTAATCAACTTAAATATTAAACATTAATATATTATGCAACATTAAAATGAATAAATAAATAAACATCACATTAATAAACTATATTGCATAGTAATTAAATAAATACTTATAGAATGTAAATAACACATAACACTAGATTTATAGTGGAAAACCTAAAGGTAAAAAACCACTATGAAAAGTAACCTTTATTATAGAGAACCCAATTACATCCAATAGAAACCTCCTCCTTACTAACCCTAATCACAAGGGTAAAAACCAAATCAATTAATATTGATTTGCACACCTTTGATATATTCCTCCGATATATCAAATGAGGACCTAAAGTCCTTTTTTATATGAGGTGATCAAGTATGTCTCTGACTCACCTTTTCAACTAAGTCAGGTTGACACATATTCCAAGGTTTAAATATTTAATAATAGAAATAGAAATATTTAACCTATAGTATAATGTTAGACCCATATTAATTAAGGGGTGGCTAGCCCACTTAACCATTATGTTCCAACACTCCCCTTAATGTTAAGTGGGGTAACATATGCCAATAGATTACCTGCCCATGATACACTATAGGATTTACAATCCTTAAACCATAAAGGTTTTAGGCTAGCATATAGGTTGAAGGAATTATAACACCTTCATCATACTCAAGTTACCTTTTGGTACAAAATGATTTGGAATCCCAAATATCATCCCATGATTAGTGGCTAAGTATGATTTGTGAGTTTTACATGTTCTCACAAGTTCTCATAAAAGGTTACTTGAAACCAAGCATATAGGAGCCTTTTATAACCAAGGACCTCCTTTACAATATGCTTACACTAGATGTTTACTAGTAAACTCAATAGCACTAAAGATTTTACTTGAATACCACCTTTAAGGTCTTTCTACACTTCTTTCTAAAAAAGAAGTCGATGAGGTATACACATGCCCGAAGGTATTTTTACACTTGCCCGAAGGTCTTTATTACAATGCATTTTTCATTTTACAAATACCAAGTTCCATTAGGAGGTGACATTTTCA
Source organism: Taxus wallichiana var. yunnanensis (assembly GCA_018340775.1). NCBI lineage: Eukaryota > Viridiplantae > Streptophyta > Pinopsida > Cupressales > Taxaceae > Taxus > Taxus wallichiana. The sequence goes on along the minus strand of CM031234.1, from coordinate 293,946,328 downwards.
TGCACACTCCCCCTCAATGGAAACTCTGAAAATCTAAGTTTTTCACAAAAGTGACAAAAATTTACAACGATTCAAGGTTTTTGTGAAGATGTCAGCAACCTACTCTTCAGTCACACGAACTTGAGATCTATCTCACCACTTAGCACCTTCTCATAGATGAAGTGTATATGTATCTCAATGTGCTTCATCCTATGATATTATATTGGATTATGTGCAAGAGATATGGTGCTTTGGTTGTCGCAGAACAAAGGAACACTACCTTGATCCTTCATCTTTATCTCATCAAACAACCTCTTCAACCATAAAGCCTCTTTTACAACTTCCATTGCACTTCTATACTCAGCTTCAGTTGAAGAGATAGAAACAATTGGCTGCTTTTTACTACACCAAGTAATGACACCTGCACCAAATTTAAACACATAACCAAAAGTAGATTTTCTATCTAATACATCACCAAAAAATTAGAATCACACAATCTACAAGTTAGCATTTTCATCCTTATTATGATTCAACCCATAATTGATTTTTCCCTTAATGTATCTAAGAATTATTTTCTGAAGATTCCAATTATATCTATAAGGTTCCTACATAAACCTTGAATCAATTCCTATTGCATAGGAAATATCTAGTCTAGTTAGATAAATTAAACTACAAAATAACTTCCTACGCAAAGTAGAATCAGCTTTTTTCACATTCAGGTTTAAGATCAAGTTTTATTCCAACTTCCATAGGTGTAGAAATTGGTTTACAATCAATCATATTAAACATTTTCAGTATATTGGTCACATATTGTGCTTGAAAAACAACAATTTAATGCTTACCATGAAATATAGTCATGCCTAGAAAATGATGTAAGAGACCTAAATCAGTCATTTCAAAGTATTGTTTCAATTTTTCTTTAATCTTATGAATTAAAGCATGACTATCACTAGTCATAAGCAAATCATCAACATATATACATACAACGATAATGTGAGAACCTTATTGTTTAATGAATAGATCATTTTTAGAAGAACAATTAACAAAACCTAATTGTTTGAAGAAAGCATTAATTTTTGCATACCAAGCTCTAGGAGATTTCTTTAAACCATACAAAGATTTTTTAAACTTATAAACATAGTTTTCTTTACCAGTTTCTTCAAATCCTTTAGGTTGAGACATGTAAATTTCTTCCTTTAAATCACCATTCAAAAAAGCATTTTTCACATCCATTTGGTGGATTTCCCACCCAAACTAAGAAGCAATAGAAAAAAAGGCCCTAACAGTGCTCATCTTAGCTATAGGAGAAAAGGTCTCAACATAATCAATACCAAGTTTCTGAGTGAAACCTCTAGCAACAAGTCTAGCTTTATATTTGTCAATACTACCATCAACATTATATTTTACTTTGTACAACCATCTAGACCCTATAATGCTTCTTTTCTCTGGAGGTGGAACACAAGGGGTTCATTAGCTAGGTAATATTCTAGCACGTGGGTTTATATTGAGGTAATTAAAATTATTAAAATTAAAGTCAATATACCGGTAGACATGAGGGGTGAAAGAGTTTAATTTATTAATATTTTTAATCATGTATTGGGGGTAGATTAGAGAGGTGGGCAAAAGGAAAGGGAGGTTTAATTTTAATATAAAACTAAAACATTTGAACCCTAGTTTTTAAAAATAAATACCTTAAAATTGAAAAAGAAGTGTGTTCATAAAGTTAAATTATAATCTTTTTTTGAATAAATAAATATCAATTAAGAGATTCTTAACCAAGAAATAATAAGATGGTAGAAAACTAGGATTGAGTATGTTTTTCAACACAAGTGATATTATTTCACCATCTTAATTATTTGAAGAACTATTGATAAATGATTAAAGCTTAACATTTATAAGGTGATTTGTAATAGGTCTTCAATGGCTTCAAACTATCTTTCAAGAGGAAATGCATATTAAAAAAATTGAGTGAGAAATATGATATATTTTTTGTTTAATATATTAGGGTAGAAATAAAAAGGGGTAAATAAAATTGTAATTGAAAAATGGGTAAGTAGGTACATGGAAAAAATAGGGGGTATTTTCATTCTAATAATATAATAGGAGGGGATATTATCAATTGAATAATTAGAGGTAAAGACTAGAATTAAGGGTATTATTTAATACCCTTTGAATGCACGTGTTATACCATACTTTTACTAAGTGAGCCCCCATGAGGTGGAACCAAGTCCTAGGTTTGATTTTGAATCAAGGCATTATATTCATCCTGCATTGCATTGATCCACTTCTCATCCCGAGAAGCTTCTTCAAAACTCTACGGCTTAGGTTCATACAAGGTCATTAATGCATGGTACGTATGATGGCTTCTGGTCATTTTCCTAAGGTCAATAGGATTAGAAATTTCTAACACAATTTGAGCCCATCTTGGTTTCTTAGCTAGGGAGACAAGAGATTTAGAAACATCCATAGCATCAACACAAGAAACATCATCATGATCATTTACAATATTTTCATTATCAATATCAGAACCATCATTAGAAATATTGACAGGATTAAGAATATCATTACTATTTGTAGATGAACAGAAACATTTTTCCAAAACAACATTGCGATTTTCAGTTACTTCCCTTTTTACATGGTCATAAATCCTTAAACCTGCAGTGTTAATACCATATCCAATGAAAATACAAGAAAAAGAAGTCATATCAAGTTTCTTTCTTTTCTTTTTAGGGATATATAAAGAGGTAGGACTACCAAACACTTTTAAATGTGATACATCGTGTTTTTATTTGACCACTTTTCTAAGGGGTCGAATGGTGAATAGATTTGGTAGAACCCTATTTAGGATATAGACTACCGTGTTCATTGCTTCTACCCACAAAAATTTAGGAATACCAACAAAATAAAGCATCGTGTGAGCCATATCTAAAATAGTCCTATTTTCCATTCTAGCAACACCATTAGACTGTGGGGAATGGGGAAAATTTAATTCTCTTTTAATACCACAATCAATATAGAATTTTTTAAATGCCTTGCTAACATATTCACCCCCATTATCTATTCTAAGCCTCTTAATTTTATAATTTGATGAATTTTCAACAGATGCTTTAAATTCCTTAAATTTTCCAAATACATCATATTTATTTTTAAGAAAATATGTCCAAATCATCCTGGTGAAATCATCAATAAATTTCATAGCATACAAAGAACCATTTAATGAAGCTACTTCAAGAGGTCCTCTAACATCACTATGAACAAGTTCTAGTGGTGAAGAGGAACTCTTCTCAAGATGTAAGTGAAAGGGTTTAACACTTTTTGCACATAAACACCCTTCACAAGCATCGTGAGTTGAAGACAACACAAGAAAAACTTTAACTAGATTACATCTAGACATTTCATACAAGCTTTGATAATTGACATGTCCTAACCTTTCATGCCATAGTTTTGAATTATTCAAACTTTGAGATACATAACAAGATGCAGAAGAAAAATCATCAAAAATATATAATCCATTTCTTTGAATTCCTTCAACAATTATATTATTACCATTATCCTTGATGTACCAAGCAAGGTTCATTTTAAGAGACCTCTTAGAAATTGAAGGTGGAAAATACACGTGAATATCCTAAGAAATGATTTCACGAGAAGGTAATAATTTTTGGGGGTCCGGCAACAAAATTTTTGCCTGATTTTTAAGAGGTGTGAAAGAAGGTTGTAGACGCATGACATGAGATTTGATGTCGCACGCCGAGTATGACAAAAAAATATCCATTTCACACATCAAAAACTCTCTATCACGCATCTACTTCCTCCACACTCCTGTCGATGTCAACAAACTCTCCATGTCACGCATCAACAAACTCTCCATGTTGCACGTCAACAAACTCTATGTCGCTCATCTATAGCCTCCGCCCTCCTGTCATGCATTTGTAGCCTCTACCCTCCTGTCGCACATTTACTGTACTTGATAATACATATGCCCCATGTGGTATGAGTGATCTAGTAGTGTTCTACCTGGCGAATAATCTAGGATTATATAGGGGATAGTTTCAAGGGTAGGCGAAGCCGACCCCTAAAAAAAATTAAACTGTAATTTTTAGGCGAACAGGTCACTGACCCGTGCCAAAAAATTTCCTTTTCAAATTTTTCAAAAATGGACTATTTTCCATATTACAAATATTCGCCATTAAAATTATCCCCTGTACCAAGTATTCTTCAAAATTTGAATAAATAAACCATCATGAGTTAGTTGTGAACATGAAAAAGAATCTTTTTAAGCTTAGGAAAAATAAAACGTTATTCAAAATTCCATTTGTAAATTTTACTTTTCCTTTCTCTATTTCTTCTAAAGATGAGTTATCACCAAGATACACATGTTCATTGATTTTCATAACATCAAATAAAGAATTAGAAATACCAGTCATATGATTTGAAGCACCTGAATCTAGAATCCATTCAAAATTTGAGGAAGAGTACAAAGCAACATATAATGCAACAGTTTTAGGAGCATCATTAGAACTATCCTTTTTCTTTAAATTATATTTAGATGTGATAGTTTGTTTCTGATTTTTATGGATAGGTTTCTTAGATTTACACTCTTCCTTTTTATGCCCAAATTTTCCACATTTGTGACATTTACCATTAAAGCTTACATGTAAATGTTCAGAAGTAAAACTCTTTTTATCAGCAAATGAATATTTAGTATTAGATCTAAACTTCTGATCAAAATAGGGCTTGTGAGACTTGAACTTCGAATTATGAGCAAGAAGTGTCTGTGAGGCATTCTCCTTAGAGTCGAAGTTCATCATCACTTGCTCTTCCTGTATCAAAAGAGAACTCAAAGTACTAAAATTTGGTAATTCATCCTCATTCTGATATTTATAATTTAAGATAGAAATAAAATTCCTAAATCTTTCATGTATATTCAATTGAACAATAAAGTAGATTAATTTTTCACCAATTAAGTCACAATTACATCCATCTAATTGTGCTTTGATATTTTTAATTTTGGCTAATAAATTAACTACCTTTTCATCTCCTTTCATAGGAGTTGTAAGCAATTCTAAAACAATTTTAATAATTTTGGACAAGTACGTACCTTCATCTCACTAGGATGTTTGATATTACCAATGTGTAGAAGATATTCATCGTTCACATTGCGCAAGATCATGGAAAGGGCCTCATGCATATGCTTGTGAGAATGCATTCATATTTTCCACATTCACTTGACTACCGGTGGATGCATTCTCGGTCCCCAAACAATCATTCGAGTCTCCTCGCCATAAGTTCTGATTTGATGTTGATCTTCCAAATATTGTAATTTACTCCATTTAGGATCTGGGACTTATCAAGGAAAAAGAAACTAGACACCATTGTCTTTCAAATTTCTGAACCTGAAAAACATACCCCATTATGATATATAATGCACCATTGAGTTAGAAAAATATTGATCGAAAAATGACAATACCCATATTTTATGATTAAAAAAACTTGTACTATTTCATTAAAAAATCAAGTATATATTTTTTTAAATAACTAATTTTTTTAAATTTGATCATAACAATATTAATAGAACCATATCTAAATTTATAGATCTAAAGAAACTATTTGATCATAACTAATTTTTTCATTAAAATGCATACAAATTAACTTCCTTCCCTTATTTAAAAGAGGTTCCCTTAAAACTTATTTACAAATGTACAACGCATAACTTGGATGTGGAACTTGGGTATCATGAAAGCTTTGTGAACTGAAATAGATTATCAATCACAAAAGCATAGAAGAATGAAGACAAGGAAATGAGCAGAAAAGCATTTTCCAGAATTATAGCTGACAAAATAATTCCTTATGCGTGCCAGAATACAATGAATTGGAATTGGACCATTTGTATTTGAATTACTAAGATGCAATTTGGAGGGACACACAGTTCCATAAATAACATCTACAAGAATACAAAGCTTCTTGGTATTATGCGACAAAATGATCTAATAATATTTAACAGATAGTTGCGAAATAAAGGAATCAGATGAAAAAAGAAAGAAGATCCTTTTGTATTGATTTTCGTATTATTTCTTACACTTTCATAAAATAAGCCAAGTTCCCCCTCAAAAATGGCGAAGAGAGACCATTATATAGTTTACAAATCAGTTACTCTTGGTAACTACTTCTTTTAATTAATGCTTAGTTAAAGGGCTGCTAATCGCAATACCCCAACTAATTACAATAAATCCGAGATGAAGAAAGGAAGAAAGGAGAAGAATCAGGAGAAGAAGACAGGTGTTCATGATTGAGAGGGGCCCACTGATTTTAGAATCCATTGTCTAAATATTTTCAATGCCTCTGCTATGTCTCTGCCACGTGGGACCGATGTGTTGGCAGTGGACTGGGTCCAAAATCTAAGGCACTTCTCCATCTCTTTGTCAATTCGAACGTGTGTATGATAATCTTTATTTGCTTCTTCAATAGCAGACTGGAGAGAGCATATCTCCTTCATCTTTTCCTTGGAAATAGAATCCTCCTTGAACAAATTATCTTTGACAAAAGCTCTGAATTGAGCTTTGATTTCTTGTAAGGAGAGGGGTACACCAGAGGTCTCATCATGGAGGTGACAATGTATATCTTTGAAAGCAGATACCACCAAAGTCTTGAAGGCCTCACCCTTTACGCCAGCTATTCTTCAATTCTCCCAAAGCCTCCTCTAGCACCTTGATTTTCCATTCCACACTGTATACCCATGATTTTGACAAATTATCTTTTGCATCATCAAAGACCTTGCTTGCCATTAAAATATTTTCATCAGTCTGCCCCATAAGGTGAAGGTCTACTATCTGACTTGCTCCAGAGTTTGAGTTCTTTATCTATATTTCCCATAGTGGAGGAGAGTTTCTGTTGTAGATTATTTACCTTCTCATTGAGTTTGAAGGCTTCATCAATGAAATTCAATCCTGCAATGAGCATATCATCCACCATGGCCTCCATAGCCCTTCCATAGATGGAATATCTATGTATATCTTTGATACTCTGGACTTCATCTTGGCTGAGGATTACAGGTGGTGGAAGAGTGGTCAGTGGGGTGGGGTCTAAAACTTTGTCCTTGGACAACAGTGACTTGATGAAACCTACAAGAACTGAGCCTACTCTTCCAGCTTCTCTATAGTTTGTTGCCCTTTTTCTACTCTCCCAATGACCACGTGTGCTTTTTCTTGAGATTGTGAATCTCACCTTCAGGGGTGGACTCTCCCATAGGGATCCTCGAGAGCTCAGATCAGATGCTTGCAAATCATGCTCTGGCTTGTCTACTTTGGGCTTGGCTATCTCCAGGAATTGCTGGCCCTGAGCATCAGATACTATTCTAGAGGTAGTCTGGCCTTCTTGGCGGGAGTAGGAGGAGTAGTGCCTAATAAGGCCACCACAACATCAAAATTGGGTCCTGAGATTCGGGAGGAAGACTTTCTCTTCCTACTATCAACGAAAGGTTGTACCCATGCAAAAGAGGAGGAGGAAGAAGAAGGTGGGGCAAGAGGGCCGAGAGAAAGGGAACTCATGGCACTCAAAGTGTGCACTTGTTGTTGCCTCTAGTTGAGATATGAGTGGAGCGCTCGGGGCTTCTGGTACAGAGGAGTCAATGGTGCTTGGAAGCTCAGTGCTTTGGACTTCTTTGTCTTTATCCATTGGGGCTTCTGGAGCACTTATGGAGGCTGGCACTTCACTCTCTTTGCTTTCACTAAGAACAATAATGTTCTCTGGACCTGAGGGCAATTCCGAATGCTTCATCATGGGATCTTCTTCAACAGGCTCCTTTTTGACCTCCTTGATTTTCTTCTGATATACTTGAGTGGATGAGGAAGGAGTGGAGGATGTAGGACCTTTAGTTGAGGAGGGGAGAGTCTACACAGGTGCTTCCGAACTAGGTGTCAATGCTTCCTTCCTTGGTGTTGAAGTATCCTTGGAGGAGGACTCACCTGAATGCCTTCTAAGCTCACGGACTTTCCTATCAAACCAGATCTTGGTTCTTACTAAGACAGGGGCTAAGATTTCAGCCAGATCATCTTTCTCCTTTTTGAACCAATCCAAATCCTCCAAGGGAGTGTGTTTGATCAAGGTGTCATACTCATATGAAAATAGATCAGAATTATCATCCTGAAGCCCTTCGGAACTTGATACAAATTAAGCTCCTGAATCAGTTGAAGAGAAAACCTGCCGTAATGTCTCCTTCTTGCCTCAAAATCATCAACACAGTCAGCCCAATAGTCTTCTGTGTCTGCCCTATGATAGTAATTGATTTTGATGTTCTGTTCAATAAATTTCTTCAAGTCAAAACAAGTTCTTGGCTTGAAGAAATGGATAGTGATGGGAGCTAGGGCTCTTTCTATGTTTTGTGCATCTAGAGCCGTCTTGCAGGTGTAGTTTCCCAAAGATATGGGGAAGTGCAGGCCAGTAATTTTCTTATCCCTGCAGGTTCTATGTAACTTGTCTAATTGCCTGCATATCTCTATCAAGGCCATTTTATCATTGCAGAACATAGGGAGCTTAAGAGGGGTGCTCTCATAGCCTGCAAGCCTGATATAGGAGAATTTTCTGAATTGGATGAAGTAAGCACCGTACTTTGCTATTAGGCTCATGGCTTCATCCAAGAACCTCCTTGCAGTGTCACTCTCCAGAAGCCTTACAATGTACATGGTGAAAGCATCATTCACCCTCCTGAAGTTGTGATTGCTAGTGTCCAGGGTGAATTGAGGGCAGTAGGCATATACAGGGTCACCCTTATGAGCATCAATGTATGTGAATCCAAACCATTGCCTTGATGCTTTGCTAGGGTATACATTAGGTATGAAGTCATGTAGAACTTCTTGGTTTGTTGTACATTGGACAAGCTTTGCTCTGCTAAGTTCATGCTTGATGATTTCTACCCAGTTGATATTCTGAGTTCCTTCACACACCATGTTGATAAGGGGGCACATCCAGAAATGGAACTCATTGGTAGAGGGTAAGCCCATGACCCGAGCTAGTAGGATTATAAAATCTGACAGCTCCTCATTGAAATCGGCATGAAACAGAACCTTGGATAGACGGGATGCCCCCTTTTTAGGGTTTTTAAGCCAAGACTTTGCCACCCTCGCCTTGTATTTCTCATTGTCCTGGTCGAAGAGGGCCTGTGCCTGGTTCTGAGAGATTACTATAGAATTTTCCATCTCAGGAATCCTTAGGGTAGTGCCAATGGTGGTAGCATCGAGCTTGGATGAGTTCCCCATGCACATTCGTTAGCTCACTCGAGTCGGGATTGAAATGAGCACCGCAGTGAGTACTGTATCTGCACATTGTACTGAGATTGGGAAACCAGCGGCGAATGCCAAGCCACTATCATGAATCATTTGTGCCATAGGAGAGGGGTTCGAGTCTATCATCCTAGTCCAGAAATCTCCAAGTCCAGGTGACGAACTTCACTTGTCCCGATATCGGGAACAGCAGACTCGAGCGGTGAAATTTGCTCCTGACCTTGAAATTTGATCTTCATGTTGATAGCAACTCGAGAAACAAGGTCACAGTCTGGACTCTCGATGAAATTGCAGGGGGAATGGGTGTGCATGCGAAAAATTTTGATTGCGAGGGTATGAGCAATAGATAGCAAGAAAGCAGTGTGCAAAAATGCGTAAGGGGAAGCTTATTAAATAGCCATTTAGGAGAGAGAAAGATAATAAATGCGCATTAAATACACATCTACCAACTTGAAAAGTAAGATATTTGGGAAGAGCGGGAAAAATTAGCCGGATGGCCTTTGGTTCATTTGGGACACGCGGGACGCGAAAGCGTGATTCGGCCGATGCGGGCGACGCGGGAAAAAGATGCACAAATGCTTTCGGGACATGAGGGATGAAAGTACGTGAAGTACGTGATTCGGCCGATGCGGGTGAAAGGTGAACATTGAGCCTGGGTGAACTTGTGTTATTTGGGACAAAAAGTTCTGATGGGCCCGAAAGAAATGGACTTCGGGTAAAGCGGCCGATCGGTGAATAGGAGCCCGAATGAACTTGGGACATCTGGGACAAAAATGTCCGACAGACCCACAAATCACACAAAATGACCCAAAAACATAGATTCTTTCCAACTTTTTTTACTTTTCTCATTACGAAAAACAGAAAAAGTGATAAACTCAAAATTTTCAATTTTGAACTTCTCAAAAGTAGGGAAATTTTGAGGGGACAATAGTTGGCTCCTTCTAGGGATGACTTGGCTAAAGTCTAAAAGAATGAGACAAGGCAAGAATCACAGAAAATCTAGGGAAAGCAGACCAGTACCTTATCCATTGGGCCACGGAGTCAAAAGCAGATCAATACAAAAGACAACACACCAAAACAAGGAAAAGGAAGGGGAAAGACAAACGCTATACAGAATATACAAAGGACTTCCCAATCACCTATGACTTAAACAATTTTAGGTACTGCCCACTATAAGGAAGTGGGAGAGAAGAACCATCCATATAATCAAGGTAAAAATAATTCTCACCAGCAAAGTGCCTGATCTTGAAAGGTCCGAGCCAAGGAAATCAAACTTGCCATGGCTGCCACGAGGTTCATGCCTTTTATCCCACAACAAAACAATGTCTCCAACTTTGAAATCCCTGAACTGGCCTTTTTATCAAACAAGACCTTTACTTTCTATTGGTGAGCAGATATTCTATCAGCAACCTTTAACCTGTCCTCATTCAATTTGTAAAGGTACATGATCCTTTTATCCAAAGAATCATTGAAACTAGTGTCTTCAATGGCCTTCATTAGATGCAGGGCTGGTAGCTCCACTATTACTGGCAATTGAGCTTCCACTCCATATACTACCTGAAAAGGAGACATCCCAATGGCTCTCTTAGGTGTGATCCTATCTACCCAAAGAGCATCATAGAGTTTCTTGTGCCAGTTCCTCTGGGATTCATTAACTAATTTCCTTATTATAGCCACCAGATTTTTGTTTGTTGATTCTGCTTGTCCATTACCCTGAGGATAATAATCTGAGGAGTGAGCCAGGGAGATGCCATATCCATAACAAAAATCCATCATCTCAGTTGAAGAAAAATTTGAAGCATTATCATCACTATCTTGTTTGGCACACCAAACCTCACCAAGATGTTCTCTTTGATAAAATTACATACTACTTCTGAAGTAGTACTCTTTACTGGAATGGCTTCTACCCACTTAGTAAAATAATCTGTGGCAGTTAATACATGGGTGTGACCAGCACTAGAAGAGGGATTAAGTGTTCCAATGAAATCTAAACCCCATTGTTGAAAAGGCTCTTCGATCACAACTGGTTTAAGGGGCAAAGAGGCCAACTTGGGTCTACCCACGAAGGTCTGACAAGCTTCACATTTATCAACCCACTTTGATGCATCTCTGAACAAGGTAGGCCAGTAATATCCTACACGAAGAATCTTATGAGTAGTGATAGTTGATGAGTAGTGCCCTCCACATGCTTGGTTATGAAAAGCTGAAAGTAGCTTCCTCTGTTGTTCCTTATCCACACATTTTAGAAACCTTCCATCCAACCCACGCTTAAACAAGGAATTCTCCCACAACACATATTGGGCTGATCTTAGCTTAACAACTCTCCTCTCTTTGGTAGTCAAATGAGAGGGACATTCTCCATATGTGAGAAAGTGTGTGATATCGGCATACCATTCATCAATTGAGCCAAGAAATAGAATGGTAGGAAGATCAACTTTATCCTCTAGTAACTCATGTCTAGCTCCCTCAGCGATGAGTTCACACAGGCCTTTTCCACGGATGAGCTTGGTTGGTCTGATGTCAATGTCATATTCTTGGACCTTGGCCACCCAGTTCCCTCTCTTGGATCCAAACTCTGTTGTGTGAGAATGGACTTGATGGTTGTATCCGGTACAAATACTGTGGAGTGAGAGTTAAGAATGTAAAAATGAAACTGCTTGACAACTTTAACCACTGCGAAAGCATGTTTCTCCATTATGGTGTATTTTAACTCATGATTTTTTAGAATGTAGCTCATAAATGCAATTGGGAGCTCATGATCATTAGAATCTTCTTGAGTCAAAACAACAGCCAGGGTGTTATCTGTGGCATAACAATAGATAATAAATTCTTTGCCAAAATCTGGACATGCTAAAATAGGAGTTTTAGCAATAGCCCTTTTAATACCTTCAAAGGCTTCTTTCCCTTCAGGAGACCAACCAAACGTCTATTTTCCCTTCATCATTTGGGAGATATTCAAAGTTAGCTCTGTGAAATCAGGGATGAATCTTCTCAAAAAGTTAATCTTACCAAAGAAAGAGTGCACTCCCTTCTTGCTGGTTGGAAGGGGAATTTGCTGGATAGCTTGAACTCGCTCAGGATCAATTTTTATACCATCTTTGGAAACAACATGCCCCAATAATTTTCCCTCTGTGACACAAAAGATAGATTTCTTAGGATTTAAAGAGATCCCATGTTCTCTACATTTCAAAAGAACTATTTCTAGATGCTGAAAATGATCTGCCCTTGTTTTGGAAAATACAGTCAAGTCATCAAGGTATACGACAATACACTTCCCTTTCAAACTTCCAAAGGCCAAGTCCATAGCTCTTTGAAAAGTGGCACCGGCATTAATGAGCCCAAAAGGCATCCTTTTGTAGGCAAAGGTACCCCAAGGGGTAGTGAAGGCCATTTTGTGTTGATCTGCGGTATTAACTTCTACCTGATTATACCCTGAGAAGCCATCAAGCATAGACAACATTTCAGATCCCATCACAGCTTGCAAGACTTGATCCATCATGGGCAAAGGATAATTATCCTTTAAGGAAGCTTGATTCAGATTCTTGAAGTCAACACAGATATGAATCTCACCATTTTTCTTTCTAACAGGCACAATATTGGCAATCCATGTTGAATGGTGGATAGGAAAAATGATTTTGGCCTTTAATAACTTTTGTATTTCCTGAAAGATGGTGTCAGCTATCTTAGGATTGTATTGCCTCTGTTTTTGTCTAAAAGGCTTAATCCCAGGTTTGAGAGGGATGTAATGCTTGCATCTCCTTTTGGTTGAAAAGCTTTTAAATCCTCATAGGAATAAGCAAGAACATCTTTATACTTCCTTAAAATATTAATTACTTTCCTCTTTTCTTCTGGTGTGCAACATTTTCCAATGTTCACGAGTTTAGGGTCAGTAGAACTCCCAATATTAATTTTATCATATTCAGCTGATTGTTGAGGTCCAGTAGAAGCTTTAAACTCACATACCTGTCATGTTTGTCAAACAATTCTTCTAAACTCACCAATCCCTTTGGAATCTTGTTCCCTTTGAGTTTGATACATCCATCTTGATCTGCCTCTTCTTCTTTGACATTTCTTTATTGAAGGGCACACTTTCATGAGGCAAATTGTCACTTCCTTCAAAGTACAACTATTCAAAGTTATCCTTGAGTTCTAAGAAAGAAAGCAGATGCTGATCATCATTGAAAACTTTCCAGTTACTTGCATTATCAGGTACACTGGGCCTATGGATCATCTCAATGGTAAACTTATCTTGAGAGAAGTCAGGATGAGGTATCAGCAATGACCCCGAGACTGCTAGTGAATCAGCCCTGGTGTTCTCCTCCCTAGGCACTGCTTCGATGGAGAAGGCGTCAAGAAATTCAATAGAGTCCCAAACCTGATTCCTATAATGTTTCAATCTTCTATTTTTTACCTGGAAGAGGTTTCTAACTTGTTTGACAATTAGCTCTGCATCTCCACGAGCTAGAAGAATCTTCACACCTTTTCTTTTGCCACATGGAGCCCAAGAATGAGAGCTTCATACTCTGTTGTATTATTAGTATTTTCGAATTGTAACTTGAATGAGAAAGGATAGACCTTTCCCTCGGGAGACACCAATATTACACCAGCTCCAGAACCAGCTGAGGAACAACTTCCATCAAACTCTAATATCCAAACACCATTAGGATCCTCAGGTGATCTTTTGGGGAGTTGGATTTCCTCTGGAGACATAATCATATAGTTGCCATGCCCCATATCCTCATAAAGTATTTGTGCTTTGGGATCATCTGTTTTTTGTACAATATACTCAGACTTGCTTCTCAGGCAACAACTTCTTCATTTTCCCATTAACAGGTATGAGGGCATGTGACCAATCCATTTGAATTTCTCCACCCACATCCTTACAGAAGTTCCTACTTAGCAGCATCCCATATGAAGGAGGAATGTCTGCTACTAGGATAGTAGCTAAAACTTCTTCTCAGGCAAAGTAGCAAAAGCTACTTGTGCATCTTTAATTCTTCCAACTAGGGGCACTTCCTTACTCTCCATGGAATAACAAGACCCATAAGTGCATGTGAGAGTTAGGCCTAAGGCATGGGCTACTTTGGCGGCATTACATTGTCTGATGCCCCTGAGTCTATGACGCAGTTACTAAGTCTATGACCAGCTATAAGGAGGGTTACATAGAATGGTTTGATCTTGTCATTAGGTGAGGTGACAGAGGCTACCAGATTGGGTTGTGGTGCAGAAGATGGAGTGGGTAAAAGACCTTTAGAGGTGGTTTTGGAATGAGAATTGACAAAGTGTACCATTTTAGCAAAAGCCTTGGGATGGGTTTGATAATACTCAGCCTCTGAGATTTGAACCTTGGTCCTTTTCAGGTGATCAATGATATCGAAAGACCCAGAAGTGGATGAGCTATCCTCACTTGGAACCTTGGGCTTATCAATCTTAGGAGTTGAAAAAGAAGTAACCTTAGTAGTAGAATTGACAGGACTCACCTTGGGTGTGGATGCAATGGGGATAGGAAATCCTCTTTTTGCAATTACAGGAATAGTCGTTGGATGTTCCTTGGATCTTTTGGCCGGCTGCATCACTTTCTCCTTTTTGTTTGTCTGCTCTCGAGTCATGACAACGTATGATTCACTATTCATGTCTGCCACTACCTCGTCATAATCATCTTCTTCATCAATGCCTTCAGTAGTGAAGAAATTAACTCGAGATCCCTCAAGTTCTTCTGTTTCTTCATCAACCTCTTCAACAAATTCTTCACAATCTTCACTAACTTCTTCATCCTCCAGCTCTTCAACTTCACAGGTTGCATTAACAGGGACTTTAATAGGAGGTCCTTCAAGTGCTAGCCTTGTTTGAGAAGCAGGTAAATGATTTCTGGGCTGAAAATTCCTCCTTGGAATGTCTGCATAGGGGGCGTGCTGAGCCAATTGTTTCTTAATGGCGATGAGATCATTTGCAAGTTTTTGTACTAATGGATCAGTATTAGGTCTAGGAGTGGAAGAGGAGGAAGAAGAAGACTTGGATCTAGAAGGGTCTCTCCTCAACTTTCCCAACATGATTAAATCATCTTCGACACTAACAACAAGAGTTTGATCCTCGGCCAATGTTGCAAGATTAGCTCTTCTCAATGCATAACTAACTTCAGGCAATTGGGCATTCAGGAAGAAGCATTTTTGAATTTGATCTACAGGTTGAGTGTCTGGTGGAATTTTATTAATCAACTTGTTGAATCGAGCCACAAATTCTCTCATGGGCTCTTGTGATTCTTTCTTTATTTGAGAAATTTGGGCCAGCAAAGCATGCACGTCTTCTGCTGGTTTGAAACGATTCTCAAACCTAGCTCTCATTGTGTTCCAGCTAGTGATAGCTCCGGCCGGAAGGTGATAGAACCAATCAGCCACATTATCTTGTAAAGTCTCAACAAAAATCCTTACGGAGATGTCTTCATGTTCAACTCCCAGAACTCCACATGCAACTATGAAGGCCGCGATATGTTCATCAGGATGTACCTTGCCATCACCTTTGAACTTGGGAAAGTTCTTCCGGTTACCTCTGGGTAACTCATGCAAAGGCTGAGGAAGGGTGAGAGGCCCAACACGATGGCCCCAAGGCAATGGTATCACCATTCTTGGAAAAATGGCTTGAAGGGGAACTGAAACGCCAGCAAGAATCAGAGCTTAGAGATTAGGACTGAGTTTCTCTGAAGGAATACCACCCATAGGGGTTCTATTTTTGACAGGAGGAGTGCTTGTTGAATGAGCTTTTCTATTTCTTCTGCTTGAAGGAAAGGAAAACCCTGTTGTTCCAAAAGCTGAAACTGAGAATCTTCAATACCAAGGGCCCTTCTCCCTCGAGTAAAATGTGGAGTCGCCAGATCAAGAATGATCGATAAATGGTTAAGGAACTGGAAAATGAATCCCCAGTGGAGTCACCAAAAACTATTGGTCATCAAAAAAAGAAGATCCTAATGAGAGCAACAGTCAGGGGACAAGAAGTCCCTCCTCTTTGATGGGAGAGGTTCCCTTATTTAAAAGCAAAACTTATTTACAAATGTACAACGCATAACTTTGATGTGGAACTTGGGTATCATGAAAGCTTTGTGAACTGAAATAGATTATCAATCACAAAAGCATAGAAGAATGAAGACAAGGAAATGAGCAGAAAAGCATTTTCCAAAATTATAGCTGACAAAATAATTCCTTATGCGTGCTAGAATACAATGAATTGGAATTGGACCATTTGTATTTGAATTACTAAGATGCAATTTGGAGGGACACACAGTTCCATAAATAACATCTACAAGAATACAAAGCTTCTTGGTATTATGCAGACAAATGATCTAATAATATTTAACAGATAGCTGAAATAAAGGAATCAGATGAACAAAGAAAGAAGATCCTTTTGTATTGATTGCCATATTATTTCTTACACTTTCAGAAATAAGCCAAGTTCCCCCTCAAAAATGGCGAGAGAGAGACCATTATATAGTTTACAAATTAGTTACTCTTGGTAACTACTTCTTTTAATTAATGCTTAGTTAAAGGGATGCTAATTGCAATACCCCAACTAATTACAATAAATCCAGATGAAGAAAGGAAGAAAGGAGAAGAATCAGGAGAAGAAGACAGGCGTTCATGATTGAGAGGGGCCCACTGATTTTAGAATCCATTGTCTAAATCTTTTCAATGCCTCTGCTATGTCTCTGCCACGTGGGACCGATGTGTTGGCAGTGGACTGGGTCCAAAATCCAGGCACTTCTCCATCTCTTTGTCGAATTCGACGTGTGTATGATAATATTTATTTGCTTCTTGATAGCGGCTGGAGAGAAATCTCCTTCATCTTTTCCTTGGAAATAGAATCCTCTTGAACAAATTATCTTTGACAAAAGCTCTGAATTGAGCTTTGATTTCTTGCAAGGAGAGGGGTACACCAGAGGTCTCATCATGGAGGTGACAATGTATATCTTTGAAAGCAGATACCACCAAAGTCTTGAAGGCCTCACCCTTCTGCCAACTATTCTTCAATTCTCCCAAAGCCTCCTCCAGCACCTTGATTTTCCATTCCACACTGTATACCCATGATTTTGACAAATTATCTTTTGCATCATCAAAGACCTTGCTCGCCATTAAAATATTTTCATCAGTCTACCCCATAAGGTGAAGGTCTACTATACAGCTGCTCCAGAGTTTGAGTTCTTTATCTATATTTCCCATAGTGGAGGAGAGTTTCTGTTGTAGATTATTTACCTTCTCATTGAGTTTGAAGGCTTCATCAATGAAATTCAATCCTGCAATGAGCATATCATCCACCATGGCCCATATCCCTTCCATAGATGGAATATATGTGTATATCTTTGATACTCTGGACTTCATCTTGACTGAGGATTACAGGTGGTGGAAGAGTGGTCAGTGGGGTGGGGTCTAAAACTTTGTCCTTGGACAACAGTGACTTGATGAAACCTACAAGAACCTGAGCCTGCTCTTCCAGCTGCTCTATAGTTTGTTGCCCTTTTTCTACTCTCCCAATGACCCTGGTGACTGTTTCTTGGAGATTGTGAATCTCACCTTCAGGGGTGGACTCTCCCATAGGGATCCTCGAGAGCTCAAGATCAGATGCTTGCAAATCATGCTCTAGCTTGTCTACTTTGGGCTTGGCTATCTCCATGAATTGCTGGCCCTGAGCATTAGATACTATTCTAGAGGTAGTCCTAGCCTTCATTGAGTTTGAAGGCTTCATCAATGAAATTCAATCCTGCAATGAGCATATCATCCACCATGGCTTCCATAGCCCTTCCATAGATGGAATATATGTGTATATCTTTGATACTCTGACTTCATCTTGACTAAGGATTACGGGTGGTGGAAGAGTGGTCGGTGGGGTGGGGTCTAAAACTTTTCCTTGGACAACGGTGACTTGATGAAACTGCAAGAACTCGAGCCTACTCTTCAGCTAGCTACTTTATAGTTTGTTACCCTTTTTCTACTCTCCCAATGACCATGGTGATTTCTTGAGATTATGAATCTCACCTTCGGGGTGGACTCTCCCATAAGGATCCTTGAGAGCACAAGATCAAATGTTAACAAATCATGCTCGGCTTGTCTACTTTGGGCTTGGCTATCTCCATGAATTGAGCATCGATGCTATTCTAGAGGTAGTCTCTTCAGAGTTTGAAGACTTCATCAATGAAAATCAATCTGTAATGAGCATATCATCCAAAGAGTCTTCTATAGCCCTTCCAGATGGAATATATGTGTATATCTTTGATACTCTGACTTCATCTTGGTGAGGATTACAGAGGGAAGAGTGGTTAGAGGTGGGGTCTAGACAACATTGACTTGATGAAACCCGCAAGAACTCTGAGCTACTCTTCCAGGCTTCTCTATAGTTCGTTGCCCTTTTCTACTCTCCCAATGACTCCCGGTGATGTTTCTTGAGATTATGAATCTCATCTTTAGGGGTGGACTCTCCTAGGGATCCTCGAGAGATGTTTGCAAATCATGCTCTGTCTTGTCTACTTTGGGCTTGGCTATCTCCATGAATTGTTGGCCTGGCATCGGATATTATTCTAGAGGTAGTCAGGAGGGTAGTGCCTAATAAGCCGCCACAACATCAAAATTGGGTCCTGAGATTCGGGAGGAAGACTTTCTCTTCCTACTATCGACAAATGGCTATACCCATGCAAAAGAGGAGGAGGAAGAAGGTGGGGCAAGAGGGCCGAGAGAAAGGGAACTCATGGCACTCAAAGTGTGCACTGCTTTGTTGCTTCCAGTTGAGATATGAGTGGAGCGCTCGGGGCTTCTGGTACAGAGGATTCAATGGTGCTTGGAAGCTCAGTGCTTTGGACTTCTTTGTCTTTATCCATTGGGGCTTCTGGAGCACTTATGGAGGCTGGCACTTCACTCTCTTCACTTTCACTGAGAACAATAATGTTCTCTGGACCTGAGGGCAATTCCGAATGCTTCATCATGGGATCTTCTTCAACAGGCTCCTTTTTGACCTCCTTGATTTTCTTCTGATATACTTGAGTGGATGAGGAAGGAGTGGAGGATGTAGGACCTTTAGTTGAGGAGGCAGGAGGAGTCTGCACAGGTGCTTCCAAACTGGGTGTCAATGCTTCCTTCCTTGGTGTTGAAGTATCCTTGGAGGAGGACTCACCTGAATGCCTTCTAAGCTCACGGACTTTCCTATCAAACCAGATCTTGGTTCTTACTAAGACAGGGGCTAAGATTTCAGCCAGATCATCTTTCTCCTTTTTGAACCAATCCAAATCCTCCAAGGGAGTGTGTTTGATCAAGGTGTCATACTCATATGAAAACAGATCAGAATTATCATCCTGAAGCCCTTCCGGAACTTGATACAAATTAAGCTCCTGAATCAGTTGAAGAGAAAACCTATCATAATGTCTCCTTCTTGCCTCAAAATCATCAGCACAGTCAGCCCAATAGTCTTACGTATGCCTTTATGATAGTAATTGATTTTGATGTTCTGTTCAATAAATTTCTTCAAGTCAAAACAAGTTCTTGGCTTGAAGAAATGGATAGTGATGGGAGCTAGGGCTCTTTCTATGTTTTGTGCATCTAGAGCCATCTTGCAGGTGTAGTTTCCCAAAGATATGGGGAAGTGCAGGCCAATAATTTTCTTATCCCTGCAGGTTTCTGTGCAACTTGTCTAGTTGCCTGCATATCTCGATCAAGGCCATTTTATCATTGTAGAACATAGGGAGCTTGAGAGGAGTGCTCTCATAGCTCTGAAGCCTGATATAGGAGAATTTTCTGAATTGGATGAAGTAAGCACCGTACTTTACTATTAGGCTCATGGCTTCATCCGAGAACCTCCTTGCAGTGTCACTCTCCAGAAGCCTTACAATGTACATGGTGAAAGCATCATTCACCCTCCTAAAGTTGTGATTGCTAGTGTCCAGGGTGAATTGAGGGCAGTAGGCATATACAGGGTCACCCTTATGAGCATCAATGTATGTGAATCCAAACCATTGCCTTGATGCTGCTAGGGTATACATCAGGTATGAAGTCATGTAGAACTTCTTGGTTTGTTGTACATTGGACAACTGCTCTGCTAAGTTCATGCTGATGATTTCTGCCCAGTTGATATTCTGAGTTCCTTCACACACCATGTTGATAAGGGGGCACATCCAGAAATGGAACTCGTTGGTAGAGGGTAAGCCCATGACCCGAGCTAGTAGGATTATAAAATCTGATAGCTCCTCATTGAAATCGGCATGAAACAGAACCTTGGATAGATGAGACGCCCCCTTTTTAGGGTTTTTAAGCCAAGACTTTGCCACCCTCACCTTGTATTTCTCACTGTCCTAGTCGAAGAGGGCCTGTGCCTAGTTCTGAGAGATTACTATAGAATTTCCATCTCAGGAATCCTTAGGGCAGTGCCAATGGTGGTAGCATCGAGCTTGGCAATGAGTTCCCCATGCACATTCGTTAGCTCACTCGAGTCGGGATTGAAATGAGCACCGCAGGCGAGTATTGTATCTACACATTGTACTGAGATTGGGAAACCAACGGTGAATGCCAAGCCACTATCATGAATCATTTGTGCCATAGGAGAGGGTTTGAGTCTGTCATCCTAGTCCAGAAATCTCTGAAGTCCAGGTGATGAACTTCACTGTCCCCGATATCGGGAACGGCAGACTCGAGCGGTGAAATTTTCTCCTGACCTTGAAATTTGATCTTCATGTTGATAGCAACTCGAGAAACAAGGTCACAGTTTGGACTCTCGATGAAATTACAGGGGGAATGGGTGCGTGCGCAGAAATTTTGATCGCGAGGGTATGAGCAATAGATAGCAAGAAAGCAGTGTGTAAAAATGCGTAAGGGGGAAGCTTATTAAATAGCCATTTAGGAGAGAGAAAGGTAATAAATGCACATTAAATACACATCTACCAACTTGAAAAGCAAGATATTTGGGAAGAGTGGGAAAAATTAGCCGGATGGCCTTTGGTTCATTTGGGACACGCGGGACGCGAAAGCGCGATTCGGCCGATGCGGGCGAAAAAAAGATGCACAAATGCTTTCGGGACATGAGGGATGAAAGTACGTGAAGTCGCGATTCGGCCAACGCGGGTGAAAGGTGAACATTGAGCCTAGGTGAACTTGTGTTATTTGGGACAAAAAGTTCTGACGGGCCCAAAGAAATGGACTTCGGGTAAAGCGGCGATCGGCGAATAGAGAGCCCGAATGAACTTGGGACATCTGGGACAAAAATGTCTGAGAGACCCGCAAATCACACAAAATGACCCAAAAACGTAGATTCTTTCCAACTTTTTGACTTTTCTTTTCTACTTAAAACAAAAAAAAAGTGATAAACTCAAAATTTCAATTTTGAACTTCAATACAAAACAAATAGTACCACTTTTAGTGAAATTAAATAAATAATTTAATTTTCTTTGGTACAACTATAGTGAAATTAAATTAATAATTTAATTTCCTTGATCTTTTCTATGAAGTCTATTTCCTGACATAAACTTCCACTTTCTCGGAAATGATTATTCCTTGCACACACCACTTTTGAAACATAATTAAATAAAATTTTCAAAAGAAATATCCTTTCAAAGAATTTACATTAAATTTTCAAAGGTTAGAACAAAGGAAATATTCCATATAATTTCCAAATGTAAATGAAAGTAAGAATCATATCATATTACATCTCCCCTCAAAAAAATTAGGGATTTAAAATTGAAAAACCCTAAAAATTTTACCAAGAGTTTTGAAGAGGGGGTCCACCACAATCTCTTCTTTTCCTACAAATTACACTTCTTCACAAAGCACACAAAAAATTAGATTGCACAAATGTAGTGGCAAAATAAATTGGGGGAGAAAAAGAAGGGGACCCAATACTTTTAAATACCCTTCCGGGTTGGTTGAAAAACCCGTTACAAATTAAATACAAAAATATTTGATCTAATTTATTTAATTATCCCAAGCTCTGTTACCATGTTGGAATTCGAGGATTCAAATGACAATGAGTTTAATCAACTTAAATATTAAACATTAATATATTATGCAACATTAAAATGAATAAATAAATAAACATCACATTAATAAACTATATTACATAATAATTAAATAAATACTTACATAATGTAAATAACACAGAACACTTGGTTTATAGTGGAAAACCCGAAGGTAAAAACCACTGTGAAAAGTAACCTTTATTATAGAGAACCCAATTACATCCAGTAGAAACCTCCTCCTTACTAACCCTAATCACAAGGGTAAAAACCAAATCAATTAATATTGATTTGCACACCTTTGATATATTCCTTCAATATATCAAATGAGGACCAAGTCCTTTTTTATATGAGGTGATCGGGTATGTCTCCTGACTCACTTTTCAACCAAGTTGGTTGACACATATTCCAAGGTTTGAATATTTAATAATAGAAATATAAATATAAATATTATTAAATATTTAACCTATAGTATAATGTTCGACCCATATTAATTAAGGGGTGGCCAGCCCACTTAACCATTATGTTCCAACATACCTCACGATCACTCAGAGGAGGTTTTTTTAGCATTTCCGCAAACATAGGTGCCTGAAACAAGCCTATGGAACCCACATGTGCACATGTCCGTCTCCGTGCACCCTGGTCCTAGGCAAATCGTTAGCTCACACACTTTTATGAGGCTCAGGCAATGCTTCTCCCTCTCTGTTCATTTGGTTAGTACTTCCACACATTCCAGACCCGGACATATAAATTCAATAAAATCTACACATGGTCATAAACATACAAAATTTCGGTCAACACCATATGGACGGTTCGGACCCTTGTTGGAATAATAATATTAAGTGGGTTTTATCCACTTAATATGTTCCTATTGTATTATATTTAATAATAAATTAAATATAACTATAAACTTTAGTTTATAGTTAATAAAAAATAAAAATATTTTTATTTATTAAATATAAACTAACATTTATATTAATTGATTTAAAATCAATTAAAGATGAAAGGGTGTATTTTGGGAAGTCATACCCGATCACCCTAATTTAAATAGGGCACATGGGACTCGGGAAAAAAATGGAAAAAGGAGATGAAGTGATGTGAAGAAGAATAAAAAGTTACTGGACTTGTAATTTTGGTGGTTTCTCACATAAATGGAAATTTATATTGTTTCGGGGATTTTTACCTCATAAAATGGTCTTCCCACATTAACCTTGTGTGGATTATTTTGTATAGTATATATAATTTATTATGTTATATTTATTTGTTTAATTTAACTTTATTATTTCTATCGGATCCTCTCACATGGTACCAAAGTGAGTTAGTAAAGTTAGATTAATTTTATTAAAATAATTTGGAATAAAGTTAAATTTAATAATTTAATTTATTACACTTTAAAACACACTGTTATTATTTTTTTGTATTGGTTATAACCTACCACGGGTTATATGAGTGGGCCCATCTCATTCCTTTTGTATCCATCTCTCTCACTCTCGAGGAAACATAATTTCAAAAGGGTTTCAATTGTGTTTGAAGGTGGCCCACCGGATGTCTGTATTTACTTGAAACAAGTATTTTTTTAACTAATGATAAGCACAATTACTGTGTCTTAATTCAAGGTATTCCAAATTTTATAAATCAAAATGTATATCTTCTAGTAAGGAAAAATTTATCCTCATTCACATAGATCAAACACACCATAATCTACCAAATTTGTTCCAGAGTTCATAAATTTTACATACTCTAAATTCTATCCAATTTTAAAGTTTGGCAAATAATATTTCCACTTGTTTAGCAAAATTAGTAAATAGATTTAAGGATGTACATGAATTTTAAGTGATCTCAATCGGGATGATTTTTTTGAATCGTTGATTATCCTTAAAATTAAACCTAAAAGCAAGCTTATAGACCAAGCCAATATCAAAGTAACGCTTATTTCACTAAATTTGGATTTATTCGATCGATCACTAAAAATATAACCAATATTAGAATCCAATATTACTAGTTTTAGATTCCAAAATGTTAAGTATTGGAATTATCTACACTCCAAATCGCACATAATGGATTCCATTATCACATATATTGGAATTCAAAATCACATATATTGGATTCCAAAATCACATATATTGGAATTTCTTGTACTCCAAAATCACATAAATTGGAATCACGAAAATAAAAATATTGGAATCCTTCCCAGTCCAACATATCGATCATGAATTAAATTAATAAATATGTGAAAAATCATTTAATGATTTCAAGGAATCCAACATTGATCGAGAAATAATGCCTAAGTGGCGCTAGCCGTATAAAACATAATCATGTTCTTTTTTATACGGTGATAGGATTAATGTTTGCTTTAGAATAAGGATTTTATCAGTTTTAAAATTTCTTTAAGATTAAACTATGTAGATTTGAATATTTAAAATGACATTGGCCTAGCGGCCGCTAGGCTAATGAAATTCATGAGAAGTGAGACACTTACAGGTTCATTTACTATGGTTTGATTGAACCTCAAGGAAACCAGAGAATTACTGAAGATATTATGAAGCGACTAACGAGGGTAACAATTAAATTTAGGAGAATGTAATTAACTGTAAAACCATTACAAATATATTTTCATATTTAAATTTAGATATCAAATTAACTTCATTTACTATGGTGTGATTGAACCTCAACGCAACTAGAGAATTTCTAAAGATATTATGAAAAAACTAGCAAAGGGCGATGATCCAGTGTAGGAGAATGTAATTAACTGTAAAACCATTCTAGATATATTTTTATATTTAAATTTAGATATAAAATTAATTGTAAAAACATGGCATATATATTTTCATATTCAAATATGGATATGAAATTAATTAAAATTAATTGTAAAACCATCCCAGATATATTTTAGTATTTAAATATAGCTATGAAATAAATTGAAATTCATTTACTAAAGGTACAATTATAGTAAAAATTTTGAAGAATATTGTGAATTTATATTGTAACACTATTCTCAAAGATGGGATTCCAAATCAACAACAGAATTCATAGTCAAGATCCATTAAAAAATCTCCCTATAATTGTGTTTTTGATCTAATAAAATACCAAACATCTTCGACATCCTTGATAATGGTTACAACAAAGGCCACAACACATCTAACAAGTATTTTTCTTCTGACTTAGAATCTATGTTAAATGTTTTAGCAATTATGTAGTTCCCAACATCATTGAACTTGTTTTTCTCTAAAGAGTCATCTACAAGCATTGTATTTTTACAATGGTACGATGCATTAAACCACCACCAAACAAAGTTAATATTCTTGAGATATAATTTGGGATTCCCATAACCTTCATAATTGGTGTGTTTGGTCTCGATGCAATCTTCTTGTGTAAATATGAACTCAAATCTTCCAACCTCTAAGCCAATGTTTTGAAGGAATGAAGGCATCATGTCATCAACATTTAACTTTCTCATCGATGTCCATAGTGTTATTTTGAAATTTTTTTGCATCGTTGCAAGAACTCTTTCACATTTGGTCTAAGAAAAAAACTATCTCGATGCCTCTAAATTTTTTTAACTATTTTTATGTTAAATCATCCTTGTGGAGGGTGTGTGCCAAAACACCATTTATATCAAATATGATCAGTTTCATGTTGCATGTGTTCTTATCTGCAAATGAAAAAAAAAAATCAAATGGTTGAAGGTGGTGAATCAATCGAAAAATAAAAAATAGGTCCCTCTCGATATTGTTACATAAAAAATCAAATGGTTGTACGTGGTGAAAAAGGAAAAAAATCTAAGGGCGTTCCTCATTTATTATTGTAATAGGAATATTTTTACAGAATTTGTTTGAATCGAATGTAATGTTTTAGTGCGACGAGTCTTTACATATAGTATTGTAGTTATTTCATTGCATTTAAAAGTGGTATACATTTTCTATTATCGAAGCAAAAATAGTATTTAAGCATGCTCAAAATTAATTTAGGAATACATATTTGATTAATAAAAATTGCTCAAAGATTTGTTACAATAAATTTTCTCTCTTAATTCACATTCGCAACTTAGACACTTGTATTCTCAACTTATAATCAGGGAAAATATAAATATTCCTAACTTATATTTGTACAATCTCAAAATACAAAATAGTTAAGAAGAACCATCATAAAAACATATGAATGTATTTTATTTACAATGTTAAGCAGATATCATCATAATAAAATTTTGAAATGATAAGTATTTATTTAGCATTTTCTCGCTCCAAATATTTGATGCCCTCTACCACATTCAATCCCTTAGACACTATTAGTGATAATTCTTTGTAAAAATCAGTCATCAACCACATATCTTTTGAACAATTTTCTCCTTTTCTTTTCATCCCAACCATAAAATTTTCAAGAGGGTTTCCCTTTGCACCTAATGTAATACACAATGTGTCTTTAGAACTATAGGGAACATCATTTCTACTCCAAACCTTTTCTATATATTTAATTGTAATTCCATCAACTATATTGCAATGTTCTTTTCCCAGGTGATTCCACGATTCAATTCACCAATATTTTTTTAGTGAAGGCCTTTGTCAAATTTTCAACATCAGCAGAAGTGATTTTGTCGAACTAGAATCCCATTTCAAATTTTGTTGATAATGACTTTATAAACTCTTTTAGGCCACCTCGCACGTTGATGTTCTCTTTGTTGAACTTGAACGATATCTCCTTATATGATGATTGGTTTTCTCATACAAAGCCCTCCAAATATAAAATAAGTAATTCTTGTGGCTAACTACAGGGAAGTAAATAATTTTCTTTAATCGGCCTCATATCAATTCTAACAAATGGAAATAATAAACATTTAACTTTTGGCTATCACTTACCGACGGAGCTTGTGTTCAGGATTGCATCTTGTTTACCCGTAGTTGGATCCTTTGATGCAAGAACTATTTCAAATAAACATTAATCTATTCTAAATTTAACTATGGTTGTGGCAAATGAAAGCATATTTGAAAAAACATAGTGATCTACGTGTAAAATGGTAAATTCAATATCAGCATTTTAAGAGGCTACCACTTAATAAGCGGATGAGCTTACGGATTGGCTTGCATTAACCTTACCTGTTGCTAATGTTTTTGATACAAAATGTATCACAAAAAACATTAATCAATTCATAATCGATTTCATGATATGACAAATGAAAGCATAATTGAAAAATCATATTTATCTCTGTGGTAATATGGTAAGTATAAAATAAATTATTCTATCTTATGAATGAAGTTTAGCAGTTGCTAGGGTTTGTTTATATTCGTTTAATCGGCCATTTGTGGACAATAGTTTTGAGATAGTGATGTGGATTAGCGATCTGTTAGGTTATCTCATCATTGGTTAGACTAAACATTGATACTAATTTTTGTTAGTTATGAAACGGTAACTACAAACTATGGAGCATTGGATGCCACCATGAACTTTTGAAATATGTTATTTGGTTATTCTTTCTTTGAAAATGGTTCATATTCTAGAGTTAGTTGATATCATTTTATATGACTTTATGAGCCTTATAAAAGGATTTGTTTAATAATACACATGGCTAACATACCAGGTTGTGATTTCATGTTCATGTTGGTTACCACCGCGCACTCCACAGTTACATTCTCTGGTTTTTGGTTGTCTGCATAAACCATTAATTGTCTCATAAATTTGTGGGGCTTAGTAGCAGTTTTTATTTATAAATGTACACAATTAATATACCAGGATTTCATTGCATATTCATGCCAAATGTGCCCGAGCTCTCCTAATATGTCATCAAATTTGGTGAACATAGATTATTGTCAAAAAAAAGCGTAATTGAAAATAGAGCTCATTAAACATATTTATAAAATGAATGAAGGTCAATCACCATGTTGAATTGGTTGTGTAATGTCAAGTTGAGAGAGTTGTACATAAAATCATATTGTTTTTGGTTGTCTGCAGTAAATAATAAATGTGTAAGTATATTTTTTTGGTTAAAATCCATTAATCAAAATCACTTTTTCAAGTTGTATTCTAGGACGAACCTTTCTTCATATGAGAATAGTAATGTTTCAAAAACATTTCATGATTATGTGTCTCAACAATTAAAATAACGAGATAGATTAGATTTAACTAATGCACACAATGTGACATTTCCACCGTAAAGAACTAATACTAAAGAATTTTGGGAACAAAGACATCACATGAACATCTCAACCCATAACTCATATGATCATTCGTAAGGAAAATGAAAAAATCAAAAACTAGCTTAAAAAAACAAAAACAACAAAGTAAAGAACCTATCTCTACCGAGTGGGCATCCTCTACTGTTGGATTATCCTACCACTAACATTTCTCCAAAATCACTCTTTTATCACTCAATTTCACTCTCCCAAATCGCAATTGCAAAAATGAACTATTCTAAAGCAATGGGCTATTTATAGCCAAAATAAATTCACGTAGGAATCTCTGAAAATTCCTTTAATCATTAGTGATTCACCTTAATGACTATAAATTAGCCTAAATCGCTAGTGATCCCATCCTTTCTATCCTAAACCATCCTTTTTCAAAATGGGCAATTATTTTCATCAACATTATCACTTTTTTCAAACAAAATGGCTCATTTTGAGGACCGCAAATCCTTACAAACTAGCAATCCCTCACGGATTCAATCTACAAACTTAGCACATGAAATTCATATGTCCATAATACAGAATCCTTTGGCTCCCCTATCACTTAACTTCTTGATCCTTCTGACCTACCCCCACAAATCATATGTACATAAGTAATGAACCCTTTGGTTTCCTATCACTTGATTCTCATGCAGGTAACTCCTATTGTTTTGATACCTCGGTTTGGGGAAACTTCAAATGAAGCATACATGTCAAACCTATCCAAAACAACATGTCAAGTTGGTGATCCTTGCATTGTGTCATAAATCACCCTCGGTTTGAGGAAGGATGACCCATACAAATAAAATCAACCTATAGCAGATCACTTTTTTCTAGCACTTTTCCTACACCAAACTACTCGACAAAAGGGGAAAATGTAGACACCTAAAATTAGCACCGTTAGTTTCCCTATCCTCATGCGCTAACCCCTCAACGATATCAAATTAAAATAAGTCACCTAACTCCATACCACACACATTATTTAATCTATTAAACCATTATCCTAATTTATATTCTTCCCCATTACATTTACTTCATGTAAATATTATCCTACACCCGTAAAAACCATTATACAACCGTGCTGTAAAATCTTATTCTACCCATCCTAAACGACCTAATTATTTTAAATATATCCCAACCATCTTAAAACCATCTAAACCTATTTTATTAACACATCTCAACCTCCACACCTCATCCATAACCTCCCCTTAACCATTTATCCTCATCAATTACCTGGAAAACCTGTTTGGAAGTGGTTTCAACCACTTTCCAAATGTTTTCCTAAAAAGCAGATCGTCGGTGATCCTAACCGATCACCAGCAATTATAAATAGGATTTTTCCTCTTCTCTCGAGATATCTTCATAAATATTTTTCTCATGCCTATACTTCATTTTTACTTCTCAGTGAATTTAGGTCATTCCAGATATCATCAAGAGCTTATACCAACCTCCAAGAACTATAAACACATCATTTTGAAAGTATTTTTCATCAATCAACTCTCGTAAAGCTCAACAAAGAAGACAACAACTTTAATCAATTCCATCTAATGATTTGAGGAATATTTTTTCTCATTTTCACATCTAAAGGTATTCTTCTATTTTGTTACATCATTTACGGTTTGTACGAGCATCAAAAATAATCAAAATTATCATTTTAGATATTTGTTTATCATTTTTAGCGAAGTTTTCTTTTAGCGATAATTGCCAAGAATTATCTAAATCACCATTGATCTATCCTAAAAACATCGGCAATCCTTGTTAAGTTAAATATTTGCATCAATTTATCACTTTACCATCATTTTTTCAATATCTTTGCATTTAACTTGTTCTTCACAAGTATGGCTTCATTTTAGATGACAGACATGTCCGGTCCCATCCCTTTACAATCATTTATGACCTTCCTATAGTCCAACACCCCTTCTTTTGGGAACAATACAACATCCTTCATGAGTTGAAATTGTGTACAATATAATTTTCTATTGACAAATAAGACATCCAAGAGCAGTTTGAATTTCTCATGAGATGGGATAAGAGACCAAAGACTTTTAGCATGATTACTTTGAGTCTAGTCAGATTGCATCCACCCTTTCCTGGGCCACCTTTGAATTTTCACAGGACTTACCCTTCAACCTTGCATTCTGGATCTTCTCATCCATTATCTATCTATCATTGTTTTCCTTTCATCATTATCTTTATCGATCTACTTAATTATATCAAGACGAGATGAAATCCTCCAATGAAGTCCCTTTGGATTCCTGGAATCGGCCTTTACCGAGCATCTTGTTTATCCATTTATCTAATTCTATCTTGTTTAGTTTTCTTTTATTTACGAGCTTCTTTTCAAAGTGTGAGAAGAAGCATATTTATCCAACATAAATTGGCATCCATCATTGCGTGTATTGGTAGACCCCATCGTATTTTGAGGTCAATTTTGTTTTGTTATTTCATTTTATTAAGTTAAAGCTTTGGAAGGCAAAAAATCTCTGTACATTTTGACACACCTAATGGGACTCTCAGGTCCCTTTTCTTTCATTTAAATTATTTTTTCATTCATTTTAGGTCCTCTACTCTATAATGTCCAATGATCCAATTAAATCATCAATAATTGGGGTGAATCGCTAGTGATTCCTATCAATCATCGATAATATCTATGAATAATTTTGATTGCGTAGTTAGTCACCTCTGACATCAATTTCTCTTTTTGTTTCTATTTTTGCTAACTCTCACATATTTCTACTCTGGGGGATTTTTCTTCTTCTGTCTATTGTTGTGCTAAAAAAAGATAAAAATTAAAAAAGGAATCGTTTTACATTTGTGTCTCTTTCCTTTCTTTTTATTTTGAAGTGTTGCATTTTTATCTCCTACTCTCATCAAAATCAATATTTCTTTAGGGCTTAAAATGAACCTTTCATACTTCTTGATTGCATAGTTTAATTAGGAGGTCAAGATATTGCATTCACTTAATCTTCCCCACACACAATCAAATCACTTTAAATGCAACTTGCATCAAACCATTCCTACCCATGTGGACCTACTTATATTTCATCACCAAGAGGAAAAGCTAACTTGGTGTTCTAACTGAGTATAAATAACTAGTTTTCGGTATATAAGCTAAGCACCCAACTCCATTATCATTATAGGACCATGAAGTGAAGGGATAGGGCCCAATACCAGTGTGTACCAGGCACAAAGACAAATTTGAGCCTCATGTACCTTTATGTATATCAAGGACTTCAGCCTTAAACATTGTTGAAACCATCCATAGATTGTTATTTCCTATGACCCTATCAACCATTTTACAAATTTCACTTTTCTTCTAAAATAATCAAGATAATAAAAAAGATCTTGTGTGATTTTTACCGTTGCCTTTAATCAACTATCTATTTTCATTTTTCATTTTGGTTGATTGTTTTCTTTCATGGTTACTACAAGACAACAATCATGTATCCAAATCTCTAAAAATATGACTAAAAACTTCCAACGATCCATTAAAAATATTCAAACCTACA
This sequence comes from Taxus wallichiana var. yunnanensis, assembly GCA_018340775.1. NCBI lineage: Eukaryota > Viridiplantae > Streptophyta > Pinopsida > Cupressales > Taxaceae > Taxus > Taxus wallichiana. The sequence continues at coordinate 293,914,440 of CM031234.1, read as the reverse complement.
TCAAGGATGCCTTGCATCTACTTCAACAATGAAGATTTATTATATCACCTTGACATGAAGATCAATAACAACCCCATTCTCCTTGTATCCAATCTGAACCATTTGAAATACCTAATCCACCTATTCCTTATTTCTTTGATGGTTGATATCTAGTATTTTCTGATATTTTAGATTCAAACCTTGTCACCCTTAATGCATATCTTGCTTCCCATGATGCTCATCTCCAACCCTTCACACATAAACCATGACCTTATGTACCTGACCCCTTATGTGCTTATTCACATCTTATTGACCCTAACCACGAGTTAGTCATCCAACATGTGCATCCTTATCTTACTAGCATCCAATCAGAAGTATCCATTGTCGTGTCTTCATATCTTATCATCGTTGTTGACCATAATTTCATCTCCTCACAAGACATGACCAAAAAATAGCCTACATCTTCACCAGACCTTTCAAATGACTCTACATCTTCTCACAATAATACCAATACTTCTTCATCCACAATAACTCCTATAGTTATCTCTACTATCTAGAAACCTCCTATTTTTGTTGCTATTCCTACCAAAGGTGTCTCAACCATTACCCTCACAACAAAATACACCACCCATCCAAAACATTACCATATTTATCCCTACATCCATACCCCTTATCAACACTAGTTCTATTACTAGTACCCATATTATTTTACAACAATCATCAATCCCACCTATTTCACAAATTCCCTCATGACACATACCTCAGAAATCACAACCACTTATTTCCTCTCAATACATGTTTCAACAATCATAGCCTCTTATCCACACTTTCATGCCCTTTCAACAGTCATATCAATACTCTCAACCCCTCTTTCACACATCCAAACCTCTTCACTACACACCTCAAAAATCACAACCTCTTTTAAACATATTCATGCTCATCCAGTATTAATATATTCAACCTTCACACCACTTATAATATACCTAAAAAATTCCTCAACAAAACATTCCCTTTCAAAAAATATCCCTCAACCATATCAGCCATACCGAAAACGTAACCCATTCTAGTATAATAAACTTGGCTTGCAAAGATCCAATATGCAACAACAACCACAAATTGTCCCTCTCCGTGCCCCGATGAATAGAATATCCAATCTCAAATCCACCTCCATGGGTCCCAAAATTTTATCATCATATGAACAAACATGCAATGAACCTATCCACCCATCAATACCTTACAAATATTACCCTCCACACTAGGAACTTCCTAAGTTCCTCAAGTTCTATAGTAAAGAAGACCCTCAACAATATGTATGGGCCTTATGACATGCTTGTTACCTTATATCCCACAATCAGGACTTGATGCTTAGGAAATTTCCCATATCTCTAGTAAGCCCTACCCTAGACTTGTATAACAACATCACTCAATATTCACGTTTCTCCTTCACACAACTCGCTCAGCTCTTCCTCAAACATTTCTTAATCATCATTGCATGAAAAATCCCTATCACCAACCTGTACATGATCAAATAATTTGAATATGAATCTATTGCTGATTTTGTTTCCCGTTGGAGAGGTATTATTAACCAAATATCATTTTCTCTCCCACATATTGAGCTTATAGAATTATTCTCCCATTCATGCATCAAACACATATCATCCACTTTATAAATCCAATGATTCTAGACATTAGATGAAGCCTTTACTATGGCCCGTGAACTCAAGTTGTGTGCTCTTGAAGACAGTGGGGATAAAATTAGAATGAAAAATCAAAACCTTAATTTTAATACAAACCATCCTCTAGCGACAAAAGTGTAAATCATCATCCAATGCAAATGTTGTCAAAACCACTCCCAAAAATGTTCTAGCACCAAAATCTCTCAACCTCAACACAACTAAAAACCCATCAAAGAATCATATAGCTTGGTATTCAAAAAAAATCTCACTATGAACATGATTACTCTTCCCCTATCCATCCCATTAACACGTCTGTATCAAAACCCTCTTAGTATCAAGATAATGATTACTATAAATAGCATAGGGTCAAAGGTCACAACATCAAAATGTGTCATTCATTTAGAAATTTCCTTCAGGATCTCATAGATAAAGGTGAGTTATAATTAGATAACCCAAATGCACCTCCAAATCAAAATCTAGATGTTTTCAAACAACCTTTTCCAAATCATCCACCACCTACTAGTCAAGCACAATCAAATTTCATTCATCATACTATCAATACCATTAAATATCAATCATCCATACCTCTTGTATCTGAGGCTCCCGTAACTGATTTATCATCTAAAACACACATGAATAGCCATGTTACATTCATAATGAACAAACCCTCTACTACCTTTAATGCTTCTACATCAAAACAATTATGAAGCCATGCATATCTATGGGATCCGTCATCAAAAAAGTTACAAAACGATTCGTATTTACCTCATCATCTCCAAAATATCACCAAGCTTCTAAAAATAAATCCTCTACTATATCTTCCACCCCCAAACTAGAAAAATCTATCGAATCATCTAAATCCACCCCATCCTCTTCAATATCTTCCAATAAGAAACCCATTTTACAATACAAGAGCTCTTATGAAGACGCGGTTACTAAACACTACCTTTATAGTCTTGAAAATTCCATTACACAATCATGACTTACTATGTCTAAGAAGGTAACATCATATCACGTAATCATCCAACTCCCCAAATATAAAATTCAAAGATGATGCCCTCTATATTGGGACCACACCCTTCATCAAATTATCATTCAATATCATAGGATCAAAACTATTCCTTGGCAAGTCTAAAAATACATCAAAACTATCCTCTAATGCTTTTGACATCAAAAGAGCCCATACTCCCTCCACATCTGCTTTCAAAGGTTATTACACATTAACCCTTGAGAAGCTTATTCAACAATACATCACCACATTACCCCCTCTCAAGCTATCTAACTCTCATGGATGGAATTATTCTTGGTATAATTTTGAAGCTTTTTGTGATTATCATCGCACACAGGAACACTCTACGTAAGACTGCAAACCCCTTCATGTAGTTATCAAAATAATTACTAACCAAGGCCTTCTTCCCACCAATTTGAAACCATAAAAAATGACCCATCAAATTCTCACTCTCAACCATTATTTACATCCACATTCATCAAAAGTGAGGATTCTTCTAGGAAAACATCCCTTCATCAAATAGATGCGGTATGGGTTACCATTAGAAAAAGTACCCATGAACCAAACACCCCAGAACAAAACAAGTCCAAGATTTATATCACTCTTTCTCCCAAATCCACCAAACCTACTAATAAATCCAAGGTATCCATCTCTCATCACCCTACCTACAAGGACAAGGTCTTCTTTTCATTCCCCTATCTAAAAATACCATTATCAAATAACTCCATCAAATTCTGTAAAGATGTCCCTTTATGAGCTTGTGCAAACTTTTCCTACACGATATAAACCATGATTGAATCTCTCTAATCCATATCAATACCTCTGGATGATCTACATCCTTTCACTAATCTAGTAGGTTCCCTTAAAACATCCAAAACCATTTCTTTTTTATAGTACATAAATCTTCTTATTACAACCGGAAGATCATGACCTCCCTTTATTCATCACCACTCAGATCAATGACAACCTAGTTAAACGAGTTATGATCGATAATGGTGCCAACATTAACATAATATCCTCACACACCTTTGAAAAATTCATCTACCTAGTGTTATAGTCTCTCAATCACTCATGTCACACTATGATATTTTAATGATGTAATTGCTCTCACGTTAGGTATGGTCATTCTCCCAATCAAATTCGACATCAAAAATCTTCACAAACTCTTCTACTTGGTAGAGGGATAATTTCAATATAATATAATATTAGGTTGACCATGGATACGCATTATGCATTTTATCCCATCCATGCTTCATTGTTGTCTTAAATATGAACACAAAGTTAAAACATTCATAGTGCATACAAATCCAAACCTGTTCAAATCATGTCATATGACATATAAACCCAATGACATGCTTGTTCTCAAGACCAACACAACTCCTCTAGTGAACCTTCCTCCATCTCATCATTATCCTCATCCAAGTTACTGGATATAACTCATTTAGCAATGTCATGAAATTCCTTTCGTTGGGGAGTATCGCCTCCTCACACTTAACACACTTCCTACACCAAATACATATGGCAGACATGATAAACAACTAATGTATGAACCTAATGTTAGGGATGTCATCTCCTTTGGTCCACCGCATCTTAAAACCAATCTCATTTATAAAGGGATCGATCATCCCTCTCCACCACCTACATTCCAATGTCAACCCAAACCATTCATATCATATTTCAAGTTCTTATATAACCAATTCTTTGCTCAAATGTACCTTCACCACTGTACTTGGAAAGGCTTTGGATTTAGACATTATGAACAAGTTTTATATAACTTAATAATAGAACACTCCTTAAACCACATGAAATATATGGATTGGGATATAATAAGTCCACTTCCAAATCCTCCACACAACCCCCACCTATAATCATCACAAAACTGGAACCATCTTCTTCATCCACACAAGATGAGCCTATAGACACGAGATGACACCATCTCCATCATACCACCTAATGTTTTTTAGTCAATATTATCACCTTAGGACCATTGACCTATCAAAAATTTGTGGTACAAAAATATTCCTATCATTCTACCGAAAATGATTGAAGAGGACTATCCCATTGTTAACATTCTTCAATTCCAAAGTGACCATTCTATCCTCTCCTATATGGGAGCAGAAGACCACTATCTCCAGAAAACCTCACCTCCAGGACACATCAAAACTTCTTAATTAATCGACTCTCATACATTAACATAGGAACCTTACAATATCCTCACGTTATCAAATCAGTTAGTACTTAGACCTAAAAGAGATGCAAGATTTCACTACCTTTCTCTCTAAACACAGCCAATACCTTTACATGGTCATATAGCGATATGCTAGGTATTGACCCGACATCATCATACACAAGATATCGCACTTATCCTAACATGTGAAACCAATCAAATAAAGTTACATAAAATGTACCTCACATAGATCTTCTCATCAAATAAGATTTACAACTCTTTTTTTCCTTCAATTTCATCATACCCATTAATTATCCATAATGGGTCTCCAATATCGTTCTAATAACTAAAGCCTCTATAAATTTACGCATTTTTATTGACTTCCTAGACCTTAACCTCACATGTCCTAACAATGGTTTTCCCATCCCAAACATTGACAATCATCAATCTAAATTCTAGTCATGAAATTCTCTTCCTCATGGATGGCTTCTTCCAATACAACCAGGTCCTTATCACTACTGAACATCAACACAAGACTACCTTTATCACCCCTTAAAGGAATTTATGTTATCGAGTAATGCCTTTCGGACTCAAGAATTCCAGAGCCACTTACCAACGTGTAATGAATTACATTTTTCACGATCTTATCCATAAAATAGTAGAAGATTATGTTGATGACCTTCTAGGAAAATCCAAACAATGCAAAGATCATCTCACTGTCCTAGACACTATCTTCACCCATCTCATCAAATACCTTCTCCGTCTTAATCACGCTAAGTTTTTTTTAGTGTTCTCACCGGAAAACTCCTTGGGTTCATAGTTTCTATCCAAGGCATTGAAGTGGATCTTGCCAAAATTAAATCTATCATCAAATTCCTCCTCCAAGATAACCTTAAACAACTTCACAGCTTTCAGGGGAAGCCCCTCAATCCATCCGTCACTTTATCTCATAACTTTCGACCATTTTCAGCCCTTCCATCATCTTCTCCAAAAAGATGTCAATTATAAGTGGGATTCTAACTACCAACAAGCCTTTAATGAACTCAAACAATATCTCTTATAGTTTCTTGTGCTCATAACTCCATTCGAGGGGGATCCGTTCTACATTTACATATCCGCTTCTAACCACACTTTGGGTGCATGCTTACTCATCAAGATGAGAAAGGTCTTGAACAAGATATTTACTACATAAGTTGCACTCTCCATGAATATGAGATACATTACACTAAAGTTGAAAATTTGTGTTGCATTATTCTTTACTTCAGTAACATCTAAACTTTGTCATTATCTCCTCAATCACAATAATTTTGTCATAACTAGCTTTAACCCTCTTAAAACCATGCACTCCAAATTGTATCATAGTGAGCGCATTACTCGATGGCTTATGATTATGACTGAGTTTGACCTTGAATTTATCTCACAAAAATCTATCAAAGGATAAGCTATCATCAATTACTGCTCTCGAGGCTCCTCTTCCGAAAAACGCACTCCACATGAAAAGTTTCCATATGAATCAATTAACACTACCAATCCTAATAATTTACCCTTGTTAAGATGACCCTCTTCTTTAATGGATCCAAATGTTAGCAAGGGGGAGGTGCTGGTATTGTTATAATACCTCCCTGGGGACTCTATCCCTCTATCCTTCAAACTTAATTTCAAATGTACTAATAACATGGTGAATATAAAGATTTAATCATGGGTCTTCAAACAACCATTATGTTAGGTGTTCAAATCTTGGACATCTACGGAGACTCACAACTTGTCATCAAAAAATTATAGGAATATATCAGTGTAAAAATGAAATTTTCATAAATATAAAGTCCATTATTAACTTTCTCTTAGAATCCTTTGACCATTATACCATTCAAATTTTTCCACGTTCTTCTAACAAGTTCATAGACTCCATGGCCTCTTTAGCATCCCTCATCCCTTTATCAACTGAATAATCAACTGATAATTCTATATTATTCATTATATTCCACATACTCTACCACCATCACACAAAAACGAACTCCTTCCATCAATACCATTGAAAATAACCCAAAAAAACTTTTATAATCAAACATTTGACTATCTTTCAGAATCCAAAATTCCTCTCGGCCTATCCAAGAATGCTAAGTGATCTTTTCTTCAACATGATACCCATTATGTTGATCATAGGTGGTATCCTTTACAAGCAAATTTTATGGTCTCTTGCTAAGATGGCTAAAATCCCTTGAATTTACTAAATCCATTCAAGAATTCCATGATAGTATATGTGGTGGCCATTTTAACGATACAGTTATCAATAAGCATTTTATATAGATAGGATATTATTTTACTACCATTAACCAAGACTTGTTGTGCATATGTCAAGAAATGTATCAAATTTTAACATAATTCAAACTCACCCACATCCCCAATCAAGCTTTACAACCTTCTCATGACCTATGGCCCTTCTCACAATGGGGGCTAGACCTCATTGGCACTATCAACCCTCACTCATCACAACAACATCATTATATCATCACAATCACTAAATACTTCACTAAATGGGTAGAAGCCATTCCCTTGACTTCATACTAAAGCAAATAAAATCGTTGATTTCATCTATCAACATATCATATGTTACTTTGGTATCCCTCACAAACTTATCACTGATAATGGAAAATATTTCAAAATAAATATGTTAAGAAAATTTATGACACATTTAATATCAAACTAATTTTCTCATCACCATATTATCCACAAGAAAATGGAAAATATAAAGCTTCTAATAAACAATTAACAAAATCTCATGAAAATTGTTGATAAAGCATGTAGGAATTGGCATCTCCAAATCTCGTTTTCTCTATGGGCCTATTTTACTAGCATCCATACTCCTATAAGTGCTTACATCATTCTCACTAGTATATGGATCGAGGTGGTTTTACCCCTTGAAGTTAAAATCCCATCACTTTGTGTATCCCTTAGAGATTTCATCTCTATGAGGATTATTTTCAAGAACACATATCACAATTAGAATTTCTAGATGAAAAACACTTAACAACCCTTGAACATCATCATGTCTATCAATAGCACATCAAAATGCATATAAAAACATGTAAAAGAATGTGACTTTAACATAGGTGACCTGGTCTTAAAATAAAATCAAAATGTCACTACTCTAGAAAGGATTAAAAGTGAAAATTTTCCCCTAATTGGATCGGTCCATATATCATAACTCATAAATATGGGTCGGGAGCTTATCATTTAGCTTCCCTTGATGGTAAATCTAAAAGGAATCCTTGAACACCTTGCACTTACGGACTTTCTTATTAGCATTTTTTACTATCATGATAGTATTTTTATCAAAATTTTAATTCATCCATTATCCCACCATCTAATCATCATTGTAATGATTTTAAAGTATGTGGTTTTCTATCATTATCCTTAAAAATTTAAAGATGAAACACATGGTTCTGTCATTGCATCTTTCTCTTATGGATAAGTTCTTCCTTAGCAAGAACCCCATAATCATTACATCCATCCACCTTATCTACCAACTAAAAACATCTAATAGGGATAACATGTGTGGTTTGTGCACATACCTTTTCCCCTCCTTAGAATGGTCTAGTAAGGCTTGCCCTCAACATAAAAAAGTCAAAATATCCATGGATGCATCATATCAATAGATTGATCCCTCAAAGGACATTATCAAAAATCATATTTTCAAAAATAAGTAGACTAGATCCCTCAAAGGATAACTACCTATCAAAAATCATAGACCGCTCCCTCAAAGGATGGCTATCCAAATCAAAAATGTCAAAAATTGTAGACCACTCCCTCAAAGGATGGCTACCTATATCAAGGCTTCCCGCATCAATCAGCCTTCAAAATTCAAAATATCCAAAAGCATCCTAGAAATATTCCCGCATTGATCATCTTTCCCATTAGAAAAAACATCGAACAATTTGTGTCAAAAAAGATAAAATATATATATATAGTTGGGGCATTGTCCTTATGAAACTATTAAGAAGAGAAACCTTTATTCATGCACACCACATATATTTTCCTTTCTCATGTTCAAATAAGGTATAAATTTCTTTCCATTATCCTAGATTTCACTTGTCACTACCATTGATGCTCATATGTTAACATTTGTAAAGGATAAAAGTGCAAGCCTCCATTTCTACATTTTACAATTGCATATGTATAAAATCCAATACAAAGTAATCTTTCCACATTTACCCCTATCTATGATTAGGGAACATTTTGGAAACATTAAAAATTTCTATCCATAAGTTTTCAAACAAAATTTATCCATCACATCCATAAATGATATAACCATCACAAATCATAAATAATCCATCAAAACCCATCAATCCATCAAATGTAATTGAATCACACCATAATAATCACACGTGATCTAGATTCAAACCCATCATCTAATATATATATATCCAAAGTCTATATACATGTTCGAGAGTCTCATGATATCCCTATATTAAAATCTATACATCAAATGAAGGCTTCATAAAAAGATCACATACATCAAAATACACTACATTATACATCATCCAGTAAAATCAACAATAGAAAATAACTCACTACCACAAATGATGCTCCCCTGAGCACCCTGGTCACCTACACCTTATGCACCATCATCACCACCCTCTCCTCCATCTAGTCCTACTCTATCTAGACCCTGAGGTGGCTAACCCATGCTCATTGCACTAACACTAGGGAACTATTCCTCATTGAGCTCGATATCTTTGCATACCTAAGTGCAAGGGGTAAGTTTTGTTCCACTAAGTCCTCATAATAGGTTAGTTCCTCCTACACTACCTAATCCTAAGCCAAGCTAATTATCTCAGGTGGTCCCATCTAACCACTAGCCTGAGCCCAAGTTGCTAACTTGGCACCTAACACTCATGTCCCTGTGATCCCAAGAGCTCATCTCAAAGACTCTTGATGTTGTCTATATCTATCCTGATCAGTCTTAGCTTGTGATAGTTGCTGCCTCAAACTATCACACTCAACTATAAGACCATCCCTCTCCCTAATCAGTCTATCCCTTTCTCTAACCAAACCATAATGCTCTACCCTAAAACCATATCTATCTGCCTCCACTATGGCCTTTTTGGTAAACTATGTGATAGTGGCCTCCAAGGATACCTTATCTCCATCCTCCTCATCATCACTAACATCAACCACCTCATGTCTCCTTTTACTTAGTCTCACACCCTCCTACCTCTTTGAACTAGATGGGTTGTCTCCCTCGGCATATGCCCATCTTCCATGTCATATAACCTGCAATCACACCAACATAATTTATCATAACCATGTCCCCATGCTCATCCATACCCATGGCTCTCTCCTCATCATTTATAGGAAGAAGTGGTCCCACAACCACCTTTGGAGTATCCTAATCCCCATCATCATGTTTGTATGGTAGTGGATCATCAGGAACATCCTGTATCAAACCAAAATTATGTCTAACATGGAGAATCAAATAAGATCCCACTCTCCCACCTCGTCACCCTACACCCATAACTCTTGCTAAGTGGCATTCAGCTCCCTCTCATGTCCGTCCCATAGTGTAAATCCAATATAAGGTTTCCTTATTACATCCCTAACCTATAAACTTGTGAGGAGCACTCTAGAGTGAGCCTCCCTCTTAACTCCTCTAGATCGTCCTACATCAGATCACCATTTCATAAAGCCATCTCATCTCTCAATCATATTCACACCTTCCCATGGTAAACCATGAGGACGAGTCACAACAATATGCTCAAAATCCCAACACTGTAGTAAAAATGTGATATTAATGCCAAATTTCTTATGGACCCTCTAGCCCATATCTCCCCATGTACGTATGCGCTAGTAATGCATGGGCCCATGTAAAAATGTATGATGATAAATCATCATCTACAAAAACCCCATCATCATCCAGGAAACACACCACACCATATTCGGAGAAAGAAAAACATGATATCCCCATGATCATCATCATCATCCGAATACATGACCCTCCTCTCTCTATAGAATAGAGAGCCTAATAATAAAACCCACCCATAGTGTATCTCACATCCTGGTATATCTCCCATCCTCATCATGACCTCCTCCCTCTCGATATCATCAATGAAATAAATACCCCCCCTAGATATGGGAAAGATGGTGATCATATGGAATCTTCCAGGGTTATGGTGATCTCACACGTCATTAATGAAAAATTACAAGCAGTATGATCCCACCTCTCCATCAACACCAATAACAATCCTCGATACCTATGGATGTATCTATAATCATGCATCCCCAAAATCCACCGCATCCACATGTGCCCAATCCTCCCCTCCTCACCTTAGCTAGAATCACTGAGAATCTTATCTCTAATGGTCAACTTGGCCTTCACCTGTATTCACAAAACAAAAAACATGGATTAGAATCAATTTTCATCAAATTTTTATGAGGAATATCAATGGATAACAAATTACCTTAGATCACAAAAATACAACTCTATTTCTAGTGATTCCTATGAATTGCTAATGATCCACTCAATCATCTAGTGATTTTGGTGATTTTCAAAAAAAAACCCCTCCATATGGGTGTGAAAAATCAAAAAATCAAAAACTAGCTAAATATAAACAAAAACAACAAAATAAAGGACCTACCTCTACTCCGAGTGGGCCTCCTCTACCTATTGGATGATCTTACCACTATCATTACTCCAAAATCACTCTTTTATCACTCAATTTCACTCTCCTATATCACAATCACAAAAATTAACTATTCTTAAAGTGGTCGGCTATTTATAGCCCACAAAAATTTTATACATGAATCACCATAATCACCATTCAATTAGCCTAAATCACTAGAGATCCCATCCTTTCTATCCTAAACCATCTATTTTCAAAACCAGAAATTATTTTCAACAACATTATCACATTTTTCAAATAAAAGCCTCATTTTGAGGACCCCAAATCCTTACAAACTAGCAATCCCTCATGGATTCAATCTACAAAATTAGCACAAGAAATTCATATATGTCCATAAGACATGAACCCTTTGGCTCCCCTATCACTTGACTTCTTTATCCTTGCAGCCTACCCCCGTGAATCATATGTCCATAGAAAACAAACCCTTTGTTTCCCCTATCACTTGATTCCATAGTAGCACCTATTTTTTTGATACTTCATCTTGGGAAACCTCAAATGAAACATACATGTCAAACCTATCCAAAACAACAAGTCAAATTGGTGATCCTTGCACTATGTCACAATCACCCCTAATTTGAGGGGGAATCACCCATATAAAACAAATCGACCTATCACAAGATTGTTTTTGTCTAGCACTTTTCCTACACCAAACTACTTGACAAAAGGGGAAAATGTAGACACCTAAAATTAGCACCACTAATTTCCCTATCCACGTGCACTAACCCCTCAATAATATCAAATTAAAATAATTCACCTAACTCATACCACACACACATTATTTAATCTATTAAACCCTTATCCTAAGTTATATTCTTCCCATGATATTTACTCCATGTAAATATTATCCTACACCCATAAATACCATTCTACAGCTATAAAATCCTATTTTACCCATCTTAAACCACCTAACCACTTTAAATCTACCCTAACCATCTTAAAACCACCTAAACCTATTTTATTAACACATCTCAACCTCCACACCTCATCCATAACCTCCCCTTAACCATTTACCCTCATCAATTACCCGAAAACCCTATTTGGAAGTGGTTTCAACCACTTCCCAAATGTTTTCCCCAAAAAAGTGGATCATCGGCGATCCTAACCAATCGCCAACAATTATAAATAGGATTTTTCCTCCTCTCTCAGGGATCTTCATAAATATTTTTCTCATTCCCACACTTTGTTTTTGAATTCTCAATGAATTTAGGTCATTCCATATATCATCAAGATCTTATATCAACCTCCAGCCTACTATCAACACATCATTTTGATAGTATTTTTCATCAATCAACTCTCGGAAGCTCAATAGCAGGACATCAACTTCAATCAATTCCATTTGATGATTTGAGGCATCTTTTAGCTCATTTTCACATCCAAAGGTATTCCTTTGTTTTTTTATCATTTATAGTTCATACAAGCATCAAAAATAATCAAAATTATCATTTTAGAGCTTTGTTTATCATTTTAGCAAAGTTGTCTTTTAGTAGTTATCGCCAACGATTATCTAAATCACCGCTGATCGACCAAATCACCAAAGTGATCGAAAATCACCGAGATCCCTTTCAAGTTAAATATTTTCATCAATCATCAATTTACCATCATTTTTATCATTATATTTACATTTAAATTATTCTACTCAAGCATGGATTCACTTTAGATGGAAGCACCTGGCTAGTCTCATCCCATTACAAGTATTTACAACCTTCCTATAGTCCAACAACCCTTCTTCGATAACAATACAACATCCTTCACGAGATGAAATTATGCAATACAATTTTTCGTTGATGAATAAGACATCGAAAAATAGTTTTAATTACTCCACGAGATCAAGAAAGAGACTAAAGACTTTTGGTATGATTATTTTGAGTTTATCCAACTTGCATCTACCCTTGCTTGGGCCACCTTTGAAGTTACACAAGACTTACCCTTCAACCTTAAGTTCTAGATATTCTCATCCATTATCTATCAATCAAAGGTTTACCTTTCATCATTATCTTTATCAATTTACTTAATTATATCAAGACAAGTTAACATCCTCTAAGGAAGTCCCTTTGGATTCCTAGAATTGGCCTTTTCAAGCAGCTCGTTTATCCATTTATCTAATTCTATCTTGTTTAGTTGTCTTTGATTTTTAGGTTTCTTCATTGGCGTAAGAAGAAGGAGCTTTATCCAACATCAATTGACATCCATCATTGTGGGTATCGGTAAACCCCATCATCTTCTCGAGGTCAGTTTGTTTTTGTTATTTCATTTTATTAAGTTAAAGTTGGAAAGAAAAAAATCTCTAGCACAACATCCTTATTCAAAGATTCGAGATATGGAGTTAGAATTGGCATGGAATTGATTAACTAATTATATGGTAATCCCTTTATTACCAAGATTGATGTATCTTGGATTCCCTTGATTGCCATGATTATTGATGAGAACAAAATTCCTTCTCTAAGGAAAGTAAGAACTTCTAATTTAGTCACTCAAAGGGTGTCTTTTGTTGATCACAAGAAACCATTCTTCATGGCCTATTACTTACTTTGGATGTAGTATGTGGAGTACTCAAATGTCTTGAATTCTATGACCTTTGGCTCCCCACATTCCCTTTAGAAGTAAATGAAGTATATTCGGATCTATATTCCTATAGCTATATGTCCCATATTGAATAAATTCACACTTGCTTCTACCCTCCATTTTACTAAGAAATGTAAAAAGCACTAATTTGTAGAATATCTGAAAATGTTCTCAAATCAATTAGAAAAATTAGATTTGTCATCTTTTACCCTAGATACACAAAGAATAATAATGATTAAGGGACTACTCACACCAACCCTCCAATTTCCTTACTATGTTCTTGATAAGGTAGCTAAACAAGAAGTTGTTTATCAAGCCCGCAATGATATAGTTAGAATTTGTAAGGAGAATAAGCTCGGGACTCACCCTCCTTTATCATTAATAGTGGATGTAGGCAATTCAATAGGTGGCCAAACCTTAAAGGTGTATCTTCCCACTGTAACTCTTTTAACATGCCCATGAATTCAATGTTAATGAATGAGTTTGGATCACCTAAACATATGACAACCTCATTCAAAAAGATATGAAGACTATAGGGGAAATTACTCCCCCAAGAGGAATAATTAGAAAGTAATTTACAAGAAGAGGTGAACCTGATTATTTGGAACCACCAAGGCAATCCTAATGTACCACTTCTCCTACTCCTTCTCCATGATGAGTTGAAATAGGAAATATCCCAAAGGTCTAAGAAGCCATTCCTAAGCCAACTGAAGGGCCCTCTTTGGTAGCATAAGAATTATCCTCCTTGGATGATGAAGCCATCGAGGAAGTGGCTAGAGAATATGTTATAGCACAAGAAGGATCAACCCAAGAGAATCAAGTCTATTTCCCTTTAAAATATTCATATAATAGAGCCTCAATAAGACTAGGTTGATCAGGCCATGATCACCCACATGGAACAACTAAATTGGGTAGAGAAAGAGGATCCCTTGATTAACATAGAGTTTAATCCAAAAATAGAGATTATAAGAAGGGTGACAAGGAAGAGAATGTCCACACAACATGCCATTATTTTGAAAAACATATAAAGACCTATTCTCCTCACTAAGAAAATAAATCCAAGGGATCCTAAGTGGCACAATATCGGGGAGGACATAGTGTCATACATCAAGTCCTTATTAAAACTAGCAGGTAGAAATAGTGAGAGGCATGAAAGCTAGAAATAAAGGGTTAGAAACCAAAGCCAAGGCCATAGTCCATAAAAATATTGCCTCATATGTGAAAAATATTTACAAATATTGTATTAGGTAATTAATGAGAGCACTAAAGCTAAGAAAAAGGAGGAGGATTTCTCCAAGAAAACCAACACAATCATATATAGAATTGGTGTCATGTAGAAGATGTTAAGATTCATGGCTCGTGTTATTAAAGAAATAATTTCTATAAATCCAGCCATAGTTACAATGGAAGATATTGGCATATGTCAAACATATGCCAATTACACAAAGGATTCCTTGAAAGAGTGGGCAGAGCAAGTGAATATAATTCCCCACAACTTGATGATGTTATTTTAAGGGGAAGCCAACTATTTTTAGAGATCATTCTCACTAGAGTCTTCAAGGAGGACTAGATAGTGCTGCATATGGCAGATTTTCTTGAATTTCTTAACCAATTCATGGCACATTTTCAAATAAATATCACATAATATAATGAAGCATAGGAATCCATGGTCATTGAAATTATTTCCTATACTTGGGAGAAGGTCTAGAAGATAGAGACACTAAAGGAAATCATAGAGAAATTCATGGCTTCACTAAATACCTTGCTATATAAGGATCCTAAGCTCTTGAGGAAGCCCATAATTGACCTCACAAATATCGATGAAGATTAAAAATATATAGAGAGGATTCGATAGAAATGGGAAATAGTCCAACCCCGGTGATCCAACCCAAGGGGGAGCCATGTAGGCTAACCCAATTCAAAAGGGACCCGTAGTAAAGCAAGAATGTAATCCTTAGGAATATTTTGTACTTTTTGTGGTATGTTGGTGCATGTCGACATTAAAATTTTCCTCCGTAATTTCTATTTTATTAATGTATGTATTAGGAATAAGATGTTGTTAAGTATAATTAGTAGTGGCATCTAATAGAAGATAACGGTGCCATCAGTACGGTGCCACCAATAAAGTAGAGTATGGTAACAGTCAAAGTACAATAGGAATGTTGTGGTAAAAAGTAAATATTTGTCGTAAGTGGTCCGGTAATGTTAAAATGTCAAAGTTGGGGTAAGTAGAGAAGTAGGGTCTACATGATTAGGAATTAGAAATATTATATTTGTAATAAGGACAAAGAGTGATGTCATAAATATTTTGTGTATTTTATTTGTAGAAAAGTCTAAAAAGGTGGAACCCATGTGAGATGATAAGGTTTATCTTATCTTAGAAGATAAGCCTACATGTAAAGGCAAGAGTTTAGGCATGGAATATGATTGGTCGGAAGAGATTTCCTATCCTATCTTAGAGATAGGGTGGATAAGCCTGAATTCCTATAAATAAAGAGGCCACCCCCTCATTTAGCATAGAGAGAAGTAGTGAGAAATATTGTATGAGTAAGTGTGTAAAGGAAGCCATCATTTAGAAGGTGTGTTAAAGAATCCATTGTGAAGTTTCTCCCATAGTTATTGTTGGAAGGCAAGTGAATTCAGTAATAGTTAAAGTACCTCATGGGTGAGATTGTAACAATTTCATGTTGATATTATAATTTACACTTATATTTCAGATTTGTCATCATTCCTTCGTATCATAGTCTATGGTATTCTTGTGTTATGTTTGTTGTTGTGTTTCCAGATTACATCCACCAAACTAAAGGTGCATTAGTAAATAATCATAGCACGAGGAGTTCCCGGTGGAGAATTATCATAGTGCCGGATTGGTGATGACAAGTCTTCCTCTTATTGTAGTCAACCTAACAAGAATCAGTTAGGATATTTTTTTATAGCCAATTGTGTCTGTAATATTCCTTGATCCTATGTAATCTTTTTTTATAAATATGTATACTCTCCTGCTCTCAAAAGGGGATGACATTTTGATCAATAGATGTAAGCCAATTTAAACATTAACTCATGCAAGTTGATATTGTCATGATTTCATTTCCCTCTTCTATTGTAAATTAATGTGTTGATTGTTTTTGATGTTTAATGTATCTTTCATTATTTTCCTAGGTAGCCTTTGAATTGTGATGTGTAAATTTGAAGTAAATAACCATGGTAGGCTATAAATCAAATTAATCGGAAAATTTTCAATTTGTAAATTTAATTGGTAAATTTGAATTTTAGTTTAGCTAATTTTTAAATCCCCTTTAAATATTTACACCATGTGCATTTATATTTGAGTCTAAGCTACATTTGATGCTTCTAGTTAATAAGGAAGCACATTATTTCGACAATTAGGCCTTAAGTACTTAAAATACATCTCTTTCAAGATTTTTCTCTTTTCTCTTTTCTCTACCTTTATGTGTTTGTGTCTTTGCATAATACTCTTAGACTAGATTAGTTTGATAGGTCTTCAAATCTAAATTAGGTGAAGAAATTACAGGAGTGGTGCTAGAAGGACTAATAATATGGAAAAATACCTTTATTATTGGTTTAAATAACTAATACCATGTAACTCATCCACTAAATCACACTTATTGTGGTCTTAAAATGAGTAGGATGTATGAGCCTGTCATTATCTTCCTTGATGTGTAGTCTATATACATCAACAGGGAAAATGGAAAAATATGGTGCTATAAGGATAGTAAGGACAAGTAAATTTGTTGAGTGATTTTTGCACTAACACTTTTTCATTTCTTGAAATTATCCACTTAAGACCTTGAAGCCACACCATAAATATAGTTCAGTTCCCAACAATCACAATTTACATGCTTTTTTATTCAAAATTTCCTTGAATTTATTTGTCTAATTCGAGTATACAAATTGGATTTACACAAAATTATGACCAAATCTGGTTATAATAAATATTTAACTCATTTTTACTTGAGTGTAAGTAGGAAAATGTGATCCGATAAAGGAAAATCCAAGAGTTATAAGTCCTATCTCGAGTGTTACTCATGTTAGTAGGTCACAAATTCCTCCTAAATCAAACAAGCATTGTCCCGATATAATGACCATAATATCCTGGTTAGAAGGATCCCCATTAATATCCCTAGTGTATTCCATGATTTTCCCAGAACCTAGAAAAATTCCTCCTATATTTTACCCATCTAGTAATATCTCTATCGAAGAACATATCAAGACATTCAAGTCATCTCTAAGACTCCTAAATATGACACATGAGGATGTAGCTAGTATGATCTTCCTATTTTCTCTAATAAATGTTGCATGAATTGACCCAAATAACAAAATTATTTAGCTAATAAGACCACTAAAGCCCTCAAAAATCCTCTCATGCCAATTTTTCCTTATACAAAAGAAAAATAGAAGTTCCTCCCTTGTACTAATTGTTATAATGTTTGGAAAAAACCTACACGATTGTCTGGTTGACTCTAGAGCCTTTACCAACATTATGCCTTCAAGCATATGTAATAAACTTAGTTTAACCCTAATTAAATCTGATAGGGTAGTGGTCTAATTAGACAAATATAAGGTATAATTAATAGAGGAACTCAATGTGCACATGCAACTAGCGTTTAAGCCTAGGATCTAGTAATTTATAGATATACAGTTGTAAAAATTGTAAAGGCTTATGACATGTTATTAAGTATGGATTAATCAAAAGTATCAAAATGTTACATGTCCACCGAATTCTCCAATATTTGGTTGTCTTGGGGAGGTATCCCAAATCATATAAGAATAGAAAGAGAACCTAGAATGAAAGACATGATTATTGAGTATAATACCAAAATTGAAGAAATCAAGATTTGTTCGAAAAACATTGTGGTATATGTTAGAAGCACAATGACTAGGGGTGTGAATTGGTCATTTAAAACATTTACTTCAATTGTGTTTAACCATTCAACATTCATTATCCATTATATGAGCAATATCAAGTAACTTAGAAAACCATCAAGCAACATATCAACCATCCACATAAGCATAAAACAAGAGAGAACACATGAACACCATATTTAAGTGGGAAACCCTCAAGGGGAATAAAACCCACTAAAACTCTACATATATTACTCAATACAAAGGAATCTTGTGAATATTACACATCACAAGATATTTCTTTAGTGAGGCACCAACCCCAAAAGGATCACTAACCCATATTTTAGTAGGGAACTAACCCATATTTTAGTAGGGAACCAACCCTACAAGGAGCACCAACCCCTATTTTAGTAGAGCACCAACTCTACAAGGAGGATACAACCCCCTAAGATAACAAAAAACCAACTTATCCACATGATATGAAGATCACTTAATTATCTTGTTGCTCAACTAATTGATTGTGATCCCTTTTTCAACTCTCTCCAATCAAACCCCTCTCAAACAACCTTCTTGGCTTCTTCATTTTACGGCTTCTTCTTCAAGAATGATTAGGTAAAATTACCTATATCTCCAGATGTATAACACACTCATAACAACATCTTTTACCTCTCGTCATGGTCACTAAGACCTGCTACACATCCTCAAAATCCCTTTAACCTACTGATCCTCCTACACACAAATTAGGTATTCTTCTCCAACTAGTTCATGTATGGATAACCTTGAAGCTCACCATTTTCAGATCAAAATCATATAATCATTCTTCATCATTTTAAATTCCTCATACTCTCTATATGTTCCCTCATACCTTCTTCCACAATTCAATACATTTATATCCTTTAATCTTACATAAATGAGCCTTCTCAACTAGCTTATATACATGTCTTATGCACCCACATCATGTAGGTCATAATTCATAGAGAATATATCAACAAAACATAATAAAAACATCATGAGGACATCATACACAAGACCATATAGGTCGTTCATATCACCTTCATACTCAATTTTCTCCATTAGGTCTCCAATAGGCCTAATTGCACCAAAAATCCTTCTTGCCAAAACCAAACCACTTTTTGCCTACAAGACCATAAGTAAATCCTTGATTTACTTCAATAACATATAAAATACCTCATTGTACATCCACCATACCTAAAAAACTCAACATCATCATCTCATGTCATGAAACCATCTCAAGAACATGTTTGATCTTTTGCAACAACCTAGACCTCAAAGATGAGGCTTGATGCCACATCGGATGACCTCTAATATACATGTATTATATATCATTGCAAATATATTGATCTCATATACATCACAAAATGATCATACTACCACATATCAGACATTAGATTCCTTAAAACAAATCTGCAAGTAAACTATATTGAAACTACCATTTCACCTCCAAAGAGTGGTCCTCAAAAACAGGGCACACTTTACATCCTAAAGAATCAGACATGATCTAAAACCATCATGTACATGAATTAAAACTTCTATTATTCCATGAATTATAAATTAGACATTAGGTTCAAGGGATAACTTTTTCACAAATTTAAAATCTCTAGAAACTTACAAATTTGAGTGGGGTCCACTCATAGTCATAACACCAAATCACCACCATCGAAATATGCAAGATTCCTCTACAACCTCAAATCATAAAATTTTATAAAACAATTAATTTTTTGCATGTAAAATCAATTTCTCTCAATTCACTCTACAACTAGGGTTTTAAATTCATAATCAAAGTAGTTTTGTGTTGACAATGGTTCCTAAAACTCGACAATCAAAAGAACTCATTCCACTTGGAAATTATTCTTAAGATACCTCTTCATCTTTCCCAAAAATTTCATCCTCCCGTGTAGGTAAAAAATATCCAAAGAGCATCATAACATCATCTTTGAGCTCAAAATATCACCTCCTTGAACTTACTAAGGGAAAACATATCATAACATACTTAAACTTGCAAATCAACATCTAAAACTTGGTCCATACCTCAAAACTAATCTGATCTACCTTTTCCAAAGATAAACTCTACATTACCATGCTCAAATCTCTCCAAGCTATCTCATTTGGCCACCTATGGTTTGAGAATAGGTCTATTATAGACCTAGAAAACATGCCTTCACCTCAAGCCTGCATTCTCAAACACTTTTGATTGTCCCCACACATCATCTACATGTTCCTCATTCTCTATCAATGCTTGAACATCTCAAAAAATGTATGTACTTCACTAAACCATACCATACCTACTATTACTAGGTCTAGGACTAGGCCTAGTTAGACTTGCTTCATGGAACTTGACTTGTTCTCCATCCTACATACACTTATACACTTATAATACATCTCTCGAATATCTTAGACATTATAGAAACCTCTAAACACCTCTAGAGATCACTCACTAGACCTTTCTTTCTTGAACCATGCACTAATAACATGCACCCACTCCTAGACATCATGTCACTTCACCAACGCAACACACCATGACAACATCATGCACTCACTTGTGCACACTAAGATCCCCTTTGACATCAATGCTACTTGACATCAATGATAACAAAAATGACACATGTCCAACAATATCCCCCTTTGTCATTAATGGCAACCACCTTCAGAAACATTGATGGAAACCAAACATGTAAGCACCTTCAGGACTCAATCTTCTTGTTTATGAGTACACTCTCCCCATTTGACATTTATGAGGAAAAATTCTACCAAAAATTGATATGAAAACAACAAAAATAATGCATAAAATCATACTTTCAAGATCCCCTTGTTTTTTACTCACTCTCTTGACACCATTTGTTGTAGTTGATCCTTGAAACTAATCTTCAAACATACACAAGAATAAAATCATCTCCCCCGGAGATTATGCATGACTAATCAACATATAACTGGTCAAGTTTACCACTCACTGCTTATTCACAATATTCTTAGAAATCGTACACACAAACCTATGAGTACAAAGCATCATAAACATACTTTATCACAAAATCACCAACTAGATGACTGCCCACGAAATCATACATTTCATCATGATAAGCACTCTATGAATATTATCACCTTCAACTCTTCTAGTAAGATCAACTTATCATAAAAAGGATTTGTAATGACCACTGTCTTGAATCTCTTTCAACTGTAAAATTGGTCTTTAACAACCAAATCATGTTCATACCTTTCACATCTCCCCTAACCTAAATCACTTTCTCATAAGTCCATTCTTCCAATAGATCAACACAATCATGTCATAGAAACACATCTTATTATCACAAAAACTCAAACCTATCAAGATATGATCATCAAACAATTAGAGTTGTCCTTCAAAACCTTTGATCTTCTACATAGAAACCTTCTCGGTCAAGTCTAAACTTTCTCATGGAGAAACTATGCTCCCCCTGTCTCTTTGACATCCTCTTTTGATCAAGAATTTTTCATATTATTCATCACATACCTCCTTTATTTACCTACTTTATGCTCATAGAACATGACTTCCTTGACACAATTATTTCACTTTTAACTATAACTCGAATCGAGCCAATATCAATTTTAAGCCTACTAACATGATTCTAAACCTTTCACAAAGTTTCAAGGAGGGTATTCAAATTTTATTTTACCTTCTCAAGGTGTAAAACCTCTTTACTCAAGATAGACCTATTACAAATAATTGATTCTTCAATCACGGACACTGAGTCGGGCCTTAAAAGAACAACTTTTAGTATAGTCAAACATATCAAACTGTCTCCAAGGATTCAAAAATTCACTTGTAAATTCACAACACAATCCTACTTGAAATACATCCATTGTTTGGAAATACATACCTCATTCTTTCTTACATGAACTCAAAGACCAAAATCCACTCATCATGTCTTGTTAGGAAACCATAAAAGACTTCACACACAGGGACTATTGGATACCAATGTACCATCAAACAACTTAACCTCTGTCAACATGTTTTCCTTCCAATGCACACTTTGACTCATGTTGCTCTGATGGAGCCATGCTAAGCTCACCCTATCTTGAAGAATCATGAATCACTACCTTCTTGATGCATCAAACCTTGTGATAAAATTTGTTACTAATTTAACAAAAATAAATTTAATGTAAAACCATAGATATTTCAGATTCACATAAGATAAATAAATGATTAAGCATATATTTGACATAAGCAATAAGAAAATTAGATTGAAACCCTAAGAGAAAGAGAGGGAATAGAAACTTAGCTTATTTTGCAATAAATATGGAAGTGTTCTAGACTAGAAAACTGATAAACAAGAGGAAGAAATTGTTGCAATAACACTCGAAAAAATCCTGGAATTGTTGGATTATCCTAGACTAGGGCACTGGGTCAGCGAGGAAACCTAGGAACCAAAGACCTTTGTTGGGCACTGTGATGCATAGGATCTCGAAAACTGATTTTTCTTATGTCATAAGGTGGTCACTAGCCTTATATTTTGTTTGCTTGTATGTCATTTGATGTCCACAGAATTCACCTATAACCTATAAAACAAATGATCTCCAAAAAACCCCAAAGCACATAAAATCCTAAAAGTAAAGATTCAAATGGGGAGTTGAATGACCTCATTAATCACCCAACAAGTTTAACTTACAACCAAGCATTGCACTACATCTCTAACTCCATGTAGTTCTTGTGAGTGTGTGTAGAAATTGTTCCCTAAGAAGCTCTTTTGAAAGATGCACTTGATAGCGAGTGATAGCTAGATGTAGCGATGTAGATAGATGTGTGGATGAAAAAATGAACTTCCCCTTCTATGTGTGTAGTCATAAAATACAGTCCTTTTTCCCTTGAATGAATCTAGATGGATGCCTTGATGCTCATATAATACCTTTGGATGCAACCTTAGGTGGTGATAATATATGCTCAGAGATTGGTCCTTTATTATGGTCACATAGCTTTGTATTTATATGATTCCCTTGTTTTAATTTTGTAATTAACAACTAAAAGGAAAAACCATAAGAAAACAAGATTCCCAAAAGATAAAAGAGGCCCAAAAGAGGTGAGCAAGGCAAAAGAGGTCGGGGGCACCCAAAGGGGACGAGGGTTCCTAGGCTTTGGTTTCTGGTTGGGTATTGGTGTCAAGAGTTAAGAAATATAAATAAATGAAGATCCGATGTGGGTTGTGCGGTGTGCAAGACTAAAGAGAAATAAATAAATAAAAGAAAGAGGTCAAAGATAGTAGTCAATTACTATTTTTCTCACTTAGGAATCATATGAATATTAGTATGTGATTAGCACCTAGAATTTACCCAAGTGAGTGATTTTTGTCTAAATTTTCCCCCACTTTATGTTTTTGACTGAATACTCAATAACATAAAGTAGATAAGAGATGTGTGCATGATAACCATGTAGATTGATGGAAAAAGCTCCGCTGAAGAAATAAGAAAAGGCCTCGCCCTCCGGATATAGCCCCCCAGATAGGAGATATGGCCTAGATCCCAGATAGAGCCAAGCCCTCTCTCGCCCATAGAGAGAGGGGGAGGGTTTCTCTTTTCTATACTATATCGACTCCGTCTCTATAGTCTAGTCTAGAGCACTTTATAGTCTTGTTTGTTGTTCTGCTTTTCGTCCCTTTAGGAGCCTATCTAGATATTTGAGGGCAACTATCGACTATTCTATATTAGAGTCTAGTCGGCACTCCCAGAGGCAGTAGTAACTATCATAATTACCTACTCCTATTTATTGTTTAAATAAAATATTTGGAACCAAAAGGTTTGGAGTGATAAAAATGAAGCATGGAAGCTAAGAAAGAGGAAGTGACCCTAGGGGTGAAGTGTATGTGTTGTGTCATGTTGTACATGTTTGTCTTTGTCATATTTGCTTTATGATGTGGGGTTTCTTTTTGTTGAGTATTAAGGATGGACCTACAAAAGAGTAGTCAAATTCATGTGTTATGAAAACTTTGTAAAAGCATGTAAAAGTATGTAAAAATGTGAAAAAGTAGTAAAAGGAACATGTGCATCTGATCCATGACGAGTGAAGAGGGATAGAAAGTGTCACAAACCGCTATATAAGAGCAAGTTTTTTGGGTGATTTCACGCCAAGAACAAGTTTTTTGGGCTATCTCATGCCAATTCCAAGTTTTTGGATGATCTCAAACCACGAAGAAGAAGAGTGTTGGGGAGAAAGGTCTAGTTTAATTCTCCATCACTGACTACTTCCTAAAATTTATACACCACTACATATGGTGTGATCTTGTTTTATTTTGTGTTATTCCAGCTTTGATTCAAGGAATTCGAAAAATTTGATAGAGTTCATTCTAATTTTTGGAGGATTGTGCCTATATTGTACAAACTTATCTATGAAATGTTGAAAACTACACTTTGGTTTGAGAAATTAATTGCAATGCCCCGGTCATAGGAATCCAAGAAAGTTCGGGAGTGCTCAAGTGCTCATGTTTGTATCTGGGTGTTGGTGAAAGTGCTAAAGTGAAGATCAAAGTCATAATTTGGGTCATTCTATGATTGTAAGACTATTCTATTCCTATATTATACATGCATTTACTAAAGCTTTTATTTTTGTATGGGGTGACTGATTCACCTAATGTATTCCCCCTTATTTGGAGTGCATGTGACATTTCTAGGAGGATGTGGCCTAAAGGAGAGGACCGGATGTTGAGTTAAATAGTTATCCTGTAGGGGGAGGAAATGTGCACAATAGAAACCAAGGCACATGCAAACAAAGTGGCTAGAAATATGTGTTAGTGCAATCAATAAAAATACGCATATAGAAGACAATGTGTAATCTAGTAAGAAAGAAGACAATGTAGACCATGAAAATCAGGTTTCAAATATGGGACATCGCTCACAATGTCACAAGACAATCAAGGCCAAAGTGGCCAAAAGTATATAAACAATGAATAGAAAATACATAAGTCATAGACCCAAACAATAGCATACATGGAAGATAAAGGTAGATAGTAGAGAGAAACATATCGATAAACATGGTGGCAAATAGTCCTGCAAATAAAATATTGCACTTGAAGCACCTATTAGCATGTTAGAAAGATAAAAAGTATGTCAAGACATGTATATATTGATAGATTAGTGTGCTAGTAAGAATATGAAGTAATATAAAATGAAACAATAACACATGTAGTGTGTATGAAATAAGATGCCCCCAAGAGCCTCATTGGGGTGGTAAGAGGTAGCCAAGCATCAATGTTATGTGTAAGGATCCATAAGAAAGTCTACATTCACAAATAGAGAAAAATTGAATGTGTATTTGTGTATATATAAATATAATGACATACTAAGTATCTGGCTAACATAGTAATCAAAGTGTACATGTGAGTATAAGAAAGAAAAACTATGTGCTACCAAGATATGCAACATGTTGTGTGTGAGCAAGATGGAATGGAATGTAAAGTGAATATGATATGGGCATTGTTCCCCCAAATGGATGTGTATGAATGTGCATGAGATGAGGTTCATTTATAAAATACCCCTTGACAATCAAGAATGAACCATAGAACAAGAGTGTGTCATCGAGAAAATGGTTTGAATTGTGTACTAGAAATATATTATCAATGAATCATAGAGCATAGAGTGTAGAATACATGAGGTTCATTTCATAATTAAACCCTCAATAGTCGAGTATGAACCATGGAACTACAAGGTGCATCATAAGGTAGTGATTGCATCATGTAAAAGTATATTCTACAAATATACATAGTGTGAAATGTGTGTCATGCATGATAGTAGATGCTATAAATAAATGTTGTAAATTCCCAAAGTGTGAAGTGTGTATTTTAAGATGTTCGTGTATGTAGTATGCCCTCAACAATCAAGTGTGAACCATAGCACAAGAGTGCGGCATATGGTAATGATGATACAAGTTGTGGGTGTTAATGTTTGTAGGATGGAGGAGAAAGATGAGATATGAAGCACGGATCACGATAGTAGAAACTTGAAACACCTAATAATGTTAAGAGGGGGAGAAGTAAGCATGATTCCCCAAGTGTATGATGTGAAGAAGAATCAAGTAACATCATCTAAGAGATCATCATTGTCATGGTCAAATCCAAATGGAGATGCATCGAGACCTAGTAAGGGATACTATGTAGTTGATCAATTAATGATCCATTGTAGTCTAGATTATACATGCCCATTGCATATTATTCATCAGTGAAAGGTGGTAGTGGAAAACCATGTGCATACCAGTGAGTAAGATTTTGTGAATATCCAAGAAATTAATCATTGCAAATAAAAACACATATGAAAGTCATGGGGAATGAAATATCAATATGATTAGGATCCAAAGTGCCACCAATGTAGTCAAGCCAATAATTCCCAAGTATAAGTGGAGATGTGTGAGAAGTGTGTGTAACAAAGACTGATAAATGGAAGACACGGAGGCCATAAGTAGATGTGATATGATCATATCCATGATAGAGATGATGAGAATGAGATAAATGGAGGAGATCATCGAGTTTGAATCCAAGCTAATCCAATCCATTGTGTGTATATACAAAGTATCATAGAAAGTGGGATTGAATGGAATGTGTGTCCAATAAGAATTATTCATGAAAAGAGTGCATGTGAAAAGAGGAAGTGAAGATGCAAGTTTCTCAATGGAAGATAAGGAAGGTATTCTGACATCTAGTGTATGGACAGACCCCTGAAAAATTATAACATTATTAGTAGTAAGGAGTGGTGAGGATGGTGCAGATGGGACAATTTTTAATGCACACATAATTCCTTCAAGTGGAGGTAATTTTTTAGGGTATTCCATGGGTTGTGGATCATCAACGGGATGCATAGAAGTAGTAGAAGTTGGATTAGATAAGGCAGTTGTTGGATCTAGGAGACTATGGCATGTTCAAATCCTTCATGTAATAATTTTACACACAGGTGAACTGTAGAAGGCACCGCCTATATGGAGTGAATCCATGGCCTACTAAGTAAGCAATTGTACTAAATTGGGAAATCGATAACAAATAATATTGTGAGAACTTTTTTTTCGCCCAACTGTAATTAATAGTGCCTATGCATGGACATGTAGAAGAATTATATTAACAAAGATAAATGGAGGATGGGATAACATTAGCTGAGGAGAGGCCAAAATGTTAAAGGAGTTATAAGGTACAAATTAGTTATTGATTATAGTTTATTTAATACCCATGTTATAGATGTGAGCCGATATATATAGAGGAGGATCATTTTCATAAATAGAAATATTATTAGCTATATCAGATGGAAAAGTAATTTTTTGAGAAAATGCATCTATAAATGACTGATATACTATGTCCGGATGAGTAGTAGAAGGAATGCAAGTATTAGCCAAGAGAGAAATGATTTTAGCTCTACAATCAAGATTGGCTAGAAAGAAATCATGAATGGAGATATCCATGATGAGAGAATCCTAGAAAAAATGAAAGAAGTGATGAGATGAGGACCCAAGAGTGTTCGAATGAGATGGTTTCATTAAATGATTTAACCAAAATTGAATTTGATGCTAAACCCTAGATATTTCAAATTCACATAAGATAAATAAATGGTTAAGCACAAATTTGACACAAATAATAAGTTAAGTCGATTGAAATCCTAAGTGCAAGAGAGGGAATATAAACTTAGTTGATTTTTTAATAAATCCTAAAGTGTTCTGGACTAGAAAATTGATAAATAGGAGGAAGAAATTTTTGTAACCGCACTCAAAAAATTCTAGAATCACCAGATTTGCTTGGACTAGGGCATTTGGATTGGGCGAGGCCTCTTATGCATCCGATACCTTTGTTTAGCATTTTTGACTACATAGGAGCTCAAAAACTGATTTTTCTTGTGTCATAAGGTGATCGCTAACCTTCTTTCTTGGTCGCATGTATGTCATTGGATGTCCACATAATTCACCTATAACCTGCAAAATAAACGATCTCCTACAAAACCCCAAAACACATCAAATCCTAAAAATAAATATGTAAATTGGGAGTCAAACTGACCTCGGCAATCTCTGACAGTGAATTTACAATCGAGTGTTGAACTACATCTCAAACTCCATGTAGTTCTTATGCGTGTGTGTATAAATCGTGCCCTAGGAAGCTCTTGTACAAGATGCACTTGATAGCGAATGATAGCTATATGTACCAATGTAGATAGATGTATGGATGGAAAAATGAACTTCCTCTTCTATGGGTGTATGAAAAAAATGTAGTCATTGTCCCTTGAATGAAGCTAGATGAATGTGTTGATGTTCTTAGAATGCCTTTGGATGCAATCTTAGGTGGTGATAGTGGATGCTTAAATCTTGGTCCTTAATATGGTCACATAGCTTTTTATTTATATGATTCCCTTGTTAGAATTTTTTAATTGACAACTAAAATGCCGACCCATAAGAAAACAATATTACCAAAATATAAAAGAGATCCAAAAGAGGCAAGAAATACACAAAGAGGTTGGGGGCACACAGAGGGGACGAGGGTTCCTGTGCAATCGCTTCTTGGCTAGGTACTAGTGTCCAAAGTCAATATAGATAAAGCAATGAATATTTGATTTGGCTATGAGGTATGAAAGACTAGAGAAAGAAAGCAAGAAAGACAAGAAAGAGGCCAAATACAACATTCAAATACTAGTTTTCTCACTTAGGAATCATATGAATATTAGTATGTGATTAGGAAACAGAAATGTACCCAAGTGCATGATTTTTTGTCTACAATTACACATTTCCATGCACTGATTCCTACCTTCTAGATCACTATTATCCTTAAACTTCCATAAATTTTAAAAAAATTCCATACCTATCAACCATCTACTTAGATATTTTAAACATTATTTATCGACTAAGTAACATACCTATACTCATTTAGACCCTTATAATTTACTTAACAATATAACACATGAAAATATTGGTCCGTAGACCAATCTACATTTATCAAATGACATGGGCTAGAATTAGGACTTGAAGCACAATCTTCAACCATAGTCATTCATTTCTACTTTCATATAATCCATTTTCATACTAATATGACTGGAATTAAAAAAAGATTCACCCATATAACTCATCTCTAATGCATTCATTCAAGGTGTTAACCTTTCAATGTCACACTTCATGCAATACTTCACCCGATGCTCTAGATAGACATTTTAAACCAATACTAGAACCATATGCTCAAAAATGTATCTTATACTTACATATAAAAACTAAACTAGTAAAGCATTACATACCTTGTTTAGAACAATCAAACTCTTCATGATTCATATGAGTCAAACATTACTCTTAATGAGCCAACCAATCATCTCTATAGTTGTCTAATACCCTTCAAGATATTCATACATCATCTTGTTATAGTTTCTTCATAGTAAATATTCTTAATAATTACTTGAACATCGAGAACTAGGTTTCCAACATGAATTATCTTCCTTTAAGACTATCACTCCTTTTGATAAACCACCACCGCTCATTTAATCCTTGAAACTATACTCTCATTGTTTGGTCTTATACCGCTTCAAAGATTCCATCTTCAATATTTTTTTCAGCTTGTATCCTCATAAACCAAAGCCAACAAGATCCTACTCATGTCGATTCTTCTTCTTGAGCCAAATCAAAAGATGAAAATTCTCCAAATAACCTTATTAAGTCTACATACTCAACAAAACTATATAATGTTATCTCAAAGTGCTTATTATCCGAATTTAGACATTGATACACCGTGATATTGCCTTCATGACTAACAATATCATTTGATATTGTACCTTCGTATTACCAACATTTAAGTATACCTATTAGTTTTTAAAAATACCTTCTTAGAAGTCTCAGGTCTTCATTATCTTTACAAACCACTGTTAGATCTCTAACACTTGCAACCTACTCTCATGTATCACGAAATCTTCTTATTTCTTCAAATAATCTTTACATGATCTAACTTGATTACAGCTTAATCAATATTAAACCTTCATAATGTTGACTCACTCACAAACCAAAATTAGGTCTCAAGGCACTAACATACCTTATAGCTTTCACATAGCACCTTGTCACTATTTTGATATCTACTTTAACCTTCTTGGACAAAATTTCTTATTACTTAACATGCTTTGTTTGTCCTTAAACTGGCCAACACAGAATTTTCTTCAACTAGGAAATCCATCTTTGACCTTGTGATCATCATGACAATACCAACATTAATCCTTATTACTTATTTTGAAAACCTTATAATATGGCTATGGTACGACAACATTCTTCATGACACATACCAAGTACTTTAATAGACCTCAAGCAACATACTTTGCATGAAAGTAGACTGGATTTTTATAGTACTTATTCCTTCAACTTATTCACATTCATATGTCCATATTTCTTGTAGAAGAAATTATCATAACTGAATTGTATCACATACCTTAGATGGTGATAGTCTGTCCTTCTCTTCTTCCTTGGTGGTGACTTGGTAATAACATCCTCAAATGGCTTCTTCATATAGATGAAGACTTCTTTATACTTATTATCACTGATACTTGGTATCTCCTTAGGCATATTAACTCTATATTCCAACATTCATACATTTATCACATTCACAACACTATTTGATACATCACCTTCATTTTTCCATACCTCAACCATATTGAGTTACTTCACATAACTAATCATCTCTACTTCAAGGTTCTCTTTGATATCTTCATATCATGTCTTCATGATTAGGGCTTCATGACACACATTTGATTCTTCCTTTACATTTAGAGGTTCAATAATATCTAGGAAACATTCAAAATTTTCTCCTAGGTCATCTTCAACACCTTCATCTTCTCTTTGAGGGAAATATGCTTCAAGATCTGTACTAATGCCTACTTTTTCATCTTCATCAATTATATCAATTGGAAATTTAGTGATGGGAGTGAAAAAATCAAATACTGACTGCCATATATCAAACCCCAAGTGTTTCAAGCAACTTGTCATTATGAACAAGGGTTTCTTTCCATATTGAACTTGACTTCCTGCCATACATGTGCTTTAATGATCTCCTCCAAGTTGTTATACTTGCTTCATAAGGACCTTACTCTGATACCAATTATTGGAAGCACAAAATTTTACTTCAATTGTGTTTAACCATTCAAAAATCATTATCCATAATATGAGAATTATCAAGTAACTTATAAAACCATCAAGAAACATATCAATCATCCACATAAGTATAGATTAAGAGAGAACATGTGAACACCAAATTTAAGTGGGAAACTCTCAAGAGGAAGAAAACCCACTGAACCTATTCTTATATTACTCAATAGAAAGGAATCCTATGAATATTACACATCACAAGATATTTATTTATTGAGACACCAACCCCACAAGGAGCACCAAACCCTATTTTAGTAGGCATCAAATTTACAAGGATCACCAACCCCTAGTTTAGTAGGGTATCAACCCTACAAAGACCACCAACCCCTAATTTAGTATAGTGTAAACTCTATATGGAGATTACAATCCCCAAGATGACCAATCACCAACTCAGCGACCTAATATGAATATCACTTAATGTCCTTTTTCTCAACCAACTGATTGTGATCACTTTTTCAACTCTCTCCACTCAAAACCCTCTCAAACAACCTTCTTGTCTTCTTCACTCTATGGCTTCTTCACCAAGCATGATTAGGTCAAGTGACCTATCTCTCCAGCTGTAGAACACACTTAGAACATCATGAACATCATCTCTTCCCTCTCATCATGGTCACTAAGACCTGCAACACATCCTCAATCAGCCCTCTAGCTCGCTCATCCTCATGCACACAAATTAGGTCTTCTTCTCCAACTAGGTCATGTATGGATGACCTTCTTCAAGATCACCATTTTCATATCAACATCATAGAATAATTCTCCATCATTTTTAAGGCCTCATAATTTTCATCTTTGTCATCATATTTTTCTCATACCTTTTTCCAAAATTCACTACATTCCTATCCCCCAAGTTTACATAAATGAGCCTTTTCAACTAGCTTATATACATGTCGTATGCACCCACATCATATAGTTTGGCATTCATAGAGCATATATCACTAAATCATAATAAAAAATCATGATTACATCATTCACAAGACCATATAAATCATTCGTATCACCTTCATACTCATTTTTCTCCATTATGTCTCCAATAGGCCTAATTGCACCAAAAATCCTTCTTTCCAAAACCAAACCACTTTGTGTTTGCATGGCCATCACCAAAGACTTGAATCACTTCAATAACATCATCAAATACCTCATCATGCTTCCACCATACCTGGAAATATCTGCATCATCATCTCATGCCATAAAACCATCTCAAGAACATGATTCTTCTCATGCAAAGCAAACCCTAGACCTTAAAGATGAGACTTAGTACCACATCATATGACCACAACTATGCAAGTATTATATATCACTAGAAATATCATGATATCAACTACATCATTAAAATGCTCATATTACCACAAATTAGACATTAGATGCCTCAAAACAACTTTATAATAAAACCGGCCTATAACTACCATTTCATCGTTGAAGACCAATCCTCAAAAATAGGGAACACTTTACATCCTAAAGGCTCAACCATGATTTGAAACCATTATGAACAAGAATTAAAACTCCCAGGATTTCAGAAATGATAGATTATACATTAGGTTCAATGGAAAACTTTTCACAAATTAAAAAAACTCTAGAAACTTGAAACTTTAAGTGGGGTCCACTCACGGTCAAGAAACAAAATCACCACCATCAAAACTCTGTAAGATTACTCTATAACTTCTAATCATCACATTTAATAAAAAATAACTTATGGGCATGTACAATCAAGTTATCTTATGTAACTATCAAATTAAGGTTTTGAATTCATAATCGAGTAGTTTTAGTGCTAATGATGGTTCATAAAACTTTGATGATCAAAAGATCTCATTCTACTTAGAAATTATTATAGATACCTCTTCAAATTTACCTCATCCTCCCATGTAGAGCACACAATCTTGAACTAGCATCGAACATCAACTTTGAACTAAAAATCTCACCTCCTTGAACTTGGTAAGGGCAAAAATCTCATTAAAAGCTTAAACTTGAAAATTAGCATCTAAAACTTGGTATAAACCTCAATAATAACCTTATCCAGATTTTCCAAAGCTTAGGTATGCATTTCCATGATCAAATGTTTCCAATATATCTCATTTTTTCCACCTAGTGTTTGAGAATAGGTCTAGTGTAAACCTAGAAAACATGTATTCACCTCAAACCTGCACTCTCAGACACTTGTGAGTGTCACCGTACATCATCCACATTCTCCTCATGCTCTATCCATTATTGAATAGCTCAACAAACATAATTTTAATTCACAAAACCATACCATATATGCTTGTACTAGGTCTAGGACTAGGCCTAGTTAGACTTGCTTGACTCATGTTTCATGTAACTTTGGCATGTTCTCCATCCTACTGAGACACTCATACATTTATGTTACATCTCTTTGAATATGTTAGACATCATGGAAACCTCTAACCACCTCTGGATCTCACTCACTAGACCTTTATTTCTTGAACCATGCACCAAGAACATACACTCACTCCTAGACATCATATTGCTTCACCAATGTAAGACACCGTGACAACATCATACACTCATTTGTGCACACTAAGATCTCCTTTGACATCAATGAAAAAAAAATGACACATGTCTAACAGTTTATACTTTAGACATAGAAGATATAGAATAGCTAGAGGACAACCACGATGCCTTGGGGATATGGTCCATGCATTTTGATGGAGTTTTCTCTAAGTAAGGTTCCAAAGTAGGAATTATCTTAACTAGTATAAAACAATAAAATTATTTAGCCACATACATGCTAAAATTCCCATGCATCAACAACTTGGCCAAATATAAAGCCTTGGTATTATGATTACAATTTATTATTAGACATAAGATCAAAGAGCTAAATGTTTTTGGAGACTCATAAGTT
Source organism: Taxus wallichiana var. yunnanensis (assembly GCA_018340775.1). Taxonomy (NCBI): domain Eukaryota; kingdom Viridiplantae; phylum Streptophyta; class Pinopsida; order Cupressales; family Taxaceae; genus Taxus; species Taxus wallichiana. The sequence continues at coordinate 293,879,539 of CM031234.1, read as the reverse complement.
ATAGTCAGTCAAGTTAGAAACAAATACCAATGTAAACATTCATATCCCAAGAAGTATAAACATATATTTTGGGATCTTATTGAATATTTTTATGCATTTAACATTCTATCAGTCCCCAAGAAGAAAAATCAAGAAGTTGATGCATTAGATACTTATATAACTACTCTCATATCGACTCAAGAACTAAAGAAGAAAAGAATTTTGGTGGAAATAGTTCTTGTTCCCTTAGTACCAGAAAACATAGACCATTTTCAAGTATTCAATGATGACCATAAAATTATTTAGTTTTTGAAAAATTCAGATGTTTTTGAATCCCAAATTATTTATGAAAACGATATAAAAAGCTTTCTTAAAGATGGAATTATAAATATTAAAGAGATCAATATTCCCAAAGCCATGGTATCTCTTAAACAGATGTTTGATCTAGACCAGTAGGAAAAAAACACTACCAAACCTAAAGAAAGTGACAAGGACTATACTCAAATAAACCTTGGCACTAAGGAATGGCCCAAGTTGGTAAACATAGGCTTAACATGTTTAGATGAAGAGAAGAACATAACAATAACCCTCGTAAGGAATTAAACAGATGTCATATCCTGGTATTATGATGACTTGAAGATATTTGATCCTATATTTATCACTCTCACCATCCCATTGATAGAAGATCAAAACCTTTTAGACAAATGCAAAGACCATTAAACCTAGTTTTAGAACCTCTAATCTATAAAGAAGTGAAGAAATTGGTTGTTGATGGTATAATCTTTCCAATTAGAAATTCAACTTGGGTGGCCAATCGTAAAAAGAGTGGGGAAATAATATTATGTGTATACTTCAAGAACCTAAATAGAGCCTCGAAAGGACAATTATCCCCTCCCATCTCTAGATGAATTCATACAAATAGTCAGTGGATCTGAGATGATGTCATTCCTTGATGGTTTTTTAAGATAAAACCAAGTACTAGTAAATAAAGAAGATAGAATGAAAATGGCCTACACCACCAAGTGGGGAATGTTTGAATATAAAACAATTCCCTTTGGCCTAATAAATGTTGGGGTAACATTCCAAAGGGATACGAATCATGTTTTCCATGGTTTTAATTGTAAATGTATCATCATTTATATGGAATATCTAACTATGTTCTCTAAAAACTAGGTTGGACCACGTTAGGCATATGCAAAAGGTTTTGAAAGGTACAAAAGGTATGGCATCTCCTTAAATCTAAAAATAGCATATTTTGTGTTATAGAAGGTAAATTACTTGGCCATGTTCTCACAAAATAATTTATATCTATTGACCCTAATAGAGTTAATAACATTTTTAAATTTGGCCCATCGAATAGTATAAAGGAATTGAATTATTTTTTGAAAGTAATTTTGTAAGGAAATTCATTTCAAGTTTTGTGGAAATTTTCAAGCCATTGAATTCCATGCATAATCAACACTAGATTTGAATGGAAAATTGATGCTAAGAAGTCTTTTCAAGATATTGAAGGAGTAATAGCCTAGACACTAGCTCTAATGTTTCCTAACTTCACCAAGGACTTCTACTTATATTTGTGTGCCTCCTAGCACAACATTACAGTGTACTCGCATAGAAAATTGAGGACACTGAGCATCCAATTTTATTCATGAGTACAAAATTAAATTATGCACAACTCAATTAATCCATGATGGATAAACAAGCATTTGCATTACAGTAAAGAATTTTAGACATTACATACTCAGGAATAAAGTGCACATCAGTCATTAAGTTAATGCTAGGACAAAATGAGTTGGGAGAAAGAAGAGGAAAATGGATGAAAAATCTACAAGAGTTTGATTTGGAAATCAAACCTACCAAGATGGTCAAAGGTCAATGTTGGGTACAACTCATTACATATATAGTTCTAAGAATATACATAATGCAAGTGGATGAAAGGGACATGCACAAGGATGAATGGTATAGCCACATTATCCATTATTTATTGTATGGTACATCCCCACATGAATTTAAAAGATAAAAAATGAGGGCATTGAGACTAAAAGAATCTCATTTAATGATTAGAAAAGGAATCTTGTATAGAAAAATTATAAAGGTATATATTTTAGATGTGTTTCAAAAGAAGAAGTTACGGTCATTATGCATAGTTTTCATGAAAAGTTATGACATGGTCACCAATCAGGAAGAATAATTTCCGATAAGATTTTAAAAGCTGGTTATTATTGTCTAACCATATTGAAAGATGTTCATGCTCATGTGATAAGTTGCAACCAATGTCAAAACTTTTCCAATAGGGAAATACATGTAGTTATGCCCTTGCGGCAAGTAATATAGACTAGGCCTTTTGCACAATGGCATTTGGACTTCATTGGAATCATCAACCCAAAATCATCAGTGGGCCATAAGTTCATGTTGACTTCTACTGATTATTGCATTATTAGGAATAATCTTAGGTTAATTCATCATTAATAAAGTTGTAAAGTTAAATTAATTAAATTTTATTACTTTAACTTAGTTGTTAGTTAGTTATTACTTATTTTCCACATTCCTAGTTTTTTGGGGGATATATTATTGTTATTTTATTGTTCTTATATTTTCCCGAATGTGATTAGTTAGGGGAAATATGTTATTTCTATATATTTTCCATAGTATATTTGATCCACTTCCAATGGATGTTGTTATTCTTGTTCAATGTCCATGAACTTGTTCATGAATGAAGGGTTTCAAATATTACATTCTTACCATATGGTATCAAATCTTAGACTCGATCAACATTTGGTATCAGAGCTCATTAATCCCAACTTCTATGTCTTTTTAGTATCCCTCAACCTCTAAGGAGATTGTGTTGCATAAGGTTAAGGTTTCATAGCTACAAGTTTGATCTTAGAGGAATCATATTTTTCCCAACCTCTTGGAATAACTTGGTTTGTTTCTCCACCCCTAGAGATTTGTATATAGTTCTGATTCTCGCATATTCATTTGTAGTAGCAAAAATTTCAGTATATTTTATAAAGAAAAGTCAAAAAAATATTTATATGTTGTGCTTTAAGTTTGGAGGTGTCTGTGATAAATTTGGAGCCTTGTAGACCGAGTTGAATGTGGTATTGCTACACCCATTTATGCATTGCACATAGATTTACACAATGAATTAAGATTCTTGACCAAGCCATTGGAAGATTTGGGCTCTTAAGAAACAATTTGGGTTTACATCGGGTCCAAACCGAGTTTCCTCTCCTCCACAACCAACTAAGCCCATATTGGTGAGTTGTAAGATTTGCATTCATCTGATTGAGTCATTAATCCCACATCGAGTGATTTTATATTTAAATTTTCAATCAACCCTTCTCCCACAAACCAGATCCACACCGAGTTGGGAATTACATGCATTGGCCCGAGATACAAACAAATCTCTGCACATAGTTGAATCCAATGAGTTGGTTGTTAAGCGAGTTTTCAAAAAGAGATGACATTTCACCAAGTGGGAGATTTGACATTTTGTAAATAACCAAGATGGGTGCGTTGCATTTGAGTTTTGAAATATTCACAAAGCCATAGGATCGAGCAAATTCTGCATTATTGTTTAGTTACATTGAACATATGATGAGTTGTTCTCTGTCGAGTTAAGCCATTAATCTGGGAGAGAAATATTTAAAATGAGTAATTCTGAATGTTTTGAAAACCTTTGTTGGGTTGGCTCTTAGCTCAATAAAACCTCTTCTAGGTTGGCTTGTAGCTTGAAATTGGGCATGAAAAAATACCCTCCATTCACTTTTCTTTAATTTGCTAAAAATACCATTGTTGAGGGATCAATGAAGAATTTTCAAGTATTTCATCCTGAAAAGGTGGACTAAAGCCAAAACTACCAAGAATTTCATAACATTTGATGTTATCCAATTTTTTGAGGAAAACATTATAACCAAGTTTGGCTACCCCTTTTCTCTCATATGTGGAAATGGCCTAGCCTTTGCTTCTATAGAATTCACTGAATGGGCATATGATAATAAGATAATTATCAACTTTTAATCAAATTATTATCCCAAGGTAATGGAGTAACAAAATCAATAAACAAGAACCTCATCAACGTTATGAAGAAGTTAGCGGATAAAGGTGTGTTGGTACCCAAATCTACACCACCTTGAGAGCCAAGCAACATTCATGAACTGAAGTGGATACTTAGAGGAAGTCGATCAAAGACATGGTCATTTTTATAAGAGGATATGTCCGAATAACTCTTTGGGACTTGACTTTGGAAAATATTGGGTTGCACTCACAAAAGGGGATGACCTTCCCTACTACTTTAGGTTTTTCCTTTAACCAAGGTGAGAGGACCCATTTTGTGACCTGTAATTATGAGAATAATGGATGAAATTGTAGTTTCTAAATGTTCTCTTTGAAATATGAAAGGTAATCCTGGAAAGACATGGTCAATGCAAGCACTATTTAACTCTCACGAGTTGTCACTCTAAATAATGCATATGTCTTTCAAAATAGGACTTTAGGTCACTCTAGACAATACAGATCTTATTTTACTTCTACAAGGAGGGTAGAAATGGTAAAATCCCTTAGAAAATGGTTATAAGTAGGAAAACATGGAGAATTCAAAAGGATTTAACAATTGTAAGTTGTAATTTGTGTGTATGAGTGGGAGATTAAAGCAAGATAAAGTTGATTATACAAATTTCTCAAGAAAACCTTACAAATGTTTGGTAATTGCCTCAAGGCAAGAAAACACATCACACAACTAATGGCAGCCCTTTAACTAGAAGGTATGCACTCATGGAAGCCCAAGAGTACAATATTTCACACAACCTTTGAGAATTTAGACACAAAAGCTCATGCTAAATTTTCAACAAAACATTAACAGATCATGTTCAACTACGCTCAAGATGCACTCAAAATCTTACTAAAATCTTCTCAAATGAATGGCAGCAACATGAATTTAAAATTGTTTATCATACTACGAAAGAAAGCTCTATTTGTAGTGCAATTATAGTTACCAAAATGCCACAAATCCAATAAAGATCTAGTGTAATTGAAAAATACTATCAACCTAAGATTGCAACAGGGACAAACAAGTAGGTGATTAAAATTATTCCTACCTAAAGAACAAAGAGAACATTGCTCGAGAGATAACACACAGTTAATTTCAAGAAATAGAGATTTCTTGGTAAGGGGCCATAAATCTTATGGCCTCAATGTTTTTCAATGACTATACACTTGCAATCATCTTGGCATGAGAATATTTGGACCAAATAAAACAACTTACTAGTTTCTCAGTTTGATTCAGGTGTCTCAAGAAAGGTATAGTCAATTTTTTTCTCTTTTTCTCTAAAAGCTTAGAAAATTGTAACCCCCTTTCATACGAGAACATTCCTCTTGTATGTATACAACTCACCTTTTTGCCTTTACTTTTTACCCCAAAAACATGAATCTTTTTAGAGAATATTCTTCCTTTGGCACATGATCTGATCTACTTATTATTCCTTTTGAAAATATTTCTCTTTCATGTTTCTAGGTGGAGGAAATACAAATGATTTACAATTTTTCATTCTCTTAGAATGATTGGGATGCCATGTCACCCTTTTGGTATTTTTTGTTTAATCATTTCTCTATTAACTTTTGAGTGTCCCCAAAATTAGTTGATTTGATGCTAATCATTCCCTCCTTTTGGGAATCTACCTTGAGACATACACACTCGTTAACATATCTTTCTGAGCTGAGTGTTTCCACATGGATCAAGTCACATCAAGCCAATCACTCCCTTTTTGAATGATGTCAATTTATTCAAGTTTATTTCCTTCATGTGAGTATCATAGATAATCTCTGGAGTCATCTCACCATGAATTTTCTTTGTTCAACTCGCCAACCTCGCACTTCCTATAAATTCACATCGTTTCCATTATAGACTCACATCTTTTCTCCTAAGTGCAAGAGGTTTTGTTTGCAATATGATAGGAACACCATTAGCATCTAGCTTAAAAGACATATCTTCTAAAGACTTACACTCAATTTTTTATCTATCAAGCCTAGATGAAGCATTTGTGAGAATGTTATTTGAGATTGTGGATCCTAAAGACTACACTGGGCCATTGACATCTCAAGATTTTTGAGTTGTGTTGATATGAAGATTGATCAGGATCAATCTTGTGTTTTCTACTTTCCAGATGATGTATTTTCATCTCTTCAGGTTAGAGCACCAGAAAACTCCTGAAGTTTTGAAACAGTTTTGGCTCAAGAGCAGGCCTACTATGTAAGGTGCATCTAACAACACATGCCCTTTCATCTGTGATGAGGATTCACTATGAAAGAGATCCCCTTAGAATCTTATGTGCTTAATGAAGGGATTTTATTAGGTACCATTCCTACTCTCTTTTGTAGGATGAATGAATTGGAACAACGTGTTTCAATTTTGGAAAAGAAACCAACAGAAACTATGTCTTCAGCCTCCTGGGACATCACCAATATTCATGAAGAAATGTAGGGGTAGTTCTAGTTCTAAAGTTCCTTCTCCATTTTCTCCAAAAACAGTTGTAGTTGCAATTCCAGCTTTCGTACGGACTTCCAATCCATCTTCTACCTTCAAAGCAATAGGGAAGAAGGCCTTTCCTAAATGTGGTCTAGACATTATAGAATGGGTTTCCTCTTATGAGAGGAGAACAAAATTGCTTAGTTTGTTGGATGGTCATATGGCAAGTATTGATGAGCTTATGTCTTTAGGTATGTCTCATAATTTAACAGGGGACATTGTGTTTCTTCAAATGGTGATTAGAACAAGAATGTTTTCCTAGAAAGAATAGGATTGTGAAAAAACTTCCTCTTTGTAGAGAGGATTTTATTTAGTAGATGATTAGGTATTTTCTCTTAGTTTTCTATTAGATGTAATATCAAGAATATATGTGAAATTTTCCATGGGTTGGGGCCCCTATAGAACCCCTATTTTTATTTTTTATACAATGCAAAAAACTCAAATTGTTACATTAATACACATGCTTCATAATAGATTTAGAATTCTATCAAAGCAATATAAAATTCTACTATATTGTATCAAGTTACATACATGCTTGAAATTAACATTTCAAAGTAATGTTTAATCAGCATAAAACAAGAGTATCAATAATGAAAAGATGAGAAGTGTTAGGAAAGAAAAGCCTAAGCTTGCTCACTGGTCAATCATAGTTACATCTTCATCTTTGTCATCTTCTTCCTCGGTTGGTTGTCTTTCTCTATATGCATCATACCTTTGAAACAATTGTATCAGCTCTTCTTCATCAGGTCCCGAGTGATATTTGAATATCAAGTGATGCTTATTTAGTACATCAATACATTTGGACATTCTTGGCTTATACTCCCTCAATTTCTTAGTCATCTCAAAGCAATCTTGTTCTCTACAAGGATGAGTCTTTTGATAACATCATGAGAACAAGGTTCCTCTTTGATATTCTTGTCAAAGGATTGAGTCAGGGTATCAACTTCCCAATTCCCATAAGTGATTTTATGCTTATCAAATACCATCTATTCCAGTATGTTTTCTATGTTATCAATAGTCTTTCCTACCCATTCCTTCTCAATTACCAACTTTTCTTTAACTTGATTTATAGTTTCCACCCTAATTCTGGCCAAATCTTCCATCACATATTGAGTTCCCTTTTCTTCAGGTGGCACTATTCCCTCCTTTTCTAGAAAATCCTCATCAAGTTGGTTTATTGTTTCAAGTTTGGGAAAAATCCCCTCCCAAGAATATAATTCATTTTCACACTGCTCAAGGATTTCCTCAATGTCATTGAGTGTTTTGGTGAATTCTATATACCTATTTGTTTCCTTTTCAATGACCTTCCTACCTTTTTGAGACAATTCCTCTACCCATTTATCTATTGCTTCAACCTTCTTACTAGCCTTTTCTATTTTATCCAACATTTTAGGTGTAATAGTAATAGCAGCTTCTTGATCTCCTTCTGTAGGCCCTACCAATGTTTGCAAGCATGAGGTTAGTGTCTTTATCTGCTCTTTCAGCTATTTTTTTGGATATTTTATCCTCATCACCTTTTGTAGCAAGCCTTCAACTACCACTGTAACTTCTTTCTTTAATGATTCCCTAGTATGCCTTCCCAATTGGATGTGTTGGATATCATAGTCACTTTCTATAATATCATCCTTTGACTTTCCCTGGTGAGGAGTTGCCACTTCCAAGGTCCTAAATCCTTGTTGGTCTACACGTGTCTTAGTAATAATCCTTTCTTTCTTTAAAGATTGTTTGGGCTTTGGGAAAGAAATGTTGGTGATACTTAAAACTTCCTTTTGGGGAGCTTCCTTCTCTCCTGTTGAAGAAGCCCTCCTAACCATCTCGGTCATAGGGCATTCCCCTTATTTTATTTCGTGGAGTCTCATAATATAATACCAATTATTTTGATGTTCCTTCCACCTTTACCACTTGTTTTTCACTTTCCAGTGTTACAACCCCTGACTTCCCTTTGTCTTGTTCCTAAATCTGTGGCTGAGTGGTATCTTTTGACTTTTTCCACTCACTGATTTTTCTTCTTGACCTTTATTATCTGTATAAATCATAGGTTCACTTAAATTTTCCCTTGGACCTTCAACAAGAGTATTCATTGTACTTGTATCTACACTCTTTGCTAAAAATTTTGTCACAATTGTAATCTCTTCTGGAATATATTTTTCCAAGCTTGGGGCTTTAACTGAATCCTTATCTTTTGAAATATCTTCATTCCCTGTAGGTGGCTATTTGGTGGATGAATCTTCTTGGATTTGTTCCTCTACCACCTTATGCTTTGTAAGTTGAGCTATCATCACCAATCCGGCACTATGATAATTCTTTACCAGGAACTCCTCGTGCTATGATTATTTACTAATGCATAGCTTTTAGTTTGGTGGATGGAATCTAGAAACACAACAACAAACATAACACAAGAATACCATAGACTATGATAAGAAGGAATGATGATAAATCTGAAATATAAGTGTAAATTATAATATCAACATGAAATTATTACAATCTCACCCATGAGGTACTTCAAGTGTTACTAACTTCACTTGCCTTCCAACAATAACTATGGGAGAAACTTCACAATTACACCTCTTAATGGATTATTTAACACACCTTCAAAATGATGGCTTCCTTTACACACTTACTCATACAATATTTCTCACTACTTCCTTCTATGCTAAATGAGGGGGTGGTCTCTCTATTTATAGAACTTTCAGGCTTATCCATCTTATCTCTAAGATAGGATAAGCAATTTGCTCTAACGAATCATATTCCATACCTTAACTCTTATCTCATACATGTAAGCTTATCTTTTAAGATAAGATAAACCTTATCATTTCACATGGGTTCCACATTTTTAGACTTTTAACAAATAAAATACAAAAAATATTTATGACCTCACTCATTGTCCTTATTACCAATATAATATTTTTAATTCCTAATCATGTAGACCCTACTTCTCTACTTACTCTAACTTTGACATTTTAACATTACCGAACCACTTATGACAAATATTTACTTTTTACCACAACATTCCTATTGTACTTTTGACTATTACCGTACTATACATTATTGGTAGTGTCGTACCGGCAGTACCGTTATCTTCTATTGGATGCTACTACTAATTATACTTAACAACATCCTATTCCTAATACATACATTAATAAAATAGAAATTACGGAGGAAAATTTTAATGTCGACATTTTCCCCCTTCCTAGCTTCTACTCCATCCTCGGAGTAGACTCTTATGGACATTCTGAAGCTGGTGCCTGGAAAATCTTTAACTTGTCATGGTTGACCCATTTCATAATGGGAGTACCATCCAATTCCTCCAGTCGGTATGTACCATTTTCATGCACAGCTGTTATTTTGTAGGGCCCCATTCATTTTGGAATAAATTTTCGGTCTTCTTTTTTTGTATCTAGAATCATATACTAGAACCAAGTCATTCACATGAAATGGAGACCAACGGATCTTTTGATCAAAGTATTCCTTCTGCTTCATTTTCTTCTTATAGCTTGTATCCTTCATTATTTCCCTCATTTCCTCTAGCAAATGAAGATGTACCAACCTTTCTTTTATTGAATCACTTTCATCCATCCTTTCATTTTTCATAATTCTCACGGTGGGAATATCAAACTCAATAGGAATAAGCTGGATCAATGCCATAAGCCAACCGAAATGGGGAGTTTCTGTTGCTTGACTTTGATGTTGCCCTATATGCCCACAATGCTGCATGAATCCTTTTATCCCACTTATGTACTGCAAGGATGCATCTTTTGCAAGAATTTGACACAACACAAAATTTGTTCGTTCCACTGTCCATTTGTGCTTGGCTTGTATGTTGTTGCCTTCCCGTGCTTAAAAGAAAACTTATTGACTAGGGCTTCTACCACCTCATTAATGAAGTGGCTTCCTTGATTTATTACAATTTCTAATGGACAACCAAATATGGTGACAACGCATTCATATATGAACCTTGCCACTTCATCCATGGAAGTTGTTTTCAATGGCCTAGCTTCAACCCACTTGGTTAAATAATCTATGGTAACTACAATATACTTATTTTGGCGTGGGGTAGTTGGAAGTGGACCTACAATGTCTATTCCCCACTTTTCAAAGGGACCAAGTGGAAGAATAGGGCATAATAGAGCTGATGAAGTCTTACGGTTACCATGTGTTTCACAAATATCACATGTCTTACAATAATTATAACAATATCTAAAAAGAGTGGGCCAGTGATAACTTTGCATCCAAGATCCTTCTTGATGTAAGTTGTCTAGAGAAGTGTCGTCCACATGTACCATTATGGAATTCTTCTATCAACTCCTTCCCTTGATCACGTCTAACTTCCCTCTTATACTGTTCATCAGGTCCTATTCGAAATAATACTCCATGCGAGAATAGAATATGGATGATCTGGCTTGAGTAATATTCCTCTTAGTATTTGCATTAGCACCATCAGAAACTTGAATTCATTCGATAATTCCAAATATCTATGTATTCACTAGGGATTGTGTCGAGGATAACAATGTTACATCTGGGAAATCATCATCATCACAAGATGAACCTAAACCCTCATAGGCTCGAGAGAGTGCATCTGCATTGACATGCTTCTTTCCTGGCCTATCTATAATATCAAATTCAAATTCTTGTAGCAAAATTATCCATCTTACTATCATCCCGATGGTTTAGGCTTATTTACAATATAGTTTATAGCCGGATGATCATTACAACTATAAATTTCTGCCCTTGCAAGCAATTTCTAAACTTCTTTACAGAAAAAATGATAGCTAGAGCCTCTTTTTTTGTTACAGTATAATTTACCTCAGCACTACTCATTTGTCTGCTCCCAAAGTAAACTGGATGATCATTCCCATTTTCATCCTTTTGGCTCAGAGTACTTCCTAGTGCTACATCGAAGGCATCAGTATACACAATTAATGGCTTGCTACAATCTGGATTCTTTAAAATAGGTGAAGACACCAGGGCTTCCTTCAGTTGTTCAAAAGCCTCATGCACCTTATTTCCTAGTTCATAAGTAACATCCTTCTTCAAGAGGGTTGGGTTAGTGGCTATGTAATTTTTGAGAAATTCTTGATGAACCTTCTATAGTAACTCACATGGCCTAAAAATGATCTCAACTTACTTCTATTCATAGGAAATGGTAACTCTTTGATTTTGAAACTTTATCGGGATCGTTACCAATACCATCTCTGGATACAACATGCCCTAACAAAATGCCTTTAGAACATCCAAAGACACACTTTGTAGGGTTTAGTGAAGCTTGTGCTTCATCTAACCTTTGAAATATTGTCTCCATCTCAGTGCAGTGTGTCCATCTTGCTCCCATAGATGTAAAAATCATCCGAAATACTCGATGAAGCTCCTAATGTAGGGGTCAAACACCCTATTCATCAAATGCTTTGAAACATTGCAGAGCATTACACAACCCAAAAGGCATAACTCTATAAGAAAATGTTCCCGAGGAGTGGTGAACGTGGTCTTGGTGATATTTCTCTATACGAACTTGGTTGTATCTCATTATATCCATCAAAAAACTATAGCACTCCTAGCCAACTACTTCATCTAAGATTTGATCTAAGAATGGAAGAGGGTAATGATCATTCTTTGTTGCCTTATTGAGCTTCCTATAATCAACACAAATTTGTAACTTCCCATTCTTTTTTATTGAGATCACAATGGGAGAAACACATTCTAATTCTCCACAACAAATATGAATCCTGCATCAAGCAACTTATCTATTTCTTCTTTTACGGTCTTGGAAAAACTAGGATTCATTCTATATGGAATTTTCTTTATGGGCTTAGCGCCATCTACTATCTCAATAGAATATTCTACCCAACTTACTTGACAGAGTTCCTTGTAATCAAAAGTGAATAGGTGTATGTACCTTGAAAGAGCTGGAGGTAGCATTCTTTTTCACTCTCCATCACAAAGATCACCAATCTTTATTTGTTGGAGACGATCATCAATTTCTTCTTCAGATAATTTTATGGGTTCATAAGTCGGTGTGACTGGAAGGATATCCATGACCAAAATATCAACCTCACTTTCTTCATCTTCTGTGTCCACTTCACTGGTACTAGAGTAATCAGAGGATGTCCAATCATCAATTTCATCACTTGAATCCACAGGTTCTATCTTATGATGCCATGGGATCACGTTTATCTTCACCCTCTCTCTACCACGTCCAAGTGTCATGAAAGCCTTCATTCCAATAGTTCCTTACATGAACTCTCCTTAGCCATGGTCTTCCCAACAACATTGGGTACGCAACAGTACCATTTTTCATCACCTGAAAGTCTACCACACATACAACACCCATAACAGATATTGTCACATTTGAAACTACACCTTCGATTTAGTTTTCCCCTTATTTAATGACCTTAACATAAGTGTTGAGGGGCGATCAATTTTAAATCCAACATATTCATTTCGAGACTCGGTCATTACATTAATCGCAGCACCTCCATCAACTAAGACATCATGAATTAAAATACCATTACATAATACCTCGGCTTGTGGATCGTAGGGATCCACCTCTGCCTCCAAAATAGGGACCTCAACCTCCTTCCTTTATCAAGCATTGAGTCCACTTCGTAGCTCCCACCTCTTCTCAGAAGACATAGCCAAGATTTCACCATATGTAATATTTGCAGGCCTTTTGGATAGATCTTCTAAGATGGAGTATGGTCCTTGTCCCTATGAAATCAGAAAATCCTGCACACCCAACTTTCTTCTCCTATGTTTCTTTCTAGTTTCTCCTTTCATCTTCTTAGGATCATTTCCATCTTGGTTATCTTTTTCTTTCTTTCTTTTTGTTACAAACACATCTACTTCATTATTTATACTCTTATCTACTACATCAAAAGAATTCACATGTGCTTTTCCTTTATCATTATCTCTTGTACTAGATGTAGAAGCTCTATCTGACAATTATACTTATAATGACCGTTTTTATGACAACCATAACATACAACTTCAAAAATATTTCTTTTTGGACCTTTATCTTCTCCCTGAGAACTAAATTCTTTTCCTTGAAGAAGATTAATAGTTAACTAACCCATCTTCTTGAGCAAATCTTCATACTCAGTAGATGTACTAGGGAAAATATTTTTTCTCACCGAGAGTGGTTGTGGATTCTGGACCAGAGGTGTTGGTGTAGGCTCTACCTTAGCAGCAATTTCTTTGGAATCATCTTCCATGTTTTCTTCTTGTCTTCTTACAATCTCCTTTGCTTGTTCAATGGTAGCTAGGCGGTCATACTTCACTCGTTGTCTAATCTCTGGCTTCATCCCAAGAATGAAGTGCTTACAGAGAAGATTATCCACGCCATTCATCAACCCATCCGCTAACCTTCCTTTCGGATATGGGCATCGAGCTTCCTCCTTAGCTCTAGAACGCGAGCATGATAATCCCTTATCTTCTTCTTCTCTCCTTAGGATAGCTTTGTGATATCGATTATGAGATCTGTATATTTCAGTTGTTCACCAAATTCTTCAAGAAAACTTTTAGTTAATAAATTCCATGAATTTTTCACATTATCACCTAGTGTTTTAAACCACCTAAGGGCTGAACCATCCAAAAAGGTAGGAAAAAATTCAGTCCATTGTTCCCTTCTTATGAGGCCATTACAAATGCAAGATCATTTAAACTCTTGAATGAAAGAGGAAGCATCTTCATTAGATTGGGCTGAAAAAATAGGAATCTTTCCCATTTTCAAAAATAACCACAGTGAAATACCAACCCACAAGTATAATCAACAAGACTTATGTGCACAAATAATTGGAATCACTATAATAGAAAGTGACTTTACACCTTTCTACAGTAAAATAGAAATGACCATGGTAAACTATGGTAAAACTTGACTTACTACGGTAAAAACTGACTTTACTGTGGTAAACACTATTCACGGTAAAAAGTGAAGTTACTACGGTAAATACTATTCATGGTAAAAAGTGACTTTACTGCGGTAAATACTATTCACGGCAAAAAGTGACTTTACCATGGTAACTACTATGCACAGTAAAAACAAGGTTACCCTCCAAATGTTTTCTGACTAAGTGGGAATATCTCTCCAAAAATCCACCAATGAGGAATGGTCCCAGCAACGGAACCAAAATGTCATCACCAATCCGGCACTATGATAATTCTTTACCAGGAACTCCTCATGCTATGATTATTTACTAATGCACAACTTTTAGTTTGGTGGATGGAATCTGGAAACACAACAAACATAACACAAGAATACCATAGACTATGATAAGAAGGAATGATGATAAATCTGAAATATAAGTGTAAATTATAATATCAACATGAAATTGTTACAATCTCACCCATGAGGTACTTCAAGTGTTACTAACTTCACTTGCCTTCCAACAATAACTATGGGAGAAACTTCACAATTACACCTCTTAATGGATTCTTTAACACACCTTCAAAATGATGGCTTCCTTTACACACTTACTCATACAATATTTCTCACTACTTCCTTCTATGCTAAATGAGGGGGTGGTGTCTCTATTTATAGAACTTCCAGGCTTATCCATCTTATCTCTAAGATAGGATAAGAAATCTACTCTGACGAATCATATTCCATACCTTAACTCTTATTTGTACATGTAAGCTTATCTTTTAAGATAAGATAAACCTTATCATTTCACATGGGTTCCACATTTTTAGAATTTTTACAAATAAAATACACAATATTTATGACCTCACTCCTTGTCCTTATTACCAATATAATATTTCTAATTCCTAATCATGTAGACCCTACTTCTCTACTTACCCTAACTTTGACATTTTAACATTACCGAACCACTTACGACAAATATTTACTTTTTACCACAACATTCCTATTGTACTTTTGAATATTACCGTACTATACATTATTGGTAGTGTCGTTATCTTCTATCGGACGCTACTACTAATTATACTTAACAACATCCTATTCCTAATACATACATTAATAAAATAGAAATTACGGAGGATAATTTTAATGTCGATAGAGCCTCAGGGTGTGATTCATGATTCTTACTTGTACTTTATTTAAGAGGAATCTCAACATGTTTATTTATTTCTTTTGACACCTCAACTACATCTTCTTTCATGATACTTGTTTCTTGAGATACCTCACCTTCCTTGACTTCCTTTGAATCCTTTGGTGGTTGGGTTTTAATACAAAAACACCTATCATAGGTGTTTCACTCAAACTTGTTTGAACTATATTTTCAACATTCATGACAAAGGTTATGCCTTCACTCTGAGTATTTTGGGGTTGAGCCCCCACACTTGCACTTGATGCTTGATGAATATCTTGAACATGCACTTCTTGTTCAGGGACACTTACACCCTCAGTTGTATGAGTTTCAATGTTTACATCAACCATTTCAAGTTTAGGCATTTCTTTAAGTAATTCAACTATCTCATCAGCTATTTTTGATTGCTTTCTAGGCTTCTCAATCACTAGTTTGTTTTACACTTGTTCCTTCCCAACATCAACTGATTGACTAGACATATGAGCACTACCAATTATTCTTGGAGAAGTTTCAATAGGGGATGAAACTGCAGTTACACTAGGTAATATTACATTTGGAGTAGAATGCATACTCTCATGAGTCTAGGATGGTAGCTCCTGATGAGCTAATGAAGTAATTACCCTCTTTTGAGCTTTTATCAGAGTAGGGGATCAATTACCTTAGGCTCCCTATGTTTGTGCCTTTTTGATACATGACCACTTTCTTTCACTAAAATACCAATATCTCTCACCAAAGGTTGCACTAGTTTTACTTTCTTCTTAGCTCTCTCAAAGTTCCTAAGATTTGGTGCCTCTCTTTCCTTGGTACTTTGTGATTTGGATTGTGGATCAACACTTGCTAAGGCTCCCCTCATCATCTTTCCAGTGCTAGATGATCCTGATAACACTTCTGAAGGAATTTTTGTGTATTCAAGCCTTTTCCCTTTTCTTGGATTGGCACTGCTTCAGTGATGGGGGCATCTTGCATAGCCTTCAAAATTATCCCTCAACCTTTTGAATCAAAATAGACTTTGAAGTTCTAGTCTTACTGGTTGTTGATGTCCATTCATCAATAATATTTGTGGTAGGCTTATTACTAGGTAACTAAGGAGCTTTTCCATTTAAGGGATCTATCTTATCTGCTCCATCTTTTAGTGGGGGAGATCTCCCTCCAAAATTTTCAAGTCTTGAAACTCCTTTAATACCTTAGTATTTTGTAGAGATAGGTCCAAGCCCTTTACAGTCAACCAAGTCAATGTTCTTCTTAATACATTGGAAATCCTCATATGAGGGTTATCTAATTGCTTCTTTCCAATCTATTGAGCTGATTGTTTTTATTCAATCTTTTAATCATGGTAATATTTTCCCACCACATCTTTGTCATCTACAATTCCTTATGGGACTACAACAATCTTGAAATCAATAATCTGACTTAAGGTCATTCTAGAAAAGTCTCTCAACCTGACTTCTTCTTCATCTATACAATTCATCCAGTAATCCTCAAAATGAGGCTCATGTTCTCCGTACTAACAACCCATCGAATGTCATAATTGATTCTTGGTGTGAAATTTTCCATTTGAAATATCTCCATTTCTTCTTCCATCATTCTAGATTTTACTATGCTTTGGCATGAATATCTACCAATTTGGAGAGGGAATTTGATATTTGTTTTGTGCCTTTTTGCAATCTTTTTATGCACAGAGTCAATTATCTTGACAATTCCATTAAAGCCCACTTATCATTCACATATCTAGGTAGTTTACAAGGTTGTCCCTCAAATCCACTTACCCTAAAATATGTAAAGAATTTTTATTGTATAAAAATGTAACCATACTCAATTGTTTCCTTAGTAGTAGTAGATAATCTATATTGTTCCCACTCTGGTTTGAAAAGACATGTCACAAGGAAATGAAAGAATAATTTACCAACCTAACATTCCCTTTCCATCTATCCAACCTCAATTATGGGTACACATCATACACCCTATGATTTTCAAAATTTTCTTGTAATGGGAGACCTGGAAATGATTTGAAGCAAGAAATGTTATAGATAAGATAGGACATCATATAGAAATTGATGTCAACTTTGGATTACCTGTGCTAATCTTTACAACTATTGTCATAAGTTGAGCATGAATGGATGTTGATATAAAGCTTTCCCAACAAAATTTTCCTTGTTCCTCTAGGATAACCATTATAAAAGGGAACATCCATTCTTGAAAATCATTATCTCCTTCGACCTGTCATTCTAGCTTAGTAACACAATAAGGTCCTCAACTTCCTCAACAAACATGGCCCTGGTTAATTTCTTGGGGATTCTTTTGATAGATGGTTTTTTTTCCTTTAACCACTTATAATTTAGCATTAAAGCATATTCATCATGCATCGTATCATAATCAGTCTATGTTGATTCAATTGTAGTAATTATCGGTTGATCCAATCCTGGTAACCCTAGAATTGCCCTAAAAGCTTCTGGTGTTAAGTTTATCACCTTGTCTCCACTTTTGTCCAATACTTATTTCTTTTTTGGGTTATAATTATTAGCACATAACCATACGAGCTCAAGGGAGTGTATGGATGGTGGGAATGCAGTTGTTGAGGCAATGTTACTGGCGTCAACGGCTGTCATCCACCTACTTTTATTTGGATTAATCTACCTCCTCCAAAAATCATCTAAATCAGCATTTAATAAAAAAATTTCCTTGACCATATCCAAATCACTGGAAATGTTGGAACTTAGGTGAAATCCCGACTGTAGTTTCTTCAATTTCTATACTCTAATTTCTCCCTTTAATTTCTTGCAAATTGTAAGCCAAATAATAGAAACATGAATGTAATACAATCCTTACCCATTTTTCGTGCATGTGTTGTGTAATTCTCCCTTCCTTCTTTGATTTTGAATTCTCTAGCTCAATATCAACACCTCTCGATTGATTTTCCTTTGCTTCTTTGTGAATTTTAGCAGCTAGAAACCCATATCTTCGTATGCAATAGTAAAGACTCAAAGTGTTTGAACACTTCAAATAATTTTGCTTTGATTTGTGTAAAAACACATTAATGGTGACAACCATAAATGTCTTACATCATATCCATCTATCATGCTTTTTCCATTTGAATGTGGACCATCCATGTGGATAAATTTGATTCTTTGTTGGCTCAAGGAGTCTTTTTGCACTTTTGCACTATCTTTCAAACACCTACAAGTTCACACATTTGACACAGTACTGCTTCTTGAATTTTTACTAAGAGTATGAAACGTGTCCAAATCTTATGAGTAGTAGAGTCTGCAGGTACTTTTTTGCACATTTGTTTGTTTTCCTGACTTGGAGTGCAAGGCTAGGCTATTAAGTTGACCCGAAACCCCACCTCTTTGACTTTTTCTAAGAAAATGATGTATGTCTTTGATGGGCCTCAAAGGCTTCATTTCACTTTGCACTCCATCATCTCATTGTTGTAAAAATACATTATTGGCCCGATTTCCCACTCCAATCTCATTCTGACATGTATTCCTTTTCGGGAGTGGGGTTAATTTCTCCTTTTACATCCTTTAATTTGAATATTCGTGGGAATATTTTTTGGGCTTCAGGGCTAGGTTTTTACTTTGTAGTTAGTATAGTGAATAGTGCAATTTTGTAAACCAAGCTCGTTGTAATGCAACCAATGGAAACACACCGCGTATCCTCGAGTGGCGAGTAAATTATGAAATTTGCAATGAAGGTCTAAAGGACGATATAAATGGAATATTTTCAAGGTTAAGCACGATCAATAATCAATTTTTTCAAAAGGATTTTCAGGGACGACATGATTATCACATTCCTCGACTAAAAAGAGGATTCACAACCTAAACACAGGATTTTTATTTCCATTAAACATGATTTCATCCTTTAAGCGTACGTTTTTGACATTGAAAAACTAGTCCAAGGAAATTTTGGAAGGCACACTTATGATAAAAGGGCAAGATCAAATTGAGCATTAACAAGGCCAAGAGAATTACATTCTCTATTAAAATATTCTTTATTGGTGGATAGAACTAGATATAAATCAGCTCTAAAGGAGTATCCCTTCCTAGTTGTATATGTTCAACAACCAGTATTCCTAATCACCCTTAGATTACCAACATATGAATTCATGCAAGAATATATGGAGGGAGAAGAAAAGGTTGAAGATAGGATCCTAGACATCCTCCAAATAGAATATGCAAGGGATAAAGCATTGTAATAATTCAATAAACATCAAGACATTATCAAAAGATGGTTGGAAAAAGGGCTAAAGTTAAAACATTCAAAATATCATACCTTTTGCTACTATGGGATAAAGCCCATGATAAGAAAGGAAAACATGGAAATTTCACACCATTATAGATTAGGCCTTGAAAAATAATGGAGATATTAGGCGAACAAATTCATAGTGAAGGATATACTAGGAAAGGAAATAATCTTTCCAAATCAATAGATAATTCCTAAAGCATTACTTCTCTGCAACTCCATCTCAAGTCCCAATAGAAAAACCAAACATGGAAGTATATTAGTTTTATTTTCTTCATTTTATTTTTTTCTGAGATTAGTTTTCATTTCTACATTTTCCTATTTTTGTGGTTCTATTTCTTCATTTTCTTAGTGTTTATTTTTTGTTTTGTATCTATTTGGCCTTTATTCAATTTAAAAATTAAAAAAATGGATTTGTATATAGGGAAGTATTATTGTATTAAGGATTTGAAGTATTTGGTAGAAAATATTTTGAAAATTTTAAATGCAAAACTCAATATCCCTGATTCAAGCCACCTTTGAAGGATTGAAATGTCCAAAGTGCAAGGTGAATCTTAGAATGGTTTTAATCATTCAATAGAAAATAAGTTGCACTAAAATTTATAATAGAAAATTTTTTGTTTGATCATGGCTGCTACCAAAGAGGAATGCACCAAATGAGCCTATTTAACAAAATCCTCAAACCTATTAACTAGGTTCCTAAACCTCCAAGAAAATTTTAAAATACATTCAAAAATATGAAACTAGAAGACTTTCTATTTTAGGTGACTCAGTAAACTCCATCAAGGCTATGGATGCCTAATTGGAAGTGGATCAAAGCCATGAAAGGAACCAAAGGTATCTCTATGAAATAAATAGTACACTCACGATCCTTCATATCACCCCAAGTTTACCCTAGAAATACCTAATTCTAGACTCATCCATAGGTGCACTCATCTCAAGAATTGTAGGAATTTTGCGGGGTCTACATCTATTCCTCATGATAATATGATGTAACCCAATAGCTTCCCTCCTATGACTCTAAAGACATGCTTCTAAGGCTTTAAGTTGATGTCGTATTCGATTAAGTGAGAGAGAATGATGTGGAGGACTTCAGGATGATCACCCCTTTCTAACCTTTACTAGTATGTCTTCTACATAGTTTTCAATGATTTTATGGATGGGGTCATGGTATATGTATTTCATTTCCCTTTGGTAAGTAGCACCAACATTTTTCAAACCAAAAGGCATGACTGTGTAACATAAGGTCTCCCTATGTGTAGTAAAGGTCATTTTGGTCTGATCTTCCTCAAATATCCTTATTTGATTGTACTCCAAGAATCCATCCATAAGATACAACAACTAATGGATAGTAGTTGCATCAACAATAACATCTATATATGGTACTAGGAAGTCATATTTTGGGAAAGCCTTATTAATATCCCTAAAGTCAATACATATTGTGATTTCACCATTTTTCATAAGGATCGGGATGATTTTGGATAGCCACATGGAGTAATCGATTGGTTTTATAATCCTAACTGTAGCAGTTTCATTGCCTCCTCTTTGACCATTAAGGTGACCTTTGGCTTCATTGGTCGTAACGTTTTCTTAATGGGTTTGGTATCCGGTTTGGTTACTAAATTGTGGACCACAACACTCGGGTTGACTCTAACATGTCCTTATAGATGAATGTAAAGGCACGAGCATGATCCTTAAGAATATTTTTGTGTAACTCCACTTCCTCAAAAAATAGTGAAGAATCATGTTTGATAATCTTAGTGTCTGAATTTATTAAATAATTATTTCCTTCTTCAAACTCCGAGGGTCGGAGGGAAGTTTGAGAGGTTCCTCGTCTACTTGATAGACTCCAACAACTTATAAGGGGAAATTGGATCAGTTTTCACTCCAAAGTAAGATGAAGGATAGGGGATGAGAGAAAATCATATCGTATAGTGAGTTAAGGGATCATTATACACATGCAAGAAACCTAATATTGTCTCTTTATTTTTTTGCATAATCCATAGTGATAAGTTCATTCTTTTTTTCCATGTAAGGGAGTATGAATGTGTTTGGATTTTTCCACATTAAGGGTTCAAATCTCATGGATATAAAAACTTGGTTTCCGTTAAATTTGTATCTGGGTAAAATCGGGAAGAAGAAAAATCCATATAGTCGACCGACTATTTTCTTTCCCTAGGGATGGCTTTAATGAAGATAAATTCAAAAAAAAATCTCATCTCACACATAGCAGTGTTGTAAATTTTGAGGTGTTCCATTTTGATTTCATAAAATTTGGAAACTTGATTGGCTACTAGTTGTGAATCTCATAGGACTCTAGTTTTTTTATCTCCATCCTCTTAGTAATAATGAGGCTGAGAAGAAAAGCTTCATACTCTACCCCATTGTTGGTGCATTCGAAGTCTGGTTTAAAAGTAAAAGGCATGACCTTCCCTTCTAGAGAAGTTAATATCACTCCCACACTTGTAACATACTCTGTCACTTGGATCCATTGTAATGGAGGGTCCAATAGTTAGCAGGGAAAATAAATCCTACAACGTCCTTGTAAGATTCCTCTTGTATCTCTAATACTTTTGTTTAACGTAGTTTTGAGTAAGTGCTATAAAATGTAGAAAGTGCCTAAAACTCAAATAAACAAGGTTTACCAATACCTACACCAACAGTGACAATGTCAGGATGATGTAAAGTAGAAAACATGAAAATTCTCCTTCTTTCACTAAATGAGAAGACTTATAAACAAAGACAACTAAACAAAGAGATATTAGATAAATATGATAACGAGTTGCTCGAGAGTGTCGATCCTAGGAATCCAAAGGGACTTCCTTGAAGGGTGTCAACTTGTTTGATATAATTAAGTTATGCTAATAATATAAGATGGGTGATAAATGACAACAAATCTATAATTCAAGATGGATAGGAAGATCATATTCAGCTTTGTAAGTAGCCCAAGTGAGGGTTGTGGTGATCTTGAAGTCCTTGAAATAGTCATACCAGAACTCCTCCATTGTTTCTCATATTTATTGGAGGATCTCTTACTATTCTTTGATATATTTAAAGTTTGGTATGAATATGATGGTGCACAAAGTGAGTTCACGGAGGATGTAAAGCTTCTCCCACAAGAATGGCTGCTAGATGATTAGAAGATCATAAATGTTGGTGATTGGATGAGAGAGACATGGAACATTCATCTACATAATAGACATGCTTGCAGAAAATTTGATTAGACCAAAGTAGATTTGATAGAAATGCTAATTAAGAAAATAATTGATAATTTTTTTAAATTTAACAAAGATCATCAATGATTCAAGGGGATCGTGGGTGATTAGAAAGATCATTAATGATCAAACAGTTGTTAGAGATCCTTGTGAAAATTTGATATTTTGATAACACATAATTTGACACAAACAAAGACCATGTACTATGCAAATAGAATGAAATGGACAAAAAAGATACTTACTTACCTTGATAGGAAAAATGAGATGTTGATGCTTTGATTTCTTGTAGATGTTTTTTGGTGCTTTAGATGGCTTTACAGGTGTGTTGGTGGTGCATAGACACTCATGATAGGGTTTTCTAACTTCCTAACATGACAGATATTTGTTGTGCTGGTCATAGATCTCAAAACAGGAGCTCTGTGGTTGTATTTATAATCGCTGGTGATCGGTTAGGATCACTGGCAATCTGGAATTTTGGGGAAATCATCTTGGAAGTGGTTTTAACCACTTACAACTTACTTTCACTTGTGGGGATGTGAGATGAAGAGGTTATCATGTTAGGGAGTTAGGTAATGGGGGTAAAAATGGGTTTATATGGGTGGTAGATGGTTAGGGAGGTTTAAGGGAGGTTAGAGTAGGTTTACGGGGGTAAAATATGATTTTATGGGATGAGGGTAGTGACTTAGGTTATGATTAAAATAATAGGTTTAATGATTTAATTATGTGTGTATGGGGCATAGGTGGGTTACCTAAGGTGACGAAAACTGATGTCTACATAATTTTATGTTTTATTGGATGAGTGGTCCCCTCTCAAACTAGGGATGATTTCAAGGAAGTGCAATAATTACCGGTTTGAAATGTGTGTTGGATGAGATAGGTTTGTATGATATATTTGTTTCGACTTAATCGCCCTAAAGACTAGCATGGAAATAAGATTTCCACAAAAGTGGACTTATGTTACTATGGAGTCAAATGATAAGGGAACCAAGGGGTTCGTTACCTATATGTGCATGACTCATAGGGAACACTCATGGGAAATTATCCCGGCTAGATACGATATCTATGCATGCTTGATAAATGTTGTTGCCAAAAATGTGGGCTTCTAATACCGTCTAAGTCGAGTGATAAGGGAACCAAGGGCTTCATGTCCTAAAGCCATATGACTTTCCAGAGTGATAAGATTACGAGATCCAAGATGGATTTTTGCTAAGGGAAATCTTGATTATATATTGATGGATAAATTGTGAAAAATTGATAATTGGATAAGGTTATGAGGCTATTTCAAGATGGGTTTGATAAAGGGTAATAAATCACTAATGATTATCTAGATCGCGGGTGATTGATTTGAATCATTGGTGATCACATCAATCACAAGTGATCGGGTGCGTGGGAAAAAAATCAATATATAAGGCGTACGGGAGGTTTATTTCAACCATTGTGCTTTTGTGGTAGTGATATTGTTAGAGTATTTTTATGTACTTTTGAGTTTGATTTGAGCGAGTTGGAGGTGGCTAGAGCTAGGAAGAGACTTCGGAGACCCACAGTGCCGAGGTAGGTGGTGTACTTAAATTATGTCATTTTTTATATTTTTAATTTTTTTTGGATCTAGGCTATGGGATTATCGGTGATTTCGTATGAGATCACTAGCGATTCATAAGATTGGCAATGATTGTCGGTGATCGCAATTGTAGTGATCGTCGATAATTTGGTTTGATTTTTGATAGATGTGTAGTGGATAAATGTTATAGTTGATTTAGTGATTTTGATTGGTTGTTGTATCTTATATTTGTTTGTTATTTTCGTAGATGCAGGCTAGAGACCAATTGACTACATAAGACAGAGTCCCAAAGATTCTTGATGAGATACATGAGTAGTTATTGGATGCGGAGTGGGATCATTAATAGGTAATGGGGTTGGGTGGGAAGCATCATTACCGACGTATCCATAGGGACACTTGGTTATTATTGGATTTTTTTGAGATTTGAGACCATGTTACATGGAATTTTGGTTTGCGATAGGGGAGATGACTTTGACTTTGAAGTATGTGCGCCGCATTCTACGCTTGTTAGTACAAGGTGAACAAATTTACACTATTGATGAGGAGAGACATAAAGATTTGATGTAGCATTTGTATGGGAATGATGGTTTGGATGTTGTGATTTATTCTATTTCATTTTCATATGGAGCCTCATATCATGATGATGAGGAGGGTTGAGCTCTTGACTATGATGATGTTAGGTATTAGTTATTACACCTTCTTGGATTTAGCCAAAGGGTAGTTTTCATGGATGTTGATGATTTTGGTAGGGGATATGTTGTATTTTACGACATTGTTTTCTTGGGCTACTACTATGTTGGCACGGTTTATAGGGAGTTATGGTCTGGAGGACCAAATGCAGATTTGGTGTGGATGTATCATTTTGTTGGAGTGTTGGGCTTATGAGCATATTGCATTAGATCACTGAGAGGATTACCATAGATGAGGTGGGTGTATTTAGACTATCTGGTAGGTTTTATGAGATGGAGATCAAATCATGGGGTGACATGATCGGTTAGGGATGAGGATTACTATATGTAGTTATTGGCTCGCTTAAAGGTAGGTGGTGTGATTTAGAGGCCATATTCGGGTTTCCCATTATGTCTGATACGGTAAGGGTGTTTATGGCTATGTAGCGGGATAGTTGGGTGTGGGGGTGTACAGATGGTGAGAGGGAATTGGTCCATTTGGCCAAGTCGGATGAAAATTTGGTTAGTTTAGGATGTACCGAAAGCTAGTAATGGCTTACCGAAGAGATGACATTGAGATAGCTATGGCATTGTTGGTTTTTAGGAGGTAGTGGATATAGTGAATAAGGAGGGATTTAGTATATTTGTATATTCCTAGTGTACGGAGATAATTCACGATGATACAGGGTGACATTGGCCTATGTTGCATGGTGGCAAGGGTAGATAGGTGATTTTGATAGATGAGTGTGGGATCTTATGGAACTTGTACCTCATGAGGATGGTGTTGATGGTGATGAGAACGGAGATGGGAAGGATAGGGTAGCTAAGTTAGAGGCTATCATAGCTCATTTGGAGGCTAAGAAGGCCTCATTGGTAGTTGAGAGAGATGGATTGGGTCGCAGCTTACCACCGTACATGGGTAGAGCTTGCTCATACTATAGTTGACCATGATCGATTCATCAACAATAACGAGAGACCTTGTGAAGGCCCTTGGGATCACTTGGTACTTTAGTTTTAGGATTTGAGCTACATGCGGTGATAGCTCAAGATAGTGGTCAAATGGTGATACTGGTAGCATGAGTTTGGCCAAATACCGATCATTATGTGTGAGGATCTCATCTACTATGAGCAAATAGTATGGTGGAGGCTACTGTTGAGCCTCGCTATGTGCGTGTATCGGGCGCGGAGTTAGGCGACACCGATAGGTAGTGTATTGGTCAAGTGTTGATAGGTAAAGATAGAGGACATAATGGAGGTCCTAGTGATGAGCGGGGATAAGTGCATAAGGAGTATCGACTAACGGATGTTGATTTTACCCATTAGATATGATGTTTTTTTTTGATGTATGTTGATCTCTTGAAGCCGTGTTGATGTATATTTTTGGTATATAAAGTTTTGAGACTCATGATAGATATATATATATATATATATATATATATATATATATATGATTATAATTTTGAATCATGTGTTGTTGATTTATTTTGATGTTTATGATGTGATGCTAAGATAGTTTTGATGTGATGTTGGTATGATGCTTAGATGTATAGATGTTGATTTTGATATATGACATGTTGATTTTAAGATAAGTTTAGATATATTTGATGTGTTGTTAGATGTGATGAGTATGGATGTTAATTTGATATATGATATGTTAATTTTGATGTTGATATGATGTGACTTCCAATATAATGGTGTCGATATATGTATTCCAAAATGTACTTTAATCATGGTTGGGAATAAAATGTGAATTGTTTTCTTTTAGACTAGATTTGATGCATATATAATATGATGGTAAAATGTATAATGATGACAATGCACTTTGTGGCCTTGTAACAAAAGTTAACACATAACTAACAATAATTAGTCACATGTAGGACCTTGGATATGAATGGAAGTGATTTTGTATACCTTCCTAGAACATGGGAAGGGTTGACATATGTAGTTTGTATGGGAGAGTAGGTTCTCCTTTTGATGGTTTGGTAGGCTTATGCCCCACTTTTTTTTATTTACACAAAGTGATCAATGTGGGATTTTTTCTTGGATGAGAAAGTTGATCAATGTGGGAAGATTTCCTAGGATGATTTTGATACTTGACTTTGATATGAAGGCGGTCGATCAATGCAAGAATTATTTTTGTAATGAAATAAGTATCCATCCTTTGAGGGAGTGGTCTACTATTTTAATTTTCATGATTTTTTATTTTGGATAGTTTTCCTTGAGGATCAATCTATATTTGATAGGAATTTGTCCTTCGAGGGATCAGCCTATTTTTTGATAACATAGTTAATAGTATTCCTTCGAGGGATCAATCTATCTTTTATTTGACAGTGTGCATCCATATGTATATTTTTATTTTGAAGGCTGAGGGAAAGCCTAGTAGACCATACAAGGAGGGGAAGGATGTGTGTACAAAATACACATGTGTACCTGTAACATGTTTTTAGTTGGTATATAAAAGGTAAATGGAAGTAATGATTATGGGTTTCCTACTAAGGAGGAACTTGTCCATCTGGAAAATGTGATGAACATAGCCGTGGTGCTCATCTTTCAGGTCAAAAATGAAGGATGGTGATGAAAAACCACATAATTCCAAATCATTACTATAGTGAATGACAGGCTAATGGTGAAATGAGATTCTTGATGCGACTAATATCATGACAGTATATATGTTAACAGTAAAAAGGCCACAAGTGCAAGGCATTCAAAGGTTAATTTTTAGGTGTACCATCGAGGGAGGATAAATGGTAGGATCCTAACCCATATTTGTAAGTGATGACATATAGATTGATCCAACTAGGGAAAAATTTTCCATGTTTACTTCTTTCCAGAGTAGTGACATTTTGATTCTCTTTGAGGAAAAGATCACCAATGTTGAAGTCATGTTCTTTAACATGTTTTTATATGCTTTTTTGATGTGTTCTTGATAAACATGATGATGTTAGAGGGTTGTTAAGTGATGTTTATCTAACAATTCAAGTTGTTCCAAACGTTCTTGATGATAATCCTCATCAAAGACAAAGTATATGAGGTACATGTGGAGAGAGGGAATTTAAACTTCAAGGGGTAGGACCACCTCGGAGCCATAAACTAAAGCTAAGGGCATAAAACCTACGTAGGAGTACAGATGCTAGTTCGATAATCCTAGAGAGAAAATGGGATTTAGAGATGCCAATCCATACCTACTTGTTCGATGTTCTTCATAAGGATTTTTTAAGCATCTTATTATAAGCTTCTACTTGTCTATTTTCTTTTGGCTAATAAGGAGATGAAAAGCTTAGTTTGATGTTGAATATACCATATAGTGTTTTTACTTCCTTGTTTTTGAAATATTTTCCATTATCAATGATTAGTTTTTGAGGGATGCCAAAGTGACATATGATGTGTTGATAAATGAAATTGACGATTTTGTTTTCTTTAGTAGAGACCAAGGGAATAACCTCTACCCATTTAGTGAAATATTCAGTAGTTGTGATGATAGAGTGGTGTCATTGTGATGAACAAGGGTTGATGAGACCAATGAGGTCAAGTCCCCATTGTGAGAAGGGCCATATATTTAGAGAAATTTGTAGACCCTTACTAGAAATGTGAATAAAATTGGAATGTTGTTGACACTTGATGCATTTATTGATGTACGTGCAACAATCTTGATTGAGAGTATGCAAATAATATCCCATTCATAAGACATGCTTAGCGACAACCATATCGTTAAAATTTCCACCACATATACCATCATGGACTTCTTTGATAGATTTAGTGGATTCATGGGATTTGATACATCGTAGCAAGAGGCCATAAAATCCACATTTGTATAGAACACCACCTATGATGACATATCGGGTAATGCATTGAAGAAATATCATTTAGAATTTTTAGATAGGTCAAAGGGAATTTTAGATTAGAGGGATAATCATAAGTCCGAGTATAGCAGAGATTTGTTTGATTGTATTTAATGATATTGATAGAAGGGAGTTCGTTGGTGTGAGATGGTTGATAAATTATATGCACAACAATGAATAGTTTGGAATCTTGGTTGATAGGGGATGAGTGATGCAAGAGAAGCCATGGTGTCCATGAATTTATTAGAAGATTGTGGAACTGTTTGGATGGTGTAATGATCAAAGGCTTCTAAGAGGAATTTGACAATGGTTTTATATTTTTGTAGAGTTTCGTTTTTGCATTGATAAATTCCTTTGATTTGGTTGATGACAAGTTGAGAGTCTTCATAGATATCTAATATTTAAACACCAAGCATGATAGTAGTTTGGAGACCCATGATAAGAGCTTCGTATTCGGCCATGTTATTAGTGCATTCAAAGTTTAATTTGAAGGATAGAGGGATAGGATTCCCCAAGGAGGTATGATAATGATACCGGAACCTCCCCCTGCTGACACTTGGATCCATCGAAGAAAAGTGAAATTTTGATAGGAGTGTACTATTGATCGATGGTGTTGATGGATTCATCAAGAAATTGTTCGTGGGGTAGTTGATTATCAAGAAAAGGGGTTTTTTGCGTGAGATGTAAATGATGGCTTATCCTTTAATATATTTTTGTGGGATGAATTCTAGATCAAACTCAATCATGATCATGAGCCATCAAGTGATATGGTCATTATGGTATGGTTTGGAATGCATGGTTTTAAGGGGATTGAAACTTGTGACAACGTAAGTTTTATTATTAAGTAAATAGTGGAAAAGTTTGCAGGTCACGAAGTATAAGGTAAAACACAACTTCTGCTTCAATGTAACAAGTCTTGTAGTCATGAAGAGTGCAACTTATGTAGTAGACAACATGTTCGTGACCTTCTCATCTTGATGTTCTATCATATCACCTAGGGCATGGCTAGTAGTGGATATGTATAAATACAAGGTTTTCCCCTTGCGTGGAGGTGTAAGCACAAGAGGTGATAAGAGATATTTTTAGGTCTTTGAATGCCTTTTGATAGTTGTGATCCCATTTGAAGTGGATGTCCTTTCGAAGGAGATGGTGGAAAGATTGAAAAGGTTACGAAAGTTGCGAGATGAAATGACGAACTCGATGGAGTCTTCCTTGGAGGCTGAAGCAATTTGAGTTTTGGTGAAGGAGGCATCTCGATGATGGATTTGATCTTGGTAGGGTCTACTTCAATTCCCCTAATAGAAATGATAAACCCTAGGAGCTTTTCGATGAGAACACCAAATACACACTTAGCGGAGTTTAAGGAGAAGTAAATATTGGATGATTCAAGCAAAGATAATTTCAAGGACAACAAGATGATCCCTACATTACTTATATATTTAGAGGAGGTCATCAACATAGTATTCTACATGGTTTTATGGATGAGGTCATGGAAAATATATGTCATAGCTTGCTAATAAGTGGCACCTACGTTTTTAAGTTTGAAAGGTGTGTCGCATAGAAAAAATTCCCCAAAGAGTAATGAAGTAGGTTTCATGTTGATTATCGGTAACAATGTGAATTTAATTGTAGCCAGAGAATCCATTTATGAGGAGAGCGTTTCTTGGCCAAGGGTGAGGTTGACGATTTGATTGATTTTAGGAAGAGGAAAGTCATCTTTGGGACAAGTGAGGTTAAGGTCTCGAAAATCTATGAAAATGTGTAACTTTCGGAGGTTTTACTCATGGGTATGATATTAGAAATCCACTTGTGGATAGTCAATGGGTAAGATGAATTTAGCAGAGACAAGGCATTGTAACTCTTCTTTGATAAAGAGGGCTAGGTGAGGATGTATCCTACGTAGCTTTTATTTGACAGTTTGTGTTGGGATAGGTGACGATATTTTGGACAATGATGTTGGGGTCAATACTTGGCATGTCACTATACGACCATGCAAAATGCCTGACTATGTTTAGAGAGGAAGGTGGTGAATTCCTTCATTATTTTGAATCTAGAGATTGGCCAACTTTAACTATGTAAGGGTCTTGTGGAGATCCTATGTTAATTAGATATTAGATTTTTAAGAAGTGTGTATGTATCAGTGGTAGGGTCTTTTAAAGATAACATCCCTCCACCCCCATATAGGAGAGGGTACACTTTGCCATCGTGGCATTAAATGATATCAATGGTAGGGGAGTCTTCCTCTACCATTTCAGGTAATACAAGTGGAAGGGTATTAGTACCATTGTTATTCTAATAAGTAAGAGGTCCTAAGGTAATTGTATTGACTAAAAAAATTCATATGGGATGGAAACGATGTCATCTATGTCAAGGAGTTTTCATGTGAATGTGGAGAAGATGGTTCAGATTCTATTACGAATTGAGATGTATTTCTTGCAGAGGTGTCCAGAGAAGGTTTGTTGAAACCTAATCCATATTTTCATGAGGCTTGCGGGAATGATCAAGGACTAGGTCATGAATACCCTATTCCTAGCATCCTATGCTAAATTATTTTTAGGTACATTGATGGAGATACATATGTGCACGGGCTTGGTTGTATAAGAAGGAGAAATATGATATGAATGGATTTGTGTGATGTAGATTGTTACGATGTGGGGAAGGACAATTAATTCCCCCATAGATGAGATTATTTTTAAGTTGTTAAGGAGTGAATGAGATAACATCTCTAATGTTAGGTTCATACATCGCTTGTTTTTCGTGCCTTCTCGTATATTTTTAGGCATAAGAAGAGAATTAAGGTTAAAGAGGTGATACTCCCCGAGTGAAAGGCGTTGTATGACATCTTCAAAGGAGGTGGCATCTGATAATTTTGGTGTGGTGATGGATGAATTGGTAGAGGCATCATTAGAGGAGACCGATTTTGTCTTTGGAACAAGCACATTGTTAGTTCAATATGTCATGTGGCATGCTTTGAAAGGGTTTGGGTCGGCTGGAAGTGAAGGTCTTACCTTCATGTTCATATTTTAGAAAATGATGGAGGGTGGATGGGATACAACACAATGCGTAACCGGTGGTCGGCCTTTGATAACATATTGTATTGAAATTATCCCTCTACAAGATAGAAGAGTTCATGGAGGGTCTTGGTGCCAAATTTTATAGGTAAGATAACCTTTCCTATCATGGGGAAACATTGTCATTAAAGGAAAGTAGCACCGCAAGTGAATGGGCAACGATAGTGTTAGGTAATTGGAGTTGATCAAAATAATGTGATGATATGATATTGATGTTGGCACCATTTTCAATCATAAATCTCTTAATGAGAGTATCATCGATTTGGGTGGTGATGAATAATGGAAGGTCATGGTCTTCAGTTATAACGACGAGATTTCGGAATCATCAAAATAAATTTTGGTGGACATTTTGAGAGTACATACCAAATTTAAAAATGGTTGGGGATCATTTGTAAGTATTGATATGGATTGAAGTGCTTCAATCATCACTTTTCGATGTTGTGGTGAATTTTAGACAAGCTCGTAAAGGGACATCTTTACTGGAGCTTGATGGAGTTGTTTAATGATGGTATTTTGTACAGAAGTGGTGGATTGAGTGTGTGGAGCGGCAAGGATAGATACATTTACCTTATCAGAAGGTAGTGGATTAGGTAATTTGGGGGTGAGAGGGATGGAGACCTTGGAATTTTTTTGATATGAAGTCTTTGGATCTTGTGTACGAGCTATGGTAGTTAATGCACAATGTCAATTTGATGAAATAGGGTTTTTCTGGAAAAGGCCTCACCTTTGTTATATGTAGACATAGTGTCAGGTGGTGGTTTGGGTGCTGGGGTTGTAAAGGTCGGATGGGTTATTCCGACTTGATTTGGTTATTCTAGATCTGCGCGAAAAGAAGTCCCTTGTTAGAAAGGCTTCAAATGCCATTATGGAGGGCTTTGTAGTCCTCGATGAAATGTCCTGGTGTTCGATGATAATCACAAAATGCTTCAAAATTATACCATGAGGGTTTCCACCCCCAAGAGCTAAATGGATTTAGAGGAGGCAATGTCATGTTGGATCACTGGATAATACTTTCAATTATTTATCATAATATCATGTCGAGGTTGAGGCTAAGGAACTGATGCTTCGTTTGACAATCGAAAATTAGATATGAAGGGATTTTTTCTTATGTGACATGTTTAGGTGCCCGATCGAAACGGTCTTGGATTCTCGTAATGGTGACTAAAAATTTAGATGAGTGGTGTGGCCCCAAAATAGATGACAAGTAATTTGGATCCTATATTGAGGTTTGCATTTGATTTAGTGATATGGTTGTTACATTTTTAGATGGATGGATGCGAAATCATGAGATGGGTTTATTGAAATTGTGGATGTAGTGTTGGGTGACACAATCTTCATAAGATCTCTTTAAGATTACCTTTTAACTATTTGAAAGAAATGAAACTAAAAATTGTAGATATTTTCTCACTTCTAAAAGGAATGATAACCAAATCATGCCAAGCCAAGAACACAGATGTTAATCAAACACCGCGATCAATAAGATGAAAGTAATTTTTCGAATAACTTTACATAAACCTTTACGCAACAAATGAGCGGCAATATCATATATTATTATGAAACTCAATGAAATGCAATGAGAATGGTCCTTGCTTACATATGAAAGGAATAACAATCTAAGAACCGAGGCAAAGTCGTATATCAAACCATAAATCAAGGAAATAACTAGTCTTGAAAGAACTAGTCAAGACTATAGATTTAGGAGAGAACTAGACATCAAGGATCTAGTCAATACCATAGATCAAGGAAAGAACTATACCTAACAACTAGATAATATCTCCTAATATCTAAATAAGATCAAAGAAATATCTACACACATAAGTGGTTGAGGATAAATACAATAAAGGTAAATAAAGTACCTAGGTGAACATGAGCTAAGGTAAATACATACTCTAACACCCCCTCAAGTTAAGTTAGGGGCCAAAATAGAAATGGCATGTCCATAGTATGAGTCCCGAAACTAGGTCGATAAGGTACTCATGTACAATAACTACGAAAAAGGACACCGCAAGGTACCCCAAACCAAAACAATAAAGTAAAGAGAGTAAAAAATCCACAGCAAGGCATCCTAAGAAGCTCAACTCAAAAAGCTCATACAATGTTGAAGAAGTTTGGTGTGCCATGTGGTCTGAATCCACTGGTTGATCACAAAACTCAAAAATAACTGACACTAGGCTTCACTATAATAGCTCCATATAAGGAGGTATCGATAGAGTGATGTTGAAAATGCAAGAAAAAACACCAAACATAATTCAATCAACTACTGTAAAATAGGTTTCCCATGATCAAAGAACAATAATCAAAGCAACAAGGCAATGACACAAAATCCAGTGTCACGATCCGAGAAAAGTCAAGGTAACAAGGAAAGAACATAAAACCCGAATAAACAGGATCGTGACACACCCTCCCATACTATTGAATGGGTGGAGTGACACCATAGATCTCTATGAGTTGCCCAAAATCAACTACTCGAACACTAACAAAATAACACTTTGGGTTTCACCATAATAGCTCCCCACAATAGATATTGTTATCATGCCAAAATTGTTGAAAATACATATACAAAATCTCTCTAAAAACTAGAGATGCACTACACCCTATTAAAGAAAAATGCTCAAAACAAGAAGCATTACAATGCGAAGGTATAGAAAGTGGAGCAAGAGGCCGAATGGTGGAGGAGCCGGATCGTAGAATCCTCTCAATGAATGCTTATGTCGCCACCACGAGTGATCGATATCCACCCCAAATCAACACAGGTGGATGAAGAAGATGCTTGCATATGACTTGGTGAAAAATACACAATGGGTGCATGCAAAGGAACATCAAAATGTGTGTCAGGTTGATCATGTCTGACAATGAAATCTCGGGTTTCTCAATCTCGAGTGAAGGTGCAGAAATTCATGTGTTGCTCATGATCCTCAAAAATAATCAAGTGAACAAAAATATGAGCTATGTTAATGTGTAATCCCAATGAAGTATACTGGTCAAAACCAATGTCATGGCGATAATTCCACTTAACATGTGGAATGGGAGAAATAATACCACCCGTGAATGTCTCCACAATACTTCCACCAAAGTGAAACCCATAGAACGGAGCATGTGAGAACTAAATGTAGTGGTATGCTTCTCAAAAGATCCATGCATATGAGTAGAAGGAGGATACACAACATGTATTACTGTAATAGGCACATATGTGGAAAAGCATGCAATAACAAGCCTCATAGGCTTAGGAGCATCAAGAGCAATAACAGGCTCAAAGACTGGTAGATCAATGTCAGTGGGTACAAGAGCAACAACTGCAAGTGGACTAGGAGCATGGACATGGCTGTCTCAATATGATGGCGATGTTGTAGCCTAGCAAGTGTTTGTCGCAGGGAGTGTAGTAGTGTATCCTTATCGTGAATGAGTGATTGTAGAAGAATTTCATCTTGAGCGATTTGTTTTCTTCCACAAATTTAACAATATCCTCCTTGAATTCCACACACTTCGGATAAAAGTATATCATTATCGAATCCATAATAGATACAAGAATGCAACTCCCAAAATTTTAAGACGTCGGGCTCAGTCGAAATTGCGTTCACAATTGATTACAATATTCCTCCATATTTGGCACTTTATAATGAGTGTGTGTTACAATATGGCACTTTATAATTATAGTGCGATTCTCAAAATAAATATTTCAAAAGATACAAGTTTTTCAATATTATGCTCTGCTATTTATTTTAGTTGCCACTAAAACAAAATAAAATTCTTTTTCCTTCACCACACAAATAAAATGAAATGGGGCTGGAATTAAGCACCTACTAGTATGAATCACAAGATTAAGCCCTCATATGACCATACCATATGACCAAGGGCTAAGGATTTCAATGAGATAGTGTCTCGCCTCTAGAAATGGTCAAGTTTACAATCAATGTTAGGGTTTTCCCACCTTTCATATCTAATGGAAGCCTCTGTTTTACATAAAACCGCACGCAGCAACAAAATACAAAAAAATCTCAAATATATAAACATACTAAGATTTTATTTACAAAATAAAACTTACAAATGGATGTCAACAACAATCTCTTGCTCTGATACCATAAAAGGAATGATAACCATATCATACCAAGCCAATAACACAAATGTTAATCAAACACTTTGTGATCAATAAGATAAAAGTAATTCGCCAGAATAACTGTACATAAACCTTTGCAAACAAATGAGCAGCAGTATCATATATTATTATGGAACTCAATGAAATGTAATGAGAATGGGCCTTTCTTACATAGGCAAGGAATAACAATCTAATAACCAGATCAAGGTCGTAGATCAAGCCATAAATCAAAGAAATAACTAGTAATCAAAGAACTAGTGAAGACCATAAATTTAGGAGAGAACTAGACATCAAGGATCTAGTCAATACCATAGATCAAGGAAAGAACTATACCTAACAACTACGTAATATCTTCTAATATCTAAATAAGATAAAATAAATATCCACACACATAAGTGGGTGAGGATAAATACAATAAAGGTAAATAAAGTGCCTAGGTGAACATGAGCTAAGGTAAATACTTACTCTAACAACTTCTTCCTCCAACCAATTTCTCGAGTAGATCCACAGGGATAAGCCAGGAAGAAATTATCTAGGGAAGAAGATGTATGGAATAAATATTTCGCAAAGATATATTGGAATGGAAAATCATACATGGGAAGTGATGATATCTTCCACTTTTAATAACACTACAAATAAGTTCCTTTGATTTTAATATAAAATGCCTAAACTAAAACTTTGAAAGAATTAAATTACATCCCCAACCTAGTCACTACATAACTATGGTAGCTTGTCCCAGTATTGTTGATGATGTATCTAGTGTCTCCTTAGCTTCAAACTCCTTCCAATGTGTGAGTTCTAATTGATCTGGGTGAGCAAGGCAATAGATAACAGAAGAACCCGAGAAAATCCAATGGTTGGTCCGGTGTAAGGAATGTAGCTAAAATGTGAGCAATAGGGAAGCAAGATAGAGAAATGGCTCTCTACAAAAGAACCTCTCTAATATATGATAGCATAACACTTCTAATTCAAAATTGACAACCCATAATACAAACAAAATTGTCATATTTATAAGTTGTTGAAAGTCAAGAACACATGTCAATCAATAAATGATGACTCAACCAAAAGGGAAAAATTCAACGGACTATTTTTAGTAAGAAGGAAATCCAAGACCATTCCAATGAGCCTATTTTTAGCCAATTTGACCGGGTAATCCGAGAGAAAATCAAACAATAATCAAAACACATGTTCAAAAAGAGTGTTTTAATTTATTTTTCATGGTGACAGGACCGCCCCAATTGCGAAAGGGGTGGTTGCACAACCACTGCTCTAAGCAACAATGGGTGGTTACACAATCACCACCAAAAAGTAATGTCAAAAGCTAGAAAATTGATCTCACAAGAAAAATAGGGGTCTAGGAGCGAGGAAAAGGGGTTGAACTTAGTCAAGATGGAAATGCAAAGAAAATATAAGGGTTCGGATCTCGTTCCCATCTTAGAAGTATCGTTTTCATCATTGGAGACGTGTCACGTTTAAATGTTGCACCATGTAATTTTTGGGTTTGTGTAGCCACTACAATCTATAGCAAGGTTTCTCAAGAGGACTAAAAAGTAAAATAAATTCAAGAGCAATTGGAAAAGAAAATTTATAGCCTCTCCTCATATATTTCAACCTTAGTGGACACAAATAAAGCTTAAATTTTCTCATCAAAATAACGCATTCCTATTAACAAGATCGATTAAATGGTATTTAGGACATCTAAATATTTAGTCGGTGCATAAAAAGGTAACCAAGGTTTGGATTGAAAATATATTTTTTCAAAGGTTACAAATATATTGATGAGGGAAAGAAGGTATATAATCTCATTAATAAAGTCTTGCGTAAGATTCATGACACCATGAAATCTTTCAAATAAGAGACTATGTTTTGGGTAGGATTAATATAAGATATTCATGCAATGGATGCCTCAAATGAGAAAATTCTCATTTCCAATCAGATTTTTAGTTATGCCAAGGAAAATCTCTTTGAAATAGGTAAGAACTATAAAATTGAGGCTAAAGACACCCAAAGAAGCTATCGAAATCTCTCCTCCCATGTTCGAAGATTGAAAGTCTCAAGTCTGATCTTTTTATTGATGAGTGATCTTCATTGTCAATTGTTCAAAGAGAATAGTTTTAATTTGAGACACATGATAGAACTTAAAGCTAAATTCAAAGATATGCTCAAGGGATAGATTTTTCATTGACAAATATTTCATGTGAGCTCATTAGATAAGATCGTAAGGATCTTCAATGTTATTATTGAAGCCAACAAGGGTGTTCCTTATATCTTCTATAGTGTCAAAGGAATGTTAGAGGCTGAATATTCATCAACCAATGTCTTAAAAATCACCCATATTCCTAAAGAGAAGGAAGTGTTTGAAGCTATTCTCAAATTTAGAACACATGTCTTGAAGATAAAGCTACCTATAAATATAAAACGTGGAGCTTCTCCATTTGATTCCTCTTTCTAGCTTCTTTCTTCCTTCTAACTCCCTCTTTGATTCTAATATCTTGTTACACTTTTTGCTAAGTTAATTTTTAATTGTAAAATCACCGTAAGTGACGTTTGGTGTAAAACTAAATGCAAAAAATCATAAATTCACCTAATATTAGTTTTGATGTAGTTAAAGTTTATTTATTACCCCTCAAGTATAAAAAGGCGGCTTGGTCATTGTATAAGAGATTGATTAGCTATATCCTAGAATTTCGTGGGAAAGAAATACAATAGAAACTGTGTTCAATTTTTGCATTCAAGGAATATACAAGCATTCAATAACTTTGTGTCTTTAATCTTCTTATGATAACTACCTTTCTTAAGATTTCTATTTTGTAGTTTAATGATTTTATCTTTGTGTTTATTATGTTTTGGTGTTAATAGATGAATTTTATGTTTATTTGTTTTTGAACACATCTTTCTTCGTATTCTAATTCTTCCCCTTTCCATGTCTCTTTCTCTATCCAATTCCTTCATTGAACTATGTTCAACAAACAAACCCTAATATAAAATTTTGAATGTAAATACTATAAATATTTTTTCCTATACTTTATATTTTTAATAATGGGAGCCTCCCCACATAATAAAATATATATTGTCTCATATATATAGTGTCTCATATATTTTTTTCCTTATGAAAAATATTTCACCAATAGTTTTTGCATCTACCATGGGGCACAGCTTTTGTCTTTTTTTCAGCCCACAAACCATATGCCCACTAAACATGACTATTACAAGGAATCCTCCCACCTTGCAACCTACTCTTCTTATCATACATGAAATTCAAGAAGATATTTCCACTTTGATTTGAGAAATATTTCTTAGGTAAATTATTCGTGTGATGTTCATTTTCACATAGCCACTACACTTTTAGATGAAGAAGACGGTCATACATATTTCCTAACAAGAATGTATATTTCTTAATGGAATCTAGATCAACATAGAATAGTATAAAGAATAATTTCTACCAAATCCTAATCATAAAAATAATTTATAAATCAGCTAAGAGAATATTTACTCGTAACAAAAATGCAGTGTCAATGATCCTTTCTTTGAGTCCCAACAAGAACATAATTTTGGTTCATCTCGTAATGGAAGATGAGGAGAAAATATCGAGTATGTAATCCACCGAATACCGGGAAGTCAATACTAAATTTAAGTAAATCTCTTAGGTTATCATGCACCACCTTGCCCTTACATGATTTTCACGTAAGGGAAGCACTAATTCCTCGAGGGAGAATGTAGAACCTTTCGCCCTAACTCCACCTATTAATGAACTTCCTAAATGGTCCAAAAATAACTTTTCCAAATTTACAAAAAAATGGAAAGCAAAATTTTCATGAACATATTGTGGCCTTTTTGTATGCCTATGCAATTATATGTCATGTTATTTGTTGAGAGCTTGTAAGAAGTTGCAATAGAATGGTTCTATCAACTTCATTTGAATTGCATCACAAATTGGGCTAGCATGTGAACTAAATTTGAATAAATACTCAAGCCAATAGACGATGTCCACTTTTTCTTGGCTCAACATACACAAATGAA
The DNA here is from genome assembly GCA_018340775.1 of Taxus wallichiana var. yunnanensis. Lineage (NCBI taxonomy): Eukaryota > Viridiplantae > Streptophyta > Pinopsida > Cupressales > Taxaceae > Taxus > Taxus wallichiana. The sequence goes on along the minus strand of CM031234.1, from coordinate 293,839,290 downwards.
GAAATCTTCTTTTGAGCCAATGAGGTGATTTATTTCCAAGTTCAACAAACTCTTACACAATTTCTCAAACAACTCAACCAACCTTATAAAATCGAAATTGTTTCTTCATAAATGCCTAGTTTAGACATCTAAAATGTCGACATGGTTAATTGCGATTAACTTTGTCCCGAAATATCCCAGCATCACCCATATAATAATTAATCGCAAGATTAATTATTATTATTAATCTATTTTTATCATATTTACCCTTTATCATTTATTTTATCATTAATCTTTTAAACCCATTATTACATCCCATTTTATCATTAATCTCATTAATCCATTATTATATCCTATTATCCTATTTTAATTCTTCATTAACATTTCCTAGGAATTTAATATTCCTACATCTACCTAGCCATCTACCTAGCCTTTCCATGTAACCTCACCCCTAAACATCATTTATTAACCTAATCTAATCCTAATCACATCCTCACACCTCTAAATCTAGAGACTTCTATTTCTAGAAGCCTCTCTAAACTTTCCTCCATTTAAAAACTCAAATAAACCTTCACTCTTCATGGAGACTTCTCTTAAATTCTAGAAATATTCATTCTTCTCATGCATCCTCCACCCTTGATCTTAATCCAACTTGGCTTAATCCTAGCCATTGAATCCTCCACCCATTAACTATAAATTGATCTCTCCTCTTCCATGAGTGCTAGGTTGGAACATCTTACAAATCCATAATCAAACTTTTCCATTTTTATCACTCAATCAATCCATCCACTTTATCAATTCATCTTCAATCATCACTCTATCATTCCTTTAATCCAATCCTTCATTCATCATCAAGAAATCAAAGGAAAAATCAAGGGGAGGTGTTGCCCAAGTGCCATCAACATTTGAAGCAACAATCAATCATCCAAGAGCAAATCCAACACATCAAAGGAGGATTTTGCTATCTTGTAGGTAAGTACTAGTATAATCTCTCTCCTCTTTTCAATCCATTGCTTTATTTGAGGTTGTGTTGGAGAAGATTAGATTAGGGAAGCAATTTAGTTGTTTTCTTGCATTTTCACTCACTAATTTTTTCTTGCATTACATTTTGGTGCCCACAGTGGGGCTTAGCCCCCAAAATTCTGATTGCTTTTAGTAGTATTTCATATTATAAACAAATTGTCCAAATTTGAGAATTTTTGAGATTTTCCCCTTGAAATTTCAAATTTTCGTCAATCTTCCATTTTATTGTTTTTGACCGAAATACTATTTTTGTAAACCTCGTGGCGCATTTGTAAATACTTTAGCGCTTTTGTTCAACCTTTAAATCCCCAAAATTGCCATTTTTTGACAAAATAGCACATTTGTAGGCAAAGTAGCACTTTTGCAACCAAAGTGGTGTATTTGCAAACATAATAGCACTTTTACGAGATATATTGGTGCTTTTGTTCTATTTTGGCACCTTTGTTTTGTTTTTTTTTTCTGTCTACATTCTCGAGAGCCATAACTTTTGATCCCAAACTCGAAACAACTCCATTTTTTTCTTGGAAAGGTATCGAAAATATCTATGCAATGAAAGTGTTAATTTAGCATTTTATAAGATAATTTATTCATGGTTTTCATTTTCCTAAATCTTGTCATTTTAACTACACATTGAGTTATAATTTCTTGTTCCAAACTATTAACACTTTGTGTATAGCTTCTTATGCTTACTAAAGATAAAAATCAATCTAAAACTACTAATCCTTTCATTTTGTAGCTCATCTAGTCCAAAATATTGGGGTATAAAACAAAATACTAACCCTTTTTGTTTCACAGGGGCCTCCTCTTGAAGACCTCATTACATAATTTTCAATCATTTTATCTTGCATTTATCATCCCTTTGTGTGTTTTTCCTTTATTATTTGTTCATCCCGAAGGCGAAACCATGTATCAAAAATATCCACTCTTAAATCATGTATCAATCAATCACCTCCTAAACCATCATCTCCAAACCAACCCCATCCACAATTTCCCTTTCTACGATCCACGCCCTAACCCCATTGACCTCCTCCTCGAGGAACCCAAATAATCTCAATCCAAAAATCGACCTAATCAACATAAACCACCATCCCCACAAGCCAATTACATTGACTTTGACCACCTCACCAACTTTGACCTAGACCAAGAGGACCTCCTTTATGTCCTTGTTAATCTAGCCACTAATCCCAAACCCACACAAAAATCCTAAATCCCAACCTCCAAATCCCCTATCAGTCATCATGACCCCCACCTTCCTCCTATCAAAACTCATGCACCACCATCCAAAATTTCAACCCCTAAATCCAATCATCATAAAACCTATCATCGGGTCCCATTCACATATCCACAACAATCCCAACAAATTAACCCAAATTATTAGCACCCACATCCCATCTTAGTCCACCATCCTCGTTATCTTCATCATCCCAATCCAATCCTATGGACTTTCTCCTAAATTGTCCCACATCCCCTAATCCACCATCAAATTCAACCTCTAAGCCTATTTCATCCCCTCCATCACCTACGCCCAATCTTGTCAAAATTATCTCATCCACTGTGACTCCTAAGTCACCCTCATCCCCTTCTACCCCCAATCCTAAACCATCTAATGTGGCTCCTACGCCACCCTCATCATCTTCATCCACACCTAATCATATCCTAACTCCTTCATCACATAAACCTACCCCAATCCTAAAACATCTAACGTGACTCATAAATCACCAACTCCCAAACCTAACAAATCCAATCCTAATCCTCTCCCCACCCCATCTCCTACCCAATCTAATGAGGCTCATATGCCACCTTCATCTACTTCATCCCCTAAATCAACCAAATCTAATGTGGTTCCTACACCACACCCATCTCCCAAATATCCTTCATCCCCAACATCACCCAAATCTAATGTGACCCCCATATCACACCCATCCCCTTCATCTAAATCTACCCCATCCCCTTCATCTACATCTACTAATCCCAAACAATATAATCCTAAGCCAAAACCATCTACCTCAAAACCACATACTCCAACCAATCCAAAATCAACCAAATCTACTTCGGCCTCCAAGCCCAAACCATCCACTTCACCCCCAATCCTAACCTATCCCCTTCATCTTCTAATCCACACCAATCTAATCCAACTCATAAATCCAAATCAACCAACACATCTCATAATCTACCCAATCCTACACCTTTACTTCCTACTCCCCAACACCATTTAACCCAAACCACTTCACTCCTTTAGGAGAATCCTTGACCACCATCTTCCATCGTCTAAAAACCTTCAACATGATCATCCATCCCCCAATCAAATCACGCAATCAAAACCTTCCCAAACCATCTTGGTATCGGAAAATTATTATTGTGACTTCCATCGCACCCATGGACATTCAACCAATCATTGCATGCAATTTAAGTATTATGTCCAAATTCTCATTAATCAAGGAATTTTTATCCTTGTACCTCTCTATCCACCACTATTCCCTCCCAATCCTATCCCTAACCCTCACCCATCATCCAAACCCCACTCGACATCCAAATATCTTCATCCATCCAAATCTCATCGTACATCCAAATATCCCTCACCAACCAAAAACCGAAACAAATCTCATCTCCTATCTTTTATTAAGTTCGGCCTCTTAGCGGATGATAAAATTACAATCACCCGTCTAATAATGACCACACAACATCATCTTGCCCATCCACTTCATATCCAATAGCCAAAAATATGTTCGCTAATATGAAACATCGAAGCAAAGGCTTAGGCATCCATGAACAAGACATTCGCAAACACATCTCCCTTCATCAAAATACAGCTCATTTAGGACTAGGGTATAAACCTCGAACACCAACAATGATCCTCCCACTACTCCATCACAACCCATTTCTACCACTCATATTGTTGATCCTACTATCCCAACCACTCAACCCAATCATAAATCATTTAACCCCCTACAAATACCAAACACCTAAAAATGGATTGAGCACATAATTCGTCACATGTGCATGGATGTTCTTTCCTTCCCACTCATCTTCCTTCCATCCAACATCCAAATCCCTTTGCATCTCATCCATTCTTATTATCACATCCATTTATATCATTTTCCAATCCATTCATTTGAACACTTGATCAGCTTGCTCACACATGTTGTAAGCCAATAGTACCTACTACAATTGTGTGACCTTGGTCTCTCATTACCTCCAACATTCCAAAGCACCGTTGTCCTCCTAGAGATCCACACACTTTAACACACTTAATCAACTTATGGTGAAGACCCTTGGATGCATCTTTTGACACTCTAGCCAATGTCATCACCACACTCATTTCCATCCCCCATCAAGCCACTAGTGATTCTTAACCCCTTGAGAGTTCTCAAGAGAGTGGAAGCTCTTTGTGCAAAAAATAAATCAATATCAATATCAAAATCAAAAGATCAAAAAATCATATCAAAATTAAAAATATCAAATAAAATCCACCTCAAGACTCTCTCTAGGGTGTTTCTAGAAACTCTACCGGGGTTATGGATGCATGGCTAGCAGTTGAAAAAATGTTATGACAAGAATCAAATGTATCTTTATTGGGGCTATGGACGCTTTGGCTAGCAATGGAGCAATGCATGGCTTAACCTTCCGTTCACCTTTCATCAACCTACTTGACTTAATCAATCCCTATACATTGGCTAGTTTGTCTTCACATACTACCCATTAAGTCTTCACTTCAAGCGGTAATTAACCATCACAATCGCACACACTTTGATCTCGCAAAGACATAGGGCTTGCATGTTGTCAGGTATTTTTAGACCTTGGTCACACTTTTGTTTTAGTCCACTCTTTCCTTACAACATGTGTTGTTAGGCTCATCTTTTGTTCATCACTAATGTTATTTTCCTTCCATCCATCACATCCACATCCTTTTTCCTAGGATTGAACATATGTGGGCACGATGATCCTTTTCCTTTTCATCCAATCCACCTCGTGTCCCTTTTAAACTATCATCATCATGACTGGGGCAGCCTTACTACCATCCGTTGGGGGCATCATCCCTTTTAGATACCTCTCACTTCCCATCCTACCCTACACCTAGGGGAAAATCAAACCCATCCATCCATCCACATAGACCACCCTACTTTACACTTAGGGCACACCACATGTATCATGTATCACCAATATTATCATATACCCCATCCCACATCCCATATAATCCTAACCAATCAACTCATCCCTATCCTATCTAACCTAGCCAATTTCCCTTAGCCCTTCCCTTTCATTCTACCCAAACATGTTTTGGGGCTTATAAGAGAAAGTCACATCCCACATCCTATCTAATCCTAACCAATCAACTCATCCCTATCTTATCCCTATCCAATTTCCCTCAATCCTTCCCTTTCATCCTACCCCAAACACACTTTGGGACTTACGGGAGAAAGTCGCTTCCTTCCCATCCCCATCACCTATCCAATCCAAACTCTAAAAATCCAAACATCCAAAAATCTAGACGTCCAACACCCACAATCTAAAAATCCAAAATCCAAACATCCAAAAATCTAAAAATACAAAAATCCAAACATCCACAAATCTAAACATCCAAAATCCATAATCTAAACAATGTAAAATCCAAAAATGCAAAAATGCAATGTGTGTGTTTTCTTACTTGTCTACATTTACATTTTGGCTAATGATATGAGGCCTATTTTCTTTCTTTTTCTTTTGCACGGTCCAATAATATGAGGACCGTCTTTTTTGTACTATTTTAGTCGATGATATGAGGCCAATTTTGTTTCTTTTTCTTTTACACGATCCAATGATATGAGGACCATATTTTTTGTATTAATTTGTCCAATGATATGAGGACAAGAGCATTTGGCAATACAATCATCATGGTATTTATACCTTGGTGCATTTTGCTCTATGCCACATCCATAACATTATTAATGATGATAATAGATGATTGACACTATATGGTAACACACCCCCTTCTCTCGTCATCTTTTAGCTTTGTCATCATCCAACTAACTATCTAACCTCTTCATCCTCCTATCCAATCAATCATTTCTCAATCAATATCCACATTCAAATTTTATCATCTCGCATCCAACATCCAAAATCCTCACCCCTTGGCTGGGGCATCTTCGATCCAAAAATCAATCCTCATTCTCCCATATAAACATCCTCAATCTTCTAATCCTTTAAATCAAATCAATCATCCTCAAATCTAAATCCCAAATCATCCATCTTACTCTCTTGATAGGGCATCCTAATAATCCAAAATCCTCACCATCTCAACTCCTTAATCCAATATCCTCAAAATATCCACCCTTTGATCCGGGCATCCTCTAATCTTCTAATCCTCTAATCCTCACTATTCTCATCATCTAATCCTCTAATCTTCTAATTCTCTAATCCTCGCTCTTCTCTCCCCTCTAAATCCTCTAACCCTTTAATCTTCTAATCATCTAAATCCTCAATCTTCTCATCTTTTAATCCTCTCTCATCAACTACCTTGGGTATATCCTCTTTTCAAACGATTACCTACTTTGTTCCTCCCCGCCTAACCCCTCAGGGGTATCATATCACCATCCTAACGCTTTTTCTTTGAACTATCATTGCTCTGCAATAACACTTCAAAGAGGGGAAAAATGTAAACATCTAAAATGTCGACATGGTTAATTACAATTAACATGTCCCACAAATATCCCAACATCACCCATATAATAATTAATCACAAGATTAATTATTATTATTAATTTATTTTATCATATTTACCCTTTATCATTTATCATTTATTTTATTATTTCATCATTAATCCTTTAAATCCATTATTACATCTCATTTTATCATTAATCTCATTAATCCATTATTATATCCTATTATCCTATTTTAATTCTTCATTAACATTTCCTAGGAATTTAATATTCCTACATCTACCTACCCACCTACCCTACACATCCCTACACCTAGCCTTTCCATGTAACCTCACCCCTAAACATCATTTATTAACCTAATATAATCCTAATCCTAATCACATCCTCACACCTCTAAATCTAGAGGCTTTTATTTCTAGAAGTCTCTCTAAACTTCCCTCCATTTAAAAATTCAAATAAACCTTCCACTCTCCATGGAGACTTCTCTCAAATTCTAGAAATATCCATTCTAGAATTCTCCATTCTTCTCATGCATCCTCCACCCTTGATCTCAATCCAACTTGGCTTAATCCTAGCCATTGAATCATCCACCCATTAACTATAAATTGAGCTCTCCTCCATGAAAGCTAGCTTGGAACATCTTGGAAATCCATGATCAAACTTTGTCATTTTTATCACTCAATCAATCCATCCACTCTATCAAATCATCACTCCATCATTCCTTCAATCTAATCCTTCATCCCTCATCAATAAATCGAAGGCAAAATCAAGGGGAGGTGATGCCTAAGTGCCACCAATATTTGAACCAACAATCAATCATCGAAGAGCAAATCCAACACATCAAAGGAAGAGTTTGCAATCTTGTAGGTAAGTGTAAGTATAATCTCTCTCCTCTTTTCAATCCATTGCTCTACCCGAGGTTTTATCGTAGAAGATTAGATTAGGAAGTAATTTAGTTATTTTCTTGCATATTCATTCACTAATCTTTTCTTGCATTATACCTAGTTTCTGAAGTGGGATTTATTTTTAGATATCAATTAGCAACCCTTATAACTACCTAGAAGTTCACCGTAGAGGGTAGAAGATGACTTGATTATGTCTCGAAAAGTTGAATAAAAAAACCTACTAAGAGTAAAGGAAAGACTTCTAGTCAAAGTATTACAAATACATTAGTGCAGTAGATTGGGTAGTGATCTTTATCCCTAAAGAAATGGGTATCGTAAAATATCCCAATAATGTATACATAGACATGCCAAGAAGTGATTTTGGCAATCAAAATTACTTTCCAACTCCTCAACAAAGGTTGGCCATTAAGGCTCCTCCTTCCGCTAGATGCGTCTATTAACACTTCTTGTGAGACACGGAAACATTTGTTGAGGAAGAGGTTGTTGTACCGGAAGAGCAAGGAAATGAAGATGCTTTCAATGTAGAGGTTAAAGAACCTAAAGGTGACTCTTCTAAAAATAAATCTAGTAATGTTTCAATCTCGTGAGTTTGGAAGTCACTAGTCTCCCAACCTTTGATATAATAAACCATGTTAAAACTTCCAAAGTTGAAATTTTTGAATCCAAGTATTTACAAAACCACCTAGACCAATTTGACAAGTTTATCAAAGGTGACATCACGAAGCCTAGTCAAACTTTCTCTTCATCCAAAGGAATCTTGCCTAGTCACAAGGCCTCCACGCCTCAAAACCTTTTATCTTAATTATCATCCACTTATAGAAAGATATAACATTTTTATACATCTCTATTAATTGTGGGATATAAAGTTAACTTAATAATTGAATTTGGAGCCTCTAATAATGTCATGCCTCACAAAGTTGCAGAATTTCTTGTTCTTACTCTTACTTGAGAACTTGGTCATTTATATTCCAAGGAGACAAAATAATTCCCTCTAGTTGGTCATATTAAATATTCTCGAGTTACATTTTCCTCCTTCCCCGACAAAAGAGTTAAGGTTACCATTTTGGTGGTGACATCCCACTACCTATGGGATGTTTTTAAGTAGAATTTTATGTAAAGATGTTGGAGTTAAAATAATGATGGAATGATTTCATGTTATGATCCCACTAAAATTTGTAAAAACTCGTCTTGTACTAAAAGCAAAATCCAAATATACAATTCATAAATCCAAAGATCTCGAGGGACGATATCCTTTATGAAGACACCACCATGAAAACTATATGATGATGTGAAAACATGAAACTAATATTTACATTTGTTGAAGGAGATCTCAATGATGTTTGGATTTTGGAATTCAATAGAAGTTATTCCTACATTGGTTCTACAACTGAAATAGTGTTCATGGCTCTATAAGAGGATATGTACCCATTCTCTTAAAAATTGTAATTTCCAAACAAAAATAATAAAATGAGTATGAAGTGTTGTTGCTTGGACTAAAGGTCGCTACGAAAATGGGGATAAAGAGTATGAAAGTGCAAGGAAACATTGATCTTGTTTTCAAGAAATCTAAAAACCAATTTTGGTGTAAGAATGATAGAATGAAACACCGCATAAATTGGATATAAGACTACATTTAAAAATTTGATGTATTTTCTATTGATGTCATTTCAAGAGATAAAAATGGCAAGGTTGATACATTGGTTGTATATGTATCCTTAACAATCATGCATCTTAAGCTCGGGAAGGACGTGTATACCATTGAAAAAAATTGTCCCAATGTCCACGGTAATTCAAGAAGTTAGCAAGTCTTCAATGATGATCATCATATCATTTTATTCCTTTGGAAAAGAGAATTCCATAAATCTCAATTTTGAATGCAATACTTTATCCTATAGAGAATCCTCTTCTTAGAAGGATAAGGAGGAATTAAATGTCAAGTCAATGAAGATGGTGTGATCAAGTTGAAAGGAAACAAAATCCATAAAGGCTTAAAAGAAATTTTTGATAAGCATGATAGGTTTATTCAAAATAAGTCACACGATGAAACACAAACATAATTTATGTATGAAAAAGTGAATATTGGTTCTAAAGAATAACCAAGGTTATTAAATATTGGCACGTGTTGATCTCCTAATTAGCTTAGAAGCTTTATGTCTATCCTTAAAAGATAAACAAATATCCTTGTTTATTCTTATGAAGACCTAGAGACTTTTAAACCAAAATAAATGCAACACCATTCCTCTCAAAGTTGGAACCAGACTTTTCAAGAAAAACATAGGCATAACAATCCAAAAATTGCAAGAATTATTTATGATGAAGTTTCCAAAGATATTGAAGGGAAGAATCATCTTTCATATTCATCACTTTGGCTAGGTATATAATATAATACTTATATGGAAGAAAAGTGAAGAGATAAAAATTTGTGTTTATTATCGCAACTTGAACTAAGTATCACTCAAAGATCATTAATCCTTTTCCGATTATGGATCAAAATTTACAATCTTTCACATTCTATGAGATGTTATCCATGCTTGATAGTTTCTTAGAATATAATCAAATTGAAATTTCCCAATAGCAGGATAAGACATCCTTCATAACTCCATTGGGTAAATTTTTGTACCGAATAATTCTTTCTGGCCTCATCAATACTGTAGCAAATTTTCAAAGAGCCATGGTCTTGGATTTTCATTATTTTAATGGCCTCATATTATATCTTGATGGCCTCATAGTATTTTCCAATAAATGAAGAGATCGTCTCATGCATTTAGAACAAGTATCTAAAGATGTAGGGCTCATGGCATCACCTTGAATCCTAAGAAGTCGATCTTGGGTATCACTAAAGGAAAGTTGTTTGGTCACATCATGACTAAAGAAGGTATGAAGATTGATTCTAAGTGGGTTGAAGATATTTATAAGTTGACACTTCCCCAAAATTCATTCTTTCTTCAAAAAGGTTGATTTTCTGACAAGAGTTCCTCCTAATTTTGTTGAATTAATGAGACATATTGATGATATGGTGAAACGGATATATTAGGGGAAAGTCTTCTAAATAATTCAAGTATATAATTGCAAATGCTCTAATTATGATGTGTCCATGTTTCAAAACGAATTTCATCATTTAGTGTTACTCTTTAGAATACACTCTCTTATTACCTTTATGAGTTGTGGTTTGAAAGAGTACGAGCTCAAGTATTCACCTATTGAGAAACACGCCTACGTTGTAATAAAGGAAATTCATCAATTCAAATTTTATATTCCAAATTTGCCTACAATAGTCACGGTCCCCGACAACGCAGTGAAGTCTATTCTAACTCAACAAGATATTGGTTCAATAAGTGGGGGTTGGATTTCTTAAGTACAATAATATGATATTGACATCAATCCAACAAATCCGGTACATGGAAAAGGACTCTTCCAACTTGTAGAAAATGAGTCAACCAAAACAAACACGCCTTGCCACTTATCAAAGACCTCATTTGTCCACTTGTCAAGCTCTCATCATGGCACCTCATCTCTATACAACTTGCTCTTTTTTTTTGCTAGTGGAGAAAAACTTCAACAAGACATATTTTCTGCATACCACATTTGTTTTGTCCTGTTCAAAGTGCGTCGAAAAACTCTCAACGAGCTCTTCCGTGTGCAAGCAATTTTATCACTTGTGCGAGACCATCTAATCGATTCGGAGTGAGAATCCCCTGGATCACTCCTCCCCATTGAGGAACTTTTGGACCACCAAAAGATTTGGTTTTATTTTGATAATAAGTGAGGGTACAATTCCCTCACACTTCCAATCTCCATCCATTTTGCCTTGCTTGGATGCATTCCTTTTAGACCCACATGAAGATATTCCACATCACCTCTTTGCAAAGTCCTCACCTCCCAATCAAGTACAACATCTTCCTCCAAATCAACAAGAAACTCGGGAGCAAAGTCATCAATAGAAGGTACTTGAATACTCTCATCCTTATCAATGATCAACTTCCTAGTGGCAAAAGTATATTGAATACAAAACCCCGCACCCCACACACCCCCTTCCCCCTCCCGGCACTCGAGCTCTACCAACCGCCCTTTAAGCCCAACCACCTACAAATTTACAAGCATTTTCGATATTTTATTTAATATTTCATTTTTTTATTTTTTTTATTTATTTATTATTATTATTATATTGTTCTCATTTTAGTTATTTAATTAATTGCTATTATTATTATTATTTCAAAATCGCAAATCAAATGCAATCATGGGTTCGCCAACCGAACACATGAGATGACATTAGAACCACAATTAGTGTTTAATGAGGTGCTCGCAAATTGATTAACATTTGACAAGAAGACCCCACAATGATGGTTGGTTAATTTATGCAAATGCCAACAATGTAACCATTAACCAAAAAGTGATGACCTTCAAATTAAGCTCACCAACCGCATACTAGGAAGCTAGGCACTACACATTGTTCCCATTCAATCCCTCCCATTTCTAGGGCAATTCTATCTAGCACAAGTTTATCCAAATCAAGATTAATGCAGATCCACATAGTTAAGAACAAGAGGATTTATTGTGAATTATGAGGTTGTTATATACTCCCCAATAGCAAATATTATCTTCATTAGGCACATTTCATGCAAATACTCTAAAGGGCAAATGGACCCAAACCAATACCTTGTTAGGTGGGGTTGAAAGTTGGGGACTAATGTTTCATGAAAAGCCATGATTTTTTCATGAACCAAAGGTCCTTTTCTTGTTTGGTGTTGAATATTGCCATGAATTATCCTTTCATTTGATTGTCCGCATATCCATAGGGTTTCACCCAAATTTTGATAGTTATGACCTGTGTAGACTACCATGAACCTAAATCCAAAGGATGGTCATGTTTTCAATTTCATAAATAGCGAAGGATACATTTAGAGGTGTCCAACTTGAGATAACATCAATTGGATTTTTGTTTGTTGCTGGGAAAATACAAACAACATATCGTACGATGTGCATGGAATTACAGAATTTTCTACAGTTCTTTGTTATGGAAGGTTCATTGGACACCGTAGATTTGAAGTTTGGATTAGTTTGTGGTTGCGAGGGGGCGGTCAGAGAAGGCCATTGCCTCCTCGAGGAGGAAGAAGGATAGTCTTACGCAGTCCAAAGCTAGAATGGGATGACACATCTGGAATGGTAGATAAAACATTTGGATATAGAGGGGGAAAGATGGGGACACCACCCAATTTGAATCCCAAACAAACAAAAAAGAAAACATAGAAAGGAATAATAATCACCTAGAACAAAACAAAACTAGAAAAATAGCCGCATTAACCCCGGAGGCAACCACAAAATTAAATGAAGGGCGGCATATGAAAGGTTGAACCATAGTAGTCTCAAACCAAACTTTGTTCCAATAAACCCATTGAGGGTAAATTATCTCTATTACAAAGTCTATAAACTTCTATCAAAATCGTCAATTTTCGTTCGACCGACATAAGAAAATCCTCGAACGATAGTCTTTAGTTGTTCATGATTTAACCTACATAACTGTCAATGCATAAGTGACATTTATAAAGGACTAACCCTGCATTGTTTCCAAACCGAGAAGAGTAATTAAAAGGGTAAAAGATTGTAATTTTCATTACAATGAAATTTTTTTAAAAAAACAATAATAGCATACATCATTTTATTTTTCTTTAAATAAATTTTAATATAGATTTTAGCCAAACATATCAAAATTATTATTTATATTTATTTGATCTCCAAAGTTCAATTAAAAAAATATAACAGCAGGATAAGAATGAAAACCGTAATCTCTCGAGCAATTTTTTAACTCCCCTAGCCCTATTCCACTCAATTCATATCCAAGGTCGTGCTTTTCACAAAATAAAATATTTGTTGCGAGGGGCAATAGCAATACTGTTTGATACAGTGTTAGCCTGCCTATCCTTTGCACACAGATTACCCCATGGGGATCCATGTTGGTTGAAAAGGAACAATATTTAATCGTTACCTTTTGTCTTGACCTCAATTCCGATCTACTCAACAGCATGAGATGCCCTATTAAATATTATTAGACCAAGCAACTCACCATCTTAAATCAGTGCATTCACATACCCTTCGCCAAATGCGCCACAAACTACTAAGAAAAACTAAATTAATGCAAGTAACCAGACAACAAACATAAAAACACTAAATTAATGCAAGTACCCCAACAACAAACATAAAAACACTAAATCAATGCAAGTACCTGGACAACAAACATAACACACATTCCAGGACAATCACCGTAACAGTATAACATGTTGATATTATACATTTGCCCATGCAGTGAATATTTCACCAATAATTGAGCACGTCTTCATTATCGAGATTGGCTTCAGTAAAAACAATCAATGTAAGAGGAAGCTAGTCCTACAAATTCAAATTTAAATTCTGTCGAAAATCAGGTTGACTTGCATATGAATAGTGTTCCACTTTGCAATCACAATGTTCCTACATGGACTACTTGGTTATGTGACCATGATGCACATACACTCCAATACTCAGCTGGAGCACAATAATCTAACCTTCTTTGTCCATTTGCAACATAAATGTCACATAGTCGGTGCCTATTGAAGTATGGATAGTTGTTTCCAGTAATAGTCACAAGCCTAAAGTCCATTACTTATAAACCGTTTCAAAATTCCCTGAATTTCATGGTACTCAGCGAGCCCCACATTATCAGTCAGGTATATGGTACCTCAGCTTGAAACTATTAGCACCAAAGTAGGTGCTTAGGGCACCTGATTTTAAAACAATTGGAACAATTGTTTGTCTAGTAGCAACTTGGAAGGTGATAGCAGCAGCTATCTCCAAGGATAGAAGTACTCCAGTAGCTACAAACCACCATATATCCCTGTCAGAATGTTGTGATGGAAAGCAAAAATATTCCTTTCAGCTAGACTTCATCTCACCAGTCTGCTCTTTGACTCATCGTGCTTCCGATTTCATAAAGCCATTTGCTCGTGCTTCTCTTCATGATTTGCACCCTTGATAATCTACCTTCAATGCAGTAAAGAGAAATTTGCATGAAATATCTTCTACATGCACCTTAAGATCCTTCAAAATATACTCTCACCCAGGCAGCTATGAATCTTCCCTTTAGTTATTCGGGACCTACCTGCAATGACAACCTACCAAGAAAGACCTTTGAGGTAAACAGAAAAAATAAAAGACACGGAGTCACGGGGTGAATGTCTCTATGATTCTGTTTTAGACTAATTAAGATGACAAGCATAAACTCAGAAGTTTGTAACTTTGCCACGTGCGGCAAAAAAATCAAGTCTATTTAGGATAATTTCTTTTATGTAGCGCCAAGACACCAGGAGCTTGAGAATCATAAGGGCTCAAGCAATGTACCATTTCCTAAACTTCTTAGCGAAGTTAATAGGTTTAAAGACCCAAGCTACATAAATTACTTTAGGTAAATGAGTCCACAAATTCTGGTTAGTATTTTTCTTCTCTTTTAAGGTCCCAACCTAGCCAACACACCAATTTGACATATAAGAATCCCTTGAGGAAACAAAGGGATTTTTCACTTTTAGATTATATTTTTTATGTTTTTGGGTTTTGCCTAGTGAAAAAGCTCGGGAGTAAATCAAGCCTTGGCATAAATGATCAATTCAGAACCCAGTAAAAGCATGAACGGGGAATCATAGAGGATTGACATCAAAGACCTACCGAAAAGTTGGATGATACAAACCAAATCTAAAAGATTGAATTTTAGTAAGATTGGAATTATTCTACTTTTGTTGTGTTAAAAATTCTATTGAATTTTGTAAGATTGAAACTATTGTACTTTTGTTGTGTTAAAATTTCTATAATATTTTACATAAATTATTTCCCATGATTCCACCTTCCAAGTAAAAAGGTGTTCTTAGGCCATTTTTAAATGCATGGGCAAAGAGACTTAACGAAACACTTCATATTAAAATTAAGAGATTACCACCACATTTGTTCTGGCACATAAGGACCTTCATGTCTATCAAGGACACAATCCAAGTAAGGGTTGTCAATAACAAGTGGAATTTTCGCTCTCAAAATGGTTCTTTAACAATATATAAGCCAATAAGGGCAACCTTTGTTTCTCATAATAGTATAACAGCTACCCATTTATGACAAATTCACATTTTCACCATCGCCTGCATGAACTCAGAACCAATTCCTCTAGCATTACAGAGGAGGATGTTCATCAATATTAAGATTTTTATTTATCTGGCACTTGGCATAGTTTTGATTCCGCCTTAATTCCTGAAACGACTGCCAAAGAAGACAGATTTTATAACACACGGTTTACAGCATATATAATCAGGAATATAGGGGGCAGTGGTATTTTTATTCTTCAGCTCCAGAACATTCAAACAGCAACAAAAGAAGAGAGGCAGCTTCAAGTTTCAACCATTGACATGGGCTCATCAATTCATTGTCAGTGGTGTCCTTGTCATACTGCAAAACTTGGGAGTTGATTTTCAATGATTGGGTATGATATTTAGGAACATTACCACAGCTAGATTTTTCAGTATAAGTTTATAACACTTACATTGCTGTGGAACGAATGTAAAAGCTAGCAAGAGATCCTGGGAAGGATAACCACCTTGATCTGTGGAATGAAGTAGATGCCCGTACTCGTGACAAAGTTTGCTTTTGAAAGTTTAATTCCTAAAGGATGTTCCACACACTACCCATCATACCAGTTCCATTTTTCTTCTATTCAAGATCAGTATTCACGCAGGTAAGAACATAATTGAGGATTTTTTTGTTCAGTAGTGAGATCATAAGAAACGAGATACCCTCCAATGGTATCACTAGTTCTTCTCATGGATGACTTGCCCCAACATTTGGAAGTACTAAGAGCCAAATCCAAACTGAAACTGACATGGGTAATTCCTGAGTAGGATTAAATCATGTCGTCAATGTTCCATGAATAGTTCATCTCAATTCATGAACTACTGAAATGTGCAGAGTATGCATCATTATTTTTTAATAAGAAAAAAGCTATACTAAAGTAAGCTCGAGTCCTAGTATGACTTTTACAGGGATATGAAGCTTCCAATTATTTGCAATTCAAATCTATGGTGTTCACATGGATGGATATAGACCAAGAACTGACAAATTAAAGCTCTCTTTTTCAATATGTGGGTTCTATGTTCAATTTTTTTGAAAGAAATTTCCACCATCAGTAGATGCTCCTCTTCTGTAACATCCATCAGAAAGACAGCACTTGGTCGAACCCCTATAGTTCTGGCATGCTTCTTAGTAAAGACAAGAAACAGCCATACCAGGAAGAGCTGCTCGATATTCTTAAGCATTGCTATTCCTACAGCAGTTTGACCAGCTTTTGCATCACATCTGTCCAGTGGCTGCTCTAGAAAAGCAGAGCACGTACAGAGGGTGGAAATTCCTTGAAAGAATGTCAGTTCATGGATCTGTACCATCCAAGAAGACATTCAAGGACTAAATAGTAATAAATCGAAGCTTCTTGCACCTGTAGAGGTCCTACTAGGACCTCAACATTACTTTACTGCAGTTTTTTCTTCTAAAAGATAAGGATGCAATATTCTGAGAAGGTCTTGAGTTAATGAATCCAGCTGAACAATCATGAAACATTAAACCAAAGGATTTATCCCTGCTAGGGCAATATCTATGGTAATTTTGTTTGGATTTGGCTATTAGCATTTCCTTTTGAATTTTCAGGTGTCATCCTTGCAGAGAATCGGTACACCATTAGAGTATTGCAGCTTCCAATCTCACAATTCATCATACATTTCCTCAATTATGCTTGTATCTATGCAAATGTTGATTTGGAAAAAGCCCCTGCTAGATAAAATAATTATCAGTCTTGTGGGCATATTTGCAACAGCTGATTAATTAGAAAAACACGCCTTTTAAATGCAAGCATTGCCGCAAATAAAGCCATCTACCCCATAATTCCCTGGTTTTTTGCGACAAGACCAAATGATCATGGTGATCATCCTTCCCAACATCCACTGCCTGCATCTGCACCAGTTTCCCAAAAGCTATTTCAGGCTTGTACTCAAAAATATAATAGTCGTGATGTTACGAAATCACATACCCTGATCAAGGAAAATTCGTTCCAGGTTTTGCAGCAAGAAGAGTAAACAAGCAGCTTACCCATTGTTCCGTTTACTTCTTTAAAAACTTTTGTAAATATAGCTCATAATACTTTTGAATCAAGACCAATAGAAGAAAGAAAATTCACTCTCATGATAGATGATGATGACACTGCTGAGCATATGTCAATGGATAAATTATTAAATCATAAAGCTGCTTTTAATGTCCCCTTTCTCGAATTAATTAAATCGGAGGACCTAAAGCCTATTTTTATTCCCGTAGGCTAAGGGGGGGATTAAAAGGGAAATAATATAATAATAATTCATTAAGTTGTCCAAAAAGGTACTTTAAGTTATAACTTGGAAAAAGGACACTTAGTGTATTATTATTAAAAGGGGCCAAAAAGAAAATATTAATTACATGGCCAAAAGTAATTAATAATTATGAGGATGGAAAAAGGTGAATATCTAATTAAAAGTAATTTTAATTACTTTTAGGGTTTTGGATGAAAAAAACTTATTAAAAGAATTGATTGGAAAAATTGAATAATCAAACAATTTCACAAACACTTGTTTTGCAAGTTTGGGGCAGCAGCTTCCATTTTTAACACAGAGGATGAAAACCCTCATGTGCCAGGGCTTGGGGACGAAAACCATCACACCCATTTGGTAATTCCATCTAGGGATTACACCAGAGCTTTCAAATTCAGAGGAAATCCATCACACAGGTACAGACAGGCTGATTTATGGCTATGTATGGGGCTGCAATAGTTCAGAAAATTAATAAAATATTCTCCAGAAGTGACATTTCAGCTTGATGTCACTATTCACGGCATCACTATTCACTGTTGTACCTACAATTATAGTCTGTTGTACCACTTGCAGTACACTTCCAACCTTGGCATCATTTTTTTAGGGAAAATTCTACTAACATCACACTCATATGGATTTATTATTGTTGCCAGGGTCTGCCATACCTTCCAGCAGGGTGCCATACTTCCAGAATTCCTCTTTTAGCTAGGGTTTCAGAGAAAATTCAGTTTTCATGCTTTCTATGCAGTTTCAGGTTAGGGTTTGATGTAATAAATTCATATTCAGCATATTTGAATAAATATTGCAGTTGGGTATTTTCAGTTTTGCATATTTCAGTGATTTATTATTATTTAGGGTTTATATCAGCATTGATACTCAAAAAAATTACCAAAAAAATCATAATATTGAAAAAATTTATATCGCGCCAATTTTCTTGCCAGCTTGTGGGTAATAAAAAATTTTCAGAGTCAACTTCACGCAAGGAAGTGACAAAGAATTCAAGTATTACCAGAGAGAGGAGAAAGGTCCCAGATCAGCCAGAGGACAGGTTAGGGCAGCAAGTTCCTAAAGTTGCCAGAAAAAAAAAAGCTATGGGTAACAATAACAAGGATCCAAATGAGGCTCGTATTGATAGGCTTGTGCAAGGCCAGGAACAATTAGCTGACATGATGGCTCAGTTAGTCCACACCATGCAGAACACAAATATGCAAAGAGCTCACAATGGTGAAGGGAGTTCTTCAGGGGTGAACAATAATCAGCCCACTCAGAGGACAACCATTGGCTTTATTGTCGGGCCTTCCAGCCTAGCTTCCTCCGTAGGAAAGAAGCAGTTGCAGAGGTGGAAATTCAACCCTCCATAGTTGAAGATATTGCAGCCAGTTATGAGGAATACAAGGTCCTTCCAAGTGAAATTAGGGAAGCTATATCTCTCACTAATTTCATGAATTTGAAGAAAAACAGAGGTGGACCAAGAGCTAAAACAAGGCCACAAACAAATCAGAGAGACCTCCAACAGGCTTTAGGGAAGTTGACACTTCCTACCTTTGATGGATCCAATAAGTGTACAGCTCGCTCTTGGATACAGAAGTTGGACACTTTCCTATCACTCAAGCCAATGATGGAAGATGAAGCCATCAAATTTGCCACCCTTCATCTTGAAGGCATAGCACATGAGTGGTGGTACCATGGGCTAATCACACAAGGACACAATCACATCCACTCATATGGTGAGTTTAGTACCAGGTTAATTGAGAGATTTGATAGAATTGATCCAGAAATTCATTTTCGGGAGTTAGCTCAACTCAAACAAATCAATTCAGTAGATGACTATGTGGCTGATTTTTAGAAGTTATCAATAATGGTACCAGATGTGGTAGAAAGGAGGCTTGTGGTATTGTTTATTGAGGGTTTAGTTGAACCACTTAGAGGATTAGTGAAAGCTTTCAAGCCTACTCTTCAAGAAGCCATTAAAAAGGCTTTGGATCTAGAAACATCAACCCCAAAAGGGAATTAGAACAGCAAAGGTCAGCAATTGTTGGGCAGCCAAAATCAATACCTAATGAACAACAAGAGATATCAGCTATAGAACAACAAAGAACACCTCCAAATGGGCAGTAGCAAGCAGGGAATTCACAGAAAGAGTTGCCCCTGGGTTTAGGGAAGGATATCGAGACCAAAAATGAGCTTAGAAGGAAGAAACTTTGTTTTACTTGCAAGGATCCATGGGAACCGGGTCATAGATGTCTTGGGCGAGGTCAGGTACACTACATAGAGGTGATATCAGATGATGAGACAAAAGCAGAGGAACCTAAACCGAAAAAAAAAAGGAAGTAGCTCAAGAGGCACCCTAGCCACTCTTATTTCTAAAAGCACTTTTGCTTCACTTTCAGGTACACCACAATATCATCCTTTCAGAGTTCGTGGAGTGTTGCATGGGCACAAGATCACAATGTTGATTGACAGTGGGGCAACCCACAATTTCATAGAGGGGTTAGTAGCCAAAAGAGGATTGAAAACAGAGAACTTTGATGGGTTCAATGTTATGGTAGCTGATGGCTCTACTATTCCTTGCACCAAGAGAAATTAAGCAGTTAGAGGTGACACTTGGCAGTCACATGATGCATGATGATTTCTATGTGGTGGGCATAAAACAACCTGTGATGGTCTTAGGTGTGCAGTGGTTACATTCCCTTGGGGAATTCACATAGAATTACCAGACTATGGAGCTGAAATTCCAATCAGATGGGGAGGAGGTAGTACTTCAGGGTATTGCTAATGGAGCCCCTACAATTGTCACAGCAAACAGAATGGACAGTCACGTTTGGTAGTGCTTGTTACCATAAATTAAAATTATGCTCCAAAAATTGGCGCCGAGGATGGGTAAAAATGGTTGTGCATGCTAAAATAAAAACAGAGGTGAAATATGCATGGAGGTGGATTGAATTTTATAAATAAGAAAGTTGTTGTTCCAGTTATCTTTGGCGCCAAACATAGAATGAAATTGGCTAAAAATAGCAGCCCCATGCGCCAAAGGAAGAACAAGGGAGAAGTGCATGGAAGAGTTTAAAATAGAAGATCCTATTTTTAGGAGTTTTGGATAAAATTAGAAGAGCATGTTGTTCTATTTTTAAGAAATTGATGCTAAAAATAGGTGCATGGAGGAATTAAATATAAAAGAAAGAGAGTTGTTGTTCCAAAAATAGAACTTGCGCCAAAGATAGAAGGATTTTCTATTGATAAGTCAATTGTTGTCCTATATGTGGCGCCAAGGAGGGATAAGAATGACATTGGATAAAAATAAGCATGCAACAGCTCTCAGCATAAAAGGAGCAGAATTATGAAATTGCAGATACAAAAAAGGTAACTCATTTCTTATTTGTTTGTGGTCAAGACACATGACAAATCATAGGAAGTCTGGTTTATAGATTCAGGTGTCAAGACACATGACACGCACGAATGATAGGTTTGAATACTTAAATGGTGATGAGAAACATGGTGAAACAGTTAGGCTAGGGTGTTACAGAGTTCATGCAACAAGGTTCAAGAAACAATTTTGATGAGAAAGACACAAAGATATGACAATTAGATATGTACGACATATATACAGATTGAAAAAGAGTTTTCTGACCATGATGCTAAGTTGAATGAACACAAGTGTCCTATCCATGAGAGTGCCCTGCCCTCCTCCAAACCACATTGATGGGTGGCTATAGGGCATAACCCATCCACCCATCCATGAGAGTGCCTTGCCTTCTTCCAGGTCCACTTTAATTGCCACGGGAAGAGATGACTTGTTCATAAAAATTTGGACTATTATTTCTAGTCCCTTGGAGAAATCTACATTCACGGACCACAACTCCTGTTTAGGAAGCCTCCCTAGATTTCCTATGGAATTCTGATACGAGCAGGATTTCAAGCAATTTAAGCACTCAAGTTGTTTGAATTTACATCATGCATAACAAGGGATATCATCGAGCTGAATAATGCAAGGATCCTTTTTTATCTATACTCAAGTAAACCGTTGAGCTAAAACCATAGTTACCAGGTTTGGAAATCCGATTAAATTCGGAAGGGCAAAAAAATCCAAAAATTCGGAGTTCTCGAAAAAATACGGAAAAATACGGAATATATATACTTATATTATTATAAATTTATATTATTGTATACTTATATCATTATATATAGACAAATCATACAAAAAAGCATCCATCTACCATAATCATCATCATCATAATGATTCTTTCAAAAGATTGCAAGAAGTTGCTTGGTCCAAAAAGGTACAAAAATGGATTTTATGAAAATAAGAAAAATATTGCCATCAATGCGTAGAGCTCGAGAAAATATACACTTTTAGAGAAGACGACACTTGAAACGGAGCCACATAATGAAAGTTATGGCACATGCAAGTTTTTGCTGCTACATCTTCCCGGACCCTTTCCAAAAATGGCAAATTTTTTTCCTTGCGATTTTTCCACCAAAAAGGAAAAAAATGCCAAAAAAGGAAAAAAAAAAAAATTGTGCAAAAAAGGCCGAACCGAACCGGATTTATTCGGTTGCTTCAAAAAATACGGTTCGAACCGGATTTCATACAAATCCGGCCGAACCTAGTAACTATGGCTAAAACTGATCACACCTTTAATTATGGCACAAAATTCAGCCAGATCTGCACAAAATCTGGAAGGATCCAGATTTTTAAATGGCCCAGATAAGTTTGGTCAGGGTCAACCCTGTTTTTCATTTCAATATTTTAAAGTTTTCTACCAAAAAAAGATACCCAACAACCTTATATATTATTTAATATTAAATATATAAACATATTATATTACATTAATAAGTTGTTTCATTGTATTTGTCATTTTTGCATATTTATAAAACTATGCTCATATATAATAGTATACATTTCAGACCATATTTTTCTGAACATTTTCATTAATTCCAGATTTTTGAATTTTTGGCCCTTCCGAACAGATTCAGATTTTTGGACTTAGTAACTATGCCTTTAATAACCTAACTTACCGGTTTATTTTGGGAATGGATTCAGGTATGCAAAATTGGGTTAACCAGTACAGCAAGTTTTTTTACCTTAGGTATGGCGGGTACAGCCGTACAAAATATATAGATATAAAAATAAATATTCTAGCCTAGTAAACAGGAATTAACCACATAATATGCATAGAATAAACAAAATAACCACAAAAACACTACTGATAAATTGATAATACTAACTGAATGCCAAATGTCATGATAAATATTAATTATTATACCAAAATTAGTATTCACCAGTGTTCCAAGGAGTGTCAGAATGGGGGCGGATCTCGAGACGAGGGGACCAAGGGCCTTGGTTTGAAGAAAGTGGGGGTGACGACAACAGGACTGCAGCACAAATATATATACAGTACTTCAAAAATTAGTTATTAAAAAAATAAGGAACAACAAATGAAACTTTGAAATACTAAACACATTGCATTGAATAGTGAAAATGCCAAATATCAATATATTAATATTTATATTCAAAATGATGATTACATTCAAAATTCAAATACAATTGGCCAGTGGCTCAATGCCTCTAATGAGTCTAATCATCCCCAAAGTTTGTAGCTGCGCCAAACTCCTCATCACTCGAACTGTTAGACTCTGCAAGGTCAAGCTACTCCGAACTGATGCCAACCAACCCTGTCTGTGCCACATCATCATCAATCTGAGATGGCTCCTTTGGCTTTACATCCCATTAGGTTGTTGGACTCTCCTTGTACGTAAGTGTGTTGCGGTCAATGAGACGCAAGGCACTATGTACAGCTACAAGATTCTTCGCCTTCCTTGAGGTAAGTTTGTTCCGCTCTGAGTGGATGAAGCCATAAGTAGGCCAGTTCCTCTCAGAAGTAGAAGAAATAGAAACCTAGGCCAGCAAGTGAATAGTTAGTGTGGTTGTCAAAGAATCAGGCCCATGCATAGTCCACCACAAAATTGGGTCCTCTTGTGCCATAGTCTCCCTATCCATCTTGGCCTCTTCTAAATATCCCCTAAGAGTGGCAAATTTTGTCCACTCCATATGAATAGTGCTGGCATCTGTAGAATTGTACATTTTCTGAATAGCCTTCATGAACCCCTTCTTCACCTCTACATCTTGTATAGGGGTAACTCTGTCAGGCCTTTGCACATACCACTTCAGGTTCAATGCATAGGCAGCCATGTGCAAGGGGGTGTTGAGCTTCTCCCATCTCCAATGAATGATTGGTTGAATATGGTCATTGTAGAATTGCAATGTAGGGTCTTTCTCTTGTACAATGGCCTTCATTTGGCCAAGCATATTGTCAATGCACTCATACACCTCTCCAAGGCTAGGTGCATTAGAGTCCCCATATCTAATGACTCTGAAGACTGGAGTAATGAAAGAGACAATGTATTTCGCATCAGCCCAAAATGTGTCACTCTTCACCACCTCCTTCACCCTCTTCCCTTGCTCGACTTGGAATCGGGCCACCGATTCCACTCTACTGTCATGACCATTAGTTGCAATGCCTCTTGCAACTCAAGCATCCTCTCCAAGAGAATGAAATACAATGCATATCTAGTCTCTACAGGTTTCAAAACTCCTCCTTAGAGAAGGTCTTGAAGAGTGCATGTGAAGTGTGGTGGTTGCAGACAAACATCTGCACATCTCTAGCATCATCAACAACCTCTTTGATCCAGCAATCTTTTTCATGTCCTTGAGTGCATTATTCATGGCATGCACACAACAAGGAGTCCACCAAATATGTTTGTAGGCCGCCTCAATCAACTTCCCTGCAACTCTGCATACATGGGCCACATTCGTCACAACTTGCACCACATTCTTCAGTCCAACCTCCTCAATAGCATCTCTAAGGATTTGGAACTGAAAATCAGCATCCTTGACGTGCCTTGAACAATCAATAGCCTTGAGGAAGTAAGGGCCCTCTATACATGTGACCATGATGTTGATGAGTGGATGATGCCTAATGTCCGTCCACCCATCCATGATTATGCTGCATCCAATAGTGACCCAAGTAGCCTTCATTTTCTCCATTAGAATATTAATCTTGGAATAGTTCTTATCCAAGATTGTTGTCCTCAATTTTGTCTCCCTAGTGGCACATATGATGGTCCTACTCTTGTTATCTTTGCCACAACATCCTTATAATAAGGAGAGCGAGCCACATGGAACGGAATCCCACAAGAAAAGAAGAGTTTGCCAATGGCATCATCTGCATCATCCTTATTTTGCACATTGAATAACTCTGCCACTTGTGTTTGCAGCATCACTGCTACTGTCATTTTGTGTTTCCCCTTAGGCTTTGCTGCCCCTGAAGTTGAACTAGATGGATAAGTAGGAAGTTGTGCATCATGGAAAGTTCTAGCACTCCTCATTGGTAAAGTCGTAGATGCAGGTTTTCCTTCTTTATTGCAACCCCACAATTTATTTATTTCAGCCCTTTCTTTTAGTGACAACTTGTCACATGGCCCCACACCTTTGCCTCGAATGTGAAGGAGGTGTGCATTAACTCTTGTAATGCTGCCTTGTAATTCAACATGACAAAAATGACACTTACACATCCTAGTGCCCCCTATTGTCCCCATTCTTGCTTGTAGTTTCATTGCAAATTGACTTAACGGGGACCTCTTATCAAAGGGACCCTTGGCAAAAGGTTCCAATAACTTGGAAGGGCAACTAAAGTGTCCAATTGCACTCCCAATAGAACTACTTGCCTCAACCCCCCTCACATTTGTACTTGGAGTCTCATACTCAACCCCCATAGGCTCTTGCTCTCCCTCTTCATCACTCATGTTGTGAGAAGTAGAACTCATGGTGACACTACAAGAAATAAAATTTATTGTTTAAAAATTAAATTTATTATTTTAATAATAATAATTTTGCAATGGCTCAAGACAAAAGAATTTCACTTTTGTTTTTCTTACTTCAAGTCGCACGAAGTGCAAAAGCAAAGGATACACAAAAGATGAAATCCTAATTTGACTAGTATTATAAAATATTTCAAAATAAATTAAAAATTTTAAAATAGTAAAACTAAAATATTAAATAATGAATATAAAGTTTAAATTTTAAAACTTTAAACTTATAGCTGCTTATAAATGTGTTAAACGGAAAGTTGGAAACACTTAAATGTTGATTTTAGGGTTGTGTAACTGTTGTTTTCAAAAACAGCAGTTCAACAACCCTAAAATCAACATTTTAATTAATTTATTGAACAATTTATGATTCTAAATTGAAATAAAAAATTTAAAAAACTAACTATGAAGGGCCATGGGTCATGGCTTACCTTGAAGGCTTGATGAACATGTTGAAAACTTGATACTTGAATAGTTGAGCAATGAAGACTTGGCACTTGCTCTAACTCTTGTTGCTACTTGTTGCTAATGTTGTCCCTCTTCCTTGTTAATGCTCTCACTCTTGCTTGCTCTCACTCTTGCTTGCTAATGCTTTCACTCTTGCTTTGAATTTTTGATTGTGATTTGGAGTGAGGGTGTAACTCTTATTTATAGTTTTTCTTGGAGTGCTTAAGGGGTTGGTGGGGCCCATTAAGTATTAGGGTTAGGGTTGGAGGCCTAACTTTTTAAAACAACCTGATATAAAAAAATAAAAAAAAATTGTGGCAGCTTATGCTGCCAGGGGGCATCTGGGAGTCTCGGGACGGATCGAGAGACTTCTACAAGTCTCTGGGACGTCCAAGGGATGTCCCAAATTCCCCAAAAATTGGGGACATCTAAGAAATGTCCCCTCTTTGAGAGAAACATTTCGGGACATCCTCATGCAGCTGGTGGCACAGCGGGGGTGTCCCCTTGGCGTCTCCAAGTCTCAAAGATGTCTCAAATCTCCTGACAGTGGTTTCAAGAGGGATCGCATCCCCGTGGAACACTAGTATTCACCCTCATATTGTTCTTCATCAAGAGCATCAACATAAACATCCTTTTATTAAACAATATATATTAAAGAAAAGGAAAATCTATGTATTTGCCCAAGGTACATCCAGGACGGTATGGGTACCCCCAGTCCTCAACAAGAGAACCCGACTATACCCAAGACGAATCCTCGGGCGAATTGTGTCGAGACATGTACCTCGTATGAACCAAATAGGTGCCGAGTGGGATGGGGGAGAGGGGGCAAATTGGTAATGTAGATTACATATTGTTTAATATTAAATATATTAACATATTATATTACATTATTAGCTTTTTTCATTGTATAATAACAAGTGGATTACAAGACTCCGATTTAAATACAGAATCTGTTTTGATAGTGGACAATTAACATAAGCTTGTACTATGAAACAAAAGCAGGAACAAGAACCATTGAAGGATGATGGAAAAGGAGGGATAGAAAGTAAACAGAAAGCAACGTCCATTAAAACTTCCAACCTTGGCTAATGCATCATTTAAGGCAAAGACATATAAAGGTAAACCCTCGTGCTAAAACTCTAAACTTTTAAAAGAAACTTACAGAAAGAAACATCAAATCTAAACTACAAGAAATGAAAAGCAATGAATAATTGGATAATGTTGCCATGGTGAACACATGATTTTGCTTGCATATCAAATTATGCATAGCGAAGATACACTTGAATTAAAAAAATGCGAAGACTGCGATATTCACTGAAAAACTGATGAACCCCTTTTCCCAGAAAAGTAAACACTATTGTTCATGGTACATGCACAAACCACACCGCCACCCCAAAAACACAGACATATCACATGTGCACACATGTATGCATGTGTATCTCACCAAAAGTTGGCATGCTTAGTAACAGCACCTACAACTTATAGTTATGGGAGGAAATCAGGAATAATCTGTCCTTATGTAATGGAATATTGCAAGGCTACTTGAGCTTTGTTTCACGATCACAGACAGAACTAAAACAATACCTAATGGACATGAGGATTACCATGAAACTGACGAAAATAGTCAACTTTCTGTGTAATCAGTGAATAATTTTGTGTTTAAATAGTTTTCACATGGTTAAAAATGTGCATGAAAGGATTAATGCACGCAGCAACACCATTCTAGCTAAACAAAAACGCGGTGATGAATGTTTGACATTAACCACTATTACATAAGATTATGGTGGTTGTTTGAGCATTGTATTTTTGATGTGGGATGTGCTCAAGAGGGTTCTAACACATCTCATATCATCAGCATTCCAACCACAATACTTATTCCCACCAAGAGGTCTTAGGCACTGTTAGTTGGCCACATCAGATGAAGCCTCCCATATCTCTTAAGAATGCTTAGTTAGACACAAGTAGTAAACAGAGACTATGATACTGATAATCATATTTGTATGGAGAATTCTAAATTAATCACCAAAGAAGAGAACTAGAATAAGAGAAGCTCTAGAGATTAAGAAAAGATATAATATACTGAGTAGAGATGAAGGGTTGAAGCTGAGTGACTCTTGGAGGCCTGTTATAAACCAGCTCAGATTACATTAGAAGATAATCTCACTTGGTTATATGTTGGATCTGTTGGCAGTTAGTGGGTTTTGATTCGGCTGATGCCACTCCATTACAACCATTTCTGACATTGCTCTTATATATATTTCTAAACCATAATCTGTCCTCATCCCAATCGTAGCATTGAGATCTCCCTGATGATGGAATCACATTAAAGCAGTCCAAAACATTGGTTTCAAAAGCAATATCCATGTTTCCTTCTTTTATATAAATTATTTACCTGTGATTATGAATTCTCTTATTTCTACAATCATATTTGTATTGAGGTATGTTGAGAAAATTGCCCAAAGTCAGCTCAAATGTTTGAAAAATACCAGATATTTAAGCTACAGCCAATTACACAAGCTTCAGGGCTCAAATGATACTTTGTGTGCCTATCTACTGTTCTTCTGTTGCTTGTATAATTGGCCTGGGCTCATAAAGAACACGTGTTTACCATTACAATAAGAAAATTTTATTGCACAAAATAAAATCTGTCAAACTCAGTAGCCCAAGTCAGAGTCAACATTGGCAGGTGTGGTTGGAGTGATATCAAGAAAAATATCAAAAACGGCAGGTCTAGCACCTCAGCAAGTCAGCTATTAGATGAAGATCACAGATTTTGAGGAAGAGATCGTCTCATGGTGAACATGTTCGGAATAAATGAAGTTTCTTTTCTTCCATTCATAGTAATACACCATTGAGATTTCTACTAAGGGTCACTAAGTTTATAAAGGCCTGAATTCTTAATAATATACCCTCAAGATTTCTTAATTTCAGGCTTCTTGGTAATACACGGAGCCACTCAGTTTATAGAGGCCTGGAGTTTCAATTTACAAACAGGAGGCCCCTTGTCTTCTTAAGGCTGTCTACCAATGTCTACCAGAGTCACCCCTGGCTGCAAAATTATCTGTGTTTTTAAACTTAGTAAAATTTTAGGTTTCCAAATTCTATTAGATTCTACTGATTATGCTTAAAGATCATGAAAAATGTATTGTAGATTCAGCATGTAACAAAGAAGTTTTTGATTGAAAGCTAAAAGTAAAACCAAATCATTCAATAAATACAATCTGAAAACTCCACATAGTTCTGAAAGTGATCACGACAATGTGCCAGTAAGAGAAACAATGTGACACCTCTAAAGAATGTTAAGACCAAAAGAGAAAAGGTGAAAGAAAAATTATCTTAAATGACCAAGAGTCGTGACTTTGGAAGTTTGACGCAGAAATCTTTACACGAATAAGGCATAGTTTCTGTTAGGTGCACATTATAACGCATTAAAACTTAATAGTCATACATTGAAAGGACCAACATCCTTAACTAAATCAAAATACAAGAGGATAGTTGGCTACAGGTGAACCAAAAACAAAACCTTTAATTGCAGGCAGGAATTAAAAAATCAAGCCCATAGTAAATCTACACAACTACCAACTCCTTTAAAATTTAAACCCTGCACTGCATAGTAAAATTCAACACATTCTGGCTCAAACGAAGAAAAAAATCTCAAACATGAAGCTTGTGACATCGGAAATGACAAGAAAAGCTTGGTAGATATTTAGTATTAGCCGTGTTTGTCTCCACACTTGAGAGTTAAGACTAACCTGTTACCAGCATTGGATCCCGTGCACTTCATCAAAAAATTTAAGACTTGGTAGCAGTAGATCCTCTATAATGACCCAAATTTTAGAACTGATACATCCTGATTCACATGGATAAAGGTAGCAACATTCTCCGTTGCCTTTTTTTTTTGCAAGTGTGTTTTGCCTTACAATTTTTAGGCAAATAGGTAAAAGAATTGCAAGGCATACAAAAATGAAGCCAAGCCATGTGTATCTTAAATACAAAGCAATAAAAGAAAAATTACTAATGCAAAAAGAGCAACCCCCATAAGCCAGCTTTGGCAGCATCACTCCTGCATCCAAAACACAAATATGTGCAGTCAGTTACAAACTTACAAGTATCAGTTCAACATAATTTGTATGGCATCACTGCCATCAATAAATACAAATTAATTAATAAAATTGACAACAAAGGGCACTTGAAACAGCATCAGAGCTTACTGAAGGAACGCAAAGGTAAACTACTCTCTTAAGGGTAATTAGTCTGGATTTTTGTTTTAACATACAAAGAGAAATATCCTCAAACATTACCAAAGAGATAAACGCAGTTTTTGAGAAAGAAATTTGAATGGCTTTTGAGCTCAGGATATCCATCAAACAGTATCTGCATAGGAAAAACCCAATGACAACCAGTTGTCTGTCAGCAGCCACCATATAACAATGTGGTTTTGATTTTTTTCTCTTTTTGATGTTGAGCTGGTAAGGCTTAGGGTGAATACTAAAAGCCCAGTAGTGAGAAACTACCATCAGCTGCCACCATATAACAATATGATTTTTATTTTTTTACTCTTTCTGATCTTGAGCTGGTGAGGCTTAGGGCAAAAATGAATTGCCCAGTAGCGAGAAACTGCTACCATATCGAAGTGGGATATCTTAAGGTTAATTATTTTGGATTTGGTTTTAACATACGAAGAAATTCATCCTCATTAACGTTTTGTGTCACACACAAAGAAATGTTTTTGAGAGAACGTTTGATTTGTGTTTGAGCTCGGGATATCCATCAAAGCAGAGAAATTGAAAACACCCAAATCTAATGTCAACCGATCTTCTCTCACCTGCCACCATATAAAGACGCGGTTTTGATTTTTTGTGTTTTTGTAGATTTTTTCTTTTTTTACTCTTTTTGATTTTAAGCTGGTGTGGCTTAGTGCGAATAATAAAAGCCTAGTAGTGAGGCAGCCGATCATTCAAGACTACTCCTCTCAAAAAAATAGAAAAACAAAAGCTAAAGCGCACATCCCCAATAAATAATTCCACACCTGGCCCAGCCAAACAAGCATCAAATTCCGAGTTCGATTGCATCTGAGCATCATTTGAGGGAGAGGCGGGGGAGGGGGTGGATTACAAATAAGTGACTCAAATGTTTATTCCCGCAGTTCAATGCAAGCAATGGTGATTTGGGGCACCATTAATCAGACAACTTAACAACAAAACAAGTGGAAACACAGTTTAAATCTTTTACCAAGCACGATTCAGCAGAAAACAGCTTTGCAAAAGTAAACTAAATATCTACTAATACCCGGCTAAAAAAACATAGGCAATTTAAATGCAAAAGAATGAACTTTAATTTAGATAATTAAACTTGATTTATTCATATTTCTACATACCCAGATGTAATTTGAGCTGTTGCAGAGAAAAAGATAGAGATGCCCACTTGTGCTGAGATCGAATCTGATAATCCCTCAGTTGCTCTGCGAGGTTTGAACGAGTTATCATGTCTTTTTCTTTCCCAACAACATCACATAAACACATGGATTGATAATACTCAATCCCCAACCAATCCTTATCCCTCCGGTATGGTATCTGCAATATGTTTCAGTCGAAGATTTAATAGATCAATTCAAATGATAAAAATAATTTCAGATCTGCCCCGCCATGTGAGCAGAACTGTGGGCTGTTGGCGTTGATAATTAAAACTGCCAGAGACACCACCCAGAGAGGAGAGGGAGAGACGAAAGAGGGCTTTTTTGTGGAAGGTGTTACTAATGGCGAGACGCCAATCGATTCCTCTCCTTCAAAAGAAGTTGCCAATGGAAAACGCCATTTTTCCGATTATTCCATACAGAATGGCAAATCTGCCCCCGTAATTATTAGGTCGTGGTCACAT
Source organism: Taxus wallichiana var. yunnanensis (assembly GCA_018340775.1). NCBI lineage: Eukaryota > Viridiplantae > Streptophyta > Pinopsida > Cupressales > Taxaceae > Taxus > Taxus wallichiana. The sequence goes on along the minus strand of CM031234.1, from coordinate 293,807,163 downwards.
GGTTGACATTGAAGCGGTGCAGGATAGGCACCTCAATTTAGCCCTAACATAACACACGTTTTTATTATTTTCTTTCTTTCTCTTTTTCAAAATTGTAGTGATAGTGAGTGATTTCTTAGGCCGGAGTCCCATGCCGGGGGCAAGGCAATGGAATTTTAGCAGGGGTTGCAGAGAATTTTTAGGAAAAATTAGCAGCCCTGCGGTCCCATGTAGCTCTAATATTTTTACAGAGATTGTGGAGAATATTAAATTATATTTTCTACAATAATATTTGTTGTCAGGGGAAAGCTTGATTTTGTGGAGGAAGCAGATTTGGAGGGAAAATATACTCACACAATACTTTGTTGACAACTGGCCAAAAAAGTGGAATCCAGTGTGCACATTTACACCCCCACCAATTCCCATCACGAAAGAGACTATTTTCGGCAGTTCTACTCCACATTTTAAGGGTGAGATTTTGTTTTATGCAGTGGTTGTAAAACTAAATATGCACGGGACTGCCTGACTGTAGATTTTCATTGTGGTTGACCCCTGCATGGGACCGCTGCCTTAGAGAGAGGGATTTTGGGTTACTGCTAAGGTTTGAACCGGCGATTTTGTTGTGAATAGTGAGGGTGTAAATCGATTGAGTCACATTGACACCTCACACCTTTTTTTGTATTTATGTGATGATGAATGTGTAATGTAAATAAATGAATTAGAGCAATAATGTTGAAATGAAGTAAGTTAAGGGGTGTGGAAGACCTTTTGTATAAGTTTTTGAATGTTGATATACAATGTAATTGAAATTTTGATGTATGTCATTCAAAAATTTGGATTTGCAAGACCATACACTTCACTCTAGACATGTATTTAAAGTGTAAAACTCTAATATTAGTAAATTGTCTCAAACATAAATATGACCTTTTAGGTTTAATCCCATGGTTATGATCTCTAATTCCCTACACTTAGTTCGTGTATTGTGACTTTTGTGTACTTGCAATTATTGAACCTCTGAACTAGGTTTTAAAACAAAATAGATTAGGAATCTAAATTGGGGTCGGGTTACTAGTGTCTACTAACTAGCCCTTTGACAATAAGACTTCATGTAGTAAAAGAAATAAATTACTAGGAACCCTTGAATCGTAGAATATGTCGCGCATGCAACAAGAATGTGCTTAAAACTATATTTTTAATCGATTGTTTTAGTGTCGATGAATGATTTACAATGTTTGTCTATTTATAGGTGACTTTGAAATCATATTGGCACATTGCCAACTTCCAACTACTAAAACATAACTAGTGGAAAGGGGCAAATGGACCCATTCATTTAAAAGAGACAAGAGAAAAGGCTACTAGGTCCTCATATACGCTTTAATATCGGAGACAAGTAATACATTACATATGAGGGGACCGAAGTCTCATACAGATAAATGGTGGCTTTACAAGGAACTAAGAAGGGAGTTTAGGCTTCTAATATTTACCAAAATACCTACATTGCATGATTTGGAACAAATTACATATACATAGACAAAGGTGCAAAACAAAAATAAATCAACATAAAATAAAGGGGATATACCCATTTTAGAATACTACATTTTGTCCAATATTGAGGTGTGTGCTTAACCACAAAGTAGGTGGCATATGGGTACATTTCAAATAAAAACATGTAAAGGATGTTATTGATCTAGATCTTTGGGATTAAAAATTGATGTCTTAGAACCTCAGTAAAACTACTTTCCTACACAAACATGGGTGAGGGGAAAATAATAATTGTTAAATATGGAAATTGATTGAAACAAGATACTTCCTTTAACCATGGTATACAACAAAAGGCTCGTCGATCTATTATACTATCGACAGAGATAGTTGGTCGAGGTCAATTCAAAACACTATGTTATCAAACAATGGGCCTCCACACTCCGAACATGGATCACCAGTGTCACTAGGGATTTAGAAATAAAAGTTGAGACTTTGTGGTCATATGGAAAATAGGCCCTCGATCCCATGATCACTATGAATATTACATATACTAAGACATGAAAAATGATTGGTATAAAATAAAGTAGAATATAGTTGCCACTCTTGAGATATGAGTGAAGTGCATGAAATGTGATAAAAATACCAATTATTAGGTCTTGAAAACATCTCAAAAAGAGGATAAATTACCCCGAGGGGTAATACAATAATGAAATCATATATGGAACAATCATGCATACGAAATGAATAAAAATGTAAGCTTATAAAACGTAAAGGAGGGGAAATACCACATTATACCTTATGAAAAACAGTCCAAAGATGATTTGGAACTTCTGCCTAAGGCGTTGAAGAAATATCAATTTGAGTTCCTCAATTGGTAACGTTATGGGTCATGGCAAATTGATAAAACACTTCTAGCACCTTATGAAGAATTCACATTTTGGAAGTGAAGCTACATGATACAACCTTTTACTATTCCCAGTGCAAGTCTTGGGCTATTCATTTTGATAACAATTAATGTTGGGTCTAGTATCCAATGTTCAATTGAACTACCAATATTACCTTTTATGGCCCAATGTACCAGTTTGTAGATTGGACTCATGTGGCAAGCTACAAAGTCAATATGTCCAAATATGGCATGTGTTGTAATGTAAAGTCAATGGAAGAAAAAATTCATATAGCCCCAAAGAAAACTCATTGTATGTATGATCGTATGTACATTGATGGATGCCCTTATGCATTTAAAAATATTGTGGGTTTCATCAATAGTAATTACGGTGTTCGCATCTTGTATCTCCCAATTGTTAATTTATAAAGTGTACCAATGACAAAGAAGATGAAATGAAAGGGCCAATATTACCACTTTATGTCATGGTGGAGGCAATAAAAATATCAAAGTTGGTGAAGAGCTTCTAATTAACTATAGTTTTAAAGGAAAAACAACACCAACGAGATTGAGGGAAAAAAATAATGTTGACACTGATGATTGATGTATATGTATTGGTTATTTGAAACCTAATTTTTGTCACAATTGAATTTCATGTACTATTTTGAAAAACATCTAATGTTATATTTTTTATGTTATGTAAAATGTTGTTTCTTTCAGTAGTATATGATTTTATAAAAAAATTAATAATTTGATGATATTTTGTCTAATGATTTGTATATAAATTTGATGAACATGATGAAAATTTTGAAAAAAAATTATATGTTGTGTGACATCACTACCTTTACATTCAAATGAGGATCCTCCTCCATCCCCTACACCACCTTCATTGTCACCTCTAGAGTCACTTCCACAATCACCTTCAATGTCACCTCCACCATCACCTCATGTTGTAGAAGACAACATCGTAGAAGATCCAAAGTGGAGCATATGACAATGTTCAACCATCTATCACCAATCCTTTGAGACATTCATTTTCAAGGTATTCAAATGTACCTTCTACATCTGCTTTATATATATCCTAAACTCTTTACAAAGAATGTACCCCTAGACCAGACAATCATGATATGAGTTTTGTATAGAAATTAAGGAAGGAATAACATCGCCTCCACCTAATCGAAATCCATTTCCTTGTAATAGTATTCTATAAAATTTTAGTTGTTGCCCGTAGGTCATAATATGTCAAATATTAATGTTCGTAAAGATAAATATATATAGATGTCCTACTGTTTTCCTACTTTGAATATTGTATGTTATGCTTTGCTTTAACAAGTTGAGTAGTTTCTACAAGAGCGTGATTATTGCATTGACTGTGGTATCATTCTTAGACCAGTATCCTTATTATCAATGTTATTAAGTAAACACTCTAAACACAAATGCACTAACCTAAACACTCACACAACATGTTAAACACTAATGGGATGTCGTAAACACCAACAAGACACCTTAAACACCAATAAGACACCCTTAATCACACAACTCGTACACAATAAACAATAAAATAACTTTTTAAATACTAATAGGTCACACTAAAGACTCATACATGTTGGTGAAATAATTTGTCGTGTTACAAATTATTGAGTTTTCACCAACAATGATGGGGCTAAGCCCCTCCTTCTTGTGTATGGGGAGGCTCCCATTATTGAATGTAAACTAACATAATGTTGTGGGGTGGTCAATAGGTCGGGGATCACATAGGAACACTCCACTAAACTTGTGGAAAATGCTTATACAAGGTACAAGGGAGGAATTTATAGTGAAGAGAGGTAAAGGGAAGTTGGGGAAATAAGAAGAAAGAGGGTTGTTGTTGTGAGTAGCACTAGCAGAGTTCACATACAATAACCAGAGTAAGTCCACATACAATTAGAAGAAAAAAACAATAGAAACCATGATAAGACATAAAAAATTATAGACACAAACTTTCATTGATTCATTTATCAAAGGTACAGACACCTTTCTTGGTTTTACAAGATTATCATATATGCAAAGTTGGAAAGAGAGAGTAGAGAAACATAAGACAAGAAATAAAATATTTGTAGCTTTTATTGCTTGATGTACGAGTGGTAACCTCAACAACATACATTCAATCAACAATTGTCAACCTAATGTAGGAGCATCAGGAGCTTGTGAGGTTTAGAGTTATAATAAAATGGGTCAAAGTATGTTGGTCAATATGTCATGAGTGAATATGTGTGTATGAAGGCAATAATGTTTGTAAATGGTGTAATTACATGTATAGGAGGTTGTAATTAGTGATTTTCATGCCTAATAAGGCTATTAATGAAGAATTATGAGTTGTAATGTTGTTGTAACCAAGTTAAGAAGGCTTAGGAAAGAGATTGGCCTGATATTCCAAGTGTAGGAGTTGTTGAGTTAGTATATGAGTTTGTTTAGAGTCTAAACTTAGTCAAGATACACCTATTCCTAGGTAATTTGAATGTTATGGAGGTAGAACAATGAGTTTGAAGTTGAATAATGAAGATGGTAGCATGAATGATGATTTGAAATTATAATACATCCTTGTTTGAAGGAAGATTACCTATATTTGCAAGTTAAACAAGATTGTGTATGTAATTGTATCTTGTGTGTAGTTTATTGAATGTTCAAGACTTATGACTATGTTAACATTTAGATGCTTGCAAACGTGATCCCAGTGCACAAAGGATCTCTATATTCCTCAAGAAAACATCAATTTGCTTTACGAAGGTGTGAGAAAGATTAATAAATAGTTTGTTCAAGGTGAAGGATTGAATGACAGGTAAGGGCTTTAATACATTATGGAATGCATGAAAGATTCATGTGGTGAATATCGAGTGAATCTATGTAAGCATACTATGCATTTTAATACAAGGGGAAATCTTGATTATTCTAATATTCTCTCATGGAACATTGTGGAATATCTCTAAAGATGTGCTTTGTAGGAAACTAATCTCAGTGGGGTTTTGAGATTGTGTATGTGCTTGAACACTATATTGACTATGGTTGTATTTCATCTAAATGATTATGGTGTTCAAAGAACTGAGTAGGCATCTTTGGAAGGATAATAATATTGTTCATGTGTATGGAAGAGGAAATCTTTTGATGATTATGTTTATGTGCTTGAGCAACAAACTATTGGTATGAACAATGGTAAGACTGATTTGTGCAAATCGAAGATCGTCTAACGTTTATAACATTTTCTTATGATCTCAGAACAAGCTGAAATTTTAACCATATGAGTATAAGGTAATTTTGTAGCTATCTATTAAAGGGTTTTATTTGATTGTCAATAGGTTTTGAGATATGATGTTGTTTACCAGCGGGTATGAGAATGTATGCAACTTGTTTGACAAAATGTCCACCTAAGAAAATCAACATAACTCACACGTTTTAAAGAGTTAGATCATAAAACTTTATAGGAATGGTCATGGGGTATACTTTGAAATTTGATTTGATTGATTTTTTTTTTCTGAAACCAAATATTTTGTGAGATATTTGTGGTTGAATTCTACAGTCAAAGAATGGGTAGAGTATCAAGAAACTAGTTTTGAAGACCATGGTCAGAGAGTTGGTAAGGGGCCTAAAGTTTTAGTTGGATGTATTTAACATAACCTACCAAATTTGAATTGTCTCATGACTCCATTGAAGTAGAACTCCATTGTGAGGGTAAAGGGTAGCCAAGAGGTATGTATGCCAAGAGAGCTCATAAGTGGATTTTTAAAGCATGAAATTGTCTTACATGTGAGGATAGTCTTGCACCTTTATAAGACATTACCTTTAGTAATCACCTTTAATTGTCTTTTATATAACTATGAGCATTATTATGAGTAGGTATAAGGGAGAAATGTAACTCAAAGTGTTTGGAGCCTAATAAGAGTGCATAGAACCTTTTGAGAATGATCCTCAGAGTAGGGGAAGAGTATAAGTCGGTCTAAGGAGTAAGTTGAGCTCTTGAGAAGTAAAGAACAAACATTGTGAATGGTAAGTCTGAAATCATGATATATTGAAGTTCAATTTCATAACCCCGCATTATTTAGTATCGAGAGAAGAGATATGTTTAGAGGATTTTTGAAAGCATCTAAATTTGTCTAATCATTATTATGCAAGTTGTAAGATTGTTTGCAGAGATGGCTTCAAAGAGGCAAGAGAAGAGAGAGATTGAAGAGCAGAGGCAGTCTAAGCTCTAGGAAGAGATTGATTCCATTAGGAAGGAATTTGAAAGGATAATGAAACAAGTGCAAGAGAGTGCAATTTTCAAATTGCAAGGATGGAACCTTCACATGAGGAAGGTTGTTAAATGGCCTATACAGAAATTGTGAGAAGAAGAGAGAGAACAATTGAGTGGAAGAAGAAGAAGGAGAGAGAAGAAATGTTGCCAGGAGGAGAAAACATGAGGAGTTACAAGAAATGCAACAAGGAAGAGAAGAGGTGCCAAAGGAGGAGGCATCCATGGAGACCAGAGAGTCTCAAAAGTTTACTTTTAACTATTTCTCTGAGTGGGTGTTTGTAGGTACACAGGCCATAGAGGAAGAATGCCAGTTTGAGGCAATAACACTTGAAGAAGCACCAAATCATGAATTTGTTTATATCAGTATGGAGCAGCTGCAAGAGGAAATACATTTTTGGAGGAAGCCATACATCAAGCCAAGGAAACTCATGTAGATAGACATGAAGACAAGACAAGTGAAGAGGTGGTAGAGGTATTCTCAGACAATTAGATTTCAGTTGAAGAAACATATGAAGCTTTAAAGCATGCTGAGGAAGTGGACTTCAGAATTGAATACCTTCATTTCATTTCTAAGGTGAAGCAAGCCTACAAAGAGGCTAAGGATGAAAGAGAAAAGGAATGGTTGATAAGGCAGGTGGAGAGGACCATCAAGTCCTATGAATTCATCTTTAACAATGTTCAAGAAGTTGTAATTATATGCTATTATGAACACAAGGTAGAGTTGACCTTCATAGTGAAGGAGATAGCAAAACTAAAAGAGACAATTTTGAAAGGAAATACCATGGAAAGAAAGATGAAGCAAGAAGCAAGCAAGAAGACAAAAATCAAGAAGAAACAATACAAGGGTAGTTGCAGAAGACAAAATATACAAGCAAGAGCAATAAGGATGAATTGGAAGAAAAGAAAGAAGAAGGGCACAAACATGCATTTGAGCAGGAGCTCAAATTTTCCCAACAGGGTATTCCGATGTAGGAGCATCAGGAGCTTGTGAGGTCTAGAGTTATAATAAAATGGGTCAAAGTATGTTTGTCAATATGTCATGAGTGAATATGTGTGTATGAAGGCAATATTGTTTGTAAATGTTGTAATTACATGTATAGGAGGTTGTAATTAGTGATTTTCATGCATAATAAGGCTATTAATGAAGAATTATGAGTTGTAATGTTGTTGTAACCGAGCTGAGAAGGCTTAGGAAAGAGATTGGCCTGATATTCCAAGTGTAGGAGTTGTTGAGTTAGTATATGAGTTTGTTTAGGAGTCTAAACTTAGTCAAGATACACCTATTCATAGGTGATTCGAATGTTATGGAGGTAGAACAATGAGTTTGAGGTCGAATAATGAATATTGTAGCATGAATGATGATTTGAAATTATAATACATCCTTGTTTGAAGGAAGTTTACCTGTATTTGCAAATTAAACAAGACTATGTATGCAATTGTATCTTACGTGTAGTCTATTGAATGTTCAAGACTTATGACTATGTTAACATTTAGATGCTTGCAAACATGATTTCAGTTACAAAGGATCTCTACAGTCCTCGAGAAAACATCATTTTGCTTTATGAAGGTGTGAGAAATATTAATAAACAATTTGTGCAAGGTGAAGGATTAAATGACAAAGGTAAGGTCTTTAATACATTATGGAATGAGTGAAGGATTCATGTGGTGAAGATTGAGTGAATCTATGAAAGCATACTATGAATTTTAAGACAAGGGGAAATCTTGATTATTCTAATATTCTCCTGTGGAACATTGTGGAATATCTCTAAAGATGTGCTTTGTAGGAAACTAATCTCGGTGGGGTTTTGAGACTATGTATGTGCTTGAACACTATATTGATCATGGTCATGTGTTTCATCTAAATTCTTATTGTGTTCAAATAACTGAGTAGCCACCTTTGGAATGATAATAATATTGTTCATGTGTATGGAAGAGGAACTCTTTTGATGATTATGTTTATATGCTTGAGCAACATGACTACTAGTATGAACAATGGTAAAACTGATCTGTGCAAACCAATCTCGAAATGTGACAACGCTTCATAACTTTTGTTTATGATCTCGAACAAGTTGAAATTTTAAACATAGGCATATAAGGTAATTTTAAAGCTAGGTATAAAAAAATTTATTTGATTTTTAGTATTTTTGAGATATGATGTTGTTTACCAAGCGAGTATGAGAATGTATACAACTTGTTTGACAAAATGTCCACCTAAGAAAAATCAGCATAACTCACACGTTTTAAAGAGTTAGATCCTAAAATTTTATAGGCATGGTCATAGGGTATTCTTTGAAATTGAGTTTGATTGATTTTTTCTAAAACCAAATATTTTGTGAGATATTTGTGGCTGAATGCTACTGAGTCAACAATGGGCGAGTATCAAGAAACTGATTTTGAAGACCATGGTCAGAGAGTTGGTAAGGGGCCTAAAGTTTTAGTTAGATGTATTTAACATAACCTACCAAATGTGAATGGTATCATGACTCCATTGAAGTAGGAATCTACTGTGATGGTAAATGATAGCCAAGAGGTATGTATGCTAAGAGAGCTCATAAGTGGATTTTTAAAGCATGAAATTGTCTTGCATGTGAGGATAGTCTTGCAAATTTATAAGACATTGGCTCATTGATCACAAAGTTATCACCTCTAATCAGTTTCTCTCAAGGGAACTCTTCTCTTTAATTGTATTTCATATAGCTATGAGCATTACTATGAGTAGGTATAAGGGAGAAATGTAACTCAAAGTGTTTTGAGCCTAATAAGAGTGCATAAAACCTTTTGAGAATGATCCTCAGAGCAGGGGAGTATAAGTCAATCTAAGGAGCAAGTTGAGATCTTGAGAAGTAAATAATAAACATTGTGAATGGAAAGCTTGAAATCATGATATGGTGAAGTTCAAGTTCATAACCCCCAGTATATTCCCCCCTTGGAATGGAGAAGCCATTCCAATTTATAAAATTACAAATTGTCCTTTCATCTACCCCCACATGACCTTTCACCTGTCCTCATCACTTGTGACCTTTCATATTCCTAGGAAGTGAGTCTTTTTCTTATTATTGGAAAAATGAATCTTACAATGTTTAACTAAGGGTCACTTAAGTGAATAGGATGAAATAGCAAAAAGTACATTCTTAATGAGAAATTAGAACATGGAGAGAGAAGAAGGAAGAGAGAGAGAGAGAGGGAAGGGTTGACTAATCTAATGAAGAGAAGATTTGATGATAGAGAATTTTCTGATCATGATCCCTAAGGGAGAGTTCTTAGAATGATCTCTTGTCCTTTGAATTCTTTACTAAACTAAGCTACCATAAGTGCCACCTTATCTGCTTTCTAGGAATGCAAACACAACTCAACACTTTGATCCATGTCTTTGGAACATCACTGATATCCTTACACTGATTAGACCATTCTTCATGATCTCTTGCAATGTCAGAAATAGATCCTCTGATGTTGGCAAGGGACTCTAAGGTATCTTCATTGAAGGAAAGAGGATCACCTGCCTCTTTCTTGACCAACTCCTAGAAGGAATCAATGAGTTCTTTTGATGATGAATTCTCAATGAGTGGAGGGAACTCAAGTCTCTGAACATAGTTACAGACCTCATTCAAAATATTAAAAGCATCTTGTCCACTAGAGTCTAGTAGGGGGAAGAAGGATGAATATTTGTAGGGAATCCATGCACATCAAGGAGTTGTACTCAACCGAGATGAAGTAACTTCAAGATTCAAACAAAAACTCAACCATGAAAGCAATGTGTACACATTAAGGGAAACAAGACTCCATTTTATTTCTCATGGATCAAGAAGAGAGGTGTACATATAGGGGAATGTTGAGTAATTTTCATGCATAGCTAATGATGCCTCAATGACGGAGAAGAGGAGTTACTTATAGAAAGGGAAAGTAATTCCTATGATACACACTTGCACATATGCAAATTCTCACCTTCTTTTTTATCCTCCATCCAACTTCTTGTATCATCATGGCCTCAATCATAGACCCTAATTTCTATATTCCCTCTCTTATCTTTTTTATCTCTTCATTTGAGATTAGATCTCTTCTTCTTATGTGACATCTCTCTTCTTCTAAGCCCTTCACTCTTCTCAAATTCTCCATTTCACTAGATGTTCACCCCAAGTCTTTTTCACCTTGGTTTATTAATCCTCTTAGTCCTCACCTAGGTCTTTTTCACCTTAGTCTCTTGGTATTGTCTCACCCAAGTCTATTCCACCTTGGTCTCTTGACTTCTTCTTGAGCTTAACATGCTCTTGGGCTTCTTCTTCTTCCTACACTATCCTCCTTTTAGCCACTCTAGGCCTTGAATACTTGTAGTCTCTTCTTCTTACAATCACCTGCAACTCTCTAAATCACATATCCACACTATTAAAAACATGAAAATACAAGAGGAACCTCGCTTTGATACCAAAATGGTGCCAACCTTAGCTCAATGCCTTATCTAGATCCTAACAATGATCAAGTGATGTTTCACACTAAGAACCCACAATCCTCCTCATTTGTAGTCTCGATCTTAATGACAAGGGCCATATTGAAATCATGCACTTGCATTTTCTAATCTTTAAGGAGATTCAAATCTTTGTTTAACTTGAATGTGTATGCTCAACCTTCAACATCTCTTGTCCCTCACATCTATCTTTGTGCAAGACTGGTTTCATAGAGCCCACAATCTTATTATTCAATATTGTCCCATTATCCCTCAAAATCATAATTTGATAATATTAAATTCATGTACTATATGTATCTCTGTTCTAGGTAGTTCCTTACCTGATTCACTATGGGGTAACAATTGATATTAGCTTACTAGAATTTAATATCTCATTCTTAGACTTTCCTCTTCTTTTATGATATGATCATGTTCATTGATGAAAACCCTTGTCATTTGATGTTTTTACCCATGTCATCTGAATTCATTCAAGTCTTTAAGACCTCATTTTAGATTCAATATCAACCTTCATCATAATTCACCATACAAGAATTATATGTATACCCTCAACTACCAAGATTGTTATATGATAAGTCACTTATACAACTCTATTCTAACCTTGGTCTATGCATTCAAGCTATGAAGAAGGGAGTATGATCATGTCTTCAACTTGTAGGTGATAGAATAATCATGTCCTAACCCTACAAGCACCATTTCTTACATATTTCTTCATGATCCCTATGATATTTTATCCCCTACTTTAGGAGTCTTCTTGTCTAATAAATCTTATATTCAACTCTTGGTTCTTAAACTATCCCTTGGACTGTGACAATGGGATCTCAACATCTAGCACAAGGACCTCCTATTGTTACTTAGAGAATGTAATAATTTGCATCTATAAATTCTTTGATAGGTATTTGGACAAAACACAGAGTATGACAATCCATGGAGGTCTAGAGTAGGACTATTAGGTGACAGTCATTTCAAATAGAGTTCTCACTCCTAGAAAAAAACTCATCAACACCTTATGGTTGTTGCAAAACATTGTTATAACAAATATAAAGCCTTCAAACATGAAGAATCATCAAATTTGAATCATTTACCTTAAATCTCTACTCACCGTCATTAACTCATATATATCGAAAATTTCTAGTATTGATAACTTTACCTATATAAAATTCTCAAACTTGAAACCTTAGAGGGGAACTTGAATAACACCTTAAACATGATTTTCATGCCTTGAAAAGGATTATTCAAAAAAATCATGCTCTTCAAGCATCATGAAGGATGCTCCTGCATCAAACTCCCTAGGTAAGAAAATATTTGAACTCTAGTTCAAATGTAAGTGTCTTCATCATTCTCCAATCATCTTTATATGCCCGGGTCCCATTTTCTCTCTTGTAGTATTTGTGCTTGAGTCTCCTTGTTGTAGTATTTATCCTTCATCTTCTTTCTCCTTTCTCTCTTCTTATAAGTATTCCTTCTCATCTCTTTCCATGTCCATGTCTCACCATCATTCATGTCTTCTATATCTTCAATTTATTCTTGTTCTATGAGCTCTCTCATTGAATCATGCACCTGATTCATCTCAATATCTTCCAAACCTGCATTCAAAACATCAAAGGAAATATTAGATGTAAAAACTTGAGGCCATGCAGCCCCTTGAGTGCCTTCATGTTGTTGGTTCTCTTCATTTTCTTTTGTTTCTTCATTGACCTTATTCAAATCTATCTTCTTCCACTCATCTTGTTCTTATTTTGACACATTCTCAATATGATCATTGATGCTCTCACTATGATTTAAAATTTTAATGATTTAATAACTCCTCAATCCTTTTCAACTCTTCATGCAATGTTATATCATCTATTTCATCATTTCCTTCATCATATTTAGGAACTAAGTCTTTGTTTTCCTCTTCTAGGCTCTATTTTACATCAACATGCTCTTTCATTGCTTCTTGTCTTAAGAAGTTGTCATTATATTCATTCAAGAAGTATGAATATTCTTCACTCAATGTACATTCATTCTTTACCATCACTTGATCATAACATTGATCTTTGCATGCCAACTTAGAACCTTCACCCTGTACTACATGTTAGTCATCATAGGTATCTTATTCCATATTTCATCACTTAAACTGATTTGAGACATTAAATCAAAGGTATATTCACAATAATCATCATTTAAATCATCATAAACAACTTCTTTACCTTTCATTTCTCTTGTATACCTCTCATGCTCATGGAATGCTTCTTGTTTTCTTGTCATTTCACCTTCACTCTCATGTTTGCTTGAGATTGCTTCAACCTTATTCCATAGGCTTCTTGGTGCCATTATCATCTTCTCATGCATATTCTTAAGATGTACCTCCATCATTTCTTACATTTTTAGCCAAACTTGAGTTTTTACCTTAGGATTTGATTTCTTAAGCCATTTAGGAACTATGTAGCCATGATCATAAGCCAATTTTCTGAGTTTTACCTCATTCATCCCCTTTATAACCTGTGCATCTGCATTTGACTTCTTAAAGGCATTAGAAATATCATATTTAGAAGCTAAGTTCATCTTGAAAACCTCCTGTCTATATGTACTTTCTTGTATGAATTGGATCTTTGCAATTTCTTTGTTATATGTATGATAAGAATCAAAATTTGTACTTATCTTTACCTTCTCATCATTATGTTGCATGCTCATACCTTTTTTCAAGAATTCTTCACCTAAGGACTCTTCCTTTTGATGTACCTGTTCTATTTCATCTCCTAATGCATCATAGAATTCAGGTTCATCATCTATATCTTCATTTTCTGGTTGCATGCTTTTGTTATTATCTTCTTTGGATGTTACCAAATGCATCTCTTCTTCTTGAGCTACTACAAGCTCTTTCATATCTTCTTCATCTTTCTTCATGGGTTATTTCCTTGACCCATTTATTTTCCACTTCAAGGTCATGCTTTTGATCTTCTCAAGACCATATTTCATCCCTATATACACAAAATGAAATAAAGAGTTAGAAATCAAAACAAGATACCAAAATATATTCATGAGTGCCTCCATCATGGACACTCTCTTCTTCTTCATGCTTTCTTTTTCAAGTGCCTCTTTAGACACCTCTTTTTTCATGTTCTCTATAATGAGAAATCTTTTCTCTTCACAAGGTAACTCATTCTTCATTTTTCTATGAGTACCTTTCTTCTTTTCTCTCTCTAAGGAAATCAACTCTTGCCTCCTCTTCTTCTCCATCAGTAGCATTTGGCCACTTCACCTTATTTCTTATCCTCCATCCAAATTCTTGGATCATCATGGTCTCAATCATATACCCCAATTTATATATTCTCTCTCTTATCTCATTTATATCTTTATCTGAGATTAAGTCTCTTCTTCTCCTGTGGCATATCTTTTCTTTTAAGCCCTTCACTCTTCTCAACTTCTCCATTTCACTAGATCTTCACCCAAGTATTTTTCACCTTGGTCTATTGATCCTCTTAGTCCTCACCTAGGTATTTTTCACTCTAGTCTCTTGGTCTTGTCTCACCCAAGTCTATTTCACCTTGGTCTCTTGACTTCTTCTTGAACTTAACCTGGTCTTGAGATTCTTCTTCTTGCCCCACTATCCTCATTTTAGCCACTCTAGGCCTTGACTACTTATAGTCTCTTCTTCTTATGATCACCTAAAACTCTCTGAATCACATATCCACACTAGAAAAACATGAAAATACAAGAGGAACCTCACTCTAATACTAAAATGGTACCAAACTTAGGTCAACCTTATCTAGATCTTGACAATGATCATGTTGTGTTTCACACTAAGAACCCACAATCTTCCTCCTTTGCGGTCTTGATCTTAATGGCATGGGCCATATTGAAATCATACACTTGCATGTTTGTAAGCTTTAAGGAGTTTCAAGTCTTTGTTTAACTTGAATGTGTATGATCAACCTTCAACATCTCTTGTCCCTCACAACTATCTTTGTGTAAGATTGGTTTCATAGAGCCCACTATCATATTATTCAATCTTGTCCCATTTTCTCTCAAAAATCATAATTTATAATATGAAATTCATGTACTAGATCTCTTTTCTAGGTAGTTCTTTACCCGATTCACCATGGGGTAGCAATTAATATTAGTGCTAGAATTTAAGATCTCATTCTTAGACTATCCTCATATGAATTCATATAAGTCTTTAAGACCTCATTTTAGATTCAATATCAACCTTCATCATAATTCACCATACAAGAATTATATGTATACCCTCAACCTGTCAAGATCATTATATGGTAAGTCACTTATACAACTCTATTCTAACCTTGGTCTATGCATTCAAGCTATGAAGAATGGAGTATGATCATGTCTTAAAATTTTAGGTGATATAATAATCATGTCATAACCCTATGAGAACCATTTCTTACATATTTCTTCACGATCCCCATGATCTTTCAAATCCCTGTTCTAAAAGTCTTCTTGTCTAATACATCTTAGATTCAACTCTTGGTTCTTGAACTTTCCCTTGGACTGTGATAATGGGATCTTAAAATATAGTACAAGGACCTCCTATTGTGCATTAGAGAATGTAATAATTTGCTTCTATGACTTATTTGATAGGTATTTAGACATAACAAATAGTATGAGAGTCCATGGAGGTCTAGAGGAGGACTATTAGGCGACAATCATTTCAAATAGAGTTCTCACTCTTAGAAAACATCATCAACACCTTATGATTGTCCCAAAACATCATTCTAACAAATCTAGAGCCTTGAAACATGAAGAATCATCAAATTTGCATCATTTACCTTAAATCTATGCTCACTGTCACTAACTCATAGATCTGAATTTTTTTGGTATCGATAACTTTACTTGTATGAGCTTCCACAACTTGAAATTTTGGTGACTTATTTTACCAGATGGGACAAAGATCTAGTGATAATTTCATGCAAATTAGTCATTTAGAAATGTTTTTACACCGTGCGCTAGTTTCAGTGCCGTGACCACATAAAGGCTTATAAAAATCATGAAACAAAATTTCAGAGCCATAATAAATTTGAATGGGGTTAGAATCTTGGCCTTCTCCTTTTCATTGTAACATTAGGATATTTGGTGATTTTTTATCATAGGGAGGGTTTATAGCTCACTGCTTGATAGAAACCCCATACACTGTCCCATACAATACAATATAATGGAGTTTCTAGCTCATGGATCATGCATTTTTACATTATAAGCCACTAAAACACATGCAATAAAGGAGGATTTAAGATCATTCAGGGCTCATGGAATTCAAAACTAGTTTCATTCAAAGTTAAGAATAATCATACAATACCATTCTCACCTCAATTCTTACATTCCAACTCCACACATCAACCTCTCCATGCAAGTAGTCTTCTTCTTCATATCTTGATTGATTGAATTTGACCTCTCCTTCCTTGATCTATCTTGACATAGTTGTTATGTTCCTTTTTAGTCTAGAATTCCTATCTTTGGTGAGATTTTCTCAATTATATATGCATAAAACAAGGAGCTTGTTCTTACCAAATTTTAAGCAATCATAACTAGATCATATTGACTTCCTAATGTTGTGGAACCTCCTACCAACATAGCATACTCACAATAATTTTTTCATACACACCTAAGGCACCTATTTTTACTCTTTTACTCTTATGGTAAAGAGCTTTTACATTATAATTTCAAACTTCTCAAAATTGAAACTTTGGAGGGAAACTTGAATAACACCTTGAACATGATGTCCATACCTTGAAAAGGCTTATTCAAAATTGTTCATGCTCTTAAGCATCATGAAGGATGCTCCTGCATCACATATGATCCATGCTCTCACCTAAGTGAGATGACTCACCTAGTGAGGTGGTAATACACCTAATTATTAAAAGATGGAAAATACCACTCACACCAACACCCCCTTCATCGTAACTTAGGATGAGGCAAAGAAAGTAATCAAAACACACATAAAATGAAAAAATGGGTCCCGAAAACTAAGCTTGATGAGGCACCCATGAACAACAAGGATCTCAAGTAAAGGAGGAAAACCCAGTGGGAAAACATCGACCACAAGAGATAAAAAACACTCTCTAACAATCTAAGAAAGATGTGGCAAATGTGTCCTGGAAATTGAGGATCCTGATAAGGTACCCATGTACAAAAGGGAAATATCTCTAGAAGAATAAGAAGAGAGGAGAAGAAGGAGATAAGAGGAATGCAGAAGAAGCCATAAATGAATCTAAACTCTACAACTCTAGGAAGTCTCTAAGAAGAGTGTTGATGATGTGGTCCTCGGCTAATGGACTGAAGAAGAACCAACTACACCGCACCGTATGTCCACCCTTAAGGAAAAATTGGAGTACTAGAAGTTTTACCACTCCGCGAAGGAAACCGAAGGCAACAATATAAAGAAATCTGAATCTAGTCCATGGAAATGTGACATAGGTCTAGCAAATGAGTTCCAAAGAACCAAAGGTAATGCCACAAGCATAGAACAATCGAGTGAGAGAGGAGCATCTCAATGAAAGGATGCCTGAGTAAAGTGAAGGCAATGCAATAACCCCCACAACAGAAAAAGTATTCACAAGCAAGGATGGATCAATGGTGATCTTCAAAAAGGTGGAAGTGATAAGAGTCCCAGAAGGGGCACTCCCAAAACAAGATAAAGGACTCCTCCGAAACACCTATAGAGGGATGAAGAACTCCCTATACTACATCACAAGTAGGCACTTCGAAAAGACAATGATTTTTTGGTAGATACTCATCCCAAGGAGGGGGCTCAATAAATAAAATAGCGATGTTTGACAGGTATGAATTGTCAACTGAAGGAAGAGGAGTGGAAAGGGCCTCACACATGGAAGTGGAAAGGAGGTGGATGTAATGACTATATAAGGCTAGGAATGAAACTTCTCGATGTCTAATGGGAAGAAAGGAGTGTTAACATAATTTGGAAAGGTGAGAGGAGGGGAGGAGTCCTCAATAGCACTCTCGTCATCAGAACTAGAAGCACAATCCTCATCATCGGGATAGAAACAAATAAGTTTGTGTCAGGTAGAGATGATCATCACATGAAGTAGAAGAGGAGACAATTGTATCAACAATAGCAACAATGGAAACAATATGTGAAGGGTCTCCAAACAAGGACTGAAAGATGCTCTAGATGGTGTGGGGAGGATCTGAGTTTGCCATGTGAAGGTGAAGAGGTCTAGAGACATGTAACATCAAGTGACCAACAACATGGTTGCATGTGTTGAGATAGTTCTCAAGATGACAAGAATTAATGGGTGTAAGAACTGGCCCATGTAAAAGTGAGAAATGCCCTCGTAATTGAAGTGACATTCCATAGAAGCACACCATGATGTGTAGTTCTCTCTCCCAAGAAGAAGTGGTGGAGGTTGTAAAGAAATCTTGTGATGCTTAAGTCTAGAAAGAGAATCCTCCATGATGTGGAAGAAAGAAGTGCAAGGTGCACAAGAAGAGGGTGTGTGGATACAAGTAAGGTGGCAAGATGTCGGACTCAGTCGAGAATGTGTCTCGTGTGTAATAAAACACCCAATAATAGTAATAACCCCTTGTTTATGGCACTTTATAAGTAGTGCATGATTACAATAGGGTGTGTTCATGTGACATTGGATAGTTGACCACTCACCTTGTAGTAGGCGATAAATCATGTAAGAGTGGAGGCCACAATGAGTCCTAGTCGAAGCAGAGGAACAACACACAATCAAGAACAAAAGGGCATAAGCAAAAAAAGGGTACAAACACTGCTCAGTGTGAGAAAAGGTGTCTCACATCACAAAAAGGATCTCTTGCCACAAGGTTGTGGCGGATGCACACAAGAGGCCGCAGCGAAGAGGAGTACTACAATAGATGAGCTAGAAAAAGGCCTGGAAAATCCCAATAACCCTATACATCGAGCCCAAAAAGTACCCACCTTATAAAGATGAATTTTTAATTAATTCCCCTTAATTATAATTAGTCTAATTTGAAAAAGCGGGAAAGAATGTAAAAAACTCATAGTGGAGAGAAGGGGTTCCAGAGTGAAGGGTGAGTTGACACGCAGCTCACCCGAGCTACTCAAATGCCGAGCTAGGGTGAGCCGGCTCTTGGGTGAGTTGGGAGGCCCGTTAACTAAGTTGGGAGGTCTCGTTGACCAAGCCGGGAGGTCACGAGTTGGTGAGATGAGCTAAGGGCCTAATTGAGTTGAGCTTTGAGTAGTGTTGAATGGGTGTCAAGTTAATGTGGCTTGTCGAGCCAATTCAACGAGTGGATGCTCGAGACGGGTTGGGCGTGTCTATGTGTCAAGCCAAGGTGTCGTGTCGATTTTGTGGAGAGTAGGCCATGTTTCGAGATAGTGGTTGGAGGGTTTAGAAGCGTTGAAACTAGTAGTGTAACCGTCAAATGGCTACAAGGGCTCTCGATTTCCACGTGGTAGAGATTTGGTTTTAAACTGTCGACACAAGACGAGATGCTTTGAATAGGGTTCCGCATGTGCAAGTTGAGACGCCCGGATGAAGATGCAGGGGCCAAGTAACACCACCACGGAACGAAGCATAGAAATGGGCGGTATAATGCAAAACCCAAGGGGTGTGAGTGACTTTGAGCAATACAAGGTGTTAGGAAATAAAGGATAAAATATGTGGAATAATCCTCATAGAATTGCAATAGTAGAAACTAATATGTAAACAATATTATAGATCGAAATAAAAGTGCGAATAATAAAAGAACAACACAAAGAGATGGTATTTAATGTGGTTCACCCAATTTGGGCTACGTCCACCAAGAATCACTTGCTTAGATTTTATTACAAGTCACCACTCTCTCAATACAATACCCATATTTGTTTGGAGCTATGATCAACAAACTCTCTGAAATTCACACTCAATTCAAATGCATCTGCAATTTTACATCATACCTACCATATGCACAAAACTACATAAGTCCAATCGCTTAAATAGTTTTACAAAACCATGGGTATAAAAAACCATGGGCCAAAACCGTCTCATAAACCTATGGGTCAAAAATCCCGCCCATATGAAAAAATCACGTTTCTTGGTATATCGGGCACGCTTTTCAAGGCCAATTTTTTTCCTAGCAAGACAACTATGGAAAGTGTATAATACTCTTAGTGTATAGTCTTCAACACATTCTCACAAGAAAATGGGCTCCACAACCTAACAATCTCCCACTTGGAGACTAGTTTTCCTCGAGAAAACTTCTCAACCCTTCACTAGTTTCCGTGAAGACCAACCAAAGTTTAACATAGCTTCAGCTTTTTCCCTTATGACCACCTTGGTCATCATGTTTATAGGATTCTCACTAGTATGAATATTCTCTAGCTTCAACTTCTCTTCACCCAAAGTTGTCCTGATGAAATGGTACCTAAGTCAGTATATGCTTTGTCCTAGAGTGGAAAGTAGAGTTCTTAGCTAGGTGTATAACACTCTGGCTATCACTATGTAGCTTCCCTTCCTCCTGCTTATGTCCTAACTCCTCAATTGATTGTTATAGCCAAATCATCTCTTTACTTGCCTCGTGGCGTGACACACTCAACCTCCATGCTTGACAAAGCCACCACTCGTAGTCATGAAATCCGACTCACTGTTGTCCCACCTATAGTGTAAATATAACTTTGTCATGCTCCTCATGTTTCTACATCTCCAGCCATATACGAATCTACATAACCACGCAAAGTGGTTTCGATCCATCAGTAGTACAAAATTGTCCCCATGGTCCCTCTCAAATACCGAGGGATCCACTTTATCGCCTACCAGCTGATCTCTACCTAGATCACTCATAAATCTAGTCACCGCTCCCAAGGTGCATGGAAAATATCGCCCGGTGCACACCATGACATACATCAAACTACCAACCACTGATGAGTAAGGTACCTTGGACATCTGGTTTCTCTCTTACTCTGTCTTGGGACACTTCTCCTTTGATAACTTGAAATGGCCTGACCAAAGGAGTCCCAACTGGTTTAACATCCTACATATTAAACCTCTCCAAGACCTTCTTAATGTACTCTTCCTGAGATAAATTTAGCTTCCGTTCCTTCCTATCTCGAGATATCCTCATACCAAGGATTTGTTTGGCTACCCCAAAATCCTTCATAACAAAGGAGTCACTTAGTTGTTTCTTGAGTACTTTTATTTCCCACATGTTTTTACCTCAAACCAACATGTCATCCACATACGTATTACACGGGATAATGTAACTTCGCCATCCTCAAATTTCTTTGTATACATGCAATGGTCGAATGACATCTAATATAACCTTGCTCCATCATGAATCTATCAAATTTCTTATATCATTGACGTAAAGCTTGTTTCAAGCCATATAAGCTCTTCTTCAGTTTGCACACCATCTCCTATTTACCTTTGAATTCATAGCCCTCAGCTCTGCATATATAGATCCTCCTCCAAATCACCATGGAGAAATTCGGTCTTTACATCAAGCTACTCTAAGTGCAAGTATTCTAACATGTAAATTATTCTAAGAACAATCTAATAGAAGTCATTTTTACTACAGGAGAAAAAATCTCATCAAAATCTATACCTTTTTCTATGCAAACCCCTTGACCACCAACTGGGCCTTGTATCTTTTCTTTCCTCCTTCTTCCTTTTTGAATATGTACACCCACTTGTTCTCAGTAATGCTCTTTTGTCTTGGGTAGCTTCACCAAATCCCATGTCCGGTTCTCCATGAGAGGCTGATGCTCCTCATCCATGGCTTGCTCCCATTTCTTCCTGACATCTACTTGCATTGCTTGATCAAAGCTCTCTGGCTCTCCACTTCATAATGAGTAATAAATAATAAAGAGAAGGAGAAAAATGTTCAGGTTCTCTTCTTACCCTAGAAGACCTCCTCAATATAGGAGTTTGGGGTTCTGTTGAGGAGGTTCCTGAATTGATTCATTTGTCACTTTCCTATCCAAAATATCCTCTACCACCGCATATTCTTTCTTGGATTCTTCCTTATTTTCCCGTAACTACTACTTATACATGACTTTCTCATTAAAGACCACATCTCTAGATCGAATGATTTTCTTGTCCTTAATACTCCAACATTTATATCTAGCTTCATCACCACCATAACCAATGAAAGTACATTTTTTTGATTTAGCTTCTAGCTTGGTCCTATCATCCTTGTCTATATGGACAAAAACCTCACATCCAAAGACTCTAAGAAATGAATAATCAACTTTCTTACCATACCAAGCCTCCTTAGGTATGCCTCCATCCATGACACTTGAGGGTCCTCTGTTTATCAAGTACACAATTGTGCTCACCGCTTCTACCCAAAAAGAAAGAGGCAATCCTGCATGTAACCTCATGCTCCTAGCACGTTCCATTATTTTTCTATTCATCCTTCCTGACACCCCATTCTGCTACGGAGTTCTTGGAACCATCTTTTGCCTGCGGATTCCATTCTTAGAACAATAATAATCAAATTCATTGCTGCAATACTCCCCTCCATTATCTGACCTGAGACATTTTAGCTTAAGACTTGTTTCATTCTCTAACAAGGATTTCCATTTAACAAAAGTTTCAAATACATCGATTTGTTTCTAATATAGTAAACCCAAACTTTCCTTGTTGTATCATCAATAAAATTAACATAATAACTTGAACTTCCAAGAGATGATACTTGAGTGACCCCCGCACATCAAAATGCACTAGCTCTAACTTACTCTCTTTCTTTGTAGGTCCAACGTTGAGAAACCTTACTCGCTTATGTTTCCCATATACGCAGTCCTCACATAACTCCCAACCTATATCTATATATCTGGGAAAATCCTTCTTTATGATCTCCATGCCCTTATGGCTCATATGACCGAGCCTATAGTGCCACAATGTTGTATCTACTTCTGAAGCCACAAAATTACAAACATTAGTGTTATAAGTGGTTAAATACAAGGTTCCAACCTTCTTACCTCTTTCCACCACATGAGCACCCCGGGGTACCCTTCCAAGAGTCCGCTTTAAATATAACAATACAACCATCACTTCCCAATTGGCCCGCCGATATCAAATTTCATTTTAAAGTAGGCACATGTCTGACATCCTTCAATAGCCATGTATTCCCATTCTATATCTTAACCCGAATAGATCCTTTTCCAACTATATTGCAAGGCTCACATTACCAAGAAAAACATACCCAAAATCCCTTGAACATAATCAACAAAATAATGCCTATATGGAGTAACATGTAAAGAAGCCCCGAATCTAAAACCCAAGATTCAACAATATTGTGTAAAGAAAGAATCAAAGTACCCTAACATATATTACCCGTTGCCAAATTTTCCTCCTTGTTTTCTTCCTATTGTTTCTTCTTGTCCCGAAGCTCCCAACAGTCCTTCTTTGCATGCCTAGACTTTCCACAGTGCCAACATACTATCTTGCTTTTGGATTTTGACCTTCCCCGATCCTTTGATTTTCCACGACTTCCTCTATTCTTTTGTCTCCCTCTAGTTTCCACTGTCAAAGCATTCCATGAAGTAGAAGGTTACCTAGATCTTTTTCTTTGCATTTCCTCACTTAGAATCACCCCTACAACATCTTCAAACTTCAACTTAAAGTTACCTCAAACCGAGTTACTTACCACCATTACCAGTGCTATTCCAACTCTTAGGTAAAGAGCACAGACTTAATAAAGCCCTAACTTCTTCATCAAATTCTATTGTATCAAGCTAGCATATTTACAACCATATTAAAATCATTTAAATGATCTACTACTCTTGAACCATTCTTAGACATCTTCATATTAGACGGAGATGTAGGGGCCAAGTAACACCGTCATGAACGAAGCACGAGATGGGAAGGTATAATGTGAAACCCGGGGAGTGAGTGACTTTGAGAAATGCAAGGTGTTAGGAAATAAGGGATAAAATATGTGGAATAATCCCTCATAGAATTGCAACAATAGAAACTAATATGCGAGAACATATTAGAGATTTGAAATAAAAGTGTAGAATAATAAAAGAACAACACAAAGAGATGGTATTTAATGTGGTTCACCCAATTTGGGCTACGTCCACCAAGAATCACTTGATCAAATTTTATTACAAGCCACCACTCTCTCAATACAATACTCAGATATGTTTGGAGCTATGCTCAACAAAATCTACTGAAATTCACACACTCGAATTCAAACACATCTGCAATTTTACATCATACCTACCATATGCACAAAACTACATAAGTAGACAACTGCTTAAGCAATTTTACAAAACCGTGGGTATTAAAAACCATGGGTTAAAATCGTCCCATAAACCTATGGCTCAAAAATCCCACCCATATGAGAAAAGCACATTTCTCGGTATATCGAGAGCACATTTTTCAAGGCCAATTTTTTCCCCAGCGAGACAACTATGGAAAGTCTACAATACTCTTAGTGTATAGTCTTTAACACTTTCTCACATGAAAACAGGCTCCACAACCTAACACAAGGATTCACAGACCACCAGGGGCATATAAACCAAGGAATGCATGAGCTAACATGAGGCAGAGTAGTTAGACCAAACACGAGCAAGAGTAATCGACTACCTCAAACACGCAGAAAATGGATCACCAATGAATTGAGCAATGAGAGGTATATGAGAGCGAGAACATTGGCCGAAAGGAGTATGGTGGCGACAACACTGGGATACAATGCAAGACAAGCCTAATGCACGAGCCAACGTTTCAAACCAAAACACGAGCCCACATTAGATCAATGCAAAAATGACCTCGCGAGAAGCAAAACCCGAGCTTTGAAGACCAAATGCATATAGTTGCATACAAAACCAACAACCGAGCCACTAGATCAATGTAAGGTCGAATGCCAATGTAAAAATCATGAGTCGTTGATTTTTCAAAGGGGAAAGCATGGGACAACCTAGTTCCTAGCTTAGAGATCTCGAGGTTGAGTTGGGCCCTTAAAACCGCCCTTTAACCTCTTTAAAACACCAAACCCCTACAATTCAAACCTACAATTTTGTTGAACCTATACACACAAAATACCAATAAGACAACACACCCAACACATAAACCAAGTACAAAACCCCTTGAAAATGCAAGTAGAGCACAAAACAAGGAGTTGAGAACTCGTACATGAAGCTATAAGGTAGAGAGTAGTAGCAGCAATCGTTAAGAGAGACACGATTTTGATCCCTGATATTTGATACCATGACAGAGGGAGGAAGGACAAAGGTCTGGAAGGAATTTGTGCACATGAAGGAGTTGTACTCAACTGAGATGAAATAGCTTCAAGATTCAAACAAACAATCAACCATGAAAGTAATGTGCATGCATTAAGGGAAACGAGACTCCATTGGATTGCTCATAGATCAATAAGAGAGGTGTACATATAGGGGAGTGCTTAGTAACTCCCATGCATAGTAATGATGCATCCATGATGGAGAAGAGGAGTTACTTCTGGAAAGGGAAAGTGACTCCTATGACAAAAACTTACACATATGATAGATTCCATGATGGAATCTGTCATAACTACTATGACACTTATGATCCATGTTCTCACCTAGTGAAGTGGTAATAAACCTAATCATTAAAAGATGGAAAATACCAATCACACTAATAGAGTCAAGTTCGGAGATGGAATCTTCAATCATACCATATATAACATCAATGATATGGACCCAAACTGGGAAATAATTTTTAGCAGAATTGATGTGAACACATTTTTATGCATAAGGGTGTGAGAGTTGATTGAGCTCATCTTAGACACAAGTGAGAGCACCTCATCCAAGTGGATCTTCTATTTTCAATCTCCTCCCTTACTTTCTTCACCTCGAGAAAGTGGTGAGAATATACTTGATTAGAGAGAGGACCTCTGGAAATAATGTATTTCTTTTCTCGATCCATTTCTTGTTAGCCTTCCTTGCATCATATAGCTGTTGTGGGTTCTTGATCACCTCAGGGTCAAAGCTACTGATTGGAGGAATGTCTTCCACAGAAGAGGAGATGTTGAATTGGGCTCCAAGAAAGGTTGAATCTAAGCACTGAGAGTTGTCACATGTTCCTCTAATTGTTCAATTATTCATTTGTATTTTTCATTCCAAGAAAGAAGGCCGGTAGAGGATTCCTTGAAAAAATGAGAGTCTCTCGCATGTGTAGTTTGACCCAATGAGATGTGGGTCAACTCGTAGTTTGATGGAGTTATCTCCTCAATAGGCTTTACATTCTTCGACCAAGAAAATTCTCGTACATGCTGGCTTCTTCTTGAGGCACCACCAAGCAAAAGCAAAGTTTTCTAGGACTTGTTCCTCTACTTGGATATTAAGGTTCTTGTGATAGATCCAAGGTCAGGCATCAAAGCTTGTTGTGTTGTCCTTGGTTCACTTTATAACAATTCTTAAATCCACGGGAATGGCTCTTCAAGAGTTGACATGATGTTTGTCATGGGAACACTTTCAGGAGATTGATGTACGATCACATCTTGTTCATTATGGGAAATTTCTGCCACTGGGGAAGACATACTTGGATTATCTCGAAGGGAAGTAGGCTACGATGGATTGGTTTTTCTTGATTGACGAGGATC
Organism: Taxus wallichiana var. yunnanensis; assembly: GCA_018340775.1. NCBI lineage: Eukaryota > Viridiplantae > Streptophyta > Pinopsida > Cupressales > Taxaceae > Taxus > Taxus wallichiana. Next base: position 293,780,589 of record CM031234.1, on the reverse strand, counting down.
ACTTTGGTTTGCTTCTCGGAGAGATGATGACGGATTCAAGGCATGACATTTCTCAACTTGCCTGAGGAGTTTCTCATTTCAACTATGACCATGATGACATCCTCTGATGAATCTTGGATTCTAATGTGGTTCTTCACTCTCTTCGAGCTCTTTTCCCACCGCTCAATGCCCCGACTTTCACCCGCTATGCCTCGATATGCCTTGTCTTGCTCCTTAATACAATAGTGATTAGAATGATGCCTTAGGATCCTTGTGGAGAGTTGATTCTCTTGTTTGAGTTGTGAGAAAACTTTACAGCCATGGAAGGATGGAAAAAGCAATGATATGATGAAAACAAAGCCAACAACAACTTTATGTACCAAAAATCAAACTTTCTATTTTTGACAGATGGGACCAGGAGTTGCTATTTTGGGAATTTTTACCTTTTTGATCAAATTTTGTTTTCCAAGCTCCTAGAACACTTAGATTACCTCCATTTATGATTCTTTTCCATTTTTAGGAACTTTTGATATTTAGCAAAGTTATTTTTTTGGAAATTATTTTTTTGAGAAAAAGCGAAGTATGTGTGTTTGAGAGGGGTTTTGAGATGAATTTGTGAGAACTATCACTTGTTGTAGCATAGGTGGTTGAGTTGGTGCTTGGTCATATTAGGGGGTTGTATCCTCCTTGTGGGGTTGGTTTCTTACTAAATTAGGGGTTGGTGCTCCTTGTAGGGTTGGTGCTCTACTAAAATAGGCATTGAAAACAAGTGACATGGAACATGTTAATGGATCGACATGTTCCGATGCATGAAGAACCCAAAACCCGAAACAAAAGAAGATTTTCAGGTTTCATAAGTGGAAAGGAATTGATATATTGTTTTAAACCCGTCATGTCCCAATGTAAATGAAACTCGAAAACCCGACATAAAGGAATTTTTTTATACTTGACAAAATTCAAGATTTCTCAAAAAAATGATTTTTGGCTAAGTATTGGTCTCGAATAGAATTGTAAAGAGAAGAGGAAATGCCTTAAACCACCGCAACCTATCCAAAACATGAGTTTTTCCCATTTCTAATTAGTTTATATTGCCCCAAGTTCAAGATGGACTTACAAGCTATCAAAATAGCCTTTGAGGGTATTTTGAATAACATAACCTAGACAAAAATGTGGCACCGATAGAAATGTGGAGCAAAACTAACAAATAGAAGGAAAGAAACCCCTTCATTGGAAGAAGAAGTATGTGACAAATCCCAAATTACAAGTAGGCATATTTTTATTTGAATTTGATAAATGTCTCAGAAATGTAGGTTGTAAAATGTAAATCTTAGGATAAATTATGTAAACCCTATAATATATTTGAAATGAAATTATGTAAATCCTAAATAAAATCTAAAACCCTAGGATAAATCTTGTAAACCCTAGTGTAAAATGTGTAAACCCTAGGGTAAATTGTGTATAGTATAAGGAATATTGTGTAAACCCTAATGTACATTTATTTATAAACCCTAGGGTAAATTGTGTACAATATAGGGAATATTGTGTAAACCATGGGGAATTTTGTGTAAAGCTTGGGGTTGCCTTAGGGCATGTGTGTAATTTTTCTGGGTGTTTTCATGCCTTGCGAAAACCTAGTGGTTACCATACATTTAACCAAGTCCATACCACTTATGATTTTGCAAGGCATGTTGTTCCCTCTTCATATTATGATATGGATGATATAGTATACAATTATGATCAAGATGTCAATCCTCTTATATTTAGAGAAAGATCAACTTGCTTTTCCCATACACCGAAGAGGGAAATGGGTGTCCCCACACTGAAGAGGGAATTTTGTATTGAACATACAAGGAATTCTATACCAATTTCAACGTAAAAAAATTGTGTGGGGAAAAATTCCATGAGAAAATACCAATAAAAATGATAAATTGTTTTGGCAATAGATTACTATGTGACATTCATATCTTGTTTTGGCATATTTAAAATTATATATTTTATTGTAGTGTTATCTATTACCCATTTTGTGGGATCAAGATCTACAACAAAGGGTCCATCAATGGTGGGTTTAGTAATATTATTTTCATTGTTCTCCTCTTGTCATGTCTTCTCATCTCCTATAGAATCTGATTGTTTATTTTGGTTGCTAACATTAGAATTCAAAAATAATTCTCATGTTCATTAGAAACTACATTTGGGCATAAATTTGTATTTCAAGCACTTATATATATATATATATATATATATATATTTTTATATTTTTCAAAAGGTTATTTCCTCACTCAATGCATTTTATAATTTTGGTTTTGATATTAGAGAGGACACAACCTATTCATAAGAACATTTGATGCCTTTACATGTTACGATTCTAGAGATCGCGATATGGCACAATATGACATGGATGAGGATTTAGATGAAACCCATGTGCCACCTCAATGTTCATCTACCTCTACGCACCCACCACAAAGGTATAAGTTTATAATATATTTTGTAATTTAATAATATTTTTATTATGTAAAATTATAATTATGCATCTTCATAATGACAAGTATTTTACTCATAAAGGCCTACAAGAGTTGTCTACTTTTAGGTGTCCCCGCGGGAGGTATAAATTTATAGTTTATTTGTTAATATAAAAGTTTTTTCTTACTTGAACAATTATAATGACTTGATTATGAAAGATATACATCCCATATAAACCAAAATGAGGATGAGGGCAATTATATGATGATTGAGATATTTGTGTAGAGGTATAAAGTATTGATTTATTATTTAAAGTGATTTAAATTAATTCTTTTACAATGAGTTGAGTTTTTTTTGCAAATCCTTGTCAGAGGTAGGTCCCTCTCAGCCTATTAGCAATTAAAAAGTAAAAGGTGAAATGGCAAGATATTGCCAAAAAGTATGAATGACCTACTCCTAAGTGGATTAGGGAGGATGATAATGCACTCTCACCCCCTCCAACAACAAACGTTGATAGACCCTCTCATATTTTTCATAGTAATTATAAACACCAGTGCAAGGGGACCTCAAAATGGACCTAATGTAAATAATGAGATGAAAAAATTAATGGATATTTGGGGCAAGTAAGTATTTTAATATATTTTATTTGAGCTAGAATAATTTATCATTGTATTAGTTTTAAGTTTTTTTAAATTTATTTTATATGTCATTTTTAGTGATTTCTTTTTTTTTGTGGTTGTAAGTATTTTAAAAAAAGAATAGTTGACCAAACATGAAAATTGATTCATTCATATTGTCATCTAGAGTGGCTACAAATCCCACTTGAGAGACATAGAATGTTGGTTGATATAACTTTCGCTAAGTTTAAGAGGACCCACTATGACCCAAAGCTAATTGGAAAATTTGCATCATAAGGGTTTAGGAGAATAAAAAGGAATTTGAGGGTAATTACGTTGCGTAAATTTTTTTTTAATAAAATAGTATATACTTTTAAAATAATTTTTATATTTAAAATTTACAGGTTCACTACCAATTAAACACAAATAACAAAAGGATAAGTCTTTGACCTTCTAAAAGAAATAAAGATGTGTGATTTAATTTGTGTGAAAAGTGGCTAGCAGAGGACACTAATAGGGATGGAGGTTATTTAATGAAAGAAATGATATGTATTGACATTTGAACTATAAAGAGGACTCTTTAAAGTTGTACACTTTGTTTGATAAACACATTTTCTTTATGTAGTGCCCACAGCTTTACACACCCAAATACAACAAGAAAAATACTTTGGATAATTTTTTTTTGACTTACATTGCTCAAGACACACAACACCGTAAGGGCTCCAAGTATAGAACTCGACTCACATGCGACAATCACATAAGTCATCGACTCACATGTACACACGCAGACGACATTGGCATGTCGATGCCACACTTTTCCAAATGAAAGAGTACTAGCAAAAACCCAACCACGAGACAAAAGACTCAAGGATTGGCGAACCCACAACACATCATTTCTTTAATTGCATCTTAGTTACGATTAACATTCTAAGAACATTATTGTGCAAGGATAGTTTTCTCCTTTTTTTTTTTTTCATCTACAAGATCTTAAGCTCATTCCACCTTTAATTTATAGTTCGATCAATTTAGGTTGGCTTCCTTTATGCATCGTGGAACTTTCCATAATTTAATTGCTTATTTGGCACAATTCAAATCACATATACATTACTTGATTATCTTGTTCTTATATTAAGAATATGCTTCTCAAACGTTTATTTAATGTTTAAAATTTACCCTTGCTACACAAGTGCAACTAACGTGATGTCAAGATGAAATCTTGGGATTAAGGAAGACATAGATTCGAAATAGCTTTTTCCCAAGAACATCCTTCGAACACGGAATAGTTATTTCGCTACCATTATTATTATAGTTCAATAGCTTGTTAAATTCCAAATTTGATTTTTATATGTATATCTTTTGTTTTCTCAACGTTTGGTCACACCAAGGTAATTTATATTCTTTGCAACGCATGAAAAAGTTTAATTAAGTTATAAGGACTCCAAGATTGACCTCAATCCTAATCTCCAAACTCGTGTGCAACATTATATGATATGCTCTTACATTGCACTAAGGTCTCGTTCTTAGCATTGTTTTGTAATCAGGAGTTACAGAAGTATTTGACTAACATCTTGAAGGGGTACATGATCGGAAGAATTATAACTATACATGAACCACAAGTGACACCTACTAATCAAATGAGGTTTGGTTTCTCCCAATATGCACTTAATGATCCATGCCTCAACTATATAAGAGTTTTAAGGCAGGCGGACATATTTATACTAAACCACCTTTAAGAAGATACCAAGATGTTATTTTGATAGAAACCAAGGTAACACCATTTAGTCGTTCCTTTGAACAAGGACTCATAAGGTGACTTCCAAAGCGGTCTTCGCCACTCAACCTGGTGTCGGACCTGAAGAGAGGGCATTCTTCTCACGATTACCAAAACTAGAAGGAAACCACATACTCTGGATAAAGTTGGACCATGTCATTCCTAAAATATGGGTTCACGACAATGTCGCTAGACATAATGACTATGACGGTAAACTCCAACTAGGGGTTTTATTTACCTAACCTAGAGTGTTCCATCGAGTGCAAAGCTTAAGTTCATTCTACGGTCTTAAATTTCTTATATGGTAAAAAAGGATCACACATGCAGTCAAGTTATGCACGAATATTTTATTAAGGTTGAGTGTTCCCATTAAAACTCTTTATTATGTTTACAAGATAAGAAGATAACCCAAGAATTAATGTAATCGCTTAATGAATACTTTGAGAGATTACTACAAGATATTAACTTCAATTTCAGTTTACTATGTATAAATCAAACCCTTTTTGCCATACACAATTAAGAACAAATTGAATCGGTGATTAGATGCACATTTCCTAAGGTATCCCTAAAACTAGCATCTCATGCATATTATCAAATTTCAATTATAAATTTTCGGTAACAAGAGACTACATTAGATAGTTATTCATTTTACAATGACCTATAAAAATTACAATAATAATAATTAAATTACACATCGCCTTTTTCCGTCGTCATTCTTCCATCCTGCAAAACCCACGTGAGCATGATATCGCAATAAATTGCCGGCATGGCATCCACCCTAATCAATCATAATTATCATTTTTCGCTTCCCATTTACATCTGACAATAATCACAATTTGCAATCGAAATAAAAAGGTCTAAAAACATGTATTCATTGCATTTCATTTTTCTTCATTTTGTAACCCAGGAGAGAGAAAGAGAAGGGAAGAGAGAGAAAACACCATTTTTTCAAAAGTTATAATACACACAAAAAGTTTCATTATCGTGTTTAAACAATTATTTACATGTGCTAAACGTTTTCAAGGTGGTTTGGCAACCCTACAAGGTCCCGAACTTTCTATTCTTACATTTTCTCACTAGCTACAAAACGTTCAAAACGGGCTCAGAGGCTAAGAAACTGCTTCCAAAGGTTATCTTCCGATGAGCACACACACCACAATTAAATTTCTACATGTCCCCAGATATACCAAGAGTTCATAGCAACTGACGGAATTGAAAAAGAGCGAACGGTTTGCGTTTGGCGGTTAGTTCTCCGGGGCCACTGGTCGTAGTTCACCCAGTTGTAAAATGACAAAAGTTAGCTCGAGGGCCTAGAAAACCACGTCCAAAATGATGTTTGATGGAGGAACACGCAACGAGACATCTCCTACTAGTTCCCCTATATAAAGAGAATTCATCAGAGTCGACGGGACTGAGAACTAGATAACCATTTTTAAACGGCAACAAGTTTTCTGGAGCGACAAGATGAAATTGGACCAGTTTGACCTCGTCAAACTGCGACCAGAGGCCTACAAAATGGCTTCGCCAAACTATCCCGAAAAGTTCTCTTTCCTATACTGAATGTTCCATGTAATTTTCTAGTATAAACACTAGAGGTTTGCGAAGACGGAAGTAATTTCTCCATCCAGGTTTCAAATGACAGTTCAAAATGAAAGCCAACTTTCTAGATTTAACAGCTTTCTACTGCTGTAAACCAGTGTAACAGGGCTCCTATAAGAGCATCAAAAGGATGTCATATGTTCATTTCAGGTCAAACCAAAGGTCAAGGTGACTCCTTGTATACCAAGGTACATGAATGAAACTTCACATCTCGTTTCCAGAGTTGTGAAGGGTACTTAGTGAGTCTCTGAAAATTGCAAAATTTAACTATTTAAAACAAGGAGAAAGTCAACTTTATCAATGGAAAGTCAAGTTCATCGGGTCGATAAAACAATATTGGAGCGATCAAGAAGGGTAAGAGTTTTCTAAATCATCTTGAAGTGAGGGTGATAGTTCATGTTTTAAAGTAGGTGAGTTATAATGACGTCGTGAGTTATGACACGACAATTTATTGTTTTGCAACGAGTTGAAGGGACATTTAACTGTATTAAAATTCCTAATAATTTAAAATTCTATTTAGTTGCAAAAGAGAACTAAAACATGAGAATTATGAGAGGTAAGGGAAGAAGAACCATGCCTGGAGAATGAAGTCGGTCCGAAATCATGCGAGATTCGGCCAAAGATCTCGCCCGACACTTCACAACCGTGATCACGAGCTTGGATCAAATCTCCACCACGTCACACCAACTTCCCGATCACTTGAAGTTTCCCAACAGAATAAGTAGTTGCTTGAAAGTTTCTGAGCTTTTTAACATACCCACTTCGTACAAATCCTGTTAATCGATGATGCAGTGTATGAGGTGCCCCAAGCTAGTTAGAATGCATACAAACAACAAGTCCACCACATGACAATCTTGCTCCAAAATTCACATCTCGGCACAAGGAGTTAGGATGCTTGCAAAGGTTATGAAATTTGGCTTTCACCCACCATAGTAGGTTATGAGCATGCATATCTCCATGAATGAATCCAAGCTCAACCGATCCTTATGAGCACCAACTTGTTTGTACATCCACAACTTACATACAGAACTAACAAACCATTCTGTGTAAAACTGCATGTATTCAGTCTATAATACCATGTTCCTTTCCAGCAGGCCACATTTTTATCAGGCGTTTTAGTCAAACAGCTCTCATGCCTTGTGTTTATTTCCACATTTTGTATGCACTTTTACCAGTCCATATACTGATTTAAAACTCCCATTTAGGTGCACACACAGGGAGAATACAACTAAGGTTGCATGGAATATGGTTTTGCATCTGCTTGAAAGTTTCCAAGGCCTTTTCAACAAACTCATTTTTTTGCACATCCTACAAATCATAGCATTCTATGAGACCGCATTTCTTTGAGGCATTCTAACAAACAGTTCAACGCCTTTTTAACAGACCCCATTTTTTGCTTATCCTGCTATCATTGCAGTCCCTGAAACCGCATTCCTTCCATGCATTTAGTCAAACAGTTCGCATGCTTCCACATTTTGCATATGAATCTGCCAGGGCGCTTGGAACTAAAACATTAAAAAAACCCTTCTCCATAATGCTTTAACGGATGTGCATACTCTGTTTCAAGGCTTCCATTTGTCACAATCCGGGAATGTGTTGGGCAAGTGTAAACACAATAGGCTGGAGATTTGTTTGCTGCATGGTGAAACAACGTGACTGCCTCTTGAGGCAAAACCCACACACTCCACACCCAACTGAAATCATGTTCCGTGAGAAGCTGTCTAGATCCTTCATTTGGTCAAACATTAAACCCAATGCCCCCTTTAGCATTTGCAAACTACACATCTGACAAACATTCCTCTGTTCCCCTTTTTTTTGCTTTGCTAGGCGTCCATGCGGGAAGAAAGAGCTCGAGTTTTGACGCAGGCGGGAAGGAGCTGCACAGCCGCCTGGCCATACAAATCCGCCACATGCTAGTTTCTGACCCCGTGGAAGGAGGTGAAGTGGTGTAGGGCATTATGCCAGGCGTGGGTGTCTCCACAAGGAAAAAAAATAGTCTCCCTCCTGCTTGTTGGTGTGCCAAACAAGTGTGGAGCTTCTCCCCATGGTGGCGGCGCTCCCTCACACTCAGCAAAAGCAAAAACAAAAACACAAAGGAACTCCCACCCCCCTTTTGCCCTAAATCCGCCCCCACAAACATGGGCCTCTTTCTTTTTCTTTTTTTTTTTTTAATTTAATTATGCTTCTATTTCTCATTTTAATTTTTATTTATTTATTTACTTATTTTTGTTTGTTTTTACTAAAGAACATTAAAAACCCTAAAATGACAATTAAAATGAGGAACGGGGCATCACACTTTAAATTGATATTTTAATGTTTTCTACTTTCCATTAATGTCTTATAAAAGACAAATATGGTATACGATCGAGATGTAATCATAATTACATAGCATGGTGATAGATTAATACATATTGCAACCGATGTCGATGTCAAAAGTAATGCGCTCAAGTGGTATGAAGACAAAGTCTCGAAAAGGGTTATTAATGAACTCATTATTTGGGCTGAAATTTTTAGAAGAGACCGTTAATAAATTTGTAATTTTAATATAAATTATTTATAGAGTTTTTTTGTTTTAATATATTATTAAACAACATATTAATAATATACTTGTATTCACATGAAGAGTGCTATAAGAAGATCACAACAAAGAAAGTATATGCGAAATTAAAATATTTGGGATGAAACACAAAATCCTTTAATCAGTGGGCCCAAGATAATATATTTTTATGGGTAATACATGTAGTGTTCAATTTTTCGTACATGCAAACTATAAATTAAAATTTCACACTTTTAACATTTTATCATTAAAAAAATTAGGGTAAAACAAATTGGAAAGATGAAGACAATTAAGAGAATGACGAGGATGAACAAGTTCAAGAGGGAAGAATATTGTGAGGATCATGATGAAGATGAGGAGGAGCATGATGAAGAGGATGATGAGGATGATGACGAGGATCAAGTTCAGGAAGAACAAGAAGATTGTGAGGATTAGGGGAGGATAATGAGACTAACGACTTGGATATTTAGGATATAGTTTTACATCTATTTGTTTTGTAATTCAGAAGGGACCCCTTAATACTCCCTCGAATTACATCGTATATATTATTGTAAATCACATTTTGAATTGAAGCAATGTCTTCTTTTATTATTGATAATAATATTTGGATACTTTTGAAATTCTTGTACAATTTCTCAATATTTTAGTATCTAATGTTTAATAGTTCTAAACAATCAAAGAAATGCAATATAATTATTCGTAATTATACCATTTGTAATTATGATTAATTATATTATTTTTATTTATTGAATAAATTTTACATCTTTGTGCCACCCTACATTGTTAATATTGCAGGTCCTTGCATCAATTTTATGTGGCACAAAACAAACACAACATAATGCAAGGAATGATAAGAAGATTGTTCCAAGCCGCAATCTCGGATGATAATAGCACATCACATTAGATTTACAAGACAAGAGCTAAAATACCATATATGGAAATCCATCATAATCCATAATTCTCAATACATTACAATATAATGACATGAATTAATCAATAAGAAAGATGTACATATGGGAGGTGAGAAGTGTAACTACTACCTAAATCAGTGGTGAAGAACTCCCACTAACTGGTACTGGTAGTTAACTCCAGAAGACTAGTAAGCTAACTCCACATAACTGATACACCTAAAAAAGCTAACCCAACAAGTGCAGGGCTAACAAAAGTGTAAGAATTATCCTAATAAATAAATAATAACCTACACTAACACCCTCTTGTAAGCATAACTTAGGTGGGTGAAAAAGAAGGTGGGTCCCTTTAAAACAAGGTCGATGAGGTACCCACGCATACATAACTAGGAAAATTGGACACTGCAAGGTACCATAGTGCAAAATTCATAGCACCCCCAAATGAGTTATGGATTTGCTTTTCTAAGGCAAAGTCATTTGGTGTGATTGCACAACATTGAGCTTTCCCAAAGTGTGGGACCTTTGCAAATGGGGAAAGCTCTCCAGAGAAGGCTAGTTCCTCTTCCTAAACTACCTGCCACAAGCTATTCCAGTGCAAGCAAGCTAATCTAACCTAATCTAACTTCCAAGGAGACAAGGAGAGGAATAAAACAAGAAAAAATAGAGCCTACACTAAAACAGTGATACACCAGAGAAGGAAAATGTTGATCATCTATCAAAACTACCATGAAACAAAGAGAGGTGAGCAATGGAGAGGATGGACAAGTGCATCATAGACCAAAGATGGATTTCACATAGAAAATGTTCCAAAACTCCATGAACACAAATCCAAAACCTACAATGAACATTCAAACATGCACAAATACTCCGCAATGAAGAAAGGCAAGAAGACAACAACAAAAAAACGAGTAAGGATGGACAAATGCATCACAAAACACGTTTTTATTGCTCTAAGTTTACACGAACATAATTTCATGGGTAAGAGGAAAAAATACCATTACAGAGTAGGGGAGGAGGTTTAAACTCCATTTTCGACCTTGGGGAAGAAAAGAAGGGAGAGGCATAGAAGAAGGATGAACAACCCTTTACAAAATGAGCCAAAAATGGCTTTTATCACTCAAATAGAATGAAGGAAATTAGAAAACACGGGAAAATCGATTTTACATCTCCAACCACCGATAAGATTCATTAAAATAGCAAGGTAACCCTCACAAATCCATTTTTGATGCATTCGGCCATGCTGGAGAAGAAACAAATGCCATACTTCATCAATTTTGGTGGTTGGGGGTCGGTTCTACATTTTTTTCCCATGCTAGAGACATTTTCCCTTTTTTCTCCCATAAAAATCCATCAAAATTTAAAATTGAATAGTCCATCATGTGGATAATTTCAACAGCTTTCCATTGATACCAAGATCATGAAAATCTAAGCTTTGGATCGAAAGATACGCCCTATGAAGATTTAGGGCAAAAATCAAGTCAATGGGACAAAACTTGACCTTTTCCTCTTTTTCAAATTGGGAAATTTTCCAAAAACTCCATGCCTCACTTCTCCGATGACACCCGACACCTTCTCGGTTGATCCACGGCTTCAAAACAACATTTTGCCCCTTTTCACAAAATTGGGAAATTTTACCAAAATTCTTCGCGGCCTCGCCGCTCCGATCTTGCTGATGTGGACACGTGGTGCCATCCTATTGGTCGATGGGACCGCAGGTTCAATTCATGCCTTTAAGTTTTTACACCAAAAAGAGGGTGAAATTCCTTATTTCCTTCCATGTCCCGCTTCCCCTTTTGATGACGTGTCGATTTCTGATTGGAGCGTATCCTTAACCAATTTTGTTTCCATTCTCCTTTGCGGGCTTGCAGCCGATTTTGACTTTAACCCTTTTTCCCCAAAAGGATAAGTGGTGAATTTCTCTCCACGCCTCTACCAACTCACCAAATTCCTTGGTAAAATTTCCTCCTTTCCTCCGTGGCCCGCCTAGGGAAAATTTCCCCTCCAAACTCCCCATAACTCAAAAAATACAAGGAGTTAGGAGGACTTCTTTACCTTTCTGGAAAGGGGAAGAAAAATCCTATCTGATGAAGCCATTTCCAGAATATTTTGAGTGCTTGCAATGTGTGAAAATTGAATTTGAAGCACAAGGAAGGAAAGAATGAAGGCAAGTTAGCCAAAATAAGTAGGGGCTCATTTTGGATAACAACCCAAAACCAAGAATAACAAAGTAGAGAGAAAAATCCCTCTACAAGATATCCTAAGAAGCTCGACTCCAAAATTATACAATGTTTGAAGAAGCTTGGTGCGCACCGTGGTCCAATCCACTACTCTCGATTATAGAACTCAAAACAATTGACACTTTGGCTTCACCATAATAGCTCCATACAAGGAGACTGTTAATGGAGTGATGTCGAAAGTGTAAAAAAACACCAAACATAATTTGATCAGCTGCTACAAATAGGTGTGCCACGATCCAAGAACAACCAAGGCAATAAGGCAAGGACACGAGATCTAAATAAATAGGAGTGTCACGATCCAAGAAAAGCCAAGGTAACAAGGCAAGGACACAAAATCTAAAGAAGAAAGATCAACTACTACAAATAGGTGTGTCATGATCCAAGAACAATAACCAAGGCAACAAGGCAAGGACACAATATCCAAATAAATAGGAGTGCCACAATCTAAGAAAAGCCAAGCTAACAAGGCCGGACATGAAACCCGAAGAAGAAATATCAACACGTAATAGGGCAAGGACACAAAACCCAAAGAATCGGTATCAACACCACACCCTCCCATATTACTTGAATGGGTAGAGTGACACCACAAATCTGTATGAGTTACCGAATCAACTACTCGAACACCGACAAACTAACACTAGGCTCCACCGTAATAACTCCCCCAAGAGAGACTGTTAACATGCCAAAAAAGTGTCAAAAATTTAGATCAAAAATATCTCAACAAACAAGAGAGATATAAATGTATACACCCATAAATATAAGAATACAACACCCAAAATTTTAGGACGTCGGGCTCAACCGAAATTACATCCACAAGTGATTACAAAACCCTCCCAAATTTGGCACTTTATAATTTAGTGCATGTAAATATTACAATGAGTAAAATCAAATTTTATATTTGAAATATTTATATAAAAATTTCACCAATGCGTAGATCGTGAAAAATACACAATTTCAAAAAAAAAGATCACCTTAATCTGAGCTACGGATCAAAAGTTATGAGCTCTAGAAGGTTTTGCTATTAAAATAATATTTTAATGCTAGATGTTTTTTTAAAGGTACATGTGACACCCAAATGTCCAAAGGGTAAAAGAGTGCATCCACATGATACAGGCTTGCAACCAAAGGATAAAATCCTACGCCCAAAACCTAAATGTCCAGAGGGTAAATCATTGCATCCGGAGGGTACACGTCAATATCCAATGGATAAAAGAATGCACCCAAAGGGTACATATCTCGCGTTTAGTGAAGAAAAGATCGTATCCAAAAAAAAAAATATATCTATAGGGTAAGATATTGCATTTAAAAGGTACATACTTATATCCAATGGATAAAAGAATGCACTAAGAGGGTACATATATGTGTCCAAAGTGGATAAAAGATCGCATCTAAAATAGAAATATCCGAGAGGGTAAAAAAATGCATCCGGAAGGTACACGATTATATACAATGGATAAAAGAATGCACCGAGAGGGTACAAATCTGTGTCTAGTGGATAAAAGACTGCATCTAAAACAAAAATATCTAGAGGGTAAAAGAATGCATCTAGAAGGTACACGCCTATATCCAATGGATAAAAGAATGCACCTAGAGGGTACAAATCTGCATCTATATTTGACTGTCTCAAAACATGGTCAATTTTACAGTCAATTCTAGGGTTTTGACACCTTCCAAATCCAATGGCGCACTCCGTTTTGCATAAAAATGCATGCTGCAAGAAAAGTGCTAACAAATTCGAATACATGAAAATAATAAACCCTTGCTTGCAAAGAAAAACTTATAGATGGATGTCTACATCATCTATCACTTTGATACCATGAAAGGAATGATAAGAAGATTGTTCCAAGTCACGATCTCAGATGATAATAGCACACCACATTAGATTTGCAAAACATAAGAGTTAAAATACGTATATAGAAATCCATCATAATCCATAATGCTCAATACATTACAATAAAATGACACAAGTACTCAATAAGAAAGATGTACGTATAGGAGGAGGGAAGTGCAACTACTACCTAAATCGGTGGTGAAGAACTCCCACTAACTCGATACTTGGTAGTTAAGTTAACTCCGAGAAGACTAGTAAGCTAACTCCAAATAACCTGGTACACCTAAGCAAGCTAACCCAACAAGTGTAGGGATAACACACGTGTAAGAATTATCCTAATAAATAAATAAAAGATAAATAATAACCTACACTAACACATAGATGCAAAACCGACACAAATATGATGCAATTAAAATTTTCTAGTTACGTCAATATTGTGTCACTTTTGCATCACATAAATGGACACAATTTCTCCCAAGAAACATGTCAAAAATGCTCAAAAGGCCAATTTATGACGCAAAATGACCCAAATTGTGGTGTCATTTGCACAATGTGTAGTAGTGATGAGACATTGATAACACAAGACAAAATTTGAAATCAATGAAATAATAGAACAAGAAATATGCCTATGAATATTTTAACTATTCATTTTCATCTTCTTATATTTCTACAAACTCTTCGTTGGGTAGATGACTTGGATTTATATTCATAGTTAATGTTCCCTTCTTCTTCTTCTATATATATGTAGCTATGGGAATATTCCATTCATTGTCCAAATATCTACCTATTGGGATATTCATTTCATCATCTTCATTATTTGTAGTTTCGTGAAGTTCATCATTGTCACTTTCATCATCATCATCTTCTTCAAAATCAGCTTCACCTTGATCATTGGCTTGATTAATATGATGATCTTATTCATTATTGGTAGGGTCATCATCATCACTAGAGTCATGTTCATCATATCTATTAACAACATCAATTATTCCCCATGATGCTTATGTTACAACACTATTGTCATCAACAACATGTCTCATCCTTGGCTCACAATGCAATACAAACTACCAATTACCTTCTCTTTCTATATCAAGATAGAAGAAGACCTATATAAACATAGTTAAAAAAATTAATTCATAAAAAAACTGCATATAGAAATTATGCGCATAAAAAGGAGAAGACGTACATAAGAAAAAATTACACAAATTAATACCTGATCACAATGTTGAGGTAACACATATGGCTCTTTCCCCTCAAGTAATGCTCTAGAAAAGTCAACTGAGTAGAAGCCACTTTCATTGTCCACTCTAAAAAAATTGTTATCAATAGAAGGGTACTAAGTACACCTAAATATGATAACTTCAAAACTTCTATAATAAAGTTTTATTATTTCTTCTATCTTTCCAACATAATCCAATTGCCCTTGGACCAAATTCCTGTCATTGGCACTAGCTCAGTTGGCCTACTCAAAAGGAGCCGTAGACACCTAAATTCCGCTTTTGCAATCTTATTGCCAAAACACACGCAAACCACTCATATTCTTCCCAATTCTGTTATAATTAGTACTCTTTGCTAATTAACTAACGTTCCTTGCCAATTTAGCCAATTAACACCACATTGTTGATTACGTAACCCCTTTCGCATTCAGGATGCCACTTTACGGTGAATCACAAGCCAAATTCCTCTTCGAAACAAACAATTAGCGATTATAGGATAATTAAGCCTATTTTGCCCTTGATTTGGTCAATATACCCTAGTATTGACTCAAACCCCTCTTCCAACCACTCAAAATCACCCCATTCACCCTTACAACATCTCAACAAGCTTCAAAAGCTTATCCTAACCTCCTAGTTGACCCTAAGCGGTTGATTAAGGCTCCACACCTCTTAATCACTTGGTAATTCACTAATTGTGATTAACAATTCTAAACTAATTTGGGGATTTTAGTCCCACATGCACCAAAATACAAGTTTCTCCTAAAAGGAAAACTATAAAAAGGGTGCACCTCATTCCTTTATCTTTGTTGAGTTGTGGAGCTCAATTACTTCATTTTAGCATGCAATTGGAACTTGCTTTGAAAACACAAAGAACCGACATCGGTTAAGGTCAAACCGACATCGGTTAGGGAAGACCGACATTGGTCAAGGGCAAGTAGGAACCGACAATGGTTAGGCAGAACCAGCGTTGGTTACCTGTGCGACGAAGTTTTAATTAACTCTCAGGAATTATATCTATTTTTAGCATTAAAATAGATTTATTGATTGTAATTGCATGGCTAAGTGCCCTAAGTCTATAAATGACTATATAAGCACAAAAGCTAGGGTTTAGAAGATAATGATAAACAAGAATTAGAAAGAACTTGAAAAAGGTTGGTGAGAGAGAATTCTTGGTGGTAGAGAAAAAGCTTGAAGGAAGAAAGTACTGAACATCTGAGAGGTGTGGAAGATTGTAAATCTTCATTGTATATCTTGTCAAAGCTTTGGATAATAGATTGGCTTGTTTCTTGGTGGACGTAGCCCACACTGGGTGAACCACGTTAAATCTGGTGTTGATTTATGTCTCTTGTTTTGTATATTTCTTCTGGTAGAATATCCACTTTTATTTGCATGTATGCTTAGATATGATATATTGTTTGTACAACCGGTGTGCTAACCCCAACAACTAGTATCAGAGCTTTGTTTGAGGGTTTTGTGTGTTGATATATTTACTCACAGAGGGTTTTTGATTGAGTGGGAGCTACAACAATGACAAAAGATAATAAATACAAGGTAGAGAAATTTGACAGCTTGAAATTATCAATTATGGAAGATGCAGATTGAGGATTATCTGTATCAAAGAGATTTGTACTTACCATTGGATGAGAAGTCTAGACCTACGAAGATGACTGATGAAGAATGGAAGATTCTTGACAGAAAGACTTTGGGATCTATAAGATTAAGCCTGGTAACATCTATGGCTTCCAATATTACAGAAGTGGCTTCTACGGTAGACTTAATGAAATCTCTTGCTAATTTATATGAAAAACCTAGTGCTTCAAATAAAGTTTATTTGATGAAGAAACTATTTAGTTCTAAGATGCATGAAGGTGAATCTGCCTCTAGTCATTTGAATGATTTCCAATCTATTGTAAATCAGTTAAAATCATTGCTACACCGTTTGATGATGAAGTAAAAGAACTTTTATTCTTATGTTCTTTGCCTGATAGTTGGGACAACTTGGTAATGGCTGTTAGCAATACAACATCTGCTAATAATATTTTGAAGTTTGATGATGTGGTTAGTATAATCTTGAATGAAGAAATTCGCAGGAAGAGTACAAAGAAACCATCATCTAGAAATGCTTTGAATGTAGAAAGCAGGGGCAGGAAGAAGGAGAGATCCAAGAGTAAGAGCCATGGGAAATCAAAGTCAAGGAAAAGCAGATCCAAATCCAAAAGTAAGGGAATTACTTGTTGGAAATGTGGAAAGAAAGGACATGCAAAGAAATATTGTTGGTCAAAGGATAAAGAGAATCAACAACCAGACAAAAAGGTAAAGAGGTGAATCTTACTTCATCAGAGGTAATGCAAGATGCTCTTATTCTTTCTTTGGATAGTAGAATTGAATCATGGGTTTTAGATTCAAGAGCTTCTTTTCATGCAACCCCTAATAAGGGTTATTTCAAAAATTATGTCTAGGGTAATTTTGGGCATGTTTATTTGGGTGATGATGAACCTTGTAGTATTACTGGTAAAGGGGAAGTTCATCTAAAATTACAAAATGGAAATACATGGGTATTGAAAGATATGAGGCATGTGCCAAGCCTCAGGAGGAATCTTATTTCTACAGGGCAACTAGATGAATCTGGTTTGCATGGTTACTTTTATTAGAGACTCTTGAAAAAGTCACCAAGGGTGATTTTGTTGTGGTAAGAGGTAAGAAGGTAGGAATGTTATATTTATCTACCTGTATTACTGATTCCTTTTCTGCATTATCTACTTCAGATTCAGATGCATGCATGTGGCATAATCAATCAGTCATATGAGTAAAAAAGAATGTAGATCTTAAAGGCTAAGGGTAAGTTATTAGATTTGAAAGATTTAGATCTTGATTTCTGTGAGCATTGTATCTTTGGAAAGCAAAAGAGAGTGAGATTTCTCAAAGTTGGGGCAACTAAGAAGGAGCAGAAATTGGATCTTGTACACTCAGATGTGTGGGGACCAGCTTAGGTAGCTTCTCATGGAGGATCCCAATATTATGTTACTTTCATTGATGATGCTACAAGAAAGGTATGGGTTTATTGTATTAAACGTAAATATGATGTTTTTGAGACTTTTAAAAGATGGAAATCCCTTGTTGAGAATGAATCAAATTCTAAGTTAAATTGCCTTAGATCTGAAAATGGTGGTGAATACTTTTGTAGAAAGCTTTCAATTATTATTGTTCAGTGAATGGGATACGTAGAGAAAGAATGGTTCCAAGAACACCACAAGAGAATGGTGTTGCAGAAAGAATGAACAAGACAATCATGGAACGTGCTAGAAGTATGAGGATACATTTTGGATTGCCCTTGTAGTTTTGGGTAAAAGAAATTGATACAACAATTTATTTGATTAACCGTGGCCCTTCAAGTTCACTAGATGGAGGAATACCAGAGGAAGCTTGGACCGGAAAAGAGGTATATCTTTCTTTTCTTAAAGTTTTTGGTTCAAAAGCTTTTGTGCATGTTGATAAGAAAATAGAAAAAGTTGGATGCAAAATCCAAGAGGTGCACTTTCATTGGTTATGGATCTGGTGATTTCGGTTTTCGTTTTTGGGATTTAGAGAATTTTAAAATTATTAGGAGTTGTGATGTTGAATGGAATGAAAAGAGAATGTACAAGGATCAAATTTTGGTACCCAAGGATGAGAAAATTGAGAAGTTTATTGATGAAAATAAACTCTCGAGTTTTAAAGAAACACCTACAAAAATACACAATAACCGTGTTTGGTTAGTCCCAACCACCATTAGTCGATGAACCTCAGAAGCGATTACAGAGAGGATCGAAATTAGTATTGGTTAGCGTAACTGACGTCGATTAGAGGTGACCGCGCTCCACACGCCAAAAGTTGATACTAATGTCCAGGAGGCCTAGATTGAGCCTCCGGTACCCCAAACTCCTGTGAGAAGGTCACAAAGGGTAAGTAAACTTCCAGAAAGATTTACACCTTCTCTATTTTATTTATTGTTGACTTATAGTGGTGAAATAGAGAAATTTGAAGAAGTAATGCAGGATAAGACTCATTTTCAATGGGAGCATGACATGGATGAGGAGATGGAATCCTTGGAACTAAAATAAACTTGGGATTTGGTTAAGTTGCCAGCAAGTAAGAGGACATTGCAGAACAAGTGGGTTTACAGGATTAAGGAAGAAGAGGGTGGATAGAAAAGGTACAAGGCAAGGCTTGTAGTAAAGGGATTTGCACAGAAAGTAGGTATTGAATTTGGTGAAATATTTTCTCCTATTGTTAAGATGACTTCTATTCGTACTGTATTGAGTTTAGTTGCATAGAGAAGATTTGCATTTAGAGCAACTAGATGTGAAGACGGATTTCCTTCATGGTGATTTGGATGAAGAAATTTATATGCAAAGAACCGCTTGGGTATGAAGTCAAGGGTAAGGAGAAACTAGTGTGCAAGTTGAAAAAGAGCCTATATGGGCTCAAACAAGCTCCAAGGAAATGATACATGAGGTTTGATAGTTTTATGCATGAGCATGGTTACTTGAGATGTGAATCTGACCATTGTGTTTATTTCAAGAAGCTTGAAAATGGGAGCTATATTGTTTTGTTACTGTATGTGGATGATATGCTTATTGCAAGATCTAGTATACAGGACATTAGTGAGCTTAAGAGAAAGCTCTCTCACACATATTTTATGAAGGATTTAGGATCTACAAAAAGAATCCTTGGCATGCAAATACATAGAGACAAGAAAAACAAGAAATTGTATTTATCTTAGGAGGTTAATATCTACAAGGTGTTAGAAAGGTTCAACATGCAGAATGCAAAACCTGTTAGCACACCTATGGTTGGACACTTCAAATTGAGTAAATATCAGTGTCCTTCATCACATGAGGAGGTCAAATACATGACACAAGTACCATATGCTTCAACAGTTGGAAGTCTCATGTACGCTATAGTTTGTACCAGACCAGACATTGCACTAGAAGTGGGAGTTGTGAGTAGATATATGGCTAATCTAGGTAAAGAGCATTAGAAAGCAGTCCAATGGATACTCAGGTATTTGAAAGGGACATCTAGCATGTAGTTATGCTATGGAGGTTTGGATATTTCATTACGTGGCTATGTTGATTCGAATATGGTTGGAGATCTGGATGGTAGGAGGAGCACTACTGGATATATTTTCACAATAGGTGGAACGACAGTTAGCTAGATTTTGAGATTGCAAAAGGTTGTGGCTTTGTCTACTATAGAGGCAGAGTATGTTGCAGCTACAGAGGCTAGCAAGGAGATGATATGGATGAGTAGGTTCATGGAAGAGTTGGGAAAGGAGCAAAGTGATTGTAAATTGTTTAGTGACAATTAGAGTGCAATTCATTTGGCAAAGAACTCAGCATTTCATTTGAGAATGAAACACATTCAATTGAGGTATCACTTCATACGAAAGGTATTGGAGGATGGACAGTTGAATCTGGAAAAGATTCATATGAGCAAGAACCCTGCAGATATGCTAACAAAGTCATTAGCAAAGGAGAAGTTGGAGCTACACTCCACTTCTGTTGGTCTTTGAGTTTGAGACTTAAAGAGGAAGAAACAAAGCCAAGGAAGGATCCAAGAATGACGTTGTACATGTATGGTGCAGTAATTAAACTCTAAGTGGGAGATTGTTGAGTTGTGGAGCTCAATTACTTCTTTTAGCATGTAATTGGAACGTGCTAAAAAACACAATAACCGACATCGGTTAAGGTCAGACCGACATCGATCAGGGAAGACCAACATCGGTCAAGGGCAAGTAGGAACCGACGATGGTTAGGCAGAACTAGCGTCGGTTACCTATGCGACAAAGTTTTAATTAACTCTCAGGAATTATATCTATTTTTAGCATTAAAATAAATTTATTGATTGTAATTGCATGGCTAAGTGCCCTAAGTCTATAAACAACTATATAAGCACAAAAGATAGGGTTTAGAAGATAATGATAAACAAAAATTAGAAAAAAACTTGAAAAAGGTTGGTGAGAGAGAATTCTTGGTTGTAGAGCAAAAACTTGAAGGAAGAAAGTACTGAACATCTGAGAGGTGTGAAAGATTTTAAATCTTCATTGTATATCTTGTTAAAGCTTTGGATAATAGATTGGCTTGTTTCTTGGTGGACGTAGCCCACACTGGGTGAACCACGTTAAATTTGGTGTTGATTTATCTCTCTTGTTTTGCATATTTCTTCTGGTAGAATATCCAATTTTATTTGCATGTATGCTTAGATCTGATATATTGTTTGTACAACTAGTGTGCTAACTCCAACATATACTTTACACCATGCTTTGATTTGCATCTCATATAATAAATATGATATATAGCCAAGTTCAATCCTTGCTTAAAGCCTTGAATGGGGTTAGTAGATGAATATCCAAAATGAACAAGTAGTCATTTAGAGATGTGATTTCACCTTGTTTGGAGTAGCAACCATAACCATTTGATTGCCCTCTTAGGTCTATTTAGGCCCATGTTAGCTAATTCAAGCATATTAGTAGGCATGTTTATTTAGATTTTGTATTTTTTTCATACTAGTTAAGCATTATTTTAAGCTTCTATCTTAATGTTACATTCCTAGACTTAGAACCTTGGCTAGATGGATGACAATGGTGTAAGCTTTCCTTGTTTAGTCATGTAATTTTCTTTGTAAAGTTTAGGGTGTCATCATTTGTCACAACCTCCTCCTAACAAAGATCGTCATGAGATACTCATTAAAGAGGTTACGCTAGAACAACAGGTCCAAGTCCTCACTTGTCAATTGGTAAGTTTGGCTTCACATATACAAAAGGAACAACCAAAAGTTGTGAAACAAACTATACCAAAGACAAAAACTAAAGCTTCATTTTATGAATTCCCAATAAACACTCCTTGACGAGAGACACGAAAGGATCCTTATGAGGACTTTTTCACCAAAAATCAGGGTGGGCATACACCTAGGCTTAACCCTTTGTATAGACCTACACCACCACCCACACAAGATCCATTTTTAATCAAGAGTGGTCAATAATGAAGAATACCCTTCAAGCGTTACGAGAGGGCCACATCGGTAATAATAACAAGAAGTATCAGTTTGATGAGTTATGTCCTTACCCATTTAACAAAGCCATATTGCAGGTATCTTTCCCAAGGCATTTTGCTATGTACCTTGGGATATGATAATATAATATATATGGGTTGATGGAGATGCCGACATGTGGCACACATCCCCTTAGTTATATGTATGGGTTCACATGGGATATGATAATATAATATATATGGGTTGATGGAGATGCTGACATGTGGCACACATCCCCTTATCTTATTATATCATTCATTTATGATTTATTATGCTTAGGAGGTCAGCCTTAGTATTGGCCATAGGTTAGAATGGTATATATAGGGGTTAGAAGGCTATAGTTAATCATGATATTGAGTATTGGAGTGTTATTGTATGGTTTGGAGGTTACCCCCTCGAAGTGGTATTGGAGGTTGCCCCCTCGAAGTGGCAAAGCTATTATATGAGCATATTGTCATCATTTATCTATATTTTGGTGTTCTCTCATGTTATTCTTCTGTATATGTTCTGATTTATACAAGTAATATCCAAACACATTTTTATTTTCCAAAATTTGATAAATATAAGGAAAAAGGTGACCCTCAAGATCATATAAAATACTTTTATATGGCATATCAAGAGATGGCATTCAACGACAATTATCTTATGCGCTTGTTTCCACAAAGTTTAGGAGCAACAACACTAGAATGGTTTGTGCATATCCCTAAGGGATCCATATCAACATGGCTAGAACTAGTAGAGAGTTTCATACGACACTTCTCTTTTAATATAGAAAATGATGTTACCATGTTAGATCTCTGCAATGCCAAGCAATGAAACAACAAAAACTTCGCTGCATTTTTACAAAGATGGAGAGGGTTAGCTAGTCGTTTCCCTTGCTCCCTACCCAAAAAGTAGCTGATAGGAATATTTGTTCCCAACCTCCATCTAGACATTACATTCCACTTATAAATGCATTGTGGTAACATGTTTGAAGAGGTAATAGAAAAAGGGAGTCAAATTGAAAAGGCATTGTTAGCTAGGGGGACTCTAAAACCTTTCTCCCGCAAACACAATGATTCTAAATCTAACGATAAAACAAAGTTTGTTCCTAATAGAAACAAAAATGTCATTAGTGATGGGATAGTAGACTCTAAACGGGTGTAAGTTGTGCAGAACCACACACCTTTGAAACTTGCAAAGGGTAATCCACCTACCGAGTATAAACGCCACACTTTTACTCCTCTATCTGAATCCATATTGTCTATACTAAAACAGTTAGAGGTCGTAAACATGGTAAAATACCCTGAAACACAACCCTACGGGGATGATACACCTAAACCATCATGGTTTAGGGAGAATGAATTTTTGAGTTTCACCGCGTAAAATATCACAAAACGAACAAGTGTTTAAGATTAAAAAACTATATTCAAGACCTATTCGAGATCGATGATATTGAAGTACCTTTTGTTGTAGCTGCAAAATCTCCAAATGAAAAACTAGGTATCTTTAAAAGCCTTTTCCCAATAATGAAGAAAAGAAAAAGTCAGATCAGGGAAAATCATCTCATAATAAGAATGCTAACTATATGTCAAACAAAGACCATTTCGATGCCCTGATAGGTTGTGTTGACCCCCTCATTAAGCAAATCAATACAGTTAGAATCAAGACAAGAGAGTGCATTGTGGAAACATGGCAGGCTCGCCTCATTATAAATTCTGAACCTACTCCCCCTCCTCCTCAAGAGAGTCATTATGATGTGTTATATCAACTAGAAAAAACTTGGCTAATATTTCCATCTTCAACCTTCTAAAGATCTCTAGCGTCCATAAGGATATACTGTACAAAACCTTACATGGATCGGAGTATCCATTGATGTTGACCCAACACATTTGCAAGCCATGGTAGCACAACTTGTTCCTTTAGAACACATAACCTTTAGCACTACAGAAGCCTTAGTTGAAGATCCTTCACATAACCTACCATTGCATATTGAGGTTATCATCAAATGTAAGAAGGTTAAGAGAGTGCTTGTGGATGGTGGATCGGTCTTAACATATGTACTCTTAAACTAGTCCACCAACTAGTCCGCCAACTAGGATGCACAGAAGTTGATCTAGAAACAAAGGTCATCACCATTAAGGTATATGACAATGAAGAATGACAATCAACTAGAATGATCACTTTCTCATTAGAAGTGGGTCCCATAACACATGATATGAAGTTCCACATCTTGGACCTAGAACTCCCTTATAATATCTTGCTTGGTCACCCATGGATTCACACCATGCAGGCCATGCCATCAACATATCATCAGTGTTTAAAGTTGCAATATGAGGGACAGACACTCACCATACATGGGGACCTTCAACCTTTACTCATTATAGAGTGTTGTCAGTATTTTTCCCTACAATCTATGAGTGTCCATCTATGGAGATCGCTATTCCTATCCAATCAGAGGCCCTTGCTTCACGAGTGGATCCAGATACCTTGTCTATCAATGACAATGGTGCTTCCACCTCAGAAACTCCTTTTTCTACATGGGAGATGAAGGTCAAACCAAGCGGTTGTGGAGAGTATGATCTACAACAATCCCTAATGGTTCACAATGGTTCGCTATCAGCCCAAGCGCATGGTAGGCCATGTTTCAAAGTTCAAAGATCAAGAGAGGCTTTCCCTTTCAAGAATTTTACTCCTGACGGCTTGCTAGAAGATGAAAGGTTTCTTATGGACATTATATTCTGTCCAGATGATGATGACATGGATACATGCTATAAATCACCTAAGTATCCCATTCCTAATCGGATAATGCTTGTCATGGGGTATAAAGGATGTGCGGCCGCCAAGAACAAGGCCCATTAGAAGCTCTTGCAATACCTCAACATATAGTAGGTAAATCAGTATATGCATCCATTTATATGAGTCTCACTCTTTAGATGATGAGTATGCCTCTTAAGAGTGAGGATAGTTTGTCTGAAATGAAAGCGAAACAGATTCCCGATGTAGTCTTTACGAAGACCTTGCCTCTACAAACCTATTCGCCAATATGGATATCCTTACTATAACCCTTGTTATACCCACCATATCCTCTATAACTCAACCATTAACCCTCACTTACCCATCACTCATGAATTGGGATCAACAACAACACATACCTATTGACGTATTTCAGAATGATGAGGCCATTGGTGAGTTCCTGGGAATTAGAGATAACATTCCAAGAAATGATCACAAGAAGGGGTTCTCCATTTAGATTAACACATGCACATACTTTGGAGAGGAAGTAGAGTTGTGTGGGAATTTAAGTAAAAAAGTGAGCAAGGGAAAATTTCCAAAGAAAAGCCTTGTGGAAATAAAAGGGGAAGTCCTATAGTGAAAACCTCTTTGAGGCACTTGTGGAAAAACAAGCAAAACAACCTATGGAAAAGATAATGTACCCACTTCAAGATGAAGAGCTCCTGAGCCACCTGTGATAGAGGAGGATCTCAATATCCCTCTTGATCCTACATGCATGGGGGATGAATCAAAGTTATTAGTGGAAGATATAATATATGTTAATATCGACACGAAATAATTGTCGCAGATAGTTAATTTGGGAGCTTCCCTCTTAGCCAAAGAACAAAAAACATTCATAGGACTCTTAAGAGAGTATGCAAACATATTCACGTGGTATTATGTGAATATGCTAGGACTTGATCCTACACTAGTGGTGAATAATATTGTGGTACACCCAAATACCCAAATTTGCTAAACAAAAGCTCTGAAAGATGCATCCTCGCGTCACCTTACTGGTAAAGGTAGAGGTAGAAAGGTTACTAGAAGTAGGCTTTATCAGGCCTATCAACTACACAAATCTCCAATTTAGTCCTAGTTCAAAAGAAGCTAGTTGGTATTAGAGTATGTACGGATTTCAAGGATATAAACAAAGCTTGTCCTAAGGATGATTTTCCTCTTCCAAACATCGACATGATTGTCAATTCTACAACAAGTTATGAGATGCTTTCACTCATGGATGGCTTCTCAGGTTATAATTAGATAAAGATTGCAGAAGAAGATCAACACAAGACAACTTTCACAACCCCATGGGGGACATTTTGTTACCAAGTCATGCCTTTCGGCCTTAAAAATGCAGGTGCTACATATCAAAGGGTGATGACTGTAATCTTTCACGATATGATAAGTGACATCATGGAAGATTACGTAGATGATATACTTGGCTAAATCTAGAACCCGTGAGGAACACCCAAAAATTTTATGGCATATCTTTCAGCGTTTAAGGGATTATAAAGTTTGACTTAACCCAAAGAAGTGTGTCTTCGGTGTGCTATCTGGGAAATTACTAGGATTCATTGTGTCATGGAGAGGAATAGAAGTGGACCTTGCAAAGGTTATGACTATCACATAAATGCCTCCCCCTAAGAATATCGACAATCTGCGTAGCTTACAAGGGAAAATTTAGGCCATCAGAAGGTTTATTTCACAGCTAGCAGAAAAGTGTCATACATTTACACATCTTCTTAAGAAGGATGTTAATTTCAACTGGGGACCGAACAACAAGTGTTTGCTTTGCTAAAAGAATACTTGGCCAACCCCCTATTCTCATGCCACCCATGGTAGGAGAACCCTTATTACTTTATATCTTTGCTACACATTTTGCAATTGGAGCATTGTTGGCCCAATATGACAAAGAACAAAGAGAAAAGGTGGTGTACTATTTGAGCAAGACATTGGTAGCATATGAGCTAAATTATCCACAAATCAAGAAATCTTTCCTAGCTATGGTGTTTTCTTTCTAGAAGCTACGTCATTATATGCTTAACAATAAAATAAAGCTTATTTCAAAGGTCAACCCTTTGAAGTATTTATTGTCCAAACCAACACTAACTGGAAAGATGGATAATTGGATCATCTTATTAAGTGAGTTTGACATTGAATATGTTCATCAAAATTTAGTAAAAGGACAAGTGTTAGCAGATCAACTGGCAGAAGCTCCACTACCAGGTATTGAACCCTTGAGTCTAGAACTACCAGATGCATCCATTATGTACCTCGAAGAATCTACAATTTGGAAAATGTACTTCGATGGCTCTTTTACCTTTCATGGTTTAGGTGCTGAAGTTGTGCTAATCACTCCCATGGGAGACTTGATTCTGTAAGCATTTCAAATTGGATTCCCTTACATGAACAATATAGCGGAATATGAAGCTCTCATTGCAGGAATGAAGCTGGCCATCAAATGGGATATCAGACAAGTAAAATGCATTGGTGATTCAATGCTTATTATCAAACAGGTCACAAATGAATATAAAGTTAAAGATGAAAAGTTACTTCCATATAAAAGAATGGTCGATTCCTTGAAAGAATTCTTTGAGTAGATAACATTTGAGAAAATACCAAGAGCTCATAATAGAGTGGTAGACACCATGGATACGGTAGGATCTATGTTGAGCATTCTGCCAGAGAGCAATGATATGCCATTATTTGTTGAAAATCTAAGAACAATGGCATACAACATACCAAACTCTTGTTTAGTATGTGAAGTTGTTGGTCCCTTTTCACCATGGTATGCTGAAATATTTAATTATCTCCATGATGGAACCTTCCCTATGAACATTTCCCATGCTTTGAAAAGTGCAACCTCATCCAACGTATAGCCCGTTATACCCTACTTGGGGGCACCCTCTTCCACCGAGGCTATGACGGGAATCTATTGCACTTTGTTTAAATTCTGACAAATCTATCCAAGAAATCAAGGAGGTGCACGAGGGAATTTGTGGAGCTCATACTAATGGGATTGTCCTTACAAAGAAGATACTCATAGTAGGCTACTATTGGCCTACCATGGAACATGACTTGTTGTCAACATGTGAAGAAGTGTGTGGATTGTCAAAAGTATGACAATTTGATACATGTGCTTTGGCACAATCAGAATAACTAATCACGACTCTGGCCGTTCTCAAAGTGGGGTCATCTAATAGGGAAAATTAATCTTGTCTCCTTAAATGGCCACAAATTCATTATAACGTCCATTGAGTACTTTACAAAATGGGTAGAGGTTGTTCCTCTAACCTATACAGAAGGTCCCCAAATTTCAAAGTTTATAATGAATCATATCATTTGCAGATATGGTATCCCTTCTTCTATTATCATTGATAATGGTAAGTCGTTCAAAAATAAAAATGTGAAAGCACTCTGCAAACACTTTCAAATTTCCCTTAAGTTTTCAACCCCTTATTACCCTCAAGGTAATGGGCAGGCCAAAGCTTCCAACAAAACCTTAATTCACATTATGGAGAAAATGGTGAATACCACAGGCCATAACTGGCATCTGCAAATTCACCCTGCCCTCTGGGCATTCAAAACTTCTATCTACACTCCTACAGGTGCAACTCCATATTCTTTAGTATTTAGTTCAGAAGTCGTCTTGCCTTTAGAGATCGAGATCCCTTCTTTACATATCAAGCTAAGGGATTACCTGAATGAAGAGGAGGACTATAGAGTAGCCCGACTAGCAGAGTTAGAGCTATTGGATGAGAAATGCCTTCATGCCCTCAATCACCTAAAAGTGTATCATGATCGAGTATGATGGAGCTACAACAAGAAGGTCATACCTTGTTAGTTCAAGGTAGGAGACATGGTGTTGAAAGAGAATCAGAAGAACACCAATAAAGATCAAGAAAAGAAAGGGAAATTTGAGCCCAACTGGCTAGGACCATACATTGTGGTTGCCAAGTTTAGTTTAGGTGCATATAAATTGGCCTATTCAGATGGCCAAGAGCTTCGAGAAACCATGAACACAATGCATCTTAAGTGATTCTATACTTAAGTAGAGGGTCTCTGTAGAATACCAAGAAAATTAAAACAAAAACAAGTATAAAAATAGAAAAAGAAAAAAAAATAAACAGTACGTCCAATAGTGAAAACCACGCAATGGTGGCACTTTGGACAAGTCCTTTGGTGAAAACCAACTTCCAACACCAAGGGAGGGTTTGTTGTTCACAAGCAATCTAGGTTTAAGGAGTACAACAACTTTTCCCTAAGTTGATCTTTACCTTCGTCTGAGCCCCTTGTGAGCCTATCCTTCTTTGCCCTGATCCGACTAATCTAACCTTTTGAGTGCGGAGAAGTTAACATTGAATGAACCCATCTCACGTTGGGGGCATCTTTGTAGCATCACTTCTAACATATACCACGTGGCATTCTACCCATGTACATACCACCTAACGCTGGGGGCATCCATGTTTCTTCATTTCCTCCCACGTCTGCTTTAGAAAACTGTTGAGAAAACGTAAAATTTCTTTTTATAACTTTTGAAAATACCAAAACACACAAAAATTTTTTTCATAGAAAATCCAAAATAATAGAAAATTATCTTAGGGAAAAAACTAAAAACAATGAAAAAACGTCCCAAAATTGTCCCACAAAAACAAAGTAGTGGTTTGCTTACTTTTAGTTGTTGGTTTGTATGGTTTTGGTTGCATTACTTTTTTCGTATTGTATGCTTTAAATTGGATTCACTTGCTTACTTAGATTGAATATCATGTAGTGTATTGCATTGAGTCCATTTTGTATTGCATACTTGTAAATAAATGTGTTGCTTTGATTAGATTTGTTTAAAATTGTGCTTGTTAATTTTTACTTGTAAATGATGTTATCATTTCATCACCATATCACACATATCCATCACATCTATACATCATATATAAAAAAATATGCTAAGTCTACATCAAGCATGTATACCAAAGGATAATCATCAAGTACCATATCACCAATGGGGTAAGAGGGGTTGTGCATGATCACAAATCTATCCCCCCACACCATTATCAAAAATATAAACAACTCAAAGTATCTCATTAACGTACAATGTGATATTAGCTAAGGCTATCTCATAATCTAATAGGTGATACAAACATAAAGAAATAAATTAAGCATGATATCTCATACAACATGTGATATGTCAGTAATCCATCTATCACCATATATCATCAAAAATGTAAGTGTCCATATACATTTGATATAACAAGTCATCATGGGCATCTATACAAAAAGTTCCTTCATCACAAGGCATGATAAAAAACAATATACATACATCCATATAAAATTATGCCTTCATCACGAGGTGGTACACCAAAAAGAAAGTAATACATCTGACATGTCAATAAGAAAGTCATCCATGACTCTCACCCATGCTGGGGATGCCCAGTCCTAGAAGACTGCTAGGTGGGGGCATCTGAGGTGTTGAACAAGTAGAAGGAGCTGCATCAGACTAAGCTGATCCATGTTGCTTTAAGGCCACCTATCTTGAAGGACCCTCTACGAATTGCATTGACTAGGATGGTCTATGGGATATGGATCGGGACTTGCTGCCTACTATGTGACTATACTTAGGAAATATTTGATTGGCAGAAACAACTGCGTAGTAGTACTACATCCTATAGTAAGTGGCCTCACTTGCTGATAAAGACTGTGACCAATCATCAATCGCATACATGAGGAGGTATCCGCCATGTGCGGTGTATCATGCTTTTCCCTAATGATGGATATCTCTATCTCAGTGCAGTGACCACTCTACCACAATCTGATCTCGCTTTACCTGTAGTTGTAGGCTATATGCTATTACTTGGTCCTACTCTACCAAAATATGATCTCATTCTACTTGTAGCTATAGGCTATTTGTTATCACTTGGTCCCACTTTGTCTCAGAGCTGATCTTGCTCTACCTATAGCCAATCTTGCTCTACTATATCCTAATATCTCTCTGCTAGGACTCGTAGGCTATCTACCATCACTCGATATCTCTTTGAAAAGGCCTAATCTCACTCAATCCTAGCCTCATATAGCTCTATCGCAAGCTAGTCCCCATCTGCAAGGGCTTAATCCCTCTCAAAGAATAGCTCGATCCCTCTAAACTATCATCCGAAGCTACAAAGTCACACTGCTGGCCGGCTACCGCTACAAGGAAATAACTTTGTGTATCCGGTACAACCTATGTTCTGGTATAACTTTGTATCCAATATAAACCGGTATCCTATATATCCTACTCATCATGTATATCTTGCATATCTCTGCTATATCGAGCATAACTTGTACATCTTGTATATCCTACATATCTCTTATATCAGGCATAACCTGTTCATCTTGTGTATCTTGAATATCTGGAAAATCATCATCCATATCCTCATCATGTCAGTCCCCTCCTCCACCCCCTAGTGGACTGTGTCATGGACTTGCGTGAGGGGGTGATAAAGGTCCCTGCACTAGATCTTACAATGGTACCCCATATATGGTACTACCTGTCTCTGTGCTTGTGCCTCTACTAGTGGATTTGGAGCCTGCTCATCATGCTCCACTGCGATCAATATCTCCTGAGGAATGGATAATCAATGTGACAACACTAGCGCATAACACATTACATAATCTGTATAGTACTCGATATATTATCTCCTCTGTTGTACCCAAGGCTATGAGACTACCTCTGAAAAAGCTAACAAGGGATCAGTCCAACCTAATCCATGGTCCCATATCAAAAATCTCTCTGTAGTGGCGCGCGTACCATATCTCATCACTAGGAATCCCTGGATAAGACCAAGCTAGTGTTGAACTTGGTCCACCCTGTACCACTCTAAGATATGGCTCCTATTCCCATTAATAAAGTGATATACTGCCGCCGTCCCTAACTCATCCGTATCCTGTGGCCATTGATATATCTTGTATGGTAGCCAAGTAATCGTGTGGGGTTATAGCTCGTCAAATGCTCACCAGAAGTAATCTGTATCCCCTTATGGCTATGCACATTATCTCCATTAGGAATCCAGCCCATGAGAGAAGGCTCTCCAAGAACTTGAGCTCTCAATGCTCCTAAAGGATGTCTAACGGTAATGTGGTCCCAAACCCAAATCTGTAGCAAAGTAGCAGGGCCTAGTGTCCTCTGACCATGATAAGTTATCAAATGTAAGTTAAAATATAAGTGAGCCAGTATACACTGAACCTAACAGTAGACTCTACCTTGAAGTAGACGTGGGATCACTCTAATGAGACCCAGGGAGAATCGAGCACCAGTCTTATCAGGTAGTAACACGCCACTGACAAGAGCTAATAGGTATACATGGACCCATCCTAGCCGCATGTTGTCCATGCATCTCCTAACCATAGTTGTCAAGCCTCGGTGGGGAATGTCAGTCAATCCAAATATCATGGCTATATAATGCTCAACTCGGTGTGGGTGACTGTCGTAGGTAATCAAACGACCCTAGATCGGAACTCGTAGGATCCGCCACACATCCTCTAGTGTCACGCTCATCTCACCTGTCGGAAGTCGGAAGGTTTGACTCTCACTACGCCATCTCTCAGCTAAGGCTATGAGTAAACTATGATCAAAAGAGATATGGGGCATGTGAGCTATGTAAGATAAGCCTGTCACCTCCAAAGTAATCTCTAGGAAGACCTAGTCGGAACGTCCAAGCGTCGCCTCAAAATTCTAAAGTCATGCATGTCGCTCCCATGTCCCTAGCGCATCCAAATATAGCTGCAGAGCTAGATAGGTCAATTTTTGTAGTCTATTTTTCTATTCTACCATGTAATTTCTTCTAAAAAGGTCTAAATTTAGTATGTTATTCTTCTATTTTCATCATTAAATTTCTCTATGGTTCACATTTTTCTTCTACGGGGTTTACTAAGCAAAAAGATAAGTTTTTGGCCTAAAAATCAGTTTTAAGAGTGCCTTTCATGCATAAATGCCCCTCCATGTGTGTGAACCAACGCTAGGCTCTCAACATGGGCACTTGTGCGCTCCCACACAATAAAAATAAATAAAGTGGCTCAAAGACAGTGCCCAGGCGCCCATGCTAGCCAACTAAAGTGTAAAAGCCCCAAAGTGGCTCAAAGATAGGTGCCCATGTTGGCCAACCAAAATGCTAAAATGCCAAAGTGGCTCAACACAGTGCCTGCGCCTCTTGCTAGCCAAAAAATTAAAAAAATGCTAAAGTGGCTCAAAGACAGCGCACAGGTGCCCATACTAGCCAACAAAAGTAAAAAAACTATCAAACCAGCTCAACACAGGCACCTTGGTGCTTTGATGTTGCTAAGCAAATGCAAAGAAACCCCAAAGTGGCTCAACATAGGTGCCTAGACGCCCATGTTGGCCAACCAAAATGCTAAAATGCTAAAGTGGCTCAAAGACAAAGCCTGATGCTCATGTTGGCCAAGTAAATGCAAAGAAACCCCAAAGTGGCTCAAGCCACAGCGCCCCATGATGGCCAACCAACATGCTAAAATGCTAAAGTGGCTCAACATAGGCGCCCAGGTGCCCATGCTAGCCAAGAAAAGTAAAAAAAAATGCTAAAGTGGCTCACACAGCACACAGGCACCCATGCTGGCCAACAAAAGTAAAAAAACTATCAAACTGGCTCAACATAGGCGCTGGCACCCATCTGGCCAAACAAAGTAAAATAAATGCTAAAGTGGCTTAGCACATGCACCTATGCGCCCACATGCTAGCCAACAAAAGTAAAAAAACTATCAAACTGGCTCAACATAGGTGCTTGGACGCCCATGTTGGACAACAAAATCCAAAAAAATGTCAAAGGGGATCAACATAGGCGCTTGGGCACCCATGCTGCCAAGTAAACTAAAAAAACCAAAAAAATGGCTCAACACAGTGCACAGCGCCCATGTTGACCAACTAAGTTAAAAAAATAAAAAATAATAGCTTAGCATAGGCACCCGGATGCCCATGCTTTGGCAAATTTTTTTCACAAAAAGTAAATAAGTTGTTGCTCAAAGATAGGCACCTAGGAGCCCATGCTTTGTAAGGAAAATAATTTTTTTACAAACACACCTAACATAGCCTCCCCAATTTTGCCCTAAAATTTATCTAAAAATGCATATTTTTTGTTAAAAATTAAAAAATTGAACTACTAGGGTAAAAGAGAGAATTGGGTACCAACGGTCCATCCATTGGAAGTCTTAAGTAGTCCCTCACGTGGGTTTGCACGATGCCTTCGATTCACTACTCTTGTCATTTCCTCCCGTAGGTCAGAGCTAAATTTAGTAGTCAAATGATAAGCAAATGTGGTAAAATGACTTGCCGCGGTGGCTTATATACTCATTTCTACCTCCCACGGTGTGTTTCTCACTCCCAAAGTGCCTCGAAACTGCCGTATCTTCTAAAATTCCTCTAACACTGGCCGTGATGATTATTTTTTTAAAAATAATTATTTTTGGCACGTTTTTACTACGTTGGGGCATATTTTTGCTTGCCAACAACCTTTTCTACTACTCTGGGAATTTTTGCCTTGTGGTCACTTTTAACATTGTTTCGCGACTTCATTATCTCTTCTAATAATATTTTCTTCAACACACATATATATATATATATATATATATATATATATATATAAAAATCCAAAAAATTGTAAAAATTAAAATTTTTACAAAAAATGGTAAACAACATATATGCAGCTTGAAACCTATGTCAATTGCATCATCCTCGCACATTGAAATATGTCTTACAAAAGAGTCTTTCTATGGTTCTTTTTGTTTTGGTCTCAAATGACTTGTGGATCATCGTAATCTACCCCCATTAACAAAAGCTCGGTTGCATACTCGTGACCAAATTAAGGATTATGAGTGCCCTAGGCAATACTGGAGCTAACGCCATGTATAAAAAAATAATATAAAACTTAATTAAATAATAAACAAATATTAGATTATTTGATATGTTATGCCTCTACCATCTAAGAAAAACTTGCTAATAAATTTATTTGTAGCTGTCACTGCCTAAATTCCTCGGCTAATTATCTACCATATAGTCTATGATAATCCTCCTTTACTAATATCTTTCCCAACTATTTTTTCTCAAATTCCACACATATTCACCATTCTTGAGCTCTCCTATGAAAATAATTTGCAAGACTTCAAAACAATACAAAGTATTAAAAATACAAATGTATGAATTAAATTTAACAACAAAGGCATTTGCCTAGGTTTTGGGGCTAGCTAAATATTATAATCTTAATATAATTATTTAAAATTATTTTTATTTTCAACGAAGAGAATCAAATTGGTATGTAAGGGTGGCCACTAACTTATACTAGAATATATGGTTAATAAATAGATATACTCTTCATAAAAACCATGATAAAATAAAATAAATTGATGCCCCCAAATGTTGGCGCCTAGGCACCTTAATCCCCCTCTATGCATACTACGTCGGTACTCTCGTGCAACAATGAGTTGTTAGAGATTGTATCGTAGTGCACAAAGGTTTTTCCATAGGACTACTTGTGTCCTCTGTTTTCCCATTGCATGTGTTATTGCTTGGGGCATCATTTTTAACCCTTGTCATTACAACACGAACATTTGGGAATTGCAGCTTGATAACAAAAACATGGGTGCAACACGTTATTTGTTTGAATACGTGTGATTGTATTGGTTTCTCTGTTAGGTTAGCTAGTTTACTTTCTCATATTGCATTGCATAAATGTATGTTGCATGGAGCTAAATATCATTTTACTTTCTCGTATTGCATTGCATAATGTATGTTGCATGGAGTTACATATTTTTAGCAATAAACAATTGTTAGTAATTTAGCTTTTCATGTTATCTTACATTTTTGCTCCTCAACATCAAAATTGGTCCTCCAAAACCATATTTATGACATTCTTGTTTGTTCTTGTCTCAAACGACATGCAAATCATCATGATCTACCTCCATTAACAAATTTGGGTCTAGCTTATTATGTCGGTACTCCTGCAACAATGAGTTTCAGTGTACTGTGTCATAATGCACGAATGCTTTCCATGGGACTACTTGTGTCCTTTATTTTTCCCTCGCATGTGTTATTGTTTGGGGCATCATTTTTAACCCTTGTCATTACAACACAAACATTCGGGAACTACAACTTGATAACAAAAACATTGGTACAACTGTCTTGAATGATTGTTTGTTTGAGTATATGTGATTGTGCTTGTTTCTTTGTTAGGTTAGTTGGTTTACTTTCTCATATTGCATTGCATTGTGTATGTTGCATTGAGTTAAGCATCATTTTACTTTCTCATATTACATTGCATTGTGTATGTTGCATGGAGTTACATAGCAATGGACAAATGTTAGTAATTTAGCTTTTCATGTTATCTTACATTTTTGTTCATTTCAATAAAGGCTAATGATGTAGACCTAGGGAAAAATGATATAAACCAATTGCTCATGAAAAGGTTGGATGCAAAGATTGGGCTTGTCCTATATTATCCATTAATAATTTCTTCTCCATTATCATTTATTACCATTACTAATTTTTCTCCTAAAACTCACTCTGGGCAATAAATAACCACATTTATCCCCATCCTTATTCCTTCTCAATACCTAAGGGTTTCGCGCCTTCGACCTATTTTCTTCTATTAATTTCAAATCATATTTTTGATCATCGATTGACTTCTTCTATCACCCCATCGAAACTTGAGGGGGCATTATTAATTTGGTCGAGATCTACAATTAAACAAATGAATATACACTAGAAATAGATCATGCAAATGAAAGTTATTTCCTTCCGGGATGAACTTTATTCATATGAAGAGATATATTTATACAAAATTGATCTCCTAAAAAATAGGAGTCAATCCAATCTCCAATCCCAACAATATCTCCTAAATAACTCAAAATCACTATAACTACTCAACACCTATTATCCTCACATAAAACTTTAGCTACGTTATTTTTATTACAAATCACTCACACCCAAAATATAACATGCTTTAACAAATGTTCACAATATCTAATAAATTCCTATAATTCACCCCCTTAGTGTGAACATGGGGCAAAGTGTAGTTGAAACTAGAATCATATACCTATGCATATTTTTAGGTCTCGCATACTACTCCTCTCCTTTGGACACCGGTTGCCCTCCTATACAATCAAGTTTCACCGATTGACATCTTCCACGCCATATCAAAAAAATCCAAGAGAGAATACAAGAATTACAAGCATGTGAACAAGAATGAACATCTGTCCTTATTATCAACCATTGCGAAAAGCAAACACACAACCGAAACTAGAAAATCCACCAAATCGATATGCTTTGCCCGTTCTTAGTGATCGACGAGAGGCACCGAGTAGCCTCCCTCCTCCGTTGCCTCCCACCTCCATGCTTTTGGTTATTTAGTAGACATAATCTTCATCGCTAGGGTAGGAAAGTTCTTCATCGGTTGCATAATCTTCCCAATCAGTTTCTTCTTCAACAACATAAGCCTTTTGATCAAGCTTATCATCAAGTAGATCTTGTGCCCGTTTCTTGCAATTTAAAATTACATGGCCCAGATTCTTTACAATAGTAGCATTTAATTTTCACTTTGGAAGAACTTGGTTTTGTATTGTAATTACTTTTCTTTGAGAATGTACTTTATTTTTTATTTTTATCTACATAACTTCTTCAAATTCTGAATTTCCATTTTGATCTAGAAGAGTAGAAATGACTCCTTCCAAGCTAATGGTTACCTTACTTAATGTAAAAACCATACTAGCAAAACTCTTGGGCATCTTTGTTCAAAAGAATGGCTTTTGCATCATCATCTTTTACTTTTTCATTAATTCTAGCTAACTCGATTCAATAGAGAGTGGAACTTACTTATATGATCTGCTTGTCTTTCCTCCTTATTGCATTTTTAGCCCATATAATTTTTCTTTAGTGACGTCTTGGCATTTTCGCGCTTCATCCAAACGGTTGGTTCAAAGACTCCCAAAGTTCTTTGGCTGACTTTGTGAAATTCACATGATGCAGATAGGACTTTGATAAGCCAAGACCAATAGTCCCCAATGCTTTTTGATCTTTGAGGGTCCATTTTGCAAGATCAGTTGCATTTGCGCAGTATGACTGCAGCTGACTTGACAACATCCCATAGGTCTTTTTCAATCAGTTGAAGTTGTATTTGTATCTGCCAAGTATGAAAGTCTTTCCCTTCAAACATCTCGATGACACTTAATTTCTCCATTTCAAAAAATTGACGCAAAACAAAAAAGACATCGGTTTAACCGAAAATGCATCTTGTACAAACAAATTTATAAACCACACTTTAACATTTACATTTATAATGACTCACCACAATTTTTAACGCTATGAAAAAAGTAGGCTAATATAAAATTTGCATAAAAAATAGAAAATGAAAATTGACAATTGAATAATGTAATACAACCATACAACAGACGCAAAAAGAAAAGACACAAACAAAATTTGAAAAGTAATAAGGAAGATTACTTTTCAAATTATAAATCTAATCATAGATAAAAGTTTTTTTTTTTTAAACAAACTGGTATGAGACTGTCAAGACTATAAAGTGAATTCACAAAAAAAAACAAAAAAGAATAAGATGGGAACCAAAGGCTAAGCGACCAACTGTACCCAATGAAATAGTTTTGTCAAGCTTTGGCTGCATGTAAAAAAGAAAGGATCGATGCAAGGTGGAGAAAATCATGAGTCCATCCCCTCCTACATTTTTCCAACGTTGAGCTTGAATTGAGAGCAATTGATGCTACCATTGTCTATCCAAAGAATGTCCATACACCCAATGCTTTGAGCCGTAGACAACCAAGATTACAAAACATTAATCATATTCATGCAGAGATGAAGCCCCCCAAAAAAACGTCATGGATATAATAGTGAAAAATAGAAATTGTTCCTTTCAAAGCTCCAATATGAACAAGATTGGTCTGGCTCTGATACCAAATATTAATTTGGTCGATATCTACAAATAAACAAATGCATATACACTAGAAATAGATCATGCAAATGAAAGTTATTTCCTTCCGGGATGAACTTTATTCATATGAAGAGATATATTTATACAAAATTGATCTCCTAAAAAATAGGAGTCAATCCAATCTCCAAACCCAATAATATCTCCTAAATAACTCAAAATCACTATAACTACTCAACACCTATTATCCTCACATAAAAATTTAGCTACGTGATTTGTTATTACAAATCACTCACACCCAAAATACAACATGCTTTAACAAATGTTCACAATATCTAATAAATTCCTAACAAACATCCTTCATCCTGTTAATTTTTCTTTAAAAATACACCTATTTATGTTTGTCTACTATGTTTGAAGTGAAATCAATAACTTCACCTCAAACAAGGGCAAATATAGACACCTAAATTATGCTTTTGCAATCTTATTGCCAAAGCACATGCAAACCAATCATATTCTTCCCAATTTACGTTATAATTAGTACTCTTTACTAATTAACCAACATTCCTTATCAATTAACACCACGTTGTTGATTGTGTAACCCCTTTAGCATTTAGGATGAAATTCCTCTTCGAAATAGAAAATTAACGATTATAAGCTAATTAAGCCTATTTTCCCCTTGATTTGGTCAATATACCCTAGTATTGACTCAAACCCCTCTTCCAACCACTAAAAATCAACCCATTCACCTATACAATGTCGTAATGAAGCTTTAAAAGCTTACCCTAGCTTCCTAGTTGACCCTAAACAGTTGATTAAGGCTCCACACCTCTTAATCACTTGGTAATTCACTGATTGTGATTAGCAAGGCCTAATTATGATTATAAATTCTAATCTAATTTGGGGCTTTTAGTCCCACATGCATCAAAATACAAGTTTCTCCCAAAAGGAAAACTATAAAAGGGTGCGCCTCATTCCTTTATACTTTACACCATGCTTTGATTTGCATCTCATATAATAAATATGATATATAGCCAAGTTTAAGCCTTGCTTAAAGCCTTCAATGGGGTTAGTAGATGGATGTCCAAAATGACCAAGTAGTCATTTGGAGAGGCCATGCCACCTTGTTTGGAGTAGCAACCATAACCATTTGATTTCCCTCTTAGGTCTATTTAGGCCCATGTTAGCTAATTCAAGCATATTAGTAGGCATGTTTAGTTACATTTTGTATTGTTTTCATACTAGTTAACCATTATTTTAAGCTTCTATCTTAATGTTACATTCCTAGACTTAGAACCTTGGCTAGATGGATGGTAATGGTGTTAGCTTTCCTTATTTAATCATGCAATTTTCTTTGTAAAGTTTAGGGTGTCATCAGAAACAACAATTTTGCAACAACAAGTGACGTTTCTCTTGTCAATATTTTGCACATGGAAATACTTTACCACATTGCCAAATGTTTACTCACCTTCATTATGTCAAATAATTTAAGATAATATTAATAGATTTCCAAAAAATATAAAACACGTATGTACAGAAAAAATGTTGCAACAAGTAACCAACTAATTCTTCACATCCTCACACTATGTCTAATGCTTCTTATGTCACTTTCATTCAATTGATGGCATGAAGATTTTCTAAATATGAACTCATCCATTCAAGAGTAGGTTGGTCTAGAAATGGTATTTGCAGATCGGTTGGGAGTGGTTTACATGGATGTTTTTGTCTCCAATGAAATCATTTAGATCTCATGACTAGTCTTTTCTTCTTCATATTTTTGAAGCCACACAACCATCTCTGAAGTATTGAATAACATGAAATTATCAATGGAATCTTTTTCAACAAGACATAAAAATAAAACATGTAAATAAATAATTAATGGCTATACACATACTAAAAATACATCATATATGTTTGATATGAATTTCAATACATACCAAGTTTCACAAATTTTCTTGCTCTAAGAAGGTTCTCCTCCAATTTTCATTTCCACGTTCAACATCCCAAATACATGGTATTTATGGAAATTGTATCCTTCTCCCATGGATACCTCTAGACGTGTTAATTATTTTACAAATCCCTTTAGGGTCTTCATGTACCTCTCTGGCCAAAACATCCATCGTGTGTTAACTACACCTTCCATTTGAAGATCATTGACCAAATGCACTAATAGATGAGTTTGAGAATCCATGAAAGAGGTAGACATTTCATTTTCCAATCTATAAACCATATCCACAAAATATTTTCTTTCTCCTACTAAATCCTTGCTTCTGATATCTATTTTGAAGACAACCACCTATTTTACAAACAATGAGATATATGATTGCTAATATAACAATCTTTTTCATATTAATGGATGAGTTGTTGAAAACAAAAATCATATTATCCCAAAAAAATTGAAATTTGATATATTACATTTAGTAGGTCAGGTGGAAGATTACAAAATGACCCCCTTAAAGCCAAGGGAAATATATGCTACAAAATAAATTATAAAGGTTAAATATGAAGATAAAAATATGTTGCATAATTTAAGACAAAATGTGTGAATTACCTTCAAAATTTTATGCCAATCATGCATTTTTAGGCCTATGATGCACCCATCAACGGTAAATGTACATTTCATGGAGGACCCATAGCCATTCGGTGTGTGAATCTCTTGCATTGTTTGATTCACCAAATTGACTTGCTCTTTACATAATATCCATGGAGCCCCTTCTTCCTTTTTAGATGTTTTTATCTCAATGACTTTCATATTGACTCTAGAACTTAGAGTGTCTTTCTCTTTGCTAGAGATGTGATTCCATATAGAAACCACTACATTTTTAAATATATACATTGGATCCAAAATATTCCTAAATTATATTTTCTCCCAACATGGGAGACCGTAGAATATAGATAGTTTCTTCATTCCTGCAAGCATTTCAACTTTGTGGCTAATTTCATACAACCATACCCGATCTCTCCACCAATATGGAGGAATATCCACATTTGATGTTATGCATGCTTGTGTGAAGGATTTATACCAATCCCTAGGTGACATAAGTTTGAAGGTTCTCTAATATCATGTTTCCCGTTAAAATTAATTTTTTTAACATGGTACTCATGTTCCATTGGCAAGAACCTTTGATGGCCTTCATATACAATTTTTTTGATATATTTGGACAACC
The DNA here is from genome assembly GCA_018340775.1 of Taxus wallichiana var. yunnanensis. NCBI lineage: Eukaryota > Viridiplantae > Streptophyta > Pinopsida > Cupressales > Taxaceae > Taxus > Taxus wallichiana. The sequence goes on along the minus strand of CM031234.1, from coordinate 293,738,514 downwards.
TTCCACATAGTTGATCACCACACCTTGGATAAGCATATTTTCCTTTTTTGAGATACCTACATATATAAACGATCATCAAACTTAACGTATAACGAAAAAATACACACAAAAATATACATATGATCAATTATTTATGAAGTTTAACATTTGAGAAATATCTAAACAAACAGCCATCCTAGGAAAATCATGAATAGTCCAACATAAGATGTCGTAACATGTGAAATTCCTTTGACCAATTGGTTTTGAAAGGTCACACATTATAAATCCATCCCACAATGCTTATAACTCATAAATTAAGGGTTCTAGGTACACATCCATATTTTTTACTTGGTGCTTACTAGGTACCAATAATGACAACAATAAATGCTCTTTACGAATCATCAATCATACATGAATATTATAGTTTATCAACAATACTAGCCACACAGAGTAAGTAGTTGACATACTAGAGAAAGAGTTAACACCATCCATTCCCAAACCAAACCATACACTATGTGACCTCTTTATGAAATTTTCAAGCAACATCTCGCTCAATGTGTCTCATCGAATTTAAATCAGAAGGAACATGTCAAACTCAATCACTTTGTTTACGTTCTTATATGACCTTAATAAAGCATTCATATTGATGTTTGACCAACCAAACATCAATGCCAATATATCACTATGAATGCAAATGAAGGAGATATGTTCTCAAAATGGAGCACACTTGCATGAAAAATTCCATGTCTCTGTAAACACCGTGCGAATACAAAATCCCATACAAAATAACATGACCAAGTGACACATAAACATCCAAAATGTTTTCAATATCCAAAGGACGCCATTTAGAAGAGGAGAGTTACTCTATAACTTCCGATTATGCCCTAACATATACCATTTATAATTCTAAGTGTGGGTCAACCTATGAATTATATATCATTTATACTCATATTCATTAGTCATTAGTCATTAGCTATAAACTAATAATAATGAAGAGGTATGACCATTCACAATCATACCTATATACATAGGTGATTAATTCTCCCCATAAGCATGAATAGTGTGAGTTATTGTCTTATTATAAGACTTAAGAGGTTGCCCCCTCGAAGTGGCTTGATAATATAAAATATATTCCAACATATTTGCATATATATTCAAGTAATTCCATTACAAGTGGTATTAGAGCATTGATTTTGGAAACTACTATTTTTTTGCTATATCTCACTCACAACTATGAATTTATCATATATATTTTTACCAATGCGAGTGATAAAGTCTATAAACCTTCAATAAAAATTTACAGCTTTGTTTCATTGTTTTGTGAGATTAATTACAATTGTAATATTTTTCATAAATTACTCTCTAGGCCACATTTTTTTAGAATTTATCATATTTATCTATATTTTCATAAATCTTATCAAATTATAGACATAGTTTATTCTTTGTATTTGATATTTTTGGTCAAAGTTGGTCAAAGTTGACAATTAACTTCTACCCTATTAGGCCTCAACATGTCATGGTCATAAACTAGAGGATGTGAAAAAAATTCATACACACCATGGAAAAATCCTTATAAAGATAAAATACAATCTAATTTAGAACTAGGAGATAATTCCACTATGAGGGACTCATGAATCGCCTGCTTTCACAAATCAATGATTAAACGAGCTTGAGAAAATACTCAATCACATTTTTCATTTCCAAAAGAAAATTCCTATTAATAGAGTATTTAATCACACCCTAGACTGAGATACATCATGCACATGTTGGATGTCAAAGTCTTATATATAGTAGTCTATGTAAATATATTTAAAATAAAGTAATTAAATATTACTTTTTAAATTATCAATGTTGTTTTAATTTATGGTTATATACCACATCATACATACATACATACATACAAACATGCATACACACATGCACGCACGCACACACGCACAACACCTAAGATTAAGTTTTGCTAGACTCAATGATTAAAACCCATCAATAACATTAATTGAAAATACATTCCTTTTTATGCTTGAAAAAAATAAAAACAAGATTAATCATAAAAACTTAAACTTTTGATTTTAATAAAACAAACTCCAAAAAACTATGTATATATGTACCATGTTTAAAAAAAACTCCACATGTGGAGATCTTCTAGAATAATGATTACTCCTGAGCAAACATCCATAAGTTTGTGTAACATATTGGATGCACCGAAGGAAGTTGTCATGACTCTCCAATTGTGAGCAGGTTTCATGAATAGAAACAATTCTTCACAATTGGTCATGGATTCAATTGTTCTATAATACAAATGTCTCAATCAGTTTGACCCATGTACTATAATATTGAAGTTGCATGCCTTTGTAATATGATTGTGCCTACCAAACAATGTTTTATAAATGAATACGAACTACATACCAGCCACATAACATCCAACTGCATAAAGCGGTATTTATACACTTGCAAATTCAAAAATCATGGTTTTGAATGTTCATGAAGGCTCGATTGCAATCTAAAGGCTTGGATGAGATTGACATCACCAAAATCACCGTATGTAAATTTTAATATCTCCTTCAAACTATAGGCCTATAAGGTTTCTAACCTTTCAATGCTATTATTCACAAGCAAATCATGAAATAAAAATTTCTTTCATTCACGGACCCACATTCGAATAAAAAATCAAGTTAATCAAACCAATGTCTTTTGAATAATCCTAAGGTATAAAATATCTATATTTTCTCCTACACTAAACGCCATAACTCTTCCTTCACAAAAATATCTTCTTTGATACTAAATGAAGATTTTGGTGAGATTTTCACCAAGGTATTATAACACAGTAATTGTCCAATTCATTCTATTCAAACTGACATTAAAATACGAGTTTCTATTTTCAAGAAGACTCAAGAAAAAATCACACCATAATATCTAGCCTACCCAAAATATTTGGTTGGTTCAACAATTACCCAACCCCTAATTATCCTATATATGTGAGTTGGTTTTAACAACTCTCTGTTATAATATATTTTCTTACTATAACAACATTGCATTAACATAATTTCGCAAGGAGAAACAGAGGAGATGACACAAATTAATGAACTCAATGATAAGCTTAAAAGAGGCAAGGTGTCAAATGACAAGCCTTCCAAGAGGAGCAATGACCGAGTAGGAGGAAAAACCACGTCTTTTCCTTCAACGGTTCTTTCTCCAAATAAGATTGAAGGAGATGCAGAGTCAGAGATAATCTTAGTTGAGATTGACCTGGAGCATGAAGTAGATGAAGAAGTTCAAGTCCTCTTGGTAAGAGCAATCATTGCTAAATTCCCTAGAAAAAGAGTTAAGAATGAATATTTATTACAATGGTGCGATGGATAATGGGGAAATAATATTCACATCACTTTCCTTACCAAAGGATTTTCATTGTCCTTTTCCGGAGTGAGGAACAAAATAATGAATCTTTGTGGAGAGAGGATTGGATTTTTGGGGAGGTGGGCATTTTCATTTTTCCTTAGTGCCCTAACTTTCTCATCCTTAATGGGATAAATGTCTATCTCGGATCCAAATTTATGATTTTCCTACAAAATATTGGAAGTCAAGGATTCTTTTGAAAGTTTGTAGTAGAATTGGTAATGTTCTTAAGATTAATCCTAGATCTGTGATGAGGATAAGCGATCTCTTTCTAGGGTTTGTGTCTCTTTAAACCTTATCTCGGACCTTTCATCTAGTATTTCACTCATTTCTTCTTCAGGTAAATAGATTTAAAAATGGAATATGAAAAGTTGTTCCTGGATGTTACTCATGTAGCTAGGTTGGACATCTTAAAGCCCAATGTCCTAAGGGGAAGCTTCTAGAATTCGATAAGAATGGAGGAGATTTTAGCGAGAAAGTGGACATCCCCTTGAAAAGCTCCTCGTCTCTCCTTCGAACCTCTAATCCCTAAAAATCATTATCCAACTTGGAAAAATTTCTCAAAGAATCCTCACTTGTTTCCTTGATCAACGAAGATATTAGGCAAGGTAAAGCTAATTCCCTCACGAGTTAAATGATTGGATTGACAATTTTCGGGAGGTTGAGGTGACCAGGAATCAATCCCCCGACTAGTAAAGCTGATGTTGAAGAAGTTATAGATTTTTGGATCTCCCTTTAATCCTAAACAATCTAACTCAATCTCGGGATGGCCTCCAATCAGCTATCTATGGGCCCTCTAGTAAAAAAAGGCAAGAAATTGAAACAATATCAAGTAAAGAAAGAGGTGGAGAATGGAAAACATAAAACTATTAGTTTCTCAAAGGTTGAATCTTGGAAGGTGACAATCCTTCCCTCTTCTCAATGAAAATCTTATCTTAGAATGTTAGGGGTTTAAACATCCCTAACAAGCAACGCTTAGTTAAGCGTTGCATTTTTTCCTTAGATGTCTACATTGTGTTGATTCAAGACATAAAGACGTCTGCTAGTGAGATAAGAAAATGTTGGTCAAAATCATGGAAAGGTTGGTTGGGTGAGTTATTTGATGCTCAAGGAGCTTCCGGGGGTCTTGGGATTCTTTGGAAATATGGTGTGGTTCAAATTGATTTGGTTAAGAAAAAGAAAAATTGGTAGTTGAGTAAAGTTTCTGCTCTTATGGATCATGATGTCTTCTTTATTTTTAATATCTATGCTCCTAGTAATGTGATTAGTCAAAGACATCTATGGTTGGAGATTTCGAATAATTGGTAATCGGGAAAGACCATCTTATTATCCTTGGATGAGACTTCAACGCCATACTTTCTCGAGAGAGAAAACCATGTGGTTTGGTAAGAAACGTTCAATCTCGCTTTGATTTAAAATACTTTGTTCAAGAAAATGCCATCTTTGATATTGAACCAAAGCAAGGATGGTTTACCTAGACTAACAAAAGGCATGGTTTTAGCTCTATTGCTGAAAGACTCAATTGTTTTTGGTCGGTTTGTTATGGTCTCGAAAAATATCATGCTTGAAAGCTATGTTATTTCTTGGTCGCCTCGAGATCATTTCCCCATCCTTTTTCCTTTAACTTAGATGAAGCCCCTAGAAAATCCCCTTTCAAATTTGAATTCACATGGCTTAGATACCCCACTCTTATGGATTTGATTATTGCTTGGTGGCTTGTGATGATAGTCGGGGATATAAAATGTTCATCCTCTCCCAGAAGCTTAAATTACTCAAATCGAATTTGTTGGCATGGAATAAGTCTCACTTCAAAAACATATTCTAGGGAAAACTAAGGGTTGAGAAATAAATTCAACAGTTAAATGAGAATATATTTCAAAATGGTATGGGTCGGGAGGAATTTCTAAAAGAAAAGGATATTTTGGGTGAATTAAGGGAGCTTATGCTTAGGGAAGAAGTGTTTTGGAAACAAAATCCGGCGAAAATTGGCTCAAGGAAGGTGATAAAAATACAAAATTTTATCATGCCTCACGGTCAAGCTACAAGAAATGTGAATTTCATCTCCAATATAAAGAATAATAATGGTGAGTTAATTTCGATCAAAAGGGTATTCAATAAGAGGTTGTCAATTTCTTCTTGAACCCATTGGGTGGGGATCTCCAGTCCTTTAACTCTTTACAGGAGGATCTTTTGAATAGTATTTCCCACATTGTTAACTTGGATTAGAATAAGGTCTTAATGGACCCCTTTTCTATGGAGGAGGTTAAGAATTTGTTGTCTTTTATACGGAGAAAATAAGGCCCTAGGTTCGATGGATTTCCTACATATTTATTCCAATTTTTCTCGCATATTGTTGGCAAAGATGTCTCAAGGCAGAATGGAGGAATCCAAAAAATCTAGGAGGATTCTTAAAAATATGAATTGCACTTTCATCAATTTTTTCCCAAGAAGGATAGACCTAAATATTTTGATGATTTAACGCATGTCTGTGCAATACTTCATATAAAACTATTTCCAAAGCCATTTCTTTGCATCTCAAGCCTTTTCTTGACTCTTTAATTTCTTCGAACAAACTGGTTTTGTGCACGGTAGATGTTAGTGTAGGATTTATTCTCCTCGTTTTATTTGTTTTATCCTACTCGGGATATTCCACCTCACTTGCATTTTCCCTACACTTATGGGATATGCTTTCTTAGGTGTACACTTGACTACACTATTCTAGGTGTTGGACACTATACATATGAAAATTGACATGCAACCTTCAATCGCACTCGACCCCTCGAGGTCGTGCCAAAACAACTGATGTTGAATGTGTGTGGCTAACTATAGGAGGATCAATGACTAAGATTTGGTAGTGTGATCTCTTGGTAGTTGTGTCGTGAAAGAAAGGGGACATTTAGAGGCTATAAACATGTAACATAAATTCCCCATGGGTTGTTTTCCTAACTTGGATCTAAGTGTTGATCTAATTTGAAGTGTCCAAATTAACTAAGTTGAAACTAACAATCTATGCTACTGCTAAAAGGAAACTAATCTAAACAAATCACAAAAATTGAAATATTACAATCACAAACAAATTTTTACTTTTATTCTAAATAATCAAAATATTTCTACACTAAAACTAAACAAGTGAGATAACCCGGTGTGGTTATTCACCTGTGTTGAGTGTATTGAAACTAAACTAACTTAAAACAAAAACTTTTCCAAATGATCTATGATATGTAGACAACCTCCTACAAATATTCTCTCCTTTAGATCCATAGGGATGGGAAGAAGAGGATCCGTCATTGGGAGTTTCTATTAATGATTTAAACCCTCTTGGAAATTAACTAATTACTTATAAATGAAAGGAAATTGATTTCTACTCTATTTGATATGATGTAACAATGATAAATTGCAACAATGAAGGAAATAAAACAACAAATCCAACTCTGGAATTCACAAAATAGAGGTAAATCCAGTTGTGTAGTAATTTTTCCCCTTAGTCTATCCTTTCTTTCTCTATGTGTCCATATGAGTCCAAGGAATTGGGAATACAAAGGCAGTAGCAGGAGAAGGTGATTGAGAAATGGAAGCTTGAAGGTAGTTTGGTTACGATGCAAGTGGAAGAGAGATAACACAAGTGGACAGAGTCTCCTATGAAATTTTCAACAGGATTGTGGTAGTAATACTATGCAAAATACACAAAATTCTCAGGCCCTTTACTTGAATACAAGCATGGAATATATAGGAATTGGCTGGGATGTGCCTTCATGCACAAGGCAACCTTGAAGTGCCAAATCATTGGGTGAAGAGGCAGTTCAAACTAATTAAATCTATTTAAAAATAGAAGAGGGAAGGAAAACTAAGCAATCAAGACTATTTTTAGGCAATTTGGTTCACAAACACATCCTAAAAGTTAAGTTAAGTGAAGCGTTGCATGTTAAAATTACACATGACAGATTCTAGAAAAAGCACCCAGACCGCTACCTGCCAGCAGGCTTACAGCCTCTTGACACTAAAGGCCAAAACATGCACATAATGAAGCATGAGGTGGAAGAAAGCGTGGAAAAGATAAAAAGGATGTCTAGGCTATAAATATACAATGCAAATGGTTTAGGAGATCGAACACCTTCGGAAAGGACATGAATCATCATTGGGGACTATTGTAATCATTTTCTGACAATGTAGCACATGTAATTTTGGGCGTGTACAGTTACCACTTGAGTAAACTATTCTAGGTATGAGTCACCACTTGAGTACACCATTCTAACTGTTATTTACCACTATTCTAGGTAGATATTTCCTTCATTCTAGGAGGAGGTTACATGTTCACCTCCTATATGTACATCTCTTGCATTATTCTATTTGATCGTATTGAGTTGGAGCTATTTCGTGTTATTGCAATTATCTCTCTTGCATTTTTATATTTTGCAATCTTGTATGCTTGCATTGTTTTGTCTTGGAACAATTCACGTCTCGCATCATTCACCTATGCAATCTTCAAACCAATAGATCCAAAGCACTTCTCGATATGGTATCAGAGCCGAGTTGGTATTGAGATTGTCTGGTTATTATTCTGCAAATTTATTTTCATTTGAGATCATTATTTGCAAGTATTTGGGTGTTATTTGGTGCTGGTTTTGCTTGGTTTTTGGGTATATAGCCTATTTGTAGGCTTATGATATTTACAGGCCCACATAGTGCACATACATTTTGGAGATTGCCTTTTTTAGGCCCTAAATTGTTGTTGCAGGATCCCTGAAATATTTATCGAGTTCTAGGCATTTTTTCAGACTTGTGAAGGGAATTTTCACCTGTGTTAGGGCTTTGCATACTATTCAAACTTACAAAGGGTGTGTTTCTGATCAAGAGGCATTTTAGACCTGCAATCGAGCTTCTAACAACCCATACACACATTACAGTTTTGGATTCAGGCGTTATTTTTTTAGTCCCCTGGAAGTGTTGTTTGCTACACTTAGATCAACAACAATTTTAGGGCAGCAATGAAGATCTTTTTGATTCAACATGTTGGCAAATCAAACCCTCCTTTTTCTAAAATTATATTTTAGTAAAAAAATGCATTTCAAGTTTAGTGCAAATTCATTTAAATAGGGCTTATTTACGAGAAATAGTTATTGTAAAACTTTTGATTGGTATCTCGATATCGAGTGCCATTTTAAAAAAATTAAATATTTTTCATTTCCCAAATTAATGGACCTATTTATTTTTGTAAAACACACTAAATTATAAAGTGTCAATATTGTGGGGGCTTCTTGATATAGTTTCCGGGGTGTACATGGTGTTTCATCTCTTCTTTCTTTTCACACATTTCTTTATTTTCTGCAACTACCACAACCTTTCTTTCTACAATAATGGATCTAAGTTCAATTAACCCACTTACACCTTTTAACTACCATGAATGGAAATAAAAAATCTCCATTGGACTAAGGAGTAAAGGGTTGTATCATATCACAATGGGGTTAGAACCAGAGCCTAGTACAAATGCAAAAAAAGTTAAGTGGTATAATAAGTGTGATAAAGCATTTGGTATTTTTGTTTTTTTGTATCTCCTGAACTCCTTTTTCACATAGAGTCAACCAAATCTCCCAACGAGGTGTGGAAAACCTTAGAAAAATTATTTGGAAAAGTTGACACTATGAGGGGTCATGAGCTAGAAATAGAACTTATCAGCTTAAGTCCTAGCAATTTTGACACCTTGGAAGATTTTTTTACCAAGCTCAAGTCCTTACGATTGCAGCTAAAAGAATGTGGAATAGAAAAGAAGGATGAACAACATTTTCTTTCAGTGCTTGCCAAACTAAGTCCTAACTACTTTATCTTTATTTCTACATTTTATGCTACTAAGAGGGCTCTTAGAGCCACATGGTCTATTCCATCCTTAGATGACTTCATTGCTGATTTGACTAAGGAACTAAACAAATTAATTCAAATGGGTACCTTAAAGTCATCCAAACATCAAGCCCTCATTGTCAGGAATGGGAAATAAAAATCTTCTAACAACCAAGAAAAAGCAAAAGAGTAAGGATCTAGAAAATAAGAAAGAACAGAAATCAACTAACTCTTCCAAGTCTACCGCTAAAACCTCCAATTTAAATGGGAATCCTAAAAAGGAAAAGGTTAAGTGTGCCTATTTCAAGAAACTTGGGCACAATGAACATAAACGTATGAAGAAACAGATTGATCACCTCAGCCATCTCCTTAAGAAGAACAACATAGGGGTCCCTGAATCTATCAAACAGTCTTCATTAACCCAAGAATTTACTAAGGCAAAGGAAACATAAGGGAAAAACACTAGTTGCAGTTGCATCCTCATCTACTCCTTCATGGGTTATCGACTCTAGTGCTTCACACCACATGGGTTCATCACAGTTGAGTTTTATTCCTTAGAGCCCTATAACATGTCCTCCATCACTTTGGGTGATGATACTCTAGCCACAGTTTTAGGGAGAGGGTATGCTTTGAAGTCGAAGGTGGAACATTCAAAAATGTTCTTAGTGTACCTTCACTTTCAACTAATCTCTTGTCAAGTGTATTAGATGAATCATATAGGGAAGGGCATGAGAGTCCTATTTGATCTATATTTAGTTGAGATTAGGGAGTTGCATAATGACACTACAATAGCAGTGGGAAGGGAATATCACCATGCTAGGTTATATACCTTCTCACACTTTTCACTTGATGTTTCCCCTACTGCATTACTCACACACTCGGATGGAGTCGAATATTATGGCATGAGTGGTTTGGCCATCTTAACTATCACTACCTTGAGCATATTAGTCAACATGACATGGCTACAAGATTTCTAGAGTTCATTTCTCAAAGGGAATTTGTGAGGGTTGTGCTCTTGGAAAACACCCTAAAGAGAAATTTGACAAGGGAAAAGCTTGGAGAGCTTCAACACCTTTAGAGTTGATTCATAGTGATGTCACAGGGGCTTTTCCCCATCCTTCTTTCACTAGGGCCAAATATGCTCTCACCTTCATAGATGACTTTTCCATATATACATGGGTCTACTTCCTTAGGCAAAAATCTGAAGTGTTCGATTACTTTTGGGACTTTAAGGCACTTGTTGAGAATTAATCTGGGAAAAGCATCAAAGTTATTTGAATGATAATGGGGGTTATGTTAGTAAAAGATTTGAGCAGTTTTGTACCACTGAGGGTGTTGATCTACAATGGACAGTGCCTTGCACTCCTTAGCAGAATGGCATGGTAGAACTCAAAAATTAGTCCTTGAAAGAGATGGAAAACTATATGATCCACTCTAAATCTTTGACTCCGCAATTTTGGGCAGAAGCCATCAATTATGCCTATTATATATAGAACCGGGTTCCCCACAAAGCTTTAAAAGGTATAACTCCATTTGAAGCTTGGCACAATAGGAAACTAGAATTTAAGAACTTCAAGGTCTTCGGATCACCAGCGATGACACACATTCCCAAAAAGAAATGCAAGGAAATGGAGCCTCAATCCAAACCTTGCATCTTTATTGGGTATCTAGAGGGGGTTAAGGGCTATAGACTTATCCATCCTACTACTCATGAGTTGTTCATTGAGAGAAGTGTTAAGTTTCAGGAGAGTCCCACTGACTCTTTACTTGACACTTCTCCATCTACTTTGGCTTCACTCGGTTTTGATGAGCAGTTTGAGGATTCAAATCATCCACAACAGGTTCCTGAGGTAGAGTCTTCTACTTATTCCAATTCTGACAACAAACATAGTAATGAGGAGTCATACTCATCTAATTCTATTCATACTTCAGAGGATGAGGATTCGACGCATGACTCACTCACTTCAAGCCCTCTTTGGGCTAGGAAGACATTTCGAGTGCAAAAACTTAGGTAGGGGATCCAGAGGATGATAGACATATTTAGGAAGACTATCAGAGTAGGCCACATGCCTTCTATACTTCAGTAACAGATCCACAGAAATTTCAAGAGGCATCAGGCATACTTGAGTGGGATAGTGTTATGCATGAGGAATATAATTCCTTAATCAATAATCACACTTGGTATTTGACTTCACTTCCTAAGGGAAGGAAGATGGTTCGATGTCAATGGATATATCAGACCAAATTTACAATAGATGGGTTAGTTGATAAGTACAAGGCTCGGTTAGTAGCCAAGGGTTTTTCACAGGCAACTGACATAGACTACTCAGATACCTTTACACCCATAGCCAAGATGACTTTGATTAGACTCACACTTGCTTTATCTACAACACATGGTTGGAGTGTGCACCAGATGGATGTGAAGAGTGATTTTCTTCATGGAGACCTACATGAGGAGATATACATGGAGCAACCACCGGTTTATTCAAAATTCATCCTTAGTTTGCATACTTAGGAATATATATGTGGCCTCAAACAGGCCCCTCGGGCTTGGTATGCCAAGATGGATTCCTTCCTCCTAGCTTTTGGTTTTACACGATGCCATTCAAATTCTAATGTATATCTTGCATAAGTGGGATGATTCATTACTGATACTAGTACTTTATGTTGATGACCTTTTGATCACTAGGAGTACTTCATCAACTATCTTAGCAAGTGAAGGCAACTCTTCAGGATAGACTTTCCATGACCGGTCTACTACACTACTTCCTTGGCATTGAGATCATACAGTTTGATTCATGGATTTCACTTGCATAACCCAAGTACTCTCTCGATCTTTTGGCTTAGTTTCACATGGCTAACTGCAAGCCATCTCGACTCCTTTCTTATCTAGGAGTCAAGCTTGAGGCTGATTGTTCCACACCCTTGGTTGATGCTACTTTGTATCGAAAACTTGTTGACAACCTTATTTACTTGACTCACACGAGACTTGATATCTCCTATGCCATCAATATTGTTTTGAGGTACATGCAGGAACCTCATGAGCTGCATTAGAAAGTAGCTAAGAGGATTTTGCACTACATTCGGGATCACACATATGGGATTCACTAAAGGGTTGGTTCGGACAATCGAATTTGTTGGCTACACACAGCACTCAGATTGGGTGGTGACACCGAGTGTCATAAGTCCACTTCAAGTTACAATTTCTCATTGGGTTCTGGTCCTATTAGTTGGTCGAGCAAGAATTATAATGCTATTTCTCTATCATCCACAGAGGTAGAATAGAGGGGATCTATTAACACAACTACTGAGGCTATTTATCTTTAAGGGATTATTTCTGAGCTTGGTATCTAGATCAGGTAGCCTACAGTCATATTTTGTGACAACCAGAGCACCATTAAGATATGCAAGAATCGAGTTCTTCATCAAAGGAACAAACACATTGAGATTCAAATGCATTTAATTCAGGAGCTCATTCATGATCGGAGTCATCGATTTGATATTCTCGTCGAGTCTTGAGCAGGTTTCCCGACATCCTCACCAAACCTTTCACTGAGCAAGTTCATTCATCTATGATCTCTTCTTGGGGTTCAATCTACATCAAAAAATTACTCATCTTTAGGGGGACCTTCTAGCCTCTTCACTTCTTCATGTATCTCTTTTGGGGGGAGTTTTTCCCACTGGGTTTTCTCCTTTTACTCTATCTTATGAGAGATTGCATTGTACGTGGGTACCTCATCAAGCCTTGTTGCTGGTACCCACTTTCATTTTCACTTCCCACCTAAGTTATGCTTATGGGGGTGTTAGTGTAGGATTTATTTTCCTCACTTTATTTGTATTATCCTACTCGGGATATTCCACCTCACTTGGAGTTTCCCTACACTTATGGGATATGTTTTCTTAGGTGTACACTTGACTACACTATTATAGGTGTTGGTTACCACTTGACTACACTATTCTAGGTGTGAGTCACCACTTGACTACACCATTCTAGTTGTTAGTTACCACTATTCTAGGTAGAGATTGCCTTGATTCTAGGAGGAGGTTACACATTCACCTCCTATATGTACATCTCTTGCATTATTCTATTTGATCGTATTGATTTGGAGCTATTTATGTGTTATTGTATTTAGCATTTTTGTATTTTTGCAGTCTTGTATGTTTGCATTGTTTTGTCTTGGAACAATTCACGTCTCATATCATTCACATGTGCAATCTTCGAACCGGTAGATACAAAGTGCTTGTCCGATAGTAGATCAATTTTTGAATGTATTATTTTAGCTCATGAATTGATGCATTCCCTTTCCAATAAGCGGAATCCAAGTATGATGCTCATACTTGATATAAGTAAAGCCTATGATTGAGTGAATTGGATATTTCATATGATAATTTTACCCAAATTTGGATTTTAACCCCTTTTTTGTGAATAGATTTTAGCTACATTTCCAACCCCTTTTCTCTCGTTATGGTGAATGGTTTACTTGTGGGGGTTTTGTGTAGTAATAAGGGGATCTGTCAAGGTGATTCATTTTCCTCCTTCCTCTTTAATTTGGTAGTTGAAACTTTGGGGAGGACCATTAAGCTAAAATTTATTTCGGAAGTTTGAGGGGTCTTTAAATGATGGTGATACCGATCCTTTATCTCACCAAAAATTTACCGACGATACCTTTCTTTTTGGTATCGCTTCGGTTCAAGAGGCCAATGTATTTAAAGCTATCTTGGATGCCTATTCGATCGCTACTAGTCAAGATATTAGCTTGGTGAAATATTTTTTTAATTTTTCCAAGAGGTTGGAAAGGAAAATCTAAGAGTTTTTTTGTTTTAATATTGGGAAGCTACCTCTTAAATATTTGGGGTTCCTCTTTTCTCTCGTGTCGGTCATCCCTCATTATGGTCCAATTTTCTTAATTCATTTGAAAGTAGGTTGCAGTATTGGAAGGGAAAATGGATCTCATTTGGTGGTAGGCTTATGTTAATCTAGATAGTTATGAATTCTCTCCCCATATATATGATTTATATCTTGAAGATTCCTAAATGGCTATTAGCTAAGATCTTTAAAGTTATGAGATATTTTTGTGTGGCAAGGTCCTGATGAGGATAAGAAAATTCCTCTGGTTAAATGGAAATCCATCTCTCTTCCAAAGGATTATGGAGGAGCTGGAATTTTGGACATTGAGAAGAAAAACTTGGCTCTTACGGCTAAGATGGTGTGGTGACTCCCCTCTAACCCCTAAAGTGTGTATGGTAATATTGTAGAAAAAAATATCTTGGAGCCCCTCTTCCAGAGACTATTCTAGAGGTTATCATATTTTTAACTTCATTCTCTCCTACAAAAGTTATTTAACAATTCAATAGCTTGGTTCATCGATTCTTGGTATGGTCATCCTACCCTTAGATAATTTACCGCCCTTCAGGATCTCAAGAATTTGATCATTCCTTTATAGGGTTCTAGGGTCAAGAATTATGGACAACAGTCCTCCCAATTCTCCCTTGATTTTTTTGGAAGGATCTTATGAATATTTAAGCCCTCAAGTATCCAAATCCCTCCTTAAAGAAGAAGAGACGAAGAGATCTTTATGCATGTCCTCCGATTAGGATAAGATCATTTAGTTAGTGCGAGCTTAGTTATTTATTTTGTTCACTTGGGATATAAGAAATTGGTTATGGAAGAAGGATTTGTTGAGAAAGAATAGAATTTTTGTTGGTCTAAATTATGCCCCTAGGGCTGGTGCCTTTACATGGATTGATTTCAAAGGAAGAATTCTAACTCGAAGTATCATCAACTTAATGGTAAAGATGACCCTACTAGATGTGTATTATGTTATGCTAATGAAGAAGATTTAGATCATATTCTAGTTCATTTCCCTTTTCAAATCCATAAACCATAGTGAAACACAATTGACTAATAGCGGGGTGAACATACTAAGAATCATCCCAAAATTGGGCTTACTCAACATTGCCGATGAACCAATATACTAAATTATTAAACAAACTTCACGCAAGAGATAATGAAGTTTCAAATATGAGAACCTTTGGGAGGATTCTCAATTCTCGGAAGAGCCTCTAGAAGAGGGGATCCAAGAAATTTTCAAGATTCTATCCAATAATTCATTTTTTAAAATTTTAGGAATTGTGTTTCAAAACTTAAAAAAAAAAAATCACCATATCATAAATTTAAAAGGCTTAAAGAAGATAATGAAGAAATATATGTTGATAAAACATTTCTAAACTCTAAATTAGTATGTGATTACTAAAACTAATATTATATGCATATCAAATGACAAATTGGGGATGCCTTTGTGTATGTATTGGAGAATTCCAACACTCGATTGCATCTATTATATTTTCAAGATTAAAATGTTGAAATTGTTGTTTTAAAAATTTAACATATTCGTAATATGACATGGTTAGTTGATTTGGAGGAAATTTTAGAGGATATAATTTCCATAAATTCCCCAGAATGCCATACTATGGAAATAGACCCCATGAGCTTTCTCGACAACTACAAGAGCATGGAAAATAGAGCTCGTATGAAAGAAAGTTGTGGCTAGTCAAAGTTGGGTCAACTCCTAGGATGAGACAGGGTCAACTAACAAGTCACATTACGACAAGTGGAAAAAATGCAAATCAGGTGTAGGTGATAAGTTCATGTTGATGTTTTAGGCCTCCAGTCTTTGACACTTGATTATAGTCATCTTCTTTAAATGATCAAAAAAATATTGCCACATGGTGGGTCCTCGAGATACTACATGGCTCGCCACCACATTGCTAAGGGCATGAGTCATCTATCAACCGGGTGATCTACTTGGATGGTGAGTTGAGTTCATTTACGAGTGAGTTGTGTACTAACTTAATGGGCTACAACCTTGCACTAAACCAACCGAGCTAAGGATGAGCTATTCCCATGACTTGGTGAGTGGTCTATATATTTGGCGAGAAAATTGTGGATTACACAACCTGAAGCCATGAGTTAAATTCTTGAGGATAAGCCTTATAAAGGCTATCCATACCCCTATCCCTATGAATGCGGGATAAAACCACATAACCAAACAACGCCCACTTAACGGGATAAACACCGATAATCTGGGTGGACACTCAACAACCCGTCACAAAAGACACATGGATGAGGAAACGAATGGGGTCGATAGGTGGAAGGCGGGTGTGATGCGAAAAAAAGGGGGAATTGACGTGGACATAGGTGGATGGGTTGGGCATGGATGTGGCACATGTGGAGATCAATATAGGTATAGTCACAAACAAGTGGGTCGGGGTTGGTTCAACGACCAAGAAAAATAGGGGGGGGAGTCGACCCTGTAACCTCCCCTTATCAAACGGATCAGCTCAACCAAATCATCTAACTTGTTGGTTGAAATATGGGTTAGGATATAAGCCCTATATACAAGAATTTCAGACCGCCCAAGGCTATAAAATCCTCTCCACTCCTCCATTTCAAACAACAAGATCCTCAATGCAAAACCCGAGAGCTAAGAGGATAATAAAGAGAAGGCCTTAAGGAAATTATAAAGGCCATTGTGGAAGAAATATTTTAAAAGGCCTATTTATTTATTATAGGCATAATTATTAAAGGCCTATATTATTTGTTATTGGCCATATTGAGAGGCCTATATTATTTGCTATAGGCATTATTTATTGAGTTTGACATTATTTTATATCGACAAGTTGAAGAAATAAGTCTTATTATCTAATACGCACATGTAATTAGGGGAGTTATTATTATTAACTCACCGATCAATGTAAAGGATGAATTGACACCTAATTCTTGTGTGGGAGCCCGGAGACGTCGTTGGAAGCCAAGGGACGAATAATGAATGGGAGAAGTAACGAAGCTCTGATTCTTAGTATGCTGGGAATTTTCTAAGTTTGTTTCTTGGAGGTAAGAGAAGAGTCACATCATTTTGGAGCTCATCGACAAGGCTTGGTATGATATTATCTCTGCAAAGAGGCTAGAGGCCGTACTGACATAGTTAAAGATGATCATCTTCGTCAGCGGACATCGGGTCCGATATTTGCTTCTACATTGAGGTTATTTTTCATTCAAACTGAGTGAAGGTGATTGGCCACAAATTCGGACATATGGAGACTTAACACCGTGTGTAAAGGTTAGTTTTCTGAGTAGTGGAGTGGAGGTCTTATAGAGGTGTCAAAACAAAGAGTGTGTTGGAACACCGAGCTTCCTAGACCAATCTGGGTTTTACTTTACCGATCAACACATTAGGTAGTTGTGTGAGAGCATTAAGTTTTCCAAGACCAAAGGGGTCCAGAGGATCGATTGACACCAAGTTTGGTTGAATTCCCATTATAGTAATGTAAGTTTATTATGTACTTATATTCAGAACTTTATAATGGACTAGTTCGAGTTAGTTTGTGAACTCGGAGATAAAGGCATTATGCCAAACTCGTTATCAACTCTTGTGTATTGTGATTCTTATGATTCTTATTTTGCATTGTATTATTGCAAGTTGATTATTGTGGGGTGAAATGGGTAAAAGAACAATAATCCTATAAGGGTCCGTGGTCAAAGAAAACAAAATTGGTTGGTATTCGGATAAAATTTTGGTATCGAGTAGGATATCGCTTGTAAGCTTATTATCTCTAAGCAAGTTTGATATTGAGAATTGGGTTGTTTCTTTCGGTAGTAGTAAGATGGACTTGTACCCATTCATACTAGACCTCGGTATAATCACTATGATTGGTACTATGATACACATGATGAATATGCATCGATGAGATCGGGCACGTAAAATTACCGAGATGAGATTGAGAATGTATCTCCTACATTCTGTGCGAGAAGAACATCATCACCAAGGGACCCAAGAAGAATGTGATGGTCCTTAGATATGTACACATTTCTCTAAGACTAGGCATGAAAAGGCACAATGTTGGTATTTATTCCTAGACCGAGCACCAAGTTGGTTCCAATGTCAAATGGTGGAATGAAAGACATTGGAAAATACCATTAGTAGTCAACCTACTATAGCCACATCTTGGAATGTTGGGTTTAGTACAAGTTTGTCTGAGATAATATATTAGATCTAAGTATATATGTAATAAAAGAAGATATTATACCACGAGAAATATATAAAACAAGAGATATAAATCAACACCAGATTTAACGTGGTTCACCCAGTGTGGGCTACATCCACCAAGAAACAAGACAATATATTATCCAAATATTTCAGAAGATATACAATGAAGAGTTGCAATCTTCCACACCTCTCATGATGTACAATAATTTCTTTCTCTCAAGCTTCTCCTTCTTCTCCAAGAATTATCTCTCACAATTATTTTCACAATAATCATTAACTCTCTCTTCTAACCCTAGCTTTCTAGCTTATAAATACCTTATACAAACTTAGGGCACTTAGCCATGCAATTACAATCAATAGATATACTTTAATACTAAAATTAGATATAATTCCCGTGAGTTAAATAAAACACTCACTCATACGTAACCGACGTTGGTTAGCCCTAACCGATGTTAATTCCTACTTGCTTGACCGATGCCGGTCATAGGTGACCAATGTCAGTCCCTTCATAACCAATGTCGGTTACTGTGTTTTCCAACAAGTTGATATAACATGCTAAACTGAAGTAATTGAGCTCCACATCTCAACAATCTCCCACTTGGAGATAAATTACTACACTATACCTATACATCATCATTCTTGGATCATTTCCTTAACTTTGTTTCTTCCTCTTCAAGTCTCAAACTTGAAGACCAACAGAAGTGGAGTGTAGCTCCAACTTCTCTTTTGCTAATGGCTTCATTAGCATATCCACAGGGTTTTCACTCATATGAATCTTCTCCAATTTCAGTTGCCCATCCTCCAATACCTGCCATATGAAGTGATACCTCAATTGAATGTGTTTCATTCTAGAATGAAACACTGAGTTATTTGCCAAATGAATTGCACTCTGACTATCATTGAACAATTTGCAATCATCTTTCTCCTTTCCCAACTCTTCCATGAACCTACTCATCCATATCATCTCTTTTCTAGCCTCTATAGCTACAACATACTCTACCTCTGTAGTAGACAAAGCCACAACCTTCTACAATCTTGATATCCAACTAACTTGTTGTCCCACCTACTATGAAAATATATCCAGTAGTGCTCCTTCTACCATCCAGATCTCCATCCATATCTCGAATCAACATAACCACATAAAGAAATATCCAACCTCCATAGCATAACTACATGCTAGATGTCCCTCTCAAATACCTGAGTATCCATTGGACTGCTTTCCAATGCTCTTTACTGGATTGGCCATAAATCTACTCACAACTCCCACTTTGCTGTGCAATGTCTAGTCTGGTACAAACCATAACATACATGAGACTCCCAACTGCTGAAGCATGTGGTACTCATGTCATGTATTTGACCTCCTCATGCAATGAAGGACTGATCTTTGCTCAATTTAAAGTGTCAAACCATAGGTGTACTAACAAGTTTTGAATTCTGTATTTTAAACCTTTATAACACCTCGTAGATATAATCTTCTTGAGACACATACAATTTCTTGTTATTCCTATCTCTGTGTATTTGCATGCAAAGGATTATTTTTGTAGCTCCTAAATCCTTCATAGCAAATGTGTGATCTAACTTTCCTTTAAGCTCACCAATGTCCTGCATACTAGATCCTATAATAAGCATATCATCCACATACAATAACAAAATAATATAACTCCCATTTTCAAGCTTCTTAAAATAAACACAATGATCGATTCACATATCAAGTAACCATGCTCATGCATGAAACTATACAACCTCATGTACCATTACCATGGAGCTTTCTTAAGCCCATATAGGCTCTTTTTCAACCTGCACACTAATTTCTCCTTACCCTTGACTTCATACCCAAGCAACTTCTGCATATAAATCTCTTCATCTAAATCACCATGAAGAAAATCCGTCTTCACATATAGTTTCTCTAAATGCAAATAATTTACTGCAACTAAACTCAATACAATACGTATGAAGTCATTTTAACAACAAGAGAAAATATTTCACCAAAGTCAATACATACTTTTTGTGCAAATCCCTTTACTACAAGCCTTGCCTTGTACCTTTTCTGTCCACCCTCTTCTTCCTTGATCCTATAAACCCATTTGTTCTGCAATGTCCTCTTTACTGGCGACAATTTAACTAAATCCCAAGTCTGTTTTGTTCCAAGGAGCCCATCTCCTCATCCATGCCATGCTCCCACTAAATATGGGTCTCATCTTACATTACTTCTTCAAAAATTCAGTTCACCATTATTAGTCAATAATAAATAAGATAGAGAAGGTGTAAATATTTATGGAGCTTTACTTACCCTTTTGCGACCTTCTCACAGGAGTTTGGGGTGTCTAAGGCTCATTTTGGACCTCCTGGACATTTGTTTCCAATTTTGACAGTGACCAATGCCGGTCACCTGTAGCCGATGCCATCTCTACTAACCAATGCCGGTTTGGCTCTCCCGTAATTGATCTTGGTTGAGTTGACCGATGCCGATGAGGGGTCAATCGACATTGGTTACTGTGTAACCATGTAGGTATGAGTTTTAAATTTGATAGTTCATTTTCATTCACAAAATTCTCAACTGATTCGTCCTTGGGTACCAAAATTTGATCCTTATTCCATTCAATGCCATAACTCCTAATAATTTTAGAATTCTCTAAATCCCAAAAACAGAATCTGAAATCACTAGATCCATAACCAATGAAAGTGCATCTCTTGGATTTTGCATCCAACTTTTTCTATTTTCCTTATCAATATGCACAAAAGCTTCTGAACCAAAAACTTTAAGAAAATAAAGATCTACCTCTTTTCTGGTTTGAGCTTCCTCTGGTATTCCTCCATCTAGTGAACTTGAAGGCCCATGGTTAATCAAATAAACCATTGTATCAACTTCTTCTGCCCAAAACTGCAAGGGCAATCCAACATGTATCCTCATACTTCTAGCACGTTCCATGATTTTCTTGTTCATTCTTTCTGCAAGACCATTCTCTTGTGGTGTTATTGGAACCATCCTTTCTCTATGTAGTCCATTCACCGAACAATAATCATTTAAATCCTTGCTACTGATATTCACCACCATTGTCGGATCTAAGGCTCTTTAAATTTGAATTTGATTCATTCTCAACGAGGGCTTTCCATATTTTAAAAGTCTAAAAAAATTAGATTTATGTTTAATACAATAAACCCATACCTTTCTTGTAGCATCATCAATGAAAGTAATGTAATACTAGGATCATCCATGAGAAGCTACCTCAGCTGGTCCCCACACATTTGAGTGTACAAGCTCCAATTTTTGCTCCTTCTTAGTTGCCCCAACTTTGAGAAATCCCACTCTTTTTTGCTTTCCAAAGACACAATGCTCACAGAAATCAAGATCTAAATATTTCAAATATGATAACTTACCCTTAGCCTTTAAGATATGCATTCCTTTTTGACTCATATGGCCCAACCGATTATGCCACATGCATGCATCTAAATCTAAAGTAGATAACATAGAAAAGGAATCAGTAACACAGGTAGATAAATATAACGTTCCTACCTTCTTTCCTCTTGCCACAACAAAGACACCCTTGGTGACTTTCCAAGAGTCTGTTGTGAATGTAACCATACAACCAACTTCACCTAGTTTCCCTGTAGAAATAAGATTCCTCTTGAGGCTTGGCACATGCCTCACATATTTCAATACCCATGTATTTCCATTCTGTAATTTTAGATGAACTTCCCCTTTACCAGTAATATTGCAAGGTTCATCATCACCCAAATAAACATGCCCAAAATTGCCCTGGACATAATTTTTGAAATAACCCTTATTAGGGGTTGCATGGAAAGAAGCTCCTGAATCTAAAACCCATGATTTTATTCTATTATCCAAAGAAAGAATAAAATCATCTTGCATTACCTCTGCATATTTTCCTCTTTACCTTTGTCTGGGTGTTGGTTCTCTTTATCCTTTGACCAACAATATTTCTTTGCATGTCCTTTCTTTCCACAATTCCAACAGGTAATTCCCTTACCTGGATTTAGATATGCCATTCCTTGAATTTGATTTCCCATTATTCTTACTCTTGGATCTCTCCTTCTGCCTGCCTCTGATTTCTACATTCAAAGTATTCCCAGATGATGATTCCTCTGTACTTTTCCTACAAATTTCTTCATTCAAGATTATGCTAACCACATCATCAAACTTCAAAATATTATTAGTAGATGTTATATTATTAACAACCATTACCAAGTTATCCCAACTATTAGGAAAAGAACATGAGAATAAGAGTTCTTTCACTTTACTATCAAACATAATATCAACCAATTTTAACTAATTTACAATAGATCAAAAATCATTCAAATGACTAGATGCAAATCCACCTTCATGCATCTTAGAACTAAATAGTTTCTTCATCAAATAAACTTTATTTGAAGCACTAGGTTTTTCATATAAATTAGCAAGAGATTTCATTAACTCTCTTTGTAGATGTCGCTTCGTAATATTGTAAGCCACGATCTTTGTCAGCTCAATCTTATAGATCCCAAAGCCTTTACATCAAAGAATCTTCCATTCTTCATCAATCATTTTCGTAGGTCTAGACTTTTCATCCAACGGTTAGTATAAATCAATATGCATCTTCCACAATTGATAATTTCGGCATCAAACTTCTCTACCTTTTATTTTTTTCTTCTTCCATTGTTGTAGCTCCCACTCAATCAGAAAATCCTATGTGAGTAAATATGTCAACACATAAAACCCTCAAACAAATCTTTGATACTAGTTTTTGGGGTTAGCACAAGGTTGTACAGATAATATATCAGATCTAAGCATACATGCAATAAAAACATATATTCTACCAGAAGAAATATACAAAACAAGAGATATAAATCAACACCATATTTAATGTGGTTCACCTAGTGTGGGCTACATCCACCAAGAAACAAGCCAATCTATTATCCAAAGCTTTCAAAAGATATACAATGAAGATTTACAATCTTCCACACCTCTCACGATGTACAATACTTTCTTTCTCTCAAGCTTCTCTTTCTTCTCCAAGAATTCTCTCCTCACAATTATTTTCACAATAATCATTAATTATCTCTTCTAACCCTAGCTTTCTAGATTATAAATACCTTATACAAACTTAGAGCACTTAGCCATGCAATTACAATCAATACATCTCAGCTTTAATGCTAGAATTAGATATAATTCTCGTGAGTTAAATAAAACACTCATGCACGGTAACTAATGTCGGTTCCTACTTGCTTGATCGATGTCAGTCATAGGGGATGTTGACAATTTTTGCACTTGTGCAAAAATGGGCAACTCAAAACTTTGTTTTCAATGGAAGGCATTGATGAAATGGACCTAACTAGGGGATGCATTACAGTTTTATTGTGTTTTTAGTTGCAACAATTGATTAACTACATGTAATTTGCAGCTATGTGTGCTATTACGAATGTAACACCTCACATAGAATTCCATTCCATGTTCATCTTCAGCAAGGAAACACAAAATCCCTGAAGGACTAATGCATTGCCTTGATGAAGGTGAGAATCACAATTTAGGTGAAATGTTAAATTCAGGAGCAACAAACAGAGTTGTAATTTACATGAAGGAGAGTTCATTATTAAATTTACAGGTACATCAAAACTCATTATTTATTCATGTTAAATACATTTAATTATGTGATTGAGTTGTTTATTTCATTATACAATCAATATCCATCATAAAAGTTGAATGCAGAAAGAAGTATACAACTCAATTACAAAAATTAATGTTATTTATTCATGAAGAAATTTAATGTTTCCCACACAAGCCGTGGGATGTAACTCATAACTACTAAAGAAATAAGTACATGTGCATAAATTTAAAAGTAAAAGAGTATAGAGGAAACCCATCATTGCCTTGGGTTTTCTCCTAATCTACTTTGCTTCTAGTTCCAGCTCCATCTTTCATCTGTACTCTCCCAATAGCTCCAGGTACCGATGAAAATTAAGGAAAAGGAATCAATAAAGAGCTTAGGATTTAATTTGTACTCATGTACTATCTAATTGCATGCAAATGGATTTCTTAATATCAGAAGCATAAGGTACATCAAAGACAAATGCATATTTAAGAAAGCAATATCTTACAATAGCACATATGATTCCTAGAATCATGAAAAAAAAAAAAAGAAAGAAATAAAAACTATGGAACATAAGAGAGGCCAAAAATCCTAATTATTTTCTAACTATTTTCTTAAGTGTGCAGGTATAGGTTACAATAGAAGAGATCAATACATATTTTAAGATTTTGTACTATCAAGTATAGATTGCACTCAATGATCAAGCATTTTTCAAGAACAAAGAGAAAAGACTCACTCATGAATTTCAAATTTTGAGATATCCAGATCAAATATCAAAAGGAATCAAATAAGATAATCAAACATAGATGAATCAATAGTACAATGATTTCATGATAATGAAATGATATCTACTTATCATTTTCATATTATGAGCCATCAATGAAGATCAAATGGAACAACTATGATCACAAAAAATAAAATAGATTGCATTAAAAGAGTTCATTGCAGATTTATAAGATTCTCCAGCACATGAATTAGGAGCAGAAATAAAGAGTCTTCAAGATAAAACAAAAGTTCATTTTGTAAAGTACAAGTATAATCAAGACACATGCTACAGAGAATCAAGAGTGAAGACTCAGCTGAAAGAGAATTGTTCATACATTCACAATGAAAGAAATAAACATCTCATCCTAAATGCTGGAAATTTCAAAGGTTTCCATCCATGTAAGCATCAAAGTACAAGTGCAGTTATTCAAAGAACATGTAACTTATCATAAAATTACAGTCATGCCTTGTAGAAGGCTCAAAGGTCAAGCTTTCCATGGTTTAGCTTCTTAGAACCACAACTTTACAAGTCTTCAATAAAGTATAATGCTCCTTTATGGAAGTATAATGTCTTGAAAAATGTTTCAGTCTTCAGTTGAATCAAGATAACACATAGCTACATGATTGACATATCAATGGAAGGAGAGAATAGCTAAGAAAAGAATCAAATAATGTGATCATTCTTTCTTTGTGAAGGAACATGCATGCATTTTCAAACAAATACAAAGGTTGCAAATAGCTAGAAAAGTAAAAGATTTTCAATCAGTTTCAGCAAGTGCCAAATGCACATGTTTCAGACTTCATAAAGGATCAACAACTAAGAAATAACAACATTCATAAGGGTTTGTGTTATTGTGCATGGTACTTGAGTAAAGGAAACACTTCAATGGTACAATGTCTACAAAA
Organism: Taxus wallichiana var. yunnanensis; assembly: GCA_018340775.1. Taxonomy (NCBI): domain Eukaryota; kingdom Viridiplantae; phylum Streptophyta; class Pinopsida; order Cupressales; family Taxaceae; genus Taxus; species Taxus wallichiana. The sequence continues at coordinate 293,713,007 of CM031234.1, read as the reverse complement.
TCAAATGCTCACTCAATATGAATAAGGAAAATCTACTTTTCAAACTTCCAATAAGGAGGAGGTGAAATAGATTTTAGAACTGAAAATACAATCCTCGCAGGAGAAGAAATCATCACAATATTGAGGTATAGATGTTGAGCTACAGTGATCAACTGCATATACTGAAAGAATAATTCAAGCATCAAATAAATAGAATTCAAATGTAAGTCAAGCTACAATTGAAGTGTAACTACAATCAGCATAAGAGGCCACTATTAGATGAATGGAAATTATACAAATTACAACTATCAAGAAGAAAGACAACCATTAAAATTCAACCTGGGACAGATAGTTGCAAATAATTCATTTCAATCTACAATATAGGGTACATTGCTCCTTTCAGAGATACAAAAGGTTTTACTTGGTCACATAATGATCATTCACAGTCAACAAACAAAGAAATGAAAAGTCTAAGGTTTTGAAGTTTAAATATTGCAAGCTTTCAATAACATCCCAGAACATGAATGGAAAAACTACATTTGCACTAATGAAGAACAAGATGCACAAAGTGTAGCATAAATAGAAAATACTGAAGCAGATAGGAGTACAAATTGTAGAACTTCACAGACTTTGAGCCTTCATGACATGACAAAGATACAAATTTTGAGGGATACATCAAATCAAGTGCTTCTTTCAGACCACAGTACACAAAGCCCAAATATCAGACAATGTATCAACTTACAATCAATTTATGTAAATGGAGTTGTTGTATTGACATAAGAAACTCAGTCTCTACTAAAAGGCATAGTAATGGTGCAACCCTAAGAAAAGGAATAATGAGTTGAAGGAGAAATTACCCCGCTCAGTTCCAATTTAAAAGTTGAGCTATGAAAATAGGAACCTAGCTCGAAATAACAGTGTGCCTGAAATCTATGTATGTATAATCAAATACAGAACAAAAGCTCAACGCAAAAGAAAATCATAGTTTTATCCAAATCCAATTCGAAATCATCGACTTTATAGACAAAACAAAAGAGATTTATATGCAAACTAAGCACGAATGAAAATAACTATGGCTTGAACCCTTATATTTTTTCCTTCTCAATACAATGAGTCCAAATAGAGCACGAAAAGGATAATGGCAACTGCAAAGAAGAAATGATCTTGAGTTTTTGAATGAACAAAAGTAATAATGCACAAACAACTCATTGAACTACTCAGGGGAACAAATCATACTCTTAGCCGTGAATATGGGACAATAATTAGAGAAGTAACCATTTCATGTTCAAACAAATAGACAACCAACAAATATTGAGTCCAACTCATGAAACCCACAAAATGATCTCCATACGCAGTAAAAGTAATGGCACTTTCGAATGAGTTTTCAAACTCAGTTTCAAAAAAGAAAACAAAGAGAAGAAACATTTCAAATTATCAAAGCATATAGAATCTAAGAAGTGTGAAGTAATGTTCACATTGATCAAGAAATAAAGCTCACCTCCTTGCCAGTAATGGCCAAGAGTCGCAAGCTCATATCAGAGCTCAAAAAGATCAATAATGGCCATCGTTCGTGTTTTCAACATCATAACCCTCAACACAGAGTAAAATGACCAAAGATCAATCATCACATAGATTCACAAAACTCACAGAGTTCAAAAATGCAAGAAAATGAGCTCCAAACTCATTGCAAACCCAAACTAATCAAGAGTGAGCAAGTAAAAACAAAAGTGTAGTGAAAATTCTAAATATTCAGAGATCTGAAATGACATTTACCTCGAATGAGTTAGTCATCGACGGTCTAAGAGTGCAAATAATTTCCAAATCTCTGCTTCAAGTCTTGAACAATCAAAATGGCGGCCTTATAATTTTCGAGCTTGAACCGAGCTAGAACAATAAAATGTGCAAGTATTCAAAATACAGAGCTTCATGAGTCGAGAGGATTGAAATCAAGTTTGGGATCACACAACAATGGCGGTGACTGAAATTTTTTCTGGGCTTCACCCACAACTCACAAAATGCAAAGTGAACAATGAGTTAGGGTTGAGTTGTTTTACCAACTCAACTTAATCCCCCACAAACCTAACTCAACTTGAGTTAATGGTTTGACAAATCGAGATGATCATAGTACAAGATCAGACGATCGAAAATACAAACCATGGTCTAATCACCCCTCTTCTAGTTTTAGAGTTTCAATGATCAAGATCAAATCATGCAAAGATAAAATGGTGTGCATCGCAAGTCACATACCAATTACCAAGCTAAATAATCGGTGGTTGTGAATCATCAAAGTACCATGATCAACGGTGGTAGATCAACAATGAATTCAATATAATCCAACTACCCCATCTGCCAGGTTCAAAGATCTCGCATTGTAGATCGACAAGACAAAGATCAACGGTCCTCATCAAATGTAATTAACACAACCATGGTTTAGAACTCCACTGGAGTTAAGTATAATCACCGAAAAAAGCAAGTGATGGTTTGATTCATCAGAGAGGGGACCAACCCCAATAATATTTAAAATAATTTTCTCAACCTTTCTAAGGTCCAAGTCAAAGCTTATACATGTAATGATAACACAAAAGGGGTCGAGTATATGATGATGATTATTCGAAAGGGCCAAAGACTATGGTCAAAGTTAAACTTCAAATACACAAAAGGGACCAATGATATACATGCCACAAACTATGCAAAGGAGCCCTATATAATATGTGCAATCATAGAATCAAAGGGGACCGACCACATGGACAAGAATGAATTTGGTTATTATTAACCAATAATCTAAAGTTTCATACCATTGAATTTTGTCTATGCCATTGACCGAAAAGGTGACCATGATAGGTATGTTACAAAAAGGTAAATTATTACCTCAAATTTTGTAAAAAAATTCTTTTGTACCTGAGAAGACAAAGTATGCACATGCCTAGAAGTGGTCCCCACAGTGGGTGAATTGGAGTTGAATAAATTTTGCTAAGTGTAAAAGACAAAGCATTATTTTACTTATAGAGAAGTAATTTTGCATGTCATCCACTAGAAGACAGAATAGACAAAAGCCAAAAGTTGAGCATGTGCACAAATGTCAACATCAGAGATCATGAAGGCCATTAACTTATTTTTCACAAAATAAGAGGGGCAGAATTGTAAAAATATCAAAATTATCATTGCAAGTGGATCAAATGGAAAGTGGCACATAAAGACAAGAAGAAGTTGCATGCACATTGGAGAAGACTTTCATAGAAAACAAGAGCTATTATTAACTAAATTATGTATCCAAATTTATTACAAATAGATCAGTCAACTGCACTTTGACTTGAATTTATTTTTTTAACTAAGGCTATTAATGCCTCATTGTAATCAACATGTCTATTTTTATTCCTTTATTTATTCATAATAAAACAGTAAAATTAGCATGCATGGGCAAGTACAATTTTTATCCTATTTTAGGATGGGTTTGGTGAATGATTTTACTATATATTGTGTGCATTGAAAAAACACAAAGGAGGAATTTTTGGACATAGGAGTGCTGAAGAAATTTTCTGCCAATTTTGCCTTGAATGAGAACTGATTTTTGCCTTTCCAATTATTTGCAGTGGTGTGTATCTCTTCATTAATTCTTGTGAATGTCAATTCCCTGATTAATCATCTTACCTTGCTAAAATTTGGTATTTTCTACATAATCTTAGTGTGCATGTTTATCTTGTTGTGTTGTTGTGATTTATCCCTCAATACATAAGTTTTTTGCCTTAATATTCTGCTAAAAACCATTGGTTCGTGCATCCAAAATTCATTCTCAATTTTATTGTGCATATACTCAATCAAAGCCCTTAATAAGTTTGGTGTATCACCCATTTCAATTTCAGTTATAGTCATCTTTTTACCCTCAAAACCCAAAAATAGTTTAGGATACATCAATAAGGAACCAACCTTGATACCAAAGACTCACCTCAACAATAGGTATACCCACAGACTGAGGTGTTTCCATTGTATCTACAAAAGTGAAAGATCAAAGCAAGCTTAGAACACCATTGTCATCTCTCAACCAGGTGCACTTTCAAGAGATAACATGTGACCGATGTTGGTCCCTTCATAACCAATGTTGGTTACTGTGTTTTTCAAAGAAGTTGATATAGCATGCTAAACTGACGTAATTGAGCTCCACATCTCAACACGGAAACCGAGAGAAGGATTCATAATTGACGAAACATCTACAACTCATGAAAACAGAAAAAAAGAATCCGTAAGAAAAGTTTTAAATTTAATAAGAATTCTTCGAAAGAATGATCACGAGTCACAACGTGAACTACAATCTAAGGAAGTGTGTAGTCACAAAATAATGCACTTTAGACACTATTTAGTCCCGATCTCATACTACTATTTAGAAGGTTTTTGAGTGAAGAAAGTACTAATTAACCCCCGTCTTTTGGCCATCTTCTCTTATTTTATTTCATCATTCCCGACCTTTTACACCCACATGTCCAGTATGTTTCAGTCATCTTCCATTATTTTAGCCTTGGGGGCACCTCGGCTAGTAGTGAGGCACCCATGGGCACCCTGGTCCCACCAGGGGCACCCCGATCCTTTTTGAATTTTCTTACCGCTTTTGGGCTCTTTCTAGCCATTTCAACTTTTTATCTTTTTGGTGGTCGGCCATTTTGGGGTTAATTATGAAATTAGATCAAGAGAAACCTATAAATATAAAGTTATGAGACCATAATGAGGGACCAAGCACTAGTCACTACTATCATCCACCTAGAGTTACATCCATTTGGAGATCATTTGCATCCATTAGCTCCATCACAAGGACAAGGATGGTTCATCTACATCACACAAACATAGGGGAGGGATTCTATTCTATTCCATACACACATTCTATTACATTTTCTACATCTAGTTATTGTTCGCTACTTCACAAAGTGTGACTAACACAAGAGCACCTAGGGCACATGATGCACACACACACAGAACTACATTTAGTAAGCATTGCTAAGTTAGTAAGCCCACAATTGTGGATGTTGAGGTCAGTCTAACCCATTCATTTACATTCTTATTTTTTAGAGTTTTGATACTTCTTTTGGGCTCTTGCAAGACTTCTATACATCTAGGATTATCAGTGCCACTTGGTGCAATGCAACGAATATGATGTGACACACAATGAGGGTTTTAGACCACTTATCAGACCTGTGAAACTCATTTTTGGATCTTTTGCATAGACTAGGGTAGTCATTCTATAGACCAGAGCACCCATAGGTACCCCAGTCCCTCTCCAGGTGCTCCAGTCTAGCTAGATAGCTCGATCCATCCTTTTCAGGGATTTTATACAATCATTCTTACGCTCTGTTTCTCCGGTCACTTCTACGACACATTATAACGAGCTCCTGTAATCAGTTGAGTTCATTCTAACTCTTCTTGCACTTTAGGGTTTAACATTTCCATTTTTATAATTTCTTGGATCATTTTCCATACTTGTTTACTAAATTCATTTATTGTATTTACATGTCATTCTAGATTAGATTAACTACCCCATATTCCATATTTCTTATTTTTAGTTAATCATTTTAGTGACTCCACATTTCAACACTTCTTTTTGACCATGTCATCTCCTTATCAAGCTATGGATCAATCTTATTATCCTACCTTTACACCAAGTAAGGTCTTAGGCTTAGTTATTATTCTGTTGCTGATTTCATGTGCGTGCGCACCCAACATCCTCCTCACTTTGTCACACCTAGCGCTGATTCATCCATCAATGTAGTTACTACTCGTTGTACTCATCCTACTCCACCTACGATCCACTTACATCTATCCCTCCACCCATTACTTTGGTAGCTCCTTCCACTACTTCTAAGGGATATGACATCATTGAACAACTTAAAAAACATGCCCGCTAAGATCTCTCTTTATGAATTTTTGCATAATGCACTAGAATTTTGTAACACGTTAGAAACTACCCTCCGTGTCATTCATATTGAAAGTGATAACTCTGCAATGGCCTTCGCACATCTAATGCGCCTCTTCATAATTTACCACTTTCTATATCTTTCATTGATGAGGATCATCACCTTTTGCTAAAAGCAATCTATGTGCTCCTTTTCTCATTACTATCATTATTAGCACTACTTGCATCAAACAAGTCCTCATTGATAATGGATCAACTGTCAATTTATGCACTCATTCTCTTTTAAAAGAATTGGGTATTAATGACAATTTAATTTATAATAATTCTACCCTCATTCGCGATTATGATTATACCACTCGCTCATGCTTAGGGACTATCTCATTACATATTTAGGTTGGGCCTAATATTGTTCTCACTGCTTTTTATGTTATCAATGCCTCCTTTCAGTGTAATATATTATTAGGCAGGCCTTGGATTCATGTAATACATGCAGTTCCATATACTCTTCACCAATGTGTCAAGTTCTTGCATAATTGACGTGAACATACTATCACCGCCGATCTAGAGCTATTCAAATATTGTTGCATAGATCTCATTACTTCTATGCCCATACCACCTTGCAACGTATTCCATATAGTAGCCTTGATACATATGACATTGGTCAGTCTAGCGCTTCACACTCTCCTACTACCACTATAAATGCTCCAGCTATCTCTACTCACACTACAATTATTATTTCACCTACGGTATCAACTCCTATTAATGTCCCTTCTCCACTTGTCGAGGCACCCTCTATTACTCCATCTATGGTGCCACCTACCAACATACTTGATAGTGTGATACAACATGATGATGCTCACACCGATGGTTCTGAGGATTCTAATGACAAAGTTGACACTATTAAACTTACGGATGAAGCATTAGGACAACTCAATTTTACTCCTCTTGGCATAGATGACTCTTATTTTCAAGAAACCTTTGTGGTTGATGGCCTAGGTGAATATCAATTTAAGACCCCTCCCTCTACTAATGTTATGGTACTATATTGGGGGTCTGTAAATAGTGTAGATGCTATTTCATCTTCTCCTCCATGGGTTACAACTCCGTTACCTCCTTTTACATGCACCTTATTTATCAAAAGTCCTTTTGGCAACACATCCCCATCAATTCTACTTGCTTTGATACTATTTGTACACGTGATAGTTTGGTTAGGTTTGGCATGATGCTTAATGACATCCTACCACCAATCCTTTCACCACATCTTTATCATGGCTATTTTTACATTACGACAACTTATGGCTTGTGTGCCTTTCATTTGACAGTCTTTGTTAGACGTACCCCTTGTGCCTCTCCACTCACACTTGGACAGTCCTAGCTTGAATATATTGGTGGTACAATAAATGCCCATCACTCTTTTCTTATATTTCCTATTCCTAAATATTTATTCATAATTATTCTTCTCCCGCTTACTCTCCAACTATTTCTCGTTGGCATGATTACAATTTTCCACCAATCACCTTTACTTGATGGAGAATATGTAATGAATGTGTACAAATGCCACCACAATGGGTCCCTATATGAACCTCCTCAATCTATAGCTTATTAGGTTTCGATGTGGCCCTAGTAAATTTTAATCATGACAATGATGATCTCCTTGATAACAACACATAGTCATCTTCTCTATCATCCACTTGGGGGGCATAGCATTTAACCCTCCCCATTTAAACATCCTTACATAATACTACATCACACTCTTAACATTCATGCATACCTCATCTTAGCATCATCTCATCTTTCATATTCATACATACATTATAGTATCGTCATTACCCAATGACACACTCTTGTGCTTCGGTTCACACTTGACTATTGAGGGCTTACTACACATGAACCCCACACACTGCAGTATATGTATTACACACCGTGTCTATTCACACCTCTCGCATCATACATCATACATACTATATTTATTCTACATCATTTTGACCTTTGCGCACCTATACATCTTACATCCTACATCTTGCATTTAGACTACATCATTTGCACATTTTCATATCCTACATACACATCATACTAGTCTTCATCATACATATACAACACTTTCATGGTCTACGACTCTAGCATTTTACATACTACATCACACACATCTTACACTCATTAGTCTACATCATACATTACATATTATACATCGTATACATTGCATCTCACATTACATCTTATACATCATACATTACACATTCTACTCCTCACATGGTTGTCTATTATCATCACACATACTACATTGTCTTCTACATACTGCACTCACTACCCTATGACGCACTTTAGTTCCTCGGTCCATACTTGATCTTCCGAGGGTTTATAAATCAAATGGACCTTACATTCATCACACGTTTATCATTTGAACTTTCATCATGTGACATTTTTAGGATAGTGACACACACTATAGGCTAAATCATCACTTACTCTATTCATCTTGTAGTGTTATACACTTTAGGCTACATCACCACTCCCTTTATTCATCTTGTAGTGATACACACTTAAGGGCTAAATAATCACTCATACATTCATTTTTCATGATATATACTTAGGCTATAAGGTTCACGCAAATCTCTGTTATCATGTCATCATCACTATGGATACATACTCATCACAATGCGCTAGAAACAACACACACTATTCGACCATTTCCCGATGACACACTCTCGTTTACGGTTCATTCTTGAATACTGAGGGGGAAAATAAAATGAACCTCACTTTATATACATTTCCATTCACTTGGGGGCATGTGGCTCCTATCACTTCATCTTGCATTCCATTCCATCCATCCACAACATACATATATTATGGTTTCTTTTACTCTTGCTTACTTTTTCTTGTTCATGGTCACTTTATTACACATGCTAGTTAGATTACTTGTATGTCATTTATCTATATCATCCACACATGCGCGTTCACGTCTTTTTCTAGTTGTGATCGCAGATACAAGTCTCTTACATGCAACATAGATGCTCACCTTCTACCCTTCCTACACTTGTTCTTTGGGGGCATCCAAATTCATCTCTCACAGTGCTATTGTTTCATTTTGTACTTATCACTTTACATTACTTGGTTATACATGATTTTGACATACTAGTTATCTTTCTAACATGCTAACAAGTGCTTCATGTGTAACATTTGTTATGCAGGATATTTGCTTCCATACTTGTTTGTTACATTGTTTTTTATTGTTTGTTCTTGTATGCGATCCTTGCCCTATGTTTATGTTAGTGTGAAATCAAAACACCCCCAAATGAGCTCTAAAAATCTACTTTTCTAAGGCGAGACTCATTTGGTGTAATTTGCATAACATTGGACCATCTCTCAAGCCGTGGACTTGCGTATTGAGATGGCCCTCCGTGAGAAAGCCACTGACTTCTTCTTCCCGATCCTAATACTTAACTACTCCTAATGTAGAAATGACATCTAACTATACCTATCCTAACAATTCCAAGGAGACTTGTAGAGAGAAAGTGCATGAAAATAAATAAATCCTACACTACAGAGGTGATAACACCAAGAAAAGGGAACTACTAATCACAAACCCAACTACCTGAAATGGAGAGAGGTGAGAAATGGAGAGGATGGACAGATGCATCACAGACCAAGGATAAAGTTCACACAGAACACCATTTCAAACCCCTTAAACACAACTCCCAAAACCTGCAATGGACATCAGAGATATGCACAATATACCCTACAATGGTGAGAGGTGAGAAGAGACAACAAAATGAGCAAAGGATGGACAAAACGCATCACGAAACATATTTTATTTCTCCAGGAGTTCACATAGTACACCATTAATGGGAAGAGGTAAGAAAATTCCATTATAAAGCCAAGGGAGGAGGCTTAAACTCCACATTTGACCCTGGAGAAGAAAGAGAGGGGGTAGGGAAGAAGAATTAACAACAAACCTTTACAATGAATCCTGCCCCTGTATTTATATATTCAACCTAAAAGAAGAAAGAGAGAGAGAGAAGCGGGAAAAATAGGTCGAAACTCAACCACTGCTATTAATGCTTCTGATAAAATATTCTCCCAAATCCATCTTTACTGCATCGATCCTTGGTTCGGCACCTTGAAAGAAGTGGAAACGGTGGAAACAAATTGAATCCGATCTGGTTGTTGAGACAGATGGATCCTGCATTAAAGGCCGAAGACGTTTCCTCCATTTTTCTTCACCTAACCTCCTCAAAATTAAAGTTTTAGACCTTTGTGGCATAGGTGAGGCCGAGATCTTTCCAATGGTGTCAGATTTGCAATATTTTAAGCCCTGAGTCGAAAGATATGCCCCTTTGAAGTTTGTATCGGGTTTGTACAAGAGGGCGGGCTTTGGCTTGACTCAAGCTCAAACGTTGACTTTTTCCCTTGGGCGGAGTTGCTGCCCATTTTACAACTTTTACCCCTTTTGGAATAACAAGGGGCAAAAAACCAACTTTCCCCCCGATGGTCCGTTTTAACCTAGGACACGTGGAGATGTGGGGCTTGTTTGAGCCTCCCTTTATGGATTCATCTTTGGAGAAGTGCCGCTAGGACACGTGGCTCTCTCTACGACACTGATCCTTCATTTTCGAGCCCACCTATGACCTGTTTGTCATCTTGGAATGTGATTTTGTAGGTATGAGTTGTTTCCTTCATAATTTCCTTTTGTGCAGGAGTTGTCTTGATCAAATTTTCTGGGGGGGTGGATTTCGGATAAGAGTTTGTTGTGCACACTTGTTTGTCTGTATGTGGCCATGATGGCCTTTGCATGTCTTGCGACATCGTGAGTGATGTCCCATGTTTGCAACCCACTTTGTGCATCTTAATTTGTTTTCTTGCATGTTTACATTACTACTTTTCTTGATAGCTTCTACAATGTTTGTGTAGCTTCTACACTATTTTCTATATGCATGATTTTTCGTACTAACACTTGTCTTTGGATAGCCTTTTATTTTTATGTGCCTTGGTTTCTACCAAGCACATTCCCTTTCCCCTGGAGGGAAGATTTTTAGAGTACATGCGGTTGGTCCTCTTTTGGGGCTACATTCTCCTATCGAAACCTCGCATGTGCCCCTAAAGAGGGGTCATCATTTGGGGTTTTACATACTAACACAATGCATTTACACCGATTCGATTCAATACACTTTCGCCCTTTGCATTGTGGGTTATATACAATGATTGTGTTTAAAACAATTTACGAACCCCATACACAACGTATTTTATAGGACATGGTGTCATTATCATTACGGGAGGCGATTCTACGAGGTCGGAGGTCACTTTGGGTGTGCCTCCCTACACTACTTTGGCCAGTGGTGTTGGATTGCCCAAAAAACTAGGATGTACAAATATCTCTTCACACACATTCATGGAAGCAGTTAAAGGTTGGAGGATACATCGAATTCCTCCCTATACTTCTTTGGCCTATGGCGTTGGATCACCCAAAAACCCCTAACAGTACAGGATATCCTTTTACACTCTCTTTCTTGACATAGATCAGTGCACATGTTCCATTTACACTTTTTCATTTGTGTATTTTACATTCACATGCTTTTTACACCGATATACATGCATCTTTTACACATACATACATAGTTGACTACTTGATTGTTTTATCCTTACAGTGCAGTCGTATGAGAAATAAGCGAGTCAAATGGGAGCAATGAAAAATAACAAAAATGTAAGAAACAACGTCTTCTAGCAGCACACACCATACTAACCATGCAGGGTACATCATACACATCATCAGCTACACACACGTTTCCACCCTCGGTTCACTCTCATCACTTTTTGCCACTTTTTTATCTTTAGTTTCCATGCCCCACCATATTTTTGTCACTTCACGCTTTGTCTAGTCCTTGATGCATTTTTTTCTATAATCTTCATGGACATCGGTTACACATCTCTATCTAATTTATGTTATCGAGCTTTCCGCTCACCAACATAAAGTGGGGCAAATGTAGTCACAAAATAATGCACTTTAGACATTATTTAGTCCCAGTCTCATACTACTATTTAGAAGGTTTTTTAGTGAAGAAAGTACTAATTAACCCCCATCTTTTGGCCATCTTCTCTTATTTTATTTCATCATTCTCGACATTTTACACACACATGCCCAGTCTATTTCAGTCATCTTTCATTATTTTAGCCTCATTGGGTGCAAAGAAAGTGGTACTTAGGGCACCATGGGCACCTAGTCCCACTAAGGGTGCCCCGATCCTTTTGAACTTTCTTGCCACTTTTTGGCTCTTTCTAGCCATTTCAACTTCTTATTTTTTTGGTCATTGGCCATTTCAGGGTTAATTATGAAATTAGATCAAGAGAACCCTATAAATATAAAGTTACGTGACCATAATGAGGGACCAAACACTAGTCACTACTATCATCCACCTAGAGTTACATCCATTTGGAGATCATTTACATCCATTAGCTCCATCACAAGGACAAGGTTGGTTCATCTGCATCACACAAGCATATGGGGAGGGATTATATTATATTCCATACACCCATTCTATTACATTTTCTACATTTATTTATTGTTTTCTACTTCACAAAGTGTGACTGACACAAGAGCACCTAGGGCACATGATGCACACACACACCAGAACTACATTTGGGTCTAAAATGTAGTGCAACGCTCAATTAGTAAGCCCACTGTTGTGGTTCTTTGGTCAGACTTACCATTCATTTGCATTCTTATTTTTAGGGTTTTGATACTTCTTGTGGGAACTTGCAGGAATTCTATACATCTAGGATTATCGAGAGACACTGCACAATGTAGTGAATCCGATGCACCATAAAACGAGTGTTTTGGACCAACTTCCAAACCCGTGAAACTCAGTTCTAGATCTCTTGCACGGACTAGGGCACCCATTGTGTAGACTAGAGTGCCCGTAGGTACCCCAGTCCCTCTCTAGGCACTCTACTCTAGCTAGATAGCTTAGATCCATCCTTTTCAAGGATTTTACATAGTCATTCTTGCTCTCTATTTTTCCAGGTCACTTCGCGACACGGTCAATGAGCTCCTCTAATCAGTTGAGTTCATTCTAACTCTTCTTGCACTTTAGGGTTTAGCATTTCCATTTTTATTGTTTCTTGGGTCATTTTCCATACTTATTTACTTTGTATTTACATGTCGTTATAGATTATATTTACTACCCCATATTCCATATTTCTAATTTTTAGTTAATAAAAGCACTACTAGTAACATTGCGGGATGGTGAAGTGTGGGGAAAGAAAGGTACACCCACTAATGACACTCAGTAAATGATTTAATGAATTTTCCTTCCCATGAAAATGTAAATCCTACTTTTGGTGAATTTGAAAAGTAAACTAGATGTATAGGATCAAAATTACTTTTTAAAATGGGATATGAAGTAAAAGGCCTTCGTATAAATATCCGAGGTATCACTTACCCTATTCAGGTGGAGAAAATACCTTGATATGTGGGTGTAGGATACAATAATAGTAAAAATTAGGGAGGAGAAATCTCTAAAACATCAACTAGTGTAGAGCCCAAGCCACCAGTCCTCTTAAATCACCTGCATAGGGAACATACCGAGAATCTCGGAAGGACGATGATAGCAAAGGAAAAATTGACAACCCAAAAATGTATGATTGAGTCTTCTATGGCTACAACAAGAAGCCCATTATAACCCTAGAGCTATTGTGTACATATCCATGTGCTTATTGTGGATCTAATATCCATTGTGTGATTTGGTGTGGAAAGAAAAAGAAGCACACAAAAGGGTTAAGGATGATGAAGATAAGGAAAAATCTACCTCATCTTGAGAACACATAAGGGACCAAAGCCACCAAATAAGTATGCACTTTATGACGAGTTTATCATGCTTAGTGTTTTCTTGCAACATTGGTAATAAAATATCTATATGAAGTCCTCAAAGACCAGACAGAGATTATTCATCTTGATTTGGCATTAGCTAACGTAGCAAAATGCAATGAGCCTAAGTACCACAGTCCCAGAGATCAAACGCTTGTTGTATTAGAGAAGGATCTATTCTAAGGCCAAAGGTGTGTCGGTGTGAGATATCTATAAGACAACATCGGGTTATAGATCCAAGGATTAGAGGAAAAACTATATTTTTGGGACAAAACCCCTCCTTAGTGGGTAGGTGTGATCCAGGAGGAAATTTTGAAGGACGAAAGTTCCCTAAATTCCTAGGAACATCATAGAGCGAAATAGACTCTATAATATTTTTGACAACTATAAGAGTGGAAAATGGATCTTGTACGTGAAATTTGTGGCTATTCAAAGTTCTTTCAACTCCTTAAAGAGAGAGGGTCAACCGGTGAGTCACATTACTAGGGGAAAAATTGTGAATCGGGCGTAGGTGATAAGTTTGGTTTGATGTTTTAGGCCTCGGTATTTAACACTCAATCATAGTCATCTTCGTCAAATGATCAAAAAAATATTTCCACTTGGTAGGTCTTTAGGCCACCAAGTGGTTTGCCACCACATTTCTAAGGGCATGAGTCATCTATTAACTCAATGATCTACTCGTATGGCAAGTTGAGTTCATACATGAGTAAGTTGTGTACCAAATTGGTCAAGCTGACCTTGTACCAAACCACTCGAGCTAATGGCAAGCTATTGCCATGACTTAGAGAGATGGTCTATATATTCGGTGAGAAAATGCGTTTACATGGTCAAAGCCATGAGTTAACGACTTAGGGATAATCCTTATAAAGGCTATCCATACCCATATCCCCGCAAATGTGGGATAAACCCATACAACCAAACAACCCCCACTTGATGGGATAAAAATGACAACCGTGGAAACGTGAAATCCCCCACGAGAGGACACATGGATGAGGTAGCGAATGGGGTTGACAAGTGACGGTGGATGCGATGATGACAACAAAGGGGGAAGTGACATAGACATGGGTGAATGGCTCGGGCACGTACGTGGCACACATGAAATTTGACATAGGCATAGTCACAACAAAGTGGTTGGGGTCGGTTCAAAGACAAAGTAAAATAGGTGGCAAGGGAGTCTACCTCACAACCTCTCCTTATCAAATAGACCGGATAAACTAACTCGGCCGGTGAGTTGGTTGAAATATGGGTTGGGTGATAAACCCTATAGACAAGAAGTTTGGGCAACCCAAGGCTATAAAAGCCTCTCCACTCCTCCATTTCAATCAACAAGCTCCTCAATGAAAAAATCCCAAGAGCCAAGAGGAGAATAAAGAGAATGCCATAAGGAAATTATAAAGGCCATTGTGGAAGAAATATTTTAAAAGGCCTATATTATTTGTTATTGGCCATATTAAGAGGCATATATTATTTTCTATAGGCACAATTTATTGAGTTCGACATTATTTGATATCGGAAAGTGAAGAAATAAGTCTTATTATCTAATAGGCATATGTAATTATGTGAGTTTTCATTATTAACTCACCAATCGGTGTAAAGGCCGAATTTAAGCCTAATTCTCATGTAGAAGCTCGAAGACGCCATTAGAAGCCAAGGGATGAAATAATGCATGAGAGAATCACTAAATCTCTTATTCTTAGTATGATGGGAATTTTCTAAATTTGTTTCTTAGAGACCACGAGACAAGAGTCACATAATTTTGGAGCTCATTGATGAGGCTTGGTATGATCTTAGCTCTGCGCAAAGATTTTGGAGGTCGTATAACAAAGTTGAAGAAGATCTTTGTCTTCAACAAACATCAAGTCTAATCTTTGCTCTGCAGTGAGGTTATTTATCATTCAAATGGAGTGAAGGTGTTTACTGTCAACTTCAGACATCTAGAGACTTAGCACCATGCAAAGGTTATTTTTTCGAGCGGTGGAGTGGAGGTATTCGGAGGTGTCAAATGGAGAGAGCCGTGTTGGAGCACTTGAACTTCCTGACCAATATGGGTCTACTTGACCAATTGTCACATCAGGTAGCTGTGTGAGATCACCGAGTTTTCCAAGACTAGTGGGTTCAGAGGATCGAATGGCACCAGGTTCGGTTGAACACCCATTATAGTAATGTAAGTTTATTATGTATTTATATTCAAAACTTTATAATGGACTGGTTTAACTAGTTTGCGAACACAAAACGTAGGCATTCTTTTCGAACTCCATTATCAACTCTTGTTCAATGTGATGCTTATTTTGCATTGCATTATTTTAAGTTGATTATTACGGGGTGAAATTTTTAAAATAAAAATAATCCTATAAGGGTTCGTGGTCGAAGAATTTGTTTTGGCCATTTTTGGATTATTAGTTTTTAAGCATATTGTCATTTAAGTTCTTATACAACTTGTTTTGTAACCTATTAATATAATATTCATAAATGGTTAAAATTGAAATCAATAAATGATTTATATTATGTTTATTATGATGTCTATATGGATATTATGATTCTAACCATGCTAATGTTGTGTTGGATATAAAATAAACAACTGGATATGTGTTCAAGTTTTTGGTACATGTGCCATTACTTAGAGTAGTAAAAATCAGCCAACAATATCCATTTCTTCTATTGAGGAAGAGTATAGAAGTGCAATGGAAGCAACAAAAGAAGCCATGTGGCTAAAGTGACTATTGGAAGAGATACACATGGAATCTAAAGGAAGTACTCATCTTCTATGTGATATCCAGTGTTGCATTTCTCTTATTAAGAATCTAGTTTAGCATTAGAGAATGAAGCATATAGAAGTTCATATGAATTTTATCCGAGAGAAGGTTCTTTGTAGTGATATAGATCTCTAGTATTTCTCGATTGAAGATTAGTTTACGAGATATGTTTATAAAGCTTGTGTGTGTTTTAAAATTTTTCAAGTTTTGTGCAATGCTTGGCCTTTCAGAGTTTCCATTGAGGGGGAGTTCCTATGGAAATGTCACCTCCTAATGGTTGGCCGTGTGATATATCCTTCTCCTCTATACTTCTGCTCCATTGTAAAGCATTATAAAAATATTTTTTTCTGATCTTTGTAAACTTGTCACTCTAAGTTTACGGTGTACAATCCAGTGTGTTGCATCTATTGTAAAGGAGGTCCTTGTGTTATAAAAGGCTCCTAGAGATGTTGGTTAAGATATTTTCCATGAGAAATTGTGAGATGTAGTCTCACAAATCATGCTTATCCTAAATCATTCACTACTAATTTATGGATTCCAAATCCTTTTGTACCAAAAGGTAATTTGAGCATGATGAAGGTGTATAAATCCTTCAAATGTGATATGCTAGCCTAAACCTTCACTATGGTTTATGGATTTGTAAATCTTGTTGTATAAACAGTAATGTTGGCATATGTTCCCCACTTAATATTAAGGGGGAGTGTTAGAATGTAATATTAAGTTCCTATAAACCTTAGATTATAATTAAATAATAATAAATTTTATATTCTTTATTTTTTAATATAAAATAAGTTTGTTTATGTTAATTGATTATTATTAATCAATATATTAAAATCAGGGTGCATTTTTATAAGGTTACATCCCATCACTTAATAGGTTCATGACCCGTGGGGTCAAATATATATGATCTTGGGTCATTGTGATTATTCACCTCATGTGGATTGATTGGTGGAGAGAAGTGAGGAGGGAGATTTATCCTAGGCTGTTGACTAAGCTAAATATGAATTTATATGCCTAATCTGATTTCTATTGAAATAGTAAATAAATAAAAATTTAAGTACAAAAATTTACCCAAGCAAGCTAAGCAAGAAAGTACAAAACCCTAAGTGAAAAGAAGAGGTAAGATGAATCACTATTTTGCAATTGTTCATGATGATCATTCCGAAGTCTTGACTGGATGACCATGGAGAGAAAAGCGTCGCATAAAGCCTCGAGAAAAGTGTGTGAGATGACGGTTTTCCTAGACTGGGGCACTGAAGATGGAAAGGGGAGCCTCTGGGAACCCTAGGCCTTTTTCGGGGGCATGTGTCTAGCGAAATACTCAAAAATCCTCCTTTGAGTGGTCACAAGATTTGGGGTTGAACACACCAGGTTGTACAAATATATATTTAGATCTAAGCATACAAACAATAAATACGGAAATAAACTAGAAGAACAATACACAAGATATAATGTGGTTCACCCAATGTGGGCTACATCCACCAAGAAACAACCAATATATTAATCAAAGCTTTATAGAGGATATACAATGAAGATCTGCAATCTTCCACACCTTCTCGGATGTATAATACTTTCTTCCTCACAAGCTTATCTTTTTCTCTCTCCAAGAATTCCTTCTTACAATTATGATCAATCTCACTTCTAACCCTAGCTTTCTAGCTTATATAAGCATATACAAACTTAGGGAAACTTAGCTATGTAATTACAACCATTAGATCACCTTTTAATTAAAGGTTAGATCTAATTCTCGTGACTTAAATAAAAGCAATAACACATAGGTAACCAATGTTGGTTACCCTAACCGATGTCGGTTCTTACTTGCTTGATCGATATTGGTCCCCATGTGACCGACAATGGTCACTGATGACGCTAGTTACTATGTACTACAACAAGTTAGTAAAGCATGCTATTTGTGAAGTAATTGAGCTCCACAACTCAATAATCTCCCACTTGGAGATAAATTTCTGCATTGTACCATACAACTCCATTCTTGGATCCTTTCCTTGGCCTGTTTCTCCCTCTTCAAGTCTCAAACTCGAAGACCAATAGAAGTGGAGTGTAGCTCCAACTTCTCCTTTGCCAACAACTTCGTTAACATATCTCGTGGGGTTCTCATTTGTATGAATTTTCTCCAGTTTCAGCTACGCATCCTCCAACACTTGTTGTATGAAGTGATATCTCAATTGAAGCTGTTTTGTTCTTAAATGAAATGCTAATTTATTTTCCAAATGAATCACACTTTGACTATCACTGTACAATCTACAATCCTCTTGTTCCTTTCCCAACTCTTCCATGAACCTGCTCATCCATATCATCTCTTTGCTAGCCTCTGTAGCTGCAACATACTCACCTCTGTAGTGGACAAGGCCACAACCTTCTGTAATCTAAAAATCCAGCTAACTATTGTGCCACATACTGTGAATACATATCCAGTGGTGCTTCTCCTACCATCCAAATCTCCAGCCATATCTGAATCAACATATCCACATAAAGAAGTATCTAACCCTTCATAGCATAAATGCATGTTCAATGTCCCTCTCAAATACCTGAGAATCCATTGGACTAATTTCCAATTCTTTTTACCTGGTTGGCCATAAATTTGCTCATAACTCTCATTGCACGTGTAATGTCCTATTCGATACAAACCATAACATACATAATACTTCCAACTGTTAAAGCATATAGAACCCGTGTCATGTACTCAACCTCCTCATGCGATGAAGGACACTGATATTTTCTTAATTTAAAGTGTCTAGCCATAGGTTTCCTTATAGGTTTTGAATTTTGCATATTAAACCTTTCCAACACCTTATTGATATAATGTTCTGAGAAAAATACAATTTCCTATTCTTCCTATCTCTATGAATTTGCATGCCAAGGATTTTCTTTGTAGATCCTAAATCCTTCATTGCAAATGTATGAGTTAATTTTTCTTTAATCTAAAAAATGTCTTACATACTAGATCCCGTAGTAGACATTTCATCTACATACAACAACAAAATAATATAGCTTCCATTTTCAAGCTTCTTTAAATAAACACAATGGTTATATTCACATCTCATATAACCATGCTCATGCATAAAACTATCAAATCTTATATACCATTTCCTTGGGGCTTTCTTGAGCCCATAAAATCTCTTTTGAAACCTACACACAAGTTTCTCCTTACCCTTGACTTCATATCCAAGCGACTACTGTATATATATCTCTTCCTCCAAATCATCATGAAGAAAAGTCATCTTAACATCGAGTTGCTCTAAATGTAAATCTTCTACTGAAATTAAACTCAATACAGTACATATGGAAGTCATTTTTACTATAGGAAAAAATATCTTACTAAAATCAATACCTGATTTCTATGTAAATCCTTTCACCATAAGCCTTGCCTTGTATCTTTTATGTCCACCCTATTCTTCCTTGATCCTGTAAACCCATTTGTTCTGCAATGTTCTTTTACTTTCTGGAAACTTAACCAAATCCCATGTCTGGTTTTGTTCCAAGGATTCCATCTCCTCATCCATGTCATGCTCCCACTTCGTTTGTGGGTCTTATCTTGCATTGATTCTTCAAAACTTTCTGGTTCACAACTATTAGTCAATAATAAATGAGATAAGGAAGGTTAAATCTTTCTAGACGTCTACTAACCATTTTTGACCTTCTTAGTGAGATATAGGGTGTCGGAGGCTCAATATGTACAAATGTACATTATTAGCCACCTCGGCGATGACCGATGTCGATCACCTCCTACCAATGACAATTCTTGAAACCGGCGCTAGTTACTGCTTTGATATGTAATCGACACCCATTCGGGTTGTCGACGCTAGTCCTAAAGATGCCAACACTAGTTACCCTCACCGACACCGGTACATGTAAATGACTTCTAAATACGAGGATAAGTTTTCTTCCACAAACTTTCCAACTGGTTCATCTTTAGGTACTAAAAATTGATTCCTATATATTCTATTTTCATTTCATTCAATGTCACGACTCCTAACAATATTAAAATCTTATAAATCCCAAAAATGGAATCTGAAATCACTAGAGCCATAACCAATAAAAGTACATCTCTTGGATTTAGCATCCAAATTCTTTCTATTTTCTTTATCAACATGCACAAAAGCTTTTGAACCAAATACTCTAAGAAAAGAAAGATCTACCTCTTTTCCAATCCAAGCTTCTTTTGGTATTCCACCATCTAGTGCACTTGAAGGCCCATGGTTAATTAAATAAACCTTCATGTCTACTACTTCTACCAAAAATACAAGGGTAATCCAACATGTATCCTCATGCTTCTTGCATGTTCCATGATTGTCTTGTTCATTCTTTCAGCAACACCATTCTCCTGTGGTGTTCTAGGAACCATTATTTCTCTGTGTATTTCATTCATTGAATAATAATCATTGAAAGCCTTGCTTGACATTCACCACCATTGTCAGATATAGGAAATTTTAACATTGAATTTGATTCATTTTTCACAAGGGCTTTCCATATTTTAAAAGTCTCAAAAACATCATATTTACGTTTAATACAATAAACCCATACCTTTCTTGTGGCATCATCAATGAAAGTCACATAATATTGGGATCCTCCATGAGAAGCTACCTAGGCTGGTCCCCACACATCTGAGTGCACAAGCTCCAATTTTTTCTCCTTCTTTGTTGCCCCAACTTTGAGAAATATCACTCTCTTTTTCTTTCCAAATATACAATGCTCATAGAAATCAAGATCTACATCTTTCAAATATGATAACTTACCCTTAGCCTTTAAGATCTACATTCCTTTTTGACTCATATGGCCTAGCCGATTATGCCACATGCTTGCATCTGAATCTGAAGTAGATAGCACAGAAAATGAATTAGTAATATAGGTAGACAAATACAATGTTCCTACCTTCTTGCCTCTTGTTCTACAACAAGAGATCCCTTGGTAACCTTCCAAGAGTCGGTTGTGAATGTAACCATGCAACCAGATTCACCTAGTTGTCTTGCAAAAATAAGATTTCTCCTGAGGCTTGACACATGCCTCACATATTTCAATATCCATGTATTTCCATTCTGAAATTTTAGATGAACTTCTCCTTTACCAATAATATTGCATGGTTCATCATCTCCTAAATAAACATGCCCAAAATTACCCTGGACATAATTTCTGAAATAACCCTTATTAGGGGTAGCATGGAAAGAAGCTCCTGAATCTAAAACCCATGATTCAATTTTATTATCCAAGGAGAGAATAAGGGCATATTTCATTACCTCAAAAGATGCAAAATTTGTCTCTTTACCTTTCTCTGGTACATTCTCTTTGTTTTCCTTGAACCAACAATCCTTCTTTGCATGTCCTTTCTTTCCACAATTCCAACAAGTTATTCCTTTACCTCTGGATTTAGATCTTCCATTCTTAGACTTTGATTTCCCATTATTATTGCTCTTGGATATCTCCTTCTTCCTTCCCCTTCTTTCTACATTCAAATAATTACCAGATGATGATTCTCCTATACTTTTCCTACGTATTTCTTCATTCAGGATTATACTAACCACATCATCAAACTTTAAAATATTAGTAATAGACGTTGTATTACTAAAAACCATTACCAAGTTGTCCTAACTATCTGACAAAGATCATAAGAATAAAATTTCTTTCACTTCATCATCAAACATAATATTCACCGATTTTAATTGATTTACATAGAGAACGAAATCATTCAAATGACTCGATGCATATTCACCTTCTTGCATATTTGAATTAAATAATTTCTTCATCAAGTAAAATTATTTGAAGCACTAGGATTTTCATACAAATTACCTAAAGATTTCATCAAATCTACCATGGTTACTATTTTGGTAATATGTGAAGCCATGGATGTCTTTGTCAATCTCAATCTTATAGATCTCATAACCTTTCACAAGAATTTTCCATTCTTCATCAGTCATCTTTCTAGGTCTTGCCTTCTCATCCAATGGTAAGTATAGATCTTTCTGATACAAAAATATTCCACTAGCATCTTCCATAATTGATAATTACGATTGTCAAATTTCTCAACTCTATATTTTCCATCTTCTACCATTGTTGTAGCTCCCACTCAATTAGAAATCCCTCTGTGAAGAAAATTTTCAGCACATAAAACCCTCAAACAAAAAAGATCTGATACTAGTTGTTAGGGTTGAACACACCATTTGTACAAATATATATTCAGATCTAAGCATACAAACAATACATATGGAAATAAAACAAGAAGAACAATACACAAGATATAACGTGATTCACCCAGTGTGGGCTACATCCACCAAGTAATAACCAATATATTATTCAAAGCTTTACAGAGGATATACAATGAAGATCTATAATCTTCCACACCTCCTGGATGCATAGTACTTTCTTCCTCACAAGCTTCTCTTTCTTTCCCTCCAAGAATTCCTTATTATAATTATGATTAATCTCAATTCTAACCCTAACTTTCTAGCTTATATAAGCATATACATACTTAGGGATACTTAGCTATGAAATTAAAACCATTAGATAAAATCTTAATCAAAGGTTAGATCTAATTCCCATGACTTAAATAAAATCAATCACACACAGAGCAACTGATTTTGGTTACCGTAACCAATCTGATTCCTACTTGCTTGATGATGTCGGTCCACAGGTGATCGAGGATGATCACCCGATCTACGCCAGGTTATTGTGTATTCCGGAAAGTTCGTAAAGCATGATATTTGTGAAGTAATTGATCTCCACAACTCAACATCAAGTTGTTCACCGTTGTTCACCTTTGATAGATAGGAGGTCACATAATGATCATTGAAGTTACTAGAAACCTACAATGAAACAATGACCTACAAAACCCTCAAATAGAAATCAAATCCTAAAAAAGAAAGATTCATAATAAGGGGTCATATTGTCCTCAATTTTCACAATGATGATCTTACGATTAAGCATTACACTACATCTCATACCCAATGTAGTTATGTGTGTGTGTGCGGAATCATGCCCTCGGTGGCTCTTGTGCGTGTCACATTTGATAGTGATTAAGTAATCTATATGTAAAGAAATGTAATAGATGTGTGCATGGAATAGAATGAAATTCCCTCCTATGAAGTGTGTATGCAGAATAACCAACCCTTGTGTCCCTTGGATGGTGCTAGATGGATGTAATGGAACTCTTAGATGCTTGATGGATGCAACCTTAGGTGGTGATAGCTAATGCTTAGTGCTTGGTCCCTTATTATGATCACATAACTTTATATTTATATGATTCCCTTGCTTGAATTTTGTAATTAACCCCAAAAATGTTGACTACCAAAAAGATAAGATGCTCAAATGCATAGAAAGTACCCAAAATATGTGAATAAAGTATATTGAGGTCGGCGGCACCCCGGAGGGGATGAGGGTGCTTAACGCCGACATCCATGTGGCGTTGGTGTCCAGATAATAAATGTCAAAGTATAAAAAGGAAGACTGAGATAATAATGGTATAAGACTAAAAGTGGCAACAAAAAGAAAAGAAAGGTGGCCAAAGACATGGGTTGATTAGTACTTTTCTTACTTAAGAATCATATGAACAGTATTATGCAATCATGACTAGATAACTACCCAAAGTGCATGATTTTGTGTCTACATTTTCTCCCACTTTATGTTGGTGAGCGAAAGCTCGATAACATAAAGTAGATAGATATGTGTACCTAATAACCATGTAGATTATGTAGAAAGAGCGTTCCCAAGAGACTAGAAAAAGAATGGAATGATAAAAGTGTGAAGCATGGATGCTAAGGAGAAAAAAGTGTAAAAATGATGATGAAAATGACCCTAGGGTAGAAACATATGTGTAGATGTCGTGATGTACCTATTTTTGATGTCAATGTTGATGTTGTTGATGTTGTGAAGTGATGTTGACTATCACTTCCCATACGAAGACGGACTGCAAAAGAGAAGAACAAACAAGTAGTCAAATACACATGTATATGATTGAAATGTGTAAGGAAAAGTATGTAAAATATGAAAATGTGAAAAAAAGAACATGTGCACCTGATCCATGATGAGGAAAGAGTGTAGAAAGGATCCTAAAGATGTTGTAGACAAACGAGTTTTTCAAGTGATCTCACACAAAGTCATGGAAAAAGTGTAGGGAGAAAATTTTGATGTTATCCTCTAACCTTTAACTATTTCCCACAATGTAGAACACCACTTTGCAGATGGTGTGTAAAATTTGAACAATTTGATCCAATGCAAAAATTTGTAGTGCATACATGCCGAAATGCCAATGCTTGTGTGCCCTGTAAAATTGATTGTATGGAGTTCTCGTAGACGGTCTTGAACTACCAAAATGATATGTAACTGCCCCTTGGTCATAGGCATCTAAGAAGGGTCAGGGGTTCCCAGGCGCTACTCTCCTAGTCTGGGTGCTAGTGTTTGTGTTGTGATAAGGACTGAGTCTGATTTTAAGTCTGTCTAATATTAATGACTATGTTGTGATGGTATTGTGTTTTGCTGAATTGTGACTATATGAAATTGTATGGGGTGACTGATTCACCCAAATTATTCCCCCTCATTTAGGGTGCATGCGCCATCGCTGAGGAGAATGTGGCCCAAAGGAGGACTAAACGTTGTGCTGAAACTGTGCCATGTAAGGGGAGGGAGTGTGCTTGATATAAACCAAGGCACATGAAAAAAATGGCTAGGAGACAAGTGTTAGTACAAGAAAACATGCATGTAAAATGTAAGCTATCGATAAGAAGAAAATGTGTAATCTAAGATGCATGAAGACAACATGCAAGAAGAAAATGTAGACCGTGAAAAGTGGGTTACAAACATGGCACATTGCTCGTGATGTCACAAGCCAATCAAGGCCAACAAAACCAAAAGTAAATAGTGTGCACGCAAGAAAAAGAGAAAATCCTGAAAACGATGACATAGAAAATTAATGACAAGCAATGTAACAAACAACCATGGTGGAAAATAGGATTGCAAAAAAATGTTGCACATGAAGCACTCGTTAGCATGTTAGAGAGATAAAAATTATGTCAAGGTGTGAATAATTCGATAAAGAAACATGCTATGAAACAATAAAAATTTTAATGTACGAAAGTGGATGCCCCAAGAGCTATTGTGGGACTGGTAATAGGTATTGTGCCAAGCATCCATGTTGTGTGTAATAGATATGTATAATCTATGATCACAAATAGAAATTCAAGTGAATGCACATGTGTGTATGATAAAGATAATGACATACAAGATATCTATCTAGCATGTGTAATAAAGTGAACATGTAAGCAAATGTAAGCAAGAGTAAATGCAACCAAGATATGTAGTATGTTGTGGATGAGATAGAATGGAATGCAAAGTGAATGATAGGAACAACGTGCCCCAGTGGATGTGTATGTATGAGATGAAGTTCATTTATTTATGCCCTGTTGAGTAGCTAATATTTTTCCAAGGATATGACACACAAATGATTCTTCTCTGCATTTTTCCACAATTCGTGAATGACGGGCGTTTTCTTCCCCATCAAATTTTGGCCCCATTATCCATGGGTACATGGACATATCTAATTGGATGCGGTAGGACGGGTCCTTTTTGCGTTTTGAGGCATTGTGGTGAAAAGGAAAAAGTCAAATATTAAGCCCGCATTGAAAGTCAAAGCGGGAAGCGGGTCGGCGGGGAGATTTGAGGTTTTGAGCCTTTTTGTAAAAAGGGCTAAAATTCATAAAGTGACCCGCAACCCCAATCATGCTATGAGGAAAAAGTCAAATATTAAGCCCGCATTGAAAGTCAAAGTGGGGAAGTGGGTCGATGAAGAGATTTGAGGTTTTGAGCCTTTTTTAAAAAGAGCTAAAAGTTATAAAGTGACCCGCATACCCCACCCACACAAAGGGAAAAGCCAAATATTAAGCCCGCATCAAAAGGTCAAAGTAGGGAGGCGGGTTGGCGGAGAAATTTGTGTTTTTGAGCCTGCATTGAAAAAATGTAAAATTATAAATGTGACCTACAATTATGTCTCCACTCAAGTAAGGACACATGTCAAAACCATATCAAAAGTGGGAGAGGGGGCCAAAATGTTCCAAAATGCCATTTATCCAAAAGTCACAAAATGCAAAAGGCATCCTCCACGCTCACTCCAGTAAATTTCTCCACATGGATGACTCTAGTTTAAAGTTTCAAAGGTAAGATGAATGGTTCAAATTCAAAGTTACAAAATGAGTGTAATGGCTGCATTATGAAAGTCTATTTTTTTTCGCCATTGCGTTTCTTCGCGAATCAAGAATCGAATCGAATTCTAAGGATTGAAAAGATTGTAAACCATTTCTTGCTAACAAAGAAGAATTTTTAACTATTTCTTGCAAGATATTTAATGGCTTCTTCACGCCATTATAAAGGGTTGGTGATTGATCTTGTAAACTCGAGAGTGCATTGTACTTAGAGAAAGCAAAGGAAATAGCCATTTTCTTCTAATTTCCTCCATTCTCAAATTTCTTCCATTCCCACATTATGTACAACTTCTATTTAAGCATCAATACAAGAAGAAGGATTTTGTAGCCTCTTTGATGAGGAGATTTTAGAAACTTTGAGTTTGCAATCTTATCTCATCTTGTTGCCATTTGCAGGTTGTTTCTTCTCATAAATGCATGTGTTAAAGTTTCTAACTAATATGTGTAGGAATCTAATTTTACATGCAACATTAATTTCCTATCTCATTTCTCACTCCCTTTCCCACTTTCATAGAAAAATTCTTCCCTATGCAGAGAGATTGCTAGCTTTTCCACAGGTCGTGGAGTGCCCTTGTGGATCCTCGATGCCAAAGGCTACCACAAAAATCCACATTTTCTTGCGCATGTATATACGGAAGATGCACCAATTAAGTAGAGGGACTTAGATTCCCAGAGTGTTGGCAAGGAATTCACAAATTTTTCCAACCAAAAAATTCCCTCGCCAAAAGTTTTGTTTTTAGCGCCCACCGTGGGGCAAGATTTAGCAACATCTACACCTGAATGTGACCGCAAGGTCAGAAAATTCAAAATTAAAAAAAAAGAAAAAATTTCTAGAATTTGAATGGCTATATGAGCCACATGGATTCAAATCATGGCTATTTCAAGAAACCCTCCTGTTGAAAGACACGAATTGCTCTTCCACATCCAAGAAGACGTTGCTTCCTTTTGAGGAAGCTATCGAAATAATAGACAAAATGGTGGAATCACTTTCATTACGCATTTTTCCAACAAATGTGAATGATGGGCATTTTCTTCCCCAAAGAAAATTCCCCATTACCATAAAGAAGAGCATAGATTTTCAATCTGGAATAGAAGATCACTTTTTGCATTTTGAGACATTGGGGAAAAGGATCCCATTTTAAGGAACTTCAAAGGAGACAAGAGCTACTCGGGGAATTTGAGGCTTTGAGCCTTTTCAAACAAGGGCTAAAATTGGGAACTAAGTGACCTGACAATCCTTTGATCACGCTATGGTGAATTTCAAATATTAAGCTAGAACCTTGTAAATTCAAAGACGTGAAGCCAAGAAGAAGCTGGAGAAAGATTTGAGGTTTTGAGAGGAAGAAAAAAGGGCTAAAATTCATAAAGTGACCCGACTTCAAGCCATGCATAGTAAAAAGTAAAATATTAAGCCCACGTTAAAAGGTCAAGCTAAAACAAAATAGAATGGGGGGTGGGTCGATGAGAGCAATTTGTGTTTTTGAGCCCACATTGAAAAATGTAAAATTATAAAAAAAGTGACCCTGCAATTTTGTCTCCACTCAAGTGAGGCCATGTGTCAAAACCATATCAAAAGTGGAGAGGGGCCAAAATGTTCCAAAAAAATCTCCAAAAGTCACAAAATGCAAAAGGCATCCTCCACACCCGCTCCAGTAAATTTCTCCCACGTGGATGACTCTGGTTTAAAGTTTCAAAGGCAAGATGAATGGTTCAAATTCAAAGTTACAAAATGAGTGTAATGGTTGCATTATGGAAAGTCTAGTTTTTTTCGCTAACTTGCCCTCATTGCAATTTCTTCAAATCAAGAATTTGAACAATGCATGCGAAGGATTGAAAAGATTGTAAACCATTTCTTGCTAACAAAGAAGAAGTTGTAACCATTTCTTGAAGATATTTAATGGCTTCTTCATGCCATTGTAAAGGGGGGTGATTGATCTTGTAAACTCACGAGTGCATTGTACTTAGAGAAAGCAAAGGAGATAGCCATTTTCTTCTAATTTCCTCCATTCTCAAATTTCTTCCATTCCCACATTATGTACAACTTTTGTTTAAGCATCAATACAAGAAGAAGGATTTTGTAGCCTCTTTGATGAGGAGATTTTAGAAACTTTGAGTTCGCAATCTTATCTCATCTTGTTGCCATTTACAGGGTTGTTTCTTCTCATAAATGCATGTGTTGAAAGTTTCTAACTAATGTGTGCAGGAATTTGATTTCTACCACAACATTAGTTCTCCTATCTCTTTTTCACTCCTTTTCCCACCTTCAAGAGAAAAATTCCCCTAACAGAGAATTCTAGAAGCATTTTGCAGGTCGGAGGAGTGCCCCTATTGAATCCCCAAAAAGGCCACAACAAAAATCCACATTTTCTCACGCATGCATATACAATAGCTACACACCGACAAGTAGACGGACTTAGATTCCCATAGTGTTGGTAAGGAATTCACAAATTTTTCCACCTAAAAATTTCCTCGCTAATAGTTTTTGGCGCCCACTGTGGGGTAGATTTAGCAAATCTTTAGTGATCTAACTCAAATGTGACCACAAGGTCAGAAAAATTCAAAATTCAAAAAGAGAGAAATTTTTTTTGGAATTTGAATGGCTATATGAGCCACATGGATTCAAATCATGGCTATTCCAGGGAAACCCTCCCGTGCAAAAGACCCAAATTTCTCTTCCACATCCAAGAAGATGGCATTGCTTCATTTTGAGGGAAGCTATCTAACATAATAAAAAAAATGCCAATCACTACTTCATTGCCATGAGAATTCTGGACCTTGAAGAAGAATGCACCGATCTTCTCGAGAGGCAAAGACAAATTCCAAACACCGCAAAAAGAGAGCATAGATTTTCAAGATTTGGATAGAAGATACACCCGACAACAAAGACAAGGAGGAAAAATTGATCCCATTTTTGAAGAACTTCAAAGGAGACAAGAGCTACTCGAATCCAGAGGCTTCCTTTTACAAGCAACCGATCACACGTTGGGAACCTAAGAGTGCCAATCCTTTGACGGTGAATTTTCCATACATCAACGAGAACCTTGTAGACTTCACCGACGTGAATACCAAAGAAGAAGCTAGAGAAAGAGAGGTGAGAGCCGATGAAGAAATAAGATCTCAACTCGAAGAAATCGAGAGACTTTAAGCCGAGGCAGATGAAAGAGAGCAAGTGAGAAAAGCCTTCCATGCCTTTAGCAAGGTTGAAGCTAGAAATAGAAATAGAATGGGGGATCGTGATCATGAATGAACGTGATCATGAGGCCCGTAGGCCTAATGTACCATGGGAGGAAACACCGGTCCACTTGGCTCTTGCTCAACCACTCCATGAGCTACCGAGAGGCTCGAGAAAAAACTTCCCAAAATTTAGAGGGGATGGTTCTCAACTCCCTAAAGAGCATGTAGCAACATTTATCACTACTTGCTTGTGTGTTTGGGTGTTGAGGATGAAGATGTGTCATAGAAAATCACTCTTTGTGGTCACTTCAAGAGAAAGTCTTCTAATGGTTCTACATGCTACCCCCGAGGTCCATCACCTGTTGGGAGGATATAAGAAGTGCATTCAAACACAAGTTCAAGAGCACAGAAGATTGTCAAGATCTTTTGGTCCAATTGGTACAAATGAAGAAAGAAACCTCCGAGTCAATGAGGGACTTCGTAGAAGATATATATAGAGTGATAAGAAGATCCTAAGATGTGGTGCCTCCTAAAAATAATTTGAAGAGGTTTTCATCGTTGCTTTTTCCATCGAAGTAGGTTTCTTCCTTAGAAGAACCCAACCAAGAACATTAAGGGAAGCTCAAGACTATGCAATAGAAACCGATGATGATCTAATCTTTCCGGAAGGTGAAAGGCCCCAATGGAAAGAAAAAGGGTCAGAATTCAAACTCTATCACCACAGATCCGATGTTCCAAAAAATGGCAAATGACTTGGTTTCCTTGAAGAAGCAACTATCTCAGATCACAATGTGGAATGCTTCAAGAAACCAAACCCTCCAAATAGGCCAAGGATTGCTCCACCTCCTCGTTGGCTTGCTCTTGAAGCACCACCAATCAATGCCATCTGTGACACCAAAGAGCCGGAGGAGGAAGCAAAAATTGATGAAACTGAAGAAGAAAATATGGAAGACTATGAAAACTATCTTGAGGTCGAGGAAGTTGATATGCACAATGGCCTAATTGAGTACGTTGATGATGAAGATGAGGATGATGAAGAAGCTCCAAGTTTCTCATGTGTTGTTTTCACTCGTGCACAATCCAGAAAGGTGCTTCATCCTCAATGGTTGCGTAAAGGATAAGAAGAATAAAGAAGATTCTCCCCAGAGGTCACACAAAATAAAATCATCAGCAGAGGATCACCATTACCACCTTCTATGGAGTCGGCCAAAGAAAAACTAGACTCACTAGTTGTTAGGGATCATGCTACTATGCCAAGTAAGTCATCTAATTCTTCTCCCAACTCAAAAGTTGCTAAGAACAATTCTCCTTTAAATGTTGTTCCTGTAAAAACATCTAAGGTTCAATCAAAAGCTACACCCTCACCCCCTTCCAAGCCAATTGCTACACCCAAAAGGAGAATTCAACACCCAAAGTAGCAAAGCCTCTACCATGTAAATCTTCCTCCATTTCCGGAACCTCTTCCTCACTCACCATAACCCCATTTGACTTTGTGGAACATGCAAGCAAAACCAAAGTCCAACTCTCAAAAATAGAATACCTACAAACACACCCTACCCAGTTTGACAGTTCATTAATGCAGTTCATGGTGGTAACCCTATATCCTTGAGTCCTAATTCTAAAGGCTTACTTCCCACACCATCCACACCACCTTCCCAAAACATGCTAGCCCTCAGTGCCTCCAAAACCAACAGGGTTGAACCTTTCTACCTGTCACTCCTCATTAAAGGCTTCCAGCTAAATAATTGTATCATAGATTCCGAGCCTCAAACAATGTGATGCCAACCAAAGTTGCAAATGCTCTCTAGGCCTCACCTTGACCTGGTAAATGGCACCTACTACTCAATGGAATCCAAACAAGTGCCATTGGTAGGAAGAATCAAAGATGCACATGTAGCACTAGCTGATTTTCCAGACAAGAAGGTGCTCCTAACCATACTGGTAGTAGACATCCCAACATCCTTTGGTATGCTATTGAGTAGGAGTTTTTGCAGAGACCTAGGTGGAGAGATAAAAATGGATTGGTCATCTGTAACTATCCCAGTAAAGGTGAGATGAAGAAGTTGCTACCAATAAGAAAGATGAAGTTCACAATATGAAAGTCTGATGATCCAAAAGCAAACATTCTCTTTCAAGATTGTGGGCTAGGAAACTACTTCCTCACATCAAAAAAAGAGGAGAAATTTCCACTTCTCATGGAGGAAGAGGAAGATCAAATTTGGACAATGGAATTTGATGGTAGTCATTCTAGTGTGGGCTCGGAGCTGGTGTAGTATTGTACTCTCCTTCCAATGAGTTGTACCCATTTGCCTACAAGCTGCAATTTGATAATACAAATAACATTGCAGAGTATGAAGCACTACTCTTAGGCATGAGTGCAACAGAGGACATGGGAATCAAGAAACTGAGATGCCAGGTGATGCAGAGGTTGTAGTAAAGCAGGTCCACCAACAATATCAGGTGAAGAATCCAAGACTCTAGCATTACAAAAACTAGAGTGTGGGACTGCATTGAATCTTTTGATGCATTTTCCATTGAAGCTATTCCAAGGGAACAAAATGAAAAGGCTGATTCTCTTGCAGTTGTCGCTTCCCTAGTGACACCTCATCCTTCTTTTGGTAAAGACAAAGTGACCATTGAAATGGTATTCAAGCCTAGTGTACCAGATAATGCAAATCATTGGCAAGTCTTCAATGATGATAACCAAATTCTAGCCTTTTTAGAGCAAAGGGATAATTTCAATAATCTCTTCTTCAAGGAGGTGAAAATCCACACCGAGAAGCAATTCCCAAAGAAGAGAAAGAAGGAATTGAAGGGATTGATGATGAGGGAGTAATCAAATTGAAAGGGAACAAAATTCCCAAAGGCCTAGTCTCTTTAGAAGACCTCTTTGACAAACATGACAGATTCATTCAAGAGAAAGAAAAGTAATCTTCTCGGTGCCCAGCTGATTTTGATAAAGAAAACATTGGTACCCTGGAGGAGCCAAGGATGGTCAATATTGGAAAATGTTGCTCACCTGAAGAAAAAAAGAAGGTTTGTTGCATTACTCAAGAAATACTCAGATGTCTTGGCCTACTCTTATGATGAACTCAAATCCTTCCAGCCAAAGGAAATGCATCACTCAATTCCTTTGAAGCAGGGTGTTAAGCCCTTCAGGTAAGAAACAAAGGTCCGTATAACCCAAAGATTGTTGATACCATCAAGGAGGAGGTAATGAAGATGCTTAATGCAAGGATCATCTTTCCCATCCACCATTCAACATGGGTGGCTAACATTGTGCCAGTGTGGAAGAAGAATGGTGAAATAAGGATATGTGTAGATTTTCACAACCTGAACCAGCATCACTAAAGGACAATTATCCTCTTCCTATCATGGACCATATCCTGCAAGTAGTCACTAGATCTGAAATGCTTTCATTACTTGATGGATTCTCAAGATATAATCAAATCAAAGTGGCAGAGGAGGACCGCACCAAGACAACCTTTACAACACCTTGGGGCACTTTTTCCTACAACAGAATGCCTTTTGGCCTAATCAATGCAGGAGCTACATTCCAAAGGGTGATGGATTTGGCCTTCAAAGATCTAAAGCATTACATTGTCATATATCTTGATGATCTCACAATATTTTCAAAGAAGAGGGGAGATCATATCTATCACTTGGAACAAGTACTTACAAGGTGTAGGAAACATGGCATATCACTAAATCCAAAAAAGTGCATTTTTGGAGTCACAGAAGGAAAGTTATTGGGGCACATCATGAAAAAACATGGAGCACACATTGATCCTGAGAGGATTAGATCCATTCAAGCATTAGCCCTACCCACAAGCAAGAAAGGAGTTCATTCATTCTTCGGAAAGGTGAACTTTCTTCGTCATTTTTTGTGCCTGAGTTTGCTGAGTTGATGAAGCACATCAAGCACATCACTTCCATGATGAAACCACAAGAAAAATTCAAATGGAACAATGAAGGGAAGGCAACATTTGAAGAGATCAAGAAATCCATTTCCAAGGCTCCAACTCTTATATCTCCATATTTTAACAAAGAATTCATCATGTATTGTTATGCATCAAAACATACACTCTCTGTCATTCTCGTTAAAAAATGATGAAGGTGTGGAAGCACCTATTGCTTTCATGAGTTTTCCTTTGAAAAAGCATGAGCTAAAATACACCAATTGGAGAAGCATGCCTATGCAGTGGTCAAGGCTGTAAAAAACTTCAGGTTTTACATCCTCAATTCCCATATGGTGGTGATGGTCCCTAGCGGTAGTGCAATCAAGTCCATCTTGACACAACAGATCCCGAGCTAAAAGAGGAAATTGGATTGCAAAGACTCAAGAATATGACTTGGAGATTCGACCCTCCAATCTGAAGGGGGGAAATGGCTTGTGCAAGTTGATTGTTGAAGATGAAACACTCAAAGTTCAACATGGTGAAGAAAATTGTGCTTGCTCAACTTGTTCAGAAGACAACCCACATGTTCTCTTTGTCACCACTACTAATGAGTGGTATGCTGATATTTCCTATTACCTGACTTATGGAGAATTCCCTCCCCATCTTGATTACAAGAAAAGGAGAACACTCAAGCTGAAGGTAACTAAATTTGTAATCTAGAATCATGCACTTTACAAAAGAGGCCTGGATGGTTGTTTCCTCAAGTGTGTAGATAAAGAGCAACAAGAAAAGTTTCTTAAAGCATACCATGACCAAGCATGTGGTGGACATTTTTCAGCAATGGTCACTTTGCACACAAGATCCTCCGAGGAAGGTATTATTGGCCCACCATCTTTGCAGACACTCAAGATTGGGTTTCTAAATGCAAAGCATGCCAACAATTCGTTGGAAGACCACAACTCATGCATTACCACTCATGCCTGTGGTTATTGAAGAACCATTTCAATAGTGGGGGCTAGACTTCATTAGTGTTATAACCCTCACTCAAAGCAAATGGGGCACATCTATGTACTCACATAAAATACTACTTCACCAAATGGGTGGAATCCATTCCAATTGCAAACAAGTTAACACAAAACATATGCAACTTCATCAAGGAGAATATCATAGTCATCATTTCGAACCAATCAAGAAATTTGATTGCAATGCTACAACTATTTGTCTTCAAGAGAAAAAATCCGAATTTTTGCATATGTATGAATCTCCTATCTCATTCATACACTCTATCCATCCACGGAAATGGTCTTTGGAAATGATCAAGCAAAAGAACATTGTGACATTGTCATCCTTTGAAAAAGCATGAGCTAAAATACAACCAATTAGAGAAGCATGCCTATGTAGTGGTCAAGGTATAAAAACTTTAGGTTTTACATCCTCAATTCCCATATGGTGGTGATGGTCCCCAAAATAGGCAATCAAGTCCATCTTGACATAGCAGATCCCCCCAAGCTAAAAGAGGAAATTAGATTACAAAGACTCAAGAATATGACTTGGAGATTTGACCCTCCAATATGGTAAGGGGAAATGGCTTGTGTAAGTTTATTTTTGAAGATGAAACACTCAAAGTTCAACATGGTGAAGAAAATTGTGCTTGCTCAACTTGTTCAGAAGACAACCCACAGGTTCTCTTTATCACCACTACTGATGAGTGGTATGTTGATATTGCCTATTACTTGACTTATGGAGAATGCCCTCCCCATCTTGATTACAAGAAAAGGAGAACACTCAAGCTGAAGGTAGCTAAATTTGTAATCTGGAATCATGCGCTTTACAAAAGAGGCTTGGATGGTTGTTTCCTCAGGTGCGTAGATAAAGAGAAACAAGAAAAGTTTCTTAAAGCATACCATGACCAAGCATGTGGTGGAATTTTTCAGCAATGGTCACTCACACAAGATCCTCTCGAGGAAGGTATTATTGGCCCACCATCTTTGCAGACACTCGAGATTGGGTTTCTAAATGCAAAGCATGCCAACAATTTGTTTGAAGACCACAACTCATTAGCATTACCACTCAAGCTTGTGGTTATTGAAGAACCATTTCAATAATGGGGCTGGACTTCATTGGTGTTCTAAACCCTCACTCAAGCATGGGGCACACCTATGTACTCACAAAAAAAAAATACTTCACCAAATGGGTGGAAGCCATTCTGCTTAAACAAGCCAACACTAAAACAGTATGCAACTTCATCAAGGAGAATATCATAGTCCATTTTGGAGTGCCATAGAAGATTGTAGTAGATAATGCTACCTATTTCTCTTCAAGAGAGCTAACCGAGTTTTTATATGGCTACAAAATCTCCCTATCTCATTCTTTTGACTACTATCCACAAGGAAACGGACATGCCGAATCAAGCAACAAGAACATTGTGACCATTATCTGTAAGCTTGTAAATGAGAATCAAAGGAATTGACACAAAAGGTCAGTATGATGCATTATGTGGATAGGATCACTCCCAAGAAGGCAATAGGTATGTCACCATTCCAACTGTTGTATGGAGTCGAAGTAGAAATTCCTCTCACGATCGAGATGCCAACTCTCAAGCTGCTACAAGAAATAGAAGATGGTCAGTATAAGGATTCCATTAACAAGAGGATCCTCTTTCTTGAGAAGATGGAAGAAAATAGACTCCAAGTGGTGGATCACATTAAGGAGCACTAATTGAAAGTAAAGAAGATTTTTGATAAGAAGGCCAAGGCAAGAGAATTCAAAGTTGGAGACTTCATCCTACTATGGGACAAGAGAAGAGAACCAAAAGGCAGCCATGGAAAGTTTGATTCATTATGGCTTGGCCCATTCCAGATTCATGAAGCTTGCAGTGAGAACACTTTTCTTCTCTCATATTTGGATGGAACACCACTGGAATTACCTCGATCAGAAAATACTTGAAATTGTATCATCAAAGCATGTTGAAAATAGGTGTGTTCCCCCACCTTTACCATGGTTTTGTTTCCCTTTCCATTTGCGTGTTGTGTGTTTCCTTCCGTTGTGTGCTTTATGTGTTTCCTTCTTGATCTTTCTTTCTCAAAGTTGTATATGACTCTACAAGGCCCAATGGATAAGGCATTGGTCAATGAATTACAAGGTCTAGAGATTGAGATTCTAGATTCCCATGTCATGTCTTCACTATGCTCAGTCCATGTCATGTCCCCAAGCTAGAGCCAATGTTTTGTCACCCTCAAAATCCCCCCTCATTTTTAAGTCAAATTCAAAATTTTGAGCTCATGCCTCCCAAGTGTTCAAGTAAAGTTTCTAAAAGATAGAGAAATTCATGCTTTGAAGTTGTTTAAACTCTCCAATTTGCACGTTTGATAAATTTTCCATTTTCTCTGTCTGGACGCGTGAAAATTTTATTATTGTCCTCATTTGAATGAAATTGTCAATATTTCTATGGCCATGGATCAACGAACCTATTGTATTGTTTTCAATTCCTTGGTTCATGAAAGAAATTTGAAAATCAGGCGCGAAATGGTGGAGTTTTCTTCTTCTCTGCATTTTTCCACAGTCGTGAATGACGGGTGTTTTCTTCCCATCAAATTTTGGCCCCATTATCCATGGGTACATGGACATATCTAATTGGAGGTGGTAAGACGGGTCCTTTTGTGTTTTTGAGCCTTTATGTAAAAAAGGCTAAAAGTCATAAAGTGACCACAACCCCGATCATGTCCGCAGGGAAAATTCAAATGTTGAGCCCGCATCAAAAGAGTCAAAGCGGGAGGCGGATCAGGTAGATTTTTGAGAATTTGAGCCTTTTTCAAAAGGGCTTAAAGTTAAAAAGTGACCTGCATCCCGAAACACAAAGGAAAAGTCAAATCTTGAGCCCGCATTGAAAGTCAAAGTGGGAAGCGGGTCGGGAGAATTTGAGGTTTTGAGCCTTTTTTAAAAAGGGCTAAAAGTTATAAAGTGACCCGCATGCAACCCCACCATGCTATAAGGGAAAAAGTTTCAAATATTAAGCCCACATCAAAAGGTCAAAGTAGGGAGGTGGGTTGGCGAGCAATTTGTGTTTTTGAGCCCACATTGAAAAAAGGTAAAATTATAAAAGTGACTCGCAATTATGTCTCCACTCAAGTAAGGCCACATGTCAAAACCATATCAAAGCGGGAGATGGGTCCAAAATGTTCCAAAACACCAAATCTCCATAAAGTCACAAAATGCAAAAGGCATCCTCCACTCTCGCTCCAGTTAATTTCTCCCACGTGGATGACTCTAGGTTTAAAGTTTCAAAGGCAAGATGAACGGTTCAAATTCAAAGTTACAAAATGAGTGTAATGGCATTTGCATTATGAAAAGTCTGGTTTTTCCACCATTGGTGTTTCTTTGTGAATCAAGAATCGAATGGACACGACGAATGATTGAAAAGATTGTAAACTATTTCTTGCTAACAAAGAAGAAGTTTGTAACCATTTCTTGCAAGATATTTAATGGCTTCTTCACGCCATTATAAAGGGTGGCGATTGATCTTGTAGACTCTAGAGTGCATTGTACTTAGAGAAAGCAAAGGAGATAGCCATTTTCTTCTAATTTCCTCCATTCTCAAATTTCTTCCATTTCCACATTATGTACAACTTCCATTTAAGAATCAATATAAGAAGAAGGAGTTTGTAGCCTCTTTGATGAGGAGATTTTAGAAACTTTGAGTTTGCAATATTATCTCATCTTGTTGCCATTTGCAAGGTTGTTTTCTTCTCATAAATGCATGTGTTAAAGTTTCTAACTAATGTGTGCAGGAATCTAATTTCCTACCTGCAACATTAGTTTCCCTATCTCATTTCTCACTCCCTTTCCCACTTTTAGAAAAATTCTTCCATAGCAAGAGATTGATAGCTTTGCCGCAGGGTCAGTGGAGTGCCCCTGTTGGATCCCCGACCAAAGGCCACCACAAAAATCCATGTTTTCTCGTGCATGCATATACAGAAGCTGCACCGATTAAGTAGAGGGACTTTGATTCCTAGATCGTTGGCAAGGAATTCACAAATTTTTCCAACCAAAAAATTCCCTCGCCAAAAGTTTTTGTTTTTGGCACCCATCATGGGGACAAATTTAGTAACATCTACACCTGAATATGACCGCAAGATCAGAAAATTCAAAATTCAAAAAAGAGAAAAATTTCTGGAATTTGAATGGCTATATGAGCCACATGGATTCAAATCATGGCTATTTCAGGAAACCCTCCTGTTGAAAGACCCAAATTTTTGTTCCATATCCAAGAAGACGTTGCTTCCTTGGTTCGTGAAAGAAATTTGAAAATTGGGTGCAAAATGGTGGAGTTTTCTATTTCTTTGCATTTTTCCACAGTCGTGAATGATGGGCATTTTCTTCCCCATCAAATTTTGGCCCCATTATCCACGGGCACGTGGACATATCTAATTGGATGCGGAGACGAGTCCTTTTTGTGTTTTGAGGCATTGTGGTGAAAAGGAAACAGTCAAATATTAAGCCCGCATTGAAAGTAAAAGTGGGGAAGCGGGTCGGTGGGGAGATTTGATGTTTTGAGCCTTTTTGTAAAAAGGGCTAAAATCCATAAAGTGACCCACAACCCTGATCATGCTATGAGGAAAAAGTCAAATATTAAGTCCGCATTGAAATTCAAAGCTGGGAAGCGGATCGGCGGGGAGATTTGAGGTTTTAAGCCTTTTTGTAAAAAGGGATAAAAGTCATAAAGTGACATGCGCACCCGCCATGCCTGGTAAAAAGTCAAATATTAAGTCCACATCAAAAGGTCAAAGCGGGGAGGTGGGTCGGTAGAGCAATTTGTGTTTTTGAGCCCACATTAAAAAAAGGTAAAATTATAAAAGTGACCTGCAATTCTGTCTCCACTCAAGTAAGGCCACGTGTCAAAACCATATCAAAAGTGGGAGAGCAGGCCAAAATGTTCCAAAACGCCATTTCTCCAAAAGTCACAAAATGCAAAAGGCATCCTCCACACCCAGTCCAGTAAATTTCTCCCACATGGATGACTCTAGTTTAAAGTTTCAAAGGCAAGATGAACGGTTCAAATTCAAAGTTACAAAATGAGTGTAACAACTACATTATGGAAAGTCTAGTTTTTCTCGCCATTGGCATTTCTTCGTGAATCAAGAATCTAAATAGACATGAAGGATTGAAAATATTGTAAACTGTTTCTTGCTAACAAAGAAGAAGTTGTAATTGTTTCCTATAAGATATTTAATGGCTTCGTCATGCCATTGTAAAAGTTGGGTGATTGATCTTGTAGACTCGAGAGTGCATTGTACCTAGAGAAAGCAAAGGAAATAGCCATTTTTCTTCTAATTTCCTCCATTTTGAAATTTCTTCCATTCCCACATTATGTACAACTTCTGTTTAAACATTAATACAAGTAGAAGGAGTTTGTAGACTCTTTGATGAGGAGATTTTAGAAACTTTGAGTTCGCAATCTTATCTCGTCTTGTTGCCATTTGCAGGGGTTATTTTCTTCTCATAAATGCATGTGTTAAAGTTTATAACTAATGTGTACGAAACCCGATTTCCTACCTACAACATTAGTTGCTCTATCTCATTTCTCACTCCCTTTTCCACTTTTAGAAAAAGTCTTCCCTAGCAAGAGATTGCTTTGTCTTTTCCACAGAGGTCGGTGGATGCCTGTTGATCCCCACCAAAAGGCCACCACAAAATCCACGTTTTCTACATGCATATATGGAAGCTGTACTAGTTAAGTAGAGGGACTTAGATTCCCATAGCGTTGGCAAGGAATTCACAAATTTGTCCACCTAAAAATTCCCTCACCAACAAGATGGTGGTGCCTGATGGGGCAAATTTAGACAAAGATCTCACTTTGAATGTGACCGCAAGGTTAGAAAATTCAAAATTCAAAAAAGAGAAAAAATTCTGGAATTTGAATGGCTATATGAGCCACATGGATTCAAATCATGGATATTCCAGGAAACCCTCCTATTGAAAGACTTGAATTGCTCTTCCATATCCAAGAAGACATTGCTTCAGATTTGAGGGAAGCTATCTAGCATAATAAACAAAGTTCCAATCACTACTTCATTGCCATGAGAATTCTGGACCTTGAAGAAGAATGCGCTCCAAAATAGGAGAGGCAAAGACAAATTCCAGCACCGCAAATAAGAGCATAGATATTTAAGTGGTGGATAGAAGATTCACTTGACAACAGACAATGAGGACAAACCGATCCCATTTTTAGGAACTTCAAAGGAGACAAGAGCCACTCGGAATCCGTGAGGCTTCCTTTTCAAGCAACCGGTCAAGTTGGGAACCTGAGTGTTGTCAATCCTTTGGATGGTGAATTTTCATACATCAACTAGAATGTTGTAGACTTCACTGACATGAATACCAAATAAGAAGCTAGAGAAAGTGAGGTGAGAGCTGATGAAGAAATAAGAGCTCAACTCGAAGAAATTGAGAGACTTCAAGTTGAGGCAGATGATAGAGCAGCAACAAGCCACAACCTTAGCAAGGTTAGAAGCTAGAAACAGAAATAGAATGGGGGATCATGATCATGAACGTGAACGTGATCATGAGGCCCATAGGCATAATGTACCATGGGGAGGAAACACTGGTCCACTAGCTCTTGCTCAACCACTCTATGAGTTACTGAGGGGCTCGAGAAAAAAACTTCCCAAAATTTAGAGGGGATGGTTCTCAACTCCCTAAAGATCATGTAGCAACATTTATCACTACTTGTGGTGTGTTGGGTGTTGAGGATGAAGATGTGTCAATCTGACACTTTGTGGAGTCACTTTAAGAGATATCTACCGAATGGTTCTACATGCTACCATCGAGGTCCATCACCTGTTGGGAGGATATACGAAGTGCATTCAAACATAGGTTCAAGAGCATAGAAGATTGTCAGGATCTTCTGGTCCAATTGGTATAAATGAAGAAAGAAACCTCCAAGTCAATGAGGGACTTCGTAATAAGATATAATAGAGTGATAAGAAGAATCCTGAAGATGTGGTGCCTCCTGAAAATAATTTAAAGAGATTCTTCATCAACACCTTGCCATCAGAAGTAGGTTTCTTCCTTAGAAGAACCCAACCAAGAACATTGAGGGAATCTCAAGACCATGCAATAGAAACTGATGATGATCTAATCTTATCTGGAAAGGTGAAAGGCCCCAATGGAAAGAAAAAGGGTCAGAATTCAAACTCAGTCACCATAGATCCAATGTTTTAAAAAATGGCAAATGACTTGGTTTCCTTGAAGAAGTAGCTATCTCAGATCACAATGTGAAATACTTCAAGGAAACCAAACCCTCCGATAGGCCAAATATTGCTTCACCTCCTCTTTGGTTTTCTCTTGAAGCATTGCCAATCAATGCCATCTATGACACCAAAGAGCCAGAGGAGGAAGTAGAAATTGATGAAACTGAAGAAGAAAATATGGAAGACTATGAAAACTATCTTGAGGTCGAGGAAGTTGATATGCACAATGGCCTAATTGAGTACGTTGATGATGAAGATGAGAATGATGAAGAAGCTCCAAGTTTCTCATGTGTTATTTTCACTCGTGCACAATCTAGGAAAGGCGCTTGATCCTCAATGACTGTGGTAAAGGATAAGAAGAATAAAGAAGATTCTCCCCCAAAGGTCACACAAAATAAAATCATCAGCAGGTATGTCACCATTCCAACAGTTTAATGGAATCGAAGCAAAAATTCCTCTCTCGATCGAGATGCCGGCTCTCAAGCTACTACATGCAATAGAAGATCATCAATACAAGGATTCCATTGATAAGAGGATCCTCTTTCTTGAGAAGCTGGAAGAAAATAGACTCCAAGTGGTGGATCGCATTAAGGCGCACCAATTAAAAGTAAAGAAGATTTTCGATAATAAGGCCAAGGCAAGAGAATTCAAAGTTGGAGACTTCATCTTGCTATGGGACAAGAGAAGAGATCCAAAAGGCAGCCATGGAAAGTTCAATTCATTATGGCTTGACCCATTCCAAATTTGTGAAGCTTGCGGTGAGAACACTTTTCTTCTCTCATATTTAGATGGAATGCCACTGGAATTGCCTCGAGTGGGAAATACTTGAAATTGTATCATCAATGAAAGTGGGTTGTTCCCTCGCCTTGTACCATAGGTGTGTTTCCCTTTCCGTTGTGTGGTTTTGTTTCCCCTTCTGTTACGTGTCATGTGTTTCCTTCCCATTGTGTGCTTGTGTGTTTCCTTCTTATGATATTTATTTCTCAAAGTTGTTTATGACTCTACAAGGCCCAAGTGATAAGGCACTAGTCAAGGAATTACAGGGTCTAGAGATTGAGATTATGGATTCCCATGTCATGTCTTCACTATGCTCAGTCCATGTCATGTCCCCAAGCTAGAGTAAGTTGTTGTTACCCTCAAAATCCCCCCCTAATTTTCTAAGTCAAATTCAAAATTTTGAGCTCACGCCTTCCGTATGTTCGAGAAAAGTGGAAACTCTGAAAAGATAGAGAAATTCAAGCTTTGAAGTTGTTTAAACTCTCCAGTCTGCACGTTTTGGTAAATTTTCTATTTTCCTATCTAGATGCGTGAAAATTTTATTGTTGTCCCCATCTAATGAAATTGTCATTCTTTCTATGGCCATGGATCATTGAACCTTGTATTGTTTTCAATTCCTTGGTTCGCGAAAGAAATTTGAAAAGCGAGCATGAAATGGTGGAGTTTTCTTCTTCTCTGCATTTTTCCACAGTCGTGAATGATGGGTGTTTTCTCTCCCGTCAAATTTTGGCCCCATTATCCACAGGTACATGGACATATCTAATTGGAGGCGGGTCGGTGGAGCAATTTGCGTTTTTGAGCCTTTTTGTAAAAAGGGCTAAAAGTCATAAAGTGACCCGCAGCTCCGATCATGCTATGAGGAAAAAGTCAAATGTTGAGCCCGCATTGAAATTCAAAGCGGGGAAGCGGGTCGGCGGAGAACTTTGAGGTTTTGAGCCTTTTTCATTAAAGGGGCTTAAAGTTAAAAAGTGACCCACAGCCCCGCCCACGCCTTGTAAAAAGTCAAATATTAAGCCCACGTCAAAAGGTCAAAGCAAGGAGGTGGGCCAATGGAGCAATTTGCGTTTTTGAGTCTTTTTGTAAAAAGGGCTAAAATTCATAAAGTGACCCACAGCTCCGATCATGCTATGAGGAAAAAGTCAAATGTTGAGCCCGCATTTAAAGTCAAAGTGGGGAAGTGGGTTAGCGGAGAACTTTGAGGTTTTGAGCCTTTTTCATTAAAGGGGATTAAAGTTAAAAAGTGACCTGCAGCCCCGCCCACACCTAGTAAAAAGTCAAATATTAAGCCTGCGTCAAAAGGTCAAAGCGGGGAGGTGGGTCGGCAGA
This sequence comes from Taxus wallichiana var. yunnanensis, assembly GCA_018340775.1. Lineage (NCBI taxonomy): Eukaryota > Viridiplantae > Streptophyta > Pinopsida > Cupressales > Taxaceae > Taxus > Taxus wallichiana. The sequence continues at coordinate 293,668,897 of CM031234.1, read as the reverse complement.
GAAATTTGTGTTTTTGATCCTGCATTGAAAAAAGGTAAAATTATAAAAGTGACCCATAATTCTGTCTCCACTCAAGTAAGGCCACATGTCAAAACCATATCAAAAGCGGGAGAGCAGGCCAAAATGTTCCAAAACACCATTTCTCCAAAAGTCACAAAATGCAAAAGGCATCCTCCACGCCCGCTCTAGTAAATTTCTCCCACGTGGACGACTCTAGTTTAAAGTTTCAAAGGCAAGATGAACGGTTCAAATTCAAAGTTACAAAATGAGTGTAATGGCTGCATTATGGAAAGTCTGGTTTTTCTTGCCATTGGCATTTCTTTACGAATCAAGAATCTGAACGGACGCGAAGGATTGAAAAGATTGTAAACCGTTTCTTGCTAACAAAGAAGAAGTTGTAACCGTTTCTTGCAAGATATTTAATGGCTTCTTCACGCCATTGTAAAGGGTGGGCGATTGATCTTGTAGACTCGAGAGTGCATTGTACCTAGAGAAAGCAAAGGAAATAGCCATTTTTCTTCTAATTTCCTCCATTCTCAAATTTCTTCCATTCCCACATTATGTACAACTTCTATTTAAGCATCAATACAAGAAGAAGGATTTTGTAGCCTCTTTGATGAGGATATTTTAGAAACTTTGAGTTCACAATCTTATCTCATCTTGTTGCCATTTGTAGGGTTGTTTTCTTCTCATAAATGCATGTGTTAAAGTTTCTAACTAATGTGTGCAGGAATTTGATTTCCTACCTACAACATTAGTTTCCCTATCTCATTTCTCACTCCCTTTCCCACTTTCAGACAAATTCTTCCCTAGCAAGAGATTGCTAGCTTTGTTGTAGGGTCAGTGGAGTGCCCCTATTGGATCCCCGCCGAAAGGCCACCACAAAAATCCATGTTTTCTCATGCATGCATATACAAAATCTGCACCTGGTTAAGTAGAGGGACTTAGATTCCTAGAGCCTTGACAAGGAATTCACAAATTTTTCCATCCCGACAAATTCCCTTACCAACATTTTGTTACTGGGACCTCTTTTTCAATTGTTTTTAGGATGTTTTGTGATGAAGACATACTGGTTGACCTTAGCAAGTGTTGAGGAGTGGATAAAGGATCTGGAAGAAGAGTACACTCGGATTTTCAACACTGGATTTGAGTTTGATGTATACGCGTGGGTGGAACAAAATTTGTATGATTGTTTATATGAGACCTTCTTTGCTATCTTTCCAATAGAGTTGTATGAGTGGTTGGTTGCTTATGCATCTAAATGGAATTAGAGGTATCGAGACACTTGTCCTAATGCAAAAAGAATTTCGGCCCTTTATGATGCTTTGATCTAATTTGGACGTGTGATGTGGATAGTTGGTTCCGTGGTGTTTTGAATAGCTATATTTTAGAGTACTCGATTTACACTTGTGCTTAGAGGTAGCTGAGTTCTAATTTTTACAGATCCCGTGGGAACTTATTTACAAGGAATTCCACTAGTGATTGAAATCTTGATGGTAACCCCGACTTGGAAGAGAATCCGATGGCTAGCTAAACCCCACCACACACGGGGGTAGGAACAATTTTGGCAAAATATGGATGACCTAGCAGCAGAGAGGTAGAGAGAAGAAAGATGGCTTAAGTATAATGAGGCGCGCGAGAGGGAGGTAAAGAAGTAGTGTGATATTGCAGAGTGGATGGCGTTGAGGAGAGATATGGCTCGTGAAGGATTTGGAGCTCACACAAAAGGCATGGAGCCAGAGCATCTGGAACTCCCCCATTTGGGAAAGCATAATAGGGAACCCTCCTCGGCCTCACATGGGAGTGCGCTAGCAAAGACGACACTGGGTGTAGGCACACATCTGAATCTACCTAACAACCTAGCCCTTGCGCTTGGATTTCTAGTATCTAGTATAACCAGTAGTTAACAAGCTAGTTTGGGCAGTAGAAGAGTAGGAGTAAGTCAAGTAGCAAGTACATCTATGGCAAGACAAATGTTTTCTTTGTTGTTTGGAGGTACCTTTTCAGGCACATCATCAGCATAGAACTCAAGCACACAGAATTTTGGACTCACTTCTGGGAGTAGTACCACTTCACAAACTATACGAGTTCAGTTTGGTACCAAAGTTGGGACATATCAAGGTACATCCATTGGTTCACTTCCGCTATAGGTGGAGGATCAGGAGGTATAGGTGGCTCTAGCTCTGGTGGATCTGGTGGTTCTGAAGCAAAGGTAACACATGAGGTTCTAGATCATGTGGGTAGGGTCCGCACCAACCCTAGAATATTTACATGGAGATGTATCTTCATCTTCCATAGTATAGGGGCATAGAAGATGTTGTTGAACATGTGCACATGTGTGAGATATTGTGGTGCGCAAAATGAGTTCTAGCTTCGAACACAAGGCAAGTCAGTTTGCAACTACATTGTAGGGATTCACACACACAGTTGGTATAGGAAGTTTGACCCGATCAGATGTGTTTATATTAAGTAGCATTAAAAGATTATTTCCTTAAAGAGTTTCATATCCTTGAGTTTGAGTAGAAGAGTATAAACACACTCAAGGATATTAAGCAAGGCACTACTGAGAGCATTCAGGAATATGATGTCTGTTTCAATACAATGTTGTCTAAACTTTCTTATAATATTCATGCAAGCCAACATGCATAGTGGTTTGTTAGAGGCTTGATCACAACTTTCGAAGGGCATTGACACATAAGACTTATACGGACCCGCATGAAGCACTTGAAGCCGCTATGTGTATAGACACTGGAGTAAGCCCATTTCTAGAAGCACAGATTGTAGCTATGGCAAAGCAGTTGGAGAAACTATCAGAAAATTTAGCATATGAGATGCACACTGGGATTTGGTGTATAGATTGTGAAGTGGAAGGGTACACCAAAGATAGTTGTCATCGTAGATTAGTGTGTTCATTGTTGCTGGAGTGTGAGATATGTCATTTGGACCATGTCAGAAGACACTACCCATTATTACAATGAGTGATAAGGAAGAATGTATCTTGCTATTATAAAATTTTCTGATCCATAACTCATGATACAAAGACTATAGGTTGATTGGTTAGATCCATGATGCCATAGATATTTGTGTATGACAGATTGGAGTATTAGATAACTATAAAGGAAAATATGAGCACCATGATCATGATCACACTCAAGCGCATTATGATTGGAAAAAGGGTGTTTTGAAGGAGGTCATGGCAGAGGTCGAGGATACCGTGGTGGATTCGGGGGCTGAGGCCATGGTGGTGGATGAGGCAAGTTCCCTCACGGAATGTGTTTTACATGTGGATCTCCTAACCACTACAGTGTGAATGTCCTCAAAATATTACTTGTTCTTTTTGTGGGAAGAATCATAACTATGAGGAATGCCCGAACTTATATGAGCATCTTATAAAGTAGCATAAACAGATAACACAGTGTGGGGGATGGTTAGAATACAACGTGCTATGGAAAATCAATGGATGCCAAAGTTGGCACCGGAAACCTGAGGTATTACCTGTGAAGATTACTACATGCGCTGAAGCTGCACATGCCAGGAAGCATTATAGCAGAAGCCTACCATCACTAAGGAAGAAGTTTTACATGCAAGGTACCCAGATCCTACACATCAAAAGGAGGTTTATCATGAAACCATAGAGGTACTCTAGAAATCTTTAGGGTGAAATACAGTGTTTAAAGGAACAATCGCAAAGTTAGAACAAAATAAGGCAACAGAGACAGTCCAATCAGATATTGATGACTTAAAAGAGGTATGCAAGATGTTGTGCCAAGAGAATATCATTCCATTATTAGGGAATTGGCTAAAGGGAAACACTCCATGCATAAATATTGAGAATGGAAGGCAGATCCTGCATGCTAATCTTCCCCCTCATAGTTTGGATTATGACAAGGAGATCACTCTGAATGTTGTTGTGGATGGGTGGCTCTTGAGTAATATATTGATTGATATAGATGCAGAAGTGAATGTGCTTACTTTAGATGCATGGATACGATGGGCATACCTCCATTATTGTCATCCTCTAATGTACTATTTATGGCTAATCAAACTAAGGCCACTCCCATAGGAGTTTTGAAGGATGCATACATTACTATACGGGGGGGCCAAGTTCACTAGGGATCTTTATGTCTTAGCACTTGTAGAAGCGACAACTTCCCATCTCTACTTGGGCACCCTTGGTGTTATGAAAATAATGTTGATTTATGGTTCAATAATGGGTATGTAGGTTTTGAGAACAAGGAATAAAGAGTAATTGACCCTTTGATAGATGGGAAGTCTTCACCTTATGTTGAACCTTTGGTGAGGAGGACCTAAAATGAATTTATGTATGCGTCATTTGGGACCCATAAGTATTTGAACCATCTAAGGAAGGAATCCTCCAAAGGTCTGAGAACATGCACATTCTATTAGTGATAATACAAGTATTACTTGTGACAATTGGGCACATGACACCTATGAGATGGTTGGGCACAAAGTAAGAAGTGCATTTTCACAAAGAAGTGAACCTCATTGTGTTAGGAGGATAGGTAACTATGTAGCTTGGTACACTTTGGAGAAGGAGACCCTAAGATATTCTCGTTATCCAAAATAAGCCCCCTACTTATTTTGGCTAACTTGTCTTCATTCTTTCCTTCCTCGTGCCTCGCAAATTTTTTTTTAAATTTTAGGCACTCAAAATTTTCTATGCATTTCTTCATTAGATAGAGAAATTTCCCCCTTTCAAAAGGTAAAGAAGTCCTCCTAACTCCTTTTATTTTGCAAGTTTATGGCTCTGCGGGAGTTTAGAGGGGAAATTTTCCGTGGTGGGCCACAGGAAAAAAATTTGGCACTTAGCCTTTTGAGGTCAAAGGGGCAAAGGGAAAATTTTGGCCTGAAATCCCGCAAGGAAATAAGATGGTGCCACGTGTCAAGTCGAGAGCGGCGGGGCGGAAGGACTTCAATTTTTTTAGCGTTTGGTCAAAGTGCGTCAAAGGGAGAAATACAAATGCATCCTGTCGAGCAATGAGAAGACGCCACGTGTCCTATCAGTGGTGGGAGTCGGGGTGGTGGAAGGACTTTGGAATTTTTTCCAAAGTGGTTAATGGCACAAGGGTAAAAGTGGAGTGCATCCCCGCCAAGCAACTAGATGGTGCCACGTGTCCCGGAGTGGCGGAGGCACGGAGTATTTTGGAAAATTTTCCAATTTTGCAAAAGGGGCAGAATGATCGTTTGAACCCACAGATCAATGAGATGATGCCACGTGGTAGTGTAGGTCGGGCCGGTGGAGAATTTTTGGGAAATTTTCCCAATTGGAAAAAGGAGGAAAAGTTCAAAATTTAGCCCGCGAACCCTAATTTTGCCTGCTTTTGCCCTAAATCTTGAGGGCCATATATTTTGATCCGAGCTCGATTTTTCACATTTTTTATATCATTGGAAAGTTATTGAAATTCTCCACATGATGGACTCTTCAATTTTGATTTTTGGTGGATATTTGTGGGAGAAAATTGAAGAAATGTCCCTAGCACGGGAAAAAATATAGAACTAACATTCAACCACCAAATTAATGAAGTATGGGTCATTTTATCAATCTGCAAAGCAATGTACTTTGGCATATGGGTTTTCCATGAATCCCATCACTTTGTAGGTGAGATTGAAGGGATTTGATTGGTGGTTGAGCTCATAAATCAATTTGCCCATGTTTTTCCTTTCCTTCATTCTGCTTCACCATTAAAAGCCATTTTTGGCTCATTTGTAAAGGGTTGGACGTTTTTGTTCTTGCAGACTCCCCTCTTCCCCTTGGCATGTGAATTCGAGGAGTTTCAAACCTTCCATGGAGATTGTGGCACATTTTTTTCCTCTCTGCCATTGTAATGCATTATATTAAACTTGGGAATGGTAATGCATGTTTTGTGAATGATCCTCCAATCCTCTCATGTGTTTATCATTATCTTATAATATTTCATTATATTCTAGCAATATGTGCATGCTTTGGTGTTACATCTCTATAATCTGATGTTTATTTTCAAGACAAAATTTCATCACTCCTTTGGTGTATCACCATTTTTACTTAGTTTTGTTTCCTTTTGCATCCTTTATCTCTGTCTCCTTGGAATTTAGAGTAGGATTTAGCATTGAACCTCTGCAAAATTCATGCATACACCTAAAAAGAGGGGTAAGAACCAACTTTCTTTGGAGAGTTTTCTCACCTTACAAGGTCCCACACCTTGGAGAAAAATCAATGTTGTGCAATCACACTAAATGACCTAATTTTGGACTACAGATTTGAAGGTCATTTAGGGGTGTTGTAGATTTGCACTAACAATTCCTACGTGCCATGAAGTAACAAGGGACGATCAAGTGGAAAGGAGAAATATGTTAGTGTATAACCTATGCAAGACAACATCTCGCAGGTGGATGGTTCATAGGGATAATCTTATGGAATGGAATGAAGTCGAATCGCTTCTAACCACTCGGTTCTTCGTGCAATACACCTATTCAAAGACAATCCACTTACAATCCACATACTACAACTGCATGTATCATGGTAATACACCCGTTCAACACCACGTTCAAGCAGGTGTGAGAGATTATGGATAGAGGGGTAGGAAGCTTTACCACCTTCACTATGGGTGCACAAGATTTATTCCACTTTACAAGGTTGCACACGCGCTTGGTATGTTTATGTCGAGATGCATAGGGAGACTAAAAATTGGTAGGATTTGATTACAGGAATGACTCAGACTTTTGAACAATTCTCTACTAAACCTCCGGTGGAAGAGGCATTAAGGGTTATAAAGTGCTTAACTATGGGAGACAATGCAAAGGATGAAGAACTCATTTAGGAGTTATTTAGTGAGGTAGACTTAGGAGCGCATTTTGATGAAGTAGAAGAGACAGATGCCACACTACTTAAGCGCGCTTGCTTTGAGAAGGAAAAATGAAATATGGTCTACATAGTGGATGATGAAGAAGTATAAAATCTAGATATAGATCATGCAACAAGTATGAGCGAGGTGTTAGATGCACCCAAATAAAAACACGTGTGCCTATCATGAACCTATGAAGACTAAGAAAGTGAACTTTGGCACAGATGATTTGAACCCAAGGAGGCAATAATTGGGGATTATTGGACTGATTCTGAAGTGGCAAAGATAATTGAGTTACTACGGTATTTTCAGTGACTTATTTCCTAGGTGTTACCATGAGTTAAAAGGAGTATATGAGTCATTAGGAGATATGAAGGCTAAGCTAAAGGAAGGTGCGCATTTGGTAAGGAAGAGAACTTACAGGATGAACCCTAACTCCGCACATAAAAGTTAAGGAAGAAATTGACAAAATGTTAAAATTTGGCATCATCAAGCCCTTAGAGGAATCATAGCGGGTTAGCCTCATGGTGATTAGTATAAAAAATATGGTCGATTAAGATTTGTGTGGATTACAAGGAACTGAATGTTGCGTATGTGTGATTGATCATTTTTCTAAACCTTTCACAGAAAACATTAGAAGGCGTTACTAGGCACAAAGTTTATTCTTTTACGAGATGGATTCTCTGGGTATCATAAGGTTAGAATTGCACAAGAGGATCAAGAAAAGATGAATTTCACTAGTGAATGGGGAATTTTTGCATATATTGTGATGCCCTTTGGTTTAAAAATATGTCTTCTCGTATTTTTAGCGAATAGTTGTTCAAGCATTCCAGATTTTATTCACAACTTCCTGTAAGTTTACTTGGATAATTAGATGGTATATGGACTTGTTAAAGATCATTGTGACAATTTGCACCTAATGTTTGAAATATGGAGACAACGTGTTTGTTACACCATTTGGAAATTTTTATAGCACATCATCTACAAGGAAGGTTTGTTGGTGGATCCAAATAAGGTTGCGATTATTGTAGGCCTGAAGAGCCTACCAATCGAATGAGGTGCACGGATTCTTGGGCCACACAGGGTATTACAAAAAATTTATCAAAGGATATGCGAAGATTGTCGCACCCCTAGAAGAGTTACTAAAAGGGAAAGGGATGTTCTGCTGGGGAGAACCGCAACAACGCGCATTTGAAGCATTGAAGGAGAGACTTACAATAATGCCTATTCTATGTTTTCCTTCATGGAACCAACTGTTTCATGTACATGTGGATGCCTCTGGCACAACCATTGGCACGGTGATCTATTTTTCCAATAACAAGTTGACTCCTACATAGCATAATTATACAACAATAGAGTGTGAGGCCTTGTCGATGATCTATGCACTGCATAAATTTAGATAATATTTGTTAGCAACACCTTTTATATTCTATATTGATCACATAAAATTAAAATACTTGGTAAATGAACCATTTTTACATGGGTGCATATGTTGATGGGTGCTCTTATTCCAGAATTTGATTTCACGGTTTTGGTAAAACTAGGTAAAAGTAATTACGGCCCAGACCACTTATAAAGAATTTAGTCAGGGGAGGACGCGTAGACAATTGAAGATACAATGACAGATGCACAGTTATACAGTTGCCGCATCACGCACCATCGAATTGGAGGATATTGTTGTCTTTTTACGCATGGGTATGGCACCAAAAGGGATGAAAGCATTGGAGAAGAAACAACTTGTAATTCACATGAAACCCTTTATGTTGATCGGTGGAGACTTATATAAACTAGGTCGAGATGAAGTATTGCACCGGTGTGTACTGGAACATGAGCACACAAATATCATGGAAGAGGTTCATGGTGGTATTGTAGGTGGGCACTATACAGGTGATGCCATTGCATGCAAGATTCTACTCGTTGGATTATGGTGGGAGACCCTGTACAAAGATTGTAAAGAGTATTGTAAGGTGTGTGATCACTTTCAGTGCCTTGGAAAACTTGGGCAAAGAGATGAAATGCCTTTGAGGCCTATTGCTAGTGCAGAGCCATTTGAGAAATGGGCTATAGACTTTGTAGGTCCTATTTCACCATCCACGCATAGAACTAGATCGTGTTATATCATCACTTGCACAAATTATCTTACAAGGTGGGCATAAGTAGCACCTACAAAGGATTATATAATAGCTACATCAACCAGGTTCTTATGGGAAAATGTTCTTACTAGGTATGGATGTCTCATTGAGCTTGACAAGTGATAGGGGCACACACTTTTTGAATGAGATGATTGGGATATTATTGGATGAATTTATGGTTGTGCACCAAAAGACTACACCCTATCATCCCCAAGCAAATGGTACTGCTGAGGCCTTCAAAATATATTGAGCCAAACCTTCACAAAAATTTGTGATGTTGGAAGGAAAGATTGGGATGATAAAGTTTTTGTTGTGCTTTGGGTGTATAGAACAACCCACAAGAGTTTGAATAAGGTCACACCCTTTCAATTGGTGTTTGGCATAGAAGCAATTCTTCCTATGGAATTCATGTTACCTTGGTTGTGTATTGTGCAATCTGAGGTCTAGCTAATGAGAAAGCATTAGAAGAAAGAATTGATAGGTTCATACAGTTGGATGAGAGGCACACCATATCATGTTGGAGTCAGAAGCAAGAAAAGGCCAGACAAAAGGCATGACATGACCGTCACATTAAGGACAAGAATCTTAAGGTTGGACAAATGGTACTACTTTATGATTCTAAGTTTATGCGCCATCCAGGCAAGCTTAAGGTGCATTGGTTGGGACCATATGTTATCAATCATATACTTGAATTAGGTGCTTTCTAGTTAGAGGTACTTGATGGAATATGGTTACCCGATTAATTTAATGGGAGTAGGCTGAATCCATACTATAAATAAGTCTTCTTGGTGTTTGTAATAAGGCAATATTGCCATTTAGTATAGGTTCCCCTTTCTGTATTCTCTTTAATGTATTTCCTTCTTCGTCACTATGCTTAGTCAATTTAGTTTGGTGTTTTGTGTAATAAGCGCATTTGCGCGTTGGAAGCTAATTACAATCTAAAGTATTTTTATACACGAGGATTGCGCATACCATTAGTAGGGGGTGGTTATTATTTGTTATTTACAAATGAGTACATATAAGGATAAATAGTTACATGTGCTATTTAGGTATGGAAATGCGTTGTTATAAAAGGAGATTGCTTCTAAAGAAGACCATAGATGGGAATGAATGAATGAATAGTATAACGCAAGGTAAGCATCGGCCATGGAAACTACCGAAGAGGGCGCATGGCGAGGTACTCGGTGCATGGAAGATCACGGAAGAGAAGTCTGTAGCCAGAGGGTAGGAAGGTGCGCTAGAAGGTTATAACTGGGGCATGAAATTGTACTGTGCGGAAATTTTTAAATGGTCAATTAATGAGAGGATTTTTGGTAGGTGAAGGAGCAATAAATGCACTAAATTTTTAAAAATCTATATAAGGATGTGAACGGGTTCATTTTTACCTTTGCAATCACAAGTATTCAATCGAACTAAGTGCACTAGAGCCAAGTGAATTGTGTTGAGGCGCGGAGAGTTGAGAAACCAAACGTGGAGAGTAGATTTGTGGGTGGAAAAGGCTTGCATCCCCACTGGTGAAGGGTTTAAGTGAAGCAGAAGTGTTGAGAAAGAGCTAGGGCACGTGGGTTTGAGCTAGGGAATGTGATTTTGAGCTAGGGTTTGAAATTACTCGACACAAAAGAAAAAAGGTGGGATTTTTACAATGGCACCAAAGAAAGCACCTACAATAAGTACAAAAGGAAAGAAAAAGGTGGAAGTTGAGGTTGAAATTGCTCTCGAGATAATTTTTTCAAAGATTCAGTACCCGAAAGGAGTAATAGTCGAGACAAGATTGGGATTCCCACATTCGCAGATGCAAAGTGACTACAACCACCACACCACTGATAACAAGGGAGAGTTGGAAAATTTGCTGAATAAGAAGACCAACAAGCGCACGGTGGAAGATATGCCAGTTTATGATGATGTTGGGGAAAATTTGCTTAAGAAGGTAGGAGTTTATCAACTGTATGAGCTCCCATATTTTGGAAAAAATGAACCTTTATACCAATGGATTATGAGCAGATTCCATGAGGAATTCTTTTATTTTTCCAGATGGAGGGTTAGGCTCACAACGGCCCTAATTATGACATTAATAGGATTGAAGGGCGTAGGGACAAATATTATTAGTGATCTAACTAATAAAGCAATGGTTACAGCCATAAACAAGGAGTTGGGGTATACCTAGGGTCCACGCAGAATGGACATCTACAAATGTAGGAAGTACCCTATGGTGCAGGTAGCCGTGCATCTGCTCACCAAGTTAAATGATCAAGAGTGATGGTTGCAGGTAAACACCATGTGGTTTTATGTTGTAAAGAAAATGTCCCAGGGAGAAATCTATAACTTAGAAGGCTATATTGTAGAAACCATTATTGAGGAAGTGAGCATAGGTGAAAAGATAAGTTTTGGCATCATCCTCTTATCTCTTGTATTTGTAGAAATTGGAGTTCCCGATTGGCCAAAGAATAAAATTTGGGAATAGCCCGCTGAGAAGAAATACCTCGCGGAAATGTTTGAAAAATATTTATGTGAAGGATCAATGAGCGGCCCATTTAAGCAAAGGGCAGAAATGTAGTATGACCGACTTTGCATGGCATTTGAGGAGGAATGGTGCATTCTAAAGGAACTACCTTCGGTATTACATTTTGTAGTATATCAACACTTCTGCATCATGTGGTTTTCCATGAAGGATGGGACATGGAGTCCATGGTGCAAACTACCTTATTCCTTCACAGCGCACTACTTCCTGTGCTTCAGATTCATAGATTTTTTGATGCACGTCGTCGAACTTCAACGCACATAAGGTAGATTGTGATTACCATACTCTCAAGAAAACATATGTATATTCAAGTTAGTTTTCATACATTAAGAAGCTCATTTCAGACGTCATACTTATGAAGCCAATAAGTTTGGCTATTGGGGACAGTGGATCCGCACTCATATATCTTCAGCTCAAGCCTAGGCTAGAGAATAATAAGTATGTGGAGAATGATTTCATGCTCCCAAGGCCGCCTAAGGGCAAACATATAATGGAGAATGTGCCAGCTCAAAGCCTTGTTGTGACCATATAGATAGACAAGGAGGAAGAGGAACACAAAGATAGTGGAGGCTTGGATCATAGAGGCCGGAGGCAGCCCATAGACAAAGTGGAGAGTGAGTGTGCAGATACTCCACCACATGCATAAGATGGAGAAGAGGACTTGGATATGGATGCAATCCTTGAAGAGCACCAGTTTAAGAGGGTATTCAGAAGAACCAGGACCCAAGGCGCGAGAACACCACAACCTATAAGAAGATCACCTAGAATCTCCCCTTAGAAAGAGGCACCTGAGGAGAAGAGAAGGAGAAAACTAAAGTTGAATGAGGAGGTGGAATCGTCTGAGGAGAGTGTGCCTAGAACCCCAGTGTAACCAGAAGATGTGGAGGAACCCATAGATGAAGAAATGAAAGATGAAGAGGAAGGGGTGAAGGAAGCAGAAGAGATGGTGCAAGAGCAACCCACCACGTATGTTACTACTCAGAAGAAGAAAGGCCACTCCAAACCTTGTCGCTTAGGTTCCTAAGGGGACAAGAACAAATTAAACAAGTGAAGATTATGTTATGTAGAGTATGGGCTATGCTAAGGACACAAGAAAAATCATTTGTGCCTGGTTTCATAAAGCAAAGAGGGCCTTAAGGATTTGTATGGATGGGAGCCGATTGATCCGCATAAAGGCCACCATGTGCTCAAGGAAATAATTATCCTGGTCCATGCAGACCCATATGGATGAGCCATATTTTGATGTCTGTGAGGAATCTTGTGTATCAAGGAGAGTGAAGAAGGCACCCCAAAGAAAACACATGATAATAAATCCTACTCTAATGTCTGATGAGCAAGTGAGCAATGCCTTGGTTAAGGTATCTGCAAAGGTGGCACAGAGGAACATTGATAAGGTTGCCACCATTAGAGCACTACTTGAAGATAACAAGGCAAAAACTGTAGAAATAATACGTTTAAAAGGAGAAAAGGACCTAGAACAGAAAAAGAATGAGGCCTTCATTAACATGGTAGAAGAAATTGGAGACTACGTTCTGAAAGCAAGACCTCATCTTGAGTCTAAGGTACTTGAGAATTTTCCTTCAGCTATGCATTATGTGTGCACATTGGTTGATTTAGTGCTAGAAGATGGACCAATTTGAATGCCAACACCAAAGGATCTTGAACAAGAAGTAGAAAGAGAAAGGGCCTTTGTGGTTAGGAAAATTTCAAATTATGAGGCATTGCTCCAAACTCTAAAGGATGAATGAAGAAATCCAACCAAGCTTTGAATATTTTTGTGGCTAAGGATAAGGATCGAACTTTGGTTTAAGATAATAACATTCTAAAGGCCATGAAATATGAGACACTAGGACAAGTAGAAAGATTGGTAGTAGTGAAATAAAACTACAAAGCCCTTGCACAGCGTGCAAAGCAAGACCCACATAAGGAGATAATAGATGAGATTGGAAAGCTCATAGTGCAAAAGATGGATCTTCTAGAGGGAATGATGACTGTTATGGCCAATGTTGTCCAAGTATTGCAGAATGAAAATGAAAAAATTAATCAAGATGAATTAGAAGCCATTGCCATAGACATTCTAGCAGAAGACAATGACCGCGCTAGATGACTGGAATACATTGGAGGCTGAGATTAAAATAGAATATCTAGAATTGATCCTCTCGGTTGAAGAGGAGGGTGTTGTAGAGTAAAGGTCTATTCTTTTGTATAGTGATTCTATGTACATTATTTCCATTCTTATTCTTTATTCTTTGGGAACATCATAAAGAATCCCCATTACCGGGATGACAATGTACTTTAGTGTGGGGTAATGTTGAGCAGATACTATTGTTCTAAGGAGAAGACACACAAAGGATTTGCATGTGGGAACAAGGCGCATTTGAAGGCGTGGAAGGATAGGAAAGAAAACGTGTGCTAGGACAAGTTCATTCGGGACTTAGCCATCTTCATAGATGTGGGCTATTTTTGAAGATAGCCCAAGGAGCACACATCGAGATGGAGAATTGCGCAACATGAAAATGCTATTTTGGGAATGAGCATCTGATAAGCATCATGCATGAGTTCAAGATAATAATAGGATTACTTCTTCCAGTTAACTATAGGATGTCTATTATTAGCACACTTGCATGTGTGCATGTTAATGTAAAGGCACATGGCTATTATCAACATGCAACCTATTTTGGGAAGTACGAAGGTGGTGAAGGGAAAGTCCCCACCCCTATAAATATGTGGTGAAATATGTAGTTAGAGACAATGAGTGAGAGAGTGAATTATCAGAGAGTTATGTCTTTGTTGAATATTGCTGCGCGCATGACTTATGGTAATGCTTTGTAATGTAAGAATCTTCTATGTATTATAGTGTTTAATGTAATGGAGTATATTGGATGGATAATGGTGTTAAACATGATTATAATTGGTTCTTGTATGGTTAATCTTATTATATTTATTGTTTAATTCATGATTATCTAAGATCTAGATTTGGTTAGGCACTGTGGAATGTTTATGGTTATTTATGGTTCTAAATATGCTCTATCTTCATCACACTAACATCCTGCACAAGCAAATCTAAAGAGGGTCCTAGTACCTTTATGTACTTCGAGTGAGCACTCACCTCAAGCAGGGTGATTTATCAGCGTGCCCGGGTTTTTCTAGGTTTTATATAGTGGATTCTAGGCTGCATTAGCCCCCTCAACAATCAAGAATGAACCATAAATGAGAGTGCATCATCGAAATGGTTTGAATTGTGTGTATTAGAAGGATGTGATTGTCAAAGTGCAAAGCATAGAGTGTAAGTGTGTAAGTGTGTAAGTGAATGAGTGGATGATTAAAAGCATGAGTTTGATAAGGTCCATTTGAAATGTAGACCCTCAACATTCGAGTATGGGTCGTGGAACTAGAGTGCGGCATCGGGAAATGGTTTGAGTTGTGTGTATTAGAAGGATGTGATCATCAAAGTGTAAAGCGTAGAGTGCAAGCGTGTAAGTGAATAAGTGGATGATTGAACATGTGAGTGTGATGAGGTCCATTTGAAATTTAGAACCTCAACTATCGAGTAGGTGTCGTGGAACTAGAGTGAATTTTTGGGAAATGGTTTGAATTGTGTATATTAGAAGGATGTGATCGTCAAGTGCAAAGTGCAGAGTGAAAGCATGTAAGTGAATGAGTGGATAATTAAATGTGTGAGTGTGTTGAGGTCATTTTGAAATATTGACCTCAACTATCGAGTATGGGTTGTGGAACTAGACTACGTCATAGGGTAGTGAGCATAACGTGTGAAAATATATATCAAAAAGATATGTCGTGAATGTATATAGTAGATGTTGCACGAAGGAGATGAATATGCGAGATGTGAGGTATGTAATGTGATGCATAGTATGTAGTATGTGTAGTATGTAGTGTAATGCATGTGAAGTTCATGTGTATGGATTCCCTCAATGAGTGTGAACCGAAGCACAAGAGTGTGTCATCGACGATTGACGATACGAGAATGTGTCAATATGTTCATGGTATATGTGAAAGTCTAGATGAAAAATGATGTGAATATAAGACTCGTGTCTATGCTTTGGGGACAAATAGGTGTGATTCCCCCCCGCCCCCCAAGTGTGTGATGATGAATGTGTTATCTGATAAAATTGAAAGAGGAGGGTCCTCCACTCGATGCTTGTGGAGATAAATGTGTGTGATCATGCTCTAAGAGTGGTGGTATATGAGATAGACGTTGTGCAGGTGAATGAAGCCTATATACATGTAACCAATGAGTATACGATGGGCACATTTGTGTAACAAAATGTGGAAGTGATGGAGACATATGTGAAGAAGAATGTAGAGGTGATGGAAACCTATGTGAAGCGAGAGCACAAAAGTGATGAACACTTATGTGAATCAGAGAGTGCGGAGGTGATGGACACCTATGTGGAGTGAAACAAGGTGGTGAAGTATTCCTAGATGAAGGAGATGTCCTAGTGATGGATCTAGACTAATGTGATGGACTAGAAGATTGGTGAGAACACATAGGCCGAGCGTGAATAGGAAATCTAGGAGAAAATTGTGCTTTAGTGTGGAGAAGTCGCGGGGACCTAGATGCTCTAGCTAATGCAATAACAACCTCAAGAGGAGGATGTGGTCATGGAGTGGATGGTGGAACACCATTGATAGAGATGAATTTCATGTTGTGAATGAACTTTAGGCATAAATGATTTATGGAAATGATGGTTTGCGTTTTGTGGATTCAACAGATACCTAAGAGCATGTCACACCCTTCAAGTGATGGTGCCACAAGAAAAGGCACAAGCATGGTAAGAGGACTGATAATGACTGGGAGCTAGACAACACCATATGAGTTGGGAATTGGATATGAAATTTGTGATAGTGGATAACCAATAGCAATAAGGAGTGCAATAGAACATGTATTGATGGGCCGGATGGATCAACTTTAGTGTTATTGATAGAAATGGATCCGATAGAAGCGCTAATGTGCAAGTGATCAAAAGAGAATGTAGCATGATAATCATGATCGAGAGAAAGAAATAATTGGTGGAGAAATTTCAGTATGAGAAACTAGGAAATCAAGAGCCCCGATGCAGGAGGAGGCACTGCGCGATATGTATGATTTGTCGAGGATTCAACCACTTATTTGTCATGTTTTGGAAGAGGATTGTTGAATATTTTGAGCTTGTGATTTTCATTGACTGGTGCAGAGGCCGTGGGCTCTAGAAGCTCGAGTTTGTTATCATCGATAAGATCTTGGATAATAGTGTGAAGTTTGAAACACATATCTGTAGAATTTCTAACACATTGATGATAGTTGCATCAAAAGTTCTCATTGTAATTTTGACCTTTAGGATGAGATGGATCCAAGTTGAGTGGAGGAGGAAGTGTAATAAGATTGCTCTCAAGAAGTTGTTGTAATATAAGATGCGAGTAATAGTTAACTTTTTATATGTACACTTAGGTGGTTGTCATTAGAGCTCTTTAGGGTTAGAAACATCGTTGACAATGACCTTAGCTTCAATGGGTTTCACGGTTGGTTTAAAAGTTGATTTACTTTGAAAGTGTGTAGAGGAGGAAGCTTTCTCCTGATACTTAAGCTTTCCTATGGATAAGAGTTTAGTTTCGTGTAGCTTTAGAGTGTGACATAGTTGGTCGAATGAAGGAGATGTCTCAAATAGGACACTCCAATGGAGAGGTAAAGCAAGAGACTTTGAATGAATAAGTATTGAAGCTCGTAGTCCTGTAATCACATTAGACATCTTATCTAGGTTGTTTTTGTATCGCAAGACATAGTTCGCTAGGTGTTCATAGACCTTTTTTAAGTTGTGCAAGTTGCACACATGAGATCTTAAGACCGATATTGATAGAAAATGAGTAAGAAAAGCATCGGATAGATGCATGAAATATGTTACCAAGTGGACAGTAGGTCATAGAACCAATGCATCACATAATCATGGAGACTGCGAGGAAAGAGCTTAGCTAGAAGAATGTGATCATCCGTAAAATCTAGACAGCCACATGGAATACTTAGAGATGCTCTTGTGGATCACCATGCCCATTAAACATGAGAAGCTTGGGGGTGTAAATATTAGGAGAGAGTGTGTGAATGGAGTGTGCAATAATAAAGTGGAATCTAAAGATGGAGATGCATGAGAAGTAGCATGTTGTAATTGACGAATTTTTTTCTTGAAGCTCTTGATAAAGGGAGGCTAAATCTTGAGTGTCAGTGGAAGAAACTTATCGCATGTGAGAAACAAGAGGTGGAGTGAAGTGGTTAGTGGGAGTAGGGATAGAAATGAGGATGGTAGAAATGGGTGGAAGAGTAGAAGCAGGTGGTTGAGTAGTAATGGAGGTGGGGATAGCTGCGAGAATCTTTAAGCTCCATGAGGTTGGTGGATTCCTCATGAGCAACGAATAAAAGCAAGTCTAAGTCCTATGGATGCTCAATGATATGATCATTAAGGTCTTTAAGGTGGGCTTTAGTGAATTCACCATAAGATTGAGCCATAGTGATAAGAGGATAAGAGTCCTAAGGAGAAGGTGGATTCAAAGATCGGGTTCACCAAAATGATTAAGCTAAATATGAATTTATATTCTTAATTTGATTGATATTACAACAAGAAAATAAATAAACAATTAAGTACATAAATTCACCCAAGCAAGCTAAGAAAGAAAGTATGAAACCCTAAGTGCAAAGAAGAGGTAAGATGACTTAGTTGTTTCATAATTGTTCTTGGACTATGCCGAAGAGCTAACCGGATGAATAGAGAGAGAAAAGGTTCACACAGAGCCTTAGAAAAGTGTGCAAGTGATGGTTTTCCGTCATGGGGCACTTTGAGAGGGGCAAGGGCGTCCGTGGGCACCCTAGGCCTTATTCTCGGGTGCATGTGTCTCACCGAAATACTTAGAAAACCTCCTCTCGAGTGGCCAAAATTTATTTGTTGTCGTTCACCTTTGATTGTTAGGATATCACACAATGATCACCAAAGTCACTAGAAACCTGCAATGAAACAATGACCTGCAAAACCCTCAAATAGATATCAAATCCTAAAAAGAAAGATGCAGAATGAGGGGTTAGACTGTCCTCAGTTGTCACAATGGTGATCTTACGATTGAGTGTTGCACTACATCTCATACCCAATGTAGTTCTATGTGTGTGTGTAGGTAATCATGCCTTAGGTGGCTCTTGTTCTTGTCACACTTGATAGCAAGCAAGTAAGCTAGATGTAAAGAAATGTAATAGATATGTGTATGGAATAGAATGAACTTCTCTCTTATGAAGTATGTATGTAGAATAACCAACCCTTGTATCCCTTGGATGGTGCTAGATGGATGTAATGGAGCTCTTGGATGTTTGATGGATGCAACCTTAGGTGGTGATAGCTAATGCTTAGTGTTTGGTCCCTTATTATGATCACATAAATTTATATTTATATGATTCCCTTGCTTAAATTTAATAATTAACCTTGAAAAGGCCGACTACAAAAAAGATAAGATGCTCAAATGGCTAGAAAGGACCCAAAAGATGTGAACAAAGTATATTGAGGTCAGGGGCACCCAGAGGGGATGAGGGCGCTTGGCGTTGGTGTCCAGGTTGGGCGCTGGTGTCTAGGATGATAAATGCCGAAGTATAAAAAGGCATAGTAAGAAAGTAAGGGTGTAAGACCAAAAGTGGCAACAAAAACAAATAAAGGTGGCCAAAGACATGGGTTAATTAGTACTTTTCTTACTTAGGAATCATATGAATAGTAGTATGTAATCAGGACTAGATAATTACCCAAAGTGTGTGATTTTGTTTCTACAATTGTAATAATGTTTCTCAATTTAATGTAATATCTCATTTATTGTGGTTTTTCCCCCTCAAAAGTTTTCCATGTAAATTTGTGTCTCTCAGTGCATTTATTTTTTTATTGTATAGTTTAAATATTATTCATTAATGGTTATTGCAATTTTTTAATTTAATTGGTTAATTTAAATCCTCATCCGAACATGTTGGAATTGGTTATGTGCTAAATTAAATTTTCCATGGGTGTAACCCAGACTCTCTCTAGGGTCCTTGCTTGGCCTAGTTTTTGCTTTGAGGATGCTTTGGCTTCGATTTGGGGTTGCAGTCCCTTTCTCCTCATTTGGCATATTTGGTGGGAGAGAAACAAAAGATTATTCAAGGAGGAGTATAGGTCTATTTCCTCTATGTTGAATAGATTAGAAGTTTCCATTTCTAAAAATGTCTCTTCACCGGATAAAGAGATTCTTAGAAAATGGCCAAAGATAGGTAAACCTTCTAAAGGCTCTAGGTCTCAATCCATTTTTGGAGCCTTGCTTAGGAGATTTGTTGCTTAGTTACCCCCTCCTAGTTTCTTTAAGATAAACTTTGATGGGGCTTCCAGAGGTAACCATGGGCCTTCGGGTGTTGGGTGTATTATTTGAAATGACGTAGTGAAATTGTAATTGTTGGTTCTTTCAAACTACAAAATGGTTCATGTAATTTGGCAAAAATCCAAGCCTTGGAAAGAGGCTTGTTTTTGGCTAAAACTCTAAATATTAGTAAGTTGTTGATCGAAGGTGACTCCCAAATTATAGTTAATGCAGTCATTAAGAAGTAGTCTATATCTTGGAAAATTAATTTAATATTGTGTAAGGTTCTACATTGGCTATCTACTATCCCGGAATGGTCCATAACACATAACTTTAGAGAGACTAATAAGGAAGCTGATTTTCTTGCTAACTAGGGTATAAATCGAGTGGAGGAGAAAAATATAGGTAATAATTATAATGAATGGCATGATTTTGACACCCTTTTTAATGAAGGCTGATCTGTATTGTTGAAGCATGCCAATTCTTTTCCAAGCATGTGAACATTGGGTTGGCCCCTATTTTTACCCTGCCATCGTCTTATTCCACATTCCCATTCGGTTTGGGGTTCTCTTCTTGGTAGATATGGATTGCTTGATGTATCATTTTTTCAATTTTCTGGGACTGAGCGCAAGATGACCTTCTATACGAAAACTACCCGGATGCATCTGAAATCCATCTTCAAGATTGGCTCACTGCAAGACTTGGAGGCCATTGCATGTATTATTGGGGAGGTTTATCTCAAACTAGAGGGTCATCTGAGGGTTAATGCTGAGCTTACTACTAATTTTTTTCGGTTACCTGTTGATTATACATCCAATCAATGAATGGGCATTGGAATTGGGTCGTCACTGGATTTGGCCTATTCATCGAGCTGATATGTCAAAGGCGATTGGAAAACATTTTCTCGCTTCTTGGCCTTTTCTATCGGAGCTAGGGTTTTCAGAGATGGTCTGGTGGACTGTGGTGCTTTTCTTGAGCTAGAGAATATTTTTTTGCTTTGTTGGTATTCGCTGAATTGGTTATCAAATTTAGCAAAGGAAAGGAATTGGGGCTTGTTCTAATAAATTGTCTGGATCTTAAAGCTCTTACTAACTACCCCTTTGAAATCGGAACCAAAACCCTGGGATTGGCTGCGTAGTCGAGGTCGTGAGGCTTATGCATGGTTGAAGACTTGGGAAGAATATGGGCATCCAAATCTCTTCCTTGCTCATGTTTTGTCTTCGGAGTCCTCTCCTGCTATTGTGGAAGTGATCGAGGTTCCTTCCAACTCTAAAGATTAAAGGTTGTTGTTGTCAAGTCTAGTGTTATATTATGATATGTATAGTGATGTATATTATATTGGTCTCTTGTAAGTTTTTGGATGACTGGTAGGGTTGGGGCTATGTTATTCAATTTAGTTATATCCCCCTATTTTTGCTATGTACTAAAGTCACTTACAATTGGGTTTAATAGTGTCGAAGGTATGATTTTTTGGAAATCACTTCACGATGCATATTTCAATGTAAAGGGAAAGGGACCCTTCAACCCTCGTTTATCTATTAAAAACATTACATGGACATAATTATTTACTAAACAAAATGGAGCACTAACAAATATGAATTCCTAACAAAGCAATATGAATAGACGCAGAAGTAGAATATGCAATAACAAGTACAACAAGATTAATAACAAAAGTTGCAATAGGAGCATCGAGAGCAAGAGCATGCTTAGAAAATGAAAAATGAAGGTCAATGGATGCAGGGGCAATAGCTACAAGTGGATTAGGAGTAGGGGTATGAAGTTCCATAATATGAGAGTGATGTTACAAACTAAAATGTTTATGCTACATGGAGTGAATGAAGGTATCTTTTCTCATAATGAGGAAGCATAAAAGAGCATTCTTTTCAACAATTTCATGTTGTCTTCCTACAAGATCAGTATGGAAGCCATAATTTTGAAAAATCATAATTAATAACAAGAGTGTACGTGAGGGTCTACCTCCTACCAGGCACTGCACCTCACCCTTTTGTCTTCGACACTCATAAAAATGTATTCCACCAAAATATAGGGTGACCAAGAAGTATTGAGCACCAAATCAGGCAATGGGTATGGAATCCCCCAACAAGGTCAAGGGGAAGCACCCTCAGGGGCCTAAGAGAAATGATCCGAGCATTCTCCCTATCATGATACAAGACGAGGTCGAAGGGCGAGCCCCCAATGCCAAGCACAATTCACCCTTCTAAACAACCTTTGAAATAGTAAAAAAAAACACTTTTAAAATAAAAACAAACCATTAATAAACAAAGATTCGACCCCATTTAAAATCTCTTTTTACAATATTTTTTGTAAAATTATCTCCTCTTTTCTCAAAAATTGTCCAAAGCCTCTTTTTTCAAAAAAAAATCTTTACTCAAATTATTTACCTCCATAATTTTTTTGGTTTGGTACGTAAGTGAGCTAGGTAAGCTTGGTGGACAAGATTGGTGGGCGAGCAAGTCGGAAGGTGAGCTCGGTGAGCAGGATGATTTGACCATAAACAATCCTCCAAATCATTTAAACCCGCGATCTTGTGCCACCAAGACACTTTCAGTAACCTAATTTTCACACTTCGCTTTGGAATAATACTAGGAGAAATAACATTTTATTGTATTGATATTTGTTGGAGGCAAATAAAAAAAGAGAATTCAATAGGGTTTAAACCCTAATCGCTTCCTTATGTATTTGTTTCCTTCATACAAAATAAAGTCCAATGCCTTTCCTACCGCCACTTCCATGTGAGATTAGCCCAAGTGAATTAAAATAAACTTAGACCAAGCCAAGCACGAGGGAAAATAAACGCATATCAGGTCGTGCCACCAAAAAACCAATGTCATCCACAAGCATGTTTTCTTAGCTTTTTTTGTTGCCCTGTCAAAAAAAGGAGGAGAGATTTTATGCACCTCCTAGGAGATTTTGCATCAAAAATAGAGCCAAGATCTAGATGATGCCAATTTTACTAAATCTCGGAGATAACAGACTCGACAACCAACGTATGTCGAGTTTAAAAAAACATAGGCAAAGCTCATCAATACCAAGATACAATGAGGAGAGATTTATAAATTAGTGTTGAACCAATAGTCCAAGTTTGAGCCAGATCTCACACAAAATCCTTTCTCTAATGGAGAACAAGTCGAGTCTCTTTGAGCCTAAAAGAGATGCTCTCTCATGTGAAGGTCTCTTAAGAGAGGATAGAAAAGGATCTACAAGATGAAAGGAAGACCGATCAAGGTCGTTCAAGAAAGAGTAAAGCCACTAAGTATCTTTTGCTGAACCCGAGAATGAGTCCACCATTGTGTTTGAGACAAGGGTCTAACAACGTCTTCCACCAAGATCAAAAACCACCGCAAATTCGCTATGACTTGCAGGTCGAGCAAGAGAACTAGCTCATATAGTTGTTGATAGGGCTAAGAGGTGAGAAAATTATCATCCGTTGGAGGAGACTATAAGCTAGGGTGAGTCACCATGTTGAATGTGAACTTTGCCAATGCGAGTTAGTTATGTTAGAATTTGAGGATTCTAATAAATACGATTTAATCAACTTACATATTACATAATGTTACAATAAATATTTAAATAAAGATTACATCATAACATAAGTAAATAAAGAAATACTTACAAGAAATAAATAACACAACACAATATTTATAGTGGAAAACCCCAATAGGGTAAAAACCACTTTGAAAATAACCTTTTACTTCAAAGAACTTATTTTACATCTAGTAAGATCACCTCCTCCTTTGAAACCCTATTTACCAAGGGTAAAATCAAATCACTTGATTTGCACACCTTTGATATATTTCCGAATATATCAAATGAGGACCTAAAGTCCTTTTTATATAAGGTGATTAGGTATGTCTCCCGACCCACCTTTTCAACCTAAAATGGTTGACACATACACCTAGGTTTATAATATTTAATATTAGAAATATAATCATTTCATGATATTAAATATTTAACCTAAAGTATATACCTAAGTTAGCATATTTAATAATAGAAATATAAATATTTCATATTATTAAATATTAACCTATATATTAGTGAAGGACCCATATACATTAAGGGTTGGCTGCACCACTTAATCATTATGTTCTAACAAGTTATACAAAGTAGATAACTATCTCAACAAGCCAACAGACATGAAACAAAGCTTGTCGAGCTAGAAGAAGACGACTCTCAAGGAGCTTGCAAATTTTTCTTTCTTTTTAAAATATAACAATTTTTGCAAAAACTCTCAAATCCTATAATTTCTCAAAACAAGAAAATAATTAATAAACATTTTCCGCAATTTAATGTATCCTCTCATTGTCTTCTCATACACTTTTTTTGCAAACACTCCCTACAACGTAGATCAAATCTAAACATCAAATACATGTATTTTTTACAAATATGATCAATGCATAAAATAGGTTGAGCAATTGTTGTTGGGAGAAGCTCTAATACCATATATGAGCATTGACACTCCCATACCAAGGATCTTATCCATTATACAATTACCACAACCATACAACTCATTCCAAAACTACAAAAAAAGACGATAAAAAGATTGCACACAATAAACTAAATTATAATAATGCACACAATCTTTCTTTGTATATGTGATGTTTTTTTAGTACAATAAGGAGTGCTTATTATATAGGCAAAAGCCATAGTTAACCTCAACTAGAAAATAGGTTGGAAAGGCTAATATTAGGGAATAATTCAAATCCCTAAAATCATGTTCAATCAAATCTACGTGAGAATCAAATATAACAACTCATCTCCTGTTTCAAGTTTAACTTCCTAAGTGAGTGTGAACATGGCTAACACCAACCTGGTTTGGAAATAGAGTGAAATGCCAACCCATGAGAACACACACACTCCAAGAATCTAGAAGAAGAGTTTGAAAGAGCAAGTTTTTAATCTTTGGAAGAATATCTTCTTTAAAAAATCATGTCAAAACAATAAATTTCTCATCTTATAGCCAAAAAAATAGCCCTCCACTTTCCAATCTGAATTTCGTAGTATATTTCCTCTATAAAAATGTAAAGTGTGATTCAAGAGCAAAATGGATTGCCACAAACCCTAATTTCTTATTATGTGCTTAAAGATGCTCTAATTTCATATTGGGAGAATTTTACAATAAGGGAAAAAGAGATGTGACATAATTTAGTATTAAATGGAAATAGGAAACGTGAAATACCTTTTGTTGCATATATAGTGCAAATATTGTGCAAATGTTGTGCCACATGTTGGCATCATGTTTACTTCAGAAATTGACTATCACACACACACACACACACACACACAAATGACACAAAATCAACACAATTCATGACATTATTTGCACTATATGTAGTAATGGTCTCTCAATTGAAGCAAGAGAGTTCATATTGGTCTTGAGAGAAAATTGAACATGTCTTTTTGGCCATATGGAATAAAGAAGATGATGATGATGAGAAAGAAAATATTGATGATATTGTGGAAGGAGGAGGAGAAGGTGAAGAAGGGCGAGGAGGAGGAGGAGGAGGAGGAGAGGCTACGATGATGCGGGGAGGAAGCGGATCAAGATGAAGAATAAACAGTAGTAAGTGTGCATATAAGTAGCTCCAAAATTTGAAGCTTCAATATTTCAGTTTGAAGGGTGCATGCAAAGAAAAAAATATAAAGTACAAGTGAATGGTAAGAAGATTCAATTTTTGAAGATTCGAACCACTCTCGCATTCTAGTCACATTTCTAGCTTGCAAAATCTCATTGCACAAAATGTTTCATCCCAAGCAAAGTTACCTAAATTAGATAAAGAAGGATAAATCAGTTTGGAACCCAAGAAAAATCTTAAGAGGGTGAAGAAGAGAGTAGCTAATGAGTATATAATCAAGACAATGAAGTTGTAACATGGGAAGAGAAATTTGTTTTGTCTCGACATCCGAGAGATCATTAACATGGAGGTCTACGTGTGTTTGAGGAAGCATCGAGAAATTGTCAATATCGGGCACAATAATGTTTGAAGGGGAGGGACATGCCACACACTTAACCCTAGGTCATATGTCGGGATATGTATAGCCTAATTGTGGCTAATATAATCTCTTAACACGTCGTACCACATTTATTTATGCTTTTAGTAGGTCGGCCTAGGTGGTTTACATAACACAAGTAGGGTATATATAGGAGGTAGTAACTACTAGTTGATCATCATTTTGAGGAGTTGATTTTAAGCGTATGGTTTGGAAGTTGCCCCCTCGAAGTGGCTAAGTTATTCTACTTGCAGATTGTGATCTTGTCTTTCTATTTTAGCATGCTTCAGTGTAAATCTATCTAAATAATTTCCTTAGAGAATGATGCTAGTCAAGAGCAGAAATGGATTTCTACTAATGTCTTAGCTTCACTAAAAAATCAATAAAGAAATGTTGAGTGTACTGAAGAATATATTCAGTGAAAAATGGACGAGAATCATGATTAAGACTCGGGTTGGTGGAAAAGAATGATCAATAAAGAAAACCTCTCCCTCTGAAGTGGGTTCCTGTAAGGATGACTCCCTGAAGTTTGGTAACAGTATGGTGGGATGTTCCCACTTGGTCTGTTGTGAATCCTACGCCACCAACTCGAGACACCTAACTATCATTTTACATAACCAACGTCTGGTTGAATGAAAGAATAGTCGAAGTATTTATCATTTGTATTGTTGTTTTATTGGGAAAACATTGCATGCTGCAGGAAAAGATGGAGGAGAACTGTGTGGGTGTGGGTGTGGGCACGAGAGGAAATATAGCATCTCTCATTTGCAAGGAGCTCAGTACCTCAACAAATTAAAAGATCAACAACGGAACAGACTTCACTGTCCTACAGTTTCTGTGTTCTGTCAACACCACTCCTCTTTCACTGCTTATAAATTCATGAGACCAAAAAGCCAGAGAAAAGCCAGAACCGTCGTTGGCCTGAATATAGATCTGAGGGCAGAGAAGAAAATTTGCAGAAACCGTGTGTCAATGCAAGAAAAGGTATGTCTGAGTTGGAGGAGGGCGAATTTTATCTGCCGATTCCAGCTAAATTTGGACAAAATGACTGGCGTACTCCAATGTTGGAATGCCACATGGAAGAGTGTAATGCAAGAAAAAATGGAGCGTCTTTTGTTGAGGTGGTGGATTTGAAGTGCAGAAATGGTAGAAGTTGGGTAAGGAGTGGTGGCGGTGGCGGTGGCGGAGGAGGTGGCGGTGGCCTTGCCAGTCGGTTTATGAGAAGACTCTCTTTCTCGAGGATATCCACTTCTACTTGATTATGATTATGAGCAATGGACAACAAATGCTTTGTATGATAATTTATTAAATTACCTCATCACACTTGAATTTTGCCAACTAAATAATAAGAGAAAATCTATAAATCGTATTGAAGGGCCCTTGGTTTATTGATGAAGTTGATTAGCTTTGAATAAGCCTACCAAGGATCAAGTCTTGTTGAGTGCAAGGCTTAGAGATACTGACAAGAGAATTGAAGCAAGAATCTAGTGCCCAATTGATTGTACTTTCTCAATTAAAATAAAAAAATTATAAATAATAACGAGCTAC
The DNA here is from genome assembly GCA_018340775.1 of Taxus wallichiana var. yunnanensis. Taxonomy (NCBI): domain Eukaryota; kingdom Viridiplantae; phylum Streptophyta; class Pinopsida; order Cupressales; family Taxaceae; genus Taxus; species Taxus wallichiana. The sequence goes on along the minus strand of CM031234.1, from coordinate 293,641,505 downwards.
TAAGTAATGTGAAGTGATTTTGCACTCTGCACTCATGCAGGAGAAAATTGTTGACATGCCTTGTAAATTTGATTCTCTAGAATTTTGCTTGCATCTCGATCATGGGCACATGGTTGATTCCATGGCCAAAAGGGTTTGTCGGTCCATTTTGTGTTTGAAAGCATCATGCCTTGTCAATTTTGTAAATGAAGCTTATTGAGGGGATACAAATTTAGCTTACACTAGTTTGATCAACCTAAAATTTCTTATGTAGGTTTTTAATCTTTCTCAACATATGGATTTTGTGTTTGCGTCCACCGCACTAGTGTGTGACGATATACAACTAGGCTCTTCTTTGCCCAAACCCTAACAAAAAATAAATAAAAAGCACAATAAAATGCTAGAAGAGATATTGGGTTGGACAAACCTCAACTTACCCCAATTTATGTGAGTATTGCATTGTGTGTTTGTACTCCAAAGAGGAATCAAGCCACGCAGAGTTATCCCACAAACATATACGACATGCATCTATGAAGTTTCCAATGTGATTTTAAATGTTTCTTCACTTTGAACGTGACGCTTAGAAACAATACAACTTTAGCTTTTTTACTTTAGATTTGGCTCGTGGACTTCTCTAGGGCTCCTCTTAGAAGATTGAGAATATGTGAAGCCATCAAATATTGATCTCCAAGTTTATTAGGTGATATATAGATAATCTAATATGTTTTTAAATATATGAGTCCTTGCGTCAATTTTTGTATAATTTCAACCCAAAATTCATGCCTATGTAGACCTATAAAGACACCCAATTTGAAAATCAAACAATTGGAATATAAGTAGGGTTAAGTTCGTAGAAGTTGTTCAATTTCGCAAATGAACTAACCAAGGAGGTATGTTTTAGAAATGAAAATTTTCAAGCACCTACAAATGTGACCCGAAGTCAAATACTCGGGAATAGAAAATGGAGAAAAATTTGTGTATGCAAATAGGAGGTTTCTATATAGATTGCAAGTGATCCAAAATGTGGAGATCGAGAAAGTGAGGCAAACTTAACGAACCCGAAATCAATCAATACGGTGGAAATGTATGGAAAATGAGTAAAATATGTGCAACCACCCAATTGTGTAAAAATATGCAATAATTGAGATTTCCAAGTTCCTTTGACCAAATTTAGGTACTACAAATTATCTCCCTTTAATTTAATATTTGAAATGAAATACAAAATATCGGTTCAAAGGGATAAAAGAAAATGCATATGTACATGGCATAAATATAGGATTGATTAAGCCCTAATATGGAGAAGAGGGCCATGTTGAATACTAGTGAATCATGAAAGTAGGATTCTTGAGGTGTGTATGCATTAAATGAAGTAACTCTTAGAACTGGGGATGATGCTCCCATTGAATGACTAGACAAATAACTAAAGGCCATGGGTGTTTAAATAGCCCAACTATAATGTAGGTTTTTTATCTCAATTAGGAGAGAGTCACAAAATACAAACATCATAGAGATAGGGATTTCATACCCCACCCATGGTCAAAATATCACTTCCTAGCTAAAGAAGCGGACAAATTTGATCTCAATCAGAGACAATTGATGGAGCAAGTATGGTACAAAAGTGGGTAAAATATCTTTGGGTCCGGTAATATCTTTGAGTCTAGATAATATCTTTGGGTATGGTAAAATAGTGTGATAAGATCTCAAAAGTATGGGTTTGGTCTCTTATGGGCATAGAAAACAATTTAATGTTGCATTTAATTCATTAGTACCATGTCCCAGTTTATTCTAAATATGTTTAGGAATGGTTGCTCTGACTAAACCTGTCTAAATCTATGAATTGGCCCACTATATGCCCCTCTTTTTGGGAGGATGCAATGCACTTGTGTATCACTTGTCTCAAAATAAAGAGCTAAATGTACCTTGTGTAATCATGTAGATATAAAGAGAAAACTAGATCTAAGCCATGTAAAACATGCATATATGTCTATATACAAAAGATTTTATTATTATATGCATACCTCTAACATGTAATACAAGGTGTAGGAATAATTGAGTGTTATTATCATGTAAGATATCATTGTGAAAGTGTAGCTAAAGATGTAGACAAATGAGCAAGTAATGAATTTTGTGTCCCAATAGATGCATGATGTGGATCGTGGCGATGTGAACAATAGTTGTAACACAAAGTAGTGTGTGTGATACATATCACAACACCAACCATTTATAGCAAACTAGATAGTCAAGCATAATCATACATACTTGGCAACCATAGCAAAAACATATAACAAACATCATGATCAAGAAGAACACAAGAAATCATGACTCAACACTAGCTTGTCATGGATCTAACATTGACATTACAAGGACATGACAGATCGAGAGGATACTCTAATATCAACAAACATGACACAATGTAAACATATATTCATATGCATTGCATTGTTAATATATACATCATAAGTACAAGCATGGATAAATCAATGTATTTATCAATAAAAGGCACATGTTAAGCACATATAAGCAATCAATTTCATCATCATGTATAACAAAATACAATAGTCATAAGCACTCTAAAATATATGAGCAAGAGCAAGACGGATAAGCAATCTAAGTGGCTCAATATGATCAATGGACTCACATGGAAAAATAAAATCTGAAATACAATTGAGATGCCCCAATATGGTCATGCCCCCAATGTAGAGAGTTAGCCCCTAGGTGTGAGTAATATCAATCATCAATGTGTCCACATCCATATGTAATGCGTATGTCATACATCTATCTCAAGTATACCCAAAAACATGTGCATAAAAATGGATATGTAAATAGTATATACCTCTCGGTGTCTTTTACATGATTTATCTAAGATATGTATGATAGTTATATGATTTAACTTATATTTCTCACTTGTTTAGTGATTATAAGAAGTGAAGATGTCATTTATTTTTAATTAATATTTTCATACAGATATATTTGAAAAATGTCAATAGATATCAATCTCAAGACTCTTAATTTGGATTTTACACATATCACATTGATTAATAATTTCATTATATTCTTTATATTTCTCACAGACTGGTGATTAAAAACATTTCCCAAACAAAAGAGCCCCAAATTCTACCATATAACCAAGATATTACTATTTTTTGACTGACTTCTCAAAGTCAAATAGAAAACTTTTAAATAAAAGTCAAGTAAACGTCAAATTTATGGTCAAAATTACCTTGTAATAGTCAAATAGACATAAAATTTAAAATAAAAAATGAATGTGCATATGCTTTTTACTTTGGCAATGCATTTTACATTGGCAACAATTGCTCATCTATGAATCTCAAATTTAATATTCCCACTCTATTTTAAATAATAACTCAACAAAATATGCATTCAACATATCAATTCCATTTCCTAAGTTGCTTTTTAAACCTATTTCATTTTGTCAAAGATGCCTAGTTTGCTAATGAATTATTAGGGTTTGATTTATCTACTTATTTATTTGTTTTTACATGTTTTACCATATTTTCAATATTTTAAGTCTATTTTAATTATATTCATTACCAATCTTAAAATGTCAAAAATCTAGCTGAATCAAATCAATTAGCTGCCAAAGGTTTATAACATTTTGAAAATCAACCATCGGTTGGTTGTCATTATGACTGTCAAATGGACGCCAAATTCAATGTTTATGATTAAAGTGAACCACACGTCATTACAGCCATGAATGTCATTATAGGATCATCTCTCAACATAACTAATAACTTGCAAGGCTAGTGTTTATGTTGTGAATCATATTTGTGTATAATATTGTGAAAGCAAACAAAGAGTTGTTATGTTATGCATTAAGTGCTAAAAAAACCTCTAGTTTTAGCTGAATTTTTCTTTCAAACATATTAGGCATGACATATCCTTGGATCCACATTAATTTCTTACAAAATTACGATATCTAGCTCCAAATCAACAATAGGATTCCTTCACAACGTATGCTTACTAGGGGCATTAAAGCTCTTATTATTCCAAGTACGATTATCATGATGAAGTTATGTGACACCGGATGTTGCAAGACCCTTCCAATTCCCTTTCTATTGATTAAATAATTCCTTGTCCTTGCCTCCTCTATCCTTCTCCAAGATTGTCTATAAAGCTTCACTTGAGTTCCTTCCTTCTCCAAATCAACATTTTCAAGATTTTCCTTCCTTCGACTACCTTACACAATGTTTAATTGGGCTTCGTGACTCTTGGAATTTAAATTAGGTGGTTTACTAGGGTTTTTCTATTCGATTGCTCTCTTGGCTAGTTTCATTGTTTATAATTCTTCCAAATTTCTGCTTTCCAAAAACTTATTCATGTCCTTCAATTCACAATTTTTTGTGGCTTTTTCTTCCTACTTAAGACTTAATTTCAGGGCTTCTAAGACTTCCTCGTCAATTCAACTCGTGGTTTGTAAGTGTTTCTTCTACATCAACAATCCTTTTATGGTCCTCTTATTGTTTGTAACTTGGTTTTGTTCATTAGGTCTTGAATTTTAGGAGGGTAATCTTGGGACTTGAGAGCAATTGTCTCAAAAGGACTATCCATCTCTACATGTGATTTGGAGTGCAAAACCAAGTTGTTTCTATCCTCTGGAAATCAAGAGCCTTCTTTATTGAATATTATATTTAATGTGTCTATTGCAAAAACACATTAAATAATCTTAGAAAAAATCCCATATCAAAAAAGTTTGAAAAAGTTTTGAATTGTAAAATTCATAGAAAAAATTAAATTTTACATCTTACATAAATCATTAAAATGCTTGTAGTTTACAATTTTCTTTAAAAGGCTATGGAAAACGCAAGGCACTGGCAAGGTACTGGCAGAATGGGAAGTATTCTACTGCAACATTCAAAACTTGTGATGCTTAATATATATTTAATATTAATATATACAACTTTTAACTCTTTCATAATCTTATGGTGGTAAATTGCTCACCTATGTACTGAATCAAGTCGCAAAAATTTTATTTCAAAAAAATAAAGAGTGCTCTTTCTATTAATAATACAAATGATCCAAGACTAATCAATACCAAAACCAAAAAATCATTGGATGGCATCACATCGCTGAAGGACAAGCAAAATATCATATCAACCCAGCTTGTTGCAAAAAAGTGACCTTTTTGACTTAAACACAAGTTAAATGAAAAGAATTCAAACACAGGAAACTAGCACATCACAAGTAAACACAATAAGAGTAGCGCATATCCAATTTAAGATGGACATATGTGCAGAGCAATATCCAAAAGCACTCATAAGGACCCGTGCCTATGTTCTTACATTTATGTTATAGTGGAATTTCCACCTTGAGTTTTTTTAGATAACGATCCACATAAATCAGATATATGTTGCGCTTGAATGTGCTACTTTTGTAGAAGCATTTTCTTTTATTAATATTATTAGAATTTACGTATCCATAAAAATATTGGCTTCAATGATCCCTTTGCCTCCACCCAAAATGTGAGGAGTAAAATGTGCCTCTTGGAATTAATTAAGATTGTTTCCAATAAAAAGCAACCACCTCGAACACTCGCAACATAACAGTGTTAGAACATAATAAATTGTCCTCCTAGGCCAACAGCCTTAGCAAAACCATCTACACGTTTGAGGATCAAGCAAAATGGCAATACAATTATTTCTTTAACTATATGCAATACAACTTCTACCACCACGTCCCATTTTCCAGAAAGGAAAGCTCTAAAAACCATAATCATGTCACAAATAACGTCAATATAAAAAAGAGCCCTTGAAATGCATTTAACCCCACACTTTGTGAACCATGAACAAGTCTAGATCAGATGCAAATTTTTGTGTGGATACCCAAATAGAGGGATTTTGGTTATCGTAGCGCATACCAGCCTGAAATAGTTTTCTTAAGATTTAATGTGATTAAAGACTGACTATTCTACAAAGATGTCCCATTCATGTTGAGAACAACTTTTTCTCGAAGATGAAAACAGAACTCAAACTAGATCAACCAAAGGTAGAACGAAGGCAAAAAAAAATTATATGATTTTACCTAGCTTCTTTTGTACAGAAAACTCCTGGATTGAATATGAAGCCAATACACAGTTTGGAACACCTATTATCTTCACCACAATGATGGCTCCTCCTGCAGTTCAACCAAGTATTTACCTTCAAGTTTGGCACTTCTCCATTACAAACACCTTACCACAATGGATTTTGGACCAGCCTACTACAACGGCATTGCACAATCCCTGCATAATAGACATCTCATGCAAAGATACACTACTAGTAAGCAATGGTGACCTCTCAAGTTGTGGATACAAGAATACTGCTACTTGCACGTACTAAAAATGATCTCAGAAGCGGAATTAGAAATGATGGAACCTATTCAAAATCAACAAAGGGAGATGACCATTGATTTAATCATCACAAAGGGTTTTAAAGTTAGGCCGTGTCTTTGATTTATGACTCCCCTTCAAAGGGAAACCAAGAGCATGTTCTAACTTCTCAGTAAATATTGAAAAACATGTTCACTTTTGACCTAGAAATATATGTTGTAGATATCATGACTTCAACAGCCTAGAGGAAATCACTATAATTTTGTATCTTTGGAGCTGATCAAGGCCTGGTTTCCAATCCAAAACTAAGCATGAATATAATACAGTTGATTACATTTGAATTTTGCCATGAATCCCTCAGTGATGAAAAGTATTCATACAAATTACTATCCTATTTTTATACTATGTCACAAAGGTTCTCCGAATTTTATCAAAAAGTTCGAATTTTGCGAACTTTACTCTTGTTGAACATGAACTTGAACTTTTATCCATTATTTTTGCATGGGAAGTTTTTGACATAATTTTGCATTATTTTACAAATGTGTGTATATATACATATACCAACTGAAAGTAGCAGACAAAAAGCTCTCTCCACTCTGTCCCTCTGACATATTTATGCATTTTTTTCAAAAAATAAAAATGATAGAAAAAAATTGTTTCGAACTTAAAGACATTTTTTTCTCGAACTTTATCCTTGTCGAACATAAACGTGAACTCAAACCTTGTGATTTAGTTTTTAAATAAGCTTATTTATACATACAGGACAGAAGATCAAGCAGAAAAAAAATCATTTGAGCTATGAAGGTTTTTATACTTTTTATTGTTTGTGGGGCACAAATTTTCAAATTTATGATAAAAATGATGCAAGAGTATCATTAAATAGAAATTTCACGCGCTGATTTAGAATTCTCGTGGTAAGACTTGTTAATTAAAAACCTCAAAACAACGTTCAATTTCAGCTATATATGAAAGATACTAACATCAGACGATAAAGGAATTGCAATCTAGCATCTAGAAGTAAGGGTGCCTCAAAAACTAACTTTCAAAGAACATCAATGCTAGCCTGTTCTCTCCCGAGCCCAAATGAAACATTCTTAACAACAACAAAAATTCACTTTGTTGTTTCTCATGATTTCAACATATCTAGTAAATAGCTTCTTCTGTAAGATCTCTTACAAATTCTTTAAAGTCCGTGCTGGTTGTTTTGGAATTAGTTTTGCAAGCAGCGCCTTATTCGGGAACCGGTCAGCATCAATGAAGTAGTACTCTCCTTTTGCTTCAAAAGTGACATAAGGTCTATTTGTATCTGCAGGTTTAATATCAGAAAATTGGATTGTCCTTGGTAGATAAGTTGCCAGCCATGATAACATTTCAACCTCAAAGCTATCTGATCCAGGTTGCCATTTTAGCTTGTGCACATAAGGGCTAGCAAACCAGTGGAGGGCAGCAGTAGTAGATGCACTGATAAAAATAACACTAGAAGCAACAGCCCCCTTTAGAATGACATTCATAGCAGGGGATGTAAGAAAAGTAACCGCAGGACCAAGTGACACGGACAAACAACATGTAGAAAGTGATAGAAGTTTTACCCTTCTAATGGTTTCAGAGATTGGCCCATAATACACAACATAATTATCCTTCTCGTCAGACTTCGGAGGGCCAATAGTTATTTTATTTTCATCTGTGACAACTGCCTTGACACTAGGTTGAGAAAAAAAAGTTTCTATGAGCATTAGGAATCCGTAAAGATGACAGGCTACAATTTGGAAAGGGAAACCTTTGTGACAGGTGAGGACAGAAGCTTAAGCATTGAATCTGCATATCAGAAACATGAGAGACATAACCTAATCAAAAGGCAATTAAAACAAGTGTTAGAACCCCTAAGAAACATATACTCAAAAATAACACAAGGATCTATATATTCAGTAATATCATTTGCATGCGCCTCTGTTTAAAATAGTTTCGAAGTTTTTATGTTGTTTTTGCAGATATGAAAGAGGAAAATTAAGACGAAGAAATCCTTCTTGTTCAGGCACTCATAATGAATATTAAATCATTTCAATTTCAGATAATGATTAGTTGCTTATCTCAGTAGTGATGTAAATTTTTATAGCACAAGTTATATTACCATTTTTGGAGACTGAACAGTTTATGATTGATTATAAGCTCAGATTTTGTATATTTCTATTTCAGTTGCAGTTTGAACAGTTGTAACAGATTGGTTCCTTTGTGCCCTTAGTAAGCTTGATTTTTGTTAAAATTTAACATCAAAATACAAAAATAAGAACTAAAAAGAAATATCAAAAAATTGGGACGGGCTTATTTCTTTCAAAATTAAAGTTGAAACCAAAACTGTAAAATTCTAGGAAGTACCTTAATTATTATTACTATTAACATGTGTAAATTGGCCAACCATTTCCGTTGACTTTACTATATAAAAATTAAATCAGCCAGCACATATGAAGCAATTTTTTCTGTAGTACAGGTTTTCTGAGCATGTTTATTTTGTTACAGTTTAGCTGCTAAAACATCCACAGTTGCTGCAGCAGTGGAGAAATTCATAAAATTTAGATCACCAAAAAATAAATACTCTGGATATGAGGATGGAAATTGTTTCTTTTTAAGCAACAAATCTCTACAAACATAGGGACACCAACACCAATATGAGCATCACAAACTGGCAACAATATCTCTAGAGATCAATGAGTTAACCTATACTACTAATAAAGTTTGCTGAAGCCTACACATGCAGTTTTTCAGCAATTGCACTAAGAGTGCATAATTCTTTTGCAGGGACAGATCATTTCCATAATAGTGCTTTTCGCCTGCCTCTGGCTATATAATTTTATGTTGTTTTGCATGAACATTGTGCTACAGGACTTATTATTTGGTAAAGTTTTGGTTAAGGCGTTGGCAAATAAAAGGTCTTATGAAGCACGTTCAACGCATTGGGAAGCGGTTTCTTCATCAAACAGAAGATCACATGAATTCTGCAGCAAACGAAAGGAAATCTAGATAGAACTTTGTACTCAATCATTCTATATAGAAGACTACAACCTTACAAATAACTTATTTTTCCGTGAGTTGAAAGATGCATGTTCCATAAATAAGCAATCAATAAGGTAGTTTCATTAATATCAGGAAAAACCACCCTTACGGAGATCTATGGCTATAAGCAAAACAAACAGACTGTACAGCATAAATTTTCAAAGCGTGTTTGATTTGCAAATCAAGCTTTTCTGAAAGTAATGATTGATTCTTAAGAAGGGTACACTGATTGACATGATTAAATTATATTTGAAAATGTAAAAGGGCCTCTTCCTAATAAAAATATAAATTGTAGAAAATATACTGGATTGGGTTAATAAACCCTAGATTTATAGAACTCAAAGAAATAAAGAATTCCCAAGGAAAACACCCACTTACTAAGTACTAAGTCGGGAAGGCAACAATGAAAACTCTGACAGGCAGTTCGGCAGAACAAGGGGTTTTCTAGATAATATTTTGTATGACAGTGGACACGTTGCTATAGAGTATAAGGGTCTCTGCCTCATAAACATATGATCGAAATTGTAGAATATAAACTGAATAAGGTCTCTAGATCCTCGATTTCTAGAAACTCAAAAATAAAGCATTCCCAAGGAAAACACCCACTTACTAAGCACTACCTGACAGTTGGATGGACAAGGGGATTTCTCAATAATATTTCGTGTGACAGCGAAACACTGTCATGGTGTAGATCAATATATCCACCTCTCCTTCTAGGGTTATCAATACAAGCAATTAGTGACTCTTTATTGCCATACACAAAATATATTCCTTGCTTCATATGTTTTAACTCAACTTTCAAGGCAATGTTTTAGGCCCACTTGCAACATACCCGCAAAAATAACAAGCACAGCTACACAATAAGTAATAAAGAGCTAGGGACAGGTGGACACCCAAAGCAATGGATTGCATCTACAAAACCTAAAAGGAGAGAGGAAACACTTATCCATATAGTGGTTGTATTGATATTGATGATAGATCGATATATAAGAAGAAAGAAGCCAAATTTGTATAAATAAGACGATATGAAACCCTAATCACTCATAAACTACTAAGCAGTCCCCATGCCACATAAGTAGCCCCATTTACGTCATTACGTGTGACATCTGTAAGGGCCTAAGACCACAATACATTACACTGGAAAGATGTGTTAGGTACCCCGCATACCATATACATAATAAGTTATAACCTTCACAGATGTTTCCCTCTTTTCCTTCTTAATTGCAAACACTACACCATTCAAATTACTGGCCACAGATGGCTGACATCTTTGGCAGAACCCAGGTTGTGTAAATCTTCTTTTGTAAATCTATTATAGCTTCACCCACTTTATTGTTAATTTCAACAACCTTGGTATAGCACTTCGTCCCGAGTAGCCGTTACGCTTAGGTAACCCCTTGATATTGGTACGATATCGTCTCGAAAATGTGCCCGAGAGTGGTCAGGGTACATCCGGGTGCGTCTCCACATACCCAACCGTACCCGGGCGTCTTGGCCATACCCTAGCCATCCTGAGCACATTTTTGGGTTAAATTTTTTTATAACAAAAATCCTCACTATTTTTAATACACACAATAACAAAAAAAAAAAACATAATATTTTATAATTTGAAACCCTAAAAGTGAACTAGAATGAATAAAACAAAAGCAAAACACAAAAACAAAACATAAAAGCAAAGCAACTTACCTTTCATTCCCTCATTGCATATTTGCCTCTCTAAGCTTTCATTTTGCTCATTTAGGTTTGATACTTCATCAACAAGCATTGCAATCATTTTCCTAAGCTAGTACGAGTGCCCATTCACTGTCAAGGTCATTGAGGAGCTTGAAAGAATAAGGATTTGTGGATTATTGAACAAAGGTAAAGTTTTTAGTTTTTAACTTTCAAGTTTGATTTTAATTTTTGTTTTCATTTTGTATTTAAGCTTTCACACACTTCATGCTTCTTTTTATGTTTTATTATTTTCATTTTAAAATTTTAAATTGTTTTTTCATTTTTATACATGTTATGTCCTAGGACATAAAATTTAAGTTTTTAACCATTGTTTTCTTTGTTTATGTTGTTGGTTTTTAAACTTCTAGGTAGTAGTACAATGGCAGCAAGTTCCACCTCCTTTGAGTAATCTCTGATCAAATATTTGATCGGAATTCACCATTATGAATGCATGTCACAATATTAGAGCAACTTCCGGTGGTAGGTGTTTTGTTTGGAGATGCCATGATCATGAAACGATATTCAAAGGCTCATATAGTCAAGTGAAAGCCCACTTGTGTGCAATATCGAGTCATGGTATAAGAATTTGCAAAGGGAAGAATAACTTAGGGGTGCCAACAACAAAATTTTTAGAATATATCGAAAAAGCAATGAGATGCAAAAGCAGCCTTTGCTTTGAAAACAAGTCATCGGTTGTCAAAAAAGGAAGTTCATTTCGATCAGCGAGGCACACTGTTGCCCCATCTAGTACTCGCTCCCGATTATGACCTTACCACATTTATTTAGAATGCTATCTCCATGCGAGAATGACGATTCACCTCTTTCACGAAAGAAGACAAAAGGACCATTGAAAAGTCCTTTCAAAATGAGAGCAAGGATATCACGGATGAGCACATTGCAAGATGTGTGTGCGCGAAATGGATTGCCCTTCCATTGTTGTCGGTCACCATATTGGCAAAAGATGGTGAAAGCAATCAATGAGGGCCCAAAAGGGTACAAAGGGCCAAGTTATGAGAAGCTCCGCACCACCCTATTGGCAAAGGAAAGAAAATGTGGAAACCTCATTGTCAGCCAAATTAGAAACTCGTCGGCCAAAACAAGTGTCCATCATTTTTGATGGATGGAAAAAATGCAAGAAACCGCCCTTTGATTAATGTGGTTGCTTTGATGCCCTAAAGAAGCAATGTTTTTGAAAGCAGGTTGATTGTAGGGGCAATTGAAGAATCCACAATTCATTACCAACATCCTCTTCAAAGCCATTGAGGTGGCGGGGCCTCAAAATGTTGTCCAAGTCATAATGGACAACGCCAAAATTGCAAAGCCACAGGGATGTTAGTTGAGGCAAGGTATGGACATATTTTTTGGACACCATGTGTTATCCATTCACAATGCTAAAAAAGTTGGTCAATAAAATAAAGTGGATTCACAATTGTATGCCGAAGGTGAAGAGATCCAAATGTTTATGACCAACTATTACCAGATTCTGAGACATCTTTAGATCCTTCTCGCATTTGGAGTTGCTTATGGTAAGGAGGCTACCTTTCTTTTATTTTTAAATTATAACATATGCTTTTATTTTTTAAATATAATACTCGAAGGTTTTCAAAAAAATTAATCTTTGTTTTTAATTTCTTATTAGCCTATTACGTTGTTAAGACTCGATTTACATCACACACAATCATCTTGAGACGACTTGTGAAGGTGCGAGAGGCACTTAGCAAGATGGTAACTTCCAACCTATGGGTTGTATGGAGGCAATCAAACACTAAACGAGCCCAAAAAGTGAAGGCAATGATCTTAGATGACACCGGTGGGATTGAGTAGATTATTTGTTGAGTTTTACTAAGCCCATTATGAGCATGATTTGTTTTATTGACATAGATTAGCCATGTTTGGGAGATGTATACGATGGTATCGACTCAATGATTGAGAAGATAAAGTCCATCACAAATGCAAAAGAACAAGATCCCGAGGAGAATTACCAAATGTTTATGACCAACTATTACCAAATTCTGAAGACATCTTTAGATCCTTCTCGCATTTGGAGTTGCTTATGGTAAGGGAGGCTACCTTTCTTTTATTTTTAAATTATAACATATGCTTTTATTTTTAAATATAATACTCGAAGGTTTTCAAAAAAATTAATCTTTGTTTTTAATTTCTTATTAGCCTATTACGTTGTTAAGACTCGATTTACATCTCACACGATCATCTTGAGACCACTTGTGAAGGTGCGAGAGGTACTTAGCAAGATGGTAACTTCCAACCTATGGGTTGTATGGAGGCAATCAAATACTAAACGAGCCCAAAAAGTGAAGACAACGATCTTAGATGACACCCAGTGGGATTGAGTAGATTATTTGTTGAGTTTTACTAAGCCCATTATGAGCATGATTTGTTTTATTGACATAGATTAGCCATGTTTGGGAGATGTATACGATGGTATCGACTCAATGATTGAGAAGATAAAGTCCATCACAAATGCAAAAGAACAAGATCCCGAGGAGAATTTTATCAAAAAAGTATAATCAATTGAGTAGTGGAACAAAATGACCACCCCACTACATCTACTTGCCTTTGCATTGACTCCTGAGTTCTAAAGCACAGAGATCCTTTCTTTGTCGAGGAGGATGGCACCATATAGGGATGTGGAAGTCGGTGAGGGATATATGCTAGCATTGTCTATAGTCTTCCCTAATCCGGGGTTGAGGTCATAATAATGATAGAGTTTACCAATTTCATTGTGGAGACAAGTCATCATAGCCTTTTCGTTTTCGGTCTAAATACAAGATGGATGCTCATATGTGGTGGTACCTCCATGGTCAAGCATTTTTGTACTACATACCTCTTACAATCAAGGTCTTGGCACAAGTTTTGATTTTTCTAATTCTCTTTCCTTTTTGTTTCAACATTTTTTAAATTTAAGTTTGAGTGTTTAGTTTAATTTTGCAATGACTTCGCCTCGATAGATTACAAATTCATCTTCCTTTGAACACAATTGGGGTACATCTACCTTTATCCACGCCGAAGCGCAAGTTCAGAACCTAATAAGGCCGAATATTTGGTGTATATACATTACAACATGTGTCTTCTATCCCACAAGCAATCGAAGTACAAGGAAGGGTCACCAAAACATTGGGATATTGATCCAGAGAGAGTTGATTTGGATGTTTCCATTTCGCACCTGTTATTAGATGACAAGGGATTGGAGACTTCTTTGGCATCGCAAGACTTACATGCACAAGGGTGCTTAGTGGTAATGGCCCTAGCGGGAGTGGTTCGAGTCCATGTGGTTCTAATGAACCACATGTTGATGTTGATGTTGATGCGATGCTCTTGATGAAGAGGAATATGATGAATATTGAATACTAGTTTGAACTTTGATCATTGGTGTAATAAATTGAATTTAATATATCATGACATTGTGTTTAATTTAAGCCTTTAACAAATTATGAGTTATCTTTTGTGGTTATTTAGCTTATTTTGTCTTTCATATGCATAATATGTGGTTAATTCCTATTTAGTAGGCTGGAATTTATATATTTTTTATACGTCATGTATCCAAGGACAAATTTATTTTTTTGTATCCATGTATTGGATACTCTGTGCACTCCATACCGTATCCAAAATGTATTGGCAACTTAGCACTTTCTAGATAACCATGAAATTTTTTTCCCCAAAATTGGAGCAATGACATGGTAAGTTTGAGCAATTTCTCCCAAATTAGACAAAAAATTGCATGTTATTGTTACTCGATTGATCTTGCATTATGAAGAGATTATTTGTTCGTTTCTGATTAAGTGACATGGTATGTAGAGGTTATTAGGCGAGAATGCTAGATTGATAAGTTCGGGATGGCAATGCCACCCTCACCGGTGGTTGGGGTGGTAGGAGTCGTCTCATCCTGTGTTGGAAGACTAGGACATCAAAATGAGACTTTAGGGGAAAGAGACACGTCCACAAGGTCCACCGATCTTTTAAGTGTTGGATGACAGTTTGTAAGTTTGGCTTGAACTCCACCCTTCATCCCTATTTAACATATCAAGATGCTTTTCAATCTCCACTTCCCTAATGAACTTTTTTGAAGACTAAACTATCTTAACTGCCTGACTTTGAAGTCCTCAACACACACATTGTGTTCCATAGCATGAGAATGATCTCCCATTCAAAGTTCCCATACGGTTGTGTTGGATACCGTGTCGTGTTATCCAATCTTGGTATGAATTGAGTGTTTAGTCTTGCCTATATTAGGAACAAAGTATCATGTATACTCCTTTTTGTTACATTCATATGCTGATCCAATGTTGGTTTCATATTGTTTTACAAATGATAAGAAGTCATTTTATAAGCTATTTTTGCATGCTTGTGGCCTCAAAATTAGCAGGGTGAGGTTCTAAACCAATAATAAATATCCTATTAAATCCATACAAGCCTGAACTAAATGCATAATGCATTAACTTATAGTTTAAGCATTCAAAACTGCCCCTAAGCGCAAAATAATTTCATTTAGCCATTCCTAAGCTTCACTAGGCAAGTAAGGTCACAATCTCATCTTGTGACATGAAAAGACTTTTCTAGGTCAATCACTACCAAAATTTGTATGGTTAATACAATTGGATCCATTCCATACAAAGAAATAAGTGCATTAGTTTGGTCGAGCAATGCTTATGTGGACACCTTACATCTAGATTCAAAGCTTCTATAATTTGTTAAGAACATCCAAACTATGATTTTTCCCTACACAAGCACGAGAATAGTGTTTCTCGGGATGTTGGAATTTCTATAAGTAATGAAAAAAAAAAAGCTTTGCCATGCATTCTCTTGTGAGTTCTAGAAGCTATTTTTGACCAAATATATTTCTTGGAAGGTCAATGTGAAAAAGAAAGACCTTGTAGGAGCAAAATTTATGTTTACCGGATACTTCCCCCTCTCCAAGATGTGTATTTCCTCATATTTGATAAATATTCGATAGCATAATTCCCTTATACATTTTCTTTTGATTGAATGCCAAAGCATTACAATGGGCACTGACTTACATAGATTGTCGGCATCTTTGCCCATGTTTCAAAGGAAACATATAGCGAATTACAATGTTGAGTAAGCATACAAACTAAATCAGTGAGCACCTTTAGCTAAGCAGCTACGGGTAAGGGGCATCCACACCGTCAAAATCACCCAAGGCACGATCCTGGCCTCAACTACTTGACTCTCCGTGTCGGGCATCGGGGGCCTTTGCATTCAGCAAGAATTGATCCTTGGTGGGCTCTATGTGAGCCAAACAACTTCACCAATGGACCAAACGGCCTTTGACGATTGCCCTATACATTTTAATGTGTATCCATACAATATCCGTATCCAAATATCTCCTTAGGCTAGGAGCTGTACCCAATATGGCCAGTACAACATCTAAGCTAAGTACCAAAAACAATCTAAAACAAACTTAGAAAATTAAACTAAAAAAAGTATAAACCAAAAAAACTTATAAGCATTTTGGTGTAACAAAAACATACTCTCTTTTCAAACATAGAACTCATCTTTGAGCTCATACTCGGATGCTTTTGATGGGTTTGTAAAGATAAAGGATTCATCTTTGGGCTTATAGTTATATGTAATAATGTACTACTTAGAACATGAGTTAAATGGAAATTTGAAACACTCATTTTTATTAGAGTGATGGCTATAGGACCACTCAATTTGCATGTAGAACGATCATTAAAGACGCATTTTCCATGTACTTTTTAGCTTATGATATCTTAATAGTAAATGGCATTCCCTCTTTTGAACTATATCTTGTAATATAAATAGATCAATGAACTGTTGACGAACTTTAAATTTTATGAGGTTTTCCAGAAAATGTTCTCTCTTTGGACAGCATTCCTGTATCCCTACTTGTGTCTGTATTATGGCTATTTAGCCTTTTAGAGAAAAGAAATAAGGCGTCAAGGAGAATTGATTGCTTCTATTCGCAATCAAAATTGTCTAGTATCAACAGATGGGAGAATGAAAAGGTGCTTGAAACTCTTGAGAGCAGATCAAGTTGCAGATATGAGTCCTTTAAGAGAAGAAGTGGGTCAGTCCAACTTCAAGACCACTTCTACCAATGACAAATTTGGTCTACACAGAATTTCAGGGCCACCTGGCAATCACAACAACCTTAATCAATACTCTTTTGAGTGAGCAAAAATTGTTTGTTGTTCAGTTGCAATAGTTTGGGGAGCTATTGTTTCCCATGACTATTTTGTTCCGAATTTGAAAGCAGTTACAAAGGGTTTTTGAGAATACTGCTTGAAGAGAAGATAGGAAGGGAATTAAAAATGAGAGATGGCTCTGTTCAATATCAGAACTCTGATTTATGGCAGAATGCATGTTTGAATGGAATGATATAAATGAAAAAAATATATATGTTAGATAATTATTTTTATATTTTCTAATGTATTTTACTCATGTGTGTTAAATCCGTTTCAAGATAACCTCCATGAGTAGTCATTACCCTATGACATTTTTCCTTGTGTATTTTGGATCATTATTACAAAGCAAGGGATCCACTTAGCACAAAGCACCATAAGCATTTGTTGGTAGGGGAGAGGAATAGTAGAGACTAAATATAATCCACTACTTTGGGCTTCTCGCCCTCTAGCCTCTTTCCTCATTAGCAAAGCTTTTGGAGCATTTAATGCCTTATAAGTCAACTTTGTCTCAAATTCTTACTATTGTAGGATTAACCCAGTTAAATTGCTCATGGCAGCATTCAATTATTCGACAGAAATATATGTTTTTGGTTCCCCCTTAGCTCTATCTTGATTGGATTGCATGTTCTACTAAGAGGTTCTATCTGAATTTCCATTTTATCAAGAAGCTGATTGCTACATGTATATAGAATCTTGTAAATCTGCAAATTGACTGTTACAGGTTATAAGGAAACTGCAAACTTTTGTTGAGTGGGATTGATTGTGAAAAAGTAGGGCAGAGGCAATAAAATTTGCATCATTGGTTATGATGTATTTGCTCCAAATTTTGTTGACTGGGATTAATAGTGAAAAAAGCAGGGCAGAGGCAGGGTGCTCTGCATCATTTGGTATAATGTATTTGCTACAAAATTTTGTTGAGTGAGATTAATTGCGCAACGAGCAGAGTGGAAGCAGTGTGCTCTGCATCATTTGTTATGCTGCATTTGTAGAAGGAACAACTATATGGGCTATTTTTCACCAATTGGCCATTTCTTACCTTGTTTCAAAAGTTAGATTCTCCAATTGATACATTTTTTGAAAAGCATTAGCCTTTCTTATATCAGGAAATACTTGACTTGACTACATTGATTAACCTACAAGTATAAAAAGTAATTCCATGAAAGCGGCAGGACTAATCTTGAACTTGGCAAGGCTACCGAGTCTAACTCAAGTCAAAGAAAATGAGTTAAGGTGACTTCCGAGAGAGGACTAGGACAGACTCGGCAAACTCAATGTGACTAGCCTAAGACTCGGCCCACATTTAAAGTGAGGAAAACAAACATGAAAACTCACCCAAAATTCAAATGTTTCTCCTTCAATTTCTCCCAACAGATCAAGAGCAGACAAGAGTTTTCACCTGAACAAAACTCATTTTCCACCACAAATGGCAAATTTACGAATGAATATTGTTGAAAACAAGGGAGACATTTTAATTTCTATTGATTTGCTATATTATAAGATTTTTCATTGTTCAATTTGCTGATTCTTTTGCCCAGTCCACGCCGAGTTCAAGTATAGCTAGTATGATTCTATGCTATTTTATATTATGATATTTTTAGACCTTTATAAAATGCAAAGCCTAACCATACCACACTAAATAAAAATCCTTACCCCTAGTTTGAAACAATTTCTGGTTTGTCATAGTCGCCCATGGATGAAACCATGCGACAAGAACTGATCACTTAGAAATAAACTCTATTCTTCTTGCTCCAAGGGCTTACATTTTTGGATTTTCGCAAACCCTACGTTAACTTCATTCTCAGTGAAACCACAACACTACCCAGTTAAATTGAAGACACCTATGAGATTTTGCATACAAACATCCAAGGCTTCTCCTTCGATATATTACATTTTTGACATCCGAAAATAAGCTATTAAGGTTTAAGGGTTTAGGGTTTTATTATATGCAAAATCAAGCTATATTTTATACTTACTGAAAATCCCGTTAGGTTTCGATGTCGAGGTTATGAAACTCCGAGCTTGAGCCCGCAGTCTGGCGAGAATGACGCATGAACGTTGCAGGGCGCCATGAAAATTATAGCAGTAAATTCTAAGCTGTGAAGAAGAAAATGCAAGCCAGATTGGTATTGATAGTTTTGATTAATGCTTGTTTTTAAGTATATTGATTGTGAGGTACTCTCCTCGCTGGTTACATGAGCTATAAGGCTTAAGGTAGGGTTGCTATTATTAGAGAAAAGGAAATGTCTTTTCTAATGGAAGGGTTTAATACCTTTTGCATGATTCAAACTTGCAACCTCTTTTCCAAGAATACAAGTTCTTCACTATTATGCGGCTATATGATGTAATGGATTTAAACAAGTTTAAAAGATATTATAGGTGTTATGCAAACCATGGAGGGTCGAGAATTGAGAGATTGATAGCCCTTTAATTATTTCGGGGTGAATGTATGAATGAAAGATTTTAATTACACATATAAGATTGAGGCGTCTTTGGGACCAAGAATAGTAATAAGAGTGTTATGTGTGTCAATATTGTTGCTTGACACAAGCGTTGTCATTTTAGTATTGTGAAATGTCTATTCCCTTTTATATGTTGGATTTTCTACTATGAATCTTGATCAAATAATTTGTTGGTCTAGTCTCGCCTCCTCGAACAAGGTTGTTAGAAAGACCACTTTCAGGATGTTTTCATATTTGACCTAAATGTTGTTGCATTAGACTTTGATGTCACTATTGGTTGCACACTCTATGATATATTGTCATTTTATCTCTCGCTTAAAAGCCCTCTCTCCTCTTAATAAAAGAAAAAACATTATAAGTGATGTAGTCACGAAATCAAACACTTTCTATTTATATTAGGCTTCTAAGTATGTCGTTATATGCATGATTCCTAAGTGATAAAACTAGACGTTAACAACATGTGTTTTGCTTTTACATTATTTTATCCTCTTACACACTCTTCTTATTTGCTTTTAGGAATGACCACTTTACTCTTGGACATTGGACAACATGTGACCCACTCTGTATTTTTTGTTTTATCCTCCAAACATCCCTGACAAGTACTACCTAGTAGGGACATGAGTGTCTCAGCGCTACTATCCCCTTTGGGTGCTTCATTATTTTCCCTCTCTTTTCAAGTTTGAAATGCCACATCGTTTGTTATCTTTTCTAAATTACTACTTATCACTTTGGGTCATCATTTTTGGTTGTTAATGACGAAATTCAAACAAGGGAATCATATATATATACATGACTCATTTATTATTGTTAGGGGTTGGACAACTTTGGGGCTAATACTTACTATCTCTGCTACTTGGGCAAAGCGTAATATTTAAGTATTGCATTTGATTTGGGCCGCATCATTCGCCGCATAGGAAGGGTTATTCTTTAATTCCATCTCATACATTCATCTTGGGGGCAAGGTAGTTGTAGCCCACTATCTTGGTGTGATCTGGCACAAGGGCAACCTAGCTTCAAAGGACACAATTCAAATCACACACCCACAAAACTACATAAAGTCCAGTGGTTCATTTTAAGAATGTCCCTCTCTAAAAAATAGTTTAGAAATTTTAGCGAATCTCAAAATCAACTTTCAAATCGTTGGCGAATTTCTAAAAATATGTTTCTTGTGAAAGGCTATTTCAAAGAGAGCAATTTTCCCTGGTTTCACAAAGTAGGTCCGGAAGTTTAGCATGCATGTTTGGCGGGATGGTTGGTCGAGTGGGTTGGACGGGAAGGTTAGACGGCTAAGGTTTGTATGCGAATGGGTTGGAAGGTCATGGGGTCGGACGGGTTGGTTGAATAGTTAAGGGTTTGAACGGGTGGGTAGGACGGTTTGATTGGACGGTGAAGGGTTAGACGGGTGGGTGGGCGGGCGGGTTAGGCGGCTAAGGGTTGGATGGGTAAGGGTTGACAGGTGGGTTAGACAGGTGGGTTGGACGGGTAAGTGTTGGATGGGTTGGTTGGGCGGGCATGCATGGGGTTGGACAAGATGGTTGGTCGGTTGGGGTTAGGCATTACGACCAAGAGTTGGACGGCCAAGGGTTGGTCAAGTGGGTAGGGCAGGTTGGGAGTTGGATGGCTCGAGGGGTTGGGTCGACGGTGGGATGGACATGAGAGGGGCTGGATGGTCATGGGTTGGACCGGTTGATGGGTTGGACGATTAAGGAGTTGGATGGAAAAGGGTTGGACGGTGGGTTGGTCAGTTGAGGGGTTGGATGGCTAATGGTTGGACGACTAAGTTTTGGACGGGTTCATTAATTATGGGTTAGGCGGATGCCTTGGCTAGCCAATACTTTTCAGCCACATGTCCTTTGACCCATTCAGAACCCTATAAATACCCCTACAAGGTTCATTTCTTCACTTTTCTCCAAAAATTCTAGTGCTCTGAGCTCTTCAATTTTCAAAGTTCTTCCAAATTTCAACAATGGCAAGCACCACATCTACTCCTACACCCAAATTCCAATACAAAAACCTCATGTGCCCACAGATTGTAGCCCTTCTAAAAACAAAAGACGCACAAAAGGATTGGCTTAAAAATCAAAATTTACCGGGCTTGTGGACATGCCCCAATTCGATACTGATACTTCAGTGCTTGATTACCTTCTCGCCTCTTACAACGAGAATGATGGAAAATTTTTTGTTCTCTTGGTGCATCCGAGACATCATCAAATTTCATTCACAATTGAGCCCAGACGTACATCGGTTAATTGGGTTACCATTCGAAAATAAGTTGCATGTTACTACAAAGGTTGTCCTCACAAATGAAGACAAAAAAATTTTGGAGTCTCATTATAGTGTGCAGGTTGATGGTAAGTTTATTATTTTCAAATTCTTTTTCTCTTAACATTTGTCCACCACCCAATCCTCTAACATTTTTTCGTTATTGCAGCTCCTCTTAATCATTCATCACGAGGCCTACTTCTTCAAGGTATTACAAACCAATTCTTTCTTGCAGTTGCATCACTTTTTCAGGCCAGATTGTATTACAGGAAGATCTACAGACATTTTGTATTGGGTAGTTCAATATTTATTGCGGACACTAGCAGTCAACAATTTGATTGGTGCACATATTTGTCTAATCGAATAAAAATAGATGTCTCCCATGCCCACAATGCCAATCAATCTGATAAATCCAAGACTGTATTCTCTTGTTGTAATTTTATTATTGCTTTCTATCAGGAAGCGTTCTACAAATTTTAGAAAGCTAAAATTCCAACTGCAATCAATGATAAAATGATTGGTCTAACTCTTGAAGAACAACAGTAATTGTTACTTTTACAGTTTTCTTGTTATAACGATTTCAAATTCAATATTTTTCAATAAAATAATAATTGTAAGATTTTCTATTGCAGAGAAGAATTATTGCTGCAACAACTCATAAGGAGGCAATTGCTCAAGGAAAATCCCCTACAGAGGTCTTTGTTGATTCTGACATGGATTCAACGAGAATCAACACCAATAAGACCTCCTCGTCAAAAGTGACCTAGGGGGTCGCTATGTCCATCACGTCTACCATCACATTTAACTACAGGTATGAAGTTTTCTATTGATATAATTAACTAATTCAAACAACTAATATAGATTATGTAGGTAGTATTGTATTTTAATATTTCTCTATTTCTTTTTTACATTTATTGTATTCAGAAACTATTGAAATGGGTGATGATGATCAAACTCATTTTGACGCACAAGATCAAAATGTTACACTTGCGTCTCCAAATGTGCAAGGTAAATTGTAATATTTAATATTTAGCATGTTTTATTATGTTACTACTTTTTAGAATTTACAAGGCCTAACCGTATAATGGCTTCTAACAATTTGTTGTTTGCATCTTGCAGGTAATATATCTTCTGAGCACATTCCACTTGCAAGGAGGCCACCAATACCGCCAACACGTTCAGTCCAAACAAAAAGAAGATCTGCAGGCAAGAATATAAGGTTTCCACAGAATCAACTGGAACAGTTCATCATCCTACAACAACAAAATTTCTTGGACTCTCGCTAGGAGGTGTTTTAAGTGTAACGACCTCACAACTTTTCAACAACATCACCCTTGACGAGGAGTATTTGGGCTTCGATACTGGCTGATGCTTGACAGGGAAACTATTTTGACACTCATGATATGATTCAATCTACTCGCCTCAACCACAACAACAACAAAATGTGCATGATGTATAGGACAATGACTCTCCTCCTCCTCCATCAAACGCTCCACAAACAAATGATGAAAAGACACATTTTATATTAGAAAATATGATATCAGATAGTATGGGGGCAATAATTCAAGAGGTTGTAATGTCTGATGTGGATTTGGTGCGGTCTTGGGAGAGGAGAGCAAAAATTTTGATAAAATAAATAAATACAAGATACCATAATCATACTCAAAGGCATTCATTGTTCACTGCCGTAGAGAGCCAACTGGCAAGGCATGACGTTTTGCTAAATAAAGCTCAGTCAGGGACAATTTCTTATGCTAATAATTACAACGATGAAATTATAGACATAATGTTAAACATGTTGGAGAATTTGAATGCTGAAGCACAGGCTTACTACAACAAATGGGAAAAGACAAGACAAATGTTTTAATAGCAAATGTTGAAAAAGAAAAAGTTGTGGTGAGTGGGCTTTATGTTTTACATGCAAAATCCTAATATTATAAGCATTGTAATATATTTGTTTAACTTATCTAATAAACTAAAATTTGTTATTTCTGTTTTGCAGGAAAAATATGAAAATTTAAAGAAAGAAGCAACTGTTTTTGAAGCACATTTAAAGAATGCCCGCAAAAGCCTGAATTCGTTTGTACAGTTGAAGGAAAAACTGATAGTAATAAATAAACAAAATAATACATTGAGAAGAATAATCAAGGAGCATAAGATGGATCCATAAATCTTACTGAAGGAAAAGACAGACACAAATGCAACACTTTTGACAGCAAGAGATGTAGCGAGGGAGGAACTGAATATTCTTGAAAATATCAATACCGTTGCATGAGATTTGCAGGCATCAGGAGTTATAACAGATAGCTCTTTACAGACACAACAGATTCCTCCACCTCTAACGCAAGAAAAAGATCAAGCTTCTCCTGCTACATAAGAAATTCAATATGTTAGTGAAGTTCACCATGTGATAGGTGTGTTGTCACAATTCTGACACTGGCATAGGAATTAAAAGATAGTGGCCAACCAAATTTTTTTGTTTTTATTCCGTGAGGCGAGATAAGGAAAATTATGATTCAAAATCATAGGCAAAAAGAGGATGACCTCATAATGTGTCCTTATATGACAGAACTTGTTCGAAAGCTTTGACAATATGTTAGTGAAGTTCACCATGTGACATGTGTGTTGTCACAATTCTGACATTGGCGTAGGAATTAAAAGATAGTGGCCAGCCAATTTTTTTTTTGTTTTTATTCCGTGAGGCAGACGTAAGGAAAACTATGATTCATAATCATAGGCAAAAAAGAGGATGACCTCGTAATGTGTCCTTATATGACAGAACTTTTCGAAAGCTTTGAAATGTATTGACAACCCCCTTTTTGTAATTGTATTGGTGACAATGCTTTATGAATTTGTACTTTTCTTCATAAAGTAATCCGCCACATGAGAGAATCATTTCAACAGTACTTTGGGAATTGGAATTGTAACTATATATTATTATTCGATTTCTACATAATACAAATGATGTTTCTGTCTCTTTGTTTACGTAAATGTTGCTTAAATTTACTTGATTTTGTTTGTTTAAAATATTTACGTTTTTGATTTCTTGCAGATGTAAAATAAATCAATTAACAGATATAAAAGACAAATATTTTCTTATTTCAGTTTAAAACCAAATATAAAAAAAAAATATTTAATATTGCATTTATTGAAAGTTGCAATCTCTGTATGAAATAAATCAATAGTTATAATTTACATTAAATAATTGTAATAAAATCTATGTGAATTGAAACAGTCTTGGATCAACACTTTCATTCGTGTCTTGAAATCAATTGTATTATGATCTTTGGATGTGTCTCCATCCCCTAGGTCGTAGAATATTACTAACTCTCTTCTTTCTCGCTAGTGAATTCCATAATGCAAGTGCTCTATCATCATAAGGGAATGAATCCACTGAATAACATGATACATACAACCTCAGACAACTTTCTAGATTCATGTCCAATATGTTTTAAACTTTCAATTTTAAAAATAATAGTGCACTGAAAACCCTCTCATCTTCCACAGAACCCATAATCATAGTTTGATAGAGTTCATACAAGTTAATATACTCACTCAAATCTTCACTTAGAATACTACTAGAATAAATATCCTTCCAAATCCTTTTGATGGCACCATAATCCTGTGGGTTTTGTAGAAGTTGAACTTGTCTTATCATAGTATTAGCAAAATCCATTGACTGGGAACTAAGTATTTTTCTTTGTAAAATACCTTCTACGAAACTCCATTTATCTCTTCAGTCTTAGAGAAATGGTCAGTTAGAACAACAAATAAAGGACTGATAGATGTATAAGGTTTGTCCCAGACAAATTCCAAAACTATGGATTTACAACTCCCATTGCTTCAAGAATTTTATCATTTTTGAATCTTTCCCGGATCTCTTTAGCTAATGATTCAGAGATCTTTCTCAACTTATTCCTGGTTTCCATTAATACTACATCATATAAATTCCGTGTCACTTTTACTTCTTCTATTTCGAGATAGCCATATCAACTCTTTTTTGGAACGTATGAAGTGGAATCTCCTTTCCATGTGCTATAATACATAGATGATCATGTATATTGTATTTTAAGAAGCACCTGGGATTTTTCAAATCTATCAATGCATTCCAGTTTTCAAAAGCAACACCCTGAAAACTCCCATCAGAAATATATAAACTTTTGAGACTCCAACACACACGTCTTCTAAGTCTAATGAAGTTTGTTGTGTAGAAAAAAGATCTTGTGCATGCTTCGTTAAGATATTAAGCTCCCTCAACATGGAAAAAATAGCACAAAGCGTGATTAAAGTTTTAATGTCTGTTAGACGACACAATAGATTTTTAGCTTTATCTACATCCTGTATTTATACATAAATATTGTCAATGAAGGATACATCAAATATTCTATTGGTAGGTTTATACATAGATATCCATCTGGTATCTACATCTTTGAGAAGATTTTTTCCCTCTGTTAGTCCAGCTTGCAAATTTTTGAAATTCCAAAATTTCTTTAGACTACTAGAATAATAAGCATGCGACTCACGTATCAATTCCTCCACTCTAGCTACATTTTCAAATGTGCTCACAATTTTGTAAGCGATTCATTCATGAGCCATACAATGGACAACAACTATATACGAGCAACATTTGTTTGAAGTCTAACACATACCATTTCTAGCTCCTGTATTGCAGTTGCACCATCGGTTCCAACACAAACTAATTTTGTTGCAATGGCAAAGCCATCCATTCCAAAGAACATCCTTCGATTTGAGACCACTAATTTATAAATATTTTCGTAATTGTAATTCTCGGTCATTTTATGAATTGCTAAGAGGTGTGGAGTTTTATTTCATTAACAAATGTATAAACATGAATACAAATCCATGAAGTATTATCAACTGCAGTAACCTCATCTATTGAAAGGGAAATATACTTAGCCTTTTGAACGCATAGTTTCAGATCCTCCTTTTCTACTAGAGATAGACATTTAACAATTTCCCAATTGTTGATATCTGACCAATGAGACGAGGAACGTTTTGTAGACCAATAACCTGATACATAATTTTATTCTCTCTAAAATGTGACATCGGTCTTCCCCTTTTCAATATATGGAATACGGTAGCAAACTGAATAATTTTTGCATGCATTTCTGCCTCCATAGCTTTGCTCAATCTTGCTACTATGGTCCCACCTTTTTCATTCACATATTTCATACATTTTTGTTCCTTTTCATATTCTTCTGCGTATTTGACATGTAAACAATCTTTTGCATCTTTCCATTTATATGTTCTGACTATGTTTCCATCCTTTTGCTTTTGGGAAATGTATATTTTCCCACAATGCTTTTCAATTGTGTTTAGTTTGAGTTGTATCATGTGATCCTTCCCATGTTTCCAACCACATATTTTGCATCGACATTGTGTTGGAACATCATTACCATTTTCAGTGTACACAGGTTCAATAAATAGATATTTTGCAGCCCATTCGAACTGGAATTTCCTTCCAATTGTCCAGTTTGTCCTCTTTCTTTTGACATTTTTTCTTTTTTTTTCTTGGGGTTCAACTTCTGCATCTGGGCTCTCAGCAGGAATATCTTGATTCTCATGTCTCCTTTTTCTCGAAATAGACCTTGGAGTAGAAGCTTCCTCTGTTGGTGTATCATGAGAATTTGATGAATTTTCTTGTACTTCTATGTCATCAAGGGACATAATGTTTTCCTCAACATATAATGGATCATCGATATCTTTAAATTGATTATTTTGTGAAGGAATTTCTAAAACGTCTGCATATAATTCTATAAAATTGTTACAAATATAGTATTAATTTTATCTATAGTTAAATTTTTACACAATACAAAGAGTTCCAAGAGCAATAAGAAAAACATAATTATTAAATATTGTAAGATTAAATAACATGTAAATAACACATGCCACATACTAATATTTTCATTGATGCAGAAACCCCCTTCGTTTTTTTTTATTTTCCAAAATAACCAAGCAAAGTATTTCTAGTATCCATGGCCGAATTAGTAACCTTTTTACCTTGATTTCTAGTATCCATGACTACTTAGGGATGGATCTCGGAAGAGGGGTTGGACGGATGAGGGGTTGGACGGCTCAGGGTTGGATGGCTAAGGGTTAGACGGCTAAGGGTTTGGACAACTAAGGGTTTCGACGAGTTAGGCCCTAGGGGTTAGATGGTCAAGGGTTGGACAGATCATGGTTAGGCGACTCGGATGTTAGACAACTTAGGGTTGGACGACTCTGAGTTAGACACCTGAGAGGTTTCTTATGTTTACTTCGGAAAATATGTGCATGAAATGATTCGAAATAGTGGCGAATTACATTCATAAGATCTTATATGTGTGTAAAATCTTGGCAAAATGAATAGTATAAGGGACACGTCGGTAGAATTTTTCGGTGAATAAGTCGGTTATGAACCACAAAATATTCACCAATTCAAATTTCAATAATCCTCGATTTTCGTGAGATTACGAAAATTTTCCACTAAAAATTTCCCGATAAAGTATAAAATGTAGTGTAGTACTCAGTGACAATCATATTAGGGTGACCGTCGAGGCTAGTCCGACTCAATCATATGCATTATTTATTTCATATAATGTTTGCTTGAGCTTTGTACATGTATCTAGGGTTTGTTTTGCATATACATGTGTAACACAAGAGCCTTACAATTAAGTTGATGTGATAAACAATGAAAGGAAGAAGCTAAGTCTAGACCTTTAAAAGATTAGAAGTAGCTAGTTGTTGTCTAGACACTAGTGCCCATTTCAAACATTAGCGCCTACGTGGTCCTGTCCTCATTTGATTGGTCTTGTCTGAAGAGGTTCCAAACCTCGCCTTTCCAAAAAACCTTAAACAATCCAAATCCAACTGTTCTCCAGCCATCTTCCAGCCTAAAATCATCCCATATCTCCTGCTACAAGCTAATTCACACTCATATCCCATCTTGCACACTTGTTTATACTTTACATGCTAGATATTGTTTATTACTACTTTATATATTTGATCTCACTCCTCTAATAAAGATTTAAATTTATTTAAATCATTTGGTGAACCCGATCCTAACACACCCATTCTCGGATCTTTCTATCTTTTATCATGGCTAGCACCTCTCATGAGTTTACCATTGAAAATATTAATGACCTAAATACATACCTTGTTGATCATCCTGAAAATATTGATCTCTTGTTATTTGCTACTCGTGAAGAATCCCATTGGATCTTTGCCTTTGCTCCTCTAGATACCACCATTATCCCCACTATGATTGCCACATCTTATATTTCACTCTCCTCACCTCTTATCAATGCGGGGGCTTCCACTAGCCATATTCCTATTTCTACACCTAACACTCATCTTTCTTCTCCTCTCATTTCTCACATCCAACCTAACACTTCTTCAGGCACCCATGTCTTAGAGCCTTTGTAAAATATATCCTTGTTTGTTTTTACCATTAGTATGTGATCAATATCATTTTTGTACTATTCTATTCTTTTTTTCTTTGTGTGTGTGTGTGTGTGTGTGTCAATAAAAACAAATATGATTTTTTTACCAATTCTTGTTGTGGTAATAAAATTTATTCTAATAGAAAAAATAAAACT
The DNA here is from genome assembly GCA_018340775.1 of Taxus wallichiana var. yunnanensis. Lineage (NCBI taxonomy): Eukaryota > Viridiplantae > Streptophyta > Pinopsida > Cupressales > Taxaceae > Taxus > Taxus wallichiana. The sequence goes on along the minus strand of CM031234.1, from coordinate 293,611,933 downwards.
AACTAAATTACAATAGCTTTAAGACAATGTTACTATTTTATATAATGTACAATATATGCACGAAACAACATAAATTGGATCAAAATAAACTTACTTTGACAACCATTTCTTTTACGAGAAATAAGAAGAGGGAGATAAACGACAACTCAACTATACGACACTATACTTCAATTTTATTTCTTGAATACCAACAACTAAGTAACTACATCCAATATACACTAAACAACTTGTTCAAATTTTCAATTACTTCATTTTGATTTTAGAATGGAAGAGAGAGAGAGAGAGAGAGAGAGAGAGAGAGAGAGAGAGAGAGAGAGAGAGAGAGAGAGAGAGAGAGAGAGAGAGAGAGAATAACACTTCAAGATATATTTCCTAGAATCAAATTTGATTCCGTATTCACAACTTCATTTTCTTTTTTAATAGCTTACAACAACAATGGATACACAATGATTATATTTAGAAAAACATTCACAATATACAAGTGGTTTACATTTACAATACAAATTTTCATTCTCCTCAACAATGTTGTAACTCACAAATCTCCCCTTCTCAACACTTTTGTGATCCTCCCACATCATACCAAAAGTAGGAATATTGTAGTGTTTACCTCTCGCCTTTGGAATGAGGATATCATATTATCCTCGTTAGCCCACTAAAACCTAACTCATAGGGGTTGAAACACCAACATCCAATGTATGAAAAGGAAGCAAATATTCACTCACTTCCAATACATAACACACTCGTACAACGAAAAGAAGTTTTCCTTGGAACAAGATATGGAGAGATACATTACCCTAATAGTTCAATCAACATAAACTTCCAAGCCTACAACAAGGATTGAAAGAGGGAGAGACTACCTCATGCACAACCATTTTCAGTCCACTAAAGAAGCATGTAAAGCCCTTGGTTCCTCCTTGAAAAACAACACAATCCACAACAATTTTTTTCTCAACTAAAAATTATCTTTTCCTTACACTAAGGCAAGTCATGCATTCCTTTGGTTCCTCCTTATCAAATAACCATGCAAGACCTTGTCCCTCCACTAAAAAAAAAAAAAAAACATCCTTTTCCATCCACTAAAATTATTGTGCATTCTCATTTCCATACTCACAATAATCTTACATGCATCATAATAGATGCAATACAAGAAACACAACATTATTCCAACACTTATAATTTTCTCAAAAGAGCAATAAAAACATAATATATAAGCAAATTAAAGAGATATATATAAAGAAAGAAGGATTTAATTTACAATAGAAATAAAGTGAATAATTTTATATCCTATTCATATTTTCTAAGACATCTCATATATCCAATAAATAAATAAGCTCCAAACTAAGTGTTATCAAATTTTGTCCTTTGAGCAAAAATGAACAACGAGGGTCTACAAGCTAAAATTGTCAAAATTGGTGTATAAAATTTTCTGTTGTTATTCTGTACTTTCATGATGCCTTAAGAGGATCTTCAAACACCGGGAAGAAGGATCTTCAAACATAACTCGATCGAGCAAAGAATGAGCTCAATGAGTCTTGGCCATGTTGGTGAATTAACCATAAACGAGCTCGAGTGAGTCGATCAAGGATCGATGTAAAAAGAATGAGATCGAATTCAAACAGAGATTGATGGATAACTCAGTTTAGAGTTCCGAGTTAAGGAAGAACTCAGCAGATCATTGGGACATAGATCGATTGCTAAGAGATAAATCGGTGAGCTTGAATCGAGATGGTCAAGATTTTCATTGGCAAGTTTTCTAGATTGAGGGAAAGGGAGTTGGTAACTCATACGCACGGCTCAAATAATGATTAACTCGGTAGCTCGATTGTTAGGGGTATGTGACTCAAGTGACTCTGCATAGGTGTTGGTTGTGAGATGTTTTGGCTAGCTCGGTCATTTTAACTATCAAGTCGTATAGGAATGGGAAGACCAGAGCCATCACATTGAACTCAATGGCTCAGTCGATCAAACAGGAGAATTTTGTTATTTCTACCAATACATTGACAAGTCGGGTCATAAATTCCATGTCAGGTTTTAATACACAATTTTCCAAGAATGTGGGGACTTCGGGAAATATAATCCATACAATTGTGTTGATGGATGGCCAGATGGTTCTTAGGTCCCGAGTTTCGTTGTGCCAAACATGGAGATCTATGGGTAATTCACCAGGTGGGGTTCCAACGATGACAGGCCAAGATGCATTCCGCGCAAGTGTAGATTCATGCGAGTGTAGCCAAGGTGTGCGATCCCTCCTAACATGATCAAAGTCAAGTTAAGTGGGAAGTTGGTAGAAACCTGGAAACTCTGCATAAGACCTGATCATCTAACGAATGCAGGGGACACATAACTCATAATACATCCGTACATTGGTGTGGTAATATTTTCATGAAAGGTGAGTTATAGGAAATAGTCTTAAGCATGATGATTTACAGATGGAGGTTCTCGACTTAGTAATTACAAAGGTGATAAACGGTGGTTGGGTCCGGCAGAAAACTCGTTTTGAGTGAGTCGTGAAAACCACACTTCTAGGTAAGCTCGGTGTATGCTCGCCATGAGTTGGGAGGTGAGCTCAACATGAGTATGGTGCTTAGATGTGTGCTCAGAGGTGAGCTCGAATGATCTTGAAGGGGTAGAATGGACGTGAGGAGCTCGATGGCGGTGTTGAGGAGTAAATTCGATTTGGAACTTAGCATGTGAACTCTACGATGGAAAGAGCTCGTCTATTTTGAGCTCGGGATCATGATCGACATGACGACGTAAACAAGCTCGCTGAGTAAAAGGAAATGGAACACAAGGAGAATATAACAAGGTTCGGTGGAGATGTGTTCATTGAAAGAAGCACTTTGGGCTTGGAGGCAAGTCACGAGCTACACACGCATAAAAAGAGCTCGATTTGGTGCATTAGAGATTGGTTGCAACGAGCTCATGACTCGAGATCGAACAATGTGGAGAGAAGCTCGGTGTAGTTCCAAGCATGGACATGGATTGGGGTTCATCAGTGTAAGATCCACCGAACACGGAAGAACAAGAGCTCAACGAATGTTGGTGTTGCGAGATATTAACTCATGTGTCAATATTTTTATAATGTTGGTGCTTTGAGACTCGGTGATGTGCTCATTGAACAAGGATCGAATTACAAGAAACGAGAGTGTGGGAACATGTGATTACTCATGAAGAGTCAAGATGAGTCAGCCTAGTTAGAGGATAACATGAGCTCGATGTAAATTTGAATGGGTTGAGTCCGGGCACTAGACCACAGAGTGCATAGGTTTGAGAAGGTGCGACGTTCAACTTAGGAAGCGACTCATGAGCTCGAGGAAGTTGCGAGGAGCTCATATAGACCGAGTGGCTCGATCAAAGCACGATGAGCTCATAAAATGGAAATACAACAAGCTATATAGTGAGCTACATGGAATAAACCTCGAACTCGACATGGATAAGCGTAGGTTTATAGCTCACTAAATTAAACTGAGCCAAACTACCAAACTCGGTAACATAGAACAAAGCCAAGCTGAGTCAATTAAAAATCTCATGGGGACATAGTTAGTGTTGATATTAATGCGTGGCCAACTCGGTAGATTTTGTGTGGAGATCGCCGAGTCGGAGATAATTAAACATGGCTTTGATGGAGCCCAAGTTGGCGAGACTTGTGAAGAAGAGTCAAGTTCATGAATGTCGACCGAGCTTGCAGCAGAGGCTAAGTTGACTTCACAGATGAAGCCAAGCTAAAATGATAGAGTCTGGTCAATTTCAGGTGTCAATGCAAAGCCAAGTCAAGAGAGATCTTGATTTGACCAAGAAGCGCGAGTTCGGTTGTTCATAGTAGTGGCATCGCGCACCAGGAGCATAGATCAATAGTATGGATAGCCGATTTGATGGAAGAGCTTGATGGAGCCCGGCACAAAAGTTTGCTCGACACGAACTCTATCGGTATAAAGGCTCAACACGGCTATGCACAAAGATTTTGATTTGCCTAACAAGTGGGTCATAATGGCTCAAATTAGAGGCTCGGATCCACTAACAAAAGCAAGCCAAGAGTTTCAAGGTGGAGCTCAAGGTGTTTGACCTTGTAGTCGATGAGTCTAGGTGAGTTTGACATGAGCCAACATATTAGGGTATGTAGCACATAGGAGCTCGCAATGATTCACGACTCGATCGGGCCAAGGAAATGGTGCTTTGCAATGAGGGGGTTGTAACTCGGTGAACCATGAAGGGTTGTTAGAGCTCTAAACATGGTGAGGTGGAACCCGAGTTACTTGGAGGCTCGAAGAGTTAACATACATTGGGCATGTCGTTGAAGACAACTCAAGAGCTCGACTTGGTATGAAAAAGATCAACTTGCTCAACGGGATATGCATTCGTTGCTAAATTAAAAGGATAAGAAGCTCGTGGATCAACATGATGACACAAACAAGCTCGACATGGTGAAGTGTAGGAGCTCGGTTCATAATCGAGTCGGTCGAGCCATGATGGAAAGGATCTCGGTAGTGAACTCATGCAATAGAGCTCGGTTGCAGTGAATGGTAATGGAGCTCGAGCCTAACTCGATGAGTTGGCTCGACTAGCCAACCACCGAGTTGGGTTTTTTTTTTACCATTTCTTAGTTGAACCCCCTCCTCGAGTCAAACCGATCAACAGGGGGCCCACCAAAAATAGTAATTAAATTAATATTTTTATTTTAAATATTTTAATAATAATATTTATTATTATTATTTAAATGTTTTATTTAAATATTCTTTTAATTAATTAAGGAAAATTAGGTCAATCGGGCATTAATGACACATGATGGAAGCTTCTTAAAGTTGTTCAACCAATTGTGATAAATACATCACGCACCTTCAATTTAGGAATGTAATTATGACCTTTCCTCTTCTCTCTCACATATTCTTCTATAAATGTAAGTTGGAGGCTCATTCTAAAGGGTTCCAACAAGTCAGATAGGTTGGAAAGTTAGATATCGTAGGTAAGTGCAAATTTTTCAAGAGTCCTCTCTCTTCTGCAAGTTGTCCTTGTATGTTGAGGTAACTTTCAAGCCTCCTTTCCAAGACTGTAATGGCAACCATTTGCCTCTTATGAATGTATGATGCATTGTGCACATTATTGAAGTAATAAAAGTGTGTGTTTTGTGACTAATCTCAGTCCTTTCATCCTTCTATACTTATTTGTGTATTTTCTCATGCTTATAGGTACATTGTGTAAGTTCACATTTCTATTACAGGTTCTTGGATTTTTGTGCTTATCAAGTGGTGGAACATTGCATGCAATTGAGTTTTGGTGCTTGTTCACCCTTCTCAAGTTCATCCTTCTTCACTGGAAGATTGATAACTTGTTTGTCTGATCGAGTTTAACAAAGGGAACACTTGCTTCCTAGTCTGTGGTATTCTATACCCTCTCTAAGTTGCAGTAGGTGAAGTTGACTTGTGGTGCACACATCCTATTCAAATTAACCCTTCCTAAGTTTGGAAACACCCTTCATTTAGTGCATCACCATCCCTAGTATAATTTCATTTCTATAGATCTCTTTCCCTAAAACCCATGAAAATGTTAGCATAGGTCTAGATAACTATTTTATTACACTAGGAGTAGTACAACACTTAATTTAGGAAGAGGAAGCTAGATTTCTCCAGAGGTTCACCTTGAGCTCAAGTCCCATAGCTTGAGAGGTGATTCCATGTGTCCCAATCACACCAAACATCTTCACATTTTGGCCATTCGGAGGGTGTAGTGATTTGGCGACAATAATTTTTGGCACGCCCAATGGGACAGAGTTGGTACTTCTCTTCTCACTTACACAAGTCAAAGTACCTGGCGACTCTATATCTTTGGATTCCAAATCTTAGTGCATTAACTTATGCGAAGAATTTAGACAAGAGCTTCTTCAAAGTAAGGAAATTATCAACATATCAAACTTTCCTTGTCTCCTCCAAAGAGAAGAAGAAGAGGTGTTTCAACATCACCAGTTGCATAGCTCTACCTCATAGGGGTCATTCAACTCCTCCGTACGGAAGGTTCCCTCCACCAAGGAACAATCAACCTCTTTTTGCTATGGCACGAAACCAAGTTTTTCCCCCTTTCAATGCAAGCAATCCTCTTCTATTGGCTCAACGTGACCCTATACCTATTACGACACTCAAAAGTTTACCCTTTTACATAGGGGAAACTCACGTTACTCTAGTGGAACATATTCTTGATGTAGCCAACATTTGTGTCATACATAACATCACGGAGGACAACATTGCATGGTTAGAATTCTTGCTACCTCTTTCAAGGGAAAATCACTTCAATGGTTTCAAGGGTTAAGTGTTGGCAGTATAACCACTTGGGATGAGTTAGGAGAAAAATTTGTAAATAGTTTGAAGACAAGAGTGATCACCTATCACTTTTGGAACATCTCACTACCATGAAGAGAGATCCCCAAGAATACATGAGTGATTTCAACTTCTAATTCCACAGACTTGGAATAGGATTCTGGCACTTATAAAGCCTTCTCCACATAATGCATTCTTGTATTATTTGTGAGCCTTAAATAGTGATGTAGCAGTTATGATCCAATCCATGGGGGGCTACATTACTTGATGCCTACGACGTTGCCATAAGAGTAGAAAATTCCTTGATTCAAGCTAGAAAGATAGCTCCACGACCACCAATGCCATTGTCTCCAGGACCTTACGAACAATCGCCTATCATTTCTCCTATTCCAACAACCTCTAATCAACCAACTCAATCTGCCCTTGCCTCTTCAAATGATCTATTTGAAGTCAAGTCATTACTACAAACTTTTGGAAATGAGCTTGTTGCACTCAAGAGGCAACAATTTCAATACAATCATCCATATTAGCCACAAAATCAGCAGTATCAGGCTAACCGTCCTCCTTTTCAAGGGAACAATCAGCCACAAAATCAAGCTACAAATCAAGTTACGAATGTCAAGCCTTTGAAATTTTGGAACCCTCTTGTTGCTAGCTCATCTAGAGCCATTGTACCTGTCCAGAATAATCTAGTTCAAGACTACGAATGGTGTTACCCTTGTTCTCAACCCCACAATAAAAATATTTGTCCCAATGGAGTTCTTGGTCGGCCCTTATGGTTCAAAGTATATTTGCCCCTTTTGAGCTAACAATAGAGAACACATCTACGTAAGAAATAATAGATCAACCGCAGGCACCTAAAGAAACCACTTTGCTAAACTGGAAAGTAGAAGATTTTTACGGGTTGAATACAGATTCCTCATCAGTGGCGGAAAACACTCATTCCAAGAAGAGAGAAATGGAACCTCAAACTTCCAAAGCTGATCAAGCATCCACTTCATAGCCTCAGACACAAGTGGTAGTTGATAAATATGTGGGAAAGAAATTACCAGAAACACCTGCTAGCCAAGCCGCAAGGAAAGAAAATTCATCAGGCATCACGATACCCAAAAAAAATTTCCAAAGGAGGATCCAAATGCTTAAAAGTGTTAGCAAAGTAGGAGCAATTCCCTTCAGCATAGTGGAACAAATGAAGAAAACCAACTTGAGCGTTACTATGTGGGACACACTCTCAATTCCTTCTCAAAGAAACTTGTTGCGAGAGGCTCTGAACAATTTTGGTACAACTAACGATCATCGAGTCGTGGAGCAGCAATTGCTACGAGTTTGTGTCAACTAGAAGGAAAAGTATTCCTAAAGCCAACAAACCACCACCATTCTATATTTCCCTAGATCATTGGCAACCACCTAGTGCATAATTGCATGATCGATTCTAGTGCTAGTAGCTCAGTCATGCCCAAACAAATTGCATATGTACTAGGCATCAATATGTGTCACATAAGAGGAGTTGTTCAGCCGGATGTCATAACTATTAAGACTATTGGAGTTATCAAAGGAATTCAACTTACCATCCATGCATGCCCAAGTTTTTCATTTACCCAAGACATATCAATCATTGATCTTCCTCCTCTCTTCGCCATCTTCCTATCACGAGATTTCACTGCAAAGATGGGTAGTTATCTATCAGCCAATTGGTCATATATGATTCTCAGGACTCGATACAAAACCAAAGTGACTATAAGGGTAGAACCAATCTGCCATAATCATGTAGAACCCTACATTGCTAGTCTTATAAATGGGAATTACACCATCGAGAGATCCAAAAGAAGAAGATGTTGATCATGAACCAACCACTCTTGTTGAAGAATTCCTCGATATTGTGCTAGATGAAGTAAGTGGATATCATCAATACAATCCCTACGCTGATGTGTTGGCAGAAGAAGAAGTTGGTTTTCTACTTTTGGAAGAAACAAGATTGGGTACATACTTGCATTCATGAAGAAGATATGATCATACCGCAACTTGTCAAAACACCAAGTGATTCGGAAGGACTATGGCAATTGTTCTTCGATGGATCGAGAAGTAAGAATGGATCTAGTGCTGGTGTTATGTTAATTTCTCTAGAGGGAGATAAGTACTTCTCATCTTTTTGGTTGCAATTTAGTTGCACTAACAATGTTGTTGAATACGAGGCCCTTGTACAAGGAATTCAACTAGCCCAAAAGAAGGGGATCAAAGCCCGATTATTTTTGGAGATAGTGAGTTAGTTTTCCATCAAGTGACATCATGTAGTGCATCCAAGAATGATCTTTTAAGATCATACAAGAACCAAGTTTGGGACTTGATTGAAGATTTCAAAGCTTTTGGAATCCATGCGGTTCCTAGAAATCAAAATCAAGATGTTGATAGGCTTGCTACAATTGGCTCGCAATACAACATACCTGTTGATATCATGAAAGAAGGGAAGCAATTTGTCAAAATGGTGGTTCAACCTACAATCCCTAATAATGTGAGTAGCTGGAAAGTGTTCAATAGTGACAAACAAATTGTCCTTTTCCTACAAGAAGAGGTAGAGTTTTCTGTAAGAAATCAGGATAAGTTGCAAGAGTCATATGGTGATCAAATTATACAATTGAAAAGAAACAAACTACCAAAAGGCTTAGTCACTCTGAATCCATTTTTAATTTAGATGATCAAGCCAAAAGACAAATCTCTAACATGGTGGTCAAAGAAGAAGATTTTGAGGAAGTTGAGGTAGCGCATGAGAATTTTCTGAAGATTGGAAAAGTGTGTACTTCAAAGAGAAAGAAGTGCTCATCAAACTGTCAAGAGTATCACAAAAAAATTTCATGGAGCTATAAATACCTATGTGGTTTTGATCCAGGTCTAGCATAACATACCATCGAATTGGATCCTAATGCCAAGCTAGTTCGCTAGAAACAAAGGCCAATTAATCCCAAAATTGAGCCACTAATGAGAAAGGAGCTAACCAAACTCATCGAGGCCTGTATTATTTTTCCCATCAAGCACTCCTCTTGGGTAGCCAATCTTGTACCCGTAAGAAAGAATAATAGGGAGATTCGATTCTTGCGTAGATTTCGGGATTTGAATCATGTGCCTCGTTGAAAGACCATTATCCTCTCTCATCAATGGAGCAAATTCTTCAAACAGTGGTAGGAGCTCAAATATTTTCTTTGCTCGATGGATATTCGAGTTATAATCAAATTCTAGTCCAGAATCTGACCAATTCAAAATGGCTTTCACTACCAAGTGGGGCATGCATGCCTACAACAAAATGCCATTCGGATTGTCCAATGTTAGGGCTACTTTCCAAAGAGTCATGGATATGGCGTTTAAAGGACTAATCAACGATATCATCTTGGTTTACCTAGATGACATAACTATGTATTCTAAGCATGCAGACAATCATATCACACATCTAAGGAAGGTTTTTGAAGGTGTAGGTAATTTGGGGTTTCACTCAATCCTAAGAAGTGTATTTTTGTAGTGCACGAGGGAAAGTTGTTGGGGCATGTTGTTTCAGTGGAAGGACTATCAATCGATCTAGCCAAGAAGGGCCTCCCAAGTTTTAAGGGAACCATAAACTTCGTGTAGAGATTCATCACTTAATTTGCGACATTGACTAAGCCATTGACAACCATGCTTGAAGAAAAATATGCCATTCTCATGGACAAAGGAAGGATGAGAAAGCTTGAAGCCATAAAAATGGAAATTTCTCAAGCTCCCATGCTTTGGTAAACCCCAGGTTTGATAAAGACTTTATCCTTTATGCTTTTGCAGGTCAAGAGAGCATTTCGGGATCCTCACCCAGCAAAATGATGATCTGATGGAGCAGCCAATTGCTTTCTTTAGTCAATCCCTCAAAGACTACGAGCTCAAATACTCATTCATTGAAAAACAAGTCTTTGTGGTTATTCGAGATTTGAAGAAATTCAAGCACATGTTGTCCAACAACAAAATTCATCTAATGGTGTCTCATCTAGGTGTCAAGGATTTTTTTGAACAAAGAGATGAATGAAAATCACGTTGGATGGATCATGAAGGTGATGGAGTATGATGTGCATATCAAGGTTACCAAACTTGTCAGAGGTAAAGGTTTGTGTCAATAACTTGCTGCAGACATGGAATCAAAAGGTGATGAGGATACGATGCTCCTAAACACTGATGAGAGTGATGAGAAAGTTGATTGGTTATCCAAAATGAAGAATTTCCTCTTCTCAGGAGTATATCCTGTGAACATGGATAAAAATCAAAGACGGACTTTCCATCTTCAATCTATTCCATATGTTTTGGTAGATAACATTCTCTTTCAAAAGGATTTGAACAGTGTCCTCCTTTGGTGCGTAGGACTAGAACAGGTAAGTAAGATACTAGAAGAGTTTCATAATGGCCTATCTGGAGGACATTATTCTGCACGAACAACTGCTACCAAGATCATGCGAGTTGGCTACTATTGGCTAGATTTTTTCAAAGATGTCCATCTCTAGGTAAGGAAATGTAAGGAATGTGCCTTTTTCACAGGCAAGCAGAAGTTGGCAACCCTTCCACTGTATCCAATCCAAGTGGATCAACCCTTTGTTCAATGGGGGTTGGAATTCATCAAAATGATTAATCCTCCATCCAATGACAGACATAAATGGGTCCTTACTGCAATGGACTATTTTACTCGATGGACAGAGGTGGTAACATTGAAAGAGAGAAACAAAAAGGCAGTTTTGAATTTCTTAGAAGGTATAATGACAAGGTTTGGTGTTCCTTTTACAATCATTTCAGACAATGCAATGGATTTTCTTGGTATGAAGTTGAGTGAATGGGCTGTTAAAAATGGGGTCTACCTCAAGACTTCATCCAATTACTATCCACAAGGAAACAGATTGGCTGAGTCTAGTAACAAAAACCTCATAAGGATTATTAAGTGCACGATGGAAACTAACAAGAGGACTTGGCATACACAACTTAAGACCACCTTATGGGAAGATCGGATCACACCTAAAAGGGCCATAGGGAATTCTCCTTTCATTCTTGTATATGGAAGGGAAGAAAAACTTCCACTCTCCTTGGAGTTACCTTCTTTGGAGTTAGCTCATCAACTTGAAGTTATGGAGAGTGATTCTTTGACAGTAAGATTTGCTTGAACTCATAGAGTTAGAGGAAGTATGGAACAAGGCTATGAAGACTTTGGAGCAACATCAAGCTCATGTTAAGAAATATTTTGACAAGAAGGCTTTCGATAGACATTTTCAAGAGGGAGATCTAGTCCTCAAATGGGATGAAGATAGAGCCAAACCAGAAAGCATGCCAAGTTTGACGCTCTCTGGAGCGGGCCATACATCATCATGAGTTACAAAGAGGTGAATTCATTTCATCTATCTAGGCTCAATGGAGAAGAACTGCCCATTCATGTGAATGGGATACATCTCAAAGCTTATTTTTGAGAAAAATTCCACCCCCTATACAATTTAGTTAGGTGTTTTTCTCCAAGTGCTTATGCAAATTGTTGTTATGGGCTGTTCTTTTGTTTTCCTTGTTGTGTTTTGTTTTGTTCTGCACACTGTTTCATCATTGGAAGGTTTTACAGGAGAGGAAGGTTCAAGGTTTCCATAAGAGTTTCAAGATATTCCCAATTCCTCGGCTGCTTCATTCAAAAAATTTACAAGATGCTCTAGATGCCAAGTGTTCATCAGATTCAGTATACTTCATGCTTAGCATTCTAGAGAGGTCCAAGATCAGCAATGCTCAAGGGGATTTTGAGATCCATCGTGAGGAACCAAATACGTTTCAGATTCCAATATTGACTCCATACCCAATGGATGACTTAAGGCTACTGGAATCATGCTTAACATGAAATCATCCTCGAGAGGTCGCCAAAAATGTTATCCAATTTTGCCCTTTGAGCAAAAATGAACAATGAGGGTCTACAAGCTAAAATTGTCAAAATTGGTGTATAAAATTTTCTGTTGTTCTTCTATACTTTCATGATGCCTTAGAAGGATCTTCAAACACATGGGAAGAAGGATCTTCAAACATAACTCGGTCAAGCAAAGAATGAGCTCGATGAGTCTTGGCCATGTTGGTGAATTAACCATAAATGAGCTCAAGTGAGTTGATCAAGGACCGATGCAAAATAACGAGCTCGAATTCAAACAGAGCTCGATGGACAACTTGGTTTAGAGTTCCGAGTTAAGGAATAACTCAACGGATCATTGGGACATAGCTCAATCACTAAGAGATAAATTAGTGAGCTTGAATCGAGATGGTCAAGAGTTTCATTGGCAAGTTTTCTAGATTGAGGGAAAGGGAGCTGGTAATTCATACGCACAACTCGAATAATGATTAACTTGGTAACTCGGTCATCATTAGGGGTATGCGACTCAAGTGACTCTGCGTAGGTGTTGGTTGTGAGATGTTTCAGGAAGCTCGGCCATTTTAACTATCAAGTCGTATAGGAATGGGAAGGTTGAGCCATCACATTGAACTTAGCTCGGTCAATCAAACAGGGGAGAATTTTGTTATTTCTACTACCAATACATTGATAATCCGTGTCGATTTCCACGTCAAGTTTCAATATGTAATTTTCCAAGGATGTGGGGACTTGGGAAATATAAGCCATACAACCATGTTGATGGATGGCCAGATGGTTCTTGGGTCTCAAGTTTTGTTATGCCAAACACAGAGATCTATGGGTAATTCACCAGGTGGGGTTCTAACGATGGCGGGCCAAGGTGCATTCCCCACACACAGAGATTCATGCAAGTGTAGCCAAGGTGTGCCGATCCCTCCTTCTAGCGCCATCCAAGCTGAGTTAAGTGGGAAGTTGGTAGAAACCTGGAAACTCTGCATAAGACCCGGTCATCTAATGAATGCAGGGGACACATAGCTCAGAATACGGTTAGAGAAAGTGGTGCATTGGTGTGGTAATATTTTTGTGAAAGGTGAGTCATAGGAAATAGTCTTGAGCATGATGATTTATAGATGGAGGGGCTCGACTCAGTAATTACAGTGATGAAGGGTGGTTGGGTCCGGTAGAAAGCTTGTTTTGAGTGAGTCATGAAAAACCACACTTCCAGGTGAGCTCGGTGCATGCTCACCATGAGTTGGGAGGTGATCTCAACATGAGTATGGTGCTTATATTTGTGCTCAAAGGTGAGCTCTGCGTGTTCTCAAAGGGTCAAAATGGATGTGATGAGCTTGATGGCGGTGCCAAGGAGTAAATTTGATTCGAAACTTAGCATGTGAACTCAGCAATGGCAAGAGCTTGTCCGTTTAAGCTCGGGATCATGGTTGACATGATCTGCAAACAAGCTCACCAAGTTAGAGGGAATGGAACCCAGGGAGAATATGACAAGGCTCGGTGGAGATATGTTCGTTGGAAGAAGCACTTCGGGCTTGTAGAGCCAAGTCATGAGCTACACGCGCACATAAAGAGCTTGATTTGGCACATCGCAGATTTGTTGCAACGAGCTCATGACCGAGCTCGAGAATGTGGAGAGAAGCTTGGTGTAGTTCTAAGCAAAGACATGGATTGGGGTTCACCAAGTGCGAGCTCCGCTGAACACAGAAGAACAGGAGCTCAACGAATGGTGGTGTTGCGAGACATTTAGCTCATGTGTCGAGATTTTTATAATGTCGGTGCTTTGAGGCTCAGTGATGTTCTCATTGAATAAGGATCAAATTGTGAGTAATGAGAGTGTGGGAATGTTTGATTAAGTGTGAAGAGTTGAGATGAGTCACCTAGTTTGCGGAGGATAACACGAGCTCGATAAAAATTTGAATGGGCCGAGTCTGGGGCACTAGACTATAGGGTCTATAGGTTTGAGAAGGTGTGACGTTCAACTCGAAGCGACTCATGAGCTAGAGGAAGTTGCGAAGGAGCTTAGATAGACCGAGTGGCTCGATCAAAGTGTGATGAGCTCGAGAAAATGGAAATATTGCGAGCTATATAGTGAGCTACATGGAGTTAACCTCGAACTTGGAATGGATAAGCGTAGGTTTAGAGATCACTCAATTAAACTGAGCCAAAATACCAAACACGGTAACATAGAACAAAACCAGGATGATTGAATTGAAAATCTCGTGGTGACATAGTTGGCGGTGATATTAATGTATGGCCAACTCAGTAGATTTCGTGTAGAGCTTGGCGAAGTCGAGAGATAATTAAACATGACTTGAATGGAGCCCGAGTTGGTAGACTTGTGAAGAAGATTCAATCTCGTGAATGTCGATGAGATCACTAGGAAGAGGCTAATTCGAGTTCATGGATGAAACCGAGCTAAAATGATAGAGTTTGATCAATTTTGGGTGTCAATGCAAAACCAAGGATCTCGATTTGACCAGGAAGTGTGAGTTTAGGTTGCTTGGAGTAGTGGCATACGTAGCCAAGGAGTTCGGATCAATAACATGGATAACTGATTTGATGGAAGAGATCTATGGAGCTCGACACAGAAATTCACCCTCGACATGTAAACTCTATCAAGACAAAGGCTCAACACGAATATGCACAAAGATTTTGATTCACGTAACGAGTGGGTCATAATGGCTCAAATTGGAGGCTCGGATCCACTAACAAAAGCAAGCCAGGAGTTTCAAGGTGGATCTCAAGGTGTTTGAGCTCATAGTCAATGAGTCTGGTGAGTTTGACATGAGCCAACGTATCGGGGTATGTAGCACATAGGAGCTCACAATGATTCATGACTCGATCGGGCCAAGGAAATGGTGCTTGCAATGAGGGGTTGTAACTCGGTGAGCCATGAAGGGTTGTTAAAGCTCTCAACATGGTGAGGTGGAACCTGAGTTACTCGGAGGCTCGAAGAGTTAACATACATTGGGCATGTCATTGAAGACAACTCAAGAGCTTGACTTGGTATGGAAAATATCAACTCACTCAATGGGATATGCAATCATTGCTAAGGTAAAAGGATAAGGAGCTCACGGATCAACATGATGACACAAACAAGCTCAACATGGTGAAGCGTAGGGAGCTCGATTCATAATTGGAGTCGGCCGAGCCATGATGGAAAGGATCTCGGTAGTGAACTCACAAGTAGAGCTCGGTTGCGGTGAACGGTAGTGGAGCTCGAGCCCAACTCGGTGAGTTGGCTCGATGAGCCAACCACCGAGTTGGGTTTTTTTTTACCATTTCTCAGTTGAACCCCTCCTCGAGTCAAATCGGTCAACATAGGGCCCACCAAAAATAGTAATTAAATTAATATTTTTGTTTTAAAGATTTTAATAATAATATTTATTATTATTATTTAAATATTCTTTTAATTAATTAAGGAAAACTAGGTCAACCGGCATTAATGGCACATGATGGAAGCTTCTCAAAGTGGTTCAACCAACTGTAATAAATACATCATGTGCCTTCAATTTAGGAATGTAATTATGACCTTTCCTCTTCTCTCTCACATATTCTTCTATAAATGTAAGTTGGAAGCTCATTCCAAAGGGTTCCAACAGGTCAGATAGGTTGGAAAGTTAGATATCTTAGGCAAGTGCAAATTTTTCAAGAGTCCTCTCTCTTCTACAAGTTGTCCTTGTATGTTGAGGGAACTTTCAAGCCTCCTTTCCAAGACTGTAATGGAAACCATTGCCTCTTCTGAATGTATGATGCATTGTGCATGTTATTGAAGTAATAAAAGTGTGTGTTTGTGACTAATCTTGGTCCTTTCATCCTTCTATACTTCTTTGTGCCTTTTCTCATGCTTATAGGTACACTGTGCAAGTTCACGTTTCTATTGTATGTTCTTAGATTTTTGTGCTTATCAAGTGGTGGAGAATTGCATGCAGTTGAGTTGTGGTTCTTGTTCACCCTTCTCAAGTTCATCCTTCTTCATTGGAAGACTGATAACTTGTTTGTCTGATCAAGTTTAACAAAGGGAACACTTGTTTCCTATTCTGTGGTATTTTATACCCTCTTTAAGTTGCAGTAGGTGAAGTTGACTTGTGATGCACACACTCTCTTCAAATTAACCCTTCATGAGTCTAGAAACACCCTTTATTTGGTGGATCACCATCCCTAGTATAGTTTCATTTTTGCAGATATATTTCCTTAAAACCCATGAAAAGTTAGCATAGGTCTAGATAATTGTTTTATTGCACTAGGAGTAGTACAACACTTAGTTTAGGAATAGAAATCCGGCCTTCTCCGGAGGTTCACCTCGATCCCAAGTCCCACAGCTTGAGAGGTGATCCCATGTGTCCTAATCACACCGAACATACTATTCACATTACGGCCATTCGGAGGGTGTAGTGATTTGGCAACAACACCAAGCTCTCATGCACCCAATGTTTTGAAAAAAGTTCAACAAAAAAATTGCATAACCCCATCACTCCTTAATGCTCAAATAGATCAAAATGAAAATTAGAGTGACAAATAGGAATGTGCCATGTGGAAAAATCCAACTTCAAGATCAACCCACAAACATTAAAAACTCTTACATCCCACATGGGAAACATTTAATATTGTTACAAATTCAACAAATCATATCAAATCCACTTACATAAATCATGGGATAAATCTATTTGCACGCAAATAACTCCTAAAAGTCAAAAACTATAAAATCAAGGCATTTAATTAATATCACATCTATAATATATATACTCAACTCAATTACACAAATTAATTACACTTATATGATGTGTTTGGTTCAAAATTTAAAGAATAATTTTTACAATAAACTCCTTAATCATTTATGCAAACATTGTACAAATTAATAGGCATGGAGATCTCTTTAATAAAAGGATTCATGCCCTATAATCATACAACATATTACATTTTTTTACGTAAGTTGTTATATTTTTACTCACATAACAACATAGAAACAAATATAATGCAAAAAATATAACATTAATGTGAGCACTAACTCTTAACTTTCCCCCTTAGTGAAAACATGGGGAAACAACACATCATAAGAATTAAAAATAGAATTGTATGCCAATGCATACTTTTGGTCCGCATACCACTACTCGGATATCTACTACACATGATCACATGCATAAGAAAACTCAATAGTTTTCACTTTCACTTCTAGTGAATGCTCTTTCAATAGATGACCACACTTCCATCAATTCACTTGCATATGAGAACACATAAATTCCTACTTTCACTTCCAAAGATCTTCCCATTAACTGATTGATGAAGAAGTATGAAATTCGAGACAATCTCTATAGTCAATTTCTCCCATATACAATTGTTTACAATATCTATTATTTGCATATGATCCTCTTTTGAATATTAATGATCAAGGGATATTTTTTAGTGCCAAAAGTTCCCTAAACTTCCCTAGACTATACCAGTGCAGTAGAGCCTTCAGAGAGCTTTTTGGTGACTATAAGAACATGAAAAACAGACACTCTGAGCTCAAGTTATGTCCGATCAAAGTTCAGTCAACAGGGAAGTCAACTTTGGTCAACATGTCAGCAAGTGGACCAATGGCAAGGTGACACGTGACAATTGGCGACAAGGAAAAATTGATGGTCTTTTATTTTTGTAAAAATCAATTCCATGGTATAGAGATCATTTGCAAGCTTTCTGACGCATTTTGAACGGACCAAATATGAGTTCGTATGCGAAAGATATACATAGTCAAAGTTGTGGTCAAATGATGACGTGGCACACTCTGACGTGGACAAATGGCATATTATGGGCGTGACACTTGACAAGTTTTTAGTGGTTTTGGATTTAAAATAATAATAATAATAATAATAATATTTTATTTAATCTATTCCACTGGAATAAGCCTAATCCCATGGGATAAGGAGGATTTTGTGGACAAAAAACTATTTAAAGGCTTATCATATCCCTTTCCCACCAAATGTGGGGTCAATGGCTAAATTGGGTGCCTAAACCTATGGAAGGGGGATTTGAACCTAGCACCTCATCTAAAAAGATAAGAGGCCTTACCAACCTGCCACCCTCTTGTAAGTGGTATAAATAAAGTTCACTTGTATTTGTAATGACAAGTGTCAGGTCTGTGTTAAGGAATAAGGAGGTAGTTTTAGAAAAGTGCAATTTTGGGGCACTTCTGCTCACTTCCAAATATCAAGTTATATATGAAATTTTCTCAGAATTTTGAGATGATCATGATGGTGTAATAATTTATTCAATTTGGAGTTTTTGTGACAGATTTATGTTCTGTTAAAGTCACATGAAGGTGTAGAACCAAAGGGAGACACTACTGCAAGTGGATCAGGAAGGTGAAGGACATCAGCTGAGCTCCATTAACGTCCTTTGAAGGTCTGAAACACAGTTTTATAGGTTTTTATTCATTATTGGTTAATGTAAAGGTTATTTTATTTACATTTTTTTAACATTATTAATGGATTGGTTCACCACGAACCCGAGGACGTAGGAATTCTGAACCCCGTAAACAATTTGGTGTTGTGTTCTAATTTTATTTTCAGTTTCTGATATTTGGAATTAATTTAAATTTAGAATATGAATATGGATGCATCTATAATCAGTAATTTATAAAATTGGAAAATCAATTAAATCAAAAGTTGATTTTTGGGGCTTCGATCAAACAGTGAAATTTTGAGTAAATTGTAAACTTAATTTCAGTTTGAATTCAGTCCTAAATCAGATTTTAATCAGTTTTTGGAAGTCTAAAATCCTTTTAAGTTGATTAAAATTGAAGATCCTTTGAAACGATTAAAAGTGTTAGTTTCAAGCACCCGTTTTCGGATCAATTAACAAGGGAATGATTACACACCATACATCACACACATGAAAAATACACCACTATATCAAGTATTTGGCCTTGTCGTTATCACTTTGAATGAAAGTACACTTATTTCCTTCCTTCCTCTAGTGCCTTCATCCTTTAGTATGATGTTTCTCACTTAGTAGGATGAAATTTGAAGCTCAAATTTGTAACTAGGTTGTTATTAACATAACTTCTCCACTAGATTTTTCTTTGGATATGAAATTCCAAAGTGAGGTTTTGGGGACATCAACCCTAGCAAGGTCAAGGGAAATACCCTTACAAGGTCCCGGGGCAGTGACCTAGATGTGTTCCCTATCTTGGTGTAAGTAAAGCTCAAGGGTTGGAGCCCTTGAACCAAAAATATTTTGTTACATGTAATCTTCAAAACCTCCTAAGAAATGCAATATTTTTCATCCGATCTCCCAAAAAAATGATACACTAATTGAATGTTGGAATCCACCTAAAATGCATCCATTATAAACAATTTTGACACTTTTAGACTTTAATGACGTGCATTACAATTGACTCTTTTTTGAGTAATTGGACTTATGACACTATTACAAGAACTTTGGATGACATTCATTTTTGTTGACCAATGATGATTAAACCAACTATATTTAAAAAGTAATAATGCAAATTAATTTTTAAACTTTAAATTTAACAAAATAGAATACTTCAAATAAACCCACTACCCGATGCAACACAAAATTGGATTAGATCATGTACTTGATAAAAGGCATAACATAAATGAATCAGAATGTAATTGAATAGTAGCCACATCGACTATAGTTCATATGCCTATGATAATTTATGCAAGATTTCAATCGAGCGAGTATATATTCTTTTATGAATTCATATTTATATGGAAATCTTCAGCATACATGTGTATTAGATCTTAATACAAAGAATATTGCTTGGGATCACATCTAGTAGATTTGAGTACCTCCCAATGTAAATCTCTTCTCTATTCCTCATGCGATGGTGCATTATTTTTTGTGGCTTCCTCTCAAACTCTAATGCTTCCATGGATGCAAGAAAAAATAAGCATGTTGGATGGTGTCAAATGTATGGAGATAATGATTTTAACTCGGTTAGATCGCAACAATGAAATTTTGAACAAAGATAATCTTAAACCATAATGGATGGTAGAAAAACAATGGCAAACACACGGGATGAAATGGAAACATGTGAAGTACAAAACAAAATAGCTAATGTTGATATGCTAAATTAAAAAATGGATGTGCAAAAACTGTATTTAGATCAAATACATGGTAGTTAGTACATGAGAGCTATACATGGAGTGAGCTCTTGAATGATGCAAGAAAAGATCAACAATGCACAAATACATCAATGAATGCATGATATAATATGTAGTTAAGCATATGTAAAATGATATAAATAAAGTAACACTCAACAATAGATGTTGTCAAATTCAATTAGACTGGTTATGATTCGAAAATGCTCATAAAAATGATAAAATGATGCTAAACATGTCTTTCTTGATACATTAGCATGATGACTTCATAGTGGAATGAATTTATTCATAGGCCTCTCATTAGGGCGTTGCTTTCTCTCGATACCAAGTGATGTTTTTGGTTCATAATTTAAAGAATAATTTTCACAATAAACTCCTTAATTGTATATGAAAACATTATACACATTATTAGGCTTGGAGATTTCCTTAATAAAAAGATTCATGCCCTATGTTTACATAAGTTGTTATAACTTACATCACAACATAGAAATAATAATCTAACACATTAACAAACTAATATTAATTTGAACATTGATTCCTAACATTACATGCACTTATGCACAATAGTTATAAATAATAAATCTATCTACATGTACTTAGAAAAGTAAAATACATTTCTTGTTGACATGTAATCCAAGGTGATAATGAGGGTATTTTTAAGCCCTAAAGTGGCCTA
Organism: Taxus wallichiana var. yunnanensis; assembly: GCA_018340775.1. NCBI lineage: Eukaryota > Viridiplantae > Streptophyta > Pinopsida > Cupressales > Taxaceae > Taxus > Taxus wallichiana. The sequence continues at coordinate 293,590,972 of CM031234.1, read as the reverse complement.
AAAGGTTAAAAAAATCCACCTATCCCATTGCTAGGTGTATGGACTTGATTCAAGAGTGCATGACAAGTGTTACTTGTCCCACACACCTCCTAAAATTGGGCCATAAGGTAAAATCTGATTTTTTCAAAAAAAAGGAAAGTGACAACCACTCAAACAAGCCACTTGCATGCATAAATAAGGGGAAAACCCCCAATTACTTAACAAAAATATTAATTCAACTTATAACAATACTAATTAACCTAATTAAAGTAACATAAGGGTCCCAAAAGAATTGGGTGACTCCACAAACCTTAAAAAATAAAATAAACAAACATGCTATCACATGTGATCACTTTACAATCTAAGGTTAAACACATGCATTGTTTGGCCCCATGTTGGTAAGGAATCCCATAATGAGTTGGTCCCGTTTATCCTTGTTTTGGTGTGAATGTATACAAATATGTGTACCTTTTTCCACATGTGCACTCAACATATACTTCATATCTTAGCAAAATGATAGTGTTATATAATCAAATTAAAAGTATACTAAAAATAAGTAAACATATACTTCCATACAAAAAATCATTAAAATGAGAGTTATAAAATACATAATATTCATTTCTCGTTTTTCAAAATTACTAGTAGTTATATTCAAGCACATTCTAATATCTTACAGAATTACAAACAACTAAATAATCACATCTATTTAAACTACTACCAAAGTACGTATATGCCAAAAATCACCACATAGTCTAATGTCATCATCAAAATATTAAAATCATTATATCAAGGTCTTGCATCATGAGCTACCAAATTAAGCTTGTAATGATTAATCTAAGAACTATTGAATCAATAATAAAGTCTAGGCACCTCGTGTACAATATAGCTAGGATAATAAGCATAATAAAGTGAGATAAGTAGTCTAATAAAATTTGAACCATGCCAAAAAGGAGTAATCACTACATTATGTGAACCATGCCAAAGAGGAATAATCACTACATTATGCACATGTGCCTGAATTACATTGATATTTATGTGATAAACCCACTAAATGATCCAACTTTTAGGTGAATCAAATAAACTTTACCTCATCTCTAGAACACGTAGAATATTATTGTATTTTGCCACAATGTAAATCTTGACCCTAAAAAAGAGTGTATGATACAAATCATGGCACAATGAGATACCACACACAACCTGCATGCAAGTATACACATATAGAAGTACATAAGCATATAAGTAAAAAAATCAATCTCATATAGAAGGCCAAGGACCACATACAACGGACACAATAATCTTGCACACACAAACAAGATTTGTAAGGATGCACAAAAAGGTTAATGAATCCACAAATAAGTGTCATGCACACATATAAATAGGCTAAGGGCTACACACACAAGACAAACACTTAAGTAATGCAATGTGTAATGAGAAAAATAGACAATAGCCAATAGGTTCATGAAATGAGATATACTAGTCTTGTATAGTCCACATGTGTTAGTCACAAAAAGCTAAATAAATATCATATATTACAAAATATAGTATAAGCATAATCTATATGTGAAAGAGCATTGTGTAAAAACAAAAATTATAACACATAATAGTGTAGAATATGCCCTCAAATTAGCAAGGCCACTAGAAAAGGAAATTTTGGTATCAATGATCATAGTCATGTGAATCCTAAATCATGTTCACATACCTCATGAAATGCACATATGTATAGAATATAGAATATGTTATCTTTCCAACCATTTGACAAAAAAACATATGTAAATTATAAACTAGTAAACTAAATCATGCTCGAGATCATGATTTTTGTATAATTAGAATATTTGAATGTTTTTGTAGTTTTTAATATGTGAATTTGTTTAAAGACATGGGATTAATTGAGCAGCTTCCTCATTAGAGTTGAGTGTATGTGGTCCTAGATTAACCAAATGATAAAACTTATAAAGGTGAGGAATATTGAGGTGACCAACCTATCGAAGATGAAATAGGTTTTCAATGTATTCCTCATCGGTATATGGGGTTCCTTGAGGTACCAATGTGTCATGTTTTTTGGATGTTCAAAATAGAAATCACATGAAATGGTAATTAAAGTGTCATTGTGAGAGAATAAAAGGTAATTCTTATCATTATTAATAATATCCCTTGTGTGTTGTAACCATGGTTTTCCTAAGAAAATTTTGTCCACTATCCAATTTTGTGCCCCCATTACATTGTTTGTAATATGCACAATTCAAAAGAAATAAAGATGACAATAGATCCATCATATTTGGGGAATAAAGAATCATGTGAAACATTTAAAAAGGTATAAACAAGTTCCTATAATGTTTCAATGTTACATGTAATGTGCTATTCATTCTTATCAATCAGATATGTTCCCAATACTTTCCATTAACGTAAATGGTAATTGTAAAAATGTGATAACACTAATAGATACATAGATCATATGGATCAAGATTGTTTCACCTGATTCTTAGATGTTTCTTAGAAAATGACAAAATAGATAGGGTAACAGGTGTAGGAGGAACACTTATTAAGACGCTGGTTGATAGGCTATCGCGCGTATGACTTCGAATCCAAAGTTGATCGTGAGAACTTCCTTTTGCTTGGAGGAACTACCTAAAATGGAACACAAGACCACAAAATAAAATTTAAACAATACATGCAAAGTGGATCGCCTAGCGTGTGCTAGATCCAGGAAGTGTGATACTTCCTAGATGGTCATGTCAATCCACTTTTTAAAACAACTTAATGATGGTAATAAAGTAAATCATATTGTAGTTAAAATGATTTAGGTATCTCATTCGTCCTACAATAAGCAAATTGTTCTCAAAACAAAGCTAAGCTATGATTGAATCAAGGTCAAGGTCAAGGTCACCGCTCGCAGATACCGGTATTGATAAGGGTCGATTCTGGTTAGTTTAGGGTATTTGGTGGTGGTTTTAGGCTCTGATCTGGGTTTCTGATAAAAGACACAGAGACCGACGTCGGTTTAGGTTAACCGGTGATGGTTATGGGTGATTGCGCGCATGGTTGGGGTATAAGAAACTTAATAAAACTTGGTGGGTGATAGATCCGAGATTAAATAAAGGTGGAGGGGCAACGGCGGATTCATATGGATCCTGAATATGCACAGGAATGATAGAGGTCCAGTTATGGGTAATGTAAGGGTGTGGAGAAAAGGATGGTCAAGTTTGCATGGAGGTAAAAGGGTGGGGAATGGAAATGAGAGCAGAAACCAATAACAAATGTAAAAAGATCTTCTTAAAATGAAAATGAACCAACGCATGTTAAAAAACTTACTATTTGTATGAGCTTGATGCCTGATTGGTAACGGTGGGCAATCAAATGAACTTGGTGTAGAATTGGTGCTTCCCTGGATGCTCCCGTGAAGGCAGGTGACTGTGTGATTACTTTGGGTATTAACTATGGGTGTTCTGATGCTGGTACAAATGTTGGTTCTACTTGCATGCAACTCTGGTTTTGTCACTTGTTCTCATAAGATGTCTCTCTCTCATAAATGTGCCAACCCCAAAATAATGTGCCAACCTTGAAATAAGGTTGTTTTGGGAGTTAAAAGGTAACCAACAAGGGTTCCACTTAACCGGTAGCGTTAAGGGTAAACGGCGTCCGTTAAGGTGGGATTTCCTAGGTTTACTAAACTAGCATCCCCTTGATTTTCCGGGATCTCATTTCATTTACCACGCAGATCGTGATCGAAGCTTCCTTCTAACATGTGGGAATGTGGTTAGAGGGAATGTAGGCATTGATTTTTAGGGTTTGGGTAGGTTTTAGTTAGTTATGGCAACTTACTAAGAATAGGTCTTAGGGTGAGGTGGCTTGATGAGGTAGATATGTGGCCATTATCCCAATTAGAATATTTAAATAATAAATATTATGAGGATAATGAATTAATTAAATTAAATTAATTAAATTAATATTATAGTAGGGTGAAGGGGGTCATGGCTAGGTGGATGTGTTCAAGGTATTTATTTGATGAGGGACCAAGGGGGAGTGTGACCTAATTTTAGTGTCTACATTTTGCCCCTTTTTGTTGTGTGGCTTGTATTGGTAAGCGATGTTGACAAAAATAAGATGTGGTTGCCCTGTGTGAGTGAAGGTGATCCCCTCAAACCAGAATCATGAGGCGGCGCGTAATCAAAGTGAGTGGTTTGATAAAAGGTGAATGTGATGAAGAGGAGGGTAGGTAACGGGGGAAAATAAAGAAAAAAGGTCCACTCAGGTAATCTAGTTAATTCGTTAGGGTCAAAGGTAGTAGTAGTCAAATGCACGCACACGTATAAACCGCAAAGATGGTACCAGTCAAGAGCAAGAAAAATCTACATTGTCTAAGGTCGATAGGTTTATCCAAACAAGGTTGAAGTGATTCTGGTATCCAAGGTATAGGATATGGTCAAAAACACGACGTCGGTTAGGTGTAGGAACGTTTAGGTGTGTTTTGGTACACCAAAGGTAGGGTCAGGATAAATAGTCATGGCAAAAGGCAAGGTAAGGTCATTAGGGAAATCAACACAGGTAACAGTGCCGCAAGGTATAGCAAACACACGAGGTCAAAGGTCACTAGCGATGTTCCAGTCCAAAATCTAGGTCACGACATAGGTAGGGCCGAGGTATGGGTAAAATAACGAGTCCCCAAATGAGGACGAGGTTAGGTAGTAAATGATGAGGTCAGGAGGGTGAGGTGAATGGTCAGGGTAAGTGTTGGGTGAGGGAAAAAAGAGTGACGGGTAGGGTAATAGGGTGAAAGTGTGGGCAATGTGGAAGAGAGGGTGACCGATGCGGTCAAGGGTAACCGATGCTGGTATAGGGTAACCGACCACGGTAAGGTAGGGCACGTGATCAATGTTAGTGAAGGTAAAATTGACGTCGGTTAAGTTGGGTTTATTATAAAAACAAAAAATCTAAATGTTTGGAAAATCATTTGTCTTCTTGCGAATTGGTAAAATGACACGAGAGAGAAAAATGTGGAAAAGTGTCTGGATGAAATAGAGTCAAGTTGGTGAGCCAAACAATGGGTGATTGATAGTTGAGAGGCGGGTCTACAGGATCAGATTGTGAGATTTGATTGGTTGGAGGCGCGGGTAGTGATTGGTGATGGCAGAGAGGTTGGAGAGGGATCGAGCGGCCACCGCGGTGCAGCGAAGACGTGCCACCACGGCGGCGTAAGCATGATGAGGTAAGCGTCAAACCCTTGTTGTGTTGTTGTGAGGTAGATTAGTTGGTAAGGTGGGGTTTGACAATTGGGTTTTTTGTTTTTTTGGGGGAAATGAAATTTGAAATGTGGGAGGGTAAATTGGGTAAAATAGGAGCGGGGAAAGAGGTAAGTGGGAGAATAGGGGGTAGGATGTGGTTAAGGGAGGTGTAGGTGAGAATGGGTGGGTAGAAGAGGCAGGAGAGGGAAGTTTTTGAGAGGGGAGGGTTTTGGGGGTCGCGTATTTTGGCCGCAATAAGTGATGTAGTGTCACGGGTTTAGCCGATGCTGGTAGGGGGTCAAACTGGGATCGGTCACGAAACAGGTGACTCGATGCCAATTTAGGGGTGACTGGGTCGGTTAGAGATAACCGGCACCGGTTGGGTTTTGGAGAACAAGGGGTTGAAAGGGGCTTAGGTCGTGGGTGAGATAGGGAAGGGTAGAATATGGTGCGTTATTGAAAAACCTAGAGTAGGCGGGGGAAAATGGGTTTGGGGAAATGATAGTGGGTGAGTATGGGTATGATGAATGTGGATTAATTTGTTGTTTGTATTGGATGTAGGGGAGAGATCAGCTACGGATGAGAGATAGGGTGCCACCTCTACTCTTGAGAGTGTGAGGTGCGAAGACCACTGAGGAGTGGTAACACATGGAGGAGGTGGGCTTGAGTGGGGTCTGCGCTATCGACATATGGTCCTAAGAAATGATTCGATGATCATTCTCATCGATAGATGGGACTCAGCCTACCAACACGTTCCACCTACCGATGGGAGAGATGACAATCACCTTGGAGGACATGTTTAGGATCCTACGGCTACCGAGCATCTGGGATGTAGGTGTACTCGATCTCCTCCAAGGCCTCGGAGTTAATGCTTGACAATGTTCGGAGAGGGACTGCTGACACTAAAATTTTCCTCCGTAATTTCTATTTCATTAATGTATGGATTAGGAATAGGATGTTGTTAAGTATAATTAGTAGTAGTGTCCAATAGAAGATAATGATGCCGTCAAGATGCGGTGCCAATAATGTATAGTACAAGAATAGTTAAAAGTACAATAGGAATGTTGTGGTAAAAGTAAATATTTTTCGTAAGTGGTCCGCAATGTTAAAATGTCAAAGTTAGGGTAAGTAGAGAAGTAGGGTCTACATGATTAGGAATTAGAAATTTTATATTGGTAATAAGGACAATGAGTGAGGTCATAAATATTTTGTGTATTTTATTTGTAAAAAGTTTAAAAATGTGGAACCCATGTGAAATGATAAGGTTTATCTTATCTTAAAAGATAAGCTTACATGTATGAATAAGAGTTAAGGTATGAAATATGATTCGTCAGAGTAGATTTCTTATCCTATCTTAGAGATAAGATGGATAAACCTGGAAGTTCTATAAATAGAGAGGCCACCCCCCTCATTTAGCATAGAAGGAAGTAGTGAGAAATATTGCATGAGTAAGTGTGTAAAGGAAGCCATCATTTTGAAGGTGTGTTAAAGAAGCCATTAAGAGGTGTAATTGTGAAGTTTCTCCCATAGTTATTGTTGGAAGGCAAGTGAAGTCAATAACACTTGAAGTACCTCATGGGTGAGATTGTAACAATTTCATGTTGATATTATAATTTACACTCGATATTTTAGATTTATCAAAGATCCCTTCTTATCATAGTCTATGGTATTCTGTGTTATGTTTGTTGTTGTGTTTTCAGATTTCATCCACCAAAATAAAAGTCATGCATTAATAAATAATCATGGCACGAGGAGTTCTGGTGAAGAATTATCATAGTGCCGGATTGGTGATGACATTTTGGTTCCATTGCTCGAGACCATTCCTCGTTGGTGGATTTTCTGGAGAGATATTCCCACTTAGTCAGAAAACATTTGGAGGGTAACCTTGTTTTTACTGTGCATAGTAGTTACCATGGTAAAGTCACTTTTTGCCGTGAATAGTATTTACCACAGTAAAGTCACTTTTTACCGTGAATAGTATTTACCGCAGTAACTTCACTTTTTACTGTGAATAGTGTTTACCATAGTAAAGTCAGTTTTTACCACAGTAAGTCAAGTTTTACCATAGTTTACCGTGGTCATTTCTATTTTCTATTATAGTGATTCTAATTATTTGTGCACATAAGTCTTGTTGATTGTACTTGTGGGTTGGTATTTCACTGTGGTTACTTTTGGAAATGGGGAAGATTCCTGTTTTTTCAGCCCAATCTAATGAAGATGCTTCCTCTTTCATTCAAGAGTTTAAATGATCTTGTATTTGTAATGGCCTTATAAGAAGGGAACAATGGACTAAATTTTTTCCTACCTTTTTGGATGGTTCACCTTTAGGTGGTTTTGAAACACTAGGTGATAATGTGAAAAACTCATGGTATTTATTAACCCGAAAGTTTTCTTGAATAATTTGGTGAACAATGAGAAATATGCGAGATATCATGATCGATATCACAAAGCTATCCCAAGGAGAGAAGGAGAAGATAAGGGATTATCATGCTCGTGTTCTAGAGCTAAGGAGGAATCTCGATGCCTAGATCTCGGAAGGAAGGATTAGTGAATGGGTTGATGAATGGCATGGATAATCTCCTCTGTAAGCACTTCATTCTTAGGATGGAGCCAAAGATCGAGACAACGAGTGAAGTATGACCGCCTAGCTACCATTAAAAAAGCAAAGGAGATAAGAAGGAAAGAAGAAAGCATGGAAGAAGAGCCCAAAGAAATTGTTGCTAAAGTAGAGCTTACACTAGCATCTTTGGTCCGTAATCCATAACCACTCTCGGTGAGCACAAATATTTCTCCTAGTACATTTACTAAGTATGAAGATCTGCTCAAGAAGATGGGTCAGTTAACTATTAATCTTCTTCAAGGAAAATAATTTAGTTCTCAGGGAGGAGATAGAGGTCCAAAAAGAAATATTTCTGAAGTTGTATGTTATGGTTGTTATAAGAAGGGTCATTATAAGTATAATTTTCCGGATAGAGCTTCTACATCCGGTACAAAAGATAATGATAAAGAAAAAGCACTCGTGAATTCTTTTGATGTAGTAGATAAGAGCATAAATAATGAAGTAGATGTTTTTGTAACAAAAAGAAAGAAAGAAAAAGATAATCAAGATGGAAATGATTCTAAGAAGATGAAAGGAGAAACTAGTCGAAACATAAGAGAAGAAAGTTGGGTGTGCAGGATTTTCTGATTTCATAGGGACAAGGACCATACTCCATCTTAGAAGATCTGTCCAAAAGGCTTGCAAATATTACATATGGTCAACTCTTGGCTATGTCTTCTCGGAAGAGGCGGGAGTTGTGAAGTGGACTCAATGTTTGACGAAGGAAGGAGGTTGAGGTACTGCTTTGGAGCGCAGAGGAGGATCCCTACGCTCCACAAGCCGAGGTATTATGTAATGGTATTTCAATTCATGATGTCTTAGTTGATGAAGATGCTACAGTTAATGTAATGACCGAGTCCAGTAATGAATATGTTGGGTTTAAAATTGATTGCCCCTCACACTTATGTTAAGGTCATTAAATAAGGGAAAAACTAAACCAGAAGGTGTAGTTTCAAATGTGGTAATATCTGATATGGGTGTAGTATGTGTGGTAGACTTTTAGGTGATGAAAAATGGTACTATTGCATACCCAATGTTGCTGGGAAGACCATGGCTAAGGAGAATTCATGCAAGAAACTACTAGAATGAAGGCTTCATGACACTTTGATGTGGTAGAGAGAGGGTGAAGATAAATGTGATCCCTCGGCATCATAAGGTAGAACCTGTGGATTCAAGTGATGAAACTGATGATTAGACATCCTCTGATTACTCTAGTACTAGTGAAGTGGACACTAAAGATGAAGAAAGTGATGTTGATGTTTCGTTCATGGATATCCTTCCAGTCACACCGACTCATCACCCCATAAAATTATCTGAAGAAGAAGTTGATGATCGTCTCTAACAAATAAATATTGGTGATGCTGTGATGGAGAGTGAGAAGGAATGCAACCTTCACTCTTTCAAGGTACATACACCTATTCACTTTTGATTACAAGGAACTCCGTCAAGTAAGTTGGGTAGAACATTCTATTGAGCTGGTAGATGGTACTAAGCCCATAAAGCAAATGCCATATAGAATGAATCCTAATTTTTCCAAGATTGTATAAGAAGAAATAGATAAGTTGCTTGATGCGGGATTCATATTTACTTGTGGAGAATTCGAATGGGTTTCTCCCATTATGATCTCAATAAAAAGAATGGGAAGTTATGCATTTGTGTTGATTATAGGAAACTCAATAAGGCAACAAAGAAGGATCATTACCCTCTTCCATTCTCGATCGGATCTTGGGCGAAGTAGGCTGGCCAGAGTGCTATAGTTTCTGTGATGGATATAGCGGATACAACCAAGTTCGTATAGCAGAGAAAGATCAACTCAAGACCACGTTCACCACTCCTTGGGGAACGTTTTCTTATAGAGTTATGCCTTTTGGGTTGTGTAATGCTCGTGAACGCTCCAAAGCATTTGATGAATATGGTGTTCAAACCCTACATTGGGAACTTCATCAGAGTATTTTTGGATGATTTTTACATCTATGGGAGCAAGATAGACCACCCGCACCAGATGGAGACAACATTTCAAAGGTTAGATGAAGCACAAGCCTCACTAAACCCTACAAAGTGTGTCTTTGGATGTTCTAAAAGCGTTTTGTTAGGGCATGTTGTATCTAGAGATGGTATTGGTATTGATCCTGATAAAGTTTCAAATATCAAAGAGTTACCATTTCCTATGAATAGAAGTAAGTTGAGATCATTTTTAGGCCATGTGGGTTACTATAGAAGATTCATCAATAATTTCTCAAAAATTACACACCACTAACCCGATTCTTGAAGAAGGATGTTACTTATGAACCAGGAAATAAGGCACATGAAGCTTTTGAACAATCAAGGAAACCCCGACATCTTCACCGTTTTAAAGAATCCAGATTGAAGCAAGCCATTCATTGTGTATACTGATAATTCGGATCATGCAAAGACTAGGAAGTACTCGAGCCAAAAGGATGAAAATGGGAATGATCATCTAGTTTACTTTGGGAGCAAATAAATGAGCAGTGCTGAGGTAAATTATACTGTAACAGAAAAAGAGGCTCTAGCTATCATTTTTGCTATAAAGAAGTTTAGAAATTATTTGCTAGGACAAAATTCATAGTTGAATAGCAGATCATCAGGCTCTAAAATATATTGTAAATAAGCCTAAACCATTAAAGAGGATAGTAAGATAGATAATTTTGCTACAAGAATTTGAATTTGATATGATAGATAGGCTAGGAAAGAAGTATGTCAATGCAGATGCACTCTCTCGAGCCTATGATGGTTTAGGTTCATTTTGTGATGATGATGATTTCCTAAACGTAGCAGACTCATTATCCTCGACACAATTCCTAGTGAATACATATATATTTGAAATTATCTGAATGAATTCAAGTTTCTTGATGGTGCCAATGCAAAGACTAAGAGGAAGATAACTCAAGCCACGTCTCATATTATATTCTCAGTATGGAGTATTATTTCGAATATGACCGATGGACAATACAAGAGGGCGGTTGGACGTGATCAAGGGAAGGAGCCGATAGAAGAATTCCATAATGGTACATGTGGAGGGCACTTCTCCGGACAACTTACAAGAAGAAGAAGGATCTTGGATGCAGTTATCACCGCCCACTTTTTTAGAGATTGTTATAATTATTGTAAGACATGTGATATTTGTCAAACACATAGTAACCGTAAGATTTCATCACTCCATTATGCCCTATTCTTCCACTTGGTCCCTTTGAAAAATGGGGAATAGACATTGTAGGTCCACTTCCAACTACCCCATGCCAAAATAAGTATATTGTAGTTGCCACAAATTATTTAACCAAGTGGGTTGAAGCTAGGCCATTGAAAACAACTTCCATGGATGAAGTGGCAAGGTTCATATATGAATGCATTGTCACCAAATTTGGTTGTCCATTAGAAATTGTAATAGATCAAGGAAGCCACTTTATTAATGAGGTGGTAGAAGCCTAGTCAATAAGTTTTCTATTAAGCACAAGAAGGCAACAACATACAAGCCAAGCACAAATGGACAGGTGGAACGAACAAATTTTGTGTTGTGTCAAATTCTAGCAAAAGATGCAGCCTTGCAGGTACATAAGTGGGATAAAAGGATTCATGCAGCATTGTGGGCATATAGGGAAACATCAAAGTTAGCAACATGATACTCCCCATTTCAGTTGGCTTATGACATTGATCCAGTTCTTCCTATTGAGTTTGATATTCCCACTGTGAGAGTTATGGAAAATGAAATGATGGATGAAAGTGATTCAATAAAAGAAAGGTTGGTACATCTTCATTTGCTAGAGGAAATGAGGGAAATAGCGAAGGATACAAGCTATAAGAAGAAAATGAAGCAGAAGGAATACTTTGATCAAAAGATCCATTGGTCTCCATTTCATGTGAATGACTTGGTTCTAGTATATGATTCCAAATATAAAAAAGAAGACAGAGAAAATTTCTTCCAAAATGGATGGGGCCCTACAAAATAGCAATTGTGCATGAAAATGGTACATACCGACTGGAGGAATTGGATGGCACTCCCATTACGAAATGGGTCAACCACGACAAGTTGAAAATTTTCCAAGCACTAGAATAGTGTACTCCGAGGACAGAGTAGAAGCTAGGAAGGGGGAAGATGTCGACACTAAAATTTTCTTCAGAATCTCTATTTCATTAATGTATGTATTAGGAATAGGATCTTGTTAAGTATAATTAGTAGTAGTGTCCGATAGAAGATAACGGTGCCATCGGTATGGTGCCGCCAATAATGTATAGTACGGTAATAGTCAAAAATACAATAGGAATGTGGTAAAAAGTAAATATTTGTCGTAAGTGGTCCAGTAATGTTAAAATATCAAAGTTAGGGTAAGTAGAGAATTAGGGTCTACATGATTAGGAATTAGAAATTTTATATTGGTAATAAGGACAAGGAGAGACGTCATAAATATTTTGTGTATTTTATTTGTAAAAAGTCTAAAAATGTGGAACCCATGTGAAATGATAAGGTTTATCTTATTTTAAAAGATAAGCTTACATGTACAGATAAGAGTTAAGGTATGAAATATGATTCATCGAGTAGATTTCTTATCCTATCTTAAAGATAAGATGGATAAGCCCGGAAGTTCTATAAATAGAGAGACCACCCCCTCATTTAGCATAGAAGGAAGTAGTAAGAAATATTGTATGAGTAATTGTGTAAAGGAAGCCATCATTTTGAAGGTGTGTTAAAGAAGCCATTAAGAGGTGTAATTGTGAAGTTTCTCCCATAGTTATTATTGGAAGGCAAGTGAAGTCAGTAACACTTGAAGTACCTCATGGGTGAGATTGTAACAATTTCATGTTGATATTATAATTTACACTGATATTTCAGATTTATCATCATTCCTTCTTATCATAGTCTATGGTATTCTTGTGTTATGTTTGTTTTTGTGTTTCTATATTTCATCCACCAAACTAAAAGTTGTGCATTAGTAAATAATCATGGCACGAGGAGTTCCCAAAGAAGAATTATCATAGTGCTGAATTGGTGATGACATGACCGATAGACATGAAATTCCATAGTGCCGACCGAGTTATGGAGGGATGTACACACTGCGTCCAGGAGGAGACAAGGCTCGTTGTTTTATTGATGGAGGTGATGTGTGATTTCACATCGTTAGATGCAGAGGGAGGGAGATTTCCCCACTCATTGATGGGGGTACTACATGACATGATGGTGGATTAAACCAACTTTCCCTAGGTGCCAACATTCTTAGTGCAACTATACAGAGAGTCATGGACGTCAGGCGTCTGCGCAGTTCAACCTGTGTTACACATTTTTACTACACTGTTGGGCATATGAGCACATAGTTTGTGTGCGGCCAGTAGGGATGCCCCGAGTAGATGCATTTCCACTAAGATTGGCACGGTGGGGACAAAGCGATGGGTACCGTGATTAGAGAGAGAATTAGATAGGGCTACACTTGATGTAGCCTATTACAGGTGTTTATTGGAGGGGTTGTCCGGAGTGGACATCATATGGAGACCATATGTGGGTTATCCCTCATTCAGGAGGATGCATGAGGAGTTAGATGGTCTTCAGTTGGTGAGATGGATAGTGGGGCGTCGTGCAGGAGCATGAGATGATCCCAGTGGATAGGGTTAAACGCAGCTTGGACTGACTACCACAGACATACCTCCACCCTTCCCACAAGATATGAGAAAGATGACATAGAGAGGACCTTACCTCTACCACAGCCGAAAGTGCCCATAGGGTAGGAGGAGCAGGTGGTAGACTGGCAGATTGATGATGTCGGGGTTACAGATAGATACAGACAGTGGTGGGCAGCTCATTTATGAGTAATACCACCCAGGCCGGGTAGCAGATTTAGCCACCATCACGGTGTAGAGGGATGCCCTATAGGGGCAGGTGGTGACCCTGATTACCCAGTTGGGTATGGCAGTACAGGAAAGCTTGCCACTCGAGAGGCGAAGGTGGCCGAGTTACATGTACAGGTGGCACCTTCAGGCCCAGATGGCCAAGGGTGGGGATGGAGATGGAGATGGGGATGATGGTCGGGTGGTCACTTTACAGAACATGTGACAGGTTGCAAGGCCAGTTGGCCACAACACAAGCACAAATTGGGGCTTTACGAGACCTAGATATAGGCACGGGGTAGGGTTTAATGACACCACCACAGGCATCGGGACAGGGTCCCAGTTCACGAGGCAAGGGTGAGACAGGGCCCCTACGGGACAGGGGACAGGGTTAGAGGCCGGTGGGGTCACCGTAGAGAGCAAGTGCCCATATCTAGGTCACGGGGAGGTGAGAGAGGAGGCTAGGTACTATCGTCGACTAGGCGATAGTAGCGAGGATAAATTATTTATCATATGCTGAGTACAGGCACATCAGCCTTTAACAAGAGGACTAGATCACGTACGTAGCGTGGAGAGCACAGGGGGCTAGTGAGCCCCAAGACATGGTCAGGGTGAGGCCACCAATTCCCGGAGGTTAGTTCCAGGGCTGGTGTACCAAAGAGGGACCCAACCACCACCTATGATGGGTGGGGAGATGTTAGCAGAGTCACCGGAGCAGGGGCCGAGGAGGCAGAGGGTACAAGTGATACAGATATGGAGGATATCTGCCGAGAGGATGCCTGATATATGGCTCCCGATTTTGACATATTTTTTATTTTTGATATATACCGGCCTGCATGCCGAGAGTTGTTATATTTTTGATCACATACCAACCTACGTGCCAACGAGAGTGAGGATGTACAAGAGTTTTGTATTATTGAGCATATACCACCAAGCGTCTTTGAAGAGATTTTGTATTGTTTTATTGTTTTATTGTATATGATACCGGCCTGCATGCCGATGACATTTTGTATTGAGTATCACCGTGTGCTGCGATTTTGAGAGATGTACATGATTGGATTATCTCAGATATATTGTATAGAGACACACATATTTGTTTGTATGATGAGATGGATGTGATTCTGATGATTTGTTGGTGTTTTATGATAATTTTAATTTTTTGTCGTGATATGGACAAAAACTAGGTGAGTGAGGCATGATGGAGTCAAGTTGGTTTAGGCATGGATCGAGTCAGGTTGGTTTAGGCATGGATCGAGTCAAGTTGGTTTAGGCATGGATTGAGTCAAATTGGTTTAGGTATGGATTAAGTTAGGTTGGTTTAGGCATGGAAGTCATAGGCATGGTTGAGTTAGGTCATAGGCATGGTTGAGTTTAAATTTGTTGAAGTTGTGATTCATTAATTTGTGTAATGAATGATGATATGGGTCATGTGTAAGATGCTTTATAATATATGCATGATGATGGTAGAGAAATGGTAGTCATAATAAATGTATGTTGTGATGATGATAAAAATGTTAAGCAACTTGTTGTTTGTTTGGTTTAATTTCCAATTTTTGACATAAAAAGGAAACTAAGTGGGGTAGAATGTAATTTAGGAAGATGAAAGATGAATTGGTTAGGGTAGAGAGTGGCCGAGCTAACCTCCAAGGGCCCCATGCCCTCGAAGTGTTGCCTACATAGTCCCGACGAAAAAGGGACCTCAAGCCGATGTAGTTCTCCCATAAGCTAGGGAAGAATATGAGGGGGTATGAAAATGAGATGGTAGGTTTTAGGCAAGATTTCAGTTCAGGTCTATTAGGTGTGGGTGAGTTGTGGGAAACTTGGTATAGGTGATTTTGATTGTGGTGGAAGAATATTACCCCAAAAGTAAGCGTCGAGGACCAAGTCTTGTATAAGGTAATTAATACGTAATAAAGAAGGTTAAAAGATAAGAGGAGGCAAGAAAGTCTGCCTGATTGGTTAGGATCATACCGAGTAGGTCATACCTTGGAGGAGGTGATGAACGTGAGACCCTAAATACATTACATGATTAATTGTTCTAAGGGTGAAAAGTAGTCACATGATCACCAAATGTCATGGTTTCCAAGAGGTCCCTTGAGGTGGTAGGAAATGGGAGTGCGAATGGTGAGAGGGGTGAAAGGTGGTTAATTTTGATATGGTATGAGGTAACATGCTCTTTGGGCAAGAGATCCAAGGTCACAATGGGAAAGTCCATGACTAAAAGGCTTTCTGTGTTGACTGATATTTGAGATAGACTGATCGATGCGGAAATATATATGGGATGAGGAAATTAACTTGTTGAGATCTTCGTGAAGCTGATCGATGCGGGAAGCTTGATTCTCCGGCTTTTTTTTTTTTTTAAAGAGCATTACATAGATGTCCTTCAAGGAGCAGTCTATTTATAGCAGCGATTACCGAGAGGAAGATGTCCTTTTGAGGGAGTCATCTTTTTATTAGAAGTTTGACTCAAGGAGTTGGATCCCATGTGAGGGCTTTTGAAGTCATGGACAAGACCAAGGTGAAGAACAAGATTCTTGTTCAGAAAGTAGGGTGAAATGACCATGGGATCTCATCTAAAGGTAGACGAAAAGTATCCATGAGAATCATGCTATGTGCAGATGCCGTGGTACACATATTTAAGAGAAGATAAAAAGTGATGGATATGCACATGATTCTTGTTTAATCGTTGGTGAGGTGTAAGAAGTGGATAACACTCAAGGGACGAGCATGAAAAGAGGCAAAAGGTGAGGTAGGACTAAAAGTCAACAATAGAATGGTTGAAGATGTAAGGCATTAAGGGGCTCAGGTTTGGGTTTACCATCGAGTGAAGATAAACGATAAGCACCTAATCTGTAAGTATGGGTCACGATGTATGGTCCAAGCCAATTAGGAGCAAATTTCTCCCGTTTAATTTTTTTCTACTTTGGTTACATGTTGATTTTCTTTCAGGACAAGGTCACCGACTTGGAAGGTTTGTTCATGGACACGTTTGTCATAGGCATGTTTGATACATTTTTGGTAAACTTGGAGATGGTTAGGAGCGTTAAGATGGCGGTTGTCTAATAAATCGAGTTGTGTTAAACGGTCCCGACAAAAATCGTCATCATTGAGAATGTCATGGAGAGAAATACAGTGAGGGAATCGAACTTCGAGAGGTAGAACAACCTCTGCATCACCGTAGACCGAGAGAAAATGGTGTGGCAACAATGGAAGTACGGATACTGGTGCGGTATGCCCACAGGGCAAAAGGAATGTGCGTATGCCAGTCCTTCCCAGTATCGTTAACCACTTTCATGAGAATTTTGTTTAAGGTTTTGTTAGTGGATTCGGCTTGGCCGTTGGTCTATGGGTAATAAGGTGACAAGAAACTTAGCTAAATTCTGAAGGCGTTACAAATTTTTCACAATGTTTTATTTTTGAATTGTTTTCCATTATTAGTGATGAGGTGATGAGGAACACCAAAGCGGAAAATGATGTGATGATTGATGAACTCACATATTTTCTCGGCTTTCATGGAGATGAGTGGTATGGCTTCAACCCATTTTGTGTAGTATTCGGTAGCAGTGATGATCCATTGATGGCGTTGGGAAGAATGGGGGTTGATCTCTCCGACAAGATCTAAACCCCATTGAGAGAAGGGCCAAAGGTCACGGGAAACCTGTAAGGCGTGACTGGGTGTATGATGAAGGTTGGCATGTTGTTGGCATTTTACACAACGTTTGATGTAGTCGCAACAATCATGGTTAAGGGTCGGCTAGTAATAGCCTAGGTGAAGAATACGCTTAGCAACAAGTAAGGCCACTAAAGTGACCTCCACATATACCATCATGAACTTCTTTAATGGTATAAGGAATTTCAGAACTCGTGAGGCATCGTAAGAGAATACCATCAAAGCCACACTTATAGAGGAGGCCCCCCAT
Source organism: Taxus wallichiana var. yunnanensis (assembly GCA_018340775.1). Taxonomy (NCBI): domain Eukaryota; kingdom Viridiplantae; phylum Streptophyta; class Pinopsida; order Cupressales; family Taxaceae; genus Taxus; species Taxus wallichiana. The sequence continues at coordinate 293,573,423 of CM031234.1, read as the reverse complement.
GATGACGTGACGAGAGACCTTTTTAAGGAAGGCGCGTTTTCCATTACGGGTGAGGTCGGGTGGTAAGATGGAGAGAGAAAGATAGTCTCGAGTATTGTTTATACCAGAGGTCGCTCGGGTCGGGGTAGCGATTCGATGGAGTAAATGTTGTGAGGTAAATACGAGGGTGATTGGAGTCGTTTTATGGTGACAAATATTTTAGAATCGGCAGTGAAGCGGGTATTTGAGAATCCAAGCGAGCCATGGTATGTGTAAATTTGTTGGTTGAATGGGGGATAGTTTGAAGGGCGTAATTGGTCAAAGGTGGTCAAAATTATGTCTACATGTTGTTTATAATTTTAAAGTATCTCATTAAGAAATTGGTATATACCATTGAATTGGTTTATAACCAATTGAGAATCACCAAAGATGTTGATTGATTTGACATCTAGGGCATAGGCAACTTGGAGACCTAATACGAGTGCTTCATATTCGCAATATTGATTATACAATAAAAATTGAGTTTGAAAGACAAAGACATGGGTTCACCGTCAAGCGAAATGAGGATAACACCAGCCCCACCCCCACGCTGAGACTTAGAACCATCGAAGAAGAGCATCATTTGGTAAGCGGGTTCATCCAGGGAAAGGGTAGCAATTGACTCATCTGAAAAGTCAAAATTAGAGGGTTGATCCCCATAAATAGGTGCGTCGGCCAATTGGTCGGTGATAGCTTGGCCCTTGATATTTTGATGAATGAATTTGAGGTCGAGGTTAGCTAAAAGCATAAGCCATCATGTGACACGCTAATTTTGATAAGGTTTGGCATACATGAAGTGTAAGGGGTTAGTGTTGGTCACAAAATAGGTTTTGTGGTTGAGTAGGTAATGGCAGAGTTTTGTGGCAACAAAACTAAGGCTAAGCAAAGTTTTTCAGGATGGGTGTATCGGGTTTCATAGTCCAAAAGAGTATGGATTATGTAATAAACTGCTTGCTCCCTTTGTTTTTCATCACGATGAGCGAGCATGGCTCCCAAAGAGTGATTGGTAGATGAGATGTATAGGTAGAAGGGTTGATCATCTTTAGGTGAAATGAGGATGGGTGGTTGGAGAAGGTATTGTTTTAAGGCCTCAAAAACTTTGTGGCAGTCATCATCCCATTTAAAGGAGACATCCTTCTTAAGCAGATGATGAAATGGTTGACACCGATCAGACAATTATGAAATGAAATGGCGAATAGATTGCAACTCACCTTGCAAGCTACGGAATTGTCTAAGGTTAGTGGGTGGAGGAATTTCCAGAATGGCCTCGAAATTAGTAGGGTCAACTTCTATACCACGTAGGGAAATGATAAATCCTAGGAGCTTTCCTAAGAGGACCATGAAGATGCACTTCTTAGGCTGAAGGCAAACATAATATTTAATGAGATGGTCAAAGATAGTTTTTAGGATGGTGAGGTGCTTGGAGCAGCGTTTAGATTTGGCCAGGAGATTGTCCACGTAATCTTCCAATATACGATGTATGATGTCATGGAAGATGTAAGTCATAGCCCGCTGATATGTGGCACCAACATTTTTAAGGCCAAATGGCATGACTCGATCGTAGAAGGTCCCCTAAGGGGTGATGAATGCGGTTTTATATTGATCCTCTGGGGCAAACAAGATTTGGTTATAACCCGAGAATCCATCCATGAGTGATAGCATCTCGTGACCAGCGGTAAAGTCAACCAACCGGTCAATACAAGATAGAGGAAAGTCATCTTTTGGGCAAGCTAGAGTGAGGTCACGAAAATCCATGCAAATGCAGAGTCCCCTTGTTGCCTTAGTGATAGGGACAATGTTAGAAATCCATCGGGGATAATCAATGGGTAAGATGAAGGAAATTGAAAGAAGTCACCAAGTTCTTATTTGACGAGAAGGGGAATGCGAGGTGTATTTTCCTCGCTTTTTGTTTGACGGTTTTTGCATCGGGAACGGTTCATTTAAATTGTGGACCACTATGGTGGGGTCAATACCGGGCATGTCTGCGTAAGACCAAGCGAACACATGGTTATGATCTTTGAGAAAAGAAGTGATGGCTTCCTGTTCAACAACATCTAAAGATTGACCGATCTTTAGGATGTGCAGGTCATCACAAGTATGAATGTTGATCTCGATAGTCTCGAGGGGTAACAACCGATGAATATATGAGTCTTCTGCACCAAGGTAGGTGAGTATAGATTCATCATCCTAACATTGAACGACGTTAATTAAGGTGTATCGTCATTGATCATTTTAGGGTACAAGAAGGGAAGAGAGGAAGGAGCCTCGCCCTCACGTTGATAAGTTAGAGGCCCCAAGGAAATGGTGTTTATGAAAAAAAAAGTTAGGAGGGATAGATTACTGGATCCATCGACTCCGTCGGTGAAGGCGATGATGAAGGTGGAGTGGGTGAAGAGGGCGGAGAAGGGCTAATGTCCTCGATGAGTTCAATGCGGGCTCTGCTTGGTAGGTGGTTCAACAAAGCCGATACCACTACGGTCATTATGTTTATGGGTAGTACATGGAATAACAATATGGTGGCCTTGCTCGTAAAAGCCAAAACCAAAACCCTTCCACGCACATCGGTGCAAGAAGGTGTGGGCAAAACGGTGATTGGTGAGAGACTGGAAGTCAACGGAAAATGGGTGGGTTTGTGATGGTGGTTCGGGTGTGTAAGTGGTAGTATCAAGTCCCCCATAGGTGAGACTGGTATGAAGGTGAGGAGGACCATAAAGGAGGCATTCTCCTATGCGGTGATCATAGCGAGGATGTTGGTGAAGACTTCCATACTCTTATGGAGTAAGGAATGTGTTGACACTATATAGGTGATACTCCCCCGGAGTGAGGCATTGAAAAATTCCTTCTAAGGGATCGGTGGTCGGTATGTGGGTAGTTGGAATAGATGATGTGTTGAAGGTCAATGAGGAGGTGGACTTAATGGATTGGGAGGCTGATGGGTTAGACATGGAGGTTATGGCAGCGGTAGGAATGGAGGAGGTATGTGCGGTTGAGGTAGTGACTTGTACTAGTAAGCGAGAGGTGTAGGTGAAGTGGTAGTGGTCATGGAGGTAGATGCCTTAATGGGTATAAGCACGTCATTGGGTCAGTAAAGCATGTTGCATGTTTTAAAAGGTGATGGGTTAGCTGGAATAGTATAGGTGTGTCCTTCATGCTCAAACTTTACACAATGGATGCAAAGTGGAAGGAACACAACCCATGACATGAATCCAAGGTCTGCCAAGCAGCAATAGGTTATATTGAAATTCCCCTCCAAGATGTAAAATAACTCTGGAACAATGTGGGGGCCCACACAAATGTGGAGGATGATGGTGCCTAGTGTAGAGGTGATAGCGTCATTGAATGAACGCAACATGACAGGATGTTTATGCATGTAATTTTCGGTATGCACATTTGAGCGAATGCATGAGATGAAATGATGTTAATGCTAGTGCCCCCATCAATCATTACACGTCGTACATGTATATCATCGATGTGGACAGAGATGAAGAGAGCTGGGTCTAGGTCATCAGTTTGGTGCGGTGTGATCTCTTCCTCTGAGAAGCTAAGGGAGGCTACTTGGTGAGTAGGGTGAGGTGTGGATAAAGGTGGTAATTTGGTGAGAGAGGCTACATGATGGGGTGTGATAATGGAGGCTACGAGTGTAGGGTCATTGGGTAAAACCTCAATAGATTGCAGGACCTCCATAAGAGCTTGACGATGGGATTTCGAGGTTTGGATGAGGTCATATAAGGACATTTTAAGGGGGGATTGGTGTAGTTGTTTGAGCATTGTGCGATGTGTGACCCCATTAGAAATAGGGTATGTGGGGCCGCAGATAGTAATTTTAGGTGTGGGGGCAGATGGTATGTTGGGTATAGGATTGGTTGGTGAGTCAGTTGCCTTTTCCTTGCCTTTGTCTCTCGAGCATGGGTAGTGACGTGGATCATGTTGATCTGAGGGGAGTTGGAAAATGGAGAAGGTGTAGGATGAGTGGTATAACGACATGACGGGAAAAAACCTATAGGGGAGAAAATCCTTGTGAAGTGAGTTGGGCACAACAACATTTAGGTAATGGTGTGGCAAGTTCTCTGATGTGAACCATGTTAATTTCAAATCTTGGGGGTGGCTCTAAGAGTTGAGGGGGTGGAGGTCATGGTTTTGAGTAGGCAGTGAGGGAAGGACTGTGGGAATGGGTGTTGGTAAAATGGGGTCCTCATCTAGAAGGTCATCATCATCAAAGTTTGCTTCAGGAGGACATAACTGGATAAGGACAATTTTCAAAGCCTTGCAGTTCTCCACATCGTGCCCTAGCACACGATGGTAGGCAAAAATTTTAGTGTCATCAAACCCTTTTGGCTTGGGTTTGAGGGGGTCATAAGGTCTGAGCAATGGTAATGTGATGATAAAAGTCTCAAGGAGGTTGGTTAAGATTTTGACATAAGACCCTTAGTGGGTCGCAATGGGAAGTGAAAGTGGGTTTGGGCATAGGTGCAGCTGATTGTTGTGGGATGGTCTTTGCGGGGGGAGTGGGTGGAGCTATAGTTTTGGGTGCAGGCGTAGTCTTGGGTGTTGGTCATGTTTTCTTGGATATGGGTATGGTAGATGACTTGACATGAGGGTGTATGGTTGTTTTGAAAACCTTATTGGAGGGTAGCATATTTTTGTCTTTGGGTTGCACCTTCTTAGGTAAAGGTGATATGGGTGTACGAGATCTAGAGGGAAAAGCGGATGGGGAAGAGGGAAAGTTACCCACGGGGATAACAGAGGTGCTGTGAAGGTAGATGACGCGGGTTGTGTAGGGGGTGTGAGGGACAAAGACTGAAGTGTAGTGGGTAGTGAAGAAGTTGTTGAGGGTATTGGAGGTATGGGTGGTAAAGATGTTGCAGGTGTGGGTGTAAGTCATGTCGGGCGCTTAGGTATGTTAGAGGTTTGCGAGGAAGGAATGGGCTATTGTGTTTTTGGTTTATTGACGGGTGGAGGTTTCTTAACCACGCTGGAAGGTTGAGGTCCTAAGATGGATGGAACGGGTGAAAGTGATGAAGGTATGATTGGTGCAGCCGGGGTGTGAGTTCTATGGGTTTGGTTCTTCTATTTGGGTGCCAGAGTAGGTTGGGTGTTGACTGTGGAGGATGTAGCTAAATCTAGTTTGATAGGTGGATGAGTAAGGCTGGTGGTTGGGGTGACCCCTAAGGTAGTAATAGGTTTAGTTGAGGAAGATGATGTAGGTGTGGGTTTGGATTTAGATGTATGTTGGGTTATGGGTGAGGGTGTATGTTGAGCTATGATAGGTGTCGTGGAAGAAGTTGTGATAGAGGTGGTTGTGTTTGGTTTAATTGGTCGAAATATCTTTGGGTAGATAGTGGAAGTGTCAGCAAGTGACATCTGCATCTGTGTTGAGATAGGAAGCAAAAGACACCCCCACAGTAAGGCTCTGTCCACATAATCTAAGCAATCGACTAAACGTGAGAATCGACATGTCTGTAGGTGAGGTTGATGAGGACCTAATGGCAATTCCCGTAAAATGTGTCTTAGAGATGGGAAATTTTTAGCTTCAGCTTCCGTGGGTAAGAGATCCGAAAGTAGGTCTACAGGATCTTGGGTAGCTGATGGAGAATGCTTGCCTAGAGGCAAAGGTATCTCTACTGGATCCTTGATAGGTGGAGGAGAAAATGGGTGCTCCTCTATAGGTGGAGGAGATGATGGGTGCTCCTCATGGGTGGAGGAGATAAACAATTATCCTCTATGGAATGAAGAAGTATTGTGGGTGATGGCTCTCTAAGTGGAGAATCCAAAGGTGAAATAGCCTTGATATTAGTGGAAGGCTCCTCCACGGGTGAGGAAGGAGGTGAAAGGTGTTCCTCTGTGGGTGGAGGAATAGGTGAAGTGGGTTCAAGTGTAGATGGAAGACTTCGGGCTAGAATTTCCTCTATGGAAGGAATATGAGGTAATTCGGAAGCAACAGGTGCGTTGCTAAAAATAGCATGGACCTCACGGGTATGGCTATCATGAGTTGAGGTTTCTCGGTTTGATCAGACGAAGGGGCATGATTGGGAAAGGGTTTCTTGAATATGTGTAGGTTTTGATTGGCAGTGTGCATTAGGATTATCCACAGTTAACTCGCCTTTCTCGAGCATTTCTTGGACAATGTTTTTGAAAGTGATGTAATTGCCGTCACTATGACCCTTTACTCGATGATAGTTACAGAAGTCGTGTTCTTTATACCATGCGGGTGTGGGGCGAAGGGTCAAAACTAGTGTGTGGTTTTATAGGCGGAAGGGTGATGGCCCCACTTTAATGAGATTTTCTAAGACAAGAAGAATAAGGTTCCCCAATTGGGGTGTATTTCCGTTGTTCTTGTTTGAATTGAAAAGTCTGGACGGGTGAGAGATTAGATGAGGGGTTAGCCTGATTCGACGAATGAGCTAGACCAGCTTTGAGTACCACCGTGTTAGTGGTTCCCTTAGCTTTTAAATAATTGGTCTGTGGTTTCGAAGAAGAAGAGGTGTCATTTGACTTGAATGCCGAATTCTTATTGTGTAATTAGATTTTCTTTTCTTGATGGCCCGAATCTCTAGCTTTCGTGCCATAGTGAATGCTTCGAAGGTTTGGAAATTTTAGACCTATAGGGTCGGCGAGATATGTCTAAGACAAGCTCGTGTGAAGAGATCGATGAGTTCAGTTTGCGGTAGTTGGAATGTGAGTTGATTGATCGGCTATGCTATGCCAACGAGCAACGAAATTTGTGATAGATTCGTTATCATACTTGACGCGTGGAGTATAGGTCAGTCATGGTAACCTTCTTAATGATATTGATGGAGAAGTGATCCAAGAAGGCTTGGGCTACTTGATTAAATGAAAATATAGAGTGTCTAGGTAATCCACTATACTAATCTAACGCAAGTCCAATCGAGACATGGGAAAGGTCCTCATGAGTAGAGCATCATCGTGGGTGATTAGGTAGCACCCGTGTTTGAAAGACCACAAATGTTGTTGTGGGTCTTCCTTGCTATTGAAATGGTTGAATTTAGGCATTTCCCAATGCATGGGGTATGGACGAATAGGAATGGATGGGTGTATATGCTTATTACAAATCTCGTCATAGGTGAGAGTGTTTTGGGAGCCAGAAACTGATGCCTCCAATGTTTGCATCTTGTCCATCATTAATTTGATTAGGTCGTTGGTAGGTTGTGATGGTTGGGTGCCTCCTATAGTGTAAGAGAGTTGGTGTTGGTCATATGATGGGGGAGGCATTCCAAGGTATATGGTGTAGCTGCATAGGTGGATTGAGAAGAAGGTAATGAAATAGGGTACGTACCCGAGTGAATAACAAATGAAACAAGGAGTTTCGATAGTACGTAAATGGAGGTGGAAGGGTCATGGTGACCCTAGTGGTAATGGGGGTTAACGATTGCATGGAATAGAAAGGGGGATGTTTTGAAAAGGGGTAGGGGTCAGTGACACCGGGGGTGGTAGTGTAGCTACAGGTATATGTGAGACAATAGGTGCAGATGAGGTGGTGTTCTGAATGGTTGGCGAAGGTATAGTGGATGTGGTGGGTACAATAGATGTAGCAAACGTAGTAGTCATAACAGTATAGGTCCTAATTGTAGAATGACTGGGGGATAAGGTACATGCGAGCGGTGTGGAGCCGGCGGGGCTGATGCAGAGTAGGAGTGAGTGTCAAGGGGATAGATATGGGCATGCCGTATATCAATTGACCCGAGGCATCTTGAGTGGACGAGTGGGAAAGGTAAAACTGCAAGGCGACAGGATTTTGGTCAAGGAGTCATGTGAACTCCTCGTCTCTCGGTAGCGATAGAGATAGGTTGGATAGATTCCATGGCGGGTGATAAAATGGAAGGTGGTGAAGGGCTAGGTGGGAGTGGTTGACAACTGGTGTGGAATATGAGGGTGCTTTCTTGTCGATGCGTCAGTACCATGTGAACAGGTACTAACATGGTAAGACTACTTTCTGTAAGTGACACAAAAATATAGCACAGGTAGGATAAATAGGCGGTGGTGGGTGAATTGGGGCTAAAATGGCAGCTTGGAAATGACATAGGCTAACTAATGTCGGTTAGGGTAAATTGACGCCGTTCACGGTAACATGGTCATTCAACATGGAAAGTGGACAGTTGGTCAAAAACAAGGTATAAGGCCAAATTTACCAGGTATGTAAAATTTTGATGAGATTTACCAATAAAGTGAATATGATGAGAGTTACAGGGACTCTAAATAGTCAAAGAAGGTGAATATGTTTCCTTTTGGGTAGGTCAACCAAAAGGACAAAGAATCGACACCATTTGGGTATAACCAATGACAATGAGGGTAACCAATGACGGTCACTGGACCGACCCGATCACCGTGAAATTGAAATAGTGATGAAGAAAATGTGGTTGTGAATTAAAATTTGATGTGGAATCAAACCCAGAATTCAGGAATGATGAGAATATGGTCCAGGCACACTCAGATAAAGCTGGAATACACCAACTGTGATGAGGAGTGTGTAAGGAGAAAATAAGAAAAATGAAGAGCATGACCTCTCACCTCAAAATGCAAGCTAAACAGAAACAATAAGAAAAATACGGTCCTAAGAGTTCTTTTTCTATTATGTTGTTTTAGTTTATGCTATTTTAAGGACTGACTCATGAACTGTAGAATAGAGTTTTTGGTGAGGATGGATTCCTACGAAGAAGGAGATCTACAAGGAGAGGTTTCAGGTATGTTATGGCGGGGCGAGCTTCGCTTTGAAGTATGAATCAATAGAGCAGTGAGCTGGGCAGTACTTGTCAATCCTCTTATCAGTGCGATCGTTGATAGGCATTCCCAGGAAATATGTTGTTTAAGAATATGTATTTGTTTTGAATTTGTGTAGTTTGGTAAGACTCGAGAGAGAGAGAGAGAGATGTGCTTTCTACGATTCATTTTTCAACCATCAGCTGGTCATGACTTCCAGCGTATAGGTTGCCCTCATTTAATGTGAGCTAATGCAGAAAAGCAGAATGAAATGAAGTTAATTTTAAACCCAAATCGAAATATGGAATTTGATGACACAATAAGAGGAATAGGAGAAAGTATGATCTTTCACTAATGCAATGCAAATGAAATAGAAGAAGAGTTCTTTTTAAGCACCAAAACACGATTGCTTTGAGACAATAGAAAGAAGAGAAGATTCCAAGGGAGAAATTTTAATGTGAGAACCTTTTAGAAAGGAAACAAACATGCAACATGAATGAATGCAAGGAACCTCGAATGTGTCCCACTGGGCATGCTAAAATGTTTCACCTAATTCTTAGACATTTCTTAGAAAATGACAAAATAGATAGGGTAACGGTGTAGGAGGAACACCTATTAAGACGCTGTTGATAGGCTATTGCGCGCGTATGACTTCTAATCCAAAGTTGATCGTGAGAACTTCCTTTTTGCTTGGAGGAACTACCTAAAATGGAACACAAGACCACATAATAAAATTTAAACAATACATGCAGTGGACTGCCTAGCGTGTGCTAGATCCGGGAAGTGTGATACTTCCTAGATGGCTGTCAATCCACTTTTTAAAACAACTTAATGATGGTAATAAAGTAAATCATATTGTAGTTAAAATGATTTAGGTATCTCATTCGTCTACAATAAGCAAATTCGTTCACAACAGGCTAAGCTATGATTGAATCTGAAGGTCAAGGTCACTGTATCGATATCTTTATTGATTGATAGGGTCGATTCTGGTTAGTTTAGGGTATTTAGTAGTGGTTTTAGGATCTGATCTGGGTTTTTGATAAAAGACACAGAGACCAATGTCGGTTTAGGTTAACCGATGATGGTTATGGGTGACCGGCGTCGGTATGGTTGGGGTATAAGAAACTTAATAAAACTTGGCTGGGTGATAGATCCGGGATTAAATAAAGGTGGAGGGGCAACGGCGAGATTCATATGGATCTTGAATATGCATAGGAATGATAGAGGTCCAGGTATGGGTAGTGTAAGGGTGTGGACAAAAGGATGGTCAAGTTTGCATGGAGGTAAAAGGGTGGGGAATGGAAATGAGAGCAGAAACCAATAACAAATGTAAAAGGATTTGCTTAAAATGACAAGGAACCAATGCAGGTTAACAAACTTACTTTTGTATGAGCTTGATGCCTAGTTGGTAATGGTGGGTGATCAAATGAACTTGGTGTAGTGTTGGTGCTTTCTCGGATGCTCCCGTGTAGGTAGGTGGTCATGTGATTGCTTGTGCTCGACTATGGGTGTTCGATCTTTGGTATAGATGTCGGTTACGATTGCATGCAACTCTGGTTTCGTCACTTGTTCTCAGAAGATGTCTCTCTCTCTCAGAAATGTGCCAACCCCAAAAACAATGTGCCAACCTCGAAATAAGGTTTTTTTGGGAGTTAAAAGGTAACCGACGGCGGTTCTGGCTTAACTGGTGGCGGTTAAGGGTAACCAACGTCGGTTAGGGCGGGATTTCCTAGGTTTACTAAACTAGGCAGATCCCCTTGATTTTCTGGGATCTCGTTTCGTTTACCCCACGGATCAGACTGGAAGCTTCCTTCTAACATGCGGGAATGTGGTTAGAGGGAATGTAGGCATTGATTTTTAGGGTTTGGGTAGGTTTTAGTTAGTTATGGCAACTTACTAAGAATAGGTCTTAGGGTGAGGTGGCTTGATGAGGTGGATATGTGGGCATTATCCCAATTAGAATATTTAAATAATAAATATTATGAGGATAATGAATTAATTTAATTAAATTAATATTATAGTAGGGTGAAGGGGGCCATGGCTAGGTGGATGTGTTCAAGGTATTTATTTGACGAGGGACCAAGGGGAGTGTGACCTAATTTTATTGTCTACAAGGATATAGTCTTTTAACTAAAATTTCAACTTTCTTGAATTGTCATTAGTTAGTTTAAGCATGCCTTGATCCTTGGACCGGTGAGTTTTAGATACTAATGCATGAAAATGATTATCATCATGGTCAATAATACATAGAAGTCACAAAAGGGTTCACCTAGTTTCCTTGATAGTTAATTAATTTTGTAGTGACACATAGTAGGTAGGAATATTAAGCCACAATCAAGTAATACATGTAAGATCTCATGTGGGGTGTGTACATTTTTAGAAATGGTAACACAACAAGAAGTGGCAATAGAATCAATGTTATTAACAAAATATTGCATAAGATGAATTCTCAATGTGGAGTTATTTTTACACTTTATGTATGTTAGATTTGAAAAAATATTTCCTCAAATGTTTGGAAATATACATAGGGTGAATGAGATTACAACCTGTTTGGTAGATAGTGTGGATTTATTTCGATTAATGAATTCCTTAGAAGGAGAAGTATGTTTAGTGTTAGTTATAGAATAATTGATGTGATGATTCCTAGGGGTAATTTATGTAAATAGAGTATGAAACATAGATTCATCCTCATCCATAGGATTAAAATTTAGCTTTCTCAATTATTCATCAAATACATCTATATCATTTTCATCACTATCATAATAATCAATAATCAAGCTATCTTGTTTTTTTTTCTCATCATGGGTGTGTGAAATTTTGGTAAGACTAAAATCATAAATAATTAGCAATAATAAATTCACCTCTCATTGATTCATTCAACAATAGATACTAATTTATTGGCTCCATGATTTCCACTATTATAGGAGATAAACTAAATAATCTACTATCTTTATGATACCACATCTTTTGTATCTACGTAAGTTGTTCTAACAACTCAACAACTCTCACCACAATAGCATAACTAACAAAAAACATCTCTTTCCAAATATAATGAAATCACTAATAATATAATTCCTTAACATTCCCCCTTAATGCGAACATGGTAGAAAATAATTACAATTCCTTTGCAACATGTTGCCTCTGCTTTCTCATGATCTTGGTCCATAACTCAAACTAAAGGTAGAGAAGGAACTCATCAACCTCTCATCAACCATACACTACTGGGAACTCATATAACCAAATTAGTGTAGGAACCAAAAATAGAAATTCTACATCTATTCAGCCTTCATGAATGGTTTTCACAAGATGACCACTAACCTAGGTATGAACAAGGACACACACATATGTTCATCCTCTTCAAGTATCATGATGTTATAATACACTATGCTTTCTATTTTCCACTACATTTTTCCATCAAGGGCTACATAGGAATTGTGCTCACTTCTAACAATTATAAACAAAAAAATTATCTCTATTTTTATTGTAAATATGACACCAAATTAAAAATATGAACACAATGAAAACATACATGCCACAACATCACTATGCGGCCCCATCATTTGTGGCTAACGAGAGGAAATTAAATGGTATCCTTCCTCCTTTTCCTCTATTTTTCAGCTTGTTGTTGTTTATTCACCAAGATGGAATGTGAAGCTCAAATTTACACCCTCTTTCATTGTCATGGCTTCCCCACTAATTTTTGCTTTGACTCTAAAATTCCAAAGTGGGTTCTGGGGTGGTAGCCCCCACACGAGTCTAGGGGAAACACCCTCGCAGTCCTAGGAAACACCTTGGGTGTGCTCTTTGTCATGGTATAGGGAGGGATCGATGGGAAGAGCCCCAAAGCCAAGGAATTTTTCCTTCTTTGCATTATTTAAATTTTCTTTAAAAAATAGTCTTCATCTTTACCCCTCCCATAAAATAGAAGTCGGGTTACTCAAAAAATGTGTTTATAATGATTTTTAAAATTTCTAACGCTTTTAGAGTAAAATTAACTCTAAACAAGAAAAAAAGGGTCTCTTACAAGAATTTCCAACTTTGGAAAATAATTGAGCTCCCCATTGTAAACAATTAGACACCGACACTTAATAATTTGTACACCACCACCTAATATTTTTTTATTTTGCCCCCTCTAATAATTGACCACACTTTGCTTTTAAAAATTTCTAACCTAAACTTCCCCTCTCTCTCCCTCTCAATACACTTGAGGTATGACCCCTTTGACCAAAGCGAATTGGAAGTTTTGGAAACAATTCTTTAACCTACTTGAGGTATGTAACACTTAATAATTTGCATTGTAAAAATTACTATTTAAAGTGTGAAATTTGCAAATTTTATAATTTAAAACAAACCTTTGTTTGATGAAATATATTAGCTTTTATAATTTAAAACACACCTTTGTTTGATGAAATATATTAACTTTTATAATTTAAAACACACTTTTGTTTTATGTATATCTTAGCATTTTCTTCGATTGTATAATGTCTTCCATATAACCCGCAGAGTGAAAAAGTAATGACCATTCGATAGCATTCAATTCAGTATCAAGATCTTCATCGATATAACTCCTCGGAAAATGTAGACTTGGTGGGTGAGAGGCAATATTTAGTGTCTAATGACGAAATTTCAATGTCAAGATATAAGTGAATTCTTGATGCAAAGTGGATTAATTCTAAGTGAAAATGTAGATTGTCGAGTATTATGCATTGGTTGATAGGGAGTTGAGACTCTAACCTTACACGTTGGTATATGTTTGCAATTATACTCGATGAAAGTATTAGTTATTGTGTGAGATGGATACAACAACACTATTATTTGGCTTAATCTAGAAAAACAAAACCATTAAGAGACACAATTTTATCTATTGTAATTTTTATTATCGAGACAAATTAATCAACTGGTTTCCCCTTTGGATTCTAAAATTCCATGAGAGGTACAAGATCAATGCCACTCGATACCAAATGTGAAATTTGGTTAAGAATAAACTCATAAAAATGTAATTTTGTTCAAACTAAACTCATAAAAATGAAATAGTTTGTAATAATAAAGTCACCTTTCATCAATTCATTCAACAATAGATACTAATTTATAGGCTATATGATCTCCACTATTCTTTAAGAGATAGCCTCAACAATCATTATCTTTATGCTACCAAATATTTTTATCTACATGACTTGTTCTAATAACTCAACTATCACCACACTAGCTTAACTAATAAAAATATATTTCTTCCCAAATATGATAAGAGCACTAATAATATCATTTTCTAATCGGGTGAAAGCCCCAATGGAATCCCTCAATTACCAAACAAAAAAATCATTAACCAAACCATCTTGTTGTTTTTAATTAACTAGTAATGGTAGATCTTGACAACTTCATGTTCTAGTGACGATGATGTAATAAGTTACTATCACATGGAGTGTTCAATTTACACTTTTGGTGTTTAATGTTACGAAGAATTACAAGTGTAGTAATTGTAAGTGAGTGAAAAATCACATTAATTTAATTATAATATTGTTAGGTTAATAATATTATAATCTCAAATTTTTAACTTAGTTCCAATTGTTAATCATGCAGTTTATTGTTTAACTTATTATTAGGTTGGTATACCCAATAATAAGCTTTGTTTGAATATTTGTTGTCCTATATTACTACAAGATCGTTTCCTACAACAATGCCTTTGTAATAGGGTAAACATTATTGTAAAAGCTAAAATACCCTGCATTATTACAATGATGCATTGAATTTGTTCGAAACTCTATAAATAGGTAAGAGGAACTTTGATAAAACACAAAAACTCAACGCGTTTCTCAAATATTAATATAAATCTCTCCATTTCAATGTAAATTGTTATGTATCCCATGATATCTTCTTACTACATGTGGGCTACAAAAAAATCAAAAACATTCCTCACACTTTTAAAAGCTAAAATCACTTTTCTCCCATTCTATTATTAGGCCCTTTGGCAAAGGCATTTTATTCTAGGTGGTTAAGGGGTCAAGCCCCAAAGCTTATATTGTTTTTTGGTCAAATTTTCTTATAAAAATTTCTGAAAAACAAAAAGGTGGGGAGATAAAAAGGGAGTCTTTTAAATTTAAAATCCATAATTTGCAAGTTAAAAAAATTAAATTTGTTCATAAAAATGGGTTAACATGCAATTGTTTCCCTACAAAACCTAAAAAGGTTAATTTTTCACGGGGTTCATTTTATTTTCCGAAATTGCAATATTATATTGTAATTTTGTACAATTTCTTTAAAAATGTTGTTCCTATTACAAACTATATTATACAAAAGAATGATTTTATCAACTCAATAATAATGTACGGTATTAGGGGTGCCTATGGGTCATGCTTATGGTTTAAGGCATTGCATAAATCTAATGCATCCAACACTTGATAGAGATAGAATAATAATGTATGGGAGTTTTCCTTATCAGTTGTTGAGAATAACTAAGGTCACAATCACTCATTGAATCCTCCCTCCATTACCCATTTTCCATGATCATTTGGCATAAACCCTAACATTTAGTTTTGGCCACTAAGAAAATTCCATTGACAAGATGAATCATTTTCATGTGTTGTCATAGTACCACACAATATTATGCTCTCATGAACGTTAATATATCTATTGTGTACCACCAAGTTATATATTGACGGGATGAGATTTTTCCACATATCAACAAGTATATAGGAAGGACACATATATTGAGGGGATTGGCATTTGAGATTGACAATATATAGAAATGATGAATTACTTGGAGTGATAAGGAACCCTTTCATCTCCTGTAGTTTTCACAAAATGATAGAAATGCTCCCAAAAGTCTTTATCCGATTATGAGCTCCTAGAAGACAACTATGATGTATGCAAAAAAGTGAACACACACCTAGAATTTGAGGATATTTGGTATGTTGTTGAAGGTACATTCATTTAGCATGTAAATGGTGGTGATCAACAATGTCGAAGGCTAAGTTGATAATTGTGTTTGGGGTATTAGATGAGGTACAACTCCATATTTGTGATGTTACAATAATGTAGGAATCTTGGTAAGTTCAAACAATGTATGAGGCCATAAATGTGAACACAATTCTCCACCTTTTAGAGTAAGCTTCACTCTCTCAAAATGATGATAGGTGAAAAGGTAAAATATTTCCTAAGATATGTTGTAACCTTAAGAGCATTTCTCCAAGCATTAGGAAATAAAGTAAGAGATAGCTCTTTTATACTTATAGTCCTAAGAGCATTTTTTCCCTCCTACATAACTTCCGGACTACATTGAATGTCACATGTCAAAAACCAAAATTTGAAAAACTCATCAACATGTTGCAACGAGAAGAATCCATGAAAGTAGAAGAAGAGGTAAAAAAGCATGCTCTTACTTCACAACGAAAGGAAATCATCCATGAATAATTCCTAATAATCCCATAAGTAGAGTTATTAACATAGTAAACAAGGGAGAAAATAACAAAATAAATGTCACATTTGTTGTAAAAATACCACAATTTAAAAAAATGTTATCACAATGTATTCTAATAGGGTTCATCAAGCAATAAAAATCCCAATAATCAAAATTTATGATAGGGACAATAAAATAAGTTATTGGGACAAAAATGGAAACTGGAAAAATAAATCATAATAACAAGGCAATAATTTTGAACATGAAGAAAAACCCTCCAATGAGGAATTCCTCTTTAATGCATAATCTCGTGGAGCCATCGCCTTCACAAATTTCTATCTAGTATGTTGACTTAAGTGCAAATTGGCACATGACTAGAAGATAAAATTACTAGAAACCATGTATCTTTGGGTGATGATGTGTCCTACCATGTCCAAGGAACTAGTGACATTTTGCTACCACTTGGTTCCCATGACTGCAAGATTTTTGAATTATTTTATGTCTTAGGACTCACCGAAAATCTTCTCTTTGTTATTCAACTATTGGAAAACAACTTAAAGGTTGAATTTGACTATAAAGATGGTAAAACTATGTGTCTCATTAGAGATAAGTCAAAAATATTGAAGATGATTACAAGAGCTTCTTGAGTTGGAAAGATGCTCTAACTTGATTTTGTTTAGAAAAATAATCAAGCACTTGTTGCAAAGGATTCATAATCAATAAATTTATGGCACCACAAATATGAGAACTTGAGTATCGATACCTAGTTGCACTAAGTAGTCATAACATGGTGAGAGGACTTCCTCCACTCAATAAAAATTAGATATTTTCCCCAATTTTCTAGTAATAAAATAACATTGGGCCCCATTTGGTAGAAATAAATTCAAAGCTTCCCGAAAATTAGATATGGTGCATACCTATCTTTATGGACTAATGAGACCTAGTCACATTGGGTTTCAATATTTCTAGCTCTTTGTTGATGATTAATCATGTAAAATGTGGGTGTACTACCTCAAGACAAAATACAAATCCTTTCAAACTTTCAGAAAATTCAAGTCATATGTGGAAACTAAAACTGGTCGTAAAATAAAAACTCTCCAAATCATATCGAGGGGGAATACAAAATCAATGAATTATCAACATTTTCAAATGAGCATGGCATTTGTCATAAAATAAATCTGCCCCATACTCCACAAAAATGGTGTTACGATAAAAGAAACCGCACTATCATGGAAGTGGTGCGTTATATGATTGATTATTCATGTTTAAAACAAACATATTGTGAAGAAGCAGTAAAAACAATAATTTACTTGTTGAGCGGGGTTCCCAATGCACCTCTTGATGGAGTCCTTCCACAAGAAGTATGGTCATGTAACTAGCCATCAATATATCACCTTCATGTTTTTGGATGTAAAGATCACATGCACATACCTAAGAAGAAGAGAACAAAATTAGATAACAAGTTCATGTCATATATAGTTTTCGGGTATAATGAAGGTGCATTGGGTTACATATTGATGGATACATACATACATACATACATACATATATAAAAGTAAGAATGTCAAGTTTTATGAGAAGGGTAAGACCAATCTACCCTCCACACACTTATCTCGATGCTCAAATTAGTCATGTAGACAATTCAAAAGGTAATCAAATCTCGATGGTGACAATGATGATGATCAAGCCATTCCTCTATCTCCACAACCCATATGAAATGTTAATTGTATGCTTAAATGGAATAAAAATGTAATACATGATGCAAACCTAGATGGCATCCTAGACACATCCACCACTGTAGACCGTAGACTCATAGTATAGATCAAGAAGAGATAATTTTTCCTTGATGTGTATAGTTGTTGAATTTATTGAGCATGTTACAATTCAAAAATATCTACAAATCAAAACCTTGGAAAGATGGCATGAATGCATAATATCAACCTTTGATGAAAAATAACACTTGGTAGCTTGTAGAAATTCCACCGGAAAGAAACCTATTGTCAGCGAAATGATTTAAAAAAACACACAATGCGTATGACGATATTAAGAAGCAAAAGACAATGATCATAGCAAAAGTGTATGCTTGGAAAGAAGCCATTAAATATAAGGGGAATTTTTCTTCCATGGTGATTTAATTTAATTTAAATTAAATCTAAATATTGCAGAGTCACTACTGAAATAAATGATATATAAATACTAAAATACAAAAATGACACAAGCAAACTAAGATATAAATATGAAACCCTAAGCACAAGAGATATATGAAGAGACTTAGCTGATTTATGCTCAATCTGGAATAGATATGGACTGGGAAAAGTGTTGAACAAGTTGGGAAGACTTTCGTTATTGCTCAGTATAAATTATGTAACTCACAAAAAAAGTTGGACATGGGCACCCATGGTAGAGACAGGGCACCCAGGCACTAATGAATGAATCTAGGTGCCCTTAAGCTGTAAAATCTCTAGACCTAGTCTCTATTATGTTGCAAGAGTGTTATAGTTATTCCTATTGGTAGCTTGATAGCCGTGAAATGATCGCCGAAGGTATTTGTAACTTCTACAAAGAATATTTCACTGCATAAGCCCACAAACCGCATCAAACCTAAAAATAAAGATGTAATATGGGGATTTAGAATTACCCCGATGGTCACCCCAAGAGTGAATTTATGAATGAGCGCTGCATTACATCTCAGTATCCATGTAGTTCTAGTGAGTGTGTATAGAAATTATGCCTTAGGATAACCTTGTGCAAGTTTCACTTGATAGCAGGCTAAAGCTAAAATGTAGTAATGTAGTAAAATATATGGATGTAATAGAATGAACTTCCCCTTCCTATGTTGTGTATGCAGAGTTGATGCAACCTTTTTCCCTTGAATGGATGCTAGATGGATGCTTTAGAGTGCTTTAGGTGCCTTTTGAATGCAAGCTTAGGTGATGATAGTAATGCTTAGTGCTTGGTCCTTCATTTTGAACACATAACTATGTATTTATATGATTCCCTTATTTGAATTTTGTAATTGACAACTGGAAGGTCGACCCATAAGTGAAAAATATGCCCAAAAGATAAAAGAGACCCAAAAAGAGTGAGTAAGGTAGAAAAGGGTTAGGGGTGCCCAGAGGGGACATGGGCACTTGGGCACTTGTGTTCGACCGGCATTGGTGTGTGAAGCTATAGAAGATAAATCAATAAAATCCTGACTAGGTTGTAGGGTGTATAAGACCAAATAGAAAACAAGAAACAAAGAAAAGAGGCCAAATATAGTTGTCAATCACTAGTTTTATTTCTCAGGAATCATATGAATGCTAGTATGTGTTTAGGACCTAGAAATGTACCCAAGTGCGTGATTTTGTGTCTACACATGGCTAAGATCAAAACTATCATGATAAATTTTTCTCTAGTTGCTCAAATTGGCTGGAAAGTCCACTAAATAGATGTACAAAGTGTCTTTCTAAATGAAGATTAGTAGGAAGAAGTCTATATGACTCAACAAGAAGGTCTTTTCATACCTTGACAGAAGAAAAGGTGTGTAAACTCATCAAGTCATTGTATGATCTCAAAATGCTCCTTGGGCATGTAATATAATGATTGATGGGCATCTCCTTCATCATGAGTTTCAATGGAATCCTTATGACCCAAGTATCTCCATCAAATCGAAATGGGGAGATTGTAATTTTTTTCTCTATGTCGATGATCTAGTAATCACTAAAAATTTAGTGAAAATGATTGATGAAATGAAGAAATGCCTTAATTAATAGTTTGAAAGGAAAGATCTCAAGAAACTGCACTAATTTCTTAGACTAGAAGTATCAAAAAAGGAGCACCACATTTTTGTATCCCAAATTAAGTATAACAAGAAATTTCTCAAGAGATTTAATATGATGGATAGTAAACCATTTTCCACACCCATGGAGATGAAGCTTCATTTGTCTCATGATGAACCATCTCCATAATTAAATGCCACTCTTTATCAAAAGTTGATTGGGACTCTCATTTACTTGACATATAATATGCTATACATTATCCATGATGTTATATATATGCTATGATGTCAGTTATCTCCAAGCATATATTTTGGTACACATGAGGAACTATGGAATTTGACCTAGAATATAGGAAAAATGATCAGTTCTTCTTGACAAGATATTTGGAATCAGATCATGAAAGAAATATTGATGACATGAGATTTGATTCTACATGTGTGTTATCTTTAGGATATGGTCCAATATCATGGGGGAGAAAGAAATAAATTTATTTCCCGATCTTCCACTTTGAAGAAAAATATTGTGCTTAAGGAGGAGTTGTCTACAAAGTGAAATATAACTACAACACATATTTGAAGGATTAGAAGTTCCACATAAGCAACCATTCATCTTGTGTTCATAATGAAGGTGTTATCAAACTTATTCATAATCCATTGTTTCATGAATGTAAAAACAAAATTGAGGTACGAGTTCACTTCATATGTTAAATTTTTCTATAACAAAACATCCAACTCCATTTTTATCGACAAAAGAACAACATGCATATATCTTCACAAAGTCACTTGTATGAGACAAATTTGATGCATTCAAAGAATCTATATCTTGTTCACTTGATACCATGCTGAATTAAGGGGAGAATGTTAGGAATAATTACATCATAGTAATTGTGAGTAAAAATACACTCATATTAGTTTAGTTACAATATTGCTAGATTGGCAATATTATAATATCAATTTTGTAACTTGTTTGGGATCATTAATATCGTAGATTATTATATAGCATATTGTTGGGTCGGTATACTTGTATGCTTTGTTATAATATTTTTTGTAATTGTTTCTAGGACCTTGAAATGTCTATAAACATTGAAACCTTCTCTTTGGAATGTAATGTTAATGTTTTGTTTACAAAAATAAAAGATTGTTGAAATTTTACTAATCGGTAAAACTCTAGCAATATGTTATTGATGTAAATGAAACTTGGTCATTATTTACATTTATTTGTGTCAATTAATTGTGTGTAGGCTCAATGAGTAATTATATAAGAGGATTGGTATCATGATTTCTTCTTGATTCATCAACCACATACATGTGTAACTTATAAGGAGGGGTAGGTTATGTTAGAGTGATGGAAATATTCTAGTAGGTACTCCCGAATCTTTCCTACAAAGAAATGCAACATGATGTGAAACAAGTTCAAACTCTCATTTAAGGGTAAAAAATCCATACATCTACGATACCCCTCTTGGGATTTACATATGTTGGTGCTTTACTCCAGGGCTAAACCACTCTCTTCTCTCTAACTTTCTCTTTTAGCTCTATGGTCAATCCCAACCTCTTCTCTCAATCCCAATTTTGAGCCACCTTCACCGTTACGGCCCTTCTCTTCCTCCCACCTTCAAAACCCAACTCGATGGTTTCCTCATCCTTTTATAGCCACACATCCAACTTCTCACTCATCTGAGTTGGATTCCTCTATTCTTCCTACTTGAACTTCAAATTTTAATTTGGCTTCTTTAATGCGCATATATATGTGATATGTTTTCATCCAATCCTTTTATGCCACATCATCAAGTGGGTAGATCCTCTAATCCATCTTTCCATCACCTCGGTTACAATCAACCACATGACCATGCATATTTTTCCTTTGTCCTTTTGTCGGTTGTTGCCACGTCTTTTCACCTTGGGCTTTGTCTTCTCCACGACTTACCACTTCCTCTCTTCCTCTCAAAAATTTTGTGTTTTCCTTTATTTTCCTTGCACCTTCTCCTTTCTCGCGCTCATTCATCCTTGATTATTTCCTTAGGTAAATACTTCTTCACACACCCTTCATTTGTGTGCCCTTCCATCTCTTTATGCACACTATGCCCTTGGTTCGTAGCATCCTTTGTGCTCCTTCGCCCATCTATTCTTGTGTGTGCACTTCTTTCCTCTCACACTAGTATTTCGTACATTCACACCTTTCTTGGTTGTTTCCCGAGAAACTTCCTTCTTCCACTTGAATTTCGATTGTGGTCATCACACCGCTTCCTGTGCCCTCTCGATCATGTTATTCCCTATTTTTGTTGGTTTTTATCCATCTTTCCACACATCTCTCCTCTACCTTTGGCATCTCTTTCTTCACATGTTCCTTATCCTCATTGCACTTTCTCGCTTTCCCATGCTTCTTCTAACTATGGGATTCCCTTTTCCATGTGTGCCCCGACTACCTCCCTTGTGCTATTCTCTACTTCCTTTGTGCACATTTTTATTTTGTCACCCTTTCTCCTTAGCCTTCTTCTCACGACCTTCTTAATTTTTCTGATGCAATAAACCTCTTGTGTCATCCTTTACCTTATGCACCTTTATTTTTAAGATGTCTCTTTGATGGTGGCTTCAGGCCACTTCTTATGTCCTCATCATTTTCTCCTTATTCTGTCACACATTCCCTTCTCTTGTGTGTCTTCTAATTCTTACATGCACCTTTCTTCTTCAAAGTGTAGGTTTTCCCGAGTCCCAAGATGCCCCTATATCATGGAGGTATGAAAATAGGCCAATGAGAGGCAAGAATTTCAATTTTACAATATTTTAAATGTTCCTAACCTAATGTAATAATAATTTTGTTCATAATGTACAAATTTGACACTTGATGAAGAGTACATGGTGTTAGAAGAAAAATGAATCAAGAGGGGGTGAATCAGTCCTACAAAACCTTTAATTAATTTTCTATTACATGCATTCACCATTCAAGTCATCAATTCAACATCCATAACCAATTGTAGACACTAAATCACACATTTTGGGTAAATATTTAGTCTCGGTCTCATACTACTATTCATATGGTTCTTAAGTGGAAAGAGTAATAATTAACCCATGTCTTTGGCCATTTTTACATTGCTTGTTGTCGTTATTTTTTTATCTTACTCTTGTACTTGCCCGAGTCTATATTTTTATATTGTGTTTTCCTATTTCTAACTAGGGCACCCTAGGTGCCCCTGCATACTCCTCCTAGGCGCCCGATCCTCTTTACACTTTCCTCTCACTTTTTGGAACTTTCTAACCGTTTGGGCTTCTTATATTTTTGGTGGTCGGCCTTTTTGGGGTTAATTACAAAATTAAAGCAAGAGAACCATATAAATATAAAGTTATGTGACCATAATGAGGGACCAAGCACTAAGCATCTACTATCACCACCTAGAGTGCATCCATCAAAGGCATCTATAGCTCCATTTGCATCCATCTAGCTCCATCACAAGGGACAAAGGATGGTTTTTCACATCACACTTCATAGGAGGGAAGTTTATTCTATTCCATGCACCATCTATTTACATTCTACATATAGTTATTGCTCGCTACTCACAAAGTGTGACACACACAAGAACACCTAGGCACAATTCCACACACACACACCTAGAACTACATTGGGTCTGAGATGTAGTGTAATGCTTAGTGATAAGTCCATCCATTTGGAAACTGAGGACAGTCCGACCCCTTCATATGCATCTTTCTTTTTTAGGGTTTTTATGCTTTGTTAAGGGTTTTACAGTGATTTCTTCCATCTTTGATTTACATCGAGATCCGATGCGGTTAAATGACATCCATGCGACCAAAAGTGAACATAGGTGAACATCTAGTGACACTTCAGAGGAGGTTCCCTAGTCATTTCTGCACTGTGGCACTCGAGATCTTAGACCACGACACCCCGTGCACCCCTATCCTCTTCTAGGTACCCCATCTGGTTAGACAACTTGAATCTTCATTTACTTGGGCTCTTGTGTGACAATTTCCTCCTCTTGTTTAGCTGGTCTCCTCTCTAACACACCCCATGACACTTGCCCAATTAACTAAGGATTTTCCTAACCCTCTCTATCTTTAGGGTTTCATATTTCACTTGTTTAGTTGTTTGGGTTTATCTACTATATTTTATTGGTCATTTATTCAGTTATTTTACTACTCCTATAACATTATATTACACTAGAATTTATAATTTTAGTTAATCATTTTTGTGAACCCGAACTATCCAACCCTTCCTTTTGAACATGTCTTCTCCTTATCAAGTCATGAATCAATCATCTTACCCATATTTCGCACCAACTAAAGTCTTTGGTATACTCACTACTGTAGTTGATTTCATGCAAGTGTGTACTTAACATCCTCCTCACTTTATTACCCCTAGGGAAAATCCACCCATTAACGAGTTACTACTCGTCGCACTCGGCCTCCTACGATTACACCCACTACTATTCCCTTACCTATCACTTCCTCATATCCACCTCAGGGTTATGATATCATAAAACAAATTAAAAACACACCAGCTAAGATTTCTCTCTACGACCTCTTGCGTAGTGCACCAAACTATCGTTAAACACTAGAAGTAGCCCTTTGTGTCATTCATATAGAAAGTAATAATTATGCAGTCACCTTTTCACACCTCATACAGTCTCTCCGAAATCTACCACATGTTATATCCTTCACTGATGAGGATCTATCACCTTTTGCTAAAATTAATCCATGTGCACCCTTGCTCATTACCGTTGTCATTAACACCACTTGCATTAAACACGTACTTATTGACAATGGGTCACCATCAACCTATGTGCTCATTCTCTTTTAAAACAACTGGGTATTAACGATAATCTAATTTCTAAGAATTCTACTCTCATCCAAGGTTATGATTCTACCACTCACACATGTCTAGGGACTATCTCATTACACATTCAGGTTGGGCCTAAGACCATTCTCACTAACTTCTATGTTATAGATGCCTCATTTCAATTCAATCTATTGTTAGGTAGGCCTTGGATCCAAGCAATGCAAGCGAGTCCCATCTATTGTTCACCAATGTGTCAAATTCTTACATGATGGATATGAACACACTATTTTGACAGATCCTGAACCTTTCAAATTCTGTCGCATAGACCCCATTATGGCTATGCCCATTCCTCCTACACAATGTATCCCATATAGTAGTATCAATACATATGACATTGGTCAATCTAGTGCTTCCCACTTTTCCACCGCTCCGAATACTCCAATCATTTCTACTCATACTACTACCATCATTTCACCTACAATACCTACCTTCGTCCCCACTACTACTCAACATGTTGAGGTTTCATCTCCCATTCCTCCGCCTAGTACAACTCCTAGCAATATACTTGACAAAGTTATACAACATGATAACACTACCATAGATGATTCTGAGGACTCTGATGATGAAGTCGATGCTATCAAACTCATTGATGAAGTATTAGTCCATTGATTTTTACACCTCTCGGTGTAAATGAATCTTACTTCAAAGACAACTTTGTGGCCGATGGCCCTAGGAGAATATAGATTAAAGACCCCTCCTTCTACCAATGCTATGATACTTTATCAGGGATCTATTAACACCTTAGACATTGTTTCATCTTCTACTGCACATTCTACATCTCCACCACCTCCTTTCACATGTACCTTATTCATCAACAACTCCTTTTGGCATAACATCCCACTTAATTGTGCTTGTTCAGATACTATTTGTACACTTGAGGGCTTAACAAGACTTGGTTTGACACTTAATGATATCTTACCACCAATTCACTCACCTCATCTTTATCATGACTATTGTCACATTACGACTTCCTATGGCCTTTATGTGTTTCACTTGATAATATTTGTTGCCCATGCCCCTCGCACTTTTCCATTGACATTGGGGAAATCTTGGCTTGACTATATTGGCGGTACTTTAGATAGAGACCACACTTATCTCACATTTCCTATGCCATTTGGCAACGTTTCTATTGGTAATGACTCATCTCCTACTTATTATTAGAATATTTCTCGTTGGTACGCACACGACTGCCCATCAGTGCCCTTCACTGCTGAAGAATATTCAATGAGTTTCTACACCATACGTCACAATGGCTCTTTGTACGATCCACCTCATTCTATTTCTTATCATGTCTCCAATATTGCTCTAGCGGTATTCAATCACAATAACGATGACCTATTAAAAATGTCACATGATTATAATAACCTCCACACACTTGAGGGGCATGATATCTATACTCCTCCCCCTCCAACATCACACAACACCTTATTCTTCCTACTTACACATACACCTTAGCATATCATTTACATTGACCACTACCCGATGACACACTCTTGCGCTTCAATTCACACTTGATTGTTGAGGGCATTTTATACACATGAACCCCACACATTGCACAGTAGTCGCTACACATTAGGCATTGCACATCTTCATACGATCCTACATCCTTGCACATGCACATAATCTTGCATTTTACTTCCTACATTCCACACTCTACATCTACCAAACGTCATTCACACTTTGAATTTCATTTATCATACATATTCTATACCTACATCATCTACACATTACACACTACATTATAGGCTATAGACATTGTGCATCTTCATACATTCTACACTTTGCATCCTACATCTTGTCCTACATACATCATACACATCATTTTACATTTTACATCCTACACCTTACATATTACATGTCGAGTCTTACATCTACTACGCATCTACACATCTTAGGTCATCTACACATCTTGCATTATATACTATTTTACCACACATATTACGCATTATGCACATTCACTTCTATGTACTACAATCACTACCGATGACGCAATCTATTCTCACGATCCATAATGGATTTTTGAGGGTATACATCATAAATGGACCACATCAAACTTGCACATTCAATCATTTAATCTTTTTCTCATGTGACATTCCTAGGATTAGTTATATAAGCTTTAGGCTACATAGTCACTTCTTCTAGCATCATCTTGTGATAGGATATATGATCACTTTCACTTACATCATTTAGTGGTATACGCTTTAGGATAAATTACCAATCCTTTCTATACATATTTTTGTAATATACGTGATGTAGAGCTCTACACCTTCACAAGCATTCCACATGTTAGCAACATTCAATATTTAATCAATGAGTCTAATTCCTTGTTTGTAAGTCTTGATTTCTAGGCTTAAATTAACTCAATTTGCAAAATTTTCTCTTTCAAGCAATATATCCTTCTATCTACACCACACTATGCTCTTACAACATGTATTCATGTTATTTCAACTATCTAAGGGCCCATGGTCTTGCAATTCTTCACTTACCATGTTTTTCCTTCCTTTGTCATTCACTAGCTTCCTAATGTTTGGATCCCAATTAGGTAGAAGCTCATATTTTCACATTCAAGGTATACTTTTCTATTTTATCCCTATTCACACATCAATCACAGTTAGATTCATCAATAAATGCATTAAAAAAGGTAAAAAAATACATTTTCTCCTTTGGTTCAATAGTGCCTATTATGCCTCTCAACCATGCATCTTGCTCCAACTATGCCTCCAAACTTCCCAAGGCATCCAAAGGGATTTCAAGGCTCTAATAATTCATTCTTACCTATATTTATATGCTCCAAAAATTTCAAACTTTAACTCTTCATATAATTCTCTATATATCACTTTTTTTTGCATTCTAGCTTCCTAGAGCTTTACTAGGTCTTCTTAGGGTTGTTGTCATGATTATTTAGGTTCTGTGAAGCTTCAATGCATTAAAATGTGTGGTTTGGAAACCCATTAAGGGAATACAAATTTTTATAATTTTTCTCACCCAACTCCTAATATTGCACATTCTTGTTTTGTAAACTTGTTTTACAAACTATCCCTAAGAATGTGTTTTGAGCTTCCTTTTATA
Source organism: Taxus wallichiana var. yunnanensis (assembly GCA_018340775.1). NCBI lineage: Eukaryota > Viridiplantae > Streptophyta > Pinopsida > Cupressales > Taxaceae > Taxus > Taxus wallichiana. The sequence continues at coordinate 293,545,619 of CM031234.1, read as the reverse complement.
GATTGCCATAAAATTGAGGAGTTTTGACCATTGGTTTATAAATTTTATTTCACAATGTATGTTTTTTTAGGGGCTTGGCAATGTATTTTGAAAATTTTAGGTCAATTGGAAATAATTTGTCCTCCCAAAGATCAAGCCCTAGCACTAGAACTCTCAAAACCTCACCGACAACCCAAGAAGAGAAATCTTTGCATAACTCCTTCAAAATGCAGATTCAAGGTATAAGATTGGTAGTGGAAGACTGTTTCTTCTATGAGAAAAAACAATCCAATTTACCGGTGAGCTCGAGCGGTGAATGTAAATTCTCTTTCATGGACACACAGGTCTTGAGAAATATGATCAAAACAAGGTATATACTTGTAGATATCGACCTTGAGGATTCAAAAGAAAAGAATAAACTTTCCATTACTCGATACAAATTCTCCATGGTGATGCAATATTCCCAATAATTTTACACATGAGACTTATCTTAAATGCAACCATAATCCAATTTCACAGATTCAAACACAAAAGTTAATATGCATGTGTTAGTCACAATTTCTTCAATCAATGTATTTCAATATACGAAGGCTTGTTATGAGGAGTTTATTTCTTGGGCTCATACAAATATCTTCTAATCATGAAAGAAACTCATACTCTTACTCCCAAATACAAGGATATTTCAAATTTACATATGTACAAGCTTCCATCACTCATTTGTTATCATATCATCAAGAGTCCACCCTATTCACAAACTAGAGTCCCCGATTTTCATATCAAGCTAAAAAAATATATGCAAAACCTAACCAATAGTCGTACAATGTATTATCATAGACAATATAGTAGAGAATCATCATTTCCTTGCTCAAACTTAGAAATTTTCTTTCTAAAACAAGATGAAAACACAACTTATATGCTCTAATGTAATCTTGATGACATGTAAGGGTGAATAGTGACACAAGTAGTTCCTAATTCCTTCAAATACATGAAATGAATCTTCCTATAGCTTTTCCACCAGGTATAGATACACTATAGATATATAAATTATCAAAATTCACACAGTTTATAGACTTGAGTTATTTATGCTCTGCATTTTGATCCACCATTATTGATCTAAAGATCTTAACACCCTAAACACAACTTAAAATATGTGAATTTCAACTTGTAGACCAAAGACCATCCAGAAATGAAAGATAAAACTTGAAATATAACTCTGTCTCGGGATCAAGAATACAACTTTCACCTTCAAATGTTCATTTCTACCCTTCCCATCTATGTTGAAGCATACAAAGTATTTGTAGGAGCTATTAGAAACTTGGTGGACTCATTCAAACCATAAAAGTTTGATGAGTTAGTAATCATGATATAAACCCTATAAACTATCCTGTACATTCACAATTCACAATATGAATAGACTATATTGAAAATTTCTTCATTGAAACACATTCAAAGCTCTGAAACTATTCTTATGCTTAAATCACCATTAAATCCATACAACACATTGAGAATTGAATGCAAATTACAAGAAGCACAGATCTCAGTGATTAAGAAATCTACATATTAAAGGATCATTCAATAGGATAGTTTGATTTATTGTTTTCCAATCAATATTACAGACTCCATAAGACTTTAAGGATCTCTCACACGTTCCTTCTCCCAATTCTTCTCCTCACATTCATAACTAACTCCTTCCTTCCGAGTTTCTTCTCATAAAAATTCTTGACTCAAGGTGGTTATCCTAGTTTGCTTAGCTTACTATAGTTATGATGATGATTTTACCTCATGAACCCTTATATAAGGGTGTGACTACCTTTATTATCTCACCTAATGGTCTCTAATGACTCCATACAACTCAAAAAGGCTTGTTTTCACCAGTACACCACCTTTTCTAGGTTTCCAAATTTTAATTTCAAATTTTGTATTTTTGGAGGGAAACTTAAAATTTCTTATCTAACACCCTATGAGGTTCTTGAAAGACCATGGAGGAGTTGAATTTATGTAACTAGACCTCGTACAACCTTATTCAACCCTTTCTTGACATAAATTTGCAAAATTGAAGCCTTTACAATGATGTTCATGCATCAATACGGTTAGGCTACAATGTCACACACACGATTCATCTTTAGGTCACATATCTTCACTACACACTCATCATAGCATGCTACACACAACACATAGTTCGACCATTTCCTGATGACACACTCTTGTTTATGGTTCATTCTTGACTGTTTGAGGGGGCATACTAAATGAACCTCACTACAAACAATTCTATTGACACGGGGCACGTGGCTCCTATCATTCAAGATGCATTCGATTCCATCCACAACATACTACATTATATGATTGCATTTACTCTTGCTTACCCTTACCTTTACATGTACTATTTATTATTCATGCTAGATACATCTCTTGTATGTCATTATCTTTACCATACACACATGTGTGTTTCACGTCCTTTTCTAGTTGTGATCGTAGATACATAGCTTCTACATGAAACATTGATGCTTGATACACTACTTTCTGGGGCATCCATGTTCATACACTAGAGGAGCTATTGTTCCATTGTTGTTGATAGCACAAGAATTTGGTTTATACAAGCATTGACATTGGTTTTATTTTTCTAACATGATAATGGGTGTTTCATGTGCAACATTTGTTATACAAGGATATTTACTTCCATACTTGTTTGTCACTTTGTCTGCTATTATTTGTCTTGTTTTTGGGCCTTTCCCTTTGTCTTATGTGCACACTTGTTTGTTTGTGGCCACTATGGCCTTGAGTGTCTTGTGACATCGTGAGTGGTGTCCCATATTTGCAACCCACTTTGTGTGGCCTACATTGTCTTCTTGGGTGTTTACATTATCTTCTTATGTTCTAGCTTACACATTGTTTGTTTGGCTTACACTTTTTTTCTACATGCATGTTCGTCATCAAACTGTTTTCTAGCCAATTTTTTTGTGTGCCTTGGTCTTTACCAAGTACATTTCCTTCCCACTGTAGGGCACAGCTTCAATATCTACTGTCGATCCTCTTTTGGGGTTGCATTCTCCTATCTACAACATTATGTATGCGCCCCTAAAAAGGGGGGCATCATTTAGGGTTTACACACCATACCAAGACAATGCAATTTATAATTTTCATCCATGAAACAATGGGTTATACAAGATAAGTGGGTTCATGCCGAGTCTATAGAACTCCATATACTGCAGCTTTTACAGGGACAAGGTGTCCTTAGCACATGTGGGAACAGATTAAAGGATATATGATAAACCAAACATTCCTCTCTACATTGTCATGGTGTCGGATCACCCAAAAGCTAGACACTACAGATATCTCTTCACTCTTGGGAAGCAATTATAGGTTGGAGGATAAATCAAAATTTCCCCCTACACTTCTTTGGCCAAAGATGTCGTGAGATTGCCAAAAAAATTCACACTTCATCGACATTTACAAGATCCTTTCTACACCCTTTTTCTCATCACGGATCAGGTGCACATGTTCCTTTTTCATTTTTGTACTTTTTTACATGCTTTTAAATATATACATGCTTTTTTACACATTATACATGTGTATTTGACTACTTGATCGTCTTCTCTTTTGCAGGTCCATCTGTATGGGAAGCAAGCAATCAACAATACCCAAATAGTGGGTTCATCACACACATGATACTAACCATGCATGTACACCACACACATTGGCATCTATGCACGTGCTTTCACCCTAGGTTCACTCTCATCACTTTTTACACTTTTACATCTTTAGTCTCCACGCTCCACCTTTTTTCATTCCATGATTTGTCTATTCCCTTGGCACATTTTCTACCTCACTCTGCATGGATATCGTGTACACGTCTCTATCTATTTTATGTTATCAAACATTCTACTCACCAACATAAAGTGGGGGAAAATGTAGACACTAAACCATGCATTTTGGGTAAATATTTAGTGCTGGTCTCATACTACTATTCATATGGTTCTCGAGTGGAAAGAGTAATAATTAACCCATGTCTTTGACCACTTTTTCATTTCTTGTTGTCGTTATTTTCGATCTTATACCTGTACTTTCCCAATCCATATCTTCATACTATGTTCTCCCTATTTCTAACTGGGACGCCTTGATCCTCTTTACACTTTCCTCTCACTTTTTGGTCACTTTCTAACCATTTGGGCTTCTTATATTTTTGGTGGTCAACCTTTTCGGTGTTAATTACAAAATTAAAGCAAGAGAACCATATAAATATAAAGTTATGTGACCATAATGAGGGACCAAGCACTAGAGCATCTACTATCACCACCTAGAGTGCATCCATCAAAGGCATCTATAGCTCCATTTACATCCATCTAGCTCCATCATAAGGGATAAAGTATGGTTTTTTGCATCAAACTTCATATGAGGGGAGTTTATTCTATTATGTGCACCATCTATTTACATTCTACATCTTGTTATTACTCACTACTCACAAAGTGTGACATGCACAAGAGCACATAGGGCACAATTCCGCACACACACACCTAGAACTACATTGGATCTGAGATGTAGTGCAACATTAAGTGATAAGTCCATCCATTTGACAGCCAAGGAAAATCCGACCCCTTCATATGCATCTTTTTTTTTATGGTTTTAATGATTTGCTTGGGGTTTTTCGGGTGATTTCTTCCATCTCCAATTTATAAAGCAACATCCATGCGATAGGAAGCAAACACAAAGGAACATCCATGGAAACTTCATAGGAGGTTCCCTGGTCTTTTCTGTAGACCACGACATCTAGATCTCAGACAAGGGTGCCCCAGGCGCCTGGTCCTAGTCGACAACTCAAATATGCATTTTCTTGGGCTCTTGTGCAATAGTTTCCTCCTCCTATTCATCTGGTCTCCTCTATGACACATCCCGCAACACTTGTGAATTAGCTAAGAATTTTCCTAACCCTCTTTGTCTTTAGAGTTTCATATTTTAATTTCTTAGTTACTTGGGTATAACTACTATATTTTGTTGGTCATTTATTCAGTTATTTTACTAATCCTATAGCATTATATTACACTAGAATTTATAATTTTAGTTAATCACCAAATATGAAGTTATTATGTGTGTAACATCCATTCAAAAGAACACAAACAAGAGAGAGTACACATGAACACCATATATAAAGTGGAAAACCCTCAAGGGGAAGAAAACCAACTAAAAACCTTGCTAATATTACTCATAACAAAGGAATTGCAAGAATATTACACATCATGCAAGATTTCTTTAGTGAGACACCAATCCCACAAGGAGCACCAACCCCTAGTTTAGTAGGAAACCAATCCTACAAGGAGGATACCACCCCTCAAGGTGATCAAGAACCAAATCAACCACCTGGAAATATATTACCACTGAAAATATGTTGCTCAAAAACTGATATTGATCCAAATTCAGCTCCAAACACACCAAACCCTCTTTAAACTACTCTCTCTCCTAACTCTCTCAATCCTTCTTCTTCATGGGTTGAAAAGATATATTTCTATTACACACTTGCTCTTAAATATTCCTTGGTCCTTCATACCTTTTCTTAGATTTTTTCTTGACCCATCTATCCTTATCTTCTTCATCCTTTGGCTCGCTCACATCCCCATAGTTTCAACTAGTCACAAATTACCAAATACACTAGCTTATATACATGACACTAGCTCAAAACACCCATATGTCGGCCATGACCTTATAAGTCAGTCATACCAACACAAACATACATCTAAATGATCATATAAATTAGATCAAAAGACACAATTAGTTTTGAATGGGTCAAGACATCAAGAACAAGTACCAAGACACCTCAATAGGCCAAAACAAGCACTCCAAGCTCCAATGAATCCTCAAGCACTTTCAAGGGCATACTCCAATTTTTTCAAGACACAAGAAGATCCAAACAAGTTAGAAAAAATCATCAAGTATCACCAATAAGGATAAAAAGCACTGCAATTTCCATCTCCACTATGAAACTCACCAAGAAGCAAACATGCACAACTAAGTCATCAAACACCCAAAATTGAGTCCTAGAAAATGAATGAGTTCACATAGAAAAATTCATGATCAAGGCTCAATTACTATACCATTAGAATTAAATATAAATCTAATTTTTGGAAAAACTCACTTCAATCTCCAACACATATTCCAAGGCCTCCAACTAGCTCAATCTCTAAAACTTCTCAAAATGTCAAACAGACTCAAGAACTAGTCTTGAGGAATTTGAATCCAAACACCTCTAAGAGCACTTTTAAGCACAACCAAAGCATGGAACACATCAATGGAACCATGAAAAACCTTCTCAAGCATTAACACCCATATGTCACTTGGAGAAATTCACTCTAGCACACATGTTTCAATCACCTTCTAGATAGGCCTAATATGGCAGTTTTGGGCCATTAGGCCTTCATCATGAAAAATATTTTCCAGATCAAAAAGGCATTCAAAAACATCACGAGGGACTATAACAAGTTGTTCAAGTCCATAAAACTTTGCTCCATCATTCAAATTTATCAAACTCACTTCAAAGCACAAGACTTTCATTTAGCCCTTAAGGAAAAAAATTGGTAGGCTAACTTTGGAGACTCAAATCAAAAATTCTTCAAGAAACATGCCTAAAAATTTCTATGGAAACTTATCACATCTCCCAAGGATTTTGGAACAATTTACTTTTCATCTTGGAACTTCCATCTTATCCCTAAAAATGTAAATATCCTTGAAACTAGGGTTTTTCTCCCACTTCCGGAAATAGTTGGATCATGAAACAACCACCAAAATAAGCTTCAAGAATCCTATACAACTTTGATGCATCACTTTAGCTTTCCAAAATAATTTTGATTCCATACAAAGCAAATCTTAAAAGTCGCTAACTAAAGTTTCAAACCAACTTATCTTCTTAACAATTGTTCATAAAATTATGATGATAAAATCAATCCATTATTTTTGTAAAATGGTATTATATCAATGAAAAATCATCCCCTAAATCCACAAGGTCCCATGCAGAGTGTGTGTGAGTGGGTGAGAAAAACAAGTTGACATATCGAGCCAATTTTAGTTTCTTAAGAGTTTGGTTTTACTAAAAACATCATAGCTTACATTTCCTTCACAACTTTGACCTGAAACTTGACTGAAGCATCATGAATACCTCCTAAAATTATTCCAAATCTCATTCAATCTTAAATATATCTGAATCTCTCCATCCAATGAGACTTACACGTGCATACATGCCTTGTTCTTAAGAAACTTGCTTCAAAAGACCATGAAACATCATCAAACCACTAAGTGCTAACTCGAAACATCACATACACATGTCATTCAATGTCGAAAACTTTTATCATGATCATACATCACTTTCCTACTCCATACTTCATGTTTCCAACTCATACACCATGCACTAGGTCTAGGAATTGATTATCTAAAATTTATTATTTTAGTAATAATCTAAGAAGTACAACAATGTAATAACTGAAATATAAATACTAAATAATTTATTTGATATTTTAAATGAAATGAAATAGGAGGGAAAAGGTACTAACCTGAAAATAACTTACCTCACAATAATCTGGGACTAGACAGAGTGATTTTCTGGTGGAACCGGATGTCGTGACGAACCTTAGAAAATTACGTATGACAGATCTAGCCGAGACTAGGGCATATGGAGAATGGAAAGAGTGCTTGTGGGTGCCTTGAGTACGTGGATTGACTCAAAAATGAAACCGATAGGGTCGCTAAATCTTTGCAATGTTTCATCTTTGATCTGGTTGGTGTCACACTTGCTTCACAATGTTGATGTCAATCTCCAATGAATAATCTCCTAGAAAACCCCACACAAAAGCATCAAACCCTAAAAAGAAAGATGAAAATGAATGGGTTAGACTATCCTCAACTGCCAAATGGATAAACTTATGATTGAGTGTTGCACTACATCTTAGAACCGATGTAGTTATATGTGCTTTGTGTGTGCAATGATGTGCCTAGGGTGCCCTAACGCCAATGACGCCAAAAATAGTGGAAACTAGCTAGATAAAAATATAGAATGGTGGATGGAATAGAATAGACTCCCCTTCCTATACAAAGGTGTGATGCGAGATAGTGCCCAAATCCCTTGCTTTTATGTAGATAGCTAGCCCTTAGTAGAAATAGTCCGCCCTTAAGATAATGTGTATGTTGTGTTTATATAGGGATCTCTTGCTCAAATTTTGACACTAATGACCAACATGCCGACTAGTGCCTAGGGGAATGGGAGAACAAACCATAAATACTGACCTCGAACCTCTAAATTAAAACCAAGTGTGACGGGGACCAGGGTGCCTACAGCGCCTAATCCCTTCCTAGGTGCCCTAGTCAAAGACTAGAGACGACCACTAAATGAATAACGACAATTAAAACTCCCTGAGAGACGACCAAAATTGTGCAAGTAAGTGACGAATGTGCAAGACACACAACAAAAATGACCAACTAGACTGACGACATGACTAGGGAATGGGTCATTAGTGAATACTTTTATTATGCAAGATCCATATATAAAACAACATACTTGGCGGTATAATTATAGTAGTAAGTGTGTGATTTTGTGACTACAGGAATAAACCTAGAATGACTTGACTCAACCCATAGAACTCATGAAATGACCATGATGACTTATTGTAGCTACTTAGGCACCTCTCACACATTATACCAACCATGATGGACCTCATGAGAACATTCAACCAACTTTGGAGAGCTCATACTATGACCATGCACACTAGACCATGCTCCAAGACACCATAACCAAACAAAATGATTGAAAACTACCAATAAACCTTCATGCTAGATGTACCTTGAATGCATGTCATGAATATTGGTCAACTCAAATGACATTGTCCTGAAGTCATTTCTCAATGTCTTTTTCTTTCTTTTTATGAATTTACAACAAATTAGAGCTTTGACAAGCTCCCCTACAATTATACATGCAAATAACCACCAACTCGCCAAACTATCATTCTTGACTCCTAAAACACCCTTTTGAGGATAAAAATTAACTCATCAACACTTATGCGGTCTTCATATATCTATCACACATAATTATAGTACCCAACAGATATTGTACCTGTTATGATGCATTTTCATCTATAATTGACTCATCAATGTCTCTAGCTACACCTTCTTAGGTATGTGAGAACTTACGCTCCTCTTCAATTCATGCACATCAAGATGCAAAGTAGATATATATCAAGAATCATCTATACATCATTAAACAACCTTTATCCATTGTATATCTACTGCAAACACTCTTTTCTTCCTTCAATGTTTTGACAATGCTTGATCTATCTCACACAAAGTGTCCATTTAACCTTCAAATTACACGATCTTACTAGATACACCTCAACATATGAATCAAGTACTAAAATAAATGTAAACATACCTTTAAATTAACACCATGTGGTTCATAACTTTGAAAATACACAATCCACTTGAAACTTCAAAAAAATTGATCTTGCTCCCTTTAGATCATGATACATTTTTCTCTTGATGATTGAAACTAATCAAGTCAATTTTGATCCTCACCTTCAAATTACTCTTACCATTACAGAGCTTTGAAATCCTAACCATCTTGATGTCTTCAATATACAAGACATACCTTCAACCTATCTAGATTTGTCTTTAACACTGATTAGGTGTCACGAGACCTATTAATCCTTTTAGAATCTTATCCATTGAGATCTACAAGTTGATCATACCCCAATTTTAACCTTCTCAAAGTTGTTACATTCTTCTTGACCACAACTACAAACCTTGTTCATGGCTCAACATTTCTCTTCTTGAGATAAATAACTTACACATAACATCTAGACGTAGATAAATTGAATCATCATACCTTATGGACCAAGCTTCAACCCATGCATACCTATATCCCGTCATACAAGTTCTATCACATACCTATTGAGAGCATGTTTCTCACTTTTGAACAAGCCTTTAAAGCTTTGTATCTTCACACATGCAATCTCGATATCAATACTTCCAACCTTTCTAGAATCATAGTCTTTACCATCAACCTTGGAGTACACTTTGTCCACCTTTACTTGAGAAAATGAAAACTTCATAAGACATAAGATGTAGGACCATGAGTACTTCTTATACAACTTTGTACAGATACCACAAAATCATGATGACATTCTCTTGAATCATATTTAACAAAAGGAGACAAATACATTCCTTGGATACTTCTCATCAAATGGGAATGACATGAAAAACATGTTGTACACATACCTTTGACACAAAATCATACTTTTCTTAGCTTCTCTCATGAATTTCTAAAGACTCATAGAGATAGACATATTTTGACAATCTTACTGTATTGATATACAAACCAAAATCTCAACCTATAGACTCCTTCATGATCATTTTATTGTCCGTGCACTTAACAATTTACAACTTTGACTAACCTACCTTTGACTCAGAGCATACCGATTGTATAATGACCTTTATGTTACATAGATTTATGCTTTTTCAAGATGATCACAAACCCTTTCACATTCAAGAACATAAATCATGCCACACAGACGAATCAATGAAAGATAAGACACAAACATACCTTTGACTGATGTCAATCATGGGACTCAAATATTCAAATGAATACTTATTCAATAATTTGAGAAAGTTATAATAATTCCAACCTAGATTTGACATAACTTGGACCATGATGACATCACAACCTTCTTTGATGATAGATATAGAGCAATGAAAGACATAACCATACCTTAACAGATGCACACACCTTTGAATTTAGAATCATGACATAGGTCTTGTTTCTTTGATACTTTATGCTCAAGGACACAACCTGATCAACATGGGACTTGACTCCCACTTTGGAAGCATGCTCTTTGACATTTTGTTCTTGCACAAGCACCTCGAGAGAATAACAACCTCAAACATTACTTTGATCATACTTTCCCATCAAACTACTATCATGTTGTCAACATATCTGCAAGTTTATCTCATGATTATGTAGTACCAAGAGTGCACTTTAACCTCTTGTTGGATCAACTATCTACTGTAGAACACACAAACCTTCAAGATTTGATACTAAAACATAGTATTTTGTCTCATTATCAACTGAAAACCTTGTATAGTAGACTCCTTATAGATCATCATAAACAACACATACCTTTTGACACACCCCTAACCTTCTTAACACAATAAGAACACAAATTTCATCTTCAAGACATTACTTACAATACCAATATCAAGTTTCTAAACACAACACAACCTTATAGGAACTTCACAATGTACTTATAGGTCTTCAACAAGCCCATCACCCTTGTTTATCGGTTTGACATGTATCAAACTTTTCATAAATTCTTTACACATGTTGGCATATTTCTCAATCATAACTATACCAAGATCAACCCTAGACAAGTATACAAACTTCTAACAAATCAATATGAGCTTCATGACTCCATTCTTCAACTTATATACTGTCATGTGATCAATTTTCCTAAATGAAAATAAATACTCATTGAACAACTCATACCTTGCTTGAGAGGATGATGAACCTTGATGCCCTTTTGAGATATGTGTGCCTTTCTAAACTTGTAACTTGATCCACAATGACTTTTAAACTCTCAACATTCTTTCTTGGTGGTGGATTATTGATAACATCTTCAAATGGTTCCTTTAGCTTAGCCATACTAAGTTGTTCCTCACAATTTTTCATCTCTACTTCAAGGCTCTCTTGGATCATTTCATAGATTGTCTTCATGTTTAGATCATCATGACACTCTTCCTCTACATGTATAGGTTCAAATCCATTTGCTTCATCTAGGTCATCTTCATGTTCAACTACTAGGTCTTCAAGACACACATCTACTACATCCTTTGAATTGATATGTTCCAACACATCTAGAACACTTTTAAGCTCTGCTCATAAGTCATCAACATCATCTTTATCTTCACCTTCAAGACAACCTACTTCAAGATCCACACAAAGACCTTCTCTGTCTTCTTCATGGGTCTTCTCATCAATAAAATTAGGTGTAAACTTGGAAATGGGAGTGCAAAAACCAAGAACATATTTCCAAATGTCAAACCCTAAGGGTTTCAAGCATGCTCTCATCCTGACAAGAGGATTAACTTCGACTGATCCGATTATCATCATACATGTGCTTTAAGAGGATATCCTTCAAGTTGTCAAACTTACTTCACAAAGACCAACTTTCATGCCAATTATTAGAAACACAATGGAATAAGAGGAGTGGGGCGAATGAGTCCTACAAAACCTTTATTTCATTTTCCATTACATGCATTCAACATTCAAACCATCCATTCAACATCCATAACCAATTATGAACTTATTATGTGTGTAACATCCATTCAAAAGAACATAAACAAGAGAGAGTACACATGAACACCAGATATAAAGTGGGAAACCCTCAAGGGGAAGAAAACCCACTAAAACCTCTACTAATATTACTCATAACAAAGGACTTGCAAGAATATTACACATCATATAAGATTTTTTTAGTGAGACACCAATCCCACAAGGAGCACCAACCCTTAGTTTAGTAGGACACCAATCCTACAAGGAGGCTACAACCCCCTAAGGTGATCAAGCACCAACTCAACCACATGGAAATAGATGACCACTAAAGATATGTTTCTCACACAACTAATAGTGATCCAAATTCAACTCCAAACACACCAAACCCTCTTCAAACTCCTCTCTCGATCCTTCTTCTTCATGGGCTGAGTATATCTATTTCCTTGAACATCTGATATTCAATATTCCTCATTATTTCATACCTTTTCTCAGCTTTGTTCTCGACTCCTCTATCCTTCTCTTCTTTCTCCTTTGGCTCGTTCACATCCCCATAGCCTCGACTAGTCAAAAATGACCAAATACACTAGCTTATATACATGACACTAGCTCAAAGCACCCTAGATTGGTCATACCAACACACAAATACATCTACATGATCATATAAATCAACTCAAAAGACCTAAGTAGGTCAGAAGGGGTCACGACATTAAGAACAAGCACCAAGACACCTCAATAGGCCAAAACAAGCACTCCAAGTTCCAACAAATCCTCAAGTAATCTTAATGGAATAATCCATATTTTTCAAGACACAAGAAGCTCCAAAAATTCAGTCACAAGTTCTCAGCATCACCAAAAGAATAATAAGCACTCCAACTACTATATCTACTATGAAACTCACCAAGAAGCAAGCATGCACAACTAGGTCTTCAAGCACCCATAATTTAGTCCTAGAAAATGAATGAGTTCACATAACAAAAATCATCATCAAGGCTCAAGTAGTATACCATTGGAAATATATTTGAATGTACTTTTTGGAAAAAAAAACTTCAAGCTCGAACTCATATTCCAAGGCCTCCAACCAGCTCAATCTCTGAAACTTCTCAAAACTGCCAAACATGACTCAAGAACCAGTAGGAATCGACTCCAAACACACTCCAAGGACACTTCCAAGCACAACCAAAGCATGGAGCAGATCAAGGGAATCATGAAAAACCTTCTCAAGCATTAACACCCATATGTCACATGAAGAAATTCACTCTATCACACATGTTTTCATCTCCTTCTAGATAGACCTAATATGGCGCTTTGGTCCATTAGGCCTTCATCATGAAATTTTTTTCCATATCAAACAAGGAATTAAAAAACATCATGAGGGACTATACCAAGATTTCTAAGTCCATAGAACTCTAATCCATCATGGAAATTCATCAAACTCACTTCAAAGCACAATAATCGCCTTTAGCCCTTAAGGCCAAAATCGGTAGGCTAACTTTGGAGACCTTTAACTCATAAATTCTTCAAGAAACATGCCTGAAACTTTCCATGGATAGTTAGAACATCTCCCGAGGATTCTAGAACAATTTAATTTTCATCCTGGAACTTCCATCTCCACCCTGAAACTTTAAATCTCCTCAAAACTAGGGTTTTTCTCTCACTTCCTAAAATCGATGGATCATGAAACCACCACAAAAAGGATCTCTGGTGAATCCTATACAACTTTAGTACATCACTTTAGCTTTCCAACATCATTTGAATCCCATAAAATTCAAATCTTCCAATTCACTCTAGAAGGAGGGTTTGACTAGGGTTTCAAACCAATTTGTCTTCTTAACGTTTTTTCATAAAATTATGACAATAAAATCAATCCATTATATTTGAAAAATGATCTTATCTCAATGAAAATCATCCCCAAAAACCACAAGGTCACATGCAGAGTGTGTGTGAGTAGGTGAGCAAAACAAGTTGACATATTGAGTTGATTTTAGCTTCTTAAGAGCTCGATTTTATTAAAAACGTCATAACTTGCATTTCCTTCACAACTTTGACCTAGAGCATCATGAATACCTCCTTTATGCATGTCAACTCTCATTCAAGCTCAAATACATATGAATCTCTCCAACCAATGAGACTTACTTGTGCCTACATGCTTTGTTCCTAATAAACTTGCTTCAAAGGACCATGAAACATCATCAAACCACCGAGTGCTGACTGAAACATCTCATACATATGGCATGCCATGTCACAACACCTTTCCCATACTCATACATGACTTCTTTGCTCCATAATTCATGTTTCCAACTCATACACCATGCACTAGGTATAGGAATAGGCCTAGAATGACATGAATCAACCCATACAACTCATGAATTGACTGTGATGACTTATTGCAGACACTTATACACCTCTCACATATTATACCAACCATAATGCATCTCATGAGAACCTTCAACCAGCTTTGGAGAGCTTATACTATGACTATGCACACTAGACCATGTTTTAAGACACCATGACCAAACAACATGATTGGACACTACCAATCAACCTTCATGTTAGACCTTGGTTTAGACCTCATGGGGATTCATATGTCACCTAAACTCCCTTTTCCATCAATGAACTTTGACATCAATGACAACCTAAAACACAATGGTCAATGATGGATTGAATTCCATATCATGGATCCAAGGCCAACCCAATAGGAGATTATAATAAATAGCATTGTCTATAACATGAAATGTTATAGACACCTTTTTAGGGCCAAATAACACATCCAATTTAAGTGATTTTACCGATTGTATGTCATGAGATGTTATCAAATTCTTTAACAATAGTGGTTTTATCAACAATGTTTATGTAGATACCATTTAATTTACATATCTATTATCACGTATTACCCTTTTAATTAGAAATCCATGAATCAATTTTGTAATCGGTAGGGATAGATATTGATCCCTTGTATGTTTACAAGGTAATTCTATAGGACCGAAAGTAATAGTATCATCCATACTTTAAATGTGTTCATGATGGAATCAAAAGAAGACAGACAAGTATTTCTAGGAAAATTAGTAGACTATAATGATTCATATACAATGTGCATTTAAGCGGGTGTTCACTTGAGTAATTCTAAATATCCTAGCATGTGTATTGCTTAACTGATCCAATATGTTACAACCCTTTGATGGAGTACTAGATCTAGAAGTAGGAGTGGAAGGAGGTGGAGGAAGAGGTTTATTTCCCCAAGTGGGTGGCCTTCCTCATCTTGTATTGATAACATGGACCACAAATATAATATAAGATTATGGTGAATAATGGAGGTGGGATGATGGCTAGAATAATGTTTATATCGAGGGGATGTAGGGAAAAATAATGCATACAAGCATGTCGTTGTCAAGTAATAATAGGGATGACCTCATATTGAACATTGATCTGACAAGCAAGGGTAAAATGAGGTTTTAAATAATGAGTATATAGGCATGTATTATTGTGGGATTTTCCCTTTCTTTCAAACCGAGGAGAGTGAAGGCTGCTTAAAGGAAGCATAGCCCAAACTAGCTCAAGGAAACGAACCATATACCTTGAGTAAATATCAGCAAAGATTTATATTGGAGATGGGTGAGCCATGATGAATATACATAGATGAAGCAAAGAGTAAATCCTAAAAGTAGGATCATGTGTGAAATTGACAAACACATTTTATAAATAGAAAACCCTAATGAGAACCAAGGATGAAGATAGTAGGCTTGATTTGGGATATGGTGACATAAGCCAAAGAGGTTAAGGCTTTGATCAATAAGCGGGATCACCAAATGCTTTAACCTAGAAAAATAAATAAATAAATAAAGTGTGAAGGGGATGTATTTATTTACTTATTTAAATTCAAGTTAGGGTTAGAACAAAATGTATATTCGATTGTTGATTAGGCATTAACATTCGATATAAACATACATATCTTAAAGCATTGAAAGATATATCAATTAAAACATGTGCTAAATATAATAAAAGATAAGAAGATGAGAACACTTAGTTCTTTGTCTAGTCTGGAAGTTGATCCGGGTGTGACAAATAGATGAGCTAGTTGGAAATACTTGTAGATGTGTTGTCTCTCCGATTCCGGATCTACACTACACGTAAGTACAAATCCATTTGCCTAGGACCAAACTGTTTGGAAATTTTTTAATGTTAGAGGGTTTGGTCTATATTATAAATAGAGCTTTATAACTTTGGTCTCAACGATATATGAAACTCTCTAAAGTCAACCACCTTAACACCGGAACCCCAATCCTTGGTAAAAGCCCTATAAAAATATTAGTGGTTGGGTTGAAATGTAATCGTACATCACTTACGTTGGCATCACTCCAATAGGCTTCAACCCGTCCTTAGTTCTTCATTTAAGAATGTAACATAATATTGAATGGATGCAACTATATTTGATAACTTTAACACTTGATAATTTCTTTGTACTAACTTGGTTAGCTTGTGCTCGACTTGGCTTTTTGGGCTCTTGATTTGAGAAGCTCGACTCATGAACCTAGTTTGGAGTGCTTCGAGATGTGTATGTGCAACTCTTAATGTATGTTGTTACCTTAGACAATTTTAGGAGATCTTTTATTTCCATTTGAATTATTTGTAATTGAGGAGTCCTTAAAACTATCGGTGGTTACCAGTAGTAAACGAGTGTCGTAGACTTGCTTATATATATGGTTTCATGGAAATAAATTTTTATTAAGGAAAACCCATTATGGAGATGTCGGCCATAAAATATATACAAATTTGAAAATTGACCATTGGGTGGCCTAGTACGAGATTGTTTATCCCATGATCGAATTGTTAGACAATTTGGTCTAGAAGTGAAGTATGGTACTATGAAGCTCTATGCATATAATTATGAGAAGGAATTGTTTGTGATTGATGTGAGTATTTTTATATGTGACTAAACAAGATCTGATGAAGAGAGAAAGTCTTGCAGAATGAGACTAAGGATGGACTAGGATATAACAATTAGGCTCAAAATAGGTGCACAAGTAATGATTAAAGGGATTAATCTAATATTGACATTATTTAGTGATAAATTAAAAAATACATGTGTCTATTGTTAGTGTATTTAATTAACCATACATTATTGTATGGTTTAAGATGCACTCTTATTATTTTATTGTAAATATAGAATGGCCCACAGTGTGCTCTCGTATCTATAGCCCATTAATACGAGAGGGGTATCGTGTAAGTGATTCACTTAGTTGACTTTGACTATTGATAGAAAAACACTTTAAAGTTTTTCTTTAACCATGCTTGTCATGGAAGGAACTACTCCTCAACCCTAATAATAGCCTCTACTTGTTTTTCTAAAAACATCCGGAGCTACCGTTAGTAGTGATTGAGTGTGGAAGATCGGTTCATTTTAATATTTTTGTGAGGAGGGCCATTGGCCTCTCACATCTATGCTTAATATTATAGTAGTTATTTTACCTTGACATATATGTGTTTATATTGTTGTTATGTTCTACAGTATATGTATGCATGATGGTGTTTGTCTTGAGGTTGTTGAATCGATCATGGAACTCATTCTAGAATTTATAGTATGGTATCAAAGCTTTCCTAAGTTTCACCTCGTCAAAGCATAATTTAGGTAGTATTGGGTCACTTGAATAATCCTAAAATCAAATTTCTCAGATTGAGTTGAAATTTTACTAGAAAGTATATATCAACTTGAAAAACAAACATTTTTCTGTGATGATTATTCTCCGAATCGACATCTATATAGTACTTTTGTCTACTTTGGGATTTGTGTAAAAGTTTAAGTGCTTCATTTGACTAGAAAATTTACCATAAGGAAGACATTGTTTTATACATAAAAATTTCTGTGTCGATTCGAATTGACCTTCGTCAATTAGTGTCATCAAAATTTGTGCCAAAAATATAAAATTTCTTAGCCATGTTGATTTTTGTAGGAAGGTAGATTATGATTGTTTAAGCATTTTTCTCATATGTTGGGATATTTGATTCACCACAGGTTCTCAAGATATTCTAAATTCTTTGGACATGGTGGATTTATTGCACTCGTGCCTTGATCTACGAGATATACTAGTAAGTGCTTGAGTATATCCCATTATCTAGATTTTCCATGTAGTTATTATATGGGATAAATCATTACCATAATGGAAATCAATTTCATGATTGGTTCCTAAAGTTTTAGAGAGATCCTAGTATTTAGCATCACTTCCTACTTTACTTCCTGTTATAACAACTTGAAACTCATAGAGTTTGGTAAGAAGGGATGATGTCCATAAAGACCTTGATATTGTTTGGTATTATTCAACACAATCAATTGGACTTGAGCTAAGAATTAATGTGATACACTTGCACATCATATTGGAGTTTTGTGAAGTAAATTCTCATTTTGTGAGGAAGCTTTAACATCATCTTCAACACAATCAACTTCCTATTAGGAGTTATGCTCCCTCTTGGAGCTAATCTCATGATCATTTTCTGATAGCATCGACTATTATGTAGTCATGTTTGGTGTTTGCTTCAACTAGGAATCCTTTGTTGTTGGATATGTCCTTTCACGGATCTCTCAACACCAAATGATGCTTGTAGCATTTAAAATATCTTCATGGTTTGATCATCTACTTCAATGCATGTGTCATCGCCATAGGTAGTGTTAATATTTTTCTTCACTCATGTTTTCTTCTAGAGCTCTTACTATATGCATGGTCAACATATGTTTTAGAGTTGTTCTTTGAGCAACACTCACATCTTCTTATATCTCATCAATTCAATATTGCAATTATAATGCTTCTTGGTGGTGAGGTGGTTGTATAGTTTTGCATTGTCTCTAGTCACTATTTCATGTAGTATGTTGTTTGTACTTATTGTACATGTCCATCTAACATAGTCTAGTTGTCGAGATCCATATATGAAGTTTTGCCTTGTATTTTCTTTAAGTTGCTCTTAAAAGGGGGTGTTGGTGAACATACCACATTTCTTCTTTTAAGCTTACTTGGGCCAATTTAACTTACTTTATCATCTACAATACTTTCCAAATATCTAGTATGGTTGGGTTATCTTGTTTTTTCCATGTTCCATCACCACATGTACTTGTTAAGATTATGTCTTCGCTCTTGTTTTCTTATGGAGTTTTTACCATCTACATGGTCAACATATGCTTCAAAGTTGTTCTTTGAGCAACACTCACATGATATTCTACCTCACCTGTTCAATAGTGCGGGGGATGCCTATGGATATGTATGTGATTATACTAATTCTTGGTGGTGAGATTGTTGTACAATTTTGCATTGCCTCTAGTCATTATTTCATGTTTTATGTTGTTTGTACTTATCGTACATATAGGTATCTAACATGGCATAGTTGTTTGGGACCCATCCTTGAGGTTTTGCTTCGCTTATTTTCTCTAAATTGCTCTTATAGGGGGCGTTGGTGCACATATCACCTTTCTTCTTTTAATCTTACTTAGGTTGGTTTATCCTCCTTTCTGAGAATACATCTTAAAGAGGGATGCTAGTGTATTTAAGTAACCATTCACTAATATATGGTTTACGATACACTCTTATTATATATATAATATATGAATTAACACAAGGGTGTGCACATTTATCTATATCCTATTAATAGAAAAGAATATCAACTAACTAATTGACTTAGTTGACTTTGACTATTAATAGAAAAACATTTTAAACTCTACTACTTAAGAGGACTTGTTTTGAAGGCAATTGTTCTCCAACCCTAATAATAGTCTTGTGTGCTTTTATAAAAGCATGGAGAGCTAGTGTTAGTGATTAAGTGTGGAAGAGAGACTCGTTGTAATATTTCTACGAAGATGACCATTGGCCCTTCCTCACAAGGGTTATTCTACCTTAACATGCTTGTGTTTATATTGCTTGAATGTTTCACCGGTATACATATGCATGTGGGTATTTGTCTTGAGGTAATTGAAATGATCATCGAATCCATTCCAAAAAAATTAATATCTATAACTACATATTACAGCTCAAATATGTATAACATATACGTTAACGAAATGGACAATTTAGAGGAAAAATCTATTGTCAATAGGTGTGAATTGTCATAGAGGTAGGGAGGAGCATATGCCGACACAACTACACACAAAGCATATCAATTCTTAGATAGCCTTCTATTAAAAGCAATCTTGGCACACTTTGTTGGAGGTATTTCTATTATGGATTTGACAAATTAGGAGGGGATATTAGTGGGTAAAGAACTAACTTTGTTTGTTAGACCCCCAAAACCATTTTTTTTTCCAT
The DNA here is from genome assembly GCA_018340775.1 of Taxus wallichiana var. yunnanensis. Taxonomy (NCBI): domain Eukaryota; kingdom Viridiplantae; phylum Streptophyta; class Pinopsida; order Cupressales; family Taxaceae; genus Taxus; species Taxus wallichiana. The sequence continues at coordinate 293,525,066 of CM031234.1, read as the reverse complement.
TTCACATTTGCAAGATTCGTTAATTTTGGAAGGAAAATCATGAAAGTGACTCAAAATCACTTACGACAACATCTAAAAAGGCTAAAATCCCTCTATCCTCTTACATGTTTGATTGAGCAAATGATTGGACATTGTTTATTGTGTTTTACATGTTTTATGATGCTTAACTAGAAGTGGGGATATTTTATGCATATAAAAAGTTTGACATAAATTTTCAAGAAAACAAACTCTTCGAATAAAATTTGAAATATTGTGTACGACATATTGGGGTCTTGATTTTTTTGAAGAATGATTCTAAACTATATTAAAAATAATTATGCCGAAGGCATTGTATAAGTTAGAGAAAACCTTGCCCCCTCTGACATTTGCAAATAGTCGACATAATATTTTTTTAATTGTTGTGTGCACAAATTTTTACGTCGAAGACTTTTTATAAGTTGGAGCAAACCTTGCCCCTCTCGACATCCACACATAGTCGACATAATATTTTTTTAATCTTTGTGTGCACAAATTGTTATGCATCGCAAAAGACAAGAGTAGCCATGTCGTAAGGTTATAGTGCATGTAGTGCAGTGCTCACACACGAAGAAGCAAAATCAATACAACTAGACGTTACGTGCCTCCTAATCCTCAATCTTCTTCTTCTTCTACATACAACAAACAAAACAGAGACATGCGGTAGTTTCCTCTAGAGAAAATTGAAACCGCTTGAGATACGAGATATGATCAATCATTTTGTATATAGTAAAATGAGGAGATATTAGGGTTACATATTTATCTCCGTGTGCAGGTCTGATTTAACCCATTTTGGTGCTGATTTTAGGACGGCTACTAGCGAGAGCTCTGTTTAGCATAGTTCCTCGTACGTTCAATTTATTTATTTAATTTAATTCTTGCTGCAATTATCCAATTACTACTAAATTTACAACGTTAACTCGGGTTTCGTGTGGTTAACACCTCTGGATCTCAAATAAAGTGATTGTATTATTATGCAAAGAAAATGACAGGTCTGCAAGGCCGTTTAGGATGTGTCGCTCTCCATGTTCTTCTTTGGGTTTTGAAGAGTGGTTAACTCGGTTGGTGGGTTTGTTTGACATGGGTCTATTTTTCCCACTCAACTTTTATTTTGTTGTTAAATACATGGAGAAATAAACAAATACAATACTTTTGAAGCTATACGATTCATATCATATCTTTTCACCATAATCTTATCAATCTAAGGAATATCTATATCGAATGCCCTTAAAAACAAATTTAAAATGTGTCCTACCTCTGCAAACCCTAAATTTCGACGATGTAGATTAACATCCGAACATTGATGACATAATAATAATTTAAATTGCTTTGACCGAAGGGCTTTGCCTATAGGTGCTTTGTGTCACCGTTCATTTCCTTTTGTGCTAAGTACAGGGCTCTAGGCAATGTCGACCATTCAATCGCGATCGTACTTCAATGAAATAAATTCTCATCGTCCACATGAGCAATCAAGCAATTGGGCGTTCACAATTGGGTTGAGGCTTTCCCCCTCTGACAACAGGCAATGACATGGACAACGTAGATTAACATTCGAACATCGATGACATAATAATAATTTAATTTGATATGCCTAAAGGGCTTTGCATGCAGTTTCTCTGTGCCACTGTTCATCTCCTTCATGCTAAGTACAGGGCTCTAGGCAACGCTAGCCATTCGATCATGAACGTAGGGCTCACATTCTCCCCACCGGAAATGTTAGTTTACTGACTCAGTGCTAGGGTTGTCTGTCTAGCTTATTCGGTTGTTGCTCGTCTTCCTTTTGGGGAGTCTTGCAGCAGAGGTCGATCTACCAACGGGTGGGACAAATTCTAGGGAATCGTAAGGGCTCAGTAGGTTGAATTCGTAGTTACGAATGGCCCATGTTCCGTATCCCCTTTCTCCGTAGAACATTTGACAAAATATGCACATGTTACATATGTTCCTCCTCCTAAGAAAGTTAGCTTCCTCAAAACGGTTCCACCCGATAATATCATCTCCCAATTGCTTCTCCTCCCTCTAACCCCCTCTTCTACACCTCTTCCTCCTTTTATGTTTTGGTCCCTCAAATTCAACCTCGTCTTACGCTGCCCCTTCGGTGTTCACATCACACACTTCGCGTATGATTGCTAGTATAACAAAAGTTATAGTACTTTTTTTTAAACGTGTAAGCATAAAGTCTTATTATATTTAACTAAAAATGTGTATGTTTTATTGAATTTTCAAACAACTAAGCACAAGTTATGTTGTCGATACTTTACACTCCAAACTCTGAAAAATACAAAAAGGTAGATCACAATTTTATGCTTTCACCATGTAGCATGAAAAACATGGGTCTTCTATGAGTAACATCACAATGAAAGTGGCCATCTTCCTAATATAATGATTGATTGGTTGTGGGAATAATATTTTTGTTTACTCGATCTTCTCTCCTCCTTTGTGGCTTCATAATACCAAAAATAACTCATTCAATTTTTGCTTCTAAATATGTGCGTCGCCCCCATGTTGAATATACCTCTTGAGTGCATCTTGACTTCTACAAATTTTAATTATCACTATTCATTCATTCTAAAATTATAATTTGCGGTAGGCATCCACTTTTGAAGATGCCTGTGGTGAAAGTGTCAAATTCCGGCACTCCAATGTTTGTTGCCGGATTTTAGATATTTTTCTACAGTCCTAGATATTTACTATTCTAGATATTCATCTTTGACTCAACATCCTTTAAATGATATTATGCAATTGGAAATAGACATTCTCTCTGCTCTTAATTTTGGGAGTGGCCGACGTGAGACCATCATGGGTGAAATCTATGGCCTTACTTCCCTGACTTGCGTCATGAAGGAGAGCTCGGTAATGAAAACAGGACTTGTTGAGTGTGGTGGAACATTATTTTGCCCTCAGTTTGAGTGCTCAGAACTTGTACACATCATTGCAAAAGTACTTGAAGAAAGTGAGGCATGATCAGGTTATTATTGACAGGGGTGTTGCTCATGTAGAAGAATCCCGAACTCCTCTGTCAGAGGAAGAGTGCAGGGAAACAATAGATGAACTCAGGTTCTATTGGTCGGCTACATGACGGGCACTTTGATTTCATGTACAGATGACGAGTTTCAAATTGTGCACCACATGCAAGTAGAAATGCAAAGCATGCTTGGGGTTTTAAAGAGAAAGCTTAAGTATCATAAAATTTTAACAACAGGTTGCTCCATAGCAGTTGGCCTCGTCAATGATTAACGAATCTCTCGTGTCTTCAACCGTGGCTGCAAGATGTATGTGAAGGAGATCGGTGGTTCAAATCTTTGGGAAGGTTTACATCTCAACAGGTTTTGGTGGAACATCTGAATTTGGGAACTTTTATGATTTGCAAGAATATGTGCAAATATGTAGAGCCTCAAGGCGCTCGTGGATCTTCTGCAAGGTGAGCTTGGTGGAATTTCTACAAGCATTGAATTTGGGGAAAGACATGGAAATTGTTGTGCTCTGCTGCTAGCTATAACACATATTCGTAACAAGCGGTGTGGATTCCTAAAACAGTTGGATGAATTCGAAAAGCAAATAGACATTTGCACTCAAACCATCTTCAAAGCTCAAACTGTTGTTTTGCAGAAATTAAGTGCACATCATAATCCATTTATGAGATGTTGACTGATATAAGAGGATATATGTATATATCACATTTTGTTGTCGTCCTCGTCTGATTCTTCAATTATATTGCATTGCACTTCATACCGAGTTGAATTTCGCTCACAACCCTGCAATTTCAAAAGGGATATTACAAACATTTATTTGTGTGTATATTACCATGCACTTTATTGTGAAAGCAACAAACAAACATGTGCCCAGTTTCCTAACAAATTCCAATAAATTAATGTGTAAATTTGATACTAAACAACATCACCGCCATTGACAATGTAAAGTTTTTAGTTATTCTAATTACTTTTGAAGTTGAAAGAGGTGTTTTTAAAGTTATTCATCAACAGGGGTTCACCTTGCAAGATGCCAACTAGAAAGTGTCAATTTTGGCGGCTCCAATGTTTGTTGTCTTAACTTTGCAGGTTGTCGAATTTTAGATATTTTTTTATAGTCCTAAATATTTACTATCCTAGATATTCATTTCTGACTTGACATCCTTTAAATGATATTATGCAATTGGCAATGGCCATTCTCTCATGCCCTTGCTTTTGGGAGTGGCTAACGTGAGACCATCATGGGTGAAATCTATGCATGTGAGATGGGAGTTATGGGCGACATTGAGGAGGGTGTTCCATAGTCACAGTCCAAATGGTCATGACAGGGGTTGTCCATAGTTGAGGCATGGGAAGGATACCACGGTGTTGGAATTCCAAGCAGAGGTGGATATGGTGACGTTGATCTTGTCCTCGCATAGCCTTACTTCCCTGACCTACACCATGAAGGAGAGCTCGGTAATGCCGCGGCCCTGGTGGTAAAGCAACAAAGAAGAAATATGCCTTGGGCCTGTTATAACTCGCTGCAAACACGTCTAACTGGGAGGAATCCATGGGGAGGGGCATTTTCTTTCGGTTAGGGCTACACTTGGTCGCATGGGGTGGAAGACCATTATACATTAAGGCCTGGAAAACTACCGAAACAAAGGGAATGTAGATTGTTTTGTTCTAGTTAATAACCACATTAGCATCAACCACATGAGCTCGCAATCCCAGTTATAAATCCTGCTTGTTCTATCTTATCTTGCGTTCACCTCTGCCATTTCATTAACCTATTAAAAATAACCCAGCAATCAGTTAAGTTTACTAATTTTCAATAGTTAGAAGACCAAGAATAAGTAAGCGTTCTACAACTATCCTAAAGAGCAAGGACGGAGGGCGAGGTGGTCACATGGTGGGGGCGGTCGGTGACATTGAAGGCATGCGGGCACGTCAAAGGGCTAATCTGGTGCAACCGAGTCCGGCAAAAACACACCACATGGTCCAAGGTGTCATTAGGTTAGTGAATGTGTATTTCGTGGCTAAGCAAGGCACTCTGCAAATTATCCACACACTTGTGGGAATCATCTCTTTGTTTGGTGGGTAGAAGAGATTCAAACACCAATGATACCCAAGATGTTGTAGTGGAAGAGCATCTCCACGCTTCCTATAAATGAGGCCTCCATCTTTTTGTTCTTATCCAGCCCTTCTACTCCCGCTTTACATATTCCTCAACTTTCGCAATCACTTGCACTTGCTCAAGTACAAAGATGTGGTTTCCTATTTACATTTGTCAACATATTCCTCGCCTTGTTTCATTGTATGCAACAAACAGGCCTCCAACCCAATCATTTTAAATTTTCCAACGTACTCCTAGCTTGTGCCAACATAAGAGCTCTCGAACATGGTATGGACAACCATCAAAACATAAAATATAGAGGAATTTTGTTAGATGTAGTTGCAAATGTTTTGGTAGACATGTATGCAGAATGTGGAACCTTACATAAAGGCACGTGAATTGTTTAGCAGAATGCAACTTATGTTCTCTCAAAAATCTATTGTGGGCCCTAGAATATATGTTACAACAAATTACACCTCTAACAAATTTAATAATGTTATCCTCACCGGCGTAAGTTGCAACTCATGTGCAATTGCTAATATACTCTTAGTTTCCCTTTATTACCCTATATGGGGTCACTTTGATGATGAAGTATATAGGTAAAAAAATTGACACACGATGTGATTGTCATTCATAGGAATTTGTGTAAATCAAGATATCAAGAAAACCTCTTTCATCTCATATTAGAGGAGCTAAAATATATTAATGCAAGAATTGACATTGCTTACTAGAAATAGCTCCTAACACTGCAAAAAAACAGCCCATAGAGGATAGGGCCAACTACTTTATGTAATTATATCTTTAATAAATATTGTGTAGATCAGTTTTCCTCTCTCAAGAATCATGCACTGTATACTTGGATGATATATTGGTGTTTAGCACAACATTTGGTGAAATCTAAGGCGCTTGAGATAAGTTTTGCAAATATTAACAGAAAAAATTGATTTTCAATTGGTGGAAATGTGAATTTGCACCACAATCACTAGTCTATTTGAGCCCTGTAGTTGGAGGTGAGGTGACAATTGATCCTGCCAAAGTTGATCCATTCTCATATGGACCAAACCTTCATGTGAAATAGCTGTTAAACTCCACCCATCATTCCCTGCTTCTGTGGAATTGTTGTCTTTCACCTACCAACATCTCATGCCAAACAAGATCTGGCTCCATGTTTTCAATGTATCTATGTTGAACCTGCTTGTATACTTGGCTGACAATTAACTTGCACAGAGTGTTGATGAAGATGACTAGCCTTTGGAATCCTCGCTCATGTAAATACTAATCCCTTCAACAGTACCTTCATTAAGAGTTGAAATAAAATTACCACCATTATAAACTGTTTCCTTTGTTCTACTGGAAAGCGTAAAAATTTAGTTTTGAAGAAATTTTATCCCTTATGTAACTCTATATAAGGACTTCCAGGTAAGAGAAATTCCATCCAACCCATCCCTTGGTAAGTATGCACACGCTTGGCTGCTAGCGAACCTCCTGCCGAATGATCAATTAACGAGAATTTACCACTAAAGGTAACGAAACTTGCTGTGAAAACCAAGTCTTCCATTCTTTTGCTTCCATAGAAGATGCCAACTGATGCTAATCATTTGAATTTTGAAGTATTGAAGTATTAACAGATTCCTTGACCTTTATCATGCCAACCAGGACATTTACAGAAACAACTGAAAAGATCTTCTTTCAATTAATCTTATGGGCTACCAAAACTTCAAGACTGGTGTAATCTGGGAGCATGCTAGAAAGGTTGTCAAGCTTTGGTTTTACGCCTGTCAGCTCCAATTGTTTAAAAACCTTCAAGGCATTTACAGCAAAGCTGATTTTGTGCCTAACCAACAATAATTGCAGTGTAAACGTTGTCAAACAATTCATGGGTCTCCTTTGTACATTCAGATTCTGTATAGATCTTTTACAGGGCAGTAACGACTACACAAGAACACCTTTTTATATTTATGACAAAAATGTTTTTTATTAGGTGAAACTTCAATATTGATAATGTATGTGGCATAGTCACTTAAGACTCTGATATGGCGGGTGGACAACTAATTGAAATAACATATAAATATTTAAAATATACAAATAAAGTGAATAAACCAATGCTTTAAAAATTGGAACCGGACTCGGAACCAGCCAAGGGTCAGACCGGAACTAAACCGAATCAGACCGGAACCGGACTGGTTTAAAACATATGAACCGGTTTACTAAAAAATACATAAAATATTACAATTTTAATGAAAACAAGATATTTTAAAGATTCCAAACCATGATTACAAACAATTAGAAACAAAATATGCAAAGTTTGCTCATGTATATACCATGTAAGGGTAAATATAGCAAAACGGCACCAAGTGCACTACATATCCGAAACAAAATACATAAACAATGAGGCTCTAAATGGCCTATAGAGTCCAAAAACAATATGCTACAAGCTACTACATGTTTGATATCAATCATCAAACTCAACACCATTGCTAAGAATGGGATCCTCATCCTCATCAATGTCATCTTGTTCCTTTGGCTCAAACACATCAGACTCCTCAGGGACATTTGTAGTAGTTGTAGTAGCACGGCTATTGTTTGCCATGTCTGGTGCTACTAGTGGTTCATCATCCAAAGCCATCCACCCCAAGTCATCGGGATCAAACTATGTCAGGTGACTCTCCTCTATCCATTATGAGGTTGGATCAATATCATCCAAGACAATGGGATCTGTATTAGGTATCCTATTCAGTAATTGGTTGCACCTTAGCCAGCGGTTGTATTGCATGAAGACGAGATCATTCAACTGTTGTTCCAAACGGGGTCTATATAACATCATTTAGGGTTAGGGTTGGAAAAAGGTAACTTAAAAGCTAAAATTGGAAAAAAAAATGTTTTAAGGCAAACCCTACCCCTCAACTAGTTCAAACTGGTCCAGTACGGAACTGGCCAATTTGACTGATTCAGTACTGAACCGGTACTGAACTGGTCATTGGTTCGGTTTTCTAATGGTTTGCAATTTTTTTAATGAACCAGTCAAACTAGTCGAACCGAACCAGAACCGGAATGGTTTTTAAAACAATGGAATAAACTATAAAAATAACTTGGGAGAGACTTAGATAAGCTACAATAAAACCATTTAAGACTTAAATAAACTGAAATAAATGTAAAACCATTGTGATTGATTAATTGACAATATCTGACGTCATTTACCGTTAAGGAACATTTAATGCCAAAACATTCACATGATTGGTTCCAAGTTTGGAGGTGGTGTAGTCAATCATGGATTCCAATGACTGCACAGAATTTGGTTTCCCCGTTCATGGCAGGAAGCTCGCATTCTTCCAAAGTCTCTTTCATGGCAACAGCCATTTCAGAACCTTGGGTATGTTGAGGTCCTCCAGGGCTAGGGATAGGTTGTTGGAAGAGAATGGTATTTCATCTGTTTTTGAACGTGGAAGGAAATATGCATCTCGGCTGGTCTTCCAGCCGAGATCAAAGAGTCAAATTTCTTTTGATTTGGAAATCTTTTTCAAGCAGAAACATTGACAGAGAAGGCCTGGTCAACATTTGTTCATCTGTACTTTGGAGATTGTAGTTTAAGTTGTGTGCCAGGTTGTAGTTTATGTTATGCACTAGATTGTAGTTTATGTTGTGTGCCAAGTTGAAGTTAATGTTATGCGCTTGTACTCCATTGGTGCCATTGATGACTGTATTGACTGTAGGCGAAGATGACACAGGGGAGACCAGTTTCAGTTTAGCATCGGGTATGGCCGTCATGGGTAACTTATCATGCCAATAATTCACTATTGGAGAAACGAAAAAGCCAAAAAAAAGTAAATGATCATGGGACATTCCTCGACTGTCCCAGGGATGTACAGACGTCCCCAATAAGCCCCAAAAGGGGACATCCCGAGATGTCCCCTGATATTCAGGGACATCCCAGAGACGTCTCTGGTGATTCTGCAAAAAGACGAAACATGGGGGATCTTCCCCAACTTCCCACCGTCCCTGATGTCCTATATGTGTCCAATTAGGGGAAACACATCCCCACGTAACACAGGTATGCAATTGATAATTGCTAGCTTTTGCCTACTGTATCTGGAAAGTTACATTTAACATGCAGGATTGGGTTTGAAAGTTAAAAATCCATCAATGAGTTGAGGGAAAAAGGTAATTACAGGAACAAATTTTTGCAGATGATGCAGAAATTATGCCAAAAGCAGAGGAAAAAGATCCATCAGAACCCTAACAAAGTACAACAGAATATTGCAAGACACTAAACGAAAAATGTGTAAATTTTCAAACGACACGGCAGAAGACTTGCCGCCACATACAACAATGTTTTTTTGAAATGATTATTACCACTGCAGTAGAAGCAATCCATGGATAAGCACAAGTGCAGAAGATTAACAAAACTCTGGAAGCCAATTTAGACTAGATAACCTTATTCATAAATGATCATAAAGCTCATTCATGTTAAGACCAGATATTGGGGCATAAATTAATATACAAGTAATCAGAATAGAATAAGGGGCACTCAGAGAATAATCGAAGTGTTTAAAAACATCATGAATTTGCGACCATACACCATCAGTGCTGTTCAAGTTGTGACCATTCTCCTGCTAAGTGAAATGCATAACAGATTTAAGTACAAAATGACCACTGAATAAGAACAATGAAGCAAGCATCAAAGAGCACAATTAAAAACCTCTCATTTCAAAGCCAAGAATAAAAAGGAGAGGATACTGCCGTAACAAGCAACTGATGCTAATAGTTTATTCTGAATCAAGCTGACTCTTTGTAGTGTTGCAAAGATGAGATCTTCGCTGGTGAGAAAAGGCTGCTATTCAGAGGAAAACTGAATTGAGTTATAGCAAATCAACTATATAAAGGTCACCAATCAGGCGAATGCAACAGATGTCCCTGTGCTGGTTGTACACAACTATGTGCTGCGTATGATGAAATAAAATATCTGGCTACCAATGTAAAGACAATGCAGAGGAGATGAATTGTACTGTCTTCAGAAATACAAAGCAAGCAATATCATTAAATTGTTCCCATTTACAAATCTCATTCAAAATAATGTTTACCTGCGAATGCATGCCTTTGATGCCACAAATACCCTCAATGGAGTCTGCTTGTGCAAAAAAATAGCCAAAATGAGAAAATTCAACACCCTTATCTACACCTTTTATTTGTTGCTCCCTAAACCAAGATTCTCTTAACAAATGAAACATAGTACCTGTAGAAAATCGTATTCACACTGGCAATCGCTTTTTGTAAGACTTGTGTAGTTGAGATAAGTTATAATCCCCTCTCACTGTTTTGTCTACCATTATTAGCCCCTATAAGTATCCTGGAGAAAGGAGGATTCAGAATATGGATTAACATACTTCTCGAAGAAGCGTTCTTCTGTCAAGTTTACTACTTTTGGAAGACTAGGTGGATTCTTGAGCACTTCCATGGACTTCAATGCCTCAACTACCCTATACCGAGGAATTAACCTCACTTCCACACTGAAAGCCAACAAAAACGGGTACTTGACAATATCATTCAATGTAAGCCCCGCAGAATGGACTAAAAATCCATATTGCGCTTAATTTTTTCCTTGGAAAATGCCATTAACCTAGGCATCCGCCTGCACAAAGCCAACACTTGTTCTTTTGAAAACCCTAAACTGCACAAATTCTGCAGTTTTTGTTCTACAAAATCCTCTGACATCCTGGACATTGCACCCAAAGCAATTGCAAACAGAGAAGAGCCCTTGGGGTACCCAAAAGCCTCCACCTGCTTAAATAATCTCAATGTTTTATCCTCTGAAAGTGTCAGCAACTCGGGAGCCGTGACCAGCACTAATGACAAACACTTGCCCTTGAAACCACACGTTTTCAGCAATGAAACTGCAGGTTTAAGCCTATTCTCAATACTGAGGTTAAAAAGCCTTGGATTCGAGGAAATGAGTTTGGCCATATCCTTTTCCCTCATGTAATTTTTGAGGAAGTCAAGCTTGGGTTTTATGTTCTTATCGGCGTTTAGAAGAAACAGCCTAGGGTTATAAATGATCACCTTTCGAATCTGGGAAGTGTTCAAACCATGGTCATGGAGTAACTGCAATGCTTGTTCCACATTATGGTTTGCTGTAGAATAAGGAAGGTTATCGCATTGTTTCAAAGCCTTTGCTATGTTTTCCTCTGTTAAGCCGTATTTGTTACTGAAAAGATGTCTAACAAAATCCCGGTCTGATGTGGGTGGGACTACAACCTTTTTACAGCAAATGGAAAATTTAGTGGTGTTCGATGCAAACGGAGACCTGCGGTGAATATGATGATGAGCTATGAATGGAGGTTCAATCCTTACGGCCGGCTGCAATATAAACTGAATCGCCATTATACATGCAATTTGAGAGGGGGAGAAGACAAATTATTTATAATGCAGAAAACTCACCTGAAAAATGGAGAAGCTCAAATTGCAGTGGATGTGAGGTGAGATTTCTGCAGAAAAGGGAAGTTTGCCATGAAATTCTGCACTTGTTGCTACTGTTTATCCTCGTTGCCAGGAATAATGTGTTATCAGGGCAAAACGTTTGTGGTTTGAGGCGTTCAGCTTAATTTTGGAAGCGAAGTAACAAATTTTATGAATGACTCTTTTGTTGACCACCAACTTTTTCAAAGGGATGGTTTATTTTTAATTGTATTTTCTATTTCTAATTTAATCTAATCAACTCTAAATGAGTATGATAGGGTCATATTAATTGTGGGAAGTGGGGCTTCAATATGTCTTTTAAGGGGTGGGCGCGTCCAGTTATGTGGATATATCAAGGTTTGAACTTGGGTAGAGAGTTTGGAATATTTCGGGTGGAGAGCGTGGAATTCTTTAGGCGTAGAGCTTGGAATACTCTTAAAGTTGGATTCCTAACTCACCTAAGCCCCTTCCACAAGGGAGGTGCAAAGCATGAGAGGCATGTGATTTTTTTTTTTTGTTCCATAAATGTGGAATGTGTTTTTTTTTGGTAATCAAGAGGGATCAATGAATACCCAACGACCCGAAGCTTAGAAGAGTGAAGCTCTAACACAAGGAAAGTACCATCGATCAACCTCATATGGAATGTGTATAAATCTAATGACATATCAAGAGGGTTTATGACTATGCACAAGTTATAGAGCAACCAAAATGTTCCATGATCAAACTACGTTGCAACATTGATGCTACTTAGGGAGGATGGAGAATATAGTAAATGAAAATGGAAAAGGCATGCCATGTGATATGTTAGATGCATTGTTCCATCAATTTGAAATACCCTTCCCTCACATTATAATGGCACAATGACATAGATATTTGAATAATTCGCTTAATATGTTTCACAACATAAGAGGAATCTTGGTCAACTATGAGAATAGCCATGATCCTAGAAAACAAGCCATGGTGAGTCACAACAACTTCAAGTCGATACAACAAAAGAAAATTACCCCTTACCAAAGACAATACAACGTTGTGAAATTGAAGAAGTGAATATAAATTTTGGGAAGGACCGTAAAAGTTTTATGGAGGCAAGGGTGAAGATGGATATTCAATTTCTACTCATGATGGCTACATAAATCACAGACCTAGACAAGAAAAAGCATGTTTTCATCAAGCAAATGTTGAGCATTTTTATCTTTATAAGAGTTAGAAGGGACCTTCATTGCCATATTCATGACACAAAAGTTTGTTGTATTGCTTGCACTTTGTGAGTGTGAAATTTGGTAGAGTGTTTCAATTGTAAAACACAAATGTACACACCATAATAATTTTATTATTATTCATCTCAGACAATGCTTACATATAAATAGGCATTGTGATCTCCTACATACATGGAGATTGGCTTTAACTTCAACGAGAGTTCCAAAAAAATATCTCAAACTATTACATGTGAGTGGATAAAACCACTTTCATTTTCTCACGATAATAGCTTATACAAACACATAATTGTTTATTTAATGTTAGTGATTTGTCAAAACAACTCATGTAACCACTCTCATCTAATATGTAATTATATTATCCTAGATAAAATCATCACTCACATATTAATAATATTCACCCAAATATAATGTGAGTAGTAACAATTAATATTCCTAACAATATATTTCCTCGAAAATAAGGCATGTTTAATGGTTTCGTCTTTATAGTTTCATTTGGAATTTTTCCATGCCTAGATCATTTTGTTTTGACATTTTACAAGAAACTTGTAGTACTTGAAAATCGGTCCGAGCACTTGGCAATATGACATTTTTACTTATCCCGAGTAGTTCCACCATTTACACATTACTTGGCCGACTTAGAAAACATTCTCATTTTATTCCCACACCCCATTTATTAGACAACTACCTTCTCTAATTCAACTTGCGATAAAACACTAAAAGTCTGTAATTAAATATTTGTCGAAGCCCTCTATCTTTATCTAATTTTTTCATTGCATAATAGGTTTATACATTCTAGACAATACTACCATCGATATTGTTCATGCGCCATGAACCTATCCTCCAACATTCTTTTGATCAAATTATCATTTGGGCACTTTGAATTGTCTTCTAGATGAGACTTTGGGGTTAATTGAGAGGGATATCATTCAAATGGTCACCTATATAAACACATCCACCTCTAGAAAACCAAATTTGGTCATTTGGTATTTGATAATGTGATTTTTGGCTTTGTTGGTGAAATAATTTTTCATGTTGCAAATTATGTGTTTCCACCAATGCTCATGGGCTACGCCCCTCCTTATGTATGTGAGGCTCCCATTATTGAATGTAAACTATCCTAATTCGTGGGGTGGCCAAATAGGTTGGGGATCACATAGGAACACTTCACTAAACCTATGGCAAAGTTCTTGTATGGAGTACAAGGGAGGAATTTGCAGCGATGAGGGATAAAGGAGAGAAATTAGGAAAGAGAGAGTTATTGTTGTGAGTAGGCACTAGAAAATTTCACACACAATAACTAAAGTAGGTCCACATTCAATTAGAGGAAAAGAAACAATGTAGGTAATTAATAAGACTAACAAACCATAAACACATAGTTCTTTAGATTCATCAATCAAGGACACCAAGTTCCTTCTTGGTTATTCAAGATTACTATGCTTGCAAAGTTGCAGAATAGAGAGAGAAGAGAGGAAAACATAAGAAAAGGAAATGGAAGAAATGTAGCTTTTATTTCTTGTGTAGTGATGAATACAAAGTTCAATCAACCTCTGAACTATCCACAGCTTCCACCAAAAATAAACTTTCAAGATCCTTTAGAATGGAGTAGCCATTCCAATTTATAACATTGCAGATTGCCTTCTCATCTACCCCCCACATGACTCTTCATGTCCCATCACTTGTGACTTTTCAATTGCCCTTAGAAGAGACAAATTAAGTACCTCTCTTATATTTTGAGAGAGTAATTTTATATTTTAAAAATATTTTGTTGTCACTTAAGTGAATAGGACAAAATAGCAAAAATACATTCTCAATTGAAAATTAGAATATGGAGAGAGAGAGAGAGAAGAGAGAGGAAGGAAAATGATTGAATGATCTGATGAAGAAGCTCCTTATGATGAATAACTTGCCGATTCAAGATCCCTGAGGAAGATTTTTTGGAACGGGCTCCTGTGCTTTGAATTCTTTGCTTTGAACCGAGCTACTGCAGGTGTAGCTTGTCTTCTTCAGGAATGCAAACACAACTTAACACTTTGATCCATGCCCGGGAACATCATTGATCTTCTTGCATTAATTGAGCTATATTTTGTGATCTTTTGCAATTTTAAAAATGTAGTCTCTGATCTTTGCAATAAACTCCAAGACATCTTCATTGAAGGAGAGAGAGTCACCTGCCTCTTTCTTGACCAAATCCAATGAATTCTTCCGATGATTGATTCTCATCAAGTGGAGGATATCCAAATCTCTCGAATACAATTGCAGAGACTTCATTCAAAATCTCAAAAGCCTCTTATTCGCTAGAGTCAAGTTCGGAGATGGCATCTTCTATCATACCATATATTTCATCTATGATGCAAACCCAAACCAGAGACAAGTTCTCAGTTGTTGATGCAAACACATTCTTACTCACGAGGATGTGAGATTCAAAGGAGCTCATCTCGGACACAAGTGGGAACACCTCATCCAAGTGGATCTTCTCTTTTCAATCTCCTCCCTTTCTTTCTTCACTTCTAACAAAGTGGTGAGAATATACTTGATTAGAGAGAGGACCTTTGGAAATAATGTCTTTCCTTTCTTGATGATTTTCTCAATCCATCTCTCGTTATCCTTTCCTTGCATCATATAACTTTGTGCTTTCTTGATCACCTTAGGGTCAAAGCTAGTGATTGGAGGAATGTCTTCCATAGGGAGTGAAGGTGCTGAATTGGGATCCAAGAAAGGTTGAATGTGAGCACTAAGAGTTTTTACATGTTCCTCTAATTTCTCAATTGTTCACTTGTACTCTTCATTTTGAGCAAGGAGGCGGGTAGAGGATTTTGGAACAAATGAGAATCACCCTCATGCGAAGCTTGACCCAATGAGATACGAATCAACTCATAGTCTGATGGAGTCATATCCTCAATAGGCTTTACATTCTTAGGCCTAGAAACTTCTACATACTAGTTTCTGAGGCACCACCAAAGAAGTAGGAAGTTGTCTTGACCTTCTTCCTTTGCTTGGATTTCAAGGTTCTCGAGATAGCTCGAGATCGGGGATAACAACTTGTTGTGTTGTACTTGGGTCACTTTTGATAAATCCTTGAACCATGGAAATGAAACTTCGAGGGGTTGACATGATGTTGGTTGTCAAAGCAACTTTAAGAGTTTGAGGTAGTATCACTTCTTTCTTGTTGTGGGAAAGCTCACACACTGGGGAAGACAAATTTGGATGCTTCTGAAGAGAAGGATGAGCTCTTGATTCTTCACACAGGGTGGCTTGAATACTCAGACGCTTTGACTAGCGCACTTGATTTGATTTTCAGAGAGAAGATGAGAGACACAATGTTTCCAACTTGCCCAATGAGTTACGATGAAATATTTTGATGGATTTATCACATTACCACGTGCTTGATTGAGTGTTTAAGAACATTATGACATCCAAATGGAATTGGGATGATTATTTGTTCTTTGTGCTTAGATGTTTCTGATGAGTTCCTCATTTTACTTCTGAATATGATCACATCCTTTGATGATTTTTTATTTCAATGGTTCAATTGACACTTTTTCAAATCCTTTTAATTACACAATGTTCCTGACTTTCACTTGTTTCGCCTTGCTCTTGGACACAATTATGATCAGAATAATGTTTTATGATCCTCGTGGAGGGTGGATTTCCTCATTTGAGCTTCAAGAGAACTTTACATACATGTGAGGATGGAAAAATAACGAGATCGAGTGAAAAAAGGGCCAATCAGTAACTTTCTACACCAAAAAAAAACTTTCTTTTTTTGGCAAGTAGGACCAGGAGTTGCTATTTTGGGATATTTTGATTTTTTTGCTCAAATTATGTCTTCTCGAATTTCTGAAAAATAAATTCACCTCCATTGATGATGCTTTATTGTTTTTAGAAAGTTTTTATTTTTAGTAAGTTGTTTTTTTTTTTGGGAAAACTACTTTTTTGCTCAAATTGCCTATTTTGCCAAGTTTGTCATTTTCATTGTTTTTCGAATGTTCTAATCAGAGAGATATTTACCATTTTTGGAGGGTTTCTATTTTTATTAAGTGGAAGCATCAAACACCTTCGGTTCTTATAATGTGCACTTACCAGTGTTCGTTCGCAGTGAAAATGCCCTCATCAAATTCAAATTCATCTGCGGGATCCCGTGCTCCAGTTTTCATCGTGTTCCATCCGCTAGAACTCTTGCAAATTGAAAAATAAACTTGTAGGAAAGTGTTTCAAGTTGGATGTTATTAAAAATATATGTCATCATCAAATCAGAATGAAAGTCTTCTTGAAGGCACCGGGTATGGAGATCTCGTGAGAAATTTTCAATAGAATCTTGCCTTCACGTTTGCGAAGTTACGAGTTTTTTTCATTTTCATGTTCATGGCTGCCCTAGGAAAATTTTAGAAGAATGTTTGGTGTTTTTTCGGGTTTATGACATCAAAAATGGCAGCAAGGGTCGAACCATTTGAAGAAATGGAGTTAAAACCGGTTACTTTATGTTTTTGTGTTACCACGACAACTAATTTTGTTCACGGACGAGCTAAGAATATGTAATTTGAAGTTAGGGTTTTTGATAGTCGAGGATAGGAATAATTTTTGTGTTCCCTCATTCCCTTGGGAATTAGGACAAGGGACGAGAAAATGCACTGAAGGAGATGATGACAAATGGCGCTTCGTGGTGCAAGATGAGAGAGATGGGGAAAACATGCCACAGTACACAGGGAGCTATCAAATGTAGGTTGCATGAGGAACTTGAAGAGGGGATAGGATGGGGCATATTTTTGTACCCTTTGTCCCCTTGGGAATGGGGAAAAGGAGGAAAATAAAATGCACCCCACCAAATGATGTCAAGTGTCACTTTGTGATGCATCGTGAGGGAGATGAGGAAACTTGCACTGAGCACTTGGGAGTTGAGTTTAGGTCATATGAGGAACTAGATGGAAAGGCTGAGGTAGGGTGCATTTTGGTGTCCCCTTTGTACCTTTGGGAATGGGGATAAGGGGACGATAAAATGCGCCCTCACCAAAAGGTGACATGTGTCACCCCAAAAATGACTAAGTATGAGAAGCGTACTTGCACAAGAGAGAACTTGACGACACATTCTCGGAGCTCCAGATGGTCTTTTCACATGAAGTTTTATATGATTTTTACTCAAAAGACCATTTCAAGAAAAATGGGATAGGTTTTAGACTTCAATTCTTCTTTAATATTAAATAATTTGACCCTTTTTCTTCGAGACAACAAGGTGTGTCTGCTAAGAATGAGCTGCCTTGAGAAACCATCAGGTATTGTGAAATATGTGATGATTCCACCATGTATAGAAATATTTAACATTTCCAATTCATGTTTGTTTTCTCTCTAAATCCTTACGGAGCTCTTGGAATCCTCTGCAGAAGTTCAGGTACCAACTTTGACTGCATACTTCATACATCTGAAAAACCCAATGTTGTACAAACTGTCCATAAACCTTCAAAGCTTCCCTAAATATTCCTGAATCATTTACAACACCTTTCGACTCTTTAATACCACATCTAGATGATTATGAGCTTTTAGATCCACCCCAAAGAATGCACACCGACCACTCCGAAATGGCCAAAATTGGCCTTTCCAAGCCTACCAAAGAACTCACATTTGGAAGTACTTTCTTGAATGAGAAAAATAACCTTGGGAAAACAAACACAAAACACAAAAGGAAACTATATTATAGGGGAGGGAAAGTTCTGAAAGGCGGGGGAAAATGTACACATACCCAACAACGGGTTGGGAGTAGTACATACCATCATGGAAAAACAAACTTAATTTAGACCTCCGAAGCTTGAAGATCATTATCTGATCATGCCATGATCTTGTGATGGCTTTGCATGGTTTGAGAAGAAGGAGAGAATAATATTTTGTATTCATACTTATATTGCACTAAAAATACTCTTGCATTCAATGAACACTTTATTACCTGTTTATAAGTCTTGCTTCTTGTAGCCTTAGCTTGATGCTTTGTGAACATGAGAAGCCATTCCTCCATGTTCTCAAAAATAGAATCATGAGTTTTGTCATGAAGGAATTCACCATCCTTGAATGAAGGTTGCAACATGAAATCATTCCTTGAATCAATGAGGAGTCCAAAAGTGGTGAGAGAAATTTGATCCTTTTCCCATTCACAAGCTTGTTCAAGCTTCTCACTTTGTTGTTCGGAATAATTGTTTTCTATACATACCAACTCAATATTGACCTTGACATTATTTTCTATGGTAGAGGTGTTGTCTTCATGATTGAGAATATCCATAGGAGATTCTAGACTTTCCTCCCTCTTTTGTTTATCATGAATGCATTCTTCTTCATGAAATGAGAAAGTTGAAAGATTACCCTCACATTCATGAAATAAACTTTTGACAATTGAGCATTCATAAAGAATACCAATTGGTTATCTTGATAGGTCTTACTGAACTTTGGGAATTTTCTAAAGCAATTTGATGAACTTTGCAACGAAATCTCTTATAGCCTCATTGTGTTCCTTCTTGATTGGGACCATTGTGCGAGCAATGCATGAACATATTTAGATGGTTTGGATCTAGCCTCAAACCCGGTCTTCATCTACGCCCGGTTTGTAATTGACCTTCGGTAGATAGAAGAACCAATCAGTAATGACATCTTCAATGATTCCATGAACAAATGGACCAAACATCCCCATGTTTCACTCCAAGCACACCACCGAAGTTTTGGATCAAAATGCAAAAATTAAACACAAGAATAAAATTTCTCCATATTATTCAAGTGGGACAAGGTTGCATATTTATAGGTCAAGATGCTCTATTAAAAAGGAGTTAGCTTTTAATAACTCCACACCCCAAAATACTAGGTGGGTGGTTCATAACCATTTACAAAAAAATACCTACATGAGATTGCATCTCACAACTAACAATCTAATAACAATGATATGAAAATCATTACAATATTTTATGTGAGCACTAACAATGAATTTCCTAACAACCACGGGGTGTGATAAATGTAGTTATGTGCTCATCTCAGGTATTATTTTTCATCCCCTCCGAATTTGGGCAAGTTCTTCCTCGATCCTCTAGATAACTCATTAAGTGGAGTTAAAGCCAACATGCCAATGTTTTGTCCCCATGGAAGTGAATCCATTTCTTCTTCTTCTTCTTCTTCTGGAGGAATGATATCTAATGGTGTTGCTGTTGGTCCTTGAAGAGTGTCTTTGAGAGGAAAGTCGAGATTGAATTCAGGGAAGAATTATTGTCCATTTGGAAAAAAAGGAGTATGAAATTTGCTTCTTGTTGTTCTTCGAATGCGGGGATCAATAAGGCCAATTGCACAATCAACGTTGGTGCATCTTCTTTCTCGCCAAATTTGTAGGATTTACGCTCAACTTAAAACAAATTTTTGTTCACTTGTATCTTCACTTAGCCAATTGTAAAAGATTTTTCAATGAGGAATATGGAAATTCACAACATAGAATATGAAAAGACACATCGAAATATGAAAGGTTCCTTATAGAAATCAACAATGAATTCCATATTTTTGAGTTTTGTATTTTCTGAATTTTAAAGGTTTTGGGGTATTTGATTTTTACGATTTTGTGGATCGTATAGAGTGCGGGACAACAAAATCACCCACAAGGGCACCAAAATTGTTGGCGAAATAATTTGTCACAAGACAACTTAGTAGTTTTCAAATCGATGATTAGGGACTAGGTTCCTTCTCTTGGGAATGGGGAGGATCCCATTTTTTGAATGTAGGAAATAAAAAAAATACGTCGGTGGTCGTTAGGTTAGGGATCACACATGAATACTCCACTAAACATGTGAAATTTTTTTATGGAATATAATGGAGGAATTTGCTTGAAAAAGGCAAAGGGAAATGGGAAAATAGGGAGAGGGTTAAGGTTGTGAGTAGACACTTGCAAATTTTATAAACATTAACCAAAGTAGGTCCACATTCAATAAGAAGAGAAACAATTGTGTAAGCAATAACAAGATTAACAAATCAAAGACAAATTTCTATTGATTTATTCCTCAAAGACACAAAGTTCTTTCTTGGTTGTCCAAGATTACAAAGCTTGCATAGTTGGAAAGTAGGAAGTAGAAGAACATAGACAAGGAGATAGAAGAAAATAACTTCTTTCTTGTAGTAGTAGGAGAACAAAACCCTTTGGAATGGAGAAGCCATCCCAATATATAGCCTTACAAAGTGTCTCTTCATCTCCCCAAGTGACTTTTCATATTCCTACCACTTGTGACCTTTCATATTCCCTGTAGGAATAAAAATAAGTTCTTTTCTTATTTATGAAAAAGAACTTTTACAATGCAAAATTAAAAGTCACTTAATTGAATAAGACGAAATAACCAAAAGTACATTCTCAACGAAGAATTAGAATAGAGAGAGAAGGAAGAAGAGATAAGTGATCAAAATGAAGATGAATAAGCTTTTGATGATGAAGAGTTTGTTCTCGATGGAATCTGTGGATATGCTCCATGGATGAAATCCTTTCCCTTGAGCTCTTTGTTGAGTGAGCCAGCTGAGAGTGCAACTTCCACATATTGAGATCCAAAAGCCTCAGTGAAGAATCGAGAAGTTGTTTGAGCTTTCTTGGTGTGCTTGGTTTTTATATATTTTGAGATGGCCTCAAAGTTAGGTGTCATTGCTTGTTGCACCATTCTTGATTCTCCTCCAAGTAGCTCTTACACCCATGGGAAAGTCTAAATTGGCGTAGGCACAATATCGGGCATGGACGAACTCTCGGTGCCTAATATGAAACTAAAGATTTTTGAGATGGGATGACTCAGCTACCTCTAAGGAAACACCTGGATCTTGAGGATGATTAGGAGATTGAGATGGGTCAATTTCTCCTAGCTCAAGTGGCTCAATAGGATTCCTTTTGACTTTTTACTTTTTATGAAGCCTCTTAGGGGAATAAACTTCAATGCACTCTATCTCCACAAACTTCCTTTTAGAAGACCCTTATAAATGAGAAGACTTTGTGACCCTATCAAGTGCCCTGAGAGGAGAGGTGAGAGACAATTATTTGGATGGAGCCAATAGACCACCCAATTTAATAAAGGAGGTCATCTTCCACTTGAACCAATCCTTTGATCTTTGAATCACCACCATGGTTATTTCTTTGATATCTCTAGATTCTCGGATGTTCCTTAGAGTGGGTAGAAGGAAGATGATTGAATTGTTTGATACTCAGGATCAAATAGATCTGATCCATCATCATTCATCCCTTCTACAAACCATTCAAACTTGAAATCCCTCATTTGATTTACAATCATCCTCATGTAGTCCCACCTTATGACCTCAAAATCATCAATGCAGTTGGCCCAATAGTCTTCAATACTGTGGAATGTGTTGTAAACCCAACAAATGGAAAGTATCAGGGTTCTTCCTACTATCAAATTTTGGTTGGGATACGTAGGAATACATATTGAAGGTTGTGAAGGATACTTCAATGTTCATTGCATCCATTACACTCTTACATGAATAGATCCCCAGGGAGATAGGGAAAGATACACCCTTCTTCACACTTTTGCACTTGGTGTGAATGTGAGACAATTGCCTACACAACTCAATCATGATGATCTTGTCACCTGGGTACCTTGGTAACCTACGAGGTGCGAGATCAAATCCTTTGACTCTGATATAGGTGAATGTGGGGAACTGGATGAAGTAACTTCCATATATTTCAATCAACCCAGATTGCTTGAGGTGAAATTCTTCATTTAGGATTACTTTCAAGTAACCTTATGACATACATGGTGAATGCATCATTCACCCTCGAGAAGTGAGAGTTACTCTCCGATGTTAAGTTGTGGATATGTCTCATATATTAGAGACTTTTTGGCACATTTGGTGTAGAAGAGAGACCTTGGAAAGGCCTCATGTATGCAAGAGTATACACTAGATAAGAAGTCATTGTGAACTTCTTAGAGGTAGGAAACTACAACAAGCTCGCTAGTGAATGTTGTTACTTATAATATGCCCCCAATCAATCATCTAATTTATTTCGTGACCACTAGGATGAATTGAGCCATCCAGTCTTGGAAGTCTTTTGTAGTCTCTTCTCCCATCACCTTGTTCTCAACAAGACTATTGCATCTGAGTATACCTCATGGAATTCACCTTGAGACCAAGTTTTGGGAATCCACGAGGGCTTCCTTCCCTATTTGAGCCATGATCCAACTGCCAAACCTTACAAATATGAATTCATTCTTTCCCATTCTTGAGAGGAAAATTCCCAAGTGATGATCACCATATTGTTACTAGTGGGAATTTGCAAGCATTGAGAAATACCCTTTGAACTGAGAACTACCAACAATGAATTATCTACTTGAATTGTCCTCGAATTTGGGTCATAGTGTTGGGCACAAGCTAGGACAAGATTTGTGCTTTGAACAGACAATGGATGCCCATCGACTCTGAATAACTCACTTGAGAATATATTTTCCTCCACATCATTGTTGCCTACATTGGGATACTCATTGTTTAATGCGCAATTTGACTCTAAACCTAAGTATTTGATCTTCATGGTTATGAAAGTCAGTGAAATGGACGGGAGATGGATGGGTATGAACAATTTGACCAAAATCCCAACACTTACTATTTTTAGCAGGTCCCACCCCAGATGTCTATTTTTAGAAAGTTTCTCAAATTGGCACTTTTGAGTGATCTTGACATGAAAGGGGTGATGGTGACTTAGAAAGTGACTCGTTTTCAAAACTTACTATTTTTAGTATGTGAGAACTTAATAAAACTTATTATTTTTAGTAAGTGGTTTTCTGTATGTCGAATGAGATGAGAGTAGTCTCAAAAGTTTCGTTTTCACTCCGGGATGCTTTGCTCCAAATTTTAGGGGTTTTTAATTGCCGAATTTTTTTTAGATATGACAAGGCAAGGTCTATGGCTGCATTTTTATGGCTATTAAAAATTATTTAGACCATTAATGGAGGCAAGATTGGTACCAAAAGAAAGGTGTTTTTGCAAGGAAGGTGTTGTTAAAATTTCACGAGATTTTGATGTGGGGTTTTGAGTTATGAGCAAATCTTCATTTTCAAGCATGGATGTTTCTAGAAAATTTCAGCAACAGAACAACATGTATTTGGTGTTTGTGAGGGAAAAACATCACATTCAAATATTCAAAAATGGTTAAGTGTTGGAGTTTTAACCCTTTTTCCCATTTAGCACTTTAACTTGCCATTAACCCAACATGGCTTAACCCAAGTTAGTTGGGTGTTACAGGGTGAGTTGTACACATGAAAATAGGGGACAGTTGAGGTGAGGGGACAATGGTGACACTAAAGTGCACTTTGCATGAGATTGTGATAAGTGTCACCATGTGGGAGCAAGGGAGATAGATGCAGGGGCTAGAAACAAGCTCCCAAGAGCTGAGATGGGGTTCTTCATGTGACCAGGGCTAGATGGATGAAGTTGGGCACACTTTTATGTCCCAACTCTCCCCTTGGACCAAGGAACATTAAGTTTTGAAAAATGTGCCATGTGTGGAGGTGGTCATATTTGCAACTTGAAAACACTCCTAGGACACAAGTGATGCACTCCAAGTGACACAAGCAAAATCATCAACAAGGAGGGCACATTTTTGTGTCTCCATTGTCCCCTTGCACCAAGGGACATCTAAGCTCAAAAAGCCTGCTACTCACTTAAGTGGTGTGTTGATGTCATCATGTTAACGTGAAATTAGAACATGTGAATGTCTTTTCCACCCGAAGAGAAAAACATGGAGCTCTATGGTCAAACCTTATATGATTTTGACTCCAAAACACCCACTGAATCCATCCCCACCATTTTCAGGCCCTAATTTTGCTTGCATTTTGAATTTTTGGCATAGTCATTCTTTTGGCACAAATAAGTAGCAACAGTGACCCGAACTACCATAGAGAGTAGTGAGCCTTAAGATCAAAATTGATGCATTTACCATGTAGAGGACTCAGAGCTTTCGTTGACTATCTGTTTAGCTCCTAACTCCTCCCGAAACCTTCAAAACAAGATCACTTTCTTCGTTGAAGCTTACATTCCATGCACCTATAGTGACCCAATCTTGCTCAGATGGATCCTAACACCACATACCTCCACATCTTTCCTTGAAACTGCCATGGATCTCTTCATTGCTCCCCTACACAACCTCCATATGAGTTAAACCCTTGCAGATAGCTTTCGAAGGATGTTTTCTTGCTACAATATGGCTAAAAATATCCATTTTAGTGCTTCCAGAGCGCTTTTCCACCTCAGAGCTCAATAGCTTCATGAAATTCACTTGGATCTACCTCCTTGCACATGAAACACACTTGAAATACATGTTAGCATGTCCCTCCTAGCTAAGATGATGACGAGACAGGACTCAAGGCGATTGTATGAGTTGATAGGTTGGCTGGAGGAAGGGTTCACAATGACCAGAAAGGGGATTTCAAGTGGTGGGCTTGGTTGTCATGACCAAAATTTTAAATTTTGCATGCCAAACATTTAGCATGACAACAATTTCACGGTTGTACAATGTTCAACAAGGCTAAGAGTGAGGATTCTCATTATTAAAAGGGGAAAACACTTCTTAACTAATTTTCCTAGACTAACTTGAAAATGTAGATGAGCATTATATGTTACATTTGCATTTGTATGTAATCAATGTACCTTATGTGTTCCCCTTAAGGTCAAATGGATGTATATCATTACAAGAAAACAACTACAAAATGGATTGGTTACACAATGGTTCATCTTCCATAACAATTAGACATTTAGCCTTCTTTTAGGGGTGGTTATGGGACTTGCAAGTGCATGGTGCATGTTGAATGGTGCTTTAGCATGGTGTAATCTTAGGGGGTGCTACCTAGTGTGGCATGAATCAACATGACATTGCTGTATGGTCATCGAGTTATGGAGGTCCTTTTCAATGACCAAGAGTTACGTATTATGCCACTTGACATTGTGCAAGAGTACCACAAGGCTACGTTCGTAGTGCAAGTCGTAACGGTTGGGGTGCATAAGGTCCTTAAGAGAAGCACGTGCCGACACTATGATCATATCAATTCTTAGATAGCATTCTATTGAGCGAAATCTTGGAGCGCTTTGCTCAAGGCATTTCTATTGTAGGTTTGACAAATTAGAAAGGTCTATTAGTGGCTCACAACCAACCCTATTTGTGTCTAGACGGATAGGGATGAAAATGATTAAAAATCACTCGCAACATCTAAGGAGGCTAAGATCCTTGTATCCTTTTACTTGTTTGAATTAGAAGTTAATAAAGCATTGTTTATTGTGTTTTACATGTAATGTGATGCTTAATTAGAAGTAGGAATATTTATGGATGTATTTTTCAAAATGCACTAGTATAGGCTTCGAATATATTTAGGTAAAAAATTGCATTTTTTATTAATTTTTCATACAACTAAACACAAGTTTTGTTGTCCAGACAATTAACCTCCATGCTCCCAAGATTCACAAAGGTAGAGCACACTTTTCCGCTTTCACCATGTAACATGAAAATCACGTCTTTGAAAATTCTAAAATAATCTTAGTTTCCTATATCACTATATATGGGTATACTTGGATGATCGGGTATATTTGTAAATTGTTATTGGAAAATATAGGAATTTGTGTAAATCAAGATGTAATGCAACATTTCAAGAAAACTTGTTTTCTGCTCAGACTAGGGAGTTGAACTGCATACATGCAAGAATTGAAATTGTTTAGTAGAAACAGCTCCTAACACTGCAAAAGCCGCCCATAAAGATTATGTACTTATTATATCTTTAATTAATATTTTATAGATCGATTTTCCTCTCTTAAGAATGACACATTGTATCCTTGAATGATATATTGGTGTTTAGCAGCACGTTTGATGAAATCTAAGGCATTTGAGGCAAATTTTGCGAGTATTAAATAAAAAAGAAATGATTTTCAATTAAAATCACTAGTCTATTTAGGCCGTGGTTGAAGGGGAGTTGACAATTGATCGTGCCAAAGACGAGTCATTCACATATGGAACAGGCATTCCATCGTTTCCTGCTTTTGTGGAATTGTTGTCTTTCACCTACCGACATCCCATGACAAACAAGATCTGGCTCCATGTTTCCAATTTCTCGATGTTAAACTCGCTTGTATACTTGGCTGATGGTTAGTCTACATAATGTTGATGAAGTTTACTGGTCTTTGGATTCCTCGTTCATCTAAATACAAATACATTCAATAATAACTTCATTTGGAGTTGAAATAAGATTCCCATGAAAAAAAAACAAGTCATTGTGCTGGTGGTAGTTCGATTATTTAGTTTTTGAAGAAATGTTCTTATATAAGGAGGCTCCATATGTCAAAAGAAAACAAATTCCTTCCGACCCATCCTCTAGCATGTATACATGTGCTAGGTTGCTGGCCAACCACTTGCCAAACGACCAATTAAGAAGAATTTACCACCATACGCAAGGAGACTCGCCATGGAAACCAAATCATCCATTCTTTTTTATTCCACAGAAGATGCCAACTGATGATAATCTGAAAAGATATGCTTTAAACTAATTTGATGGGTTACCAAAAAATCGAGACTGCTGTAATCTGGGAGCATGCTAGTCAGTTTGTCATGTTTTGGTTTTATGCCTGTCAACTCCAATTGTTTGAAAACCTCTAAGGCATTTTTAGCAAGGTGATTTTGTGCCTAGCCAACAATAGTTGCAGTGCAAACTGCAAACATTGTCAAACAATTCATGGGTCTCCTTTGTACAATCAGATTTTGCATACATCTCCAACACAGCAGTCACAACTGCAACGGAACACCTTTTTATATTCAAAATAAAATTGTTCTTTATCAGGAAAAACAGTTATTATGTGAGACTTCAACATTCATAATGTATGCAGTTAATAATCACTAGCTTCTGCCTATCATATCTGGGAGGTTACCTTTGAAACACAGGATTGGGTTTGAAACTTAACATTCCATCAATGAGTTAATGGAAAAGGTAATTACTGGATCAATTTTTTTGCAGTTGATGCAGAAATTATGCTAAAAGCAGAGGAAAAGATCCATTAGAACCATACCAAAACACTAGAGAATATTGCAAGACACTTAAAGAAAAATGTGTAAGTTTTCAAAAGAAACAGCAGAAGATTTACCGCTATATAAATAAAGTCGCTTTTGAAAAGATTACTACCATAGAAGGACAAACAATCCATGGATAAGCACAAGTGCATAAGATTAAGGAAAATCTGGATGCACATTTTGACTAGATAAACTTATTTGTAAATGATCATAAGGATTGTGCAAGTTTAGACCAGATATTGAGACATGAATTGATATGCCAGTAATCAGAATGGAATAAGAGGGCACTAAGAGCAGAATCATAGTGCTTAAAAACATCATGAATTTGCAAGCATACACCATCAGTGCTGTTCAATATGTGAGCATTCTCCGCTAAGTGAAATGCATAACAAATTTAACTACAAAATGACCAGTGAATGAGAACAGTCGAGCATCATAGAGCACAATAAAAACCTCTCGTTTCAAAGCTCAGAATAAAAAGGACTGGATATGGCAGTAACATGCAACTGAAGCTAATTGCTTATTCTGAATCAAGCTAACTCTTTGTAGTGTTGCAAAGATGAGATCTTCCCTTGAAAAAGACTGCTATTCACAAAAACCCTAGCCTCATCAGGCAAATACAACAGATGTCCCTTTGCTAGTTGTACATAACTACATGATGTGTATGATGAAATAAAATCCCTAGCTACCAATGTAAAGATAATGCAAGGGAGATTAATTGTACTTTGTCTTCAGAAAATACAAAGCAAGCATTATCATTAAATTGTTTCCATTTATATATCTTATTCAAAATAATGTTTACCTGCAAATGCATGCCTTTGATTCCACAAATACTCTTGATGGAGTCTGCTTGTGCAAAAAAATAGCCAAGATGAGAAAATTTGAAGCCCTCATCTACATTTTCAATCTGTTGCTCCCTAAACCAAGCTTCTCTTAACAAATGAAACATAGTACCTGAAGATAATTGTATTGACCTTGGCAATCCTTTTGTGTAAGACTCATGTAGTTATGATCAGTTATAACTCCCTCTCACTGTTTAGTCCACCATTATTAGCCCTTAAAGTATCCTGCAGAAATGAGGATTCAGCATATGGATTAACATACTTCTCCAAGAAGCATTGCTCTGTCATGCAAACTGCTTGAGGAAAACAAGATGGATTCTTGAGCACTGCCATGGACTTTAATGCCTCAACTACTCTATAACGAGGAATTAACCTCGCTTCCAAACTGAAAGCCAACATACTCGGGTACTTGAGAATATCAGTCAATGAAAGCCCCACAGAATGCACTAAAAAATTCATATTGCGCTTAACTTTTTCTTTGGAAGTTGCCAATATCCGAGGCATCCGCCTGCACAAAACCAACACTTGTTCTTCTGACAAACCTAAGCTACGCAAATGCTGCAGTTTTTGTTCTACAACATCCTCTCTCTGCCTGGAAATCGAACCCAAAGCAACTGCAAACATAGGAGAGCCCTTGGTATACCCAAAACCCTCCAGTTGCTTAAATAATCTCAATATTTTATACTCTGGAACTGTTATCAACTCGGGAACCGTGCCCAGCAGTGATGACAAACGCTCGCCCTCGAAACCACATGTTTGCAGCAATGAAAGTGTAGGTTTAAGCCTATTCTCAATACTGAGGTTAAAAAGCCTTGGATTCAAGGAAACGAGTCTGGCCATATCCTTTTCATTCATGAAGGTTTTAAGGAAGTTAAGCTTGGATTTTATGTTTTTATCAGGGCTTAGAAGAAACAGCCTAGGGTTGTAAATGACCAGTTTTCGAATCTGGGGAGGGTTCAAACCATGGTCATGGAGTAACTGCAATGCTTGTTCCACATTGTGGGCTCCTTTTGGTTGAGGAAAGTTATCGGATTGTTTGAAAGCCTTTGCTATGTTTTCCTCTGTAAAGCCGTATTTGTTAATGAGAAGTTGTCTAACAACACCTGGGTCTGATGTGGGTGGGGTTGAAATCTTTATACAGCAAATAGAAAGTTTTGTGGTGTTCAATGCAAACGGAGACCTGCGATGAATATGATGACAAGCACTGAATGGAGGTTCAATCCTTACGGCCGGCTGCAATATGAACTGAATCGCCATTATGCATGCAATTTGAGAGGGAGCGAAGACAAATTATTTAGAGTGTAGAAAAATCACCTGAAAATAGCAGAAGCTCAAATTGCAGTGGATGTGAGGTGGGACTTTGGTAGAATAGGGAAATTCGCCATGAAAGTCTTCACCTGTTGCTACCGTTTGTCCTCGATAGCAGGCCCTAAAGTTTGCGTGGTTTTGAGGCGTCCAGATTTTTTCCTGTCCTGTATTCAGTGATTGATGGTCGAGTGCCCAGTCTGTATTCCGAGAATGAGATTAATGGAAGAGTTCAGTAATACCTGAGCATTCCCTCAATAAATTGTTATCATTCTAAAAGAAAATTTGGAGCATTCAATTGTTAAATTATCCAAAAATAACTCATTATTGAGGAAATTTAAAAGAAACATTAAGGTAAGGTATAAATTGGCAATCGAATTTTTTTCTAAATTTTGTCAAGAGATATTTTAGGAGCCCCTCTCCATGGGACCATGGGGTAAGGTATAAATTGGCAATCGAAATCTTAAGGTGCAATGTAAAAGTTGATAAGGGTAGCGAAGTATACAAGAAAAATCAAACTAAAAATAAGGAACATAAATTGAATTGTTGGGAAGAAGAGAAAAAAGGAACATGGGAAACTTTGTGATTTAAGATTAAGTGAAAAAAACTCGATTTTAGATATATTGACTATACTAAGTATGAATATGAAGTATGAATATGAACATCGCAATAAAATCTTGCTATTTAACAATTGTGTCAATTTCTAAAAATTAAAGGATTCAAGGAAATCATATTAGCTAGCAAAGAGATTTAGAATTTTTAAAATCGTTTTCATTGAGGTGTGACATTAATTTTTGAATGAATGAAGTTTATTTAGTCGTAGAAGCATTTCCAAGATGTACTATAGAAGCATATCTAATTTGAGGTAGTAAGATATGTATTTAGATGCAATTTTATAAGAACTATTTTTAGACTATGAAGCCACGAAATAGGAAAGGGGAAGGTTGAACAAGTATAATAAGGCATGTATTTAGAGGCAATTGTATAGGAATTTGTCTTTGGGTTATGAATCCATGGAGGAGGAAAGGGGAACGCGGCCGAGTAAATATACTCATCCCACAACCAATCAACCATGATGTTAGTAGGGTGACCACGTCAAATGTGGTGTCACTCCCATTTGCACAAGGATCATGGTATTTTTGTGTTTATATGTTTCCTTGAAGCGAGCCTACTAACCAATGTAGGATTATTTTTTGAATGAATGAGGATGTTAAAGTTACAAAAGAAATTTCAAGATGCACGGAAAGGCATATACCATTTACCACCTAATTAGATTTCCTAACGAAGAAGGATGTAATAATATGTAAGAGGAAGATTAATCGATCTAATTAACTTCCAACATCAATTATGCATGACCAGAATAATGCATTCCAACTTGAAATGACCTAGAAATTAATAGACGATTAGTAACTTGCTCAAAATACAAGAGGAGAGAGAGACTTAACTTGTGTAAGAAGATTCTAGAATGATATGGATGTGATATGTAGTGAAATAGGAGAAATCTGGAACTCTCAATTCTAGATAGAAATTTCTAGAATTGGAAAACTTATAGATTTAGGACTGTACAAGATTTGTACAGTCTAGGAAGGAGTTGTACGGCTTAAGACAAGGATTGTAGAATCTTGGATTATAAGATAGTTGAGTTATGAGACTATTTTGGTGCTCCACGTGTTTGGGAATGATGCTCTCTATGTGTTGCTCTTCTTCGCACAACCTCAGGATGACCTGTAATGATCTACAACAAAGTAAAAACCCTAACAACTTGCATAACTCTTCATCGAAGCATTAGT
This sequence comes from Taxus wallichiana var. yunnanensis, assembly GCA_018340775.1. Lineage (NCBI taxonomy): Eukaryota > Viridiplantae > Streptophyta > Pinopsida > Cupressales > Taxaceae > Taxus > Taxus wallichiana. The sequence goes on along the minus strand of CM031234.1, from coordinate 293,493,349 downwards.
AAACTAAGGGAGAAAAACATGTGTATGTGTGTTGAGGTTGGACCACCCTTGGGGGTCAAACTCCCATCTATTGAACCAATCCTCGTGTTGCATTACATATCCTTGATGCATAATCAAGCCTCGTGTAGTTCTACTAAGTGTTTGTGCAAGTGTGTAAAGATAAAAATCCTCTAAGGATTCCCTTCGGTCTCCGACACCAAGATAACAAGCTCACTTTGTGTAGTATAGAATGTACCTAGTGTGGTAGTAGTGAGATATGGTGTGACTCAGTTATGTGGCATAACCCTTGTGTTGATTGAAACCCTTGTGTAATGTTTGGAATGACTTTTCTCTTACTTAGGACATGGCTTTATGATCTTTGCATGTTTGTAGATGGGTGAAGCTAGAATCCTTGACCTAGTTGAGTGCTTCAAACTTGTAGTAGGGACTGCCCTAGATGATGTGTAGCTGATTTGAGTAGATTTAGGAACCCTTTGAGTGCTTTTGGAATGATGTTTGCAATAGGAGCTTGTAATAATGTCAAGTGAGTTAGAATGTGATAATGACTTGCTTATATAGTCTTCATAGGTGATATATTACAATAAGCTTGACCCCGAGAAGATAACATGACCACAAATAATGATTTAACATTGAAAGTAGAGTCGATGATTGAGAAGGGGTAGGACAACATAGGTTGGCCAAGATAGGACCCCATATCCTAACCCTTTTGTATGGTTTTGGACAGAGAGAGAAAATACTAAAATGAAAGTTGTCAATGAATATCATATGTTTTATGCCTATTTTATTGAATAATATTTTTATATTTGTTGATAAAACATGGTGTAAAGATAAGCAAGTTGTAGAATGGCTAGAGAGATGATGAGATTAGATTTCAAATGTGAGCATTTGTCTTAACAAGGATACAAGGTCAAACTTAGCATTACACAAGGACAAGTTACCATATTTTAGTGTCTACATTCCCCCTTAAGTGTGTAATTAAAAATTGCATGCTTAAAGGAATTCATATGTAAGTGTGTACGCACTTTTCCTTTGTTTGGAGGGACTTCATGATGTGTTGGTGTTAGCATGCTCCATGGTGAAACCTATAACACCTAGTGCGAGTCATTTTTATGATAGAAACTAAACTTTAACTCAAAATATAGATAGTGCATGTAACTTTGCACATTACAAAAAAAGTATATAAATGTGATGCAAAACATGGAAAAAAATACACCTATTTTTTTTTTTCTGGAGGGAATAACTACCACTTTTTCCATTCCTTGGAGATTTCAAATGTTCTTTGGAGATGTTGGAGGATTGGGGGTGATCATTCTCCAATGTTTTTCCACATGAGATAGTAAAGGAGGAAGGATTAGACTATGAAGGACCCATGTACTTTGATGCCTTCCCCATTCAAGAATGTGAATAGAGAAGAGGAACGATCATTCTATGAAGCTCGCATATTTGCTTTAATGTTTTCTTTTTCTAAGAATCTAGTGAGAAAAGGGAAAATATCAGTCTAAAAATATTGCAATTTTTCTTTGACGTTGTCCATTAAACCCATAGACCACACCAGTGTAGATGGATCTAGGCCCAATTTGTTCTAACAAACTTTAGATGAAGTGACCCATGTCATGCCCCATAAGGTGCTACTATGTGTCAATTGATTATTAGAACTTTGAGATTTTTTTAGGGAGATGGAGGCTCATGCCCACAAACCCATTATGTAGTTGTATTTGAAATATCATTGTAAAGAAGGAATGAAGTACTCATGACCCTTGTAACCTACTACGAACTATGTAATTTGTACTTATACCTATATAGAGATCCTATAAATGTCTTGTAGAATCCAGTAAAAACCCTAAAATTTGAATAAAATTTCCTCTGTCTGGGAATGTATTGAGATGTTAAGACCATACACGGTCTTGATTTTGATGCATGGTTTTGACCATGTTTGAATTTTGTCACATTTCAATATCTTCGTGGCATTTTTGGAGGATTTGAGCCCTATAGAAACTTGTTCTTGTATCATGTAATATGTAATATGTATGTATTTGCGAAAAACCTTGTTGAATTCCCCCTTTTGAGATGCGCATGATGAATCATTTGAGCATGGGCTCAAAATAAAATATGTGTACACATGTACTATATGTATGAAAATTTATAGGATGATGTGGAAGGTTGAAGTAATGGCCACCATTGAGAATATCTATTTGCAAAGGAGTTGCGTATATGGTGGAAACCATGACACGGAGAACAAACATGTAACAAGAAAAAAACAAGAATACATGTATAAAGAAACTAGTAACAAGAGAGAATAATAAATTATTTACTCCATAGTAACACCAAAGGTGTAATTAGCATATAAATCGTGTCATAGAAAAAATAGTAGTGTAAGCTAGAAACATCATAGCAATAGAAACAACAATGTGTAAGCAAGTAAGCAAAAACATGTAAAATCATATTCAAATATAGGCATGGAGCCACAAACATCGGACACCCAAAGTGTCATAAGAAAATCCTATTAGAAGGAACAATGTACCACAATCGAGAAGTCAGCGCATGCACACAAAATAGGCATGGAGCCACATACATGGGACACCCATGGTGTCACAAGACAATAAATGACCTTAGGCCATATAAAACAAATAGTCATAACATCATAATAAGATAAATACATGTAATAATCAATCAAGGAATGAATCCATATAAACAAGTAGTGACAACAATATATAAAACATGTGCAACAACTAATAATAGTAAAAATATAAATTGTAATGATAATATAACACTACACAAGACACATGTGTTAGTTCTATTGATCCAATATATAACAATAAACACTATGTGTCTAAATAAACAAGATGAGTAATGTGTAAAATGAAACAAAATCACAAGTATGGAAAGTTTCCCCAAGATAGTAGTGCAAAGAACCAAACTAACTCCTATCATCACATAACAATTTGGAGTGTTATGCATAGAGCTCAAGATACCTCATGAACGCATGTGTGTAAAAATAGATATGTTATGTATCAAATCAATGTAACCAACATAATGTATAAAGTAACATGATATCCAAACAAACTAAAGTAGGTCCTAATTTTATATTTTTTCTCATATTTGAATGTTTTTGTATTATGTGATTATTTGAATATTTTTGTAGTGTTTTGAAAATAGTTATGTACAAGAAATGAGATAGCACAAGAGCTACCCGATAAGGGTTTGCTCAGGGGTAAAGATGAACCCCAAGTGGTGAAGGATGCATAGGGCTCAAATATGTCAAGGTAGAAAAAGGATGATCATGTGTAAATTGTATAGATGTCATGGTATGATAAAAAACCAAAGAGTGGTAACCCAATAGAAGTAGTATGAGTAGAATAATTGGAATTATATATAGATTGGAGTGATATTAATTTTGATTTTATTGTGATATATTCATGGTGATTGGAGAGATATGATATAGTGTGTGATTATTAGGGATAATATTATACTATTAGCAACATATTGGACACATCACCCTTACCTAAGTACACATGGGAATATATAATGCAAGGAAACATGTTCTTGGAAAAGAATCGATATGCCCCAAAGTATTTGAGAAGGGATTAAGTCCAACAATGTGTCTTGATGGATAAGATAATTGAATAGAGGATGCATGACCACTATATATTATGAATATGCACTCTTACTAATAATTTGATTGCATACTCTGTGGAAAATTGAGTGTAGTACTTGGTTGCATATAAAATGTTGTGATGCACGTAACCCAATGTGCGGTGAACAATTGTTGAGAAATATATAATGCTTATATTGAAATAATATCTTATTATTCATCAATATGCTCAAGATTTATTTATTACAAATGATAATCAAACATATCGATTGTTTATAGTCATTGTAATAGTAATTAGGATCAAAATCATCTATGTCATCACAATTAACTAGTAGTGATAAATTAGTGTTATCCATGAAATTATTTTACATGTTTCCCCTATTGTGGATGGGAGTCATGGTGCAAAAATAATTTTTTTGAATAAAAATTAGGATTTTTGGTGTAGGGTACTTGCCTTGTCATCTCATGGAATTTTCCACATCACTTGGTGAGTCATCTCACTTAGGTGAGATCATAGGTCTTAGGTGTCTTAGGGGTATGACAGATTTTGTCATACACATCGGTGGACATTAGTGCATCATACATGAGTTAATTTTTATTTCTGGAATGTAACTCATCTTCTCCATTGTGGAAGTATGATTGTTCTTGCATTAGGAGTTACACAACACTCCTATTTGTACCCTTTTTCTTATATATGAGAATGAGTAAACCCTTTTTCTTTTGCATGCACATTTTCATGGTTGAATTCTTTCTTACTACATAGAACTCTGTCACAGTGTTATTCAAGTGTAACTTGGTTGATGTGTGTGTCATCTTGCTTGATCCTTGTTCTCACATTCTCTCACATGGTATCAAAACATGTTGTTGGGATCCACATCTCTCTTTGTCTTTTGTTTCCTACTACTCTTGGTTTCGTGTTCTTACTAGTTTCATGTGCAAGCTTCGTAATTTGTTTTCCATTTGTGATTTACTTGCATTATTCGAGTTCATATCGGTTTGCATGGAGTTTTTCTAGTTTGTGGGTTGTTTTTCGGTGTATGTTCAAGTATTTTTTTGGATTTTGGAGTTTCGGTGTTTTCTCGCTAGATCTAGATTTCTATAGCTACATTTGGTGGAAAATCTTCTTTTGGAGGTATTTATGTTTGTTATATTATTGGAAATATTTTTAGCTTTTTGAAAATTTTCAGGTAATTTTGCATATTCTTTCTTACTACATGAAACTCTATCACGGTGTTATTCAAGAGTAACTTGGTTGATGTGTGTGTCATCCCGCTTGATCCTCGTTCTCACATTCCCTCACATGGTATCAAAGCACATTGTTGGTATCCACATCTCTCTCCGTCTTTTGTTTCCTACTACTCTTGGTTTTGTGTTCTTACTATTTTCATGTGCAACCTTCATAATTTGTTTTCCATTTGTGATTTACTTGCATTATTCGAGTTCATCTTGGGTTTCATGGAGTTTTTATAGTTTGTGGGTTGTTTTTAGTGTATGTTTAGTTTTTTTTTGGAGTTTGGAGTTTCACGTGTTTTCCCACTAGATCTAGATTTTTATAGCTACATTTGGTAGAAAATCTTCTTTTGGAGGTATTTATGTTTGTTATCTTATTGGAAATTTTTTTAGCTTTTGAAAAATTTCGTAATTTTGCATATTTGCCTCCTCCCCTACTCTAGCCCTCTCTTGCTCTGCTCTATCACTACACCTCCCTCACCCGGCTCCCTCCGAGCACCTCCTAGCTTGCCCCAGCTTCTTGTTGGTTCGGTGAGCTTACCCTCTTCCTCAACCCACTCATGTGAGTTGCTCTCAATCCAACTCGTGTTTGCGTTGAGTTGTTTGGTGGGTTATTTTTGGCTCAGTCTGTTTCTCTTCCTTGTCATTTTATTTCCTTGCTCGGCTCATGTCTTCTTGTTCTGTGTTGGAATTGTTGACCCCAACTTTGTGTTTCTCCCATCAAGCTCACCTTGGTTGTGCCCTATGAGATCTATGTGAGCCGTGCTCTACCCGCTCGTCCTTGCTCTCGACCTTGTCCTTGTATGGATCCTTTGATCATTGTGACCCCAGATCACCCTTCATCCCGTCTGTTACATTAAGCCTTCCCTATGTGCTCATTGTTGTGACCTCCCCCTTCATAGCCGACCTATTTTTCATTCCTTGACTCAACCGTTTCCATCGGGCTCCTCACCGATTTCCCATTACAAACCCTACCATCCATGTTGCCATGTTCAATGCTTCCACCCTACATTGATCTATTATCGCCATGTCGTCTCAACCATCCCACCTGTGTCCCATGCCATCCATTGAGACTCACTCACTAACCATCGCCCAACATGCCCCTATTCTCTTCTCTGCTTTGTGTGAGAATATTTTCCCTAGTTCACTTGTGTTTTGTGCCATTCTCCCGTGTAGCTCACCATTCATCTCGTAAAGGCTCAACTCCAAAGCTACCCACTACCAACTCCCTCCACCCGCCCACCTCGGGCTCGCGATTCCCATGTGGCTCACCCGAGCCACCTTCTTCTTTTGATTGGTCGGCTTTGCCTTTCCTCCCAAATTCAAAAGCCCTCTTTTTATAAAGCTTAGTTTTTAACTTAAGTTTTATCAACTTTAAAGTAGGGCTCAATTTTAATTTAAAGGAAGGTTGTTTTTAATTAGGTATTAACATTTAATTAAGATCTAATTTAATATTAATTAAAGGCTAGTTAGTTTATTAATTAGGAGGTTAATTTTAGGTAGCCCAGTTTTTTAATTTCTAGTCTTTTTATTATAATTTTTGTTTTTTCAAAATTCAACAAGATTAGGAAAAATCATTTCGAAACTATGGTTCTTGGGTGGTGTTTTTACCACTTGATGTTTTGTGGGAGTTTGTAGCATCTTTTTACAAATTCTAGTCCCGTTTGGAGTCATTTTTGGCATTTTTAGGTGGTTGTTACATGTTATGGACCCGTTTTTAGCGTTGTGGGAGCCTTATGAGTCATTTTTACATTGTAGTGCTCTTCTTCACTTGTGGGCTAGTGTGCACGTCTACCACAACCTTGTGGCAAGAGATCCCCTTATGCGACATGAGATGCTTTTCTCACATTGAACTTTGTTTTTTCCCCTTGTTCCTTGTTTTCACCCTTTTTTTTTGCTTGTTTACGTTTTGTTCATCTATTTACATTTGAAAATTATTATGGCCTCCACTCTTGCGTGATATTTTCCTACTGTAAGGTGAGTGGTCAATTGTTTCATGTCACATGAACACACCTTACTGTAACCAACACACTATTTATAAAGTTCCATAAACATGGGGTTATCATTGTTATTGGGTGTTGTAATTACATACGAGACACATTCTTGGCCGAAGTTAATGTCTTGCAACCTTATGTGTGTTCTTACACCCTTATTTCCTTGTATTCGAACACATTTTTAGTTGAGTATGACGCGTCTATTTGAGCATGTATTTTTCATATATGTCTCTTATGCACTTTGATTTCTCTTTTCGTGGATGCACCATGAAGGATGTTTTTACCAAGCTCGAGCTTCGCAAGATTGCTTCTCAGCCTCCACCTCTTCTTCTTAGTAGAGATAATTATACATCATGGCATGCTTGTATGTAATTTTACCTTACTCTCGAATTCTTTTATCCCTTTATGTATGGGAAAGTTCTTACACCCACTCGATGCTTATCGTCTTGGAGATCGGGCTCGATAAGTGTGACCATGTTCTTGGTTTCTTGTTGATACATGTTTCCAATCCTCTCAAGCATCATGTGGCACACATGGAGTGTCCTTACACTATTTTGATAATTCTTTAGTCCTTATTTTGGAGACCCTTTAGATATTTTCATTGATTATTCTTCTTTTGGTATAGGTGTTTCCTCTCCTTCTTGATGTCATGATAGTTATGTTAGAGTAGGTATTTACCTTAACTCATGTTCACCTAGGTACTTTATTTACCTTTATTGTATTTATCCTCTCCCACTTATGTGTGTAGATATTTCTTTTATCTTATTTAGATATTAGGAGATATTATCTAGTTATTAGGTATAGTTTCCTTGATCTATGGTCTTGACTAGTTCTTTGATGACTAGCTATTTCCTTGATTTATGGCTTGATCTACGACCTTGACTAGGGTTCTTAGATTGTTATTCCTTTCCTATTTAAAGTAAGGCCCATTCTCAATGTATTGCATTGAGTTCCATAATAATATATGATATTGCTGCTCATTTGTTTGCATAGGTTTACGTAAAGTTATTACGGTGAATTGCTTTCATCTTATTGTTCATGATGTTTGATTAGCATCTGTGTTCTTGGGTTGACACGATCTAGTTATCGTTCCTTTCATGGTATCATATCTGGAGATTGCTGTTGGCATCTGTCTGTAAGTTTTATTTTACAAATAAATTCATTTTATATTCATATATTTGGGATTTGGCTGTATTTTGTTGCTACATTCGTTTTATGCGAAACGCAGGGCTATTTTTAAAATCCTTAGTCCTTGGTCATATGGTATGGTCATATGAGGGCTTAAAGCTTGTGATTCCTACTAGTAGGTGCTTAGCTTCAGCCCCCTTTAATTTTATTTGTGTGGTGAAGGCAACAATAATTTATTTTGTTTTAGTGGCAACTACAATAAATAACAGAGCAAAATAGTAAAAAGCTTGTAACTTTTGATCGGTAACTCGGTTTTGAGTGCTTGTTTTTTCATGCTCTTTCCATTGGAGTTATTTATTTTTATACTTGCACTATAATTATAAAGTGCCAAATATGGAGGAGTGTTGTAATCAATTATGGACGCAATTTTGGCTGAGCTCGACGTCCTAAACTTTTGGGAGTTGTAGTTTGTACCTATCATGGATTATGAGAATGATATGCTTTTCTCTGAAGTATGTGGACTTCAAGAGGATATTGTAAAATTTGTGGAAGAAAATAGATCACTCAAGAAGTGAAATTCTCTTCTACAATCACTCATTCACGATAAGGATACAATAATACACTCCCTGCAGAACAAACTTGCTAGCCTATAACATCACCATCATATTGTGGACAACCATATCCATGCTCCTAGTCCACTTGTAGCTATTTCTCTTGAACCCACTGACATTGATCATCAGTCTTTGAGTTTGTTCTTGCTCTTGATGCTCATACACCAATGAAGCTTGTTACTACATGCTCTTCCGCATCTGTGTTCTTGGCTTGGTACGATCTGGTTATCGTTCCTTTCATGGTTATGTGTTCTTCCACATCTGTGCCTATTACAGTACCACATGTTGTGTTTCCTATTTACCTTTCAATGCATAGATTTTTTGAGAAGCATACCACTACATTCAGATCTCGCATGCTCTGTTATATGGGTCTCACTAGCGAAGTCATTGCGGACATTTCACGGGGTGTTGTTTCCTTTATTCCAAATGTTAAGTGGAATTCTCGTCATGACATTGGTTTTCGAGTAGATACTTCATTGGGATCACACATTGATAGAGCTCCTTTTTTGTTCACTCGAATCTTTCTGAGGATCATGAGCAACACATGAGTTCTGCACCTTCCTCAGGATAGAGAAACTTGAGATTTCAGCTGTCAACCATGATCAACTTGACACACATTCTGATGTTCTTTTACATGCACCCATTGTGCATTTTGCACCAAGTCATATGCAGACATCTTCTTCATCCATTCGTGTTGATTTGGGGTGGATATCTGATCACTCGTGGTAGTGATATAGGCATTCGTTGAGAGGACTCTACAGCGTGGCTCCTCCACCATTCAGCCTCTTGCTCCACTTTCTATACCTTCTGCATTGTGATGCTTCTTGTTTTGAGCATTTTTCTTTAGCGGTGTAGTGTATCTCTCTTGTTTGTTGAGAGATTTTGTATCTTGTATTTTCGACACTTTTGGCATGTTGACAATATCTCTTATGGGGGATCTATTTTGGTGCATTCCAGTGTTAGTTTGTCAGTGTTCGAGTAGTTGTTTTGACAACTCATACAGATTTGTAGCATCACTCCACCCATTCAGCAGTATGGGAGGGTGTGGTGTTGATCCTGCTTCTTCGGGTTTCGTGTCCTTGCCTTGTTACCTTGGCTTTTCTTGGATTGTGATACTCTGGATTTTGTGTCCTTGCCTTGTTGCTTTGGTTTTTGTTCTTGGATCATGGCACACCTATTTGTATCAGTTGATCGAATTATGTTTGGTGTTTCTTTTTTGCACTTTCCACATCACTCCATTAACAATCTCCTTGTATGGAGCTATTCTGGTGAAACCCAGTGTCATTTGTTTTTGAGTTTTGTGATCGAGTAGTGGATTAAGACCGTAGTGCACACCAAAATTCTTTAGCATTGTACAAGTTTTTTGAGCCGAGCTTCTTAGGATGCCTTGGAGCAGATTTTTACTCTCTTTACCTTGTTATTACTGGTTTTGGGTACCTTGTGGTGTCCCTTTTTCCCAGTTATTGTACATGAGTACCTCATCAAGCCTAGTTGCCAGGGACTCATACTGTGGACATGCCACTTCTATTTTTGCCCCTAGCTTCACTTGAGGGGGGGTGTTAGTGTAGGTATTTACCTTAACTCATGTTCACCTAGGTACTTTATTTACCTTTATTGTATTTATCTTCACCCACTTATGTGTGTGGATATTTCTTTTATCTTATTTAGATATTAGGAGATATTATCTAGTTATTAGGTATAGTTCTTTACTTGATCTATGGTATTGACTAGATCCTTGATGTCTAGTTCTCTCCTAAATCTATAGTCTTGACTAGTTCTTTGATGACTAGTTATTTCCTTGATTTATGGCTTGATCTACGACCTTGACTAGTTCTTAGATTGTTATTCCTTTCCTATTTAAAGCAAGGCCCATTATCAATGTATTGCATTGAGTTCCATAATAATATATGATATTACTGCTCATTTATTTGCAAAGGTTTATGTAAAGTTATTCTGGTGAATTTCTTTCATCTTATTGATCATGATGTTTGATTAGCATTTGTGTTCTTGGCTTGGCACAATTTGGTTATCATTCCTTTCAAGTTATACCAACATAGATTTACATGTTCATATTCTTGATGATGAGGTTTGTTCTTCTAATTCATGATGACAATAGTATCGATGATAACTCCTCTCCTCCTTCTCCGGCCACATTTCATAGAATGTTGAACCTCCTCCCTTCCTATAAAACATTAAATAGTCTTGTTCCCAACATCATACTTTCATTTCATCTACCTCCATTCCACTACTAGTGTGTGAGGCTTATTTCACTCCTTCTCATGATGATGAATCATACATATCGGACATTTCTCTTATGTTTATCGAGATACCCTTTTGGGACCAGAGTATCTTCCATACCTTAATCATCTCTTTGTAGTGCATAATTGCGTTGCAATACATGGAGTTTATCATCCTTTTACAAGTGTTTCGTAGAGGATTCCTTCATCTCCTTTGTTGGGAGTGCCCCTTTTTGGAATTTTGTCACTTTTAATATTTCAAAGACCATAATTAATCCATCTCTTCGTATGGATCCTATTTCTACTATTGTGGGGGTTGTTTATTTTCCTTCAATTCACTTGGAAATTCTTTATGTGGATGTTCCCTTATCATACTCTGAAAGTTATAATTTTGTGGTATTACCTTCGGTTCCTTTGCATGTACTTGTTAGACCTATGTCACATTCCAATGGACCAAATTCAAAGTTCTTCATACTATTGCCTTCAGTTTCCTTCATGAAGTGGCGGATTTTCAGTACTCCATTTATTTTATTTCTAAGGGAAGAAACATTATTCGATGTGGATGGACCTTCTTCAATCTATAGGTAGAATACCACATCATCAAAAATCTTCTTGGAGACTTCATAGAGTTTCAAACTTCAGATCCATTGCAAGCTTCTTTACTGAACCCTTCACTAAGGCAAAGTATCCTTACTTGTTCTCTCATCTTGGGTGAGGTCCACTTTGTGGCTTCACATATTCTTCAATTTCTCTTGTCTCCTTCCTCTCTTCTCTTCTTATTCTTCTAAAAATATTGTAGTTTATACATGGGTACCTCATCAAGACTTTAGTTGTCGGGACCCATTTGACGTATTTTTCCTAGGTTGTTTAGGGGAGTCTTCCATCTCTTTTAGGTGGATGATTTTCCCATTGGGTTTTCCTCCATTACTTGATATCCTTTTTTACATGGGTACCTTATCAGGCGTAGATGTTTGGACCCATTTCTTATTTATGAATTTCCACCTCATCCTAAGTTACGATGAAGGGGGTGTTGGTGTGGGGTAATTTCCTTATCGTCTTGAGGAATTTTACACATCATTTGGTGAGTCATTTTACTTAGGTGTGATCATATCTATTAAGTGTCTTAACCCAAGGTATGACAGATTCCATCATACACATCAGTGCACGTCAATACATCATACATGAGTTACTTTCCATTTATAGAACATAACTCCTCTTATCCTCGGTGGAGGTATGATTGCTCTTGCATTAGGAGTTACAAAAAACTCCTATTTGTACCCTTTTTTCTTATCTATGAGAATAAGTATCCCCTTTTTCTTTTGCATGCACATTTTCATGGTTGAATGTTTTCTTACTACATGGAACTCTATCATGTTGTCATTTGAGTGCAACTCGGTTGATGTGTGTGCCATCCTACTTGATCCTCATTCTCACATTCTCTCGTGGGATTTATTTAGTATGATCCTATTCTTGTAGAGATATATGTATCATCATCATCAGTAGTTATATTTAGATAATTCCATCCATATATAGTAGGTGTCTCTTTACTTAGTAATTGACACATGAATAAGATAATTCATTTGTGTATTGCAATCTATATCACTACTTAAATTGGAATATATCCTAGCTTGTTATGGAGGAGAAGAGATATCCGTAGAATCCAATGTTGTGTTTCCCTTGTCTAGGCTTGTGTATGATCTATGCGGTCTAAGGCTATGTATAGTTGTTCATGCTCAATTGGTAATGTTTCCATTTCCGTTTGCAAAATAGTAGGATGCAATTTTTTCGATAAGAGTGGTTATTCTAAATGAATTATTTCATGTTTATCCTCTATTTGAAGAGGTATATCTTGTAGTATAGTAGAATACGTATCATGTAGTATCACATTATGCTCATCATATGTAGTTGTTATAGCTTTCGGTACCCGATAATATGTTATGACTTGAGATGATTCCATATAAAAATGTCACTTATCGAAGGAAATAAATCCCTTACACTCAAGTTGGATTCTTCATTATAAAACATATAAATCATTATCAAGGTGTCCATTAATTCCATGATAATTGCAAAATGGTTGACCTTTGATTTTTTCAAGACGATAGTGGGGATAGTAATGAGTAGGTAAAAAAGTGATTAAGAAATTATCAAGTAGGTCGTAGAAAATATCTTGTTGTCTAGCATTATTTTCAAACAAAAGATGTTATTTTTTTGTGGTTGTCATAGTTGTCAAGATTGAACTTGTGGAACATACACATTATTTCCTCTATGTAATACTTTCACTTCACTAATATAAGACCATGTATCGGTATGATGTTTGTATCACATTGTTTGTTGTAGGCTTGTAACTATATCAATTAAGATGTGTAGAGAAATTATTGACATGGGTATATGAGGAACCACTTATATGTGATATCTCATCCTTGAGGGATTCGATCTTGGTATGCATAACTTACAATTGGACTTGAAAATTGTGGTGTAATGCTTGAATATACTTAAGGATAACCTTTGATGAGATATGGTCTCATTATTAATAAGGGGATTTGAAATGATATGGTCCATGAGGTAAAAAATGGAAGATCCTCTAATTACATGAGAAATAATGTTAATCATCACATGAAAGGTTGACAGTTAAGAGACCATAAAAGATAAGACTCAAAGGGATGTTTAGCAAAAAGTGAATGTTGTTAAATTATTAAAATGACTATTTGTGATGATAAAAATTAATTTAACTAGACAAAAAGAGGTATTTTACAATCTGAATATGGGAAATAAAAAACTCCTATGAATTTTCCAAAAAGTGTCTATTTTGTTGATTATGCCCTAATTACTAAAAAAATAAATTTACATTCCTGAGATTTGTGATAAGAATTAGGGAAAACAAAAAGAGGTTTTCATTAAATTTATAAAATAATAATAAATAAATTAGAGGACTTTGAAAATAGAGGATTTATTCCTAAGATATGCGACTTAAATTAATTTGGCAATTAGGAAGCCCTAAAAAGAGACCCAACGGAAAGGACCAACCATGAGAACTTATGGAGAATGGTCTAAACCATATTTAGGGAAGGTGATAGATAAAAATAAGGTTTGGATCCGAATATATAATGTAGATATGAAACCATAGGGAAACTGAAACTAGGATTCGTAAGAAGGTGCAAGATTCAATCACAATTCAAGTTCACCAAATGTTTACACCCTAATTAGATTTCCTGATCAAGAAGGATGTAAGAATATGTAACAAATAGATTATTATGATTTAGTTAACTTCCACTATTAACTATGCATGACCATAATAATGCATCCCAACTTGAAATGAGATAACAATTGATAGATGACAAGTAACTTGTTCAAAATTCAAGAGGAGAGAGAGAGATGCTTAGCTTGTTCAAGAAGATTATATAATGATTTGTATATGAAAAGTAGTGAAATAGGATCATTTGGAACTCTGTTTATGCATAAAAGATTATGGAACTAGAAAATTTGTAGGTCCAATAGGTTCAGGACCATACAAGATTTATACAATGATTGAGGCAATGGCTATACAATTCAAGATAAAGATAGTACGGTCATGGATCAAAAGATAGTTGAGATCTTAAACTTTTTGGGTGCTTTACTTGTATGTAAATGGTTCTCATTATGTTTTGTTCTTCATTGCATAACCTCGGGATTACTTGTAATTATCTACAATAAAGCGAAAACCCTAATAACTTGAAGAAACCTTAATCATAACATTAGCAAAACAAAGGAGAAAATATGTGTGTGTGTGTGTGTTGAGGTTGGACCACCATAAGTAGTCAAAATACTAGTTGTTAAACCATTCCTAATAGTACACTATATATCCTTGATGCGGAATTAAATCTCATTTAGTTCTCCTAAGTGCTCGTGCAAGTGTGTAAAGCTGACCAAACCCCAAAGGGTGCCCTTGTATCTCTTGACACTAAGATAGTGGGCTAACTACCTAGTATAAAATGTACTCAAGGTAGTAGTAGTTATATGTGGTGTGACTCATCTATGTGATCTAACCTTGTGTTGATTAAAACCATTGGGAAATGTTTGGAATGGATTTACTCTTGCTTATGATATGGCTATATTATATTTGCATGCTTGTAGATGGGTGAAGGTAGACTCCTTGACCTGGTTGAGTACTTTATAATTGTAGTAGGGATTGCCTTAGATGATGTGCAATTGATTTGAGAATATTTAAGAACCCTTTGAGTGATTTTGGAATGATGTTTGCAATAGGATCTTGTAAGAATGCCAAGTGAGTTAGAATGTGATAATGAATTTCTTATATAGTATTTTTAAGGTGATATATTATGACAACGCTAACCTTAGGAAGATGAAATGAATCAAAAAAATGATTTAGCATTTTAATAAGAGTCGTTGATTGATAAGGGGAAAGATTATATAGGTTGGCCAAGACCAAACCCCACATCTCGACCCTTGTGTATGGTTTTATATAGAGGAGAGAAAGTCCTAAACTATTTTTTTTGCAATGAATATCAAATGGTTTATGCCTCTTAGATTGAATAATATTTCCATATTTGTTGACAAGGATGATGTAAAGATAAAAAAATTGTAGAATGACTAGAGAGGTGATGAGATTGGATTACAAATGCGAGCATTTGCCTTCACAATGATACGAGTTCAAAATTGGCATTGTATAAGGACAAGTTAATATATTTTAGTGTCTACATATACTAGGAAGAGGGAAAAAATAACACACGAAGCCATGAAATTTGGGATTGAGTGAATAAAATTCAACTTCGGATATACTAACTATGCTAAGTATGAATATGTGAGTTGTAAAAATCCTTCCATTAAACAACTATGCAAATTTTGAAAAAATAAATAAAGAATTTTAGGGGATTACATTAGCTACTAAAGATATTTAGATTAAAAAAATTTGGTATCCATTGAGGTGTTCCATTAATTTTTTAATGAATGAGTGTTTTTATGAGTTGTATAAGAAATTCCAAGATGTGTGGAAGAGGCATATCTAACTTAGCGTAGTAAGATGTATTTAAAGGCAATTGTATAGGAATTTGTTTTTAAATTATGAACCTAGGGGAGGGAAAAAAAAAAACATAATCATCTAACAATAAATCAACCATTATGTTAGTAAGATGACCACTTCCATTATGGATTCCATCTCATTTGCATAAGGATCATGGTATATTGGTGTGTATATGTTGTTAAGTAACCCTAACAATCAATGTGGAATTACTATTTCAATGAATAAAGATGTTAATAGTCATATAAGTGATTCCAAAATGCATATAAAGGCATATCTAATTCGGTGTATTAACCCATGATTTTCTTAGATAGCTAAATGAGACTATTTTTTGGTATAATAATGTTATATAAGAGGATAGAGGAATGATGAGTGAGATAAAATACTCATTCTACAACTAATCAACCACTATGTTGGGATGTTCTAAAAAAATCCACTTGCACACAAAAAAATGATGCTATTTTATTGTTGTGTTACTAAGACTATATGTACTATGTATGTAGTGCCCTCCTATTTTTTATTTCCATTTTTGGACCTGTGTTGACTCATTGTATCATTATTTTATGCTAACAGAGACATTATTAATGTGTTACTATCATTTTGGTGCTGATATTGTTGTATGATATGGATGTATATTATCATTAGGATGTTAACTCATTTTGACATGTTATTGGTGAGGCATCCGATGTCAATATTTATTGATCATTTTATGAGTATCGATATGATGTCATGGTTATATTGGATTATGATCTTGTGTTTTTCTATTTGATTCATCTTGGATGCATTGTCGTAAGACTCTCTTACTACATTAGATGATTGATCATAGTATGATGTACTTGCCTTAGCTAGTTGTTGATCTTGTATGGATTGTCATCATGATGCATTTATGTTATTGTATCTTTTAGTTATTGGTATTGAGAAGGCATGATGTTTGACTCGAGTGTGTAGGTGATAATTTTTTAGCCATGAGAAAACGTGGACCGAGGTAGACACCTCTAACTCGACATGTTAGGCCTTGAGGGGCAATTATTTTTCCTTGGTTATTCTTGTATTTAGGTCATCTTGTTTAGAATTTGGTTTATATGTGGATTTATACTCCTTGGTGCTTTTATTATCATATCCCTTTACCCCTATGGTGGTGTCCACCCCCCTAATGTCCTTTCAAATTATTAACTTTAACTCCTTATTTCTTAAGTGTTTGATCTTTTTGCTTAGTGCTAACCTCTTATCATTTAGTGCAATTGATTTATGGGTGTTTGGTTTATGCTAATGAGGGATTTAGGGAACCTAATCTTAGATAATGTGAGCTCACTATCCCTCCTAAATGTCACATCTTTCCCAAACTTGGATTTGGGAAATATGTTCCATTTAGGAGTAAAATGCAAGCAAAGGGATAAATTTCCCTTAAAAAGAGACCCTAGGTCCTATACATATGGGTGGGTGGTCTATGTGAAATTTGGTTGAGATTTCTCTTAGGTAATTTTCATGTCAATCAACACACATTATTTTATTTCATAAACTTGAATGATACATATAGAGAGGCCTTATCCTATAAACTAGGAGATAACTCCAACTACTAAATATACAATAATCTCTCCACACCTAAATACGTGATTTAGGTTATATAACTCATTATTCACGTACATTTAATATAAAAAACTTAATTTTCTTACAACCAACTTATTTACCATATGATGAAATAATAATCACCATGGGAACTCTAATTTCCCAACATTCCCTCCCTTAGAGGTCACATGGGAAAATGCACACTACACACAAATATTTAGTAAAGATAATCTTCATCACTTAAAATGTATTCGACATTAGCACGTAAAGTTTTATCTTCCATATCACCTTCTTCAGTCACCATGGCCTTGTCATGCAAATTTCCATCAAGAAGGTCTTTTTCTCTTTGTTTACAGTTCATAATAACATGCCCTGGATTCTTACAATAAAAACATGTATATTTTTGATATGTTTTGATTTCTTGTAAGAAGTTCTTGATTTTATTGCTAAGGCTTCTTCTTCTTCTTCTACAACCTTGCTTGTTGTATCAAGTAATGTTGCTATTATGTTTTCCAAACTTGGATTTAGTTTACTTAGAGTAAACACCATATTGGACATACTTTTGGGCATGTTGTTTAGTAATATGGCCTTTGCATCATTGGATTTTACCTTTTCATTTATACCAGCTAGTTGAGCCATTAGAGAGTGGAACTTGCTGATATGAGACACAATATCTCCTCCTTCCATTTTCAACCCATACAATTTTTGCTTTATAGTTATCTCTGCATTGTCGGCTTGTGATCCAAATAGTTTGTTCAATGATTCCCATATATCTTTGGAGGATTTTTTGAAATCCACATGATGTAGACAGGGCTTTGCTTGTATGAAAGGAACGATAACCGCATCGTACTGCCAAGAGCACAAATGCTAATCAAACACCACGATCAATAAGATGAAATCAATTCACTAGAATAACTTTACATAAAACCTTTACAAACAAATGAGCAACAATATCATATATTATTATGGAACTCAATGCAATACATTGAGAATGAGCCTTGCTTAAATAGGCAAGGAATAATAATCTAAGAACCAGTCAAGGTCGTAGATCAAGCCATAAATCAAGGAAATAACTAGTCATCAAAGAACTAGTCAAGACCATAGATTTAGGAGAGAACTAGACATCAAGGATCTAGTCAATACCATAGATCAAGGAAAGAACTAGTCAATACCATAGATCAAGGAAAGAACTATACCTAACAACTAGATAACATATCCTAATATCTAAATAAGATAAAAGAAATATCCACACACATAAGTGGGTGAGGATAAATACAATAAAGGTAAATAAAGTACCTAGGTGAACATGAGCTAAGGTAAATACCTACTCTAACACCCCCCCTCAAGTGAAGCTAGGGGCCAAAATAGATGTGGCATGTCCACAATATGAGTCTTGGCAACTAGGCCTGATGAGGTACTCATGTATAATAACTAGGAAAAAAGGGACACCGCAAGGTACCCAAAACCAGTAACAACAAAGTAAAGAGAGTAAAGACCCGCTCCAAGGCATCCCAAGAAGCTTGGCTCAAAAAACTCATACAATGCTGAAGAAGTTTGGTGTGCACTGTGGTTTGAATCCACTACTCGATCACAAAACTCAAAAACAACTGACACTGGCTTCACCAGAATAGCTCCATACAAGGAGACTATCAACGGAGTGATGTCGAAAGTACAAAAAAACACCCAACATAATTCAATCAACTGCTACAAATAGGTGTGTCACGATCCAAGAACAATAACCAAAGAAACAAGGTTAGGACACAAACTCTCGAGTGTCACGATCCAAAAAAAACCAAGGTAACAAGGCAAGAACACAAACCCGAAGAAGCAGGATTAACACCACACCCTCCCATACCGCCGAATGGGTGGAGTGATGCTACAAATTTGTATGAGTTGCCCAAAATCAACTACTCGAAAACTGACAAAATAACACTAGACTTCACCGAATAGATCCCCCACAAGAGATACTCAAACATGCCAAAAGTGCTTTGAAAATACGATATAAAATCTCTCAACAAATAAGAGAGATACACTACACCTACTAAAGAAAAAATACTCAAAACAAGAAGCATCACAATGCGAAGGTATAGAAAGTGGAGCAAGAGGCCAAATAGTGGAGGAGCCATGCCTATAGAGTCCTCAACGAATGCCTATGTTGCCTCCACGAGTGATCAGATATCCACCCCAAATCAACACGGATGGATGAAGAAGATGCCTGCATATGACTTGGTATAAAATGCACAATGGGTGCATGCAAAAGAACATCAAAATATGTGTCAAAGTTGATCATGTCCGATACCTGAAATCTCGTGTTTCTCATTCATGAGGAAGGTGCGAACTCATGTGTTACTCATGATCCTCAAAAAGAGTCGAGCAAACAAATAAAGGAGCTCACAATGTGTGATCCCAATAAAGTATCTCGCTCGAAAACCAATGTCATGATGAGAATTCCACTTAACATGTGGAATAGAGGAAACAATACCCTATGAATGTCTACTAATGGCTCCTCTAAATGAGACCCATACAATGGAACATGCGAGAATCGAATGTAGTGGTATGCTTCTTAAAAAAGCCATGCAAATGAAAGGTAAGTAGGATACACAACATGTGGTACTTGTAATAGGCACGATGTGAAAGAGCATGCAAGAATAAGCCTCACAGGTTTAGAAGCATCAAAATTAGGTTCGGGATCAAAGACTCGGGAGATCAATGTCGGTGGGTATAAGAGAAATAACTGTAAGTGGACTAGGAGCATGGATATGGTTGTCCACAATATGATGGTGATGTTGTAGGCTAGCAAGTTTGTTCTACAGGAAGTGTATTATTGTATCCATATCGTTAATGAGTGATTGTAGAAGAGAATTTCACTTCTTGAGTGATCTATTTTCTTCCAAAAATTTTATAATATCCTCTTGAAGTCCACATACTTCATAGAAAAGCATATCATTCTCGAGAATCCATGATAGGTACAAACTACAACGCCTGAAAAATTTAGGACGTCTGCTCAACCGAAATTGCGTCCACAATTGATTACAACACTCCTCCATATTTTCCACTTTATAATTATAGTGTAAGTCTCAAAATAATTATTTCTAATGGAAAGAACACGAAAAAACATGCACTTTCATAAAAATGACATTTAAAACCGAGTTACCAATCAAAAGTTACAAGCTTTTTAATATTTTGTTCATTATTTGTTGCCTTCACCACACAAATAAAATTAAAGGGGGCTGAAGTTAAGCACCTACTAGTAGGAATCACAATCTTTAAGCCCTCATATGACCATGTCATATGACCAAGGGCTAAGGATTTTAATGGGTGTTTGCACAACTTACTATTCTGGGTGTGTCGTGTGTTTTTGAGAAAGTCACATCCAACTGCCTCTTCTGGTAAAAATTACTATTTCTAGACTATGTAGACAGTGACCTTTATTGCTGAAAATAGCAACCTGTGGATTTTCCCGAAATAGCAAAAAACATGCACAACATCTGTGGACCCCTGCCAAAAAAGGAAAGATCCGAAAACCTTCATGCACACAAACCGAGATAGATACACCGTGTAAACGAAAATTACCTGTGCGTGATCTCAAGAAATCCAACACCCAAAAATGAATCCCACGATTATTTTCCTTTGTGGCACGAATCCCGAGGTAGATCGGTGTGCTTCCCTGCAACAATACAAAAACCCGTAAAAACACTCCGCCTCAAAAATGGTCGAGCTTACAGTCAATCTTAGGGTTTTCCCACCTTCGATCTAATGGAAGCCTCTGTTTTGCATAAAAATGCATGCAACAACAAAATACGACCAAATCCCAAATATATGAATATACAATGAATTTATTTACAAAATAAAACTTACATATACGGATGCCAACAACAATCTCCAACTCTGATACCATGAAAGGAACGATAACTAGATTGTACCAAGCCAAGAACACAGATGCTAATCAAACACCATGATCAATAAGATGAAAGCAATTCGCTAGAATAACTTTACATAAAACCTTTGCAAACAAATGAGCAACAATATCATATATTATTATGGAACTCAATGCAATACATTGAGAATGAGCCTTGCTTAAATAGGCAAGGAATAACAATCTAAGAACCAATCAAGGTCGTAGATCAAGCCATAAATCAAGGAAATAACTATTCATCAAAGAACTAGTCAAGACCATAGATTTAAGAGATAACTAGACATCGAGGATCTAATCAATACCATAGATCAAGGAAAGAACTATACCTAACAACTAGATAATATCTCCTAATATCTAAATAAGATAAAAGAAATACCCACACACATAAGTGGGTGAGGATAATACAATAAAGGTACATAAAGTACCTAGGTGAACATGAGCTAAGGTAAATACCTACTCTAACATGATAATCCAAGTCCAATAATGGTGAAATATTTTTTTGTGTTTGAATTTTTATTTCGAAGTGCATTAGCATCTGTTGGTGCAACCATAGTGCCGCCAACAATGTCCCAAAGGTATTTTTCAATCAACAACAATTGATTTGGATTTTCCATGTATGGAAATCCTTTCCATCAAAATTATCTATTGATTCATTTTGTCCATTTGATCCCTCCCGTAATTTTGACATGTCCTTACAAAACTTCACTCAATGAATTTAATGAGAAAGGCTTATGTAGAGATAAATAAAAAATTAAAAAGTAGTTAAAATATATATTTTAAAACTATAAAATATAAACCCCCTCTTTTTTTATTAAATTCTGTTATCCATATTTTTCCCACGGGTAAAATAGGATCAGCCACAACCCCGCATGTAAGAAGCCAGAGAAATCATGTTTAAAGCCTGCAAAATTTTTACAGAGGGACTCTACAATGGAGTGGCGGGGCTTACGAAAGATCAAACGACCCTATGCAAAGTAAAGACATTCAAGGAACAACTCACGAGAAAATTCATACTTCAAATCTAGCAAACAGACTCAAGTAGGCTCTAAAATGAAATAAAGGTTGAGGAAGGAGGTTGAGCAATGTCAAAGAAGCCAAAGGCTCGAGGAAAAGAAACAACAAATGTTTAAAGTCGTCAGGCTCTCAAACGACTCAGAACGAGCCTCAAAACGACTAAGTATGGAGGAGACAATGCAGACACTAATAAGTGTCAAAGTGGTGCACCTTCAAATATTAAAACCCAAAAGCGTAGAATCAAATGAGTACCAAGCCTCCACGTGTTCCAGGTCCAAAGCGGGTGTAGAGTCAACAAAATTTAAAAGGCAGATAGGGTGGGCCTCAAAATTGGTTAAGTGTAGAAGACTCAGTGGAAGGTGCCAAGTGTTGGCTCGATGCAATTCCAAGACGGGAGCCCAAGGCAGAGACTCAAAATTGTGGTAGCCCTCCATGTGGAAAATGGTCAATAGGGGGTCGGAAAGGAGAGTGGGCCCAAAATGTCTAAGTACAGAGTGAAGGCAGAAGACAACACATGTCTTAACAATGCTCTTTCAAAAGTAAGATTTACGAGCAATTTCCAAATGAGCGTGGGCTCACCGCATGTCCCAAATTTTTAAAAAGGGACAAATTCGGGGTTTGAAAAGTCAAAGTAGAGGTAGGCTAATGGAGGGTGCCAAGTATCAGCACGACGTCATTTCAAAGGTAAAATTTGGGATGGGTTTTCAAATGAGCGCGAAGGCTCCATGTGTCCAGTGGTCGACTTTTGGTCCCGCCAAGAAAAAGGACTTGGGAAAAATACAAAGGACCTTAAGAAGCTTGTGGAGGCCGCCACATGTCAATCGACACAATTTCAAGAGTGAGGGTAGGAACAAAATCTCAAACGAGCGCGAGGCCACCACATGGACCCTATAGGGTAGACTCTTTAAATATTACATCCGTAACCCTAATGTTCAAATGGCCATATCTATTGACTTGAGAATCAGATTTGAGCGGAAAAAGACTTTTCGGAAACGTCTCAACACCCTCTACACCTTGGGAACATAAAATATCATTTTGGGAAGGCTTTGGTAGGTGAAAATTGGGAAAAATTCTTCCAGGCCATTAACATAGAATCTGATCTCTTTAACTACCAAATCTGATTTGATTTGATCCATCGGGAACCAGAAGTGACATATTGTGGGCGATTTACATAAGGCATTGATATTTAGTGGTTAAGCTTTCAAAATGGGATTCAATGCGTATCTCAGGGTGGTTGGAGTAGGATTTGAATTCTTCCCTCTTCTCTCTCCCATTCTTCCTATATATTATAATAGAGGGGCACATTCAAATGGTTGGTTGTTGTTTCTCTTCTTCCCCTCTCTCTTTCTTCCTTAGGGTCGAATGTAGAGTCTAAGCCTCCTCTCATGGCTTTGTAATGGCATTTTCTTGCCTCTTGCCCACTGATGGTGCACTGTGTAACATTTTGGAGCAATAAAATCTATTTTGTGATGCATCTGTCCATCCTTGGCTTATTTTGTTGTCTCTCCTTACCTCTCATTATCGCAGGTATACTGTGCATACTTTTGATGTCTATTGCAGGTCCTGGGAGTTGTGTTTAATGGGTTTCAAAGTGGTGTTCTATGTGAAATCTATCTCTGGTCTATGGTGTGTTTTGTCCACCGTATCCTCTACTTACCTCTCTTTGCTTTAAGCGATGGGTCTCGTGATCATCCACTTTCTTTTCTCGGTGTATCACCGCTTAGTGTAGGCTCTTTCACCCCCTCTCTCTCTCTCTCTCCCCTTGAACGATTAGTTTAGGATAGAATATGTTCTACCCGCACCGGAGTAGCTCATGGTAGGTAGATTAGGAAGCAAGAACCGGCTTTCTCTCGGAGGTCCATCTTAATTTTTGCAAGTCCCACAACTTGAGAGATGGTCCCATGTTGCGCAATCACACCGAATGCCCCACTTCCCACCCAAGCCATTCGGGGTGCTGTGATTTTGCACAAACAGCTTTGGCCCACCCGGTGGGATATTGAGGTTAGATCTTCCATATTTCCAAGGTATCTCATTATCAATAGCAAATCATAAGCCACAGTCTGCGACCACACTACAAATTTTGGCATGCCCTAAGGCATTGAGGTTAGATCTTCCATCTTTCCAAGGTGTCTCATTATCAACAAAGAAACCATAAGCCACCGCATGACCACACTAACAATTTTGGAATGGTGGGATAGGTTTGAAGCACCTTACCACGTCATCTTAGCAGTTGATGTGTACTGTTAAGGGTCAGCCTTTTCGAGGCACATGCAAGCACATCTAGCAACTCCATCTCGGTCAACAACCCTATCTTTGAAGTTGCAGCACCTTTTCCATTCATTTCCACCTATTTTCATCCATTCTCTTCTTCCATATCTTTCATTTTCTTCCATTCCATGAAGTTGTGTAATCATGGCTTCATTTACTTCTTGGAACTCACACTTACAATAGCAGTGCATTCCACCTCCAATGTATTTCCCAACTCCTCCAGATCAACATTATGATCAGATCCATAACCATTATGCTTACCCATATGAGCAGGGTCAAAGTCATTTTGGCCATGGAGCTTATCAAGAACAAGGGGATGCATACATTACACCCTCGAAGAATATTGACTTCATGGTTGAAATGCTGCCTCAACTTACACAGTTGATTGAGGACATTGAGGCTTATGAGAAAAGTGCAAGACAACCTTGTCAATGGGTAAGTCAATCACCAGCTCCCTGTCCTTCATTTCCTCTTTCTCAAACTTTATCATTTCAGCATGATCAAGAGTCAAGCCCCTCAGTTGTTGCCCCAAGTGTTAGTTTCTTTTCTCTATCTTCTACTCTTCCACCCCATTTCAATTCTTCTACCCTTTCCCTTCCCAAATAGTCATACCCTCCAAACAAAAAAGTTCCACCTCCCTCTCCACCACAAAAATTACAAATTTGGTTGAACCCCAACCTGCCACTCCTCTTGTTTTCCTAATTCCATGTTGGGAAGAGACTCAAGAATCCACTCAGGAGAACAACAAGAAGAGAATCACAATAGAAAAGAAATGATAGAAAATATGAAGATTTGGGCTGCCAAATTTGGGTTTACAAAGATCCCCTTGATTGTCAAGCAAATAGAGGAGGTCAAGGTTGAAGAGCCAGTGGTGGCTGAGGCTGAGTTTGTAGTAGAAGAAAAACAAGAACAAGAGGAAGAAGATCAGTAGTCTATTTATGGCACTATGTATGAGGAGAATGCTGATCTAATCCAAGCTACACAACTAGTTAAAGAGGAGGAACAATCAGCTCTAAGTACCATTGAAGAGGAGTAGATGGGAGAGATCAAATTAGAGTTGAAGCCACTCAATGAAGAAAGCATCATTGAAGATTTTTTTCTTTCATTTCAAGGGCCTGATTTGATTGATGAACCCATGATGGAGGAGGACTATAAATTTTCACATTCTCCAGGTGCGGAGTAGGCCACAGAAGAACCTTCAGTTCTTCCTCCCACTTCATCCCTTTCAAGTTCTGAAGTTGAAGAAGAGTTTGAGCTTTCAAAATTCATGTTTGAGGATGAAGGGAACCATGGTGAGTCAATTATAGATCAGGAGGACACCATAAAGGAGGTATAACACTGTAATAGGACAACAAGGAGGTAGACTACCTTTCGACTTGGAAGATTGATTTTATGGAGAGGAACTCCGAGGAGATAACATCATTTTTTCCTCCATCATCTACCTTCCGAGCATATGAACCTATTGTCATGAAGGAGAATATTCAAGTGTAAGAACCTCAGTACTTCATAATGGCCCTCTAGAACCAAGGTTGGAAGACCATGATCTTCCATGTTCTTCAAAGGAGGAGGAAGGCAAAAGGTAGGAGGATGTCATCATCTCTCTCACACCATTCATCCAAGAAGGTCCACAAGAAAAATCCATTCTTGGAGTTGAGATTCGAATGAGGAGCACATTCACAATGTGTTAGACATCATGCCCCATCGGGTATTTGGCTTCATTAAAGCTAAGGAGAAGCCAAAACCAGTTATGCCTACTTCAAGGCATGAGGATGAGCATCAAAGTACCAAGGGTCACCATCAATACCTCCAGGAGTCCAATGCAAATCAGCTTGAAGAGGTATTTTCCATTAATGTTGATACCTTGATAATTTGGGTGGGGACCACTTATTATCGAGTTTTCACTCATACATGCAACCGTATTTAGTGTCAAATCATTTGCATGGCTGCCCCTCTTGAGAAAGGGAAGCTACTTCTCATTGCTTGTAGCAGACTTTGTTTAGTCACTTTTCTCTTTGGTTAGTTTAGGAGTAGGAGTAGATTTGCTTTCGAAGTAGAAGAAGTGCTTATACACACTCTGCATGTATCATTTGAGGTATGTATGATTTGGTCTTTGTACATAAGTTTTGAATTGCTCTCAAGGTGCATAAGGCCGTGATCTTCGATATTCATGGCAAGAAGACTCATAGCTATCTCAGAATAGTTTGCTAGTTCCAAAAGGAAACAAATGCAGAACAACTTAAGTTGTTTGAAAAAGTCCATTTTAGGGATAGATGAAAGCCCCAGGGTCAAACAATTTTCTACTCTCAGATGCCTTGTTTCAAGACTTCTCATGAAAATTGAGAGTGCAGGACATACGCGGGCAAAGTTAAGGGTCAAGAAGAGGTAGCAAAGGTGGGCGCTCAGGTCCATTTTCTAAGAAGGATTAGTGTCAGGCTATCATTCTTGACTCCATGCCCAATGGATGCTTCAAAGCCACTGTCCATTCATTGAGTAGGCAGATGCCCCTGTGAGTCACCAAAACTATTATCCATATTTTTCCCCCAGGTAAAATAGGATCAGCCATGACCACGCATAGAAGAAGCTAGAGAAATCATGTTCAAAGCTTGTAAACAAGTTATAAAGGAAATTTGTAATGGAGTGGTGGGGCCTGTGAAAGATCAAATGACCCTGTGCAGTAAAGAAATTCAAGAAATGACTCTGTCGAGTGAATTCGTGCTTCAAATCCAGCAAACAGACTTAGGTAGGCTCTAAAATGGAATAGCAGAGTGAGGAAGGAGGCTGAGTAGTGTCAAAGAAGCTAGAGGCTTGAGGAAAAGAAATGACGAAGGTTTAAAGCCATCGGGCTCTCAAATGACTCAGAATGAGCCTCAAAATGACTAAGTATGGAGGAGATAGCGGACGTTGCCAAGTGTCAAAGTGACACACCTTAAAGGATTAAAACCCAAAATGGCAGACTCAAATGAGTGCCAAGCCTCCACGTGTCCCAGGTCCAAAGTGGGTTTAGAGTCAACAGAAGTCAAAAGGTGGATGGGGTGGGCCTCAAAATTGGTTAAGTATAGTAGACTCAGTGGAAGGTGCCAAGTGTTGGCTCTGTAATTCCAAGACATGAGCTAAGGCGGAGACTCAAACTTTCTCTATTTACGCATAATCTAATCTCTTCAACTACTAGATCTGATTCGATTTGATCCATCGGGAACTAGAAGTGACATATTGTGGGTGGATTTATAGAAGGCATTGATATTCTAATGGTTGAGCTTTCAAAATGGGATTTAATGCGTATCTTAGGGTGGTTGGAGTAGGATTCAAATTCTTCCCTCTTCTCTCTCCCATTCTTCCTATATATTGTAATAGAGGGGCACATTCAAATTGTTTGTCACTCTTTCTATTTTTTCCCCTCTCTCTTTCTTCCTTAGGGTCGAATGCAGAGTCAAAGCCCCTCTCATGGCTTTGTAATGGTGTTTTCTTGCCTCTTGCCCACTGATGGTGCACTTTGTGTAACATTTTGGAGTAATAAAATCTGTTTTGTGATGCATATGTCCATCCTTGGCTTATTTTGTTGTCTCTCCTTACCTCTCATTGTCGCAGGGTATACTATGCATACTTTTGATGTCTATTGTAGGTCCTGGGAGCTATGTTTAATGGGTTTCAAAGTGGTGTTCTGTGTGAAATCTATCTCTGGTCTGTGGTGCATTCTGTCCACCCTCTCCTCTGCTCACCTCTCTCCACTTCAGGTAGTCGGGTCTGTGATCATCCACTTCCTTTTCTAGTGTATCACCACTTAGTGTAGGATCTTTCACCCTCTCTCTCTCGGCCCCTTAGAACAATTAGATTAGGATATAATAGGTTTTGCTTGCATTGGAGTAGCTTGTGGTAGGTAGATTAGGAAGCAAGAACCGGCTTTCTCCAGAGGTCCATCTTAGGTTTTGTAAGTCCCACAACTTGAGAAATGGTCCCATGTTGTGCAATTACACCGAATGCCCCGCTTCACACCCGGGCCATTCGAGGGTGCTATGATTTTACACAAATATTTTTGGTACACCCGATGGGACACCGAGGTTAGATATTCCATCTTTCTAAGGTGTTTAATCATCAACAAAGAAATCATAAGCGACAATGTGACCACACTAATAGTTTTGGCACACCGGTGGGACACTGAGGTTAGATCTTCCATCTTTCCAAGGTGTCTCATTATCAACAACAAATCATAAGCCACCGTGCGACCACACTAATAGTTTTGGCATGGTGGGATAGCTCTGAAGCACCTTACCACTTCATATTAGTAGGTTGATGTGTTCTGTTAAGGGTCACCGCTGAGGTAAATGCAAGCACATCTGGCAACTCCATCTAGTCAAAAACCCTATCTCTAAAGTTGCAGACCTTTTCCATCCATTTCCACCCATTTTCATCCATTCTCTTCTTCCATATCTTTCATTTTCTCCCATTTCATGAAGTTGTGCAATCATGGATTCATTTCCTTCTTGGAACTCACACTTACAACAACAATGCAGTCCACCTCCAATGTATTTCCCAACTCCTCCAGATCAGCATTATGATTAGATCCAAAACCATTATGCTTACCCATATGAGCAGGGTCAAAGTTAGTTTGGCCATGGAGCTTATCAAGAACAAGGGGCTGCATACAATGGTGACGGTTATGTGGAGAATGCTGGTCTACTGGAGAAGATTCAAAGAATGGAGGCTAGCATAGTGTAATCCAGGGGCATAACACAAATGAAGGCATTCAAGATTGGTTGCAGGGCACCTTGTTTGTAGGAAGGACCTTTTCCAAGACATTACAGCCCTTAGGAGAAGCTTAACTTCATGGTTGAAATGCTTCCTCAACTTACACAGTGGATTGAGAACATTGAGGCTTATGAGAAAAGTGCGAGACAACCTTGTCAATGGGTAAGTCAATCACCAACTCCCTGTCCTTCATTTCCTCTTTCTCAAACTTTATCATTTCAACATGATCAAGAGTCAAGCCCTCGATTGCTGCCCTAAATGTTAGTTTCTTTTCTCCATCTCCCGATCTTCCACCCTATTTCAATTCTTCTACCCTTTCCCTTCCCAAACAATCATTCCCTCTAAAAAAAGAAGTTCCACCTCTCTCTCCACCACAAATAATTGCAAAGTGGTTGAACCCCAACCTGCCACTCCTCTTGTTTTCCCAAGTCCATGTTGGGAAAAGACTTAAGAATCCAAAAGGAGAAAAATAAGAGGAGGATCCAACCGGAAAAAGAAATGACAGATAATCTGAAGAGTTGGGCTGCCAAATTTGGGTTTACAAAATCCCCTTGAAGGTCAAACAAATAGAGGAGGTCAAGGTTGAAGAGCCAATGGTGCCTACGGGTGAGTTTGCAGTAGAAGAAGAGCAAGAACAAGAGGAAGAAGATCAACAGTCTATTTATAGCACTCTATCTAAGGAGAATGTTGATCTAATTCAAGCTGCACAACTAGTTGAAGAGGAGTAACAATCAGCTTGAAGTCCCATTAAAGAGGAGCAAATGGGAGATGTCAAATCAGATTTGAAGCCACTCAATGAAGAAAGCATCATTGAATATTTTTTACTTTCATTTCAAGGGCTAAATTTAATTGATAAACCCAAAATGGAGGACTATACAGTTTCAGAGGCTCCAAGTGCGGAGCAGGCCATGAAGAACCTTAAGTTCTTCCTCCCACTTCATCCCCTTCAAGATCTAATTTTGAAGAAGACTTTGAGCTTTCAAACTTCATGTTTGAGGATGAAGGGAACCAAGGTGAGTCAATTGTAGATCGGGAGGACACCATGAAGGAGGGATAACACCTACAACAGACAACAAGGAGGTAGACTACCTATCGCGACTTGGAAGATTCCTTTGATGGAGAGAAGCCTAAGCGAGATAACATCATTTTTCCCTCCATAATCTACCTTTCAAGCATATGAACCTACAGCCATGAAGGAGAATATTCAAGTGCAACAACCTATACTTCATAATGGCCCTCTAGAACCAAGGTTGGAAGACCATGATATTCCATGTTCTTCAAAGGAGGAGGAAGGAAAAGGTAGGAGGATTTCATCATCTCTCTCACACCATTCATCCAAGAAGGTCCACAAGAAAACTCCATTCTTGGAGTTAAGATTCGAGAACAAGGAGCACATTCACAATGTGTCGACCATGCCCCATTAGGTATTTGGCTTCATTAGAGCTAAGGGAGAAGCCAAAACCAGTCATGCCTACTTCAGGGCATGAGGATGAGCATCAAAGTACCAAGTGTCACCATCAATACCTATAGGAGTCCAATGCAAATCAACTTGAAGAGGTATTTTCCATTAATGTTGATACCTTGATGATTTGGGTGGAGGACCGACTTATTATCAGTTTTTCACTCATACAGGAAACTATATTTAGTGTCAAATCATTTGCATGGCTGCCCCTCTTGAGAAATGGAAGCTACTTCTCCCTGTATGTAGCAAACTTTGTTTAGCCCCTTTTCTCTTTGGTTAGTTTAGGAGTAGGAGTAGATTTGCTTTCCAGTAGAAGAAGTGCTTATGCACACTCTGCATGTCTCATTTGAGGCATGTATGATTTGGTCTTTGTACATAAGTTTTGTATTGCTCCAAAGGTGCATAAGGTCAAGCTCTTCAATATTCATGGCAAGAAGACTCATAGCTATATCCGTAATAAATTCTAGTTCAAAAGGAAACAAATACAAGCAACTTAAGTTGTTTCAAATAGTATATTTTAGGGACAGAGATAAAAGCCCTAGGTCGACAATTTTCTACTCTTAGAAGCCTTGTTTTAAGACTTCTCATGAAAATTGAGAGTGCAGACACATGGGCAAGTTAAGGGTTAGGTAGAGGTAGCAAAGGCGGGTAGTTGGGGTCCATTTTCTAAGAAGGATTAGTGTCAGGCTATCATTCTTGACTCCATGCCCAATGGATGCTTCAAGGCCACTGGTACATTCATCGAGCAGGTATATGCCCCTGCGAGTCACCAAAAATTTTATCCATATTTTACCCCCGGTAAAATAGGATCAGCCACAACCCCACATAGAAGAAGTTAGATAAATCACGTTCAAAGCTTGTAAAAAAGTTATAGAGGGAATCTATAATGGAGTGGCGGGGCCTACAAAAGATGAAACGACCCTGTGTAGTAAAGAAATTCAAGGAACGACTCTGCCAAGTGAATTTGTGCTTCAAATCCAGCAAAAAGACTCAGGTAGGCTCTAAAATGGAATAAATAGGGTCGAGGAAGGAGGCCGATACATGTCGAAGAAGTTAGAGGCTCAAAGAAAAGAAACAATGAAGGTTCAAATCCATTGGGCTCTCAAACGACTCAGAACAAGCCTCAAAATGACTAAGTATGGAGGAGACAATGGACGCTGCCAAGTGTCAAAGCGACGCACCTTCAAAGATTAAAACCCAAAATGGCAAACTCAAATGAGTGCTAAGCCTCCATGTTTCCTAGGTCCAAAGCGTGCAGAGTCAACAAAATTCAAAATGTGGATAGGGCGGGCATCAAAATTGGTTAATTATAGTAGACTCAATGGAAGGTGCCAAGTGTCGGCTCGACGTAATTCCAAGACAGGAGCCCAAGGTGGAGACTCAAACTTGTGCCAACCCTCCACGTGGAAAATGGTCAACAGAGGTCAAAAAAGGAGAGTGGGCCCAAAATGTTTAAGTACAGAGTGAAGGTAGAAGGTGACACATGTCTTAATGATGCTCTTTCAAAAGTAAGATTTAGGGTAGTTTCCAAATGAGCACAGGCTCGCCACGTGTCCTAGCTTTTAAAAAGGGACATAGTCGGGGTATGAATAGTCAAAGCAAAGGCAAGCCGGTGGAGGGTGCCAAGTGTCAGCACGGTGCCATTTCAAAGGTAAAATTCAGGGATAGGTTTTCAAATGAGCGCGAAGCCTCCACGTGTCCAAGGTCAAACTTTTGGCCCCGCCAAGCAAAAGGACTCGGGAAAAATTCAAAGCACTCCAAGAAGCTCGCGGAGGCCATCACATGTCAATTTGATGCAGTTTCAAGAGTGAGGGCAGGAACAAAATCTCAAATGAGTGCGAGGCCGCCACGTGGACCCTACAGGGGCAGACTCTTTAAATATTGCACCCCTGCAACCCTAATATTCAAATGGTCATATCTTTTGACTGAGAATCATATTTGAGTGGGAGAAGACTTTCTAGAAATGTATCGACACCCTCTATGCCTTGGGAACATAAAATATCATTTTAGGAAGGATTTGTAGGTGAAAACTGGGAAAAAATCTTCCAGGACATTAACGCAAAATTTGATCTCTTCAACTACCAGATCTGATTCGATTTGATCCGTCAGGGAACCAAAAGCGACATATTGTGGGTAGATTTATAGAAGGAATTAATATTCAATGGTTGAGCTTTTAAAATAGGATTCAATGCATATCTCAGGGTGGTTGGAGTAGGATTCAAATTCTTCCCTCTTCTCTCTCCCATTCTTCCTATATATTGTAATAGAGGGGCACATTCAAATGGTTGGTCAATGTTTCTCTTCTACCCCCTCTCTCTTTCTTCCTTAGGGTCAAATGCAGAGTCTAAGCCTCCTCTCATGGCTTTGTAATGGTGTTTTCTTGCCTCTTGCCCATTGATGGTGCACTGTGTAACATTTTGGAGCAATAAAATTTATTTTGTGATGCATCTATCCATCCTTGGCTTATTTTGTTGTCTCTCCTTACCTCTCATTATCGCAGGGTATACTGTGCATACTTTTGATGTCTATTGTAGGTCCTGGGAGCTATGTTTAATGGGTTTTGAAGTGGTGTTCTATGTGAAATCTATCTCTGGTTTGTGGTGTGTTCTATCCACCCTCTCCTCTTCTCACCTCATTCCACTTAGGCAGTCAGGTCTGTGATCATCCACTTCCTTTTCTAGTGTATCACCACTTAGTGTAGGCTCTTTCACCCTCTCTCTCTCTGTCCCCTTGGAATGGTTAGATTAGGATAGAATAGGTTCTTCCTACATTAGAGTAGCTTGTGGCAGGTAGATTAGGAAGTAAGAACCGACTTTCTCTGGAGGTCCATCTTAGGTTTTGCAAGTCCCATAGCTTGAGAGATGGTCCCATGTTGTGCAATCACACCGAATGCCCCACTTTGCACCCAGGCCATTTAAGGGTGTTGTGATTTTGCACTAACAATTCCCACAAAAATTATAAATGATTTTTTTAAAATAAAATCCTAAAGGCCTAAATCATGGGCCTGTATTCCAAATAGAGAGATTAGGGTTAGAATTTGTGGAGCCTTCTTTCATTCGAATGCTACTAAGAAGTCTTGTTATCTCATTTTTGAGTTTACGCCAAAAATCAGATAACCCTAAGAAATTTTTGAGCTGGTTTTCTAAAAATTACCTTTCAGAGAGATAATCGGGTTTTCGGTTTCACAAGCAAGACAACATGTGTCTTGGATGCTTCATGTCGTGTGTTCCCAAACACAAACCCGCATCAAGTAAGGTGAGTCGGGTTTGCGGATCTTCTAAGCATCGGAACATGCCTTCGTCAAAACATGCTTCATGTCGCATGTCTTCCGATCCCCGAAACCCGGTTTACTCCTTTGTTTCGGGTTTCAAGGCTATCAAACATCATGCTTCATGTCGATTGTTTCCCACAACCCGAAACCCGAATTACTCTAAAAACCTTTGTGTCGGGTTTCCGGATATCCCAAGCATGCTGACATGGCATTAATGCTGAGTTGTCGGGTAGTTGGCACGTGTCAACTGAAGTGTATTAAATGCAAATTTTCTTATATATATTCGGATTTCCACGTCATTTTTACCAGACGTACTTTTTACCTCGTGGATTTTCACGCATGCATCTTCGACCCCGAAACCTGAAACTCGCCTCTGTGCCCGATTGCATTGCTCGTTTTTTATCATTCTTTGTCCTGGTTGAAGGTATTTTTCTTCATTCTTTGTTTGTGGTTTTTGTGGATTAATTGTGTAAGGAATTCTTCCAAGTCTCTTATCAGGGTTGTTTTGGGGTTTTTATCTTTTCCATTTTGGGGGTTGTTTTCTAAAATCAGGTTTATGTTTTAGGGTTTTCCCCCTTTGGAATTAGCACTTTGTTTTATCCCTCAGAATGTTGTTATAATTAAAAATATGTTTGGGATATAAATGGTGAAGGAAACCCGCATGTTTCAACTCAACAATTACCCTATTCCCTCTTCTCGGGTTTTGCAGGGTGCTTTGCAGTGTTCAAAACCCGTAGTATATCGAAAAATTTAAAGTGTCGGGTTTTTCGAACTCCCCAACATCCTCCTCAGTGTGTCGGGTTTTTCCACCTTTCCGGCATCTCCAGTGGGTCGGGGTTTTCGCAGTGTTCAACATCTCCTGATCTCTCGACACTCTCCTCCTTCGAAATCCCTCATGTCGGACCCTGGTCCATCACAAGAAAAGACTGAAAAGTCAGGGAGGATGAAATACAAATTCAGGAAGGTGGAGTCTCCATCCTATATTGACTGTAATTTCGACATCCGAGATACAGAGCTCGAAACGTGGATATGGAGGATTTCTGGAATAGGGTCAAGAGCCCTTCTCAAACTCCATGGATGAAATCGATAGTCGGTAGTGGCCTACCTCTTACGGCAGGCTTCCCTATGTCCACTCAGTGCCCCGAGTTCATCTTGGCCTGTGCTTCAAATTATGACTCTACTTCTCGTTCTGTGAAAAACTAGGCGGGAGAAGTTGTGATCAAATTGGACGGAGGTTACTTTGATGACCTTCTTAAGCTGCCTAATTTTGAAGAATATGGAGATATGGATCTCAAGTCAGCCCAAAATCTTGGGATAATGATCAGGAGGATTACATCAAGCACGTGAATAAGAAGTTCCTAATCAAAGCCAAACCGGTTGTTTCTAGGTTCCCAAGACTTGTTCCCAGAAGTGATTTCATTCAGGAAATCAACGATATCATTACTCTGTTGAGTCGGGTTTTTGGTTTCCCCGAATCAAATGTTTTCCAAGGATGGATGTACCAGTTCATGATCACTATTAAGAAGAATCAACAGGGAATTGATTGGGGTACTCTTATCAGTAACGAGATAGATTCTCAAATGACAACAATCCTATCTACAGGAAAATTTTACATGTCCTCGTATGTCACCTATGCAGCGGCCGGTATGAGGAATTATCCCGGGTTGGACACCAAGGGAAACAAGACAGTGGAACATGTTTATCAGTATTTCCCTCAGCTGACAAGAAAAGGGTCTCAAGACCAATTCAGAAGGGTAAACGATGCCTTCTTTTATGAGAACATCTGCAGGTTAAGTCCCGAACTGAGGAAAACAAGAGTATCTGATGAAGCATGGGCTGAAGTTTCAAAATGGGGTTGTGTCTTCTTGCAATTTAAGAAGTTCACATATCTTTGAGTAGTCATGTACCCAGGGGATCCTTTCCATTTTCCCAGATATCCAGGGGACAAACTAATCTTGATGGAGTTGGTCAGGCAATTGTTGGATTTTCACAAGTTCCAATAGAGTAAACACAAGGCCGCCGTATCTTTCCCAATTTCTATTGGAAGGTATACTTGTCCAACAGTGGTGAAAGCCAAGAATGTTGTCCATGAGCTTCAAGATAAATTGAAGAAGCACATGAAGCCCCGAGACGGGTTTGATATTCGAGGAGTCCTCAGGGCGTATGGAACTCTGCACCTGCACAGACCAAGCATAGAGGACATCTGGATTGATCTACGTGATGAGGTTCTTTCTGAAGAAAAGATCATAGCAGATTGACACTTGCTGAGATTCAAACACTTGAGCTTGCTAACTTACCAGAAGGTACTAGCGATAATGAAAGTGTTCTGGACCTTTCCTATGATGGACTGAATGAAGATCAATATGTTTTCCCACCTATTGATTGGTCAATCAGTGAAAAAGCCTCCATTACAGATAGGTCAGCTCTGATTCTTGCACGCACCAAAGCATGGCTCGCCTCTTGGGAATGAGTTTTAAAGATGATAATTTTTCAAAGTTGGTTGCTTCAGAGGCGGGGCCCTCCAAAAAGGGAAAAGACAAAAGATCTTCTAAGGGGCCTATAAAGGTCAAGTTTGTCAAGAAGAGAAGAGAACGAGAAATCTCTTCGATTATTTCTCCAGTTGAAATGGTGAATGTGCCAGAATCACCAACGCCACCAGAAATAGGAGAAATTTCTTTGGAAGGAGAAGGAAGCCAGCCTCTGGTTTCACCATTTGTTGACTGCCCAACTGAAGAGACCTTATCTCTTGCATCCCAGGCCTTGGAGTCTGGATCTGCGCTTCCTCCCTCACAACCACTTCTACCTCCTCATTCCCCATCAACTTCTTCAATCATGGCCAGCATTTTCTTTGGACTCTCACCCCTCTCTGCAGTACCAAAGTAATCACCAACACGCCCCCTCCTGTGCCTCTTTTTATTGAATCTGCTGCCACACTGGTAACTGTCCCCACTTCGCCATTAGATCCCTCTCCTCCTGAAAGTATGATACCAACTTCTACAATAGTGGAAACTCCCTCTGACATGCCTCAATGGCTACTCGAGCAAACTCCGAGGAAGAGGAAGGTGATTGTACCCATACCAGCCTTTGATTTTAGCTCACTCAAGGCCTCTACTGCTAAATCAGCCAAGAAACCCAAAATAGTTTCAAGGGTTTTGGTGGACACTTCAGGGCATAAGTTTGCAGAGATCGCCACTCCTGTGACTGACAAAACCAAAGAGGACATAACAGCCTCTGACTATCAGATAACCAGGGTGGCTCTAGGAGAGGTGACAATGGAAGGAGCACAACAGGATGCATGGGATGCCACAAACGTGTTGTGCCAGAAGTTGAAAGAAACAAAAGACAACAGAGATGAGCTTAAAGGAAAGGTGGAGTAGTTGACTGAGGTTTTGCTTAAGCTCTCAAAACCCCTTGAATCCATACCATCTTCCTCTGTCCCTGTCGGATTTGATTTCTCATCAGTGCCTACGATTGAGAAGATTAATAAAAAAGGAAAGGTGGTCGATGAATGGATCCAAAGACTGCTCCAACAGGGGAAGGAAGTGATTCAAGACGTCGTGGAAGTCTATCAATCTTTGGGGAACATTCAGAGTGATGGAGAGAAGATGGATGATGATTTCTCCCAAGAAATTAGACATCTTGATTTGACTTTTGAAGCTCTCCAGGCATTAAAGCAAATGCCATCACACCTCTTGGTAGAAGAAGGCATCATCCCACATGCGGATAAGCATTTCCAGCTGACCAAAGCCATCAGGTTCAGGGTGAAGATTCTCAACGAAGCTTGCGGTAAATTGAGAGAATCAAGAGATCAGTTGATCGATGGCAAGAGTGACCTGGAAGAAGAACTGTTAAAAATCTGTGTAAAAGTGTCAGTTGGAAACTCGGGCATCCTATCAGTCGATGATCTTTTCAAACAAATCCAAGAATCTATTCAGCATGAACCAACTCACGGATTTGGTATTGAAATCATCGACAGGTTTGTAAAGATTGAACATTCTTTGGAGGCCTTGAGAAAGCTCAACAAAAGATTGAAAAAGCTTCCCGGTAGTGCCAGTGACACTCACGAAACATGTGAAGTCTTGAGTGATCATTCCACTGCGCCTGATGAAAATGAGATGCAAGGTATAATCCGTAAGTTCCAAGAATTTCGAACAAACAGGCTCAGTTGGAGGAAGGGAAAGATGAGGAAGAAAAAGACGATGATTCAGACTGAGTTTTGATGTTTCATGTCATTTCAATCTTGAAATTGACATGTCTTTTTCATTTCTGTTTCGTCACATAGGAAGCAAATTTTGACTTGGTCTCCTGCGTGAGAGTCAAGCAAAATAGGACTCTCGTTAAAAGACTATTTTCTAGGATTTATCCTATTTTCTCTCTACTCTTTTCCATTATAAATTAGGGATGTGTGTACACTCTAAAGGGTCGAGATTTTTGAAATATTGGGAGCTATTGGGAAGAAGAAAAACTTTGTGTTTTCTTTTAATCATTTTGAAGAATAGGAGTTGATATTATTTTGCAAACTTTGTGTTGTGAGATATATCTTTCTTAAGACATTGTTCTTATGTTCATAATCTTAAGCTATTCTTTGTTTAGCATCTTGGTGTTTCTAATCATTTCAGACATTATATTTATGATCTAAAGCTCGTATGATTATTTCGTGCTCTGTGTTTACTCGAAAGAAAATACGTTGCTCTCATTTCCTTTCCATTGTGCTTCTTTCATTGTAATAATTTCCTACCCAGTCCATTTAGAAAAATGACGTCTTCCCAATGTGTGGATATGGATTTCGGGATTCTATCCCAACCCCAATGGTTAGATTAGTGTGAATACTGTATATATTGTTTTTGTTGTGTTTTAGATTAGTAATAAGCAGGCAGCCTCACCTGTCTTTGAGGAGGGATTTAATCCCATATATTGTGGTTGAACCTCATATTTTGGATTGACAAAATATCCAACCAACAAGTCCATTCTCTAGATATGAGAATATTTTGAGATTTTTTTAATGGCACGTCACCCAATTGGAAAGAAACCTTGGGCACTTAGGATACATGATCTAATTTGAATGTTGATGCAAATTATGAGCCCGATTTGCAATGTCCACCACATTTTTTTGTGTCCACAAAATATAACATATTGAATTTGTAAATGATTAAATGTGTGGCTCATGAGTGAGGTGCCAAGCTATACAGATCTAACTCATAGGGAAAGGAAATCGTTGGAATGAGAAAGACCGCAAAAAAAAGTCGTTGAACCTCAAAATAAATATCAAATAAGGAAGTCATGGGAATCGGATCTCGTGTTGTGATGTATACGGTGACAACAAAAGATTGATGTTCGATCCAAACACATAGATAAAAGAAGTATTCCTCAAACTAAATGTATTGATCAATTGAGATAACTGCATCCGGTCCACAAATTTAATGCAAGCATATATACTCAGCTAACACAATATAAAGAAAAAATATATCAATAAATAATATTGCTAAACATCCATTTGAATATGAATGGGATTAACATGTGGTCCTCAATGCATTACCATTGACAAGGAAAAGGAAGACTGTTGTAGAGGAAGATCCTTCATACGTGGTTTGTCTTTGTTGAGCTCTATGAATATCAAGGTTGGAAATTTTTTCGAACGAAGCACACTCTCAACTAGATGTGAAATTTGGTTGAGATTGCTCTCAGGTAATTTTTGGGTCAATCTACACACACTTTTATTTCATAAAATTGAAGGATACATATAGAGAGGCCTTCTCCTATAAAATAGGAGATAACTCCAACTACTAAATATACAATAATCTCTCCACACCTAAATACATGATTTAGGTTATATAAATGACTATTCACGTACATTTAATATAACAAACTATATTTTGTTACAACCAACTTATTTACCATATGATGAAATAATAATCACCATGGGAACTCTAATTTCCTAATAGTCTATTTTAAGGTAAATTGAGATCATTTTCCTATTTTTCTTCCCTTCAACCACCTTCTAATGATGGTTCTTGATTTGGGGTTTTGTTTTGGAATTTGGAGATTTTCATGAGTGCTTGGATTTAATTTCTTTTCTTCCTTTTGGATTTGGGTGCAATTTTGAAAATTTTTGGTTAGATGAATCTTAGGTGGAGGGTGACACTTGTCA
This sequence comes from Taxus wallichiana var. yunnanensis, assembly GCA_018340775.1. Taxonomy (NCBI): domain Eukaryota; kingdom Viridiplantae; phylum Streptophyta; class Pinopsida; order Cupressales; family Taxaceae; genus Taxus; species Taxus wallichiana. The sequence goes on along the minus strand of CM031234.1, from coordinate 293,453,155 downwards.
CCCTCCCATTTGCATGTGTTTTGTCTCTCTCTCTCTCTCTCTCTAGATTTGATCCCTTGTGTTGAAGGGATTGGGCTATTTTTGCTCTTTTTTAGTGGAGGTTGCTTTGGGAGATTTGGAAGCAAGAAGAAGTAAATTGTGGACAAGCTTGGGATTTGGATTTTATAATTTATTGTGAGGTAGGATCTTATTCCTATTTGCTTCTTGTTTTGATAATGAAATTGTGTTATTTTCATGATAAAATCGTGGTGTTGAAAATAATGTAATTATTTTATTTTTATGTTTTCTCCATCCACCTTTGAGGGAGTGGATTTTAGAGTATGTAGGAAAGAGGTGGGAATATCTTTCATTTTCACCCTCATTACTTGATGGACAAGTTTGAGGGTTATTATTTCCCCTTACATTTGATTTGTAGTAGGAGTTGATTTCCATTTGGCTTGAAATTACCTCATATCTTCACTCAAGGAAACTTATAAGTTTGAAAATACTTGATGGAGAGGGAATGGAGAGATAAGGGGAGATAAATAGAGTGATAAGAATATTTGAAGGCTTGTGTATTGGAATTTATTGGTTACTATGTTTGGCAAAATTGGGATATCTTCATCCCCTCTTCCCATGGAAAGAAGCTTGAAGTTTCTCAAAGTGTTGTTTTTACTTCTTATGTTTTGGATTTGTTGTGATATTTTAAGCCTTATTTTTTTCATCTCCTTATCCTAAGTGTTGGTTAGATACATGTCTTCCTCTTCCCCATGGGCTTGGGGGAGGCTAACATGTTCTCATTGTTCACTTTGAGCCATGCAAACATTCCAATTGGTTGGGTGGTCAACCAAGCTATTCTTATGGCTTTTGGAGAGATTCTATGATGTATTTGGAGATTGGATTTGAAGCCAAAATTGTGGAGAAAATTACAAGTTTTGATTGTTGTTTTAGAGTTAGAAAATTTGTAATTTTTTTTCCATGTTGTCTCCACTTTTTGGAGGGATTGTATACTTGTATTTTAAGAATGGGTTTTCTTTCCTATAGTCAAGGATTGAATGCAAGATGAGAAAATTCTAAATTTTCATTGTTGTTGAAGTTTGAAAGAGTGTTTGACTCTCTTTTTGAAGGATAGAGTGTTGTTTTGCTATGATACAATTTTAGTTGTGAAAAATAATTTCTATCTTATTCACAAAATATAAATTGTTGTAGATATTTTACAATACTCCTTGAGATATTTTTTTAGAAAAAAATGAAAGTGAAATACTTAGAATAGGAGGAAATAAATAGCTATTTTATACAACAAATTAAAATGTGTAAGTTTTATTATCTTTTCCAAATTTTGATCTTGTTTCATTTTTCTCTTCTTCAGGAGAAAGAAAAAAAAATTGCTTACTTTTATCTTATATTGTTTATCTCGATTTTTGTGTTGTGTGAAGAAATCTTGAAATTGGATTTTTTTGCCTTTGAAAATGGAGTCATGATAATCATGTTTGTGTCTAATAAAATGAGTGTATCTTTGAAATTTGAGTTATTGAAAATTTATTTTTGGGATAAACTATCTCAACTGTTTTAATTTTAAACATGTTAATAAATTTGATATGATTATGAGATAAGAGAATTACTGTGTGTGTGTGTGTGTGTGTGTGTGTGTGTGTGTGTGTGTGTGTGTGTGTGTGTGTGTGTGTGTGTGTGTGTGTGTGTGTGTGTGTGTGTGTGTGTGTGTGTTTAATTATATTAGAAAATGTAAAACTTATAATTTTTATGAATGCAAATAATAAACCAATTGTTATGAAAGAAAATAAATCGAGATCCTTACTTAAATTATTCCATTGTGTATATATATATATATATATATATATATATACACATAATATATATATATAATATTATATATACACACAAATACTTTTGAAATTATGATGTTTTTATTTTTATAAAAATTATTGAGAGAATTTGATTTAGGGTTTGGGGAAGGGTGGGATGGTCATCCCAACCCGTCCCCTTCCCCTCTCATTTGTGAATAGTTTTGGCATATGTCATAGTCATTACGGTTATGAGGTATGCCACATCCATTGCCACCATTGTCCCCAACGACCATGACATATAGCCGTGGTGATTCCCTCTCCCCACTTTGTTGATTGTGGAAAAGCCACAGTCCCCTCTCCCATGCCCATGCCTTGACACGTCCATGTAGGCTCGACCGCACAACCCTTTGCAATTTGGTTTTCCCAATTCGGACTTCATACCTATACCTATATATATTGATTTTATATAAAAGAATATGGTTTCTTTTTTAAAAATATATAAATAACATAACCCTTCTCGAAAAGAGTTAAAACATGTGAAAAAAATTTCATAAGAAAAAAAAATGAAACTAAATAAAGCTCTCATAGCATCCGTGGAGAAGAAATTATCCCTTCCTCAAACCGGGTATGATCGATTAAGAGAAATGTGAATAATAAACCTAATTTGATTACTACTTTGTAGTAAATAAATGCAGCAATTAAGTACATAAATTAACTCAAGCAAACTAAGCAATAAAATTGTGAAACCCTAGTTGCAAAGAGGGTAAGAAGATCCTTAGTTGATTCACCAAGGAAATTGGGTATGCCAAAGTGATGACCAAGTGAACAAGAAGGTATGAGTGTCACACGAGACCTAGGAAAATGAAGATATGGAAGAACATGATAGACAGGAGTGCCCTGGAAGGGGAAGGGGCAGTGCAAGGTGCCACAAACTTGTAATGGGTGCTGTGAATATGAAAACTCTCATAAAACCATCTTTGATTGGTCATAAGGTGTTCTTTATCCTTCACCTTTGGTCACTAGTATGTCGCACAATGATTGTTGAGGTCATTGGAAACCTGTAATGAAATAATGACCTACAAAACCCTCAAAGAGACATCAAATCCTAAAAAAGAAAGATGCAAAATGAGGGGTTGGACTGTCCTCAGTGTCAAAAAGTGATTTTACAACTAAGCATTGTACTAAATTTTAGCTAATGCAAAATTTTAGCTAAAGACTCCCTCATATGAAGTGTATGCGAGAATAATGCAATTTCTTTCCCTTGAATGGATGTTGAAATAAATGTCTAAATACTCTTAAATAGCCTTTGTATGCAACCTTAGGTGCGATAGCTAATGCTTAGTACTTGGTCCCTTATTATGATCACATAACTTTATATTTATATGATCATTTTCTTTAATTTCATAATTAAACGTGAAAAGGTCTACTACAAAAAATACAAGATGCTCAAATGGCTAGAAAGGACCCAAAATATGTGACTAAAGTACAAAGAGGTCAGGGGTACCTAAAGGGGATGGGGGCGCTTGGCGTTGATATCTTGACTGGGAGATGGTGTCTAGAATTAGAGAAACTAAAGGGTTGAAGGTCAAGCTGAGAAAAGTGTGCAAGACCAAAGTGGTAAAAGAAAGAAATAAAAGATGGCCAAATACATGGGTTAATTTGTACTTTTCTTACTTAGGAATCATATGAAAAATAGTATGTAATCAGGACTAAATAATTACCCAAAGTGCGTGATTTTGTGTCTACATTTTCCCCCATTTTATGTTGTTGAGTGAAAGCTTGATAACATAAAGTAGATAGAGATTCATACCTAATAGCCATGTAGATCAGCAACGAGAAGTGTCTTTGAGAGACAAGGAAAAACATGGAGTGATAAAAGGTGGAACGTGGAGACTAAATATGAGAAAGTGAAAAAAGTGATGAGATGCTGACCCTAGGGTGGAAACACATGTTGTAGATGTTGCCAATGTGCATGTTTTTGATTTCAATGCTGATGTGTGTGATTTTGTTGTTGTTGAATAATGTTGAGTGATGTTTACTACCACTTCCCATACGAGATGGACTGCGCAAAAGAGAAGAATGATCAAGTAGTCAAATATGCATGTATGTGTGTAAAAAGCATGCAAAGAAGTACGTAAAAATGAAAAAGGAACATGTGCACCTGATTCGTGATGAGGAATGAGTGTATAAAGGATCCTTTAGATGTTGTAGAAGACCGAGAGTTTTGGGTAATCTTACTCTAGTTGTGCCATTGCGATTTTTTTAGGCGATCTCACACCAATGATATGGAAGAAGTGTAGGGAGGAAAGACTGATGTCATCCTCCATACTTTAACTACTTCTTGCAATGTAGAACACCATTGTAGATGGTGTGTAAAAATACGATCCAGTTAGACCAATTTTGATCCAATGTTGAATGTTGTATATATGGTGGGTGCTAATGAATATCTACCCTGTAAAAGCCACTGTGTTGAGTGTTGTAGACTATGTTTCACTAAATAATTCCATGTAACTTCCCCCTGGTCATAGGAATCTTGGAAGGGTCAAGGGTTCATAGGCACTACCATCTAGGTCTAGGCAATCATGTTTGTCTATGTCAAGAACCCAAGTCATGATCCGAGCCTAATCTAATGTAGATAAATGTATTGTACCAGTAGTGTGTTGTGCTGAAATGTGTCTCTAAACTACGTATGGGGTGGTGATTCACCTAAATGATGCCCCCCTGTTTGGGGTGCATGTGACATTACCGAGGAGAATTCAGCCCAAAGGAGGACCAACTGTTGTGCTGAAACTAATGCCTTATAGGAGGTAGGAGTGTGTTTGGTAAAACCAAGGCACACAAAAATAAGTGGTTAGGAGACAAGAGTTAGTACAAGCAAACATGTATGTAAAATCTAAGTTAACATACAAGGTGTATGCTAAGATGTAAAGAAATAATACACAAGAAGACACTGTAGACCATGAAAAGAGGGTTGAAAACATGGGGACACCACTCACGATGTCACAAGAAAATCAATGCCAACTAGGTCCAAGAGTAGATAAGTGTGGAAACAAGACAAAGGGAAATGCCCACAAATAGTGGAAAATAATGACAAGAAAGAACAAACAATGTAACAGACAACCATGGTGGAAAATAGGCTTGTAAGAAAAATGTTACACATGAAGCACCCATTAGCATGTTATAAAGATAAAAAGTATGTCAAAGCATGTATAATACGATATAGTAATGTGCTATGAAACAAAATGAAACAATATCACCTATATTGTATGAAAGTAGATGCCCCAAGGAGCCTCTGTGGGACTAGTAATAGGTATTGCGCCAAGCATCTATGCTACGTGTATGGATCTATAGAATATGTAATCACAACTAGAAATAAAGTGAATGCGCATGTGTGTATGATAAAGATAATGACATACAAGATATCTATCTAGCATGTGTAATAAGATGTGCATGTAATAAGTAAATGTAAGCAAGACTAAGTGTGACCAAGATATGCAATATGTTGTGGATGAGATGTAATGCAAAGTGAATGATAGGAGCAGTGTGCCCCCGAGTGGATGTGTATGTATGAGATGAGGTTCATTTATTTATGCCCCCTCAGTAGTCAATAATGAACTGTAAATGAGAGTGTATCATCGGGAAATGGTTTGAATTGTGTATACGAAAAGATGTGATCATCAAAACAAAAGCATATAGTGGAAGCGTGTGAGTGCATGAGTGAGTGATGTGAGGTCCATTTTAGATGTAGAACCTCAACATTCGAGTATGAAAAAATGGAAATAGAGTAAGTCATAGGGTAATGACCGCAGCGTGTGAAATTAAATGTGAGAAAAATATGTTTTGAATGTGTAGAGTAAATGTTGTGAAAAAGAGATGAATGTACGAGATGTGACGTGTCTATTGTGTAATGTGTATGTTGAGAGAGATATTTCAAATGTGTAAAGTGTTGTGTCATGAAATTGTCATACTTGTGCTAGGTTGTGTTGCTTGCAAAAATGTCGAGTGATGTGACATAGATATGTTGTACGAGATAGGAAGGATATGTCATGAAAGCACTAAGTGTATCGTATGTTGTAAATGTATTGAGTGTATTGTATGTTGTGTTAAGTATGCGTGAAGAGTAGTTGTTGCTAGTGTGTTGAGTTTGTATTGATAGATAGGCATAATAAGAATGTATTGTGAGTGCGTTGAGTGAGAATGTGTCATAAGTGTGTTAATTGTATAGTGATAATCTGTATGGGAGACATATATGTTGTGAGGAATAGGATGATGTGTAATGTAGTGTGTAGTATGTGAGGTTCATGTATATAAGATGCCCTCAACAGTCAAGTGTGAATTGTAACATGAGAGTGCATCATCGGGAAATGACAATACAAGAGTGTGTATCAAGATGTATATGGTGCATGTGATAGAATAGATATGAAATGCGGAGAAAATAAGATGTTTGTTGATGTTAGAAGGGGGAAATAAGTGTGATGCCCCCAAGTGTGCCAATGATGGATATATATGCAACGACATGAGAGATACCTTACCATTGTTGGAGAGCATCATTTGTATCATGATAAGTGAGAGGGCCAACACAATGGTAGGAAGAAGCAACAATAGGACCATGTGATGGTGGTGAAATTTGAAATGTGTCCTGGCCATCAGTAGAAGTAGTTTCTTTAATGAAAACAATTGCTCTTTGAAGTTGTGGATTATTGTGTAACATTGTAAAAGACTCGATAGGAGGAGGTGTTGAACTAATTTTTAATGGAGGTTGCTTAGGTTAACTTGATAGCATTGTAGATGACTTGAGAGGAGGCGGAGTGAGATTAATTTTGAGAGGCGGTTTCTTAGATTGAGTTGATTGCATAGGTAGTGCTTGAGTGACGGAAGAAAAAACATTAAAATTGATGACATGATGCTCAATATATATAGACAAATCAGATTTAGGAACCCATTGAGATGTCTTGAGTGGAAGACCATGTAACAAAACGCTTTGAAGCGAATGAGACAAAACCTTGACACTCAAAATGATTGATTCTTCATTGTAAAGAAGAGTAATCATTGTCATTATGTCCATTGATTTGATTATAATTGCAATATGGAAGACCTTGATATTGTGTAATCCGATAAGGAGGATAAAAATGAGTAGATGACAAGTTGATTAATTTATGAGCTATGAGCTGTGGAAGAATATCTTATTGCTTAACATTGAGATCAAAATTGAAAGGCGCATGGAGTGGCAAGTTTTGAGGTTCATTGATATGAGCACATGTAGAAGACATATGATGAGGATGAGTAGAAGAACTAGCATTATATTGAGAAGCATCCTTAAGATGTTGGATTTCAGATTTTAAAGATGTAATTCTAGATTCCACAAACTGAAATTTATCTTGAAATAGAGAATGTAAAGCTTGAATTGATTTGCAAAGAGATTGATTAGAATTATAACAAAGAGAGTTAGCGAGAAAGACAATCAAAGATATCGTTGACTTGAGAAAACAACATGTTGATAGGTAGATACATAATGTCTAGGATTTTGTGAAGATCATCTTTTAAAAATAGGTGCATTTTAAGCAATTGAAGCAAAGAGACTTGAGAGATGTTATGAGCCATGATAGAAGAAAAATTAGGATCCAAGAGTATTTGAATGTGGATTCACCAAAATGATTCGATGAAATGTGAATAATACACATAATTTGATTATTATTCTAGCGGTAAATAAATGCAACAATTAGGTATAGAAATTAACTAAAGAAAACTAAGAAATAAAAATGTGAAACCCTAGATACAAATGGGGTATGAAGAGCCTTAGCTGATTCACCATGGAAATCGGATGTGAAGAAGTTCTAACCAGGTGAACAGGAAGGCATGAATGTCACACAAAAGAAAAATGTAGATTTGGAGGAATAGGCTAGACAGGGGCACCTAGAAAGGGCAGGGACGCTATGAAAATGATCAAAAAACCATCTTGTCTTGGTCGCAAGGTGTTGGTTTTCCTTTACATTTGGTTCTAGTATGTCACACAATGATCACCGAGGTCACTTTGAAACACGAAATGAAATAATGACCTATAAAACCCTAAAAAAGACATCAAATCCTAAAAATAAAGATGAAAAATGAGGGGTCAAATTTCCTTAGCTATCAACAAGTGATCTTATGACTGGGCGTTGCACTACATTTCAGACCCAATGTAGTTTTAGGTGTGTGTGCGGAGTTTTTCCCTAGGTGGATCTTATGCGTGTCACACTTGATAGCAATAAAATTAGCTACATGTAGAAGATGTAAATAAATGTGTGCATGGAATAGAATAGACTCCCCTCCTATGAAGTGTATAAAGAATAATGTAGTCCATTTCCCTTGAATGGATGTTTAAATGCTCTTGAATAGCCTTTGGATGTAACCTTAGGTGGTGATAGCTAATGTTTAGTGCTTGGTCCCTTATTATGATCACATAACTTTATATTTATATGATTCCTTTGATTGAATTTTATAATTGACCCCAAAAATTCTGATTACCAAAAATATTAGATGCTCAAAAGGCTAGAAAGGACCCAAAGATGTGATTAAAGTATAAAGAGGTTAGGGGTGCCCAAAGGGGACGAGGAAGCTGATGTTGGCATCCCGATTTGAGCACTTGGTTTCGAGAATTAGAGAAACTAAAGGGTCAGAGAAGGTCGGGTGAGCAAGAAGGTGTGCAAGACCAAAAGTGGAAATAGAAAGAAAGCAAATATGGCCAAAGATAGGTTAATTAGTACTTTTCTTACTTAGGAATCATATGAACAGTAGTATGTAATCAGGACTAGAAAATTACCCAAAGTGTGAGATTTTGTGTCTACACAATTAAATATTATTGTAGAAGTAATGGAAGTCTGCATAAGAAAGATAAAAACTTGAAAATCTTAACCTAATGAATTTCCATTAAAAGGGAACAAATAAAATGAACAGGCATCCATGATTTCTTTGCTTGAGCTCCATGGAAGCTCTCTACCTCTCTCACTTTCATGCAAACAAAAATCCTACCAAATAAGATTGAAAAATAAATAAGAATGTTTTTATATTAGCCCATAAGGAAATTAGGGAATTCCTAGATGCCTGAAGATCCTAGTGTGGAGAGAAATTTGATCCAAGAGCTCTCCTTTAATCTGATTTGGGCATATAAGTGATATAATAATTGTCATGTTATTTAATTATTAAGATTTGTTTATCCTAACTTAGGAAATTTAATTTTAATAGGGTATGGGTCCATTTGGGGACCAAATTAGACCCCATGCCCAACTCTAATAACCATTAGAGCACCTTCTTTCCCTTAATTAATTTAGAAAATTTTAATGCACGAATTGATTAAACCAAATTAATTATATTCGCCACAATTTTTATCTTCATAAAATAAAATATTTTAATTGGCCCGCGTAAGTAGATTAATTCTAATTTTTTCGCATTAAATTTTAAACCATGACTTAATTGTGTTTGGTTTTATCACATCGTATTATTATAACCTTATTTTTAAAAAATCACCATTTTATTATTAATATAGTATTAATCTCGGGTTGCTTTGGTAAATTTTGGACTTATTTTAAGATCTACGCCAAATGGGGCGTGACATCTGTATCGAGCTCGGTTCTAACACCGAATGGTTTAGGGCTTAAAATTTAGCTAATTTGCGGTCTAAGTTAGGTAATATTTCCAATGAATAATTGTTTCCTTAAAACCTAATGTACCCTTCTTTTCACGTGCGGGATGACGGGGTTTGGTACTAGGTAACGTGCGGCGGTGACCCAAGGTCATGAACAATCACCTCCGGGTATTCCGAGAACCAATTTTATGCCACAAATTTTAGATAAAATTCAACATATTATGGGGTCTGCATGATTACCATCCATCACATCCAGAATTAGTTGAGGAGGTTAATAAGAATGATAGTGAGGCGTATCCATATGAGGGTTTACATTCGATACACACATTTGTGCCTCACCATAGTGAGAGAGGTATCTGTTAGTGTAAAATCACATCACCTTTGAATGGAATCTGGTGTGAGCGGGGCATTTAGTGTGATTGCACGACATGGGACAATCTCTCAAGTTGTGGACTTGCAAAGCTTGAGATGGCCCTCTGGAGAAAGCCGGTTCTTACTTCCTAATCTACCCGCCACAAGCTACTCGAGTGCGGCAGAGCCTAACCTAATCCTAATCTAACCATCCAAGGAGAGAGAGAGAGAGAGAGAGAGAGAGAGAGAGAGAGAGAGAGAGAGAGAGAGCCTACACTAAGTGGTGATACACCAAAAAGGAAGTGGCTGGTCAAAAATCCAACTACCTGAAGTGGAGAGAGGTGAGAAATGGAGAGGATGGAGAGATGCACCACAAACCAAAGATGAATGTCACATAGAACACCAGTTCAAGACCCATTAAGCACAAATCCTAGAACCTACAATAAACATCAGAGTATGTATAGTATACCCAGTAACGATGAGAGGTAAGAAGAGACAATAAAATGAGCGAAGGATGGACAAATGCATCACAAAACATATTCTATTACTCCAAAAGTTACACGGTACATCATTAGTGGGCAAGAGGTAAGAAAATGCCATTATAGAGCCATGAAAGGAGGCTTAGACTCCATATTCTACCCTAAGGAAGAAAGAGAGAGGGGGCGAGGAGAAACAACAACCAAACTTTTGAATATGCCCCTCTCATTACAATATATAGGAAGAATAAGAGAGAGAGAGGAGGAATAATTTGAACTCCTCCCTTTAGCTCCTCCCTTTTGCTCTTGAAATCACCTACTCCAACCACCCGAGAAAGCATATTCAAAAGTAGGCGAAGGCACGGAATTTGGAAGAAATCCCATCTTGTTGCGGGTGGATTTCAATGCTTTCTCGGTAGTTGGAGTAGGTGGATTCAATGTAACACACTGAAATGACACATGGTGACTTCTGTGGGCTCCTCTGTGTTCCTTTGTGTTTTTCTTAAGTATTTCCTATTGGCAGAGACATGTGGAGGCTTTGCGCTCATTTAGAAGCTGCCCCCAGGTTTTTCCTTTTGAAGTTACATAGACGAGACATGTGGCGGCCTCTACAGGATTTTGGAATTTTTAATGGCCGACCTTACCTTTTCAAGCTTCGAGACATGTGGCAAGCCTATGCTCATTTGGGGACTACCTTTTGGTCCGCACCTTTGAAATTGTGTTGATGAGACACATGGAAGTTTTTGCTGCTCTGCCCTATTTCCTTGTGTTTTGGATAAGTCCCTTTTTCTTGGCGGGGCTATAAGTCTGACCCTAGACACGTGGAGGCTCGGTGCACATTTGGGGAAGACGCTCTAAATTTTACTTTTGAAGTTTCTCTACGCTGACACATGGATTCTTCCACTTACCTTTTATACTTAGCTGATTCGAGCCTTCTCCCTTTTTCGGTCCTAGGATATGTGGAAGGCCCGCACTCGTCTCGAGATTTCACCCTTTTCCTTTGCTCTTGTAGTTACACCAAGTCACCATGTGGCACCTTCCGCCGGCTCTATCTTTGTTTATACTTTTTAATGGGCGGTGAGACCATTTCTATGACCCTCGGCCTACGTGGCAGACCGGCTCTCATTTAAGGACCGCTCTATGGACCTAACTTTGGTGTTGCACCGAGATGACACATGGAGGCTTCCACATGACCCGAGACATTTCAACCGCTATCTGAAAAGACTCCCTCTGCATCATGGCCACATGGTGGGATGGCACATGTTTGGAAACTACCTTTGGATTTGTCCTTTGAAGGAGCATCGATGAGGCATGTGGCGCCGTCTGCGGCATGAGAATTTTTAACCATCGGTTCTATCTCTGTTCGGACACAGGGCACATGGCATGCTGGCACTCATTTGGAGTCCCCACTTTGGGTGCGTCTTTTGGAATTACGCTGAGCTTGCACGTGGCTTCCTCCCATGAGTCTCTTTGTTCTACCCTCGAGCCAACTCATATATGACGAATTCCTAAACTTTGAGTCTTTTTACTTCTATTCTCCTGTGAGCCTCTCGGCTTCCTTAACGTTGTTTGATCCTTCACCAACCATGCTTCTCCATTATCAAGCTCGCCTTTATATTTTGACCATGCTCTTTACTTAAGTCGATCCCCACTTGTCCCTTGATTGTTGGATCTAAACTATGAGCTCGCGGGACAAATTTGACCATCCCGATTTCCTTATGTGCGGGGTCATGTTTGACCAAATCTATCGGGGGTAATTTGGGATAACAGTTTGGTGACTCACGGGGACATCTTGCTACTAGATGAAGGGACCAATAGCCTTGTTGTATCCATTGGGCATGGAGTCATAATTAATAGCCTGATAGTGACCCTTCTTTCTTGAAATGGACTCCCTGATTGCTGTTTTAGTTGCTCTACATTTGTTTCATTTGAAGTTAGAAAGCTATTTGAGAAAATATTGCTCACTCACTTGCTAATCCCGAAGGGTTTGTTACACGGCATGTCCTAGGAGATGCACCGTGCATGAGCAACAAACACACAACACACACACACACTGTATGTAAAACAAAACTAAAAATCATACATATCTCAAGTGAGATATGTAGAGTGTGCAAGGGACTTCTTCTATTGAAAGCAAATCTACTCCTACTCCTACACTAACTAGAGAGAAAAGGGACTCAAACAAATCCTGTAACTGGTAAGGAGAAATAACTTCCCTTTCTCAAAAGGGGCAGCCATGCAAATGATTTGACACTGAATATGGCTACTTGTATGAGTGAAAAATTGACTCTAAGCTGGTCCTACACCCAAATCATCAAGGTGTCAGTTGGAAACAAGAGAAATGCCTCTTTTAGTTTCTCTGCATTTGGACTGAAGAGGCATTACATCTGACCCTTGGTACTTTGATACTCATCCTCATGCCCTGGAGTGGGCATGAATGGTTTTGGCTTCTCTCTTGGCTCCAATGAAGCCAAGTACTTGATTGGGCATAGTCGGGTCCTTTGAATGTGCCCCTTGCTCTAAACTTCAACTCCAAGAGTGAATTCTTTTTCCTGACCTTCTTGGATGGATGGTGTGAGAGGGATGATGACATCCTCTTGCCTTTTCCCTTCCTCCTCCTTTGAAGAACATGGAAGAATCATATCTTCCAACCTTTTTTCCAGATGGCTGTCATGAAGTGCAGGATGTTGTTCTTGAAGGTTCTCCGTCATGGTAGCAGGATCGCGTGCTTGGAAGGTGGATGATGGAGGATAAAATGACGTTATCTCATTAGGATCCTCTCCATCAAAGCAATCTTCCAAGTTTGATAGACAATCTCCCTCCTTATTGTCCTATTGCATGTGCTTGAACTCCTCTATGGTGTCCTCATGATCTGCAACCTTCTCACCATGATTCCCTTCATCCTCAAACATGAAGTTTGAAAGGTCAAACTCTTCTTCAACATTAGAGCTTGAAAGAGATGAAGTGGGAGGAAGAATTGAAGGTTTTTCTCGTGGCCATTCCACACACAGAGCCTTTGGAACCCTCTTCCATCATGGGTTCATCAATCAAATCAGACCCTTCAAATGAAAAAGTGAAAAATATTAAAAATGCTTTCTTCCCTAGGTGGCCTCAACTCGATTTGATCTCTCCCAGCCTTCTCCTCTTCAATGGGACTTGGAGCTGTTTTTTCTTCCTCCTTAACTGGTTGTGCGCTTGGGTTAGATTAGCATCCTCTTCGAGATAGAGTGTCATTATGGACACTTATTGATTAAAAAGATTGCTGATCTTCTCCTTCTCCTTCTTGTTCTTGTTCTGCTGCAAACTCGCCCTTAGCCACCACTAGCTCTTCAACCTTGATCTCCTCTATTGGCTTAACCATCAATGGGATATTTGTAAATCCAAATCTAGTAGCCCAACTCTTCGATTTTCCATCATTTCTTCTCTCGTTGGGTTCCTCTTCTTGCTTTGTTCTCTTTCTTGGATTCTTGAGTCTCTTCCCAACATGGACTTGGGAAAGCAAGAGGAGTGGCAGGTTGGGGTTCAACCATATTTTCAATTGTTTGTGGTGGAGAGGGGAGTGGAAATTCTTGTTTGTTTGGAGGGGATGACTTCTTGGAAGGGAAAAGGGTAGAAGAATCAAGATGAGATGGAAGACTAGGAGATGGAGAAGGGAAATCAACACTTGGGGCAGCAAGTGAGGGGCTTGACTCTTGATCATGTTGAAATGATGGAGTTTGAGGAAGAGGAAAAGAAAAGCTAGGAGGTGGTGGACTTACCCATTGACAAGGTTGTCTTGTGTCCAACTCATAAGCCTCAATCTCCTCAGTCCATTGTGTAAGTTGGGGCAGCATTTCAATCATGAAGTCAATCTTCTCTGAGGGATGTAATGTCTTGGTATAGGGCAGCCACTGGACAAGGTGCCCTATAGCCAATTTTGAATGCATTCATATGTGATATGGCTCTGGATTGTACCATGCTAGCCTCCATCCCTCGAATCTTCTCCAATAGATCAACATTTTCCATGTAGTTGTCACCATTGTATTCATCCCCTTGTTCTTGATAAGCTCAATGGCCAAACTGGTTTTTACCACCTCGCTCATATGGGCAAGCATAATGGTTCTAGATCTGATCATAATGCTAATCTAGAGGAGTTGGGAAATATATTGGAGGCACACTGCACTGCTGTAGGTGTGAATTCCATGAGGGGAATGAAGTTATGATTGCACAACTTCATGAATGGTAGAATATAAAAGATGTGGAAAGAAAGATGAATAAATATGGGTGGAAAAGGTCTACAACTTAGAAAAGGGGTCATTGACCAGATGGAGTCACCAGATGTGCTTTGCATGTTCCTTAAAAGGATGAATCCTAACAAGAACACATCAACCTGCTAAGATGAAGTGGTAAGGTGCATCAGACTTGTCCCACCGGGCATGCCAAAACTATTAGTGCAAAATCACAACACCCCCTGAATGAACTCGGCATGAGTGGGGCATTCGGTGTGATTACACAACATGGGACCATCTATTAAGCTATGGGACTTACGAAACTTGAGATGACCCTCTAGATAAATCTGGTTCTTGCTTCCTAATCTACCTACCAAAAGCTACTCGAGTGCGGGAAGAGCCTAACCTAATCCTAATCTAACCACCCAAGGAGATAAGGAGAGAGAGAGATGGAAAGAGAGCTCACACTGAGTGGTGATACACCATAAAAGGAAGTGGCTGGTCACAAATCCAACTACATAAAGTGGAGAGAGGTGAGCAATGGAGAGGATGGAAAGATGCACCATAGACCAAAGATGAATGTCACATGGAACACCACTTCAAGACCCATTAAGCATAGCTCCTAGAACCTACAATAAACATCATAGTATGCACAATATACCTGCAACGATGAGAGGTAAGAAGAGACAATAAAATGAGCCAAGGATGGACAAATGCATCACGAAACATATTTTATTGCTCCAAAAGTTACACAGTACATCATCAGTGGGAAAGAGGAAAGAAAATGCCATTACAGAGCCATGAAAGGAGGCTTAGACTCCGTATTATACCCTAAGGAAGAAAGAGAGGGGGGTAGAGGAGATACAATGACCAACCTTTTGAATATGCCCCTTTGTTCTACAATATATAGAAAGAATAAGAGAGAGAGGAGGGAAGAATTTGAACTCTACTCCAACCACCTCTGGAAGCACATGGAATCGACCTACTCTAAGCACCCAGAAAGCATTAAAATCTGCCTACAACAAGATGGGATTTGCTGCGAGTCCATGCCTTGATGCACTGTTCCTTGTCGGGAAAGAAAGAGACCCATTTTTCATCATGGCGGTAGGTGAGAGACTTGACACCCTTGAAGATGGTGGGCCGAAAACATTAATGGAGGCAGGTGAGAAGTTGGTGCCAAGATATATCCAAAAAGTCCTCTCCCACCCAAATCTGAATTTCCAGTTAAAAGATATGGTTTTCTGAAGATTAGGGTCACATGCGTGCAATGTTTAAAAGATTCTATCCATACCAGGTCCATGTGGAAGCCTCACACATCTTGAAGATTTGGCTCCTCCCTTTCACTCTTGAAATCATGTCAGGACCGATACATGGCAGCTTATGTGGGCTCCTCTTTGTTCTTATGTGTTTTGCTTAAGTATTTCCCATGGTGGAGACACTGTGCTCAACCCAAGACACGTGGAGGCTTCACACTCATTTGGAAACTCGCCCCGAGTTTTTCTCTTTGAAGTTGCATGGACGAGACATGTGGTGGTCTCCGTAGGCTTTTGGAATTTTCGGTGGGCGACCTTACCTTTTCTGCCTCACGGGACACATGGCGAGCCTACGCTCATTTGAGGACTAACTTTTGGCCACGCCTTTGAAATTATACGATGAGACACATGGAAGCTTCTATTGCTCTACCCTATTTCCTTGTGTTTTAGATAAGTAACTTTTACTTAGTGGGGCCATAAGTCGACCACTGGACATGTGGAGGCTTAGCGCACATTTGGGGAAGCTGCTCCCAAATTTTACTTTTGAAGTCGCGCCACGCTAATATGTGGATTCTACCGCTTACCTTTTGTACTTAGTTGATTCAAGCCTAATCCCTTTTTGGGCTTGGAACACATGGAAGGCCTGTGCTCGTCTAAGATTCCATGCCTTTGCTCTTATAGTTGCGCCAAGTCACCACATGGCACCTTCCGCCACTCTATCTTTGTTTAGACTTTTCAATAGCCAGTGAGACCCTTTCTCGACCCTCGGCTATGTGGCGACTCGGCACTCATTTGAGGACCGCTCTATGGACCCAACTTTTGTGTTGCACCGAGATGACATGTGGAGGCTTCCGCCGATACCCTTATACTTAGTCATTTTGAACTGCAGTCGTCTCTATTACCTTTTGAACTTGGGACACATGGAGGCTTCCGTCTAATCCGAGACTTTTCAATTGCTGATGAGACTCCCTCTATGTCATGGATGCGTGGAGGGATGACACATGTTTGGAAACCACCTTTGGGTTTTTCCTTTGAAGGAGTGTCGATGAGGCATGTGGAGATGTACGTTGGCTTGAGACTTTTCAACTACTGGTTCTATCTCTCGTTCGTAATCGGGCACGTGGCGTGCTAATGCTCATTTGGATTCCCCACTTTGGGTGCATCTTGTGGAATTCCACCAAGCTAATGCATGGCTTCCTCCCACGAGTCCGTTTGTTTTTCCCAAGCCAACTCATATGTGATGAAGTCCAAAAATTTGAGTCTTTTTGACTTTTATTCTCCCGTGAGCCTCGCTTCCTTGACATTGTCACGATCATTCACTGACCCTGCTTCTCCATTGTCAAGCTCGCCTTCATGTTTCGACCCTACTCTTTACTTAAGTCAAGCCCTGCTGTCCCTCAATGTTGGATCGAACTATGAGCTCGTGGGGATGTAGCCGACCCTCATTTCCTTATGTGCGGGGTCTGTTTGGCCAAATCATTCGGGAAAATTTGGGATAACATTATCATCACATGTCAATACAGTTCAAAGAGTGGAACTGATACACACACACATGGTCGGGTGATAGGTGGTGTTTTAAAGGATCTTCTTCATCTCTAGCCACCCATATATGGAAGGTGATTGATGGTTTTTGGGCCGAGGTGGTCATATTCTCGTAGGGATCGGAGACCGGTAGTGAGTCAACAACCTTTTTAGCTCATTCAAAACAATCTTCAAGGGTAGGACCAAAATTCTCGGTTCACCGTAGAGTATAGAAGGGACTTGTACATAGAGGGATACATTGGGATGTTTTATTTGTGAAGCTCACGATCACTATGCTCGTTTGTGTCCATAGAGACCCTATTTTCTCATAGGAAAAAGGATCCTATTTCTAAGAAACAAGAGTGGACATAGGACATGGTCACCACATTACATCGCATTGGAGAACCATCAAGCCGAGAATTAGGCCACGATAATTGAGACTACATGTATGCTTAGAGGTACATCAATTACTATTTTATTTGATTCAAGTTCTCTTAATTCTTTCATATCACCTTCTTTAGTGGATTGGTGTGGGTTGGTGTCCTTTAGGTAGTCACGACACTTGACAGTAGCATTCACCGTCTGGGCCAAGCTCACCATAGATACTTATGTTGAGAGTTGTATCCTTGATCTTGTAGTGTTCCCGACTACCGTAGACTATTCTATTATATCATCAGGATCCTATGAGGTTGTTTTGGGTATGGATTTTCTAGATCCCTTTTAGGATAAGGTTGATTGTTGAAAGTGTTTTGATGACCTAAGTAGTTCTAAAATGATTTATTGGGTTTGGTCACTAGTTTCCTTACATTCGATCTCTCGCCATGTAGGTTGAGTGGAGCATGCAAAAGGGTTGTCAGATATTTTCTATCATGATTAATGATAGGTATGAGGATACTCCAATGAGCTCACCACTTGATGAGTATCCTATTTTAAGAGAGTTTGTTAACATCTTTCATAGTGATCTTCCTAGTATGCCACCTTGTAGAGAGGTGGACTTCATGATTGACCTTGTACTTTAGGTTATGCACTCATTTCTCATGCAACGTACAAGATGACTACCCCTAAGATCCAATAGATAAAGATTTGGTTATAGGAGTTACTAGAGAAGGGCCTCGTCGACCTATTATTTCTCCTTAGGGCACACCATTGATATTTTTGAAGAAGAAGGGTGAATCCTTCGTATTTGTGTCAATTTCAGCATAACCGAGTAAGGTAACGGTGAAGAGCTATTATGCTCTTACTCGTATAGATGACTTGAATAATCAAATGCAGGGATCTAGGGGGTTCTCTAAGATTGACCTAAAGTCAAGATACCATCAACTTCATATTATAGAGGCAAACATGCATAAGACAACTTTTTAGACTTGGTATGGGCATTATGAGTTCGTGGTAGTTCCCTTTAGGTTAACTAATGTGTTGGTTGTGTTTATAAACCCTCTTGAATGGGGTTTTAAGGACCTTTTTGGATTGATTTTTCATTTATGTTCTGGATGATATTTTTATTTATTTACACTCAGTGGAGGAGCACTAGGATCATTTGAGGTAGGTATTGTAGGTTTTGAGGGAGTAAATGATTTTCAAGAACTTAGAGAAGTGTTCCTTATTTTAGACCAAGATTTAGTACTTGGGTCACATTATTATAGGTGGGGTATCTCTATAGATACATTAAATATTCGTGCTATCATTGATTAGCGAGCCCCACAAAAGTGACAGAGGTTCAAATTATTATGGGGTTAGCTTGGTATTATCACAAGTTTGAACATGATTTATCTAGGATTGCTAATCCTATTACTTCCCTTCAAAGGTCAAAGGGAATAAGTTCATTTGGTCAGAGAAGTGCAAGAAGGATTTTCAATTTCTCAAGGATCATTTGATGTCTAAAACTATTCTTATAGTCCTAGATACTTTGGTGTATTTTTTGGTTTACAAAGATGCTTTGATAGAGGGACTTAGGGAGGTTCTCATGTAGTAGAACCATGTCATTAATTAAAAGGAACGATAACCAAATCATACCAAGCCAAGAACACAGATGCTAATCAAACACCACGATCAATAAGATGAAAGCAATTCACCAAAATAACTTTACATAAACCTTTGCAAACAAATGAGTAGTAATATCATATATTATTATGAAACTCAATGAAATACAACGAGAATAGGCCTTGCTTATATAGGCAAGGAATAACAATATAAGAACCAATCAAGGTCGTAGATCAAGCCATAAATCATGGAAAGAACTAGTCATCAAAGAACTAGTTAAGTCCATAGATTTATGAGAGAACTAGACATCAAGGATCTAGTTAATACTATAGATAAAGGAAAGAACTAGTAAATACCATAGATCAAGGAAAGAACTATAGCTAATAGCTAGATAATATCCCCTAATATCTAAATAAATAAAAGGAAATATCCACACACATAAGTGGGTGAGGATAAATACAATAAAGGTAAATAAAGTACCTAGGTGAACATGAGCTAAGGTAAATACCTACTCTAACACCCCCTCAAGTGAAGCTAGGGGCCAAAATAGAAGTGGCATGTCCATAGTATGAGTCCCAACAACTAGGCCTGATGAGGTACTCATGTACAATATATCCATGAAGAAATCTCGAACCAAAAGAAGGAAAGAATCCTGCTAGAAGGAAAGAGAAAGAAGAAGAAGAAGAAGGAAGATGTTCTCATGAATACCCCCAAGAACAACTTCTGAAACCCCAAGCATTCCACACAACTCAAGGTAGCGAGGTGATGTAAAAGGCTTCATAAAGATGTCTACAACTTGCTGCTGAGTCGGAATGTACTCCAAGCAAAGAACTCCATCCTGAATGTGCTAACAAATGAAGTGGATGTGTATCTCAATATGCTTGGTCCACTGGTGCTCAACTGGGTTGTGAGAAATGTGAATTTCACTTTGGTTATCACACCAAAGTACATTTGGTGAATCTTGTGGGAATCCAAACTCTGTCAATAACTAGTGAAGCTAAAGAATCTACTGACTTGCTGTAACTACTGCCCTGTACTCTACCTCTAAAGATGAAAGTGCAATAGCTTGTTACTTTTTGCATGCCCAAGCAATTGGAGAAGAACCAAGAAAAAAAGATAGCCAGAAGTGGAATGCCTATCATCAATAGAACCTGCCCAATCTAAATCTGTATACCCAACCAATTGAGTAGAACCCCTAGTGTAGTGTAGGCCAAAGTGGGAAGTGCCCTGTAAATAGCGCAAAATCATTTTAGCAGCCTGCTAGTGACTACTATGAGGAGAATGTGTAAACCGAGATACAAGCCCTACTACAAATGAAATATCAAGGTGAGTATGGGTCAAGTACATGAGACTCCCAACCAACTGCCTATACAATGTAGGATCACAAAGTGGTGGATCACAAAGCGGTGTGGTACATGTGGAAGTAAGAGTAACTCTAGATTGAATAGGAGATGTACTTGGCTTGCAATTAGACATATCAAAGTGCCTAAGAAGATCATGGGTGTAATTTTGCTGACTGAAATGAATCCTTGAATATGTCTGAGAAATATACAAACCAAGAAAATAATGTAATAACCCAAGATCTTTCATGTCAAACTATGTAGAAAGAGCCCTATGAATACTCTGAATGTGGGAAGAAGAACTGCTAGTAAGTAATAGATCATCAACATATAAGACAAGTATCACAATATCCTCACTAACATGCTAGAGATACATTGTATGATCGAGTGGCAATGAACAAAACTAGTAAATAGAAGAAAAGAATCCATCTTCTCATACCAAGCCCGAGGGGCTTGTTTGAGACCATAGAGAGACCTTCGAAGCCTACAAACAAGAGAAGAATCCTGAAAAAATCCAGCCGGCTACTCCATGTATATTTCCTCTTGTAAATATCCATGTAAGAAGGCACTCTTCACGTCCATCTGGTATATGGGCCACCCCTGTGATGTAACAATAACAAGTACAAGGCATACAAAATCCATCTTGGAAACATGTGCAAAAGTCTCAAAGTAATCAATACCTTCAACTTGTGAAAAACCCTTTGCAACAAGACGAGCCTTATACTTTTCGATGAACCCATTAACTGCGTGTATTTGGTTCGGTATACCCACTTACACCTAACCATATTTCTTCCTTTAGGAAGAGATACCAAATCCCAAGTATGATTCTTCATCAAAGAAGAATACTCAGCTACCATCACATCATCCCACTCCTGTATCCCATGAGCCTTTGAAAAGATTGTGGATCCTCGAAACTACCTGACACAAAAGTCCAGAACCTATAGAATGTGTGTGATGATTCCTAGTGGGTGGAAGATCCTCTATGAAAGGTGTTGCCTCTTAGAAAATGTAGTATGATCCCACTTAGGTATAGTGACAACATCAGTGGGAATAGAATCCTCAATGACATCTATAACCTCCTCATCAATCTCCTCAAAGAAAGGATCCTCAAGATGAGATGATGAAGAAGAAGGAGGCATGGAAGAAGATGAAGAATCATGAGGAGTGAAGCACTCATCAAAATAAACATGTGTTTAAAAAATAATATCATGTGTATCAGGATCTAAAAGACGATAATCTCTCATGTCCTCACAATACCTACAAAGATCAAGGGTTTACTCTTCTTATTGAAATTTTTATTTTTCTTCTTTGGCACGAAGGCCCAAACATGGCTCCCAAAGAATCGAAAGAATGAGACATCTAGCTTAGTGTTGGCCAAGCTTCCTCTGAGTCAAATGCTCAAGTGCTCTGTGGGGTGTGTGATTACGAATGTAGTTAGCATAATTAATCGCTTTTTCCCAGAGATAGGAGGTAAATCTCTAGTATGCATCATACGATTACCCATTTCCTTCAAATTTCTATTCTTCCTTTCTGCTAAGCCATTCTGTTGTGTAGTATGAGGAATAGAATGTTGGTGAATACTGCCTTGAGTTGCCAAAAATTTAGAAAACTCATTGCTGAAGTACTCCCCCCATTATCAGTACGAAGGTTCTTTATGCTAGTAGAATATTGTTTCTTGAAAAAAGCCTTGAAGATTTTGAAGTGTGAAAAAACATCACTTTTTTACTTGAGAAAATAAACCCAAGTACGCCTCGAGAAATTATCAATAAATATAAGTGCATACTTAACTCCATTGAAAGATGGGGTAGGAAAAACCATCAAGTCACTATACACAAGCTCAAGTGGTGAAGAAGCTCTCTTAGACAAATTCTTAGGAAAAGGATCTTGGTGTTGTTTCCCTAATGCACAACTATGACAAACTCCATCAAGACAAGAAACTCTAGGAAGACCATCTACTATACCATGAGTCCTCAACTCCTTCTACCATCTGTAATTGAGATGTCAAAATCTTTCATGCCAAAGCTTACTCTCTGAATCTACATGAGAAACCAATCCTGTCCCTATAGAAGAAGTGTCATCAAAACCCTCAAAGTGATATAGTCTAGAACTATGATCAACAATACCCTAAGAAACCAATGAATGAGGTTCCAACAAAATTCATACTTCTGCTCCATATGGTATAAAAGTCATTGTTTTTCCTTGACTAGAATGAAAAATTTGATATACAAAAAGAAAATTTGTAGTGATGTTAGGAACATATAGTGCATCTTGGATACTACCACCATCAAGTTGTATATCACCTTTTCCTTTAACAAAAAGAAATGAAGAATCTCCAACCTCAATTTTGGAAGTAGAACTCAAACCTATAGAAATAAAAGACTCCTTGGAAGAAGTCATGTGATGAGAAGAACCAAAATCTATAACCCAACTGTTTGCAAGTGGTGAATGACATCTCCCAACAAAATTAAGTGCTTTTCCATGCTGATTAGAAGGAGGTGGCGTGGAGATAGAAATTTTTTGTTTCTTGATTGCATCATCTAAGGATTGCATTTGCTTATAACTACCCCCACAAAAAGAACATGAATGACTAGACCTATTCTTGGATTTAGAAGACTCCTTGGGTTTTGAGTTGTTTTCTTTGGGTTTAGGAACATTTTGAGATGGAGAAGGTGTGGATTTGGTTTTACTGTTAGGTTTTCACTTGCACTTAAGATTAGATGCAACTAATGCCTTTTGAGAGGTGGAAGACTCAAGGTGAGATAATTTGGATTCTTCCCTAGTAAGTCTTTCACAAAATGTTTCTAAGTTAGGCATTTTGAATGTGTCACCTAAGGCATCCATGCTAGAGAAAAATGTAGAAGAAAAAAATTGGAATGGTCCTCTCAACTTGGATAAAATCAAGTAAACTCACTCTTCATCTTTCTTATCTCTTCCACTCCCCTTCAACCGTGTCAACAAATGCTTGAACTTGGTAAGATAGTCTATAATTATTGGAAAATCTTCAGGATTAAGAGAAGTGATCTCAATTTCAAGTTGCATCACTCTCATATGATCTACCTTACCAAATAAATCCTCTAATTTCTCCCAAATTTTGAAAGGAGAGTCACATTTTTCCAAATGAAACAAAATACTGTCAGTTACATAAGTTCCTATCAAACCCATACACTCATAAAATTTACACTGGTACTGAAATTTCTCATATTCTCTAGTGAACACCGGTTGTTTTGAAGAAGTTAAAGCCCATTATCCTTTCTCGATTAATTATTGTTTCCGTGTGTGGTAATTATGTGTTGTTAATGCCTTAACATGATCTAATACGAAGTAGATGTCATCCTCAAAAAATCACCAAAAAGAAATGCAAGAACTAAGCAATGCAACAAGACCCCAAACAATGCAACAAGACCCCCTGATTTTGGCACTTTATAATGAGTGCATGTTACAATATGACACTTTATAATTATAGTTTAATTCTCAAAATAAATATTTCCAATGGAACGAGCATGGAAAAACAAGCACTTTTGTAAAAAATGACACTCAAAACTCGAGTTACCGATCAAAAGTTACAAGCTTTTCAATATTATGCTCTATTATTTATTTTAGTTGCCACTAAAACAAAGTAAAATGCTCTTGCCTTTATCACACAAATAAAATGAATGGGGGTTGAAGATAAGCACCTACTAGTAGGAATCACAAGCTTTAAGCCCTCATATGACCAAGGGTTATAGAAAATCATGGACACCTAGTTTACATCTCAAAAAATCCAACAAAACCCAAAAAAATAATTTCTAGTTTCCTTGCCTAGCTGGGCATGAATCCCAAGGTGAACCAACAGTGCATTTCTCTGCAACAAAAAACCTAAAAGACGACAGCCCCCGAAATGGTTGAGTTTACAGTCGATCTTAGGGTTTTTCCACCTTCTAGATCCAATGGAAGCCTCTGTTTTGCATAAAAATGCATGCAACAACAAAATACGAGCAAACCCGAATATATGAATATATAAAGAATTTATTTACAAAATAAAACTTACAGATGGATGTCAATAGAAATCTCTTGCTCTGATACCATAAAAGGAACGATAACCAGATCGTACCAAGCCAAGAACACATATGCTAATCAAACACCATGATCAATAAGATGAAAGCAATTCACCAGAATAACTTTACATAAACCTTTGTAAACAAATGAGCAACAATATCATATATTATTATGGAACTCAATGAAATACAATGAGAATGGGCCTTACTTATATAGGAAAGGAATAACAATCTAAGAACCAATCAAGGTTGTAGATCAAGCCATAAATCATGGAAATAACTAGTCATCAAAGAACTAGTTAAGTCCATAGATTTATGAGAGAACTAGACATCAAGGATCTAGTCAATACCATAGATCAAGGAAAGAACTATACCTAACAACTAGATAATATCCCCCTAATATCTAAATAAATAAAAGGAAATATCCACACACATAAGTGGGTGAGGATAAATACAATAAAGGTAAATAAAGTACCTAGGTGAACATGAGCTAAGGTAAATACCTACTCTAACATTAATTTCGAGTCCCACAAACTCAAGGATTACGAGATCAATTACCCTACCCACGATCTTGAGCTTACAATAGCAAAGGGATGCCTTATTATGTTGGATGCAATTCCTTTTGTGTAGGCCATTTTTCTTGAGGGAAGATCATTTGAATTTGTAGCACATCTTTTCGCAGCCCAATCTCAACGCCCGAAAATGGTGCTTTGGATGAAGTTTCTTTGTGAGTATGATATGGAAATTTAGTACCTCAAGGGAAAGGAGAAGATGCTATAAGTAGATATCAACATGATATTGTTGTATTGACCTTGTTGTTAGACCTTTGGTGTAGGATAATTAAGCATCTACTTGGTGACAAATTTTACGAGGGTTCCATAGGAGTGGTGGAGTCATAGAGGCCCTTGGAGGTAAAATATGTTTTTTTCACTTTACATTTAAATTTTATTTTATGATATCGAGGTGCCTCTACATGCCTAGAGCATGGGACTTGTGTAGTTTTATTATTTTTAGGCACATCAAGCTCCTCCACGGCTCATCCCGGGATTAAGAAGATTCATGCAAACTTGAGACAATTGTACTTTTTTCCGTGGTTGTGTCGTGACATTACATATTTTTAAGCTCATTTGTCTTGAATGCCGAGGTGAAGGCTGGGCATTCTCACCCCACAGTCTTCTTTACAAACATGCAATTTAGAGTGGAATTGGGATACATATTTTATAGCTGGTCTTCCTACTTCATCGTACCATCATGACACCATCATGGTGACGGTGGAAAATTTGATCAAAGTTACCTGATTTCCTCCAATAAAGGTCACTTATATTGTTGATACCTTATCTTAGGTTTTCATGGATGATGTTATGAGGTTATATGGGATTCTCGAGGACGATCTTTTTTTATCATGACACCATCTATACTTCATACTTTTGGACAGATTTTTAGTCACCTTTGGGCACTCAAATCAATTTCAACTCAAAGATATAACACTTAGACAGATGGATAGACATAGAGGGTGAACTAGTTACTTAAGGATATTCTATGGATGTATGTCATGGACCAACAAAATAAGTAGGAGTGATATCTATACCTTTTTGAGTTTAAATATGCTAAAATTTTCCACAGATCTATTTGCATGACACCTTAGCAGGATTTATATGGGAGACCTTGCACAACACCTTTGAGCTGGAACATGTTAGATGACATGATTGTTCTTAACAGACTTATCTTCAGAAACAAATAAACACGTTATCCTCATTAGGTAGTGTTTCGATCAGTGCTTGTGCACACCAAAAGGAACATGCTAATACAAATAGGGTTGAGCGTCACTTCCTAATGGGTAACAAGGTATATATGAGATTGTATCCACATAAAATTCCAATCCGTTATGGAAAGGGATCTAATTATCCCCTCATTTTTGGACCTTTTGATATTTTAGAGGTTATTAGTCCTATTTCCTACCACTTAGCTCTCCCACCACACCTATCCCATGCTCACAACGTGTTTCATGTTTTAGTGTTGCTGAAGTATGTACCTGACATTTCATATGTTTTAGATTAGTTAGCCTTGTAGATGGAGACAAGTGAACTTTGGAGCCCATGCATATTATGGAACACAAGAGGTTGGCCCTTCAAGGGTGATGCCTAGACTAGGTTATGGTTCAAAAGGACATATACGATAAGACAATAACTACATGAGAGGATGTGACACCTTTGAGGGCCTAATATCCTTACCTCTTTCAGTGACTTCTCAGAGGAATTCAATTTCTAGGAGAGGGGAATGTAGTACCTGACTATTTTCATTTCCATTTTGGGACCGTGTTGACTCATTGTATCATTATTCTATGTTGATAGATGCATTTCTATTTTGTTACCATCATTTTGGTGTTGACATTGTTATATGGATATATATTAACATTAGGAAGCTAACTCTATTTTGGATAGATTATTGATGGGGCATTTGATGCTGATATTTATTGATCATTTTATGAGTATCGATATGATGTCATGGTTGGATTGGATTATTCTCTCATGTTTATCTATTTGGTTAATCTTGGATGTATTTTCATAATCTCTTCTTACTACATTGATGGCATGATGTACTTGCCTTAGCTAGTTGTTGTGATGCATATATGCTATCGTATCTTTTTAGTTGTTGGTATTGGACATGTATGATGTTTGACATGAGTGTGGAGGTGACAATTTTTAGCCATGAGAGAAACGTGGCTTAGGAAGACACATCTCTAACTAACATGATAGGCCTTGAAGGGCCAAATTTCCTTTCCTTGGTTATTCTTGTATTTGGGTAACCTTGTTTATACTTTGGTTTATATGTGGATTTATAATCCTTGGTGCTTGTATTATCATATCCCTTTACCCTTATGATGATGTTTAACCCCACGTATTTTCAAATTATTAACTTTAACCCCTTCTTTCTTAGTGTTTGATCTTGTTTCTTAGTTTTAACCTCTTATCGTTTAGTGGAATTAGTTTATGGGTGTTTGGTTTATGCTGATGAGGGATTTGGGGCACCTAATATTGGATTAGGTGAGCCCAAATACCCCTCCTAAATGCCACATCTTTCCCAAAATCGGATTTGGGAAAGATGTTCCATTTAGGAGGAGTAAAATGCAAGCAAATGGCTAAATTTCCCTTGAAAAGAGACCCTAGGTTCTATAACTATGGGTGGATGGGAAATTTTCAAGGAAAATTGAGCTCATTTTTCCATTTCCCCCCCTTTTAACCACCTTCTAATGATGGTTCTTGATTTGGGGTTTTGTTTTTAGAATTTGGGGTTCTTCATGAATGCTTGGATTTAAGTTCTTTTCTTCCTTTTGGATTTGGGGTGTAATTTCTAAAAATTTTAGTTGGATGAATATTAGGTGGAGGGTGACACTTGTCACCCTCCCATTTACTTGTGTTTTGGCTCTCTCTATATTTGAGCCCTCATGTTGAAGGAATTGGGGTTCTTTTTGCTCATTTATTTTTTTAATAGAGAGTGCTTTAGGATATTTGGAAGCAAGAAGAAGAAAATTGTGACAAGCTTTGGGATTTGGATTTCGCAACTACTTGTGAGGTAGGATATTATTCCTATTTTCTTCTTTAAGTTATGAAATTGTTTTATTTTCATGGTAAAATTCCAGTGCTAAAAACAAAGTAATTGTTTGGTTTTTATGTTTTCTTCATCCACCCTTAAGGGGAGTGGATTTGGGAGTGTTTAGGGAAGAGGGAGGAATCCATTTCATTATCACCCTCATTATTTGATGGACAAGTTTGAGGGGTTCTTTTTCCTCCTATATTTGGTTTGTAGTAGAAGTTGATTTCCATTTGGATTAGAAATCATCTCCTATCTTTACTCAAGGAAACTTGTAAGTTTGAAAACCCTTGATGGATAGAGGAATGGAGAGATAAGTGGTGAAAAATGGAGAGATAAGGGGAGATAAATGGAGTGATAAGAATATTTGGAGGCTCGTGTTTTGGAAATTCTTGGTTATTATTTTTAGTAAAATTGACATATCTTCATCTCCTCTTCCTACGGAAAGAAGCTTTGAGCTTCTCAAAGTTTGTGTTTACTTCTTATGTTTTGGATTTGTTGTGATCTTTCAAGCTTTATTTTGTGTTTTCTCTCCTTATCCTAAGTGTTGGTTAGAGAAATTTCTTCCTCTTCCCCATGGGATTAGGGGGAGGCTAGCATGTTCTCATTGTTCACTTTGAGGCATGTAATGATGCCAATTTGTTGGGTGTTCAACCAAGCTATTATTGTGACTTTTGGAGATATTTTGATATGGATTTGGAGCATGGATTTTTGAAGCTGAAATTATGGAAAAATTGTAGGTTTTGATCATTTTTTGAGTTAGAAATTTTATTTAAAAATTCCATGTTGTCTCCACTTTGTGGAGGGCTTGTATTTTAAGAATGGTTTTTCTTTCTTATGGTCAAGGATTGAATGTAAGGAAAGAAAATTTTAAATACACATTGTTGTTGAAGTTAGAAAGAGTGTTTGAGTCTCTTATTGAAGGATATAGTGTTGTTGGGTTATGATATAGTTTTATTTGTTAAAAGAGTTTCTTTCTTATTCAAGAAACATAAATTGTTGTAGATATTTTCCAATACTACTTAATCTATTTCTTTTAAAAAATGAAAGTTAAATACTTAGAATATGAGGAAATAAATAGTTATTTTTCACAAAAAAATTGAAATGTGCAAGTTTTCTTACCTTTTCTAAATCATGAGTCTGTTTCATTTATTTCTTTTCTTCACGGAGAAAGCAAAAAAAGATTGCTTACTTTTATATTATATTTTCTATCTCTGATTTTTGTGTTGTGTGAAGAAATATTGATATTGGATTTGTTTTTACCTTTGAAAATGGATTCATCATAATCTTGTTTGTGTCTAATAAACTTGATAAAATAAAATGAGTTTATATATGAAATTTGAGTTATTGAAATTCTATTTTTGGGATAAACTACCTTGTTGTTTTAATTTTGAACATGTTAATAACTTTGATATGATCATGATATCAAATAACTATGCCTATTTTTTGTGTATGTACACACACACACACACACACACACACACACACACACACACACACACACACACACACACACACACACACACACATATTAGAAATTTTCAAACTTATATTTTTTATGAATGTAAATAATAAACTAGTTCCTATTATGAAAGGAAATAAATCAGAGATCCTTACTTGAATTATTCCATCAGTATCCACACACACATAGACACACACAAATGAATGATTTTGTATTAGCCCACAAGGAAATTAGGGAATTCCTAGATGCCTTAAGTTCCTATGGTGGAGGTCCCTTTGATCCAAGGGCTCTCCTTTATTCTTGATTTGGGCATATAAGTGATTTAATATTTGTCATGTTATTTAATTATTAAGAGCTCTTTTATCCTAACTTAGGAAATTTAATTTTAAATGGGACCAAATTGGACCCATGCCCAACTCTAGTAATCATTGAAGCACATTTTTTCCTTGATATGATTTTGAAATTTTAATGCACGAATTGAATAAAGCAAATTAATTATACTTGCTGAAATTTTTATCATTGTAAAATAAAATATTTTAATTGGCTTGCGTAAACGGATTAGTGCTGCTTTCACCGCATTATATTTTAAACCGTGACTTAATCGTGTTTGGTTTTATCGCATCATATTATTATAACCATTTTTTTAAACCACCTTTTTATTATTACTATAATATTAATCTCGGGTTCCTTTGGTAATTTTTGGATCCACGCCGAATGGGGCATGATAATATACTTTTCTAAAAAAGTAAAAAAGTGCATCCTTATTTGATTGATAAAAAAACAAAATTCCTAAATAGCGCTTGCTTAATCAATCCCGTGTGAACTGTGATAATTTGTTCTCGATTTGAATAATTTGTTTTTAGCAGAGGTTCTTAGATCAAGGTTTTATAACATACATCATGTTTTAGTTTAGACTAATTCATAGGTGTTTCAAAATAAACTAAGTCTCATGATTCACAATAGAACAAAATCAACAAGACGAGATCAAGAATGGGAAAACATAAAACAATCAAAATTACTTGTAATTTCAATCTAAATACATAAAATGGAAAAAACTTAAAATATCTTACTATTGAGATCCAAGATCAACCTTCTGCACAATGCTCTAACATAGTTTTATATATATTAACATGATCATTTGTTGAGTTACTAGTCCTTTCAATTTCTTCTCAAACATTAAGAGGCTTCTCCTATTATCTATTTATCCCATGTTACACGTTCTACAATTTGTCTTATTTAAAAATATGCAATATACAAGAGGTTTGTGCAATCATAAAAATATATCCATGTAAAATTTCTAAGTCGCTTTTACACTCCAACATTTTCTTGGACTTAAATAGTTGTCTTTTCTCAAGAAAACATTTCTACGATGATCTAGAAAATTGCCTTTGTGATCTCTTTTGAAATTTTGAATGTGGATAACATTGCGCTAGGTTATAATTTGTTCAAAGTCAGCCTGAAAGGAATCCATGTTTTGGTTTCCATCCTCTACAAGCTACTTAACCTCCTTTTGGGTTTTCAATCAAATATACTTGTTAACATTTTTTTTTTTGGCATATTTTCAATTTGTGAAACCCCTCATAGACTATCCTTGTAGGTTTTCAATATATACAGATCGCTTGAAGATATCAAAAATTTGAGCATTCTAAAATTCGATCAATATTTATATTACTTACCACAAAATTGTAATGAGTTACATCAAGGGTAAAGAAAACAGAGTGGAAAATGCGCTAAGTCATAGGAAACATATTCCACACTTGTAACCTTCAGGACTTAGTTCAAATACGAAGTAAAGAAAACAATGATAACTTATCTATATTATCAGTAAGTAAAAAAAAAATTTCCATAGATTCTAATGATGTAAGATACAAAGGTTTTCAAATTGATAGCGAAGGAATCCTAAGGTATGAAAATTAGGTGTATGTACCCTTAGAAAATGAGTTAAGGAAGAAATTGATGACCAAATTTCACAACTCACCTTACTCTGGACATCGTGGAGTGACAAAAATGCTTGTTGATGCAAAAGAACAATATTTTTGGGAAGGAATGAAAAAGGATATAATTGATTATGTATCACATTACTTGGAATTTCAGTGTTTTAAGGCTTAACATTTGCACCCATTGGTTGATTTGTATCCTCATAGCATACCACAATATAAATGACATGTAATAAGTATGGATTTTGATCAAGGGTTGCCTATGTCTAAAAATAAGCATGATGTTATTTTAGTTGTGGTTGAAAAATTAACAAAAGTAGCTCATTTCATTGTTGGTAATCTAAAGATGATTCACCTGTTCTGGAAAAAATATTTGTTCATGAATTTTTCAGATTGCATTGTGTACCTGAACTAATTATATTTGATAGAGATCTAAGAATGACTTCACATTTTTGGTAAACTCTAAATGCAGCCTTAGGAACAAAACTAAACTTTAGTTCCATGTACCATCTAAAACGGATGGGCGATCTAAAGAGTTAATTAGGTAATGAAAGATATGTTGAGAATGTACTATATGGACCAACATGAAAAATGGGAAGAATACCTTCCTTTAGTTGAATTTGCATACAATAACACTTACCATTCCTCCCTAAAAATGGCACCTTTAGAAGCATTATATGGACGAAAGTGCATAACCCCAGTTAGATGGGATAACATAGAAGATAAAGAGGCAATTGGACTTGAAATGCTTACTGAAATGGAACAAGAAGTAAAATTAATCCATGAAAAATTAAAGGAATTGTTGATAGGAATAAAAGTTAGCGAATCTAAAAGGGTTGATAGAAAATTTGAACTTGGTGAAAAAGTATTTTTATATGTCAAGCCTAAAAAGAGCTCAATTACTTTTGGCAAAGCAACCAAGTTATCACCTCATTTTGTGGGAAATTTTGAAATTGTAGAAGTGATCAATCCCATTGCCTATCATTTAGCATTACCTCCCACATCAAACACATACATGATGTTTTTCATATTTCCTTGCTTAATAAATATGTTTCAAATGTGTCACATATATTAAATTAGAATTCTTTGCAGGTCTAAGACCCGGGGTAATCATGATTAAACCCGTAAGGGTGCTGGAAACTAGAAAGTTACACTTGCATAACCATGAAATAAGTTAATGTAAGGTCTAGTGGGACCACTTCAGTGAAGAAAGTGTGACTTGGGAGAATCTTGAGGAAATGAAAATTAGCTTTCCTCATATGTTTTAAACAAAATAATTTTGATTTATGTGATATTTAGATAGTTTTAGTTTGAAAACTATCTCTAATTTTTCCAATTATTGGGAAAAATAATTTTAATAAGTGCTGGTACAACCATTTTGATTATGTAATAAAACTTTGGAAATTTGAATTTCTACAATTCATTTATTGTTTAGAGATTACATGGTTAAATAAGTTATATTTTTACCTATGTTCTTAAAAATATATTGACTAAGACAATCATTGGGATGATGATGTTTTTAGAGGGGAGGTATGTAATGCCACCGCTTTGTTGATATTTGTACTAGCTTCTTTGAATGAGGTTGGAAAACATTGATCATGTGATTATTTTCTAAGTGGTTGTACTCTTTGGAACTATTTAGATCATGTTTACTATAATGATATCAAAAATATGTAAAATATGACTGTTAATTATTCTTAAGGAATTTTTACACTTATGTTGATTAATCATCGAGTACTCACTTGACTAGTTTTTGAAATAAACCAAGTGATTTAATCTTGTGGAAAGTAAATCGACTTTTCTTGGGACACGTAATCAACAGTAAGCTAAGTATAAGTTTTTATATGATTTTATGTTCCTAAGACTATTGCATCTATATTAGAAGGACAATACCTTGGATCAATTTCAGTGATCCAAGGCATTCTCCTTGATCTATATATTATTATGATCATATTTGATAAGTCTAATTGACTTCATTATGTTTGTTGATATACCATCTTATTCGACTTAGTTGATTATAAAATTTTGTGGATTTATTTTGTAACACCTCTTATAATCACAATCATACTTGTTCTTGATCTCATTTGGATTTGATTATTATATTGGGTTATTTCAATTTCTTGAAGGCCTAACCTAACCTATTCTAAGGTGATTTCTATATATGTTAAAGGACCTAACTATGTTCTATTTGCATTTAATTAAATAGTATCAACCTAAGCTAAGGTTGATAACATTATGTTAATGGGATTATAAACTTACCTAAGGATCCTAAGTTCTAAACCTAAGACCTAACCTAAGGACCTAACCATGGATGGAATTGTGTTGAAAGGTTAGGTATGGTTAAGAGTGATGCACCCAATCCATATTGGTACTTGGTGAATTAAATGATTTGATAATACATGTACCGCCACCTTTGCAATGACCAAGTCTAACTTGGCATGCACATTAAAAAGGTAACTATAATGGTTTAGCAATGTGGCATGTTTAAACTATTAGTTGGTTACTAATTTTGAAATGGTGGTTGGTGGAATTTGGAGGGATTAATTGCAATCTACATGGAATTAATGATCTCATTAGAAGTGAAAACCACCTTGGAAAGGCATGATGGTTTTGGGAAAAATAATATGGGTTGGTTTTTATTTTTCATTTGGTATTTCGAGCACTATGGCTCTACATGTTGATATTTTGGTTTTAAACTGTTAGTTTATTTTTGGTTTATTTATGATCTCTCCATTACATGGAGGATTTAGCGGAGAAAAATTTATTATGGGCTATAAAAATGATGAGAAAGAGAAGAATGGGTTTTATGTGGAATCTATTTCAAAATTTATGTGGAATATTTTGTAAAATCTTGGAGAGAGACTTTGGGAGCTTGGAAAAGATTTGCAGGAGCTCTACCATACATGATAAGCTCTAACTCCTTTAAATAATTTTCTCTATTTAATTATTTCATGAAAATAACTCTTCTCTTGAAATGGAATTGTTCTTTGTTATGGGTTTTGTGTTTTGTGTGTTTTTTATTATTGTATTTTCGAATATTGTTTAAATATTTATTGTTTATATATTTAATCAACTTTAATGGTTCTGTGCATGACTTTTTGATGTGAATTAATTATTTGATGGAATAATTATTTCAGTTGTTTGTGGATTATAATTTTCTTTCTCATATGGTTTCATTTGAATTTAGTTGAGTTTGATTATCGATACACTTTTAAATATTAGTACATGATATTATTTTTCCAAGAATGTATATAGATTTTTTAAAATCCCATCTCTATTGGGTAGTATAAACATTTAAACGCATGGGAATTATGTATTGGGTAAGGTTTTAGTCAGTACATTCATATTTTTTACTTGCATTTTTGGAAGCCACTTTTAAATGGATTCTTGCATTTTTCCTTGACTATTCATCTTGTGTAGGTTTTAATTTAAGTTACCGAACTTATGTTAATGGGTTTTTAGCTTCGATTTTCATTTGGCTCATGTATGAGTTTGATATCCTTACTTAGGGTATTTTTTTATTCTTGAACCCTTATGATATTATTTATTAGAGATAACAACAATAATTGATGTTTTCCAAGTTTTGAGTCCATTTTGGATACCTTTTTTAAATCTGGGATTATTAATGGGTAAGACCAAATATTTAATAGATAGATGTAGTTTTTGAGTTAATACAAGTCTCATACTTTTAATATTATTTTCTTAAACACCTTTATAACTTAATTTGGAACCATATAGACTCGATTAGTCAAGATTTTATGGTTTCATTGTTTGTTTTTTAAGTTAGTTTAGATTCCATTTACAAACCTCTAATGAGATAATAGTTAGAAACCGTTCAATGTTAGGAATTAAATTATAAATTTGGGAAACTTTAGGTTTTTGTAACATTAGTTCAACTTGATCCTTATCACTTGAATGACATTAGTTGTTTAATATTTTTACTCTTTGAGGACTAAGAAGTCATGACCTAATTAATCCTTATATCAAGCTGTATTCGAGTTAAATGCTTAATTTAATTTTTACGTTGAAAATTATCTCTAGTTGTTTAAAATGACTTCTTGATGAGTTTGAATTGAATATCGATTCATGTTAAATTCTTCTATATATGATTGGTTTCCGATATAGAGTTTGTTCGCTTTATTTAGCATAATTTTCTATAATTGGATTTTGATGGATTAAGTACTGGAATGTTTGATCTTCTTCTCCTCTTAGTTTAGTTCATTATGACATCGTTTATCTTCTTTGTTTTAATTCATCATAATTGAGCTTAAAATATTATACCTCATGTAGTTTGGGTTTAGGGAATCATTGATACGTATAATGTGTTGTATGATTATATGAATTACTTGTTTGATTTATAGAAGTACAAGTAAATTTTCCTATAAGTTGTTAAACTTTATTAAATGATATATATTACATATATAATAATGGACTTATATGATGGAATCTTGATAATTATTACTTATAATTTATTATTGGTTTAATTATTACTATTGTTTAAATAAATAAGTTGTATAAACTATATGACTAAGTTATATAACTTTATTAAATAAGATATGGGATTATAGACTTATAAGAATGGATTATATCTAGTACTTATTATTATAGATTGATTGATGATCAATCCATTAGTTTCGAGTTACCTTTGATGACTTAAATTATTATGTTTTGAATTACTTTCTTAATGAAATGTATGACTTAAACTTGTCTTCTTTATGGGTTCAATTATGATGTTCTTAAATGCTTAAAATAGTTGTTTACTTTCTTTTGAACCTTAGAATAATTTCATTAAAAAATAGCAATGTTCCTTTTATGAAATTATTAAGTAAGAGCATGTTGTTATGAAGATTTAGTACCTATCATGCTCAGTTCATATGAACTGACACATGCTAACAATCTTGCAGATGGACTTTGTGAAAGTGAAAGGTGAAAGAAGGAAGACTTATAAAAAGTTACATTTATTCTATTGATTGAAGTTAATTAATTCGGTTACATGATTATTGTATAATCTCTCAAAATATTTATGTTTTGGAAACTTGAAAGGCCTATGGCCCCTTTATTGTAAATTATTTGGAAACATGTTGATTATTAAGATACTAATATGTTTGTTGATATTTATAGTTGAAATGAATAAAGATGAATTCTTGATTTATATTGTTCAATAAAAATGATTGAATGTTGAGAATAGGAAGTTAGTGTGATTCCTTCATTATAAATAATGTATATTTATTCATATTGTTTCTAAGTTAAACATAAAACATGATTAATTGATACTTATGTAGCTTGTAAATATGCTAAGAGATGGACTTTAGATAAAGTCTGATAGTTGAATGAACTATTATGATCATATGAAAATGATATTATGTTCTTAATCTTGAATGTGATGTAATGTATTATTATGATCATATAAATATGATAATATGTCCTTAAACCTGAAATTATGGGAACAAACTTATATGATTGGAATGATCTTTATATTGATTCTTTAATGCATACTAGTTTTTTATAAACTACTTATTACAATGTTTTTGAAAAATGATGTAATGAAGATAATGAATAATTATAACAACCTTACCTAAAGAAATTATATAGAAGGAGTGTGTTTTATCTTGATGAGCTATAATTACTTATAAAGGGATGATACACCTAAACTTATTAGTAATGTATAAATGAACTATTTATAATAAGGTGAAATAAAGAGGAATTGTATTAATGATGCCCTATATTTACTATAACTAAATTAGGGGCATGATGCTTAAATGTATTAATGAGAAACATATGCTTAATTGATTAAGCTTAATGCATAATTAAATATATAATTCAATACTTAAATAAAATATCATTTCGATCCTTACTAAAGGATTAATCATATAACCCTAATTGTACCTTAGGCATGACACCTAACAATGGGAATATTAAACTGAATTAACAAGCTACTAATTAAAATGAATTAATGAACTTGTTAAGATATGAAGTTTCATTTAGTAGAACTCAAGTGGGATGTCACAACATAGTCATTTTGCACAATACCCACTTAATGACGCAAGTCATTAGGTGGATACTATGGAGCAGCCACTATGGCATGATAACCCACTTAGCTCCTCTAAATGCAATTATCATAAGTTGGTTTTCAGTCACTATTATACACTAAACAATGACATGCATATGACCTATGGCCGATGTCAACTTATGTGACTAAGGTGATGAAGTGGATTCAAATCAACGTGAGTCATTTGAATATGATTTATTACCCTTAGTCACCATAAGTAGACCATCAACACTAGTCCATGTGAGTTGTCCCTTTTTAGCATCTAACATGGACTTGGAAGTGGTTAATGAAGTCAAGGAAGTCTAATCTAGATAATAATTTTGAGTGGGGTGAAAGACATATTCCTTTCGATGAGTATGTATCTAGGAATAAAAGTCATGGTAAACATGTCTTTAAACTTTGGCCAAAGTATCGCAAACTTGATGGTTGCATTGTCTTGTGTCACTGGACTAAAGATGTGTGATATCATATGAGTATCAATAATAGATACTCAGATAGGCTCTTTAGGCATTAACACTTGATTGACCCTTAATGGGTAAAGGAACCAAAAGTATACTTAGTATACACATTGATATGATGAAACATGAGAGATCGGTTTAACACCGAGTCATGAAATGAGAGATCAGTTTTATACCAAGTCATTACAACTACATATGGTTTACTTGTTATGTGATGGATTAGCTAATGAATGTTTGTTCTAAATTATGTGAATTTAGAATAGTGAACATTATGTTTAAAAAAAATCCTCGTTATTGAAGTCTTAAAATGAGGATGTTACATTTTGGTATCAAGCTGAAGGTTGCAGCTCTTGACCTATTTGAGTCCATCTCTGATAAAACTTAATTTCTTGTTAATAGAAAATGGTTAGAAAAAGGGACGTGCTCTACAAATAACCAGCCTCCGGTTGGTGAGGTAGCTACAACATAAAAATTGATGAGATCCTTGCTTCCCTACTAGACACAAGAGATCATCTTGTTGTACTTGAAAAAAGTAATGGGAAATGAGGAAGAGGAGGATGATGTTGTTGATAACAATCGAAACCTCCAAAAAATAATGTTAATGCTAGAAATCCTGTGGAGATAACAACAATAATAATGCAATGAATAATAATGTTACAAATGCCAACAATAACGCTGCAAATAAAATGTGAATGCAAATGCACCTAACCAACCTGAAAATAAGAAGGAAAGGTTGGAAGATGAACTTACAAATGATATAAAAATAATAATTCCACCAAATTTTGATGGTACCACACTAGGAGATGGGGCTGAGAATTGGCTCGAAAAATGGAGAAGTACTTGCAATAAGGAACTTCTCGAAAGAAACCAAAGCAATATGGGGAGCTTACCATCTTTCCCATGAAGCATCTTCTGGTGGGATAGTCGTAAGGTTGAAATGAATATTGATGAAGCTAACATCACTTGGGATCAGTTTAAGGGATACTTTAGGTAGTGTTGGTTGCCACAACTCTATTATGATCAGAAAATGATAGAGTTTTAGAATTTAGTTCAAGGAAAAATGATTGTAATTGAATATTGGGAGAAGTTTACCAAGCTTCTCAAGTATGTACCACAGTACCAAATTGATGAAAATTTTAGAATATGTAAATTCATAATGGGATTGAATCCTGTTATAGGTGGAGAGGTGGATGTACATAGTCCATCCACTATGGAAGGAGTTGTTGAAAAATCCATAAGGCAAGAACATAAAAATTGAAGGCAATTTATGCACATAAAGAAGAGAAACGTAAGAAATTTTCTAACTCTCCTTCACCTTTAGCACCTAAAAAGGTGGCATGGAAAAATTTGGTAATAAAAAAGGTTTGGGGCTGAAAATAGTAAGAAAACAACAACAAATAAACCTACGCTACAAATAATAAAAACAATGTTCAGAAGAACAATAATGGACAAAACAATAACTACAAGGTTGATAATAAGTTTTAGCCTAGAAAGGACCTGTTGGGGGCTGTTATAACTATGGAAAATACCATTACACAAATCAGTTCCCTCTAAAGAAAAATGAACAACCAACAACACAAGATACATGTTAAAGTAGCTGATAAACAAGCTGAAAAGTAAGCTACGCCTATAAAAGTACTAGGTAAGTTGTTTGGTATACCTATAACTATAATTTTCAATATTGGTGCTACAGAATGCTTTATTTCTAGTAAATTATCTTCTAAATTAAAAAGAAAATATGGAATTATGGAAAAATCATGGACTGTCCATTATGGGAACAATGTGTTCACACACTATTGATAAATGTATTTTTGCACAACCTTAGAATTACCAAGTTTTACTATGGAAGTAGACATGTATGTTACACCTTTAGGGTCTTATGATGTCATAATTGGTGTGAATTGGCTTACTGATCATAAGGAAAAAGTAGATTGTTTTGAAAAACACATAAAATGTCTTGATGATCTGTAAAAAACAACAGACATATAAGGTGTAAAAGAGACATTTCAGTTAGAAAACTATCAGCCATGCAACTTAAAAAGGAAAAAAAAAAGGTTGCATGTTATATGTAGTAAAAATATCTGAATCAATAGAGGAAGGTAGTGATTTTATGGAAAAATATCCATTGTTACGAGAGTACAATGATGTGTTTCTAAAAGAACTACCTGGTCTTCCACCAAACAAGAGTTTGACTTCACAATTGAAATCAAACCTGGAACTAAACCTATTTCCAAAGCACCATACCACATGACTACAACTAAGTTAGTTGAACTAAAGGCACAATTGCAAGAATTTTTTCTAAAGGTTTAATAAGACCGAGTGTCTCACCTTGGGAGAACACCGATGATATATTTGTTAAAAAGAAATGGAACACTTAGGCTTTGTATTGATTATAGAATGTTAAACAAAGAAACAATAAAAATAGATATCCTCTTCCCAGGATTGATGATCTATTTGATCAGATGCGTGGTGCATCATTTATTCAAAAATAGATTTGTGATCTAGGTATCATCAGTTGAGAATCAAAGATGAAGACATTCATAAAACAACCTTTAGAACAAGGTATGGGCACTATGAATTCACTTGTTTTACATTTCGGTTTAACAAATACACCTACAAATTTCATGAATCGATGAATAATATTTTTCAAGAATACTTGGACAAGTTTGTGCTTGTATTCTTGGATGATATTCTTATCTATTCAAAAGCGTGGAGGAGCAAAATGAACATTTAAGGATTGTACTTGAGATTTTAAGAAAGAAAAATTGTTTGGAAAGTTGTCAAAATGTTCTTTTTATGAAACAAAAGTACATTACTTAGGACACATTATAAGCAAAGATGGAATATCTATTGATCCATCAAATATTGCAGCCATAATTGATTGGCAACACCTAAGAATGTTCATGAAGTTAGAAGCTTCATGGGGCTTTCTGGATACTACAAAAAATTTGTAAAGGACTTTTCAAAAGTTGCTGCCCCAATTACTTCACTACAAAAGAAAGATAAAAATTTTATTTGGAATGATAAATGCGAGGAAACATTTAAAACATTAAAAGAACAACTAACTACAACACCTATTTTGACTATTCTAGATCCAAATGAAAGCTTTACAGTTGTCACAGATGCTTCCAGAAGGATTAGGGGTATATTACTATAAAATGATCATGTTATAGCATATGAAAGTAGAAAAATCAAGTTACACAAGAGTTGAATTATGCTCCCCATGACCTAGAGCTTACTTACCATAGTACATGCACTACAAGTTTGGAGACATTATCTCTTAGGTAAGCCCTTTGAATTAAAAATAGACCACCTTGGGCTAAAATACATCTTCACTCAACCTAATCTTAATGCAAGGCAATGAAAGATGGTTAGATTTTTGTCTCAAGTATGATTTTGATATAAGTTACATTAAGGGTAAAGAGAATAGAGTGGAAGATGTGCTAAGTCATAGGAAACATATTTCCACACTTGTAACCTTGAGAACTTAGTTCAAAGATGAAGTAAAGAAAGAATGATTAACTGATCCATATTATCAACAAGTAAAAACAACACTTGCAGATTCTAATGATGTAAGATACAAAGGTTTCAATTGATAGTGAAGGAATCCTAAGGTATGAAAATCGGGTGTATGTACCCTTAGAAAATGAGTTAAGGAAGAAATTGATGACTGAATTTCACAATTCACCTTACTCTAGACATCCCAGAGTGAAAAAAATGCTTGCTTGATGTAAAACAACAATATTTTTGGAAAGGGATGAAAAAGATATAATTGATTATGTATCACATTGCTTGAATGTCAATGTGTTAAGTTGAACATATGCACCCATCTAGTTTATTGTACCCTCATAAGCATACCACAGTATAAATGGTAGGTAATAAGTATGGATTTTGTTCAAGGGCTTCCTATGTCTAAAAATAAGCATGATGTTATTTTAGTTGTGGTAGAAAAATTAACAAAAGTAGCTCATTTCATTGTTGGTAATCTAAAGGATGATTCACTTGTTCTTGAAAAAATATTTGTTCATGAAATTTTCAAATTGCATGGTGTACCTGAGCTAATTATATTTGATAGAGACCCAAGAATGACTTCACATTTTTGGAAAACTCTAAACACAACCTTAGGAATGAAATTGAACTTTAGTTCCATGTATCATCTAAAATGATGGGAAAACTAAAGAGTTAATCAGGTAATGGAAGATATGTTGAGAATGTATTATATGGACCAACAATACAAATGGGAAGAATACCTTCCTTTAGTTGAATTTGCATACAATAACACTTACCATTCCTCTCTAAAAATGGCACCTTTCAAGCATTATATGGAAAAAAGTGCAAGAACCCTTATTAGTTGGGATAACATAGAAGATAGAGAGGTAATTGGACCTAAAATGCTTACTAAAATGGAACAAAAAGTAAAATTAATCATGAATGATTAAAGGAAGCTATTG
Organism: Taxus wallichiana var. yunnanensis; assembly: GCA_018340775.1. Taxonomy (NCBI): domain Eukaryota; kingdom Viridiplantae; phylum Streptophyta; class Pinopsida; order Cupressales; family Taxaceae; genus Taxus; species Taxus wallichiana. The sequence continues at coordinate 293,410,639 of CM031234.1, read as the reverse complement.
ATAGGTAAAAAAAAGCTTATGCAGACCTGAAAAGGGTTGATAGAAAATTTGAACTTGGTGAAAATTATTTTTAAGAGTCAAGCCTAAAAAGAGCTCAATTACTTTTGGAAAAGTAGCCAAGTTATCACCTCATTTTGTGGGACCTTTAAAATTGTAGAAGTGATCAATCTATGTAGCCTATCATTTAGCATTTCCTCCCACATTGGCATGGATGCATGATGTTTTTCATATTTCCTTGCTTAAGAAATATGTTTTAGATTTTTCACATGTATTGAATTGGAATTCTTTGTAGGTCCAAGACCTAGGGGTAATCATGGTTGAACCCGTAAGGGTGTTGGAAACTCACAAGTTGCACTTGCATAACCATGAAATAAGTCAATGCAAGGTCTAGTGGGACCAATTTAGTGAAGAAAGTGCAACTTGGGAGAATCTTGAGGACATGAAAATTATTTTCCTCATCTGTTCTTGAATAGAAATAATTCTAATTTATGTGATATTTGGATATTTAGTTTGAAAACTATCTCTATTTTTTCCATTTTTGGGAAAACACTTTTAATAAGTGCTTGGTACAACCATTTTGATGTTGTAATAAACCTTTGAAAACTTGAATTTCTACAAATTTTGTTTACTGTTTGAGAATTATATGGTTGAATAAGTTATATTTTTACCTATGTTCTTAAAAATGTGTTGGACTAAGTTAATCATTGGGATGATGATGATTTTTAGAGGGGAGGTATGTAATTCCCTTTTGTGTTGATATTTGTACTTGATTCTTTGAATGAGGTTTCAAACATTGACATGTGATTTTGTTTCGAGTTTTGCTCTTTTTGAATTGTTGATCATGTTTTCTGGAATGATATCAATTATCTATGAAATATGATTTTAATCATTCTTATGGAAATGTTGTACTTATGTTGATTTATCATTAAGTACTCACTTGACTGGTTTTGAAATAAACTAAGTGATTTCAGCTTGTGGAAAGTGAAATCGATTCTTGGGATAGTGGAATAAACAGGTAACTTGGTAAGCTATCTAAGTTTTGATATAATTTTATGTTCCTAAGACTATATTATCGATATTAGATGAAGGAAAATACCTTGGATCAATTTCAGTGATCCAAGGCATTCTCCTTGATCGATATATTATTACGATCATAATTGATAAGTCTAATTTATTTCTTATGTTTTTGATATACCATCTATATTCGACTTAGTTGATTATAAGTCTTTTGGATTGTTTTTAACATCTTATAATTGCATCATATTGTTGCTTGATCTCATTTGGATTCAATTAATTATATCAAAGTTATTTCAATTTCTTGAAGGCCTAACCTAGCCTATTCTAAGGTGATGTCTATATATGTTAAAGGACCTAACTATGTTCTATTTGCATTGGATTAAATAATATCAACCTAAGCTAAGGTTGATACATTATTAATGGGATTAAAACCTATCTAAGATCCTAAGTTCTAAACCTAAGACCTAAAACCTAACCATGGTTGGGAATTGTGTGGAAAGGTTAGGGTATGGTTAAAAGGTTGGCACCAATACATATTGGTACTTGGTGAATTAAATGTGATTATTAATGCATGACCACCACCTTTGGCAGTGACCAAGTCTAACTTGGCATGCACATTAAATCAAGATAACTATAAGGTTTGACAATGTTTTGTTTAACTGTTAGTTGTTGCTAATTTTGAAATGGAGGTTGGCAGATTTGGAGGGATAACTAATAGTAGTCCGACATGGCAATTAATGTTCTATTAGGAAAAGGAAAACCACCTTGGGAAGGCACGATGGTTTTGGGAAAAATAATAGGGGTTGGTTTTCATTTTTCATTTGGTATTTCAAGCACTATGGCTCTGCATGTTGATCTTTTGGTTTTGAACCTGTTAGTTCATTTTCTAGTTTATTTATGATCTCTCCATTTCATGGAGGATTTAGTGGAGAAGAATTTATTGTTGTGGGATATAAAAATAATGAGAAAGAGAAGAATGGGCTTTTTTGAAATCTGTTTCAAAGTTTTGTGGAATCATTTGTGAAATCTTGGAGAGAGAGTTTGGAGAGCTTAGAAAATATTTCTAGGAGCTCTACCATGTATGATAGGCTCTAACTCCTTTAAATAATTTCTCTATTTAATTATTTCATAAAAATAACTCTTCTCTTAAAATGGAATCATGTTCTTGGTTATGGGCTTTGTGGTTTTTGTGTTATTTTATTATCTTTTGTGGTTGTATTCTGAACATATTCTCAAATTTGGTTGTTTATAGATTTGAACAACTTATGGATTGTGTGATGACTATTAATGTTTAATTTAATGGAATGAAACATTTCCCGAGTTTTCTAAGTTGTGTATGTTTTTCTAAACTCATATGGTTTCAATTGAATGGGTTAGTCAAGTTTATTATCGATACACTTTTTTTTGATATGTACCCATTTTTTTCAAGAAAGCATTGTATCCTTATTTAAACCCATCTCTATTGTTGGTTAGTATAAAACTTTAAATGCATGGGAATTATAATTATTTTACTGGGTAAGGTTTTAGGTAAGTGCACATTGTTTTTACTTTCCATTTTAACTTTGTCACTTTAAATGGTTTTTTTTTTTAAGGCTATTCAATTTTTTTAGGGTTGTCGATTAAGTTACCGTCGAATGATCTTTGAGAATTTTAGCTTTGTTTTCCTTGAGGCTCAAGTTTCCAATTCATTACTAGGTATTTGTGCTTTGAACCCTTGATGATATTATTTGTTAGAGATAACAACAAGGTAATTGATGTTTTGTTTCAAGTCCATTATGGAGGCCTTCAAAATTTTTAATCTATTATTAATGGGTAGCACCATATCTTTTAATGGTACTGTGTAGTTTTGAGTTAATACAAGTCAAGATTAATTCATATTGTTGCTTACTAAACTTTGTAACTTAATCCAGAACCATATTCAATGGCTTTCAGATGAATGAATGGTTTCATCATTTGGTTTCTAAGTTTTGGATTGTGCATACTTGAACCTTGTAGGAAGCCATTCGTGTTTGATAAAGGATAAGTTTGAACTTTAGGTTTTTGTTAAGATCGAGTTCAACTTGATCCTTACACTTGAATGATTATCTGTTTAATATTTGTCCGCTTTAGGACTAAAATTTGTTTTTTTGAATCCTGTTCGAATGTATTTGATTTTAATGCTTAGTTATGATTGACTTTTTATTGATTGAACTGTCTAAAACCGCTTAGTTATTTAAATAATTAAGTTCTTGATGAGTTAGAATTGAATGTCGATTCATTTTTAATGATGTATGATGTGGCTTTTGATATAGACTTGTTTGTTTTTAAGAGAATAATATATAAGCTTGTTGATGGATTACCACTAAGTTATGGTCTTAACCATTCTTATTTTCTAGTTGTTTTACTCATATTACTTAAATTAAAGTATTGGGAACCTTATATGCATTGTTTTTCAGGTTTAGGTTTTACTTGATTGTATAATGTGTTATAGGATAATATTAATGACTTGTTTGATTTTTATTAGTATAACAAAGATTTACCCTATGAAGTTGTTATTACTTTATTAAATGATATCATATTACAGTCATATAAGTATTGACTTATATGACCACTATATCTTATATATCCTATACCTATAAGTATTTATTAGTGAATTTACTTCATAATTTATTATTTTTATTTGACTTAAATATAATAACTAAATGATTAAGTTGTATAAACTTTATAAAAAAGATATATGATTACATACATATAAGAATGGACTTATATAACTATAATCATATTATTCTTGCACTTCTATTTTATGATTGATTAGATTAATCATACCTATTTTAGATTACCTTTGAGTGACTTAAATTATTATTTTTATAATTATTGTTTGAAATGAATTGAGATAAACTTGTCTTCTTTTATGGTTTCAATTATGATGTTCTTATGGCATGATCAAATGAGTTGATTTACTTTCTTTTTGAACCTTAGAATAATTTCATTAAAAACAATGTTCCTTTTATGAAATTGTTAAGTAAGAGCATGTTGTTATGAAGATTTAGTACCTATCATGCTTAGTTCATATGAACTGACACATGCTAACAATCTTACTAGATGGACTTCGTGAAAGATGAAAGAAGGAAGACTTATAAGAAGTTGCATTTATTTTATTGATTGAAGTTAGATTAATTCTTTTACATGATTATTGTATAATCTCCTTGAAGTATTTATGTTTTGGAAACATGAAAGGCATATGGCCATTTATTGTAATTATTTGGAAACATGTTGATTATTGAAGACTGAAATATGTTTGTTGATATTTATAGTTGAAAGGAATAAAGATGAATTCTTGATTTATATTGCTCAATTGAAATGATTGAATGTTGAGAATAGGAAGTTAGTGTGATTCCTTTATTATAAATAATGTAGATGTATTCATATTGTTTCTAAGTTAAACTTAAATATGATTAATTGGATACTATGTAGCTTGTAAATATGCTAAGTGATGGACTTTAGATAAAGTCCGATAGTTGTAAGAACTATTATGATCATATAAAAATGATATTATGTTCTTGTCTTGAATGTGTTGTAATATATTATTATGATCATATAAATATGATACTATGATCTTAAACCCGAGATCATGGGAACAAACTTGTATGGTTAGAATTATCTTTATATATTGATTCTTTAATGCATACTAGCTATTTACAAATTATTATAGTGTGAAAAGAAAGATGTTTGCAATTGAATAATTGTAATCAACCTTAACTAAAGAAAGATGTAGGAGTGTGTTTTATCTTGAAGAGTTGTGTTACTTATAAAGGGATGATACACCTAAACTTATTAGTAATGTATAATGAGCTATTTATAATAAGGTGAATTAAAGAGGCATTATATCTAAGCTCCCTAAAATTACTATAACTAAATTAGGGACACAATACTTAATTGTATTAAAGAGAAACATATGCTTAATTGATTAAGCTTAATGCAGAATTAAATTTGTAATTTTATACTTAAATAAAAGATCATTTTGATCCTTTCTTAAACGATTAATCGTGTATAACCCTAATTGTACCTTAGGCATGACACCTAACAATGGGAGTATTAATGGGTGAATTAACAAGCTACAAATTAAATGAATTAATGAAGTTGTTAAGTTATGAAGTTTCGTTTAATAGAACTCAGTGGGCTATCACAACATAGTCATTTCTGCGTAGTACCCACTTAATGCCACAAGTCATTAGGTGGATACTTTGGAGTAACCACTATGGCATGATAACCCACTTAGCTCCTCTAAATGCAACTATCATACATTTTGTATTTAGGTCACTATTAAACTCTAAACAAAGGATGGCATATGACCTATGGACAATTTCAAATTATGTTGATTAAAGGCGATGATGAAGCGGATTTGAATCGACGTGAGTCATTTGAATACAATTAATTACCCTTTGTCACCATAAGTGGACTTTTAGCAGTAGTCCATGTGAGTTGTCCCTTTTTAGCATCTAACATAGACTTGGTAGTGGTTGAAGGAAGTCAAAGAAGTCTAATCTAGATAATAATATTTGAGTGGGGTGAAAGACATATTCCTTTCGACGAGTATGCCATCTAGGAATGCAAGCATGGTAAACATGTCTTCAAACTTTGGCCAAAGTATTGCAAACTACTGGTTACATTGCCTTTTGTCACCTGGACTAAAGATGCATGATATCAGATGAGTATCAATAATAAATACTCAAATAGGATTTTAGGCATTAACACTTGATTTTACCCTTAATGTGTAAGGAAACCAAAAGTATACTTAGTATACATATTGATATGATGAAACATGAGCGATTGGTTTAATACCGATTCATGAAATGCGATATCATTTTTATACCGAGTCATTACAACAACATATGGTTTACTGTTATGAGATGGATTAGCCAATGAATGTTTGTTCTAAATTATATGAATTTAGAATAGTGAAAATTATGTTAATTTTTTTTTCCCTTTTTATTAAAGTATTTAAATGAAGATGTTACATTTCCAAGCTTTTACTTATGTTATTGTATTGACCTCTAGAATGTATTGTGTTTCGTGAGCCTTTTTGTTCTCGCTCTAGTTTGATTGTTTCATCTTTGTGCAAATTTGTAATTTTTATTCTTCTTTCCTCTTATCCTCTTCTACTTGATTTATTTTCACTTCCTCTTCTTTCTCTATTTCCTCTTGTCCTCTCATGTCTTCTTCTTCTGTTTTAATTTCCCTCTTCTTTCTTCTTGCCTTTTTCTTCAACTTTTCTTTTTGTTTTTCTTCTTATTTCCTCTTTTCTTCTACTTCTGATTTTTGTTTTTATTCTTATTGCATCTTTTCTTCCAATTCTTGTCTCATTTTTTTATTTAGTGGCATCATGCACCTTTGCCTTATCCATTCATAATTTTTCTTATTCCTCCTCATGTTGCTTGCACTTCCTTTCTTCTTTCTCATAATGTACTTTTTTAGTTTCTTATTCGCACAATTATTCCTCTTGCACATTTCTTTCTTCTTTGGCCGTTATTGTGTCATGTTATTTATTTTTTCATGCTTCTTATTATTGTTATAATCATTCCACCCCTTCGATTGTGTGGTTTATCCTAGTTATTCTCAAGTGGCCAAGTCTTGGTGATTATGGGATCTTCCACTACTTGTATAGGTTGTTTGATTGTTTCACCCTTGTGCTAATCTCTCCTCAAGGAGTACTTACATATTCTCGGGGATAAAGGATGGGATGGTATAATCAATGTGATTTGGATTAGTCTTTTTACATTTATATTATGTCAATTTTTAACTCTTTGTTCTCTCTCCCCATCTTTATCCACTTATTTGTATGCCACATGTCAAGGTTCTTGCATTTAATCCTATAATAGTGAATCCCTTCTTCGTGTACTAACTCCCCACCACGGGAGTTTTATTTCTCTTCTTATCGTAAAGCACACTAATGAGTGGAATTACCTTAGTCATTTTCTTGTGTAGGAAGGTTGAAATTTCTTCTCTTAGTGTTGAGACATCTATTACATATTCCTACTGACCTTAATTGATATTTTGACGAACTTATCTTGTGTCATATACACACATCCTAAGTTGATCATGAAGGATTTCGATGCGGGTGGGAGTTAAACTATGTCTTCGATTTGATATGTTTCTTTGGAGTTTATTCCATCGCAATCACTTTTCAAGTGTATCATTTTCGTTCATCTAGGAGATACATCTTGGTGCCCATATTTGTGATTTTCATTCCATAAATTATTTCTCTATCCACTTTCGTATCTTCAAAATCCAGCTATTAAATATGGCATTTGTCTAGATCTTTAGTGAGGATTTCCATGATTGTAAAGTAGCAAGTTGTTTTCCTTTTCCTTTTCTTTATGATTACAATGATTCTTGTGTTAATGGTTGTGTTGTAGTCAAAAGTATGCAACTCGCTTTGGGATACAACCCTCCATCAATTGATTGGTCTAGTCATTGTGTGTGCAATGGTTAAATGTGTGCTACAATCATCCCATGTTGTATTCTCAAATATTCATTTTTTATATCCATTTTCATGAAGAATGAGAGTGACTTCAGTGCTTTTATTTTCGAACCTCTAATCGCAATATGACCCCATTATGCAATAAGGTCATCTTGGCATATGGATCCATATATGTATGTACTTCCTTAGGTACTTGAGGATTTGCACTTTGAGTGTTTTCCTTATTATCAGAAACCAATTTTCCATAACTTGGTTGTATTCATATATGGTGTATGGATTTTCTAGAATATATTACACAAAGTAATCATGTGGGTAGTACACCCATAATACATTGATGATGCCCTTAGGTGTATGCCAATATGTGAAGTATAGGAGTATTACAATCCATTAATACATAAATACCTTTCCTCCTACCCGTGTTACTTTTTTACATTGGCATTGTTTTCATGTGCAAGAAATTTGACATAATTGAAATCAATATCATTTTCTTGCATGCATGTGATTATATCCACTACTCCTAAAGATGTTTTCTTACTTCCTTAGGTGGATTACTAGTACTATTTAGCAATGATTTTTTCTAGGGTCTACATTGTTGGATTTGTGATAGCCCCTAATGGAATTCCTCTTCCTTTGCACATGAGACCATAAAAACCACAGTTGCTAGTTTGACATGTGTTCTTGTGCTTTTGTATGGTAGTATTGACAACCCTCTATTTAGAAATTTCACGACTCTAATGACTATAGCTAGTGATCTTCCATGTAGGGAAATATCGTAAGGTGATATGCCTCATGACCGGATCTCTTTTTCACCAATTATCCTTAAGAGTTCATAAATTGAACTGGTTGTGTCTATACACCCCAATTTTTCTTAGATATTTATACTAGTCCATGGTGTGGTGGATCGGTTCACTTTGTTTGTATGATAATTTTATAAGTCAATGAGTGATATGAATGCAATTCCTTCCTCCTCCATCATGCCTTGAACTATAGGTCTGATGGGTTAGTTGAATGGATCCACCATTATATCTCTTGTGATTTTTGTTGCAGTTTTTGGCTCGAGCTTTGAAATTTATCACTCTTTCTATGTTTCTCTCTTTTCTAAAATTTTTCCTTCTCAATGTTATTAGACTTACCATAGCCTTGATCTATTGTTTATACTTGTTTGCGAATGCAAGGTGTCAATTTTGTAGCAATTTACTTCTTGTTTTCTCCTTTATTACAAGTATCCATTGGATACTTGGCCCAATGTGGAGACAACTTGATTTTTACTTCACTTTTCACATGATATTTCAGGTTTAATACATCATTCGTATACTATCTGGAGTGATAATTGTTTCATCGTAGAAATGTTATCCTTTACTTTTTGGTTGCTTTGATTTCTTGTTTCGTATGCAAGTTTCCTAGACTTATCTAATTTATACCATGTGTGTTTTGTTGTGGTTCTCATATTTTATTTCTCTAACTAATTGTAATTGATATTCAAGCCTTCTCTACTCTACACATACTCAAACACAAACTAGTTAGCTACAAAAACTTCTAATACCACACTTTTTTTTAAAAGCTTCCTTACTCTAACTATTATTACAAATGTAACTTATTGTAACTTTTATTATTTTGTAATAATTCATTATAGGCTTTCATCTTACACTCATTGATCATATCTAGTAGTATATTTCCTTGTAAGTACCATAATCTAATAGTTCCTTGTTTGGTGATGTGATGAATAATGCACAACTCTTTCCACCTTATGTGCGGTTGCTTGGGTGCACTTTAAATCTACTTCCATACACTAATTTTTTTATTTGTATGAAATTCCTTACAATGCAAATTGTGATCATGTCATGCTTTCGACTCTTCTTATGAGCCTCCTAGTTCCAATGCACATTTTCCCTATATTCCTCCATCTTTGTCCAATCAAGCAACATGTTATCTATTGATTCCTTAGCTTCAAACCATGTAACTATTTTGATGTGAAGACTTGGTATAATATAATCCATTGGCATAATCACTTCAATTCCATAAACCAACCGGAATGGTGTTTTCCCTATACTTATTTTTAGTTTATCTTGTATGCCTAGAGTATTGCAAGTATTTTGTCTTCCCAATAATATATTTACACATAACAATTTTTTTATTAATTCAAATACCTTTTTCATGGCCTCTTCTTGTCTATTTTATTACTGGTGGTATGTTGTACTTGTGTGATGTGCAATCATAAATTCTTATGTGAGTACTTTTATGGTATTATTCAAGAAGCGTGTTCCCCGTCGATGACTATTTTTTACAAGAACATATATCTAGTTATGATATTTTCATATATGAATTTGGTTGTCTCTTTCTATGTAGTTTGGTGTAGCCTTCCACCCATTTTATGAAATAGTATGTGGCTATAATAATATACCTAGTTCTAGACATTTTTGATGGTAGATTGATTGGGCCAATGAAATCTATCCCCCATTATTTAAATGGTTGTGTGACTATAATTGGATGAAGAGGTGTTTCATTCATTTGGTTAGGTTTCCCCACTCTTTGGAAGATATTGAAATGTTTCGCAATGTGGTATGCATCCTGGAATAGAGGTTGCCACCGATTTCACTTTGTAAATTTTTATTCGAAGTCAATTCTCTTGAAAAATGTCCTCCTATTATTCATTCATGTACTTCTTGTAATATTGACTCTCTTTTATTCTCCAATGCGAATCTTCACAAGACTTCACCCTTCCCAAGTTTATACAAAATTTTGTTTCTAATGGTGCGGAAAGGCTTTAGTAACTAAGTGCTTTTTCAATTTTTTGGTAATGGTCTAGTAGGATTTTGTGTTGAAGAAAATATGCAATTTCTTCCATTGTATGTGGTATTGTGATAACTCAAAATAAATATGTGTCTAGAGCATTCTCATCTAATTCCTCTAGTTCTCCTATATTTATATGACATAAGTGATTTGGTCCCACATTTTCTTTTTCGGGTTTCAAATTTATTTTAAAATTATATTCTTCAAATAACATCATTCATCATGATATTCTTCATCCTAATAGTGGCTTATTCACAAGGTATCACAATTCTTGATGATCCATAAAGAACTCAAATGCAGGTTGAGAGTAGGTATTGTTTAAAATTTTGAACTCCAAAACATTACATAGAGCCTCTCTTTTGGTGGTTGTGTATTTTTTTGTTGATGAAAATATCCTACTTGCAAAGAAATATGATGATCAATTCCTCCTTCTCCTAGTAGCATTAATATTTCTTTGATTATTCTCCTTGATGCATCAACATGGACACGAAAAATATTTTTCCAATATGGGAACACTAGTATCAACACAATAACCAACTTGTGCTTTAATTGTTTGAATGCACTTTGGCTATCCATTGTCCATTAAAACTTTGTGCCTTTTAACAAAATTTTCTCCATCAAATGCACAATACTAGAATATCCCTTGATAAATTTCCTGTAGTACACAGTGTGACCCATAAATGCACAGACTTATAAAGGAGTTATGGGGAGTTTAAGGCCAATTACAACTGCTATTTGATCTACTAAAATTCCTTCTTTTCATACAACATGACTAAGTAATATTCCAAAAGGTATAAATGAAAATAATTTCTTCCATTTAAGGCAATGCATAATGATATACATCATCATAACATTAATTTCACCTTAGATATATGCTCCTTGAGGAGAGATAATATTGCCCGATCATCCAAATATACTTCCAGGAAATCATGAATGAAGTATTTAAATGTAGTAAAAATAACTATAGAAAAGACTGTGAGTGCATTTTCAATCCAAAATGGCATCTCCTTATATGAAAAGCTACCCCATTTAGTTACAAAGTTCATTTTGGACTGATATTCTTATGCAATATAAATTTTATGATAAGTTCCACTTAATCCATCTATAAAGAAATACACCTCATGTCATGCCAGTGCTCCCAAGATTTCATCTCAGTGAATGGAGTAGGAAATAGGTCATTGACACATGCATCGTTTAGTTTTATGTAACCTCCAAAAATCATAATTTCCCTACTTTCATTTTTTTGAGTGATGACCATACTCACCCAATATGATTTTTCTATTGGGAAGATTAGATTTGTTTTTACCATACAATCCAATTATGTCTTCACTTTTACTTTAATATTTGGATTTAATCTATAAGGTATTTTCTTGATAGGATTTTCTCCATATTTTAATTCAATGCACATTTATACAAGTGACGTATCCAATCCTTAATTTCACTAAATTTAGTGGGAAACACATCCTCATAATCCCACAATAGTTGTAGGATTTCGACATCTATTTTTCCATCCAATAGTCTCCAATAGTAGCTAAAGTTAATTTTCCACCTGGTATAATGTCCTCTACTCTCTTATACATTATTTCATCATATATTCCGACATTTCCATTATTATGGGTATACACTGCGCCATCATGGTCCCTTCTTTTTCTTCTTTATACAAACTGTAAATTCTATTCTTATTTCTCACATAGTTATTTCTATATGGATATTTGTTCTAGTTATTCGAGTTCAAACATTATAACTAGATCCATATCTTCATCATCCCTAGGTTCATCATTTTCCTCCTTATTATCCCCTACTCTATGAAACATCTTTATCCTATATTTTTCTATGTTTACTATTTTATCCCAGTGTTGTCATTTGTGCAATTATTATTTTTATTTTCTTTTTGGTATGGGAGTTGAAATCCTCTTTGTATGAGATAGTTGATGGAGGGAGGAAGGAAAAATACCTAGAGGTAATCCATGTGCATCAAGTAGTTACACTCAACTCGGATGAGGTAGCTTCAATATTGAAGAAAACATTCAACTATGAGAGAAATGTGCATGCATTAAGAGAAATAAGACTCTAAATGGAATGCTCATAGATTAAGAGGAGAGGTGTACACATAGGGGAGTCATGATTAAATACCATGTAGCTAATGATTCCTCCATGATGGAGAAGAGGATTTACTTTCCGAAAGGGGAATGTAACTCCTATGACACATACTTACACATATGACAAATTCCATGAGGGAATCTGTCATAACTAATATGACACCTATGATCCATGCTCACACCTAAGTGAGATGACTCACCTAGTGAGGTGGAAATACACCTAATAAATAAATAAAAGGTGAAAAAATACCACTCACACCAACACCCCCCTTCATTGAAATTTAGGATGAGGTAAGGAAAGTCAACAAAACACATAGAGAATGAAAAATGGGTCCCGAAAACTAAGCCTGATGAGGTACCCATGTACAAGAAAATATTGAAAAGTGGATTGAAAGGAGAAAACCCAGGTGTTAAAAAAACTCTCTCCAAAAGAGAGACACACTCACTCTTGAAGAATGAATATGAAGGAGAAGAAATGGGTCCTAACAACATGGCCCGATAAGGTATATGTAAACTTGCAAATCAACACATGACCTTCGGTGCACGCAACCTCCCGAGGTCATGTCGGGACAACCAATGTGAGATGGATAATGGAAATTTGGTAGTGAAATGGGATGAAGATGATCAAACAAGATATCAAGGAAATCTAATATCCTCTACGGGAACTAATGGAATATGCTCGTAAAGGATGATAAAGGCCTCTCTAAATTGAATGGGTCCAATTTAATGGTTGGAAAGAATAGCCACACAAAGACTCTAATCGATGTATAACTCTATGGAAATCCTCATTAATGGTTGTGGGATTCATGGAAAGTAACCTGCAAGTGCCTCGTGAGGGTTTCCATAAAAGGTCATGGAAGTAAATGAGTGAGTTTGTGAATCCGCAAGATGTAGGGTCGGTTAGCTAGAGCATCCAGAAATCGTAAGCTTTTTGGCCTCAATGTTCAAGATGTTCGATGTGCAATGATATCAAGTGGTACTGGCGATGTTCTTAAGACTAAGGCTCTTAAACTTGTGTCAATGGATGTGAGTACTTCAGGCCTATTTGGTGGGGGACCCTAGGATCACAACTATATGTTCTTAGTTGTTGTGGTCCTTGAATGGTCATGTGTGCATTTGTGCAAATTAATTATGAAAGAAAACAACAAGCTAATCTAAATAAATAAAACTAAACTATGTTTTTATATTTTCCAATATAGAATAAATGAAGCAATATAAACAATCTAATCTAATTTAAACTAATCTTTTTGTATTTTCTAAACTTTTTGGAATAAAACAGAAGAAGTGAAGAAATGAAGAAATTGCTTCTAACTTAACTAAAAGATCCTAAACAAATAAACAATCGGATGTAACTATTTATCTGTGTAATGATATATCTAATCTATCCTAATAAAATAAAGTGTTTTCCAAAATGTAATTGTGGATGTGAATCCTCTATTACTTAAGAGGCATGGGAAGAAATCAAATCTTATCATAAGATTTTCTTCCCCTAAAACTTCCTCGACAAAAGTAAATAAGGATTCAATGGAAGTTTTACAAATGAAATGATATTGCAGTTGATTCTAAATTAATGTAAAAGCTTTCCTCCGAGAAAATTCCTTGCAAAATCCAAAGGGATAGGAAGGGAAACCACCTATCACCATAAGACTTCAAAAGAAATGGAAGATACAATATTGATCTATCTATTTGCAACAATTGAAATGGAAATGATTTGCTACTCTAGTAAGTAATCTACGTACAGATTCAAAATAAAGAATTGAAGAAATAAGGAAATCTAATTGTAACCCCAACCCGAATCAGTAGTTCTTAGGAAAAGCCGGTTGTGGTTTACTCTTATGTCCCCTCAGTTATCTTTTCCAATATTCAATGTTCACGTGAGTGTAGGAATATGGGAATGAATAAGAAACAAAGAAGAAGGCACTAGAGCAATGGTGGCTTGCATAAGTGGTCAGCAACAATGCATGTAGAAGAAGAGCAACACAAGAGGACAATTCTTGGTTGTGTAGTATCTAGCAAGAAGATTTTAGCAGACATTTCAATGCAATACACAATAAAAATATCCACCCATTTGATTCACAAGAAGCATTGGTTTTATAGAACATAGGCTAGGAAATGGTCTAAGACATTTGACAATAATGGGATGCCACATTACAACAAGGAGGGGAAATTTAACTCTCAATCAACAATTAGAAGTGGAAGAGGAGGTTGATATGAATCAAGAAAGATTAATATCAGCCGATTGACTAAGAAACATGTGCTATAGGTATATTTAAGTGAGTTAACAAACGTCTAATTTACGCCCGGGAAGTCTCAACTATTTGCACAGAACCACAGTCTACATAGGGTGGCGGTTATGCAACCACTTCTTAGGAAAACTGGTGGTTGCATAACTGCCACCTAGGTAGACTGGAGGTTGCATAACCACCACCCCACCCGACCGGTGATTGCGTAAATTTGGACAAAAAACAATGCAAAAATCTAAAGAAAAGCAGGAAATGGGTAAGTAAGGTTTTCTAGGCTACAAATATGAACTGCAAAAAGAGAAAGGGGCTCAAACACCTTTGGGAAAGATATGAATCATCATTTGAGAGTTTTGAACCATTTCTGATAATGTAGCATGTGTGAATTTGGGTTCTTACATATTTCCCCCTCGGAGAAGTGTTTTAGCCATGAAGGGGTGTAAAATGTAGAGTCTGAGTATGGCATTCCTAAATTAGGGAGTTAGAAGTTGTACTGACAAGTCTACGTGCCAAAGTAATGCCATCCAATATCTCGCTACTCGTAAAATGTGAACAAGACTCAAGTGTAGATAGATATGAAATCAAAAGAAACATGCTAAAATAAAATGACAAGAGAACTTACCATATACATGGGGATAAAAGTATACATGCACCAACGCTCCATCCCTACAAGACACACATACTCAAAACAAAGTTAAAACAAGCCATATATATATATATATATATATATATATATCTAGAACTATTATTTTCAAAATCATTTGTACTCACCCTTATAGAGAATTTGGAGTTCTAGATTACCTGTGACTTTATTGAGCAAGAGTACATCCAAATTGAAGAGTGCAATGACGTGATCATGACCTCACAAGCGAGAGGAGCAACAACTAAGAAAAAGGTTAGTATTTTACATTTATTCATTTTAAACCTAAAATGTGAAAAATTGAAAAATATATGCCTAAGGGGTGTTATGTTTGTAAAATATTTGAGTGAAAATGGTCCCTAGGGGGTCATCTAGGTGGGTTTAGCTTTTATTTCATCCAAAATGGTCCATTTTTGTGTGTTTTTGAATTTTTTGGGTCATAGGGACTATTCGTCCATTTTGGACATGACCGCCACCCTGCATAGGGCAGCGGTTATGCAACCACCATGGAAATTACACAACCGCCACTCTGCACATGGTGGCGGTTGTGTAATTGTTGGGGCGGAGGCTAGTTTTATCTAACTTAGGCTATTTTTTTTGGATTTTAAGTTGTTTTGTATTGTTTTTGACAAGCTTATGTGTTGAATCATGTTGCTAACTTGCTCTTTTTCTTGTTTTGGTGAATGCAAAAGGACTCCTATGTTTGGTGGAGCTAGGCCGAGAGAGCATGAGAGACTTTTGGGGATTATCAATCAGTTTTCCTAGGTAGAGAGGGACTTGTTATATAGAGCCAATATATGGAGGATTTCACATACGGAGTTGATAACGCCACCAGTCATTTCTTGTGACTTACTTATTGAGTTCTTTGGGATGTTTACCTAAACACTTTTTGGTTTCCTGGTGTTAGGGGAGAGTGGACCATCACTCTCAAGGATGTTCACAAGATTTTGGGTGTTCCTGCGACCAACATGCGATTGACATTAGATAGTACGAGATCGATAGTCGATCTAGGAGTGGGGGAACATACATGGGAGACGACATGCCACTTAATACGGGTGCCAAATAGGGCATAAAATTACTTTCTATTACCTTCACATCTATCCCCACCCTACACAAAGCCATCATTAGTATTTTGGCTTCACATTTGGTGGGAGATAAGAGCGGGGACAAACTCTTGTACTGTTGGGCTCCCATTATTCAGGATATTGAGTAGTATGGGAGGATCTATGCTTGGGGTGTGGACATTCTTGGAGCCACATATCATGACTTATACCACGTTTTCAGGATCTAGGGAAGTCCCTAAGCCACCCTACATTGGTTATGAGCTAGGTCTATGAGAGGATCATCCCCTACCAGAGGGGTTAGCATATCAGCTCCGGGGGATATTAAAGCCACGAGGTGGACAATCATGGCCTCTCTAAGAGGGGTGCATCATCCCATCACTACATTGACCACATATGAATTCATTGTGAGGCCATACTAGGATATGATTGGGTTATGGGGTGATAACGGGACTATACTGATTTCTTGTGGTAGTATGACGTAGTTAGTAGATAGAATAACTAGGGTGGGGTCCACCCTATTGACAGAGTCCATTAGCAATTCAGATTCCATATGATGATGCACTTCCTGCCATTCCCATTATTTATTATGGCATCAGAGAGGATCATGGAGGCCCTAAGGGCCTGCATGGTTGGATAATTTTACACTCGGCTTACCTATCATTGTAAAGGCTATCCTAGTTCCTAGAGCACCACTAGCCCTCCTCCAGATTGAGTCCGCACCCACTCACAATGGGGAGGAGGAGGAGGAGGCCCACATAGATACAGAGACAAAGACTGAGGGAAAGACCGACAAGGAGATGGGTGAGGAGGTCGGAGAGGAGACTACTCATGATAGTGAGGGGGTTAGTGACACAAAGTGGTGAGTCACAAAGGATATATCTATTATAGAGAGAGCAGAGGGGATAGAGAGAAGGAGACTCCTGTTTCTGAGGATCCACTTTCTCATGAGGGAGGTGATGATGAGTAGTCTGTGATGGGCCAACACATCGCCTCAGGAGAGGGTGAGGCTTAGCAGGTGCTTGCAATAGCTCCACCACCACCAGCTATACTAGTCGACCCTTACTATATGCCAAGAGATTCGAGTATGTAGATACTCTTCTCTCGACTCTATTACTTAGAATTGTTAGTGAATTACACATTGTGTTTTTTTTTTGAGTTTTTAATAGTTTTCTAACTCACCATTTTTTTATTTTACTTTTGTAGCCACTACCGATGGATGGTGAGATTTTATTCATTGAATCTTGGCCAACCCATTACTCGTTCACATGGGAAAGACTAGAGAGGATATTCTTGTGGACATGGGGTAACCATTGCAGGCCGGTCGTCACACTATTTTTTTTTGCACCGGTTTTAGGAGCCGCAGAGATTATTTCGATAAGAGGACCGAGCTTTCCACATTTCGATTAGCTAATCAAAGACAACAATGGAATCACTCTCGAGTGAGGCCACGACTAGTTCCGAGATCACATGGTCACTCTCATCACTTAGTGCATGGAGGCTCACATTCACACCATAGGAGTCATGGACATGTTCCTTCTTAGGGGTCCTATAGGGAGGGATAGGCCATAGGACTTTATTACTTCAATGTCATTTTGTGAGACATATATATGATTTTTTATTGCATGCTCATTGCAAGTGTTTTGACCACACCTAGAGTGTGACAAAATTATATATAGACTTGACTTATTATGGATATATATACAGATACTTCTTTTTGTTTCAGTCATTCTTGTGTAAGAGTTGACTCATTGATGGTTTATTTTGCTTGTGTACTCTTAGATGCTCAAATTTCCAATGTTTTATATGATTTTTGGATGCATGCTATGGATGATGATATGCTAACAAAATGATTTCTTTTTGTTGTTTTGTTTCATATGATGCTAATGCAAACACAATGTAATGTCAAAACTTTGGTTTTTCAAGCAATATTTGATACCTCTAATTTAGTTGGAAAATTATGATGAATGTGATATGATAAGAAAATGAACCCACTCCACTTCTAACTCCACGTAACTAGTAAGATGTGAGGGATCAACACTAAGAGCTAGAAGGGACGTGAGTTGTATGGTTTTTATGAATCAAATTAATGAGAAAAAGATAGTATTTTGACAAAAATCCAATTAGGAACCTTTAACCTAACTCTGCACATAGTTTACTACATAGTCTAGAGTATGATTTACTTGTAAGTTTATCTAGACTTAGATCCATAGATGGCCACTCAATTGACAAAATCTGGTTTTAAGGTTTTAACTCTTTTGGAACATACACATCTAATTCACTTTTTTGGGATTTTAAGATTTCAAATCACTTTTTATTAAATGAATTTCTTACAACGTACTAACTTATTTAAAGAGACCCCATATACCTTGCTTCATGCTACCAGTAAGAAGCATGGGCTCATCACCGAGGATAAGATATAGGAAAGTAAGGGCACTCCCCCTTTCCTAACCTCACACTACTAGTAAGAAGCATGAACTCATCACTGAAGATTGGTGGGGAAAGGAAGTGTAGTTTTATTTGTAAAAGAAAGATTTTTGCATTTATTTGATTTGACTTGTTCTTTTTTTTTTGTAGATTTTTAAATTACTTGGTAGCACCTCCATTAGAAAGAAGGAAATGGAAGAAGAAATGGAAAATTTGAATATGCATTGATTTTGGGACATAAACAAGGCATGTCCCAAGGATGATTTCTGTTACCTTCCATCAATGTTATCATGGACGCAACAACTAGATATGAGTTGTTGTCACTCATGGATGGTTTCTTGGGTTACAATTAGATTAAGATCTCTGAGGAGGATCAGAAAAAGACCAATTTCACTACTCCTTAGGGTACCTATTACTACGTGGTCATGCCATTCAGTCTTAAGAATACTGGTGCTACCTATCAACAAGAAATGACCTATATATTCCATGATCTTATTCACAAGATTGTGGAATCATATGTTGATGATCTTAAGCTAAGGCCAAGAAGCACTATGATCACCCCGAGGTGCTTTGCATCATCCTCTCTCATCTCATTGAATACGATGTCACACTAAATATAGAGAAATGTGTATTTGGAGTGATGAGAGGGAAATTTTGGATTACATCATCTCTTCACGAGGGATTGATGTAGATCTAGAAACAATTGGATCAATCTTAGAGATGACTCCACCCACAAATGATTTAGGCATCCGGTCCTTTCTTGGAAATATCAAAGCAATCTGTAAATTCATACCTGATTTAACTTGTATTATTCATCCTATCAACAATTTGTTAAAGAAGGATTGTTATAGCGTCTGGATGACTGAGTTTTACAAGACATTTGAATTGGTCAAGCATTTCCTATTATCATCACCCACACTCATGCCGCCTAAGGTAGATTATCCTCTCATTTTGTATTCTCAAGCTACAAACATCTCTCTAGCTTGCATGTTAGCACAAGAAGATGATGATAAATGTGAACGTGTAGTTTACTTCATTATTCACACCTTGCTAGACTATGAGATGCGTTATACGTGGGGAAAAGGAATGCCTTGCTATAGTGTTTGCAATGAAATGGTTAAGGAATTATATGCTTAACCAAGAAATGTGGGTAATTGTCAAGACCGACCATATTTGAACATTTCTAATGTAGGGTTCCTTGTCCAAGAAAGTTGGATGCTTTATGGCCCTAACGGGTGAATTCAAGTTAACCTTTTTAATCAAAATTCATCAAAATGCCAAATCATTGTAGATTGGTTGGTAGAAAACACATTAGATGGTGGAGATCTAGTAGACTTTTATTTCCCCTATGACTATGTATACTACATTGAAAGCATGCCTCTCATTATTGTGTGTCCATGGTATTCAGATCGTTGATGATTATATTTGTGGATGAACCGTTAGAGTCATGGGATACGTTAGGGAAGTGGGATGATGCTCCCTAACATAACCTCCAATTTTAAAAGAAGTTGGCTCTTCTCTATGGTGTGACATAAAGGTTAGAGGAAAAATGATAGAAAGCACAAAACTGACAAAGGTGATGCACCGAAACTAATCTTAAAAGACACAGAGATAGATCTGGGAATGCTTGAAATAGTCAAAGAAAATTTAGCATGGTCTACTATTTTTATATGTATCTTGGATTGTCGAGAGATTGAGAAGGTGTAAAACATAACAATATGTAGATGATAGATGTATATAGAAAACCCAAGGGCATATAACACGATAGATCTTCAAAATTATCTTAAAATTACCAAAGCAATGAAAGACACAAAATATTGAAAGCTAAAATGCACAGAACAAGAACTCTTTATTCATAGAGAAAATAATACATAAGGCCGATATGGCAAAAATTACAACTTCCTTCTACAACAAAGTCTTGTTAAGGCTTAATACAATAACTAAGCCTAAAATCCCTTTTCATAGCTCTAGTATGTTTTCTTTTTAATTCCCTCATTGCTTGCTTGGTTATTGATCCGAACATTTCGTATAGATCCCTTTGGCTCTTGCTTCAATGTACATAATAAAATCTTCCACCGATAGCATTTAATTTTCTTACAAGATCTTTCATTTTTTTGGTCAAGATCTCAACCGTGTCTGCTGGTGATACTTACGATTGCCTTTAATTCATCCAACTTGTGCTCCTTTGGTTGGTGTTTATTCCATATCTTCCACGTGGAGGTCATGCACTTGTTTGAGGGATTTTCTAGGTCTGTTTTCTTCAAAACTACGCCTAAGTGACGCACAGAGAGCATGCGTTTCTACTATAATATTGAACTTTAAGCCCGAATGGGCAACTTTATTGAGCCTAAGACACATGGGAAATGTGGTGAAAGTTTTAGAACACTCCTTCGCTTCATGCCCTAGTGCACCAAAGGGACACATGGACATCTTCCACGTTCAACTTCATACTTAGTCAAATTTAGGCTCAAGAGAGCAAAAAGATCTAGGACTAGAGCAACAAAAGACAGTGGCCAATAAAAGAGTCTTATAGAAAAAGAACTCTACAGTTATGGTGACTATTGGTGTGTTTTATTTTCCACATCATTAGGTAAGTCATCTAACTTAGGTGAGATCATAGGTCCACATGTCATTTAGGGGTCATTATGAGATTCTCTTACGTGTTAGTGTGTCATATGCATCATTACGGAGTTACACTTATATTCTGGGAATGTAACTCCCCTCTCCACTCGAGTTGTCATGATTGCAACACTGGGGGTTACTCAACACCTCCTATATGTACACCCCTTTTGGATCTATGAGATAGAGGAGAGTTTTGTGGCTTATCGAGGTTTTGCCTATTTTTGAATCCTTGCACACACATTCGGTTGATGCTCGCTCCTCTCAAGATCTCTTCACCCTACCATTCGCACATCTGTTGATGTGCACGTGTGCGTCATGATCCTCGCTTTTTGGTTTTGAACCCTCTTACATGGTATCAGAGTGGATCTTGTGGATTTGTGCACTCTTTAGTGTTGATCGTGCATTTTTCAGCTTCTGGCAAGATATTTATATTCTCATGTGTGTGTCGTAATGGTTATTCCTATTGTGCGTTTATTTCATTGATTTCGGGCATCCTTCATTTTCAGGTTTGTCTTGTGGGTTTGAGTTTGTGTTTGGACTTGGACCACTTGTTCTTCACTTTGCTCAAGCTTCATCTTGCATTCTGGGTTGTCATTAGCATGGTTTGCATTGCTCCCAGTGACCTGCACTCTTTTCTTGTGTTGGCGCCTGCGCATATTGGTCGGTTGGAGGCTAGCCTCCCTAGTTGGCGTTTACTTTCAATTTTCATGTTCCTGCGCCGTGGCTTTGACCGGTACTCGTGGATTTTACTGAGTGTCTCTACCACTATGCCACCTTCTCACCATTCTGTGCATTCCACTCCACGGTGACCCCTCCAACGACTCCCTCTACTTGTGATTTTTCTAGCTAGTGGTTCTTTGCCTTGCTCTACTTTACAGATCTTACTTCTTAGTCGTGGTTCCCTTTTCCACTTTGTGATTTTATTGCCGTGGCCTTGCCTTGACTCCTTTGGCTCTTTAGGTTTCACTACTAGCTCGGTCTACCTGTGTGTGGATGTTTTTACTCATAGTGTATTTTCCTTGGATCAACTCATGCTTCGATCCTGTGACTGGTGCGTGTGTTTTCTCGAGGTGTCTCTGGTTTGACCCTTTCGTGGCTTCTTTAGACTTGGCACTACTCGGTTGCTCCCTCGACCAACCCACCTTTTCATCCCTTCACCAAGCTCACCTACACCACCGAGTCATTGGTTTCTAGCTTGGCATTGACTCCTCCAACGTGGACCACCTGCGTTGAACTCCGCACAACTTGAGCCTACACGGTTACACAACAACCGTTTCACGAGATCCTCGCATGCGGCCGCTCCAACTCCACCTAGACACCTCTGCAGTCTTGAAAAGGTAATTCTGATCAACTCGTGGCTTCATTTACAGATCACACTGACCAATCTCCCAGCGACTTGGTGTATTAATCGTGGACTCCACAACTGCTACCAACTCGCCAATGAGGTCCAAACCACACAACAGTAGCGGTGCCACATGGATTGACAATGCATAACGTGGGCCCACACCCTTTTAGACATTATTTTGTGGTAAAAAAAACCCTCTTTTTTAATGTTTTAAGGAAAAAACATTTATTTCATGGCATTATAATTTTAAGGCTGTAATTTTCTTGTAATCATGCCCTTCCTATGTGTGTCGAAGATGGAGGGCGAGGTCCGGGGTTGGCAGGAGGCTAATCCCCCCTCGCAAGCAAAAAAACAAACCCTACCTGAAATTTGATGCCATTTCCAATGAGTACCCACATGACACCCTTTGCACCCATTTTGGGAACTTTTTTAATCCATTTGCAGGACTTATTGGCATTTTCCATCAGTTGTGGGAATCATTTCTTGCTATAAATTTTGACTCGTTGCTCGGTTTTGAGCGCTTCTTTAGTCAAAGTTGCATGATTTTTACACATTACGTGATGAAATTGTCAGTTTTGTAAATTCACTACTTTATAAAGTGCCACATTCTAGGGGGTTCACTAGTACTCTTGGGTTTTCACACGTAGACGCATTATCGGCCGAGTCTGACGTCTTGCTTTTGTGCACCTTGCACTTTTGATTCCGCATCATGGAGAGTTCTCTTTCCGAAGTTATCATCATAGGATTTCTTTACAGCCTCCACCACTTCTTACTGGGAGAGAGAACTATTCAGCTTGGCGTGCTTCCATGGAATATTACTTCACTCACGAGGGTCTTTCACCCTTCTTACTTGGGCCAGTTCCTACACCCACTAATCATCATCATCTGGAGGACTTCCTTGACACTTGCATGACCATGTTTTTGGTCACATGATGATGCATGTCTCTCGATCTCTCTGGTTTCATGTGGCAGACTCAAATCCACCCCACCGTGTCTGGAGCATTCTTCAGTCCCTCTATGGAGACCCTTCACATACTACCACCATTGTTGCTACTACTTTGATCCAGTTGTCTCCTCTTGTTCTTCATGTGATGATAGTTCCATTGACACAGACTCACTTGGTTCTACTTCTGATGATGAGGATTGTGCACCTAGTTATGATGTCAAGAGTACTACAGAGGACTCTTCTCCTCCTTCTCTCACTATTTCGAGAGTGTTGACACATCCCACATCTCATCAAATATCGAGTAGTCTCCTATTCATTCTCATATAGTCATCACACCCACCTCTTTTCCACCTTTAGTGTGTGAGGTCCCTTCCACTCCTCTACCTTCATTGGATGACTCATACCTATCTGACATCACTCTTCTGTTTGTTGAGCCCCCTCATTGGGAGGAGTATCTTCCTGACCTCAGTCATCTTTTCGTAAAGTACACTCATGATGCAATATAGGTTCTTCATCCATCTACAGGTATTTCAGAGGATTTCATCATCTCCATTGTTGGGAGTGCCCCTTCTAGGACTCTTACCACTTCCAATTTTTTGGAGACCCTCATTGATCCACCCTTGCTTGTGGATCCATTTTCTATTGTGGATGTTTTGTTGCCTTCACATCAGTTGGACATCATTTCGACCGGTGTTCACCCTTCATACTCTGACAGTTTTTCACTTGTGACATTACCTTCGGTTCCTTGGCTCTCACTTGCTAGACCTATGTCACACTTTCATGGACCAAACTCAGAGTTCTTCGTGTTGCTACCTTCAATTTCCTTTGTAGAGTGGGTAAAATTCCAACACATCATTTTTGTCCTTCCTAAGGGCAGGGCACACGATTTGGTGTGGATGGCTCTTCTTGATCTAGAGGTAGAGAATCTCATCATAAATATTCTTCTGGGAGGCTTCCTAGAGCTGCAGAGTTCGAGATCCGTCCACGAAATATTCTGCAGTCCTCTCATCTCCCTCTTCTTCTCTATTCTTCTTCTTTCCGATAGTTTACCTCTTTATACATGGGTACCTTTACGAGCCTCGTCTATGGCCGGACCCATCTTTGGCATCTTTCTTATATTAGATAGTGTTTTGTTTTCTTGTGGTGTATGTTTTTCCCACTGGGTTTTCCTTCACTTCTTGGGACTTCTTTTTGTGCATGGGTACCTCATCAAACTTTGGGTCGGGAGCCATTTCTTGTTTCTGACTTACCACCTCATCCTAAGTTACGATGAAGGGGGTGTTGGTGTGTTTATTTTCCACATCATTAGGTGAGTCATCTCACTTAGGTGATATCATAGGTCCACATGTCATTTAGGGGTCATTATGAGATTCTCTTATGCATCAGTGCATCATATGTGTCATTAGGGAGTTACACTTCTATTCTGGGAATGCAACTCCCCTCTCCACTCGAGTTGTCATGATTACAACACTAGGGGTTACTCAACACCTCCTATATGTACACCCCTTTTAGATATATGAGTTAGAGGAGAGTTTTTGGCTTATTGAGGTTCTCGATTATTTGTCGAATCCTTGCACACACATTCATTTGATGCTTGGTCCTCCCAAGATCTCTTCACACTGCATTCACACATCATCCGTTGATGTGCACGTTGTACCTCGTGATCCTCGCTTTTGGGTTTCGAACCCTCTTACAGTGACTCACCAAGGGATTCCCTACTAGTCATGAAAGGATCTAAAAATCCTCTCAGCCTCAAAATTCAAAATTTCTCTTATGAAATACCTCTCAAAGCTGTTGCAAATAAGTCTAATATCTGAGCCATTCCACCTCTGTAGGGTAGGTTCTTCATTGCAAGGCTTGGAAAGCTCAATCCATCTCGATTATATCCTTGTTAGAAATTTTTTTGAGACTCTACACTATTGCATGTAAACGGAACTCCAATTATACTATTGGGTTCAGGATGGCTTCCACCTTGGTGACATTGGAACTCTCTTTTAAAGACTAAAAGATAGTCTTGTATTTCCATTTGGTGATCAAGAGTCTGTTGAATTTGGTCCTTTGATAGGAATTTAGAGTCATCGGGGAAGGGGAGGGAAATCCTAATCGGACTAATTTTTTTATGCTACTCTTCTGCTCTTTGATCCCCTATTAGAGCTAGGTCAAGAGATTCTGACATTTGATGGATGCTTTGTTACAACTCAGGATCTCATTGATTTTTGTAGCAATCATCTGCCTATCAGTGATTCATGCCCCTTGTAGGGTGGAGTCAGAATCGTAAGTTTCTGAAACAACAATAATGATTCAAAGACCTTGGCAACTATGAAATTGCTAATGGTGGAGGTGTGGTCTCCACATTTGAGCATAACCCTTGTGCATCAGATATAAATCCAAGTGCGGGCATAGATTCATTTCGTGGTGGAAATTCAGTCACAACAAGAGGCATATAGCTCCTGCACTAATGTTACAATTCCCCCTTTTTGGGGTTGTTGTCCCAATTTATGGGTCAAGTCCTTGACCACGTCCTCAGATGATTTCAACCTTATCTGGAGGTTTCCCTTTTCTACCTCGATGGTGCGTAATTTTCCTAGATCATAGCCACCTCTGCCTTTCTTGAATCAACCTCCTTTTGGAGGGATCCTTTCTCATGTGAGAGAGAATTGGTCGAGGCCTTAGATGTGGAAATTTTAGCTTTCGCTTGAGAAGCCACAGGGAATTCTTGTGACAAAGATTCCTTCAATTCCTTATGGATTTGTTTGATCTCCTTGCCTTTGCCTTTAATCTCATCTTGTTGGTTGGCCATGGTTGCTTCTTCCCTACGGAGGATAGATTGTGCCTTTCTCAGCTGGTTCTTTGAGCTTAAGGTAGTCTATCGTGACTACGACCATAGTTTCATTCATTAACTCAACCTTATCCTGAGGCCAAAAATCTAAGAGGTCAACCATGACAATGATGATATAATATTCATCGGCTTTATGTCTCTTCCCATAGGTTTGGATACTTGGGGGACTAGTTGCGCGATGGTCAAGGAGCTCTGTTGATGGTCATATAATAAGAACATCTGCTTTGTTTCTCCTGCCAACATTTCCTTCGTCTTTTATCTTGGGCTACCTTGGCAGTTTCAGCTTGACTCAAAAACTTTGAGGGAGAAGGGAAAACCCCACCCATGAATGGGAACCCGGTGGCAGACCATATGGAATTGTAACTTATGGTTGAGGCATTACGAAGTTACTAGAACCAAAGAAGGGTATGTCACCATGCAAGAGGCGCGAAAGTTAGGATGGTGGAGGGAGGTTGAGGAAAAATAGGGGCTTTGAGTAGAGGGAGAGTCTGA
This sequence comes from Taxus wallichiana var. yunnanensis, assembly GCA_018340775.1. Lineage (NCBI taxonomy): Eukaryota > Viridiplantae > Streptophyta > Pinopsida > Cupressales > Taxaceae > Taxus > Taxus wallichiana. The sequence goes on along the minus strand of CM031234.1, from coordinate 293,383,661 downwards.
GATGGGGTTACTGATAAGGGGATACCCCTTGTAGGGGAAAATGGTGGTGGAGGAGGGGATTAAAAGGGATCCTTGAGAGGAGGTAGAGGGGGAGGAGACACAAAGGTAATGGTAGACTTTAACTTTTTACATGGGGGGCTTGACATTGATTACTCCATAGGTTCCCCACGCTGGGAAACTGATGTGAGATGTGGTGTGGATGTATGAACCGAAGGACCTTGCTGAGAAATGGAGGGTGGAGGTGGTACTGAAATTGCTATTGGGAGGGACCACAAGACTCTATGGTCGATCTCACAGGATGCTCTGAGGTGATTGTCACAATTTCCTCACTCTCCACATTAGATTCATGGTCTGCATCCCAAAACTACTCCCATTTCTCATCACTGGATACACCATAAAAATTGAGGGTGGTTTGTCTGATATTTTTCCTATACTTCCAATAGGCTTCAATATTTTTCACACTCCAATCTTTCTTACGCAGGGACGCTCTGAGTCCTTTTAACATAGTGAGGGTGGGATCATACCTGTTCTTAAATGGGTAGAACGACTCCCATTATAGAATTGGAATGTCATTGAGCTCAATGAATATGTCGGTGACTTTTCCTGAGGGGACCACTTTTTTCAAAAACATTCTTGGGCTCGTGCTTGTAGGAGTTCGGGACCTTGTTTTGAACTAGAGTCGTGGCCATTGTCCCATCCGAGTCATACCTCCATGAGTCTTGAATTAGGGTGAAGCTGTAGGAAGCCAGATTTTGTGTGAGGATATGCTCTACCTTTATTTTAATCACAATAATTCCTCCCTTACTCAAGGGGAGGTCAAAAAGTGCCTTCTTTTTTTCCAGATCTGAATTCAATATCTAGGAGTACCAGCTTCCTAGCTATCTCAAGACCCACCACCCGTGTCATGAGGACCCTTGAGAGCATAAAGGATTTGTCTCAAAAACCATGCAGCCAAATCATTGAATGCCCTACCCCAAAAAAATAATCACAAGGGTGTAGGGGATCTGCAAGGATAGACTGGAAAAAGCTATTCATTCTATTGTTGACCCCTTTTGGGTCAAATTCGAGCAAGAGGGGATCCACAAAAGAATTAAAAAATTCATATACATCGATGAAAAAGAAAGTACACGAGTCGAAGAGGAAACTGGAATTATCTTTTAGGGATCAAAATCCACATCTCATAGAGTCAGATTCATGAACTGGCTAAGCTACTGGGCATTCTAATATAGAATAAGGTGGAACAAATATGAAGAATACCTAAAGGTGGAGTTTATTAGGAACCTAGTGGGCTTCTCACAAATAGATTCCACAATGACTTCAACGAAGTCGAAGTGGTACACCTGCTCTTTATTTATGGACCTAATCCTGAACAAGGCCACCATCTACCAATCTTGGACGTTCATGTCTGAATCTTGGCAAAAAATGAATGTCAACATGGAACATACATCTTGTGAATTTTCCATAATTGACTTCGAGGTAATGGGAATCTGCTGCGGTTCCCGAACCGCCTAAATCTTTCTACCTTAACTCCATATTAAGAAATGAATATTTATTCGACACTAAGCCCGATTCTTTGGAGCTCCTGACCATATAATAGAAACTGTGTGTTGGGTCATAGATTAGAGCCAACATATCCTTGAAAACTTGAGGTGTAATTACCAATTTTATGTTCCCACCCAGGATGGTATTGGTGTCGAGTCAAAATAACCCACACACATTTGTATGAGCTTTGGGTATGGGTGCATGAGAGGCACCATATATTGGGTGAGTGTCATGCTCCATATTCTTGAGCTAAAAGCTTCAAAATTTCCCAAGTTAAGAAACTTGGCGTAGGTTACCTCTCTCGAGCATTGGGATTCTTATTAAGAACAAGGTCAAAGATGTCATCGAGAAAGTTAGAAACCATAGAAAGGTCACTGGAATGAGACCCCTCATCAAGGAACCTCAACCTTGGTTGAAGAGGGCGTGGGGGCACAAGTTTCCCTACATAAGAATTCACTTGTGGTGTGGATTTAGAAATCGCCATGGCAGTTTTTAGGACTAGGAGAAGGCTCTGATTCTTTTACTTCGACACTTGGAGACTAATTAGAAGACTCTAGCATTTGAAATGAACCTGTTGGACGCTCCCATCTATCTTAAATATCTGATTTAACTTATAGAGTAACAACTTGTGCGTATATAGAGTCACATCACATAATGGTCCCTTTTTTAATTAATGACCCTAAGCACTGAACTCTGCACTTTTTGAGAGATTCTATATCAATTCTCAATCTTTTTCCCTCAAATATCCTAGGAGGACATTGGATCATTAATTTTAGGGAAAATTAGGAAGGTGCACTCCCTCCGAAACTTCAAAAAGAGGAAAGGGGGATCTGTGAGGGACACATGTCCGAGACACTTATGAAAGGGAAAAAACAAAACTATACATATGATACAATATTAAAACAAAGAGACTCAAAGGAAAGGTTTTAAATGAATCCTGTTTACCGAAATCACCAAGGGGTCACCTTCCATGGTTTCAAGTTCGAAAGCATTGTACTGCTTGTATGCATTGATTTTGAAGGGTCCCGTCCATAAGGGGTTGAACTTTCCATGATTTCCAAGCTTGGCAGCCCTTGCATCCCATTTCAAAACCGTAGTACCAACTTGGAATTTTGGTTTCGACGTCTTTCGATCGAACCAAGTTTTCACCACCTACTGGTGGCTAATCACCGCTTCATCTCGCAGCCTCCCATTTCTCTTGGATATCTACTAACTTAGCAAGTCTCACTTGCATCGCCCCATTTTCCTCTATCTCAATTTGTTTTTATAATTGGCATCACAATGCTTTTCCCATAGACTATCTCATATGGCGAGGCTTTCAAGATTTTTTTAGGTGTGATTCGATCAGCCCATAAGGTTGTTTTGATATGTTCATGCCATAGCCTCTTATGCTCATTTCCCATTCTTTTTATGAGCCTGATCAGGTTTTTGTTAGTGGACTCTGCCAGACCATTTCCTTGTGGGTAATAATTGGAGGATGTTTTCAGATAGATCCCATGCTTTACAATGAATTCAAATACTTTAGCCCCCAAAAAGGCCTTAGCATTATCTGATATAATAGTGTGGGGGTCGAAGCATGTAGTGATATCATGTAGAAGTCTTAGGATCATGTTCTCGGTGGCCTCTTTCAGTGGAACTACCTCCACCCATCGGGTGAAGTAATCGAGTTATGGTGAGGATCCACTTGTGCCCGACGCTAGAAGTTAGGTTGACCATTCTAATGAAGTCTAGACCCCATTCTATAAATATTTCCTCAATTAGGATGGGTTAAGAGGTAATGTTGCATTCCTCCAAAAACCGTATAAACTTGAAAAACCTTGCATTTATTTGTCTCTTCTTGATTTTAAGTGAACAAGATTGGCCAAAAGTATCTTGCTTGTAGGATTTATATGGCTTTGGTTTGGGAAGAAAAATGGCCTCTTGATCTCCCATGGTGTAACTTGTGTAAGACTCCTTCAACTTCTTCATTCTCCAGGCACTTTAGCAGGATTTTATTAAAGTTCCCTTTGAAAAGGAAATCAACAATCATGGTGAAATTGGATCCCTGTTTCCTAAAGTACCTCCTATCCGAAACCTAGCTACCTGATTCACTTTCTTGGATATAGAGTATCTCTTCGAGCTCATCGTTAATCAGGGGCATGGGATCTTATGTTAAATAGTGACATAGGCCCCTTCCCCATACTAGATTTGTAGGTTTTACCTCAATGTCATATTCGAGGATCTTAGTGATCCAGTTAGCTCTTTTATCTGTTATCTCACCCTCTATTATATATTATTTGATGCTAGAGTGTGCCACCATAACTTGGATTTTACTATGAGTGATGCGGTGCTTGAATTTCTTCAGACCCTTAACTATATCATAAGATTGTGTTTCTACAAAGTTATACCTTATTTCATAGTCATGAAGAGTTTTTGAGAAGAAGGCGATAAGATTTTATTCTCCTTGATACTCTCCCTTCTATGTCAACACATATGTTATGCTATGTTTACCACCGTATACATACATGATGAAATCCTCTGAGAAGTTAGGGTTGCATAGTATCAAGGTGGATGTGATGGCTCATTTGATTACTTCAAAGACTTGATGCTATTCAGTGGTCCATTTGAAGTTAAGGTCCTTCTTGAGAATTAGCGTGATCGGTTGGATCATTCTAAAAAAGTATGAAATGAACTTGCTGATAAAATTGATCTTTCCTAAGAAATATTGGACCACTTTCTTATTGACTAGTAAGGGCAGTCCCAAAATGGCTTCAACCCTTTCTGGATCAATAGAGATTCCTTCCTTTGAAACAATGTGTCCCAGGAGTTTTCCTGGGGTACTCCAAAAACACATTTCCTTGGGTTCAGAGAGATCCCAAATTCTTGGCATTTCTCGAATACAGATTCCAAGGCATCAAAATGACCCTTCACTATCTTGGTAAACACTTTGTGAGATCATCTAGGTATATAAGAATTACCTTATTGATCAATGCTCCAAATATGGATTCCATGGATCTTTGAAAGGTAGCTCCAGTTAATCTGTGAGTCCAAATGGAATTTTTACATATGTAAAGGTTCCCCATTTTGTCATGAAAGTGGTCTTATGTTGGTCGCTTTCTACGAGCCATATCTGGTTATATCTTGAAAAACCATCCAATAGAGAGAACCTTTCTGAGCTTGTAATTATTTGTAATATCTACTCCATGGAGGGTAAAGGGTAGTGATCCTTTAGGGACACTCTATTTAGGTCTCTAAAATCTACATAGAGTTGAATTTCTCCGTTTCTTATTCCTTACTAGGACTAGGTTAGAGACCCACATTGTGTGCTTGCTAGGAAAGATTATTTTGGCCTCTAGGATTTTTCTCAGTTCCTCGGCCAAGAGGGATTCTATTTTTAGGGTCACAGGCCTATGTTTCTATCGCACGGGCTTAGTTCCTTCTTTGAGGTTGAGGGTGTGTGTAACCATGTAGGTCATCATACGTCTAAGCCATCACATTATCATACTTATGTCATAGAGCCACAAATATTTCCCTTTCTCTTTGAGTGACTAATCTCCCAGCTTTTAGCTTCCTCTCATTAGTCACTTCTAGCTTGATATAATACTCCTTTAGTACTGAAAAATTCCTTTGATCTAAACTAGAGTCAATAAAATCAAAAAGGATTTCTAGTATTATTAACCCTTTTGGAAGTTTGTTTGTCTTCAATGAATAATCTAATCTCCATAAGCTTCTTCAATCTTGGGTTGGAGTTGGTTCACAAACTGGTCAGATTATGGAGGAAGTGTATAATCTACTAGTCACTATTAAAACTTGCCAATGATCGATGCTATCAGGTATAGAAGGGTGGATGATCAATTTTATGGTACTGGGATGGATTACAATCGATTAAGGCCATCCTATCAACCTTTATATTTTTATCTCATAAGATAACCTTGATATTAAAGGCTTTGAAATCTTCAATGAGATCCCACACCCTATGTTGATAGGACCTCATTCTTGTATTTTTGTTGTGGAAATGTTCCTTGCCTGTGTTACTGCCAACTCCGAGTCACCAAAGACTCTCAATTGTTTGATGCCTTCCTTTCGTGTCGTGGCCAAGCCATGTATTAAGGCCTCATACTCTACTTCGTTCTTAGTAGAGAACTAGAAGAAAAATTTCTAGAGTATCTTATTTCTGTTTGGGGATAATAAACATATTCCTGATCCTAAGCCATTTTTGCTTTCATCCCCATAGAAATGTAGGGTCCATATCTGGGAATCTCTTACAGGATTCCCTTCTCTTTTATCCTCTTCTTTTACCACCTTTGGAATCGTGGAGTCCTCGTTGAAAATGACGTAAGTACCCAAACCATTTGAATTGATGTTCTCAAAGGGATCTCTTGGGGAAGGTTGGCTAAATGACCACCGATTTGAAGATTACACTCCTCTGTATATGATTCCTCTTCTCTGGTGATCATAGTGTGGGAAGCCTCAAAACTTGAGACCGCTGCGGTCCATTATATGTTCCTTGGAAAGGGTTCGATAATAGCTTCATCTTAGAATCATAATTGGTTTGCGAAGCGAGATGGGACCAATCAAGAGACATATAACCTCCTATTTTAGCTATGAAATCATGGGAGAGACACAGTCTGAAGACTGGTGGAACATCAATTACTACTATATCCTGTGGAACGGTTATGTTCGGGAATGAATAAAGATGCAATGGGAGCCCCTTTATAGCTCCTATGGTTTGGACTGATTTTCCATCCAGTTGCATGACTCCTTTCTTTAAGGGCTCATATTCAATTCCCAAGGCATCTGTAATTGCTTTGGGCATGATTGTAGTGCTTACACCAGAGTCTATCATGGAGTTATGTAATAATTTCCTACCTATGATAAGAGTTATAAAAAGAAATAGGGCCTTGGTTTTTGGAATTAGGGTAAAGTGAGGGTTTTAGAAGGTCCCACAACCTTTTACAAAAATCCCATCTGGTTAAATAATGTGGTGAAAATTACATTAGAGATACGCAAGAAGATTTGAAAAAAACGAACAACTAAACAAAACAGAACAAAAGGCATAACAAAAAGTACAAATGATCATAAGATATTTTTCAACTCTTTAACAGTATTCTTAACATATATAGAACAAGAATTTTTGGCCAATAGATTAGCCAGGGCAATCAATTCAATTCAATGCGCTCTTTGTTAATAACAATCATGGTATTGTCGGATAAGCTTCCTAAGCCTTCAAGAAATTGAAGGCCCTCTCAATTTTAGAAAGGATAGAGGACACCAGATCCACCTGAATATCCTTGGTCGGTAGATTACCATCAATTGGAATTTCAACATTTGCCCTCGAGTTATTCCTTGTCTGGGAATCTTCGCCTTTAGGTTGAGCATTATTTAACACATCATGGTGAATGGTTTCACCGCCGGTAATTTTAGCTTCATCGGTCCTAGGATGGATAATCTATACATCAATGAGCAACTCCTCTTCCATATCCACAAGTTCGAGAATATGGGAGTTCGATACAAAGCAACTAACCCCAATAGAGAATTAGAGAGAAGAAGATTTGAGTTGGAGATAAGAGTACCAATAGCAGGGAATTCAAGACAAGGATGACAGGGAGAATGGGGAGGGGAGGTGGTGACCTCGGGAAAACACACCTTTGAAATAAAAATCAACAATGGAGACCTCTAAATCAGAATTGGAGATAACTTGCAGAGGCGATGATGATGGTGGAGGAGGGGGGGAAGTAGGAGAAGGAAGAGGAGATGAGGTGGGGGTGTGGTGGGATTTTCCATTTTTAACGGGAAAGTGAAAAAGCTCCATGCGGGAGGAAACGAATTAAAAGAGCATAGACAAGAGGAATTGATGTAGAATAGGGCCTTTTCCCTCCTCGGCTAGATTGATTAAGTTCTCCAAAGACTAATATAAAAATATATATAGGTTGATTCTCTTACCCCCAATCGTCGTAGGTGAGAAAGGATGAAGTGAGGCACAATAAACTAGTTTATAGCACCCATCTATTGTAAAGTAGCGCATAATAACTTTGGCCACTCTGTTCTAGGGGGATTCAGGATTCTCTCACATAGCCGGAAAGATATTTGGTCGGGTTTTCACCCTTATTGATGAAGTCCTGGAGCTCTACCTTCAACGACCTCTTGAAGTAAACCGCCCTTGAAGCCAGAAAACTAGTCACTGAGGCAATGACGTTAGTCAAAATGGTGAAGAAGGTGTTACCAATTTGAACCCTTCCCCTCGACTAGGTAGACCCCATAAGAGACAATGGCCGAATAACCTGAAATTATTTCCAAGAAGGTAGTGATGTCATTTTCTTTTAAAATATCCCAAACTTCTTCATCTTCCTACAACTCGGCATAAGAGACTGGTTTGATGCGCTTGAGCTGACCACCCATGTTAATTTTCCAGTGGAAATACACTGAAGTGATATGTACAAGACTAAATTTAAATAACGTATTTTCTTTTTGCAAGGCTTCCACGTCAAGTGTCCACCTGTACTTGTCATGATTATGATGTGAAAAGGCACATCTTAACTCAAGATCTTCCCGAGTGGTATTATGTCCTCCACACATGCCTAAACCATTTGGGTGTCTCATCATCATAATGGAGTAATTATGAGCACCGCCATCGTAAAGAATGACATCCTTATTACTAATTTTGTTGACATCAGGAGCAACATAAACCGACCACAAGAGGCTAACTAGAAAATGAACAATCATTATGGATGATTTGAAGGAGATCATTAGGAAAATTTCCTAACCAAGTTTGTTGATTATCGTGGAGGACACCAATATTAGCCAGGTGGTCAGCCGCCTTATTCCCTTCCCTGTAAACATGTTGAAACTTGATTTCCTAGAAGTTATTTTGGAGGATGCGAATGTAAAAAATAATATTCTTGATAGTCCATTGGCATGGGTCCTCTGAATTTAGGAGATTTATTATGTTGAGTGAGTCACTTTCAATAATAAGAGGGCCATTTCCAATTTGGAGAGTAAGTTCAAGACCCTTAAGAATAGCTAAAGCTTCAGCTCTATGATTGGACTCAACACTAAAATTTGTTGCAGCAGCAACAAGAGGGGTGCCAATGTTATTACTAATAATCTCACCCCATTCGAGTTCCCGTGGTTTCCTTTAGAGGCACCATCCATGTTTAGCTTAATCCATCCGGGAGGGGGAGGGGACCACCATACTTAAGGACAAGCCAAGGAAAAGGGTTTATCCTTGAACTGAATCGCAAGCTATTGACACCAATTCTTGTTGTCACAAAATTGAACTTTTTGCTGATATTTCTTCTAGAGGAAACTATTAAGGTTGTCTTGGAAGAGCATAGTGATACATTTGGCAACCTGAGTAGGATCCATGCTTTGTTCTTTGAAAATTCTCATGTTTCTTTCCTTCCAAATACCCCAGAGGCCATGCGGGAGGATAAGCTTCCAAGCAAGGGAGAGGATCAGGTGTGAAAAGGGGGAACACCATTGATTAAGGGAAACTTGAAGGGATTTAGGTAAAATCTTCCAGGAACCAATTCCAAATAGCTTGGGAGAAGGGACAATGAAGAAGATGGGAGGAGGATTCCAAAGCATTACAATAGAGAACATAACTAGTAGGAAGAGAGAATCCTATTCTTTTAATATTTTCCTCGATAGGAAAGCATTCATGAATGAGAGCCGGTAAAAATCCAATTTTAGTAATATTCTCTTTAGGCCAAATGTTTGAAGAGGATGGCCATAAGCTCGGTTCGATGCTTGGAATCATAAGCAACTTTAACAGTGAAGGAACCATAAGAAGATAAAGGCCAAATATGATCATAACCAGGCAAGGAGAAAGGAATATATTGGGAGGAGAGGGAGGATCTTAAGCTTTCTAAACATTGACTATGAGTTTCACTGATTCCTGGCCAATCTAGAATATGCCAAGAGGGAACCAGATTAGATAACCTCCAATATCCATTCACTTTCTTTCCATGACGATTGATGAGGGGTCTTTTGATAACATCCCAAACAGGGTCCTGACGTAGAGGTTTATTCCCAATCCACCAATCTTTCTAGAAATTGATTTGAATTCCATTTCCCAGTCTCCATTTGGTGCCAAAGGCAAAAATAGGGAGAGAGATAATTACTGAGTTCCAAATGGAAGAACCACATGGAGGAGAGGAAAGAAAGAAGTCCTTTGAGTGAGTCAAATATTTGGATATTAATAGCTACACCCAATGAGAATTTCCATAAGCCACTTCCAAACCAATCTTAGCCAATTTCAAGAAGGGTTCTTTCATATAAACAATACGTCAAAGCCCTAGACCTCCCAATTTAGTCGGCTTACAAACATCATTCCAAGAGATTAAATAGATCCTCTTCTTGTCTTCCGATCTAGACCAGAGGAATGTTTTTTGAATTCTTTCAATTGCATTAATCATTGAAGAGAGAATTTTAAGCAAGGACATGAAATAAATAGGTAGAATTTGTACTTTGTATATTTGATCAATTAGAGTTTCCCTTCCTGGCTTAGAAGAGCTCATTTCCAAGCAACGAACTTCTTCTAGTATCTTTCGATAGCCGGGTTCCACAGAATTTTAATTTTTTTCCCTTGAAAAGAGAAATGCCCAGATAGGAGGAAGGAAAGTCCACTATATTGCAACCAAAGATATCAACAATCCTCCTTTGGGTTTGTGGTGGAGTGTTTATAAAGGATATGCCACTTTTATTGAAGTTAATCATTTGTTGAGAGGCTAATTGGTAGTTTTCCAATATTTATTTTAGAGCTCTAGCCTCGACCACCGAAGTAACACTCAAGAGAAGAGTGTCATCTAAAAATTGACTATGGGTAGCAGTAGGGGAGCGATTGGTGATTTTGATACTTGAGATATCATCCTGGCTCTTGGCTACCTCTAATGCTCTGCTGAGGGTATCCACCATTAAAAAAAAGAGGAAAGGTGACAGAGGGTATCCTTGTCTTATACCTCTGTTGTTTTTGAAGAATCCGATCGGGATGCCATTTATGAGGATAGAAAAACAAGGGGTAGCAATACAAGATAAAATCCAACTACACCATTGGCTCCCAAATCCAAAACTTTGCAACACACGAATGAGAAAATTCCAACTGACTCTATCAAAAGATTTTTCCATATCTAATTTGAGTATCATCCCCACTGACTTTGCATGCTGAGCTGAGTGAATGGCTTCATGAACCATAATTATACCTCCCTGAATAATTTGACCACTAATGAAACTATTATGTTGCGAAGAGATGAGATCATTCATAAGTGGTTTTAATCTAGTAGCCAACATCTTGGTGATGATCTTGTAGGAAGTGTTGCAAAGACTAATTGGCCGGAAGTTAGAAACATATTTGGAACCAAGATATTTCGGGCAAAAGAAATGAAATTGTTATTCCATTCTTTCATAAGAGAATTGCTAAGATGGAATTCATTCACTACTTTAAAAGGTCTTGTTTGATGATTTCCTAGAAAATTTAGAAAAAGGCTGCAAGGAATCCATCAGGGCTATGAGCTTTATCCCCTTTCATAGTGAATACAAACAACGTTCTCATCTGTGTATTTTCTCATTTAGTATTTCAGTCACCCTTCTCAAGCCACAGAGCTCTTGATCTTTTCCTTTAATAGGACTCTTCTTCTTTCAAGGTGTTATGGTATTCACTTAGAAGATTGATTTCTTGTTTATGAAGTTGCTCCATTTTACCTTCTGCCCCAACATGAGCAAATAAGTTTGCAAGTTCCTGAGTCATATTTTTCTTGCGTAGCTTGATGCTACCGAACACTTTCACCTTCCATAGTTTAAGTTGATTTTTGATTTCTTTAAGCTTACTTGGAGAACTTAAACATTTTATAGCCATGTATATTAATATCCCACCAACTCTTGATAAGAGGATCTAACTAGTTATTTTCAAGCTAGACAAACTCAAATATGAAGGGTGGGTTTTTGGTATGTAGCTTAGTGTTGGCACATAACAAAGAGAGGGATATGATCTGAAGCCACTCTAGATAAACTACTGAGAAAAATTCAAGATATAGTGAGATCCAATCTATTGATCTCATCGCCCTGTCAAGTCTGCTTTGGATATGGTTTCTACCAATTATTTGGTTAGACTAAGTGAAAGAGGCCCCATGTAGGTCTATATCTAAGAGTTCTTCACAACATAAGAAGTCAGCAAGTGCATCCATGCTGGAGGGACTAGCAGGGGCACCTCCATATTTTTCAGAGGGGTAGAGAGTACTTGTTGAAATCTCCTATGATTAGAACAGGAGATTTTCGTAGCTTCTTATGAAATTTGAAATATCTTGCCAAATTTTTTCATGATGTGTCTCTAGATCAGGGGCATGAACATTGATGGAGATCCAATTAGAATCAAATCCCAATTCTCAGAAGAGAAAGCCCAAGAAATTGGGATACTTTAAAAGGAAATTTCCCTTTAGATCATTAGGATTCCAGAGATTGCATAAACCACCCGAATTATCGTAGAAGTGTTGGGTCACAAAGGATGCGGTAGAAAAAAATTTCAAAAGATTGTCATCATTTTAAAGTTTGGTTTCCTGTAGCATATGATATCAGGAGAATGGTTAAATTTCATATCCTTGAGGACTCTCTATTTTTCCAGAGATTTGAGACCTCTGATGTTCCATGAGATTACTTTGATTTTTTGGATTTGGATTTTCTCCCCTTAACCATGGGGATGGTACGTTGGGTTCCTTGCACCATGTTCAAAGCTGATTCTTGTTGAAGCTTAAAACTACCCGGGATACGCCCATAGGTTTTCTCAGTGCCTATATCAGGTTTCTTGCTACTGCTTCTGGTCATTGAAGATTATTACTATCATCGGAGGTTTGAGTGGATGGGGAAAGTGGAGAATCAAAGAGAGGAAGGGAAGGAGGAATGGGGGAGAGGGATCCAATAGGAGGGATCCCATAGGAAAGGATTAGAAGAGGGGGAAGGGTGAGAATCCCCTAGTGGAGAGGGTAGGTGGGGATGGAGGAGGGGAGGAAGAAGGCAACGGGACCTTTGAAACCACCTCAGAAGAACATAGAGGAAGGGGAACCAGGGGAAACAAAAGGGAAAACAACCGAAGATGAGGGAAGGGGGGAAACACAGGGAACCTCCGTGGGAAGGAAAACTAAGGAAGAAGGGAGTAGGGGCAAGAGGAGCCTCCGTGGGAATATCAAGAATGATTTCACCTTCCTCAAGGAGAGTAAAGGGGTTAGATGTAGAGATGACAGGAGCCTCTTCAGGGATCACTTTTGGTACATATTTCCCTTTTTTCTTAGGGGAAGCTTCAGGGATTTTTGATTTATGTTGTGGCTTAGTGGGACAACCAGGTGCTCTATGTCCAATACTTTTGTAGATGGAACACGCTTATGGAACATATTCATATTCAATCGGTTGTGTCCAAACTACAAAACTTGAGAGAAGATCAATCGATTTTGGAAGTGGATAACTAACATCAGCATTGACACATAAACGAGGATGAATATATCTAGTTTTGGCTTTTGTGTCCTGATCAATTGCTATAAGAGAGCCCATAGAGTGAGCAATACCTTATATAACCATTGGATCCCAAAACTCCAGAGGAAGGTTTGGGAGGTGTATCGAGATTAGAGCATGTGTCATTGCTTCAATTAGTGGATTAAAGATAGGAGTCCATTTTTAATGTAGAAATCCTGCCTACCAAAGAACCACAAACTACCGAGAAGTGCCCGAGAAAAGTATTATTTAAAGTTGAATGAAAAGAGGATGAATCCATTTGGCATGGCGGAAATCTCTAGGGCACCACAAGGGGTCCATTTCATACGCACCCATTTTTTGATATCTTCGAGAGGAGGTCTGGGGCCCATCAGCTTGCCCACCAGAGACAAGTCCCTAGAAGCAGCAGTCGCCACAATGATGTGAGAGGGGATATGAAGAGAAAGAGTCCCTTTAGAAATGATAGGAGACAAATTCTCTGTATGGGGAGAAGAGGTGGACCCTTCCACCACATTTTTTTATGTGCGGGGGTAAGGCCGAGGTAACAATCCCTCATAGGCCATAGAGTGGGACTCTCAATCTAGACCAAAGGGGTCTAACATCCGAGCAAGCACTAGAGGTCACAGAAATTTCAAATTTCAATGGGCGGGAATGTTAGCCGAGCCTTTATTTTGCTTGAAGAGAAATTTTACAACTAGATGATTTCAAGACCTAGTTTACTTACTTCTCTATACTTGATTTAATAACACTACCCCCATTAGGGATCAAATCACTTTTACCCATTCCTTCTCTTTCCTGGTGGTGGTTACATCACCATTTTCTTTAAGTGTTTCTTGGAGTAACTTCTTTTTCTCTGGGATGCCTATAAGATCCCATAAGGATGTGTTAGATGACGCTTTCTTGATTTGTTGAACCACATTAATTGGTCCAGGTGATGATGTCTTGGACGATGACTAGTGTTTTATGCCTTCAACCGTGGGATGGAGGACACTCGATTATTGAAAATTCTTAGAGCTTCTTTTACGACCATCGGTGGTGAGATTGTGATGGTTAGAGGCTCTTTTTGCATCTTGTTAGTCGTACTTGGGATAGGAATGTCCATCTCTATCATCTTTTTTTTGAAGTGAGTGTTGTAATTAAATTGAACAAGATTGGAAGAAGTTGCCTCATTTGTAAATATAAATTCCTCTCCTTCTACCCAAGAGAAAAGCATGTGCTCTAGTGTGATCTCTGCTTCCTATTCTAGGGACATCCCTTGAATTTGCACAACAAAGGCTACATTTTGGACTCCAAAGTGGACTTTTAAGGTCTCGATGCATTAACATCATATCCTTCCTTGCTCTTTGTTTGCTACCTTTTGTTGTAAATTTCCTTGGGGATAGTCTCTTGGCATGTGGGAAATATTACAGGGGAAGCACCATGCGTTGGGATCTTCTGCCAAATTGTTTTTCCCAGGTACCATTTCTCTTCCGCTATTGGGTGGGATAGTTTGGAGTGGTGTTGGCACCAGGACAAGCTGGTTAGACGACTACACATATGAAGGTCTTTGGGTATTCTGATGTTGAGAGGGATAGGTAGGCTTACCACCCTGATAGATTTGATAATTTTGTCTTGGGTAAGCACTCGATTCCTTTTAAGATTTACTATCTCGTTAGAGAAGTTTCTGAGGATATTTTTTACTTCCTCCATTTTGGGAGAAGAGGATGATGACGATGTAGTGGGAATTGGTGCCAAATGAGAGGATGGGTAATTATACATGGACGTATGGGCTTGGGTAGAGCTCGGGACCTGTGCTTGTGGAAGGGGAGTTATTTTGGGGTACATTGGCAATGAGGCTCTAAGGGAAGCTTCCCGACATCTATTAAATTATTCTCGGCTTGGATCGTAATATCATATGCTTGTGGTAAAGAGTCCCCTCCTAATGATTGAATCATCACAAAAATATCTGAATTCAGATCTTTTAAGTAAAAAAAAATAGCCATACCTGTAGGTGGCCTCACTAGAACAAGAATCCTTTGCCATGTTTTGTGAAATATGGTGTTAAAATTGGTCATAAGCTCTTGCGGACCCTTCTTGATGTTGATAAGTTATTGTAGGAGTGAGGATATATCCCCTTTCTCACTGAATCTTGCTACCAATACATTTCCCATTTGGTCCCAAGTGCCAATAGAATTAGGAGTTAGGGATTGGTACCAATCCAAAGCCTTCCCCTTAAGGGAAGAAACTAGCAACCGTAAGGTGACATCTTGTTCCCTGATATAATGTACGCACATATTTCCACTATGTCCTAGAGGTGTTCCTCTGGAGTTTTGAATTCTTCTCCGCTAAATTTGGGTAGCGCATTATCGATAAGAAGATTCCACACCACTAGGGGTGTGGGTAGGATGAGTGGACTCCCTTGATTCCATGAAACAAACTTCCTTAAGGGTTGAGCTTAGAGGTGGGCCATTAAAACAGGTCTAAGGATTCTTGTTAACTGTAAGAAGGGCCTACCTAGTAGAGGTGTTGAGAGATTGTGGTTTAGAGGAGACTGATACCTCTGAATATTTCTACCTCTTTTGTTGCGGGGTGGAGATAAATGTAATTATTCAAACACACCTTCTTCTCTTGTCCTTTCTCTTGTTCACATTAGTATTGTAAACTAGAGAATACCAAACTCAATAGTGCTAAAATAAGTAGATTTTAGATGATGGAACATCAAGATGAGTAGGTGTTTGTGTCCCACTGGGCATGCCAGGAAAACTATTGATGATTATCTTTGCGGATGAACCATCGTGAGTCATGGAATAACTTAGGAATTGGGACAATGATCCCTAATATAACCTCCATATTTTAAAGAAGCTCACTCTTCTCTATGGTGTGAGGTAAAGGTTAGACGAAAAATGAAACAAAGCAAAAAAATGACAAAGGCAATGCACCTAAACTGATTTTAAAAGATGCAGAGATAGATCCCGAGGAACTGCTTGAAATATACGAAGAGCGTTTAACATGGTCTACTATTTTTAGAAGTATCTTAGATTATCAAAGGCCGAGAAGGTGTAAAACATAACAATATGTAGATGATAGATGCATATAGAAAACGCAAGGGCATATAACACAATAGATCCTCAAAATTATCTAAAAAACACCAACAATGAAAGATAAAAGACACAAAATATTGAAAGCTAAAATGCATAGAACAAGAACTCTTTATTTATAGAGAAAATAATACATAAGGCCGATATGACACATATTACAACTTCCTTCTACAACAAAGTCTTGTTAAGGCTAGCCAATACAAAAACTAAGCCTATAATCCCTTTTTGTAACTCTTGTATGTTTTCTTTTTTTATTCTCTCCTTCCTTGCTTAGTTTTGGATCAAAATATTCCTTTATAATATCCCTTTGGATCTCGTTTCAATGTCTAGAATCAGATCTTCCACCGACAACATTTAATTTTCTTACAATATCTTTCATTTTTTTGGGCAAGATCTAAATTGCATGTTGGTGATACCTATGATTGCCTTTAATTCATCTAGCTTGCTCTCCTTTAGTTGGTGGTGATTCCATCTTTGCCATGTGGAGGTCATGCACTTTTTGAGGGAATTTCTGGGGATTTGTATTCAAAACTACACCTAAGTGATGCGTAGAGAGCATGCATTTCTACTACACTCTTGACTTTTCAACCCGCATGGGCAACTTTAATGAGCCTAAGACAACGGCTAATGTGGCACAAGTTTGAGAAAATTCCTCTACTTCATGACCTAGGTGCACCAAAGGGACATGTGGACATGTTTAACTTTCAACTTCATACTTAGTTGAATTTAGGCTCAAGTGAACAAAAAGAACAAGGTCCAGGGCAACAAAAGATGGTGGTCGATAAAAGAATCTTATAGAAAAAGAACTCTACATAGACATTGTTAATTTTATTATGGACCGTGCCTACCCTGAGGGGGAAACCTAACAACAGAGAAGATGACTATGTGTCATAGCTACCAAATATGGGATTATAGAACAAGTTCTTTAGCGAGAGGTGCTACAAGTGGGTTTGAAGAAGTGGAAGCTTCATGGTCATTGTTTCCCACTAGGTTACCATTGTTTTTTCCGTGGGGGTTTAATTTTTTGTTGTGAAGACGCATAGGAAAATGGTAGCTAAAGATCCTAAGAGGAGTGTTTTGAGGGGAAACAAGCCCTATGCTAGCATTTTGTGTTGACGCCATAGGATTTTCCAAAAACATCTTGATGAAGAGTTTCCTTTGCTCTGTTTTCATGAAAATGTGCAACAAGAAAATTTCCAATTTTCAAGCATGACAACGATACCCATGTGTCAAATTTTTCAAATTTTACCTTTCCAAGACACCCCGATCTACCTCTCCTTAACACCAAGCCTTACTCAGTCCATGTAATGGTCCTCAATTATATGTCCATCCAATTCCCCTAGGTGATTTAGGAAAGAAAATTCAGTCCCCTAGGTGATTTTAGGAGCTTTTGGAGAATGTAAAATTTTGAGTGGTTTTGGGAAGGGCTACCACTAACCTTCTCGGGACTAATGCACCCCTTGGAGTAGAAAAGAGGATAAAAATCAACATGGAGATGAATTCAAGTTCTAGAACATCCATGAATTGTTTTTTGAGAGTTTGGAAAGTTCCATAGGTTTTGGAGCCGATTCAATGAAAGTGGGTTTTCGGGCCTAAAGGAACAAACACCGCAAGGAGTGCCTGAGCTTCAAGAAAATATTCTAGGAGATTCATGAATATTCAAGAGGCTAAAAAAGTACCTATGGAAGGTATTTTCCATGCCCTAAATGGTGGAAAAAATGATACATCGTGAAACATCATGCACTTCCGTAGGCAACTCACTCTTCTGGCACATAATTGGTGGTCCCGAGAAAGAAGGGGAAATTTGGAGGTGATGCAGTAATAATTGAGGCTTAAAACCATCACCATTCAACTCCATTTTTATTTTCAGTAAAATTCATATAAAATTTCACCTCTAAACTCATTCGGGAGCTCAAGATATCTCTGTTGCAAGTTGGGCCCAAGGTAAGAGTTCTCACAGTTAGCCATTTTTCAAGTGGACATGTGTCTGCACCAATAGCCTGGAGGGATTTAATGTCTGTTTATTTCCTTTAGAAAAGGTAAATAAGGGACATTAAAATGTTAACAACCCCTTTTAGCCTCTAGAACACCAATATGACCTCTTGCATTGCCAGTTAAGCCCCCATGGGCTAGTTTGAGCCTTACCTCTCTCTGCACTAATGATCACCAAGTGTCGCAACCAAGCACGAAGTGGAAATATTTTTCCCTTTAATCCCTTGAGAAAATGGAAAAAAATGCACTGAGCCCCAGATATTCTTTTTGGTTCTCCGTACACTCGAAACTCAACCCCCAAGTGCTTCCCTCAAGCTCCCTCACTCAAACACTCAACTAGTCAGATCTCGCCAAGTGTCACAATTAGGCACGATGGGGAATTTCACATCCCTTTAGAAAAGGGACATAAGGGACACAAAAATTCACCAAACCCTCATTCTTTCTTTTTTGAATGCATAAATCCAGAGCTTAGCCATTTCTACATCTTAGTTCGTCTCCCCACACCTTCATACCCTACCGAACTCGACAAAATTTCTTCAGACATCCCAACCTCCATTGCTGCACTCAATCAGCTCCGCAAAACCTTCCTCACATTGAAAACAAAAGGATATCAGAAGAGAAGAGGATCAGAAAGACAAAGAATGATAAAGAATGAAAAAATGGTGAAGAAACAATTTTTTTCAAGAAACCCGAAGTCACCAGACAAAGATTCATTCATATCTTTCAAACGTTCAATAGATTGAGACAAAAAAATTTGTAGACCTCCTTATTTTCAAAGGTTGTCATGATGAAATAGAAAAATGGTAAAATGATGCTCTAGATTATTTTCTACAATGAAAACTTATTTTGGTGCCCTAGCTCTCATTCGTCGTATTTTTCACCAATCTGACGGTCGGATCGAGCTAAAAACTTGCACACATACTCCAAATGAAAAAACTATCACAATAGAGTTAATTTAATCATGATCAGAGGTAAAAACTAGACCTACAAATTTTGATCTCCATTAATGGCCGCCATGACAACTCCATGCCCGAAGCCACTACCAGTGAAAATTTGGTTTTTATTTTCAAGCTTTCTAGCATGTAAAATCAAGTGAAATTCAGAGGATAATATCATGACGATGAACTGAGTCTAAAAATATGTGCTCCTTTGAAAACCAAGCACAGAAAATATACTTTCCAAAAATAGTATGTTTTGTTATACATACTTGCTATGTTTGGAAAGTCATCATCAAAAGTGGTTGTGGCGAAGATAGTGTGCATCCAAGATAACCCGAAGTTAGAATAATTTTCTAGAGCAGAAAATATAAAAATGAATGCTTACTAAAAATATAGCAAGTTGTTTACTAAAAATAGTAAGTCACCCAAGAAGTGGTCGAGGCGAAGGCAATGTGCACAGGAGTGAATGAAGAAGTTCATCACATCAAGATGGTCAAGAAGAGGCAAAAATAACCTCTTACTAAAAATAGTAAGTCTCTCATTTGGGCACTTGTTATTAATGGTAAGTCACACTCAAAGGGAAGTTTTGGCATAATGGGATATAGAGGAATGATCATTCGGGTCAACATCCTCATTTGGTATCATCATAGGAATTTCTCATAGGGCATTTGAGATCTATCTCAAGGAACTCAACAATGTCTTTTGACACTCACTTAATGGTTCGGGCATAGGTATAACATGTGTAGGGTGGAAGTTGCGGTCATTGGTGAAACAAGTTCATTCAACTTGACAAGATTGGTTTTGAGCTCCTATCTCTTTGGAAAGGATTTTTATGAGTCATTTTCATGGTCATCAATTAGTGAAGTCATTTAACAAGTGTTTTTGAACACTTAACTCAAGGTTTCCTTAAACCATCCAAAGGAGATTCTCGGGGTGCAAATAGTTTAGGGATTCAAAGATCATCACATTAGGACATTCCATCAAGCCATCTGAAGGAACTGAACTTCATCGGAGGTGGGTATTTTGTTGTCAACATCATTCTTCCCCTCTTCTTCCTTCTCTCTCTCCTCTCTTCCTCCCCCACTTTCTCTCTCTTCAAATGTTCTAATCCTTCATTGGGGTTTGCACTTTTTGATATGCCTTTAAGTTATTTGAAAAAACAACTTTAGAAACATAATGTAAATTAAGTCACCTTGATTATATAAAAGGGACTTAATATTTTCTTAGGAATATCAAGAGTCTAAAGTTAGAAAAAGGCATATGAAGTGTCATTAGGAAGATGAAGAGGCATCTCTCTTCTATAAATTGTAATGAGCCCCTCATTTGGGCTTCTTCTTAGCTGGTTTTCAATTTGTAATCTCATGAGAGAGTAATTCTTGTGAAGGAACAAAGAGATAGCTGAAATTCTTCTATTTTCCCACTCTTGCATTCCTCTATTCTTGCTATGTACAATTTCTGCTCGAGCATCAATACAAGAAGAAGGAGTTTATAGCCTTTTTTGACTGAGGGATTTACTAATTCTTTGTGCTCATAAGTCCTAATTGGTCTTGTTTCCATTTGCAGGGTTATTTCTTCTTAAATTTAATGTGTGTTGGAACTTTCTAATTAATGGGTGTGGGACTCGATTTTCTACCCATGGCATTAATCCCCTCCTCTCTTTTTCTCACTCCCTTTCCCTTCTCTCGCAAAGTACTCTCTAGCAAGAAATTGCTAGCTTTGCCATAGGGTCAGTGGAGTGCCCCTGTTGGATCCCCAGGTCAAAAGACCACCACATAAATCACTTTTCATGTGCATGTAAACACAAAAGTTGCACTATTTAAGTAGAGGGACTTTGACTCCCAAAGCGTTCGCAAGAAATCCATAGGTTTTTCCACCCAACAAATTTTATCACCAATAGGTCCTCTAGTAGGAACTATATAGACTTATTACTGATCCACGATAAGTTCTAGCATCATGCCTTTAGACCCTATGTAAACTACAATAAAGGTCAAAATCATAATCCCGAGGTCTTTAATTTGCATTTTGTTACAGTCCAAAGTTCTGATTGTTGTTTAACTTTTGATTGTTGTAGTTAAAGTTCACAAGACTTTTCTATTTGTTTTGATATTGAATTTGATACCCATTTGGGTATTGATTGGGGCCTTGGGCTTGAAATTGTTGTGGAGGTGGAGGATGGTTGAAATCAATGCGTTAATGGAAGGAGTGAAATTTTTACTCCTTTGATTGTTTCCATTCACATTGTTATTGGAATTTTTATGCTTGAAGTGTTAACAACATTTGGCTTCTTGGCTTGATTAGTTACACCGTCTGTTGTAACACCATGATTTTTATTTAGGACCTTAGGTACTTGATTTTTTTGTAATTTTTGGGGTAATTTGAATTACCTTGGGAGGGAGTGATCAGTCTCCCATTTGAACCATATGTCTTTCAACCGATGTCTATTACCACTTGATTAATGTGGAGAGCACCCTATAGTACCTCTTCATAGCTCCTAAGGGGGAATTTTGGACTTCTTCCTTTATTTCCTAGTTAAGGGAATGAAGGAATAGATCACAAATCTCCATCTGATCCATAGTGAGAGCTTTCACCAAAGATTAGAGGACTTTCCGCCACCTATAAATGAAATGGGTAGCATATTCTTTATGGTCTTGTTTATGTGAAGGAATTCCCTTATTCTTGTTCTTAACAATTTGTTCATGTCAAACGCCTTTATGAACTCAAATACGAGTTGCTTAAAGGATTGTATAGAGGCTTTAGGTATCCTGTAATACCAATCAAGAGTGATCCCTTTAAGAGTCTTGGGAAATATCTTAGCTACAAATGCATCCCATGGGAGTAACTCTATGATAATAGTTCCATATGCTTTAATATGCACATTTAGGTCTCCCTACCCTTTAAAATTTGGAAATTCGGGAAGTGATCATGGAATCATTACACTTCGGATGGTAAAATCAAGGGGCTCCTTAAGATATTCAGCATATGTGCCCAACGCATAGGATTCCACCATAGACGACCCTAGATGGGGAGGTGGAGGAGGCATAGGAGGCTAATATGATGCATAGTGTAAACATTCATAGGGGCATAAGGGATCCCTATAGGATGAACATATGAACCAAGAAAATAATATATGTCCGCCTTTGTGGTGATTTGGAATATATGTGCAAATATAAGGGAACATTATTTTGGTACAGAGTGGTAGGCACAATACCAGGGAATGTCGCATTTCCAGTTAGGATGGTATTCAAGAATGCACTTCCAGCTGGTGCCTGTTGAGGGTATCTGTATGAGGTGTGAGGGGGCATACCTAACATGCCCGATCTAGTGAGGAGATATTTGGGGCTAGGAACACCCATGTAAACTAAAGGAGGTGATGGTGTAGAAGGAACATAACCAAGATTTTGAGCATGGTAAGGGATCTTGCCTTTCCCGAAAAAAGGTGAAACATGAGATGACTGGGAAAGTTCCAACTCCCTAACTCTATCTACTAGCATAGAAATTACATCACCTAAAGATGGTGTTGTATTTTTTTGGCATATTTTGTGCCTTGTTAGGAGGTAGAGGTACATGATGTCTTGCTATAAATTTTTCTCTTGGAGGCCACCCCTCTTTGGGTATATTTTCCATTACAGGGGGGGGGTAGTAGTAATGTTTTGAAGCAGGACATTAGCATACTCTTACATCCTTTCCAAGGATTTTTCCATGGCATTGAAGCACTCTTGGCTTCGGGAGAAGTGTGCCATGAGTTTGTCATTAGAAGAGAGGTAGGAAGCAAAGGGATCAAACTGCATGTTGACCTAGGGTTAGGACAAGACCTGAGGATTGAAACCTTGTTATCAAGTGAATGTCGTATTGTTTGAGTTGGAGAACTTAGGTTGGTCAATATCCTCAATCTTGACAGATGAATGACTCTTGGCACATTCTAAAAGAGGAGTGTATGGTGAAGGTAAGTTAGAAGAGTAATTGTCAACCCACCCTAATAATGAAGGTGACTGTGATATTCGATTTGGTGGTAATAAGCCTCCAGACCTAAAATAGGTTTGTTGTAATCCTGGCCTGACATATTCGGGGTATATGAATACCTGTAGAATAATAGGAGAGGATAAGGATGGATGAAATAAAAGAACGAAATCAAAAATGAGAAATAACTATTTGATTCACGTTGGGTTCACCAATTTTGTACACCTAAAAATCAACACGTGACCTTCGAGGCACACGACCTCCCAAGGTCATGCTTTGAGAAACCCGATGTAGGATGGATAATGGAAATATGGTAGAGAAATGGGATGAAGATGATAAAACAAGCTATTGGGGTAATCTAATATCCTCTACGGGCACTAATGGAATTTGCTCGTCAAGGATAATAAAGGCCTCTCTAACTTGAATGGGTCTAATGGACTGGTCGGAAAGAATAGCCACATGAAGACTCCAATCAATGTCGAACTTTGTGAAAATCCTCTCAACTGGTTGTGGGATCCGTGGAAAGTAACCTATGGGTACCTCATAAGGGTCTCTAGGATAATGTCATGGAATCAAGTGAGCAAGGCAGTGAATCCACAAGATCTAGGGTTGGTTAGCTAGAGCATTCTAGAAATCATAAGATTTGTTGGCCTCAAAGTTCAAGACATTAAATTTTGTAATGATATCAAGTGGTGTTGGTGATGTTCTAAAGACTGAGGCTCTCAAGCCTATGTTAATGTCTGTGAGTAGTTTGGGCTTGTTTGGTTAGGGGACCCTAGGATCACAACCGTTTGTTCTTGGTTGTTGTGGTAATTGAATGGTCATGTGTGAATTTGTGTACATTAATTATAAAAGAAAAAAACAATCTAATATAAATAAATAAGAACTAAACTATGTTTTTGTATTTTCCAATATAGAAGAAATGAAGCAATATAAACAATCTAATCTAATTTAAACTAATCTTTTTGTATTTTCTAAAATTTCTAGAATAAAACAAAAGAAGTGAAGAAATGAAGAAATTACTTCTAAAATAACTAAAATATCCTAAAAAAATAAATATTCGGATGTAACTATTTATCTATGCATGTATATCTAATCTAATCTAATAAAATAAAGATTTTTCCAAAATGTAATTGTGGATGTGAATCCTCTGTTCTGCCTTAGAGGAATGGGAAGAAATCAAAGCTTATAAGAATATTTTCTTTCCCTACAACTTCCCCAACAAAAGTAAATAATGATTCAATGGAATTTTTACAAATGAAATGATATTGCAGTTGATTCTAAATTAATGCAGAAGATTTCCTCCAGAGAAAATTCCCTTACGAAATCCCAAGTGATAGGTAGGGAAACAACCTATCACCATAAGCTTTTCAAAACAAATGGAAGCTACAATATTGATCTATCTATTTACAATAATTGAAATGGAAATGATTTGCTACTCTAGTAAGTAATGTGTATACAGATTCAAAATAAACAATTGAATAAATAAGGAAATTTAATTATAACCCCAACCTAGAATTCGCAGTCTTTGAGGCAAAAAGCCATTTGTGGTTTACTCTTGTTTCTTCTCGTTTATCTTCTCCAATCTTCAATGTTCATGAGATTCCATAAAGCTAGGAATGCAAAAGAAGTAAAGAACAAGGTGTTGTAGAAATGGTAGCTTGTAAGTGGTCTGGTAGCAATGCAGGTAGAAGAAGAAGAATGTAAGAGAATAGTTCTTGATTGTGTAGTCTCTAACAAAATTTCAACATCATAACAATGCAATACACAATAAAAATATCTGGCCCTTTTCTTCAAAAGAAGTGTTGGTTTTATAGAACATAGGTTGGGAAATGGTCTAAGCCATTTAGCAGTAATGGAATGCCACATCACAACAAGGAGGGGCATTTTAAATCTCAATCAACAATTAGAAGTGGAAGAGGAGGTTGATATGAATCAGTCAAGCTTAAAATCAGCCAAATTGACTAAGAAATGTGCGCTACAAGTGAATTTAAGTGAGTTAACATGCATCCAAATCATACCTATGAAGTCTTGGCCAATTCACACGGAACCACTAGTCTGCGCACAGGCGGTAGCTACACAATCGCCGCTTAGGGAAGATCGAGGTTGCGCAATCACCGCCTAAGTAGACGATGTAATTTGTGTAATCTGTTTCGACTTTGACCGGGATGTTGCTTAACTTTAGGCCAAAATCTAAGGAAAAACAATGCAGAAAGCTAAAGGAAAGCAGAAATGGCTAAGTAAGGTTTTCTAGGCTACAAATATAAACTGCAAAGAGAGAAAGGGGCTTGAACACCTTTGGAAAAGATATGAATCATCATTGGGGAATTTTGAACCATTTTCAACAATGTAGCACGTGCAAATTTGGGTGTGTATAGTACCCAAATATAATTATACTCTAGAGTACATATAGAAAGAAGAGATAATAAGAAGGTCCTCTAATAAGTGTGTTGATGATGTGGTCCTCTACATCAATATTGAAGAGAATATGCCCGCATCAAATAATGTTTCTTCCTTGGGAAGGACAAAAATAAGCATTAGATGTAGGCCCACTCCACGAATGAAGAAGAATCCAGCAGCATTCTAAAATATGACTTTGATCTATAACTGGAAGGTGACATAGGTCTGGAAATAGAGTGCACAAGATACAAAGGTAATTCTATAACTGTGTGTGTGTGTGTGTGTGTGTGTGTAGTGTGTGTGTGTGTGTGTGTGTGTTAGAGAGAATAACGTGGGAGCCCAATTAAACCTTGGAAAGGTTTCCATAAGAAAATGTGGATTGTGAAGAATCTCGAATGGGTGGAAGTGAAAAGTTTCCCTAGGGAAGCACTCCTAACATGAGAGATAGATAGGTCCTCCAAGATGTGTGATGGCTCAAACAGAGCATGCAATGTAACACATGAAGTAGGAGGAGAAGATTGTTGTGGAGAACTACTGGAAGGACAAGTGAAGCAATATGGAACTCAAGGAAAGCAACAAGTGTATGGAGGGTGTTGTCAATTGATAAATCAAGATGTGAGGGAGCACAAGGGGAAATGGTCACATATGTCTCAAAGAAAGGGTCTCTAATGGAACACAAGTACGAAGAGTTAATTTAAGCATGAACATAGTCAAAAATGAGATCTATAGTGGCATCAGTAGTGTGAGTGGTATAAAAATAAAGGTCCTAGTGTGGATAGTCAACAAGGGACTCCCAAGAATCAACATATACAGAGGAACACTTAACAATATAAGGGATGTGTGAAGGAGGAGAATCCATGGAGGCACAAGAGTGGTATAGGGAAGTTTCATTCTCAAATGGTGAAGCAATATCACCATGAAATTGTTGGATAATGGACCAGGTAGTGAAAGGCCACTCGGTATGTTGGAACAAATGTTGGGGATAAACTATATAACAATGTTACATAGATCTATAATTAGATAAAGCATACAAGCAATGAATGCATAAATAACCAGAAGATAAAATAAACAAGAGAAAAATAACACCAAATTTAACGTGGTTCACTTATCATGGGCTATGTCCACCAAAAATGGCCAATATTATTATTCAATTGCTTTTGACAAAGGAAATACAATGAATATTTGTTGTCTTCCCAACACCTCACTCGATTACTCTTTCTTGCTCACCAAGAAAACTAACATGTAAACAATTGTTATTTTCTTCTCTCATACCCTCATACAATGCATACATGCATATATATTTATTCTAGGAAACTAATTATGATTTTACAATCAATGCTTTTCCCTCACTCAAATACTCTTTCTTGCTTACCAAGAAAAATAACATGGAAACAATTGTTATTTTCTTCTCTCATACCCTTGTACAATGCATACATGCATATATATTTATTCTAGTAAACTAATTATGATTTTACAATCAATAAATAATCTTTAAAGAAATATATTTATTCTATTTATCATTAAAGAACAAAAGTACCATCGCATAGGTGACTGGTGTCGGTCCCTTTCGACGACTAATGTCGGTCATGTCCTCGACTAATGAAAGTTATACCATAATCGATGTCGGTCATCCCCGATCGATGTCGATCATTTATCAAAACCAATAACATGTAAGAGTAAGTTTCTTTTGAAACAATTAAGCTCCATACTCAATAATTTCCTACTTGGAGATCAATCGCTGCACCGTATTGTACACCACCATCCTTGGTTCCTTTTCCTTGACTGCTTTCTTCCTCTTCAATTCTCAAACTCAAAGAACAATAGAAGTAGAGTGAAGCTCCAACTTCTCCCTTACCTATGGCTTTGTTAGCATATCCGCAGGTTCTCATCCGTATGGATTTTCTCTAACTCCAGTTGCCCATCCTCCAACACCTGCCATATGAAGTGATACCTCAACTGAATGTGTTTTTTTCTTGAATGAAATGCTGAGTTATTTTCCAAATGAATCATGCTTTGACTATTACTGTATAATCTGTAATCCTCTTTCTCCTTACCCAACTCTTTCATGAACCTGCTCATCCATATCATCTCCTTGCTAGATTATGTAGTTGCAACATACTCTGCCTCTATAGTAGACAAATAAACAACCTTCTGCAATCTTGAAATCCAACTAACTATCATTCCACCTACTGTGAAAACATATCTAGTAGTGCTCCTCCGGCCATCCAAATATCCAACCATATCTGAATCAACATAACCACGTAAAGAAGTATATGAACCTCCGTATCAAAACTCCATGCCGGATGCCCCTCTCAAATACCTGAGAATCCATTAGACTATTTTCTAGTTTTCTTTACTTGGATTAGCCATAAACCTACTCACAACTTCCACAACTTGTGCAATGTATGGTCTAGTACAAACCATGACATACATAAGACTTCCTATTGCTGAAGCATAGGTAACATGTGCCATGTACTCAAACTCCTCATGTAATAAAGGGCATTGATCTTTTCTCAATTTGAAGTGTCCAACCATAGGTGTACTAACATGTTTTGAATTTTGTGTGTTAAACATTTCCAACACCTTATTTATATAAGCCTCCTGAGACAAATACAACTTCTTGTTTTTCCTATCTCAATGAATTTGCATGCCAAGTATTTTCTTTGCAGCTCCCAAATATTTCATTACAAATGTGTGAGCTAACCTTTCTTTAAGTTTACCAATGTCCTGCATACTAGATCTTGCAATCAGCATATCATCCACATACAGTAACAAAATAACATAGCTTCCATTTTCAAGCTTCTTAAAATAAACACAATGGTCAGATTCAAATCTCATATAACCATGCTCATGCATAAGACTATCAAATCTCAAATACCATTACCTTTGAGCTTGCTTGAGCCCATATAGGCTCTTTTTCAATCCACACACAAGTTTTTCCTTACCCTTGACTTCATAACCAAGCAGCTATTGCATATAAATCTCTTCTTATAAATCACCATGAAGAAAATCCATCTTAACATCAAGCTATTCCAAATGAAAATATTTTATTTCAACCAAAATTAGAACAGTACAAATAGAATTCATCTTAACTACAGGAGAAAAAATCTTATCAAAGTCAATACCTACTTTTTATGCAAATGCCTTTACCACAAGCCTCACCTTGTACCTTTTCAGTCCACCCTCTTCTTCCTTGATTTTGTAAACCCATTTTTTCTGTAGAGTTTTCTTACCTGCTGGCAACTTGACCAAATCCCATGTCTAATTTTGTTCCAAGGAGTCCATCTCCTCATCCATGCCATGCTCCCACTACTTGTGGGTATCTACCTGCATTGCTTCTTCAAATTTTTTGGTTCACCACTATCAGTTAATAATAAATAAGAAAAGGAAGGTGAAAATATCTCTAGAGGTCTACTTACTCTTTGTGACCTTCTTACTGAGATCTAGGGTGTCTGGGATCATTTTATGCATGTTGCACATTCATGTCAATCTTTGTCAATGACCGACACCGATCACTTGTATCCAACCATGGTTTTGTAACCGACCATGGTTCTTCTGTCTATCAAATGACTACGCTTCCTTCATCGACATCATTTCTAGGAGTACCGACGCTGGTTCTTGTAGCTATCTTATCTCGAACTCGATCCTATCTCGCCGATGTCAATTATCCTGACTGACATTGATTTTTGTAGAACCAACGTCGATGTCTATGGATGTTTGCTTTAGGTCTGAAAACTGATTTTCCTTCAAAATATCCTCAACATGTTCATGTTTAGGCACCAAAACCTTATCCATGTACATTCTTTTTTCATTCCAATCAACGTCACAACTCCTAACAATCTTAGAATCTTCTAAATCCTAAAATTGATATCCAAAATCACCAGAGCCATAACCAATGAAAGTACATTTCTTAGATTTAGCATCCAACTTTCTCCTATTTTCTCTATCAACATGCATAAAATCTTCTAAGCCAAAAACTCTAAGAAAAGAAAACTCTAGCTCTTTTCCGCATCAAGCTTCTTCTATGATTCCACCATCCAAAGTGTTGTTGAAGGCCTGTGTTTGATCAAGTACATCGTTTTATCCATTTCTTTTGCCCAAAAATTCAAAGGCAAGCTGATATGTATCCTCGTGCTTCTAACACATTCTATGATTTTTTTGTTCATTCTTTCTGCAACTCCATTTTCCTGTGGAGTTCTAGGAACCGTTCTTTCTCTTCGTATTCCATTCTATGAACAATAATCATTGAAATCCTTGTTTCAGTACTCACCACCCTTATCGATCTAAGGCACTTCTATTTTAAGTTTGTTTCATTTTCTACAAGATCTTTCCACCATTTAAAAGTATCAAAAACATCATATTTATGCTTAATACAATAGATCCATACCTTCTTTGTGGCTTCATCAATGAAAGTCACATAATATTGGGATCCTCCAAAGGAGCTACCTGAGTTGGTCCCCACACATCTGAGTGTACAAGCTCTAATTTCTGCTCCTTCTTTGTTAACCCAACCTTGATAAATCTCACTCTCTTCTGCTTTCCAAATATTCAATGCTCACAAAATTCAAAATCTAACCATTTCAAATCTAATAACTTACCCTTAACCTTTAATATTTCATTCCTTTTTCACTCATATGGCCTAGCCAATTATGCCACATGGTTGCATATGAATCTATAGTAAAATAGCACGAGAAAAGGAATTTGTGACACATGTAGATAGATATAAAGTTCCTAACAACCATCACTAACCACATCATTAAGGATTACACTAACCACATCATCAAATTTCAAACCTTTAGAAGCCGTCATTGTATTACTAATAACCATTACCAAGTTATCCCAACTATATAGCAAAGAGCATAAGAATAAAAGTGATTTCACTTCATCATCAAATGGAAATTTTACTGATTTTAATTGATTTACAATATACTAGAAATCATTCAAATAATTAGATACAGATTCACCTTCTTGCATCTTAGAATTAAACAATTTTTTCATCAAATAAACCTTATTTGAGGCACTAGGAGTTTCATACAAATTTGCTACATATTTCATTAAATCTATCGTGGTTTTTAAATCTATGAAATTCGAAGCCCTTGATGTTGTCAGGCTCAATCTTCTAGATCCCAAAGCCTTTCTATCAAGAACCTTCCATTCTTCATTAGTCATCATTTTTGTTTTCCATGCTCATCCAATGGTAAGTATAGATCTTTCTGATACAAATAATCCTCCACGTGCATCTTCCATAGTTTATAATTATGACCGTCAAATTTCTCTACTTAGTATTTACTATCTTCTGCCATTTCTCTGCTCCCACTCAATCAGAAAACCCTTTGTGAGTAAATACTTGTCAATACACAAACCCTCCAAACAAAGCTCGATAATGATTGTTAGGGATAAACCATATAACAATGTTACATAGATCTATAATCGATAAAGCATATAAGTAATGAATGCGGAAATAACTTGAGAAGGTAAAATAAACAAGAGAAAGATAACACTGATTTAACTTGGTACACCCAAAGTGGGCTACGTCCACCAAAAATGACCAATATTATTATTCTATGCTTTACGAGAGGAAATAAAATGAAGATCTGCTATCTTCCCAACACTTCACAGAGTGTTCAATGTTTTTCCTTCACTCAGCTACTCTTTCTTTCTCACCAAGAAAACTAACATGTAAACAATTGCTATTTTCTTCTCTCATACCCTCATACAATGCATACATGCATATATATCTATTCTAGGAAACTAACTATGCTTTTACAATCAATAAATCATCTTTAAAGAAAGAGATTTATTATATTTCTCATTAAATAACAAAATCACCATCACACAAGTGACCGATGTCGGTCCCTACCTGACCGATGTCGGTCATGTCCTAACCAATGTCGGTTATACCTTGACCAATGTCGGTCATCCCCTGACCGATGTTGGTCACTGTCAAAACTAGTAACATGTAAAATAAAGTTTCTTGTGAAGAAATTAAGATCCATACTCAATAAAAAAACATTAGATATCCCTAGAAATAGTAAGAATGAGAAGGCCATAGACCTCATTAGTGCAGTTAAACCACTCATCCTTCATAGAGGCTCGAGAGGCTCAGGAATGAGACCATGGAGGTAGGGAAACAAACCATGCACAATGTAGTGTCTGATGATGCCTTCCTTCCATGTAAAATATTTCTCGGGATCAAGCAAAAAAATAGAACGATGGAAATCCATATTCTAGGTAAACCCATGAAATTATCCTAGATGGCACTTTATAACTTAGTGTGAAAATTACAAGCCCAAACAAGCAGTGCAATGACCCCCAGAAATGTGGAACTTTATAATGTAGTGTGTTTACAAAAATTAAAATCTCATCATATAGTGTACAAAAATCATGCAATTTTGACTAAGGAAACACTCAAAACTCGAGCAACTAGTCAAATGTTGTGATAAAAAAATAATCCTACAACTGATGGAAAAATCCAATTAGCCCTACAAATGGATTGAAAAAGTTCCCAAAACACATGTTAAGGGGTCTTATTTTTACTTGATGGAAATGACATCAAATTTAAGATAGGTTTTATCTTGCTTATGAGGGGGGATTAGCCTCCTGCCAACCCCAGACCTCGCCCTCCATCTTTGAAATTCTTAGGAAGGGCACACATTAACAAGAAAATAAAATCCAAAATTATTACAATGCCAAGAAGAATTCTTTTTCACCTTAAAACATTAAAAATGTATGGGCTAGAGCAGGGTTAACCGAGTTGTTGAGAGGACCAATGCACCAAGTCACGGGTCAATACTGTCGAGTTAACAACCGAGTTGGGCCAATGCTCTAAGCCAAGTTATGCAAGGATTTCGACGAGTTGATAATGTTGCGTCAATAAGTCTCGTAGAGTTACCATGTGTTGATGTGAGGTTGTGCCAAGGTGTTGAGGGTTATACACACCATGATTGAATCCAAACATATTATTTGTGTCAAGAATACTATGAATAGGTGCATGGATATTATAACGTGGCGGGATGGGAGATAAAGCCATGTGTCTATGTGTGTATTCGTGTAATGATCGAATGCAGACAAGTAATGACAGCTTCACCATGGAAGGATTCAGTGCAAAGTTCCGTGTGTGTAACAGATTGAGAAGAATAACCATCGGGAGAGATAGATATCCCACACAAAGCGAGCACAAGTGAATACATCAACAACAAAGGAAGAAACTGAAGATGGAGCACATGGACTAGGGAATTGATACAAGTAGTGGGCTCTCCATGGAATGTGTAATGTGAATGCAATAGAATGGATACAATAGTGTAGAAATCAACTGGTCAAGAATCCATATGCTGGTTTGTGAGGGAAAAATAAAGAACGTGTGGTGGATAATCACGAGGCAACATTCCAAACCAATGCACGAGCCCACGTTGGATCAAGAAAACATGACCATTCATAGTTTTAGGTGGTGATGATTCGGTGAGATGTAGCATGTAGACGAGTTAAGAACACCAATACGAATTGGTGGCACATTACAAGAATGAGTTGATTAAGCGAGTGAGTCATCCAACTAGGCAAGTAGCAAATGCATAGCGATTACAGACATCTAAAATGTCGACATGGTTAATTACAATTAGCCTATCCCACAAATATCCCAACATCACCCATTTAATAATTAATCACAAGAGTCATTATCGCATTATTCCATTTTATCATATTTACTCATTTATCATTTCATCATTAATCCTTTAAATCCATTATTACATCACATTTCATCATTAATCTTTTAATCCATTATTATATCATATTATCTTATTTTAATCCCCATTAACATTTTATAGGAATTTAATATTCCTACATCTCACCTACCACCTACCCTACACATCCCTACACCTAGCATTTCCATCAAATCACATCCCTAATCATATTTATTTAACCTAATCTAATCCTAATCTAATCACATCCTCACACCTCTAAATCTAGAGGCTTCTATTTCTAGAAGCCTCTCTAAACTTCCCTCCATTTAAAAATTCAAATAAACCTCTCACCCTCCATTGAATATTCTTTCAAATTCTAGAATCCTCCAACTCTAGAATCCTCCATCCTCACATGAATCCTCCACTATTGATCTAAATCCAACATGGCTTCATCTTAGCCATTGAATCCTCCACCCACAAACTATAAATTTGAACTCTCATCCTCCATGAGAGCTAGTTTTTGAAGCTTAGAACATATTGGGAATCCATAGTCAAAATTTTCCATTTTTATCACTCAATCTATCCATCCACTCTATCAATTCATCCTCAATCATCACTCTATCATTCCTTCAATCCAATCCTTCATCCCTCATCAAGAAATCAAAGGAAAAATCAAGGGGAGGTGCTTCCCAAGTGTCTCCAAAATCTGAAGCATCCAACAAGCAATCCAAGAGCAAATCCACCACATCAAAGGAGGAGTTGTGAAATCTTGTAGGTAAGTGCAGGTATTATATTCTCCTTCCTTTCCATCTTTCTCTATCTGAGGTAGCAATTAGAAGTGTTAGTTTAGGAATTAGTTTGGTTAATTTCTTAGTTTGCATTTGCATACTAACACTTATTTTTTTTTCTTACAGCGGTAGAGTGGGAGCATGAGATAATGCAGAATCTTGTTTCATGTAGATATTGCTCGATGCACGATCTAATGTAGATTAATGCAAAAAACAATGAATTAATGGAAGAAAAACTAGAGATTTGAATACCATTGCAATGAGCAAAGAGAATACCTAAGCCCAACCGAGTTGAGATAATGTCAAAATAGTGGGCAAGTGTTAGATAAGCAGCCAAGGTATTGTGGACGATCATTTTGGACAACTTGGTTCCCAGCTCGGCGAGCTGGGACGAGAGTTGTCCTTAAAAAAACATCCCTCAAACCTTTTAACCACTAAAACCTCTACACCTCAACCTGTAATATTTTTTTGGTCTTAAACACAACAAACACTAGTAAGGAGAACAACCCAACACACAAACCAACCACAAAAATCCCTTGAAAATGCAAGTAAAGCATAAGGTGGATTTGAGAATTTGCACATGAAACTATAAGGTGGTGACTAGTAAGAAACCAAAATGAGTAGCACAATTCCAATCCCTGAGATCTGATACCATGATAGAGAGAGGAAGGATGAAGACCTGAAGGGAATTTATGTGCATCAAGGAGTTTCACTCAACCAATATGATGTAGCTGAAAGTTTCAAGTAAAAATTCAACTATGAGAGAAATGTGCATGCATTAAGGGAAATAAGATTCCAAATGGAATGCTCATAGATCAAGAGGACATGTGTACATATAGGAGATTTTTGAGTAACTCCCATGCATCTAATGATGTCTCCATGATGGAGAAGATGATTTAATTTCTGAAAGGGAATGTAACTCCTATGACACACACTTACACATATGATAGATTCCATGAGGGAATCTATCATAACAAATATGACACATGTGATCCATGCTCACATCTAAGTGAGATAACTAACATGGTGAGGTGGAAATACACCTAATAAATAAATAAAAGGTGAAAAATACCACTCACACCAACAATAGTAGTTCCATGACACAAAAATGTTTTGATTCTTTGAAGGGTTACATATGTCATAAGATTATTATATTCAAAAGAGAATGTTTGACTAAAGTCCCACAACGCATCCCCAATTATGTGTTTCTCTTCTCTTTCTTGATGGAAATACCAAATTTTTAGTAAGGTGTCAATGTTTCTGGAAATATATGCACCCACCATTTTTATATATTTATTGTATTTTCGAGCCTCAATACATCCATGAATGTGTAGTTACATACATTATTCTACATAATAATGTGGTCAATTCTTTTCTAACTTACCGTCTAATGTAAATTGTGCTTTCATCATACATTTTAATTCGGTCCACTTTAGATTATTTAACATGTGAAATGCACCATGATGCTATAATTTATTTTAGGGAATAGTCCAATTATCTGATACTCATTTCTTATTGAGGTACATATTTTTAAATTCATCAAAAATGCACTTAGATTAGAGTTCCCAAACAACTAAGGGGTTATTTTTTCTTATACCTACACCATTATCATTTGGTTTGACTCCATGTTCTCTATGCATCTAGTGATTCATGCCTTCAGATGAGTCTACCCTAATAGAGGATGAAATTTCCCATGGTATATGGATTTATCCAGTTGGTTGAGTAAAGTTCTTATTATTCATTACAAATTCATATAACTATGATATTTATGATTTATTTGGGGACCAAATATTGTATCAAGATTCTTCATTTGTGAATGGAGTCTTGGTATGAATTTTACTAAAGATATTCCTATTTGTGAACTCCTTTATTTTTACCTCTATGTTATATTCCGAGTTTTAGTCTTTTCTTTATGTCATAATTTAAACCAACTTTTAGCATCATGTACATATGAAAAAATTGGTTCTTTTGGAAGTGTGTAAGGCTTATGTTAAACCTTATTTATTGGGATGATAATAATAGAGTCATTAAGATGTGCTTCCATCTGATTGGTTACTGTATTGATTATCATGTTTCCTTCATATACCCACTTCTTTCCTATCAACATTAGGAAATGTGTTTCATTATTTTTCATATCAATTACCTCAAAAATCCCTTTCAAAATTAAGTGTACTACCCATATCTAAACATCCTTTAATCAACCCATTGGGTCTCTGCTCCATAGTCTACAGGCTGAGAATAACAATAATATATGCCAAAATGAGAGTTCCCATAGCATCCTAGGTGGATCTCAACATCATATTTTCTATGCTTCCAAATTCAAACACTGTATATTTTATCTCGTAACCTCCCAAAATTATATTCAATTGGGTGTCCACATCCCATGGTTTTTTATTCTTTATGTACCATATTAGTTTTTCTATTTGAACTACTCCACCCGAGACACTTTCTAATAGATATATGAGAAAGTTAGGTATGTTTTGGGAAATATCCTCATTTTCGGGACATTTACTATGTTCAAGAGATCATATAGAGTTGTAATCAATCCTTGTTTTAATATTCTCATCATATTCTTATAAATCTATGCTTTAGATTCCCCCATATTTTGTGCATTGACATATCTATTTTTTTTTGAGTGGAGCAATCATTTAGCTTCTTCAAGTAATTATTTTTCCTGTTTTGGGTCCAAGTAGGTGTCCTTATACACATGCCAAATTTGGGGCTCCATAGGGATCTACACATGCTTCAATTCTTGTTACTCCCTTTGTGTTGTAGTAATATCTTATAAACTGGTAGTTTCTATGGGCACCATATTGATCATTTTGAAATTCCGTAATTGTTTTTCCTTTCTTTTCTTCTCCAACATGGGATAATATTCTATTTTATGTTGTGCATGCATCCTACAATATGTGAAAAATACTTCATGCTCAAGATTCAACAAAAAATTCCACACAATGTGGTTTAGATCTCTGTAAATATAGTAAATTAATCCTTATCTTTATGGTCAAAATCCCATCCTCATTTTCTAGTAACCACCTTGATATCCTCCTTGTTGCACACCATAAGGTCTCTATGGGGAATTCCATCCTTAGTTTTGAACTTGATAACTTCTATAGTTTTCTTATGGTGCTGGTATGTTCCATTCTAGAGAATGTTATGGTGAAGGAGGTGTGATCCTATGCTATTTTGAGGATATGGTAGAGCCCAAATCATACTAGCTTATGGAGATTGAGATATCCATTGTTGGTTTGTTTATGGTGAATAAGTATCCCAATATGCAATTGGTCATGGAGAGGTAGTAATTTATACTTCTATACTTGTCAGTTGTGACTTAGTGGTCAATTGGTTTTGTATTGTGAACACATTCCTAGTAACTCCCTCATTCAAATCCATCAAATCCACATAATATTTAGCTTCATAGTTCATAGCCTTACAACAAGTACACAACACATTCTGAGGATATCTAATATAGTGTTGTAGCAAGTAGAAAATGGCAAGAGAATGGTCCCATAATTTGCATATGTCACAATATTTTTCTCATCCCCATAGTTTTGTCTTATTATAATCATTATTGTGATGTCCTTCATCTTTGAACCTAGCACACCATATGGTGAGCCTAGGTTTCTTTCCTTCTTGTAGTTCCTCTAATTTGTGCATTATTGCATCCAATTTTCTTACTATTTTATAGTTAGAGGTACTACTTTCACCATAATTGTCAATCTTTTCTACCCAAATAACCAATTCAATGGCCTCTAATTTATTTTGAAACTTTTTTTGTGCAATTGCAAACCTAATCTTACTATGTAATCCTTCTACAAAGTAGGTAGCCTTGTTTGGTTCATCAAAATTAAAATTGGACTTGTTTATTACATCGAGAACCTCATATAATACTCAATGACCATTTCCCAATCTTTTGATTTATCTCCTTTAAGTCCTAAAAAATTTCCCCTACACACTTCTTCCTTTTGAATTCACTAGTTAAAGTATTGCATGCATTCTACAAAGATTTCACAATCAATTGTATTCAATATATAAACTCTGAGGATCTTCCATGTAATGCTCCTATAAGTTCACACTTCATTTTGTTCTCATTTGTAACTCCTTTTCCCCCAACGCATATCACAAGTTAGGAGGTAATATTTGGGGTCGGAGTCCCATCATAAGGTTGCAAACTTGCAAAAGGATTAGGAATCTAGGCCATATTTCCTTCTAGTCTTAATTGATTTCTTGGTTGACCTTACATGGTATTATAAATCAAGATATATCATGGGTTCAATTGTGTTCTTGTCTAATTGGTACTTATAATAGTAATTATGTTAGCCTCACTAGATTTTATTTTTTTGTTTTTGAAAATATTCATATTCTAGAATGTTAACCTTGTATTTTGGACTTATAGGAATATGGTTATTTTCTTCACCACTACTTTCATAATTTCCTCTAAATGTGATCTCTAAAGATTTTGATTACAACCTTGCTTATTCTATATATAGCTATCTCAATCTCCTTCATAATCCTAACAAGATTTCAAATTGTTCCAAATTGTTTCAAAATACCACATGATCAATTCCCTATCTAACTCTATGGACATATATCCTATAAGAGGGGTATTATCATCCTCAACGGGCCTTGGTTTATCCTATTTTATTTCTCCCCTAAAAAATAATGATTTAATCTAATTTGAATTAAATCTTACTTCGGAGTAACTTACTATAACAAATGATATTCAGATAATTAAATACGAACGTGCAAGTAATAATCATTCAAATATATAAAACCAAGATCAAATGAGAGAGGGATGATGACTTAGCTGATTCTATATAGCCTAGGAGTGATCAGGATTGTGTATCTACTAGAATAGGCTCGAAATAGTGTCGTAATGGCTTGTTGAGGGATCCGAACTTAGGACTGCTATGGACGGAAGCACCTACGGGAGGACAAAATCACCATAAGAACTAGTGACCATTCTAGGCACTTACAACTAGGTCAATGTTCATTATCCGGTATTTTATGGGTCGAAGGTCTTCTCTTCTAATCATTCTTTACATATTTGGTTTCACCATTATATTTTTGATCACACCTATAACCTACATAACAAATGACTACCTATACATACTCGAAAACCACATCAAATATAATAGAAAAGGTGAATAATTAGGAGTCAAACTGACCCCAAAAGTCACCCGAAGAGTGAACTTATGACCAAGCGCTACACTACATATCAGAATCCATGTAGTTCTATGTGTGTGTGTGTGTATTCATGTCTCGTGGCATAGGTTTCCCTTGTGTAAGTTACATGATAATAGTGGGCTAGATTTAGATTATCCTAAATATGTAAGAAAAATTCTAGAATAGAATGAAATCCCCTCCTATACAAAGTGTATGCATACCAATGCAACCCTTTTCCCTTGTATGAATGTGATAGATGTATGATTTGCAATGTCCTTGTTCCTTTTGTGCAAGCTTAAGTGGTGATAAAAATGCTTATAATTATCGGTCCCTTATTTGAAAGAAGTAACTAAGTATATATATGATTCCCTTTTTTGAATTTCATAATTAACAATTGAAAGGTTGACCCAAAGTATTAAAATGTAACCAAGAAGCAAAAATGGACCCATAAGAGTAAGAATTAGAAAGAGAGGGACATTAGTACCCATGAGGGACAGGAGCGCGTCTAGGCACTTCTATCCTAACTGGGTGCTAGTGTTTGAGGCCATAAAAAGGTAAATTAGTCAAGTGTTATAATAAATGTAAGATGTGTAAATTAAAGTGCAAGAGATAAAGCAACCAAAAGGTAAATAGGATTTTTCAACCACTAATTTCTTGCTTAGGAATCAAGTATACATTAGTATGCTTTAGGACCTAGAAATGTACCCAAGCGCATAGATTTTGTGTCTAAAAATAAGGTTTCTAGAGTTTTACAATATTATGGTCCCTATGATAGTTTTTTGGGTTATAGTTTCATCTATTTTATAAATTTAGCTCTAACTACTTTTATCCATCTCTCTTCATCTTTTGTCTCTTGTTCCTCGCTTCCTTCTCGGATTCACAATCGGTGATCACACCTTGTTTCTCAATATCTTTATCACTTTGAAAATCCCCTTGGTTTCTTCACGAGGCTCCTTTCCTCCTTACAAGATAAATTTCCCTACCTTATCCCTACTCATAGTTGGCTTTTTCCCCGCCTACATAATGACTATAATCTTCCCATATATCGCGTTGTCTAGATTTTATCTATATCTTTTCAATCTTTCTTTTTAATTCTCTTTTCTCCTTTCTATACCCTTCATGATTCCTCTTTAGTTTTGGTACCTTCATCTTCCCCTTCTAGGATTACATCCTTTTAGTGCATGATTGCCTACTCCATACTTTGCATTTAAATTGGCACCATGGCATTTTTAATGGTTAACATCTTGACTAAAAATGGTAGTTGTTTTGAAAAAATTTACTCTTAATCCCAATAGAAAACATGCTTCCATTAAATAAAAAGAATAAAAAAATTTGGACTACGCTTTAAGTTACATACCCATCAATAGTGGTTTTAATTAAATGGTCAACAACATAGGTCCAAGGAATATCCAATTTATGTAAATATTCAACTTTATTCGTTGTCCACTTGTATTCATCTTTTTTCTTATGTCTAAAGAAGTAGAATTTTAACCAAGATAACAAGTAAGCTAATTGTTCAAGGATATTAGACCAAAACAATCATGAATGTCTCCATAAATATGGTCTAGATGAATATTTTCAGTAGGGATTCCCATCGAAATCTCTTCAAAATTCACAAATTGTTTCATCTTTTCTCACAACCACCTTTCTAAATCTCTTTACCTTGGTATTTATCACAACATTTTGGGGTCCTAAAAATAGAACCATTGTTAGTAGAGGTTCTTGGATCATGGCTTCAGAACATGCAACATGTTGTATTATAGACTAATTCATAGGTGTCTTAGAAATAAACTAAGTCTCATGATTTACAATAGAACAAAAATCAACAAGGTGAGATCAAGAATAGGAAAACATAAAATAATTAAAATTACTTGTAATTTCAATATGAACACATAAAATGGAAAGAACCTAAAATAGCTTACTATTGGGATAAATCTCAACCTTATGTGTAATGTGCTTACATAGTTGTATACATAACATGGATGTTGAGGTACTAGTCCTTTTAACTTCTTCTTGTACATCAAGAGGCTTCTCCTATTCTCTATCTATCCTATGTTATACATTCTACAATTTTTCTTATCTAAAATTATGCTTATACAAGAGGTTTGTGTAATCATACAAATTATATCCATGTCATATTTCTAAGTCATTTTACACTCCAACATTTATAATGATAACAAGCCACCAAAAAGGAAAAAAATCTTAAAGACAACATCATAAGACACACCGAGCTAGTAGTATATGGTACCTAATAGGATAATTCACAAGCTTATATGAAAAGAAAAAATTTAAATATGAAATGAAAACATTTGTGTAGACACTAAAATCTACACAAAACCATTATTACGTAACGATTTTATTATACTTATATGTGTGTGAGTTCGAACAATGAAACCAGATCTTAGTGGCATGAGTTTTTGCTCCTCCATTGTTTATTGCTTGATTTGAACTAGTATCTCACTATTTTACCTCTTTGATTTGATTTTAAGTTACCTTACATATATCTTTGATAGTATCCATTCATTGTTATTTTATATTTAAACTTGTTCCAAGACTATACAATAGGGTCTGTAATGTACTATGTTCCTAATCCATGTTGTATGGTCCTATCCCCCTTTAATTTGTGGTTGTAATCTCATTATGGGCCCATTTGTTACTTTTTTGTCTTAGAATCATATGTTATATGTCATCCTTTCCCACCACTAAGGTCCAAATTTCAAAGTAAGAACATATATACAAGTCCATTATATGCATTTAAAAACCTAACAATCACTTATATATCTACCACATACTTGAGATAAAGATGCAAGAGATACATCTAGACATTACATATACAACATAGGTGCGAATAAATATGAATTTTGCATTTTCACACAAGGGTTATATTAGGATGAACTAGCACATCCCACTATCAGTTTGGAAGCATAAGGGCCACCCTAGGTGAAGGGATAGTTGTATGCACCTTTGCAAAAATCACTACGAGAAATACATTGATTCTGAAATGTAGTGCATCGATCGGTGACTCAAAATGGGGTGACTACCAAGGTCAATTTGATTAAAGAATTTACATAATTTATTTTTATATCTAATGAGTGTTTGAGCGTGTTACAAGATAACAAGGTTTATTTTTAGGTACATGTTCAAAATATAGGGTTACAAGTGGATATAAACATACAAAAGTGTAAAATAAATGACAACAAAGGAACCCACAAAAAATGAGTCTCTAAAGAGCTAATGGTCTAAGATAGTAGGGAAGCGTCAGTTTGTATAATCTGGTCCTAACCCTTTTATACGGTCCTACCTAGAGTGCATTTTCAAAGAACAGCTGATATGGGTTCATCCAAAATACTATATAGTTTCCAATTCTGGTGGTGACATAGTCTGAAACATGTATGATATTAGCTAAGTCATTCCTCTAACCTATCTTGTAATTTTAATTAATCTATTAGTTTGGCATGCTTGCAATTATCCTAGTTTTCATTACAAATATGTAAATGAATTTATAATTCCATAGCTTGTAATATATAGTGTTCAATTATATTAATAACCAACTATAATTGATTATCAACTCCAAACTAAATCAAAATTTTAATTAGGGTTGATACAATTTTCAATGGACCATTTCTTACAAGGAAGATTCTACTAGTTCTAGTCAAAGGTGATGGTGTTATGAATAATATGAATGTTTTCAGTCCGTGTAATTGAATTGAATGTGGCTATATAAATGCAAAAGAATCCCGTGAAAGTAAAACATCACATTTTTATCACCGATATTTGCAAAGTTGAGGGATTTTAATTTGATAATGGTGCTAACTTCTTTAGACAGGTGAGAAACAATAATATTTTAATTTCACCCATTGGGGCCAACATTTATGAGTCTAGTTGGCAAGAATGAGAAACATTAGTGATAAATACAAGAAGTTAAGATTTCCTAGGTCATCAAAAATGATGTCATAGATGAGCCCTAGGTTGAGATCCCGATAGCTTACTCAAATTATAACTTGATTTCTATCATTACCCACACTCCTATGAGATGGACCTTAAGAATTTGAAAAATGAAATATATCCTTCAAGACCTTTGGTTTTTTTCCAATGATATTGTGTGTGTGTGCGCTTGCGCCTGTGTGTGTGTGTGTGCATGGTGTGTGTACACATGCGAGTGTGCGCGTGTGTGTGTTTGTGTGTGTGTGTGTGTGTGTGTGTGTGTGTGCGTGTGTGTGTGTGTGTGTGTGTGTGTGTGTGTGTGTGTGTGTGTGTGTGTTGTGTGTGTGTGTTGTGTGTGTGTCTGTGTGTGTGTGTGTGTGTGTTCTGTGTGTGTCTTTGTGTGTACGTATGTGTATGCGTATGCATGTGTTCTATGTGTGTGTGTGTGTGTGTGTGTGTGTGTGTGTGTGTGTGTGTGTGTGTGTGTTTGTGTGTGTGTGTGTGTGTCGTATGCTGTGTGTCTATGTCTTACACATTTATCATGATGATGGGAACTCTAATATGATTCGGACATGAATTTCTCCTTCGAGGATATAACTATCATAATTTCTTTTAAATAGTTCATGGGATTCCTCAAAGTATACTTATAACACTAATCATGTA
Source organism: Taxus wallichiana var. yunnanensis (assembly GCA_018340775.1). NCBI lineage: Eukaryota > Viridiplantae > Streptophyta > Pinopsida > Cupressales > Taxaceae > Taxus > Taxus wallichiana. The sequence goes on along the minus strand of CM031234.1, from coordinate 293,340,084 downwards.
AATTTTGACTATCACTCTTAAGAGTCAATCTATATACGTTTTCTCTTAAATAATATTTATGAGACTTATCATTCATGTATTATACCTTCATTAATGGTATTTAGGTACTTTTCTTATTGTTCTAAAACATTTTTCTCATCTCCCTTTACTAACTCCCGACTTATTCAAGGATAAATTCATACATCATCTTCTAGAACTATCATACTCTTTTTGAATCACTATATTTTAATGCACTATCCATATTTATAAGGGTTAAATTTCAAAATCAAAACAACTTTCCTTGCTTTAGACATCTATCATGCAACCACATCATTAACTATGAAGTTACCTTCAAAGTGCTTCAAGATTAATAGGACTATGCTTTTCCTTCCATGTTCTTAGATTGTATTACAACTATGTCATTGACTATAAAGACCATGTTTCTCTCTTTTGCACATGAATTATCATTCAAACAATAAACTTCTTTGATATCAAGAACAACATAAAAATTTAAAACATGAAATTGCTTTCATGCATATGTCAAATCACCATCTATGTTTCTTGTTTCAATAGTAGATATAACAAAATCATTGTATGGACAAAAAAATCAAAGGAATTAATAGTTTTTTTCCACACCTTTAAATGATATCCCATTTCTTTTCCAACCTATTACGCTCAATCACTTGAGATAAGATGCCTATTTCTTCTTATAAACTCAATTTCCATTTATCCTCATTATTGTCTAGTATCTTAACACAATTCTCAAACAAAGCTAGCACAATATTTCCTCATTTGAATTCATCACATTACAATGAATTTTTACATAGAAACTAGTTGGGGACTCAATTAATCAAGATCCTTCCTCCTTTCATAATACATTGTCTTCACCTAATCTAAGTACGGTCTATTGGGTTTGATTTTAGACATATTTATGTCCAAAATTCACAAAACTACATTCCACAAGCCACTGTCAAGTTTTTAAATACCCTTTTTCACATATTTGAATTGACAAAAGTCTTAGATCTTGATTCTTCAAAGAATTTACACAAGTTCACAATTCATACTCATTAATAAGGTCTCTAGCGGATTATTCACCACTTCCAAGACTATTAGCTGTAGATCACAAAGTGCGAGACATCAATCAATGTAAAACCACTTGCAACATAAATTATACTCCCTCTAGGTAACATCTTCCCGATTTTAGCTTATGAGACTTAGTAACAACACATATATAAATAATTTAGTACAAACCCCTAGTTAAGGGTTTGTAGTAGCCCTGATAGGAAAAGAATGGACTTATCTTTATTTTTGGAGCTATTTATGATCCAATTCATACTTTGGAGAAGATATGTAATACTTTTATAAATGTTTTTTTAGTGATTTTGGCTTGGAGATACTTCTATGTTCTGTCTGACAATAAGCTTTTCCCCGGAAATACAACACGATTAAGGGAAACTAATGCAAATCTCAAAGATATTTTCAAGATATCATGAGAATTTAGCCTCTACTTCATTTATACACATCATTCCACTCTAATATAACTCAAAAGAAGGAAAACCCTTGATAAAATCTAAACATTTCTTCTTAAAGAAACAAAACATAGTCTTCTATGTAAAAAAATGGCTCTTTGGAGGCTTATTTCATTAAGAAATCTCTTGTTCAACCTACAAATACTTTCTCAAATAACTCTATTAGCCTCCATTTATTGTAATGTCACCCTCCGAATCCTAATGGATCTAACTCCATGATAGAACAATTTTTCAAAGCTTGGAAATTGTTGAAATAACCTCTCAATTCTTCTCAACATCTAACACTTGGTCAACTTTTTCTTATCTAGCCTTTTCCAATGTAGTATTATCCATATTTGTAGTTTGTTGAGGAGTATTTGAACTTTACAATTTAAGGAAATATTCCAAATCATGTTCGCAAAATTTAAGGACCCTTGACCACATCCTTTATAGGAAAATTTTCAAACTTTTCCTATTAGAGAGAAAATCCAAACTATACTTCTTCAACCTATTTAAGAACGAATGAAGCTTCAATGACTCTTTATTGTCTCTAAAAATCCTCCTAAATACCCTCACACTATGAATGCATAAAAATTTTCATATTTACATCATGTACATATTCTAGATCCCGATACTCCTACATCAAATCCTTTCGTAGGTTGATGTGGCTTGATTCGTTGTCCAGGTAATGTAGACACCAATCTTCCTAGACATCATCCTAGGATCTAGAGTTCATGTTAGACATAGATTCATCAGGCTCTCACAACTTGCATTGGAGTGGATTCCTTTGTATATAATTAACATCTTGGTCCCTAGCACTCACCACTAGTGGTAAAGTGAACCATCTATGTAAATCAACATGTCGTTGAGATCAATAATCATGGGGGAGTCTTACTCCTTAGTGCTCACTTAAAGGGTCATGTTGGTGAAATAATTTATCACAAGGTAAAATTAGGGATTTTCACCAATGCTCTAGGACTAGGTCCCTCTTCTTAGGAATGGGGAAGCTCCATTTATTGAAAACATGAAATATATACACTACTCTAACCATCATGTGTGGCCTTTTGATTGAGGATCACACATGAATACTCCACTAAACCTATGTGAAAAAGGAGGTGGAAGAAAGGTGTCTCAGTATGGAGAGAAGGGAAAGTGAGAAAGGTGTTTTAAAAAATAAATAACAAGATGATTTTATTGACATAAAACCATAATATTCCTAAGTTAACAATGAGAAGACAACATGACAAGGAAAGAGGAACAAAACACAAATAATCTAATTTTATTTGCATAATGTTACACAAGTAACCATACTCATGGAGTAAAGTTTAGATGGAGAGGAAAACATAAGACAAGGAGAAATAAGAATTGTAGTTTCTTGATTGTAGTAAGAAAATGAGAGCTATCTATCAAGAAAAACTAACCCCTTGGAATGGAGAAGTTGTTTCTATTTGCAGCTTTACAATCTATCTCTTCATCTACCCCCGACATGACCTTTCATAGTCCCACCACTTGTGACATTTCATATTCCTTTAGGAAATAAAAATAATCCCCTTTCTTATTATTGAAAAGTGGACTCTTATATTGAAAAATTACAATGGTCACTTAAGTGAATATGACAAAAGAGCAATAAATTACAATTTATAATAGATAATTAGAAAGTATAGAGAGAGGATAGATGCATAATGAATAAGGATGAAGAAGCTCAAAGTTTCTTTGTAGAGATGAACTCCAATGAGCTCCCAATCCTTTGAAAACTCTCTGAACTTGATGAAGCCTCCTAGTGCACTAAATCTTTCCCAAACCTCCTCTTTGGGGATTTCTATGAATGATCAACTTCCACAACCCGATCATGTAATCTTCCAATATCTAAAACATTACCATGTGCTTATGATATTTCTTGAATTTGATACACCTAGTGTGCACAATGAGACAAATTTCTCACATGGGGTGATCTTGGTGATCTTGTCACCAAATGACCATGGTGACCTATGAGACACAATGGAGTACAAGACCAAATCCTTTGATCTGATATGGGTGAATGATATAAAATCAATAAGTAATGCTTCCAAATTTTTATCAATCCATTTGATGAGATGAGAATCACTTTGAGACAAAATTTAGGGAATCGAGAGGGCTTCCCTTCCGCTTGAGCCATAATTCAACTAAAAGTGCATAGTGTGAAATCATGAATGCATCGAGTTATTATGAAGATCTACATTTTTTAAACATATGTAGGTTCTCTTTCATTGGCATGATAGGATCAACATCCTTGTTTCTCAACCAAAATACTAAAACTTACTATTTTTATTAATCCTTATATTGAGAAGTCCATTTTAGTTACCTTTCCTTAATTTGGTACTTTTTAACTTCTCTGATATTCAAGGGGAAATGGAAAATTTGAGAATGAATTGTTTGCAACAATTACTATCTATAGCATTGAGGCTTAGGAAGGCTTGTAACTGATTTTAGAAGTGATTCTTCCTAGTGTTGTCATGGAATGAAATTATCCTCAAAAATTTTTATTTTGCTAGGTGATGCTTTTCTCCAAATTTCAAAGGATTTCATTCACTAGGTTTTTGTAGATCTAAAAAATGAGTTTTTATGGCTGAATATTTCAAATGGATGTAGAAAATGATAAAGAGAATCAATGGAGGCACGTATTTACTCTTCTTAAAGGAATTTTTCAAGGAAGATAAAATCTCATGGAAAACAAACATGGGTTTGGGAGATGCGAGCACAAGAAGGCTTTGGCATGAAGGATGTCAAAAGAAGTTTTGGCAAAAAACAAAATACTAGAAGCAATTGATGCAAGGAAATAAAAAAATGAGCTCAAAATGGTTAAGTGTTGCATTAAAATGGTTTTCCCTTTTCAAAATTATTTTCCCTCCCATTTACACACCTTAAGTCAACTTAGACTCAAATCAGCTCAACCCAGTCAAGTGGAGGTTAGAGGTGTGGTTGCATCCTAAAAGCTAGGGTGAAAAGGGAACATGGACATCCACATCTCCAAAATCCAAAATGGGTGAAGCTCTCACGAGGGGCCAAATTTGGTGAAAAATGTGAGTTGTTAGCATGTTTATAACACCCGAGTTGTCACTTTTAAGTGATGAAAAGTTACCTCCATAGGGGAGCACATTTTTGTGTCCCCATGTCCCCTTAGTAGTTTTGAAAAGGGTAAAAATGGACATCACACATTCAAAAGGAATCCACGGGTCATTCATTCATGAAAAAGTGGTCAAAAGTCAAAAAGTGATTTTATAACACCTTTTGACCACTTAAGTTGTCACTTGAGGAAAAATAACACTCAAAAAGGGAGTGAAATTTGGTTTCCCCATCTCCCCTTTCACTAGAGAAAAAATGGAAAAATTTACATCAAGCCTCCAAAACCCTACCCAAGCTTCTTGGAATGTTGATGTCATCAAACATAACATGAAAATAGACTAAGGAGTGGATTTTCGGGCCCAAGAGAAAGACATAGAGTTTGGATGGCCAACCTTATGTGATTTTAACTCAAAAGGACCCAATGAGTCCATTACCACAATTTTTAAGACCCAATTCAACTTGAAATTTTCCTTTTCAGTCCACTTTCCAATTTTCCCCATGCATGTGCGCCAATAAATTGAGTTACCACCGAGTCTAGAATGAGTATGAAAACATTTAGCATATAAACCATAAGGAGAGTAAAATGTAATCTAATTTTACCTTTTTGGGGCTTATAAATCTTCCCGAGGTGTTTGAAACCATTTGAGAAAGTTCCACCTTATAGAAAGACTCTTATGTTGCATCGATGGATAGTTTTTTCCATTTCTATACTCCCAAGTTCTATTTTGACTATTGTATCGTGAAGTAAGATCTTTAAGATTTCCAATTCCTGGGCTATGATCTCTCAATAGTTCATAAGACTCTTGAAACCCTTCGAATAAGGTGACTAGCTCCTTTGGAACATGCATTCCCAGTGTTGTGCCTAAAAAAACCGATTTTTACTAACTTGTTCATGACCTCAATTATATCTAAAAACTTTACCTAAACTACATTATATCACTTCATTTCTCTCCCACACATCTCTTAGATGGTTTTAATATTACCTTAAGCTTATGAGGGTGTCATCCTGTGTGACAAAAAGACCAAAAATAACCCTTTTGAAGCCTTCGAGAGCATTGTTCTTTCATAGATCTCAGTAACTTCAAGAATCAAGCTAGGTAAACTTATATGCACATGAAACACACTTGAAAATCATGTTAACATGTTCCTCTTGACCAAAATGAGGGTTAACTAGATGAAATGTTGGTCGAAGGAAATTTTTACATTTATCGAGAAAGGGAACTTCAAGTGTGGGTTTGGTTATCATGACCAAAATATAAAATTTTGTATGCTAGACATTTAGCATGACAATAGTTGGATGTAGCTTGAGGAATTGTTTTGGATTGGAAAAAGGATAAACTAAGAAAGGATGAATCTCGGTTATCTCATGGGGAATCATACCATTGCCTTATCTATTGGGAAAAAAAGTCACATAGTACACAAGAGAACAATAGAAACAAGAACAAAAAAACACATGACGGAAAGGGAAACACACCACACAATAGGAAAACAACCTAAATCACCCATGGTACATGCGGGGCACAAACCACTTTCATTGTATTACTTTTTCTCCTTTGGATGTTACTCGTGCACGAGTAACACCGAATGATGTTGTTCCAAAAATACATTGACTAGTTCAATGAGGTAAAACCCCTTCCTCAAATTTTTAAGAAGGTAAGGTGTTGTGGGAGGTCTCTATGTACTGAAAAGAAAAATAATGCATGTATCCTCTTGAGAAATTTAGCATGAATCCTCTTGCAACTGAAGATCAATATGAATAGCTCATTTTTTCAAAGCTCTCAAATTCCATTTCGGGTTTCCAATCCATTTTTATATTCATTCATGCTTATGATTTAACATTTTTCATTTTATCACTATGACAAGATTGATTTTTATCATTACATGCTCACCATGTTCACCACTATCCTTGTGCTCTCCATTGGGTAATCTGCTCATGATTTGTCATTTTCTTCATGATTGTTATTTCTGTGAGATGATTCTTGATAGACAATTTGAATTTTTCAACATCATCATATACCTCTTGTTAATTTATGTTCAATGACCACTCTAGATGTTTCTCTTTCACACATGCTAACTCATTATTAACCTTGATATCACTTTTTGTGGAGGTACGATCCTCATGAATGAATACATCCACATGAGATAAAAACATTTCCTTTTCCTTTCGCTCATCATGAATACAATCTTCTTCAAAAATGGGAAGGAGGACTCATCTTAACATTCATACTCATCAACCGATGTTTCACAAGGGACATTGAGCTCCTCCATTTGTTTTATTTTGTTATTGAAAATTTGCACATCAAATGAAGAATCAAAATTAGACTCATACTTATCTTGCATATTCATAACATAGGTCAGGATTTTAATACTGAGTTGAGGGTCTTAAGGTCCTTCTGCAACCTTTAAAATATCTTTCATAGGTTCCTTCTTCAAAGCGGACCCATGCTCACCTTCACATTCATTTGAGAAAACTTCACATCGGATCTTGGGGTTATGATTAGAAACCTACAAATCATATGGCTATAACTCATTTTAAACATTATTTTTCTCATGATCCACATTTCTTATCATTTTGGGGTTTCCTTCTGTGACTTAAGGCATATCTGATCTTAATTATTTTCAAATAGAGAAAAAATATCCATGTTGAATGAGAAGGTCACACCTTCCAATTAGGATCCATAAAATCATCCTCATGTTCTTTGACTAGTTCCATCACCTTTGGGAACTCTTCCATCAAGATAGGAAGTTCAACATTTTCTTATGAAGTTATGAAATAGTTACAACCTCTTAAATATTGATACATAATGTCCTCCCTCTGGTCATTTTCCATTTGAACAATATATTTAATCTTTCTTATCGGAAGTAGCTTCTTCATGGTACCTTTTATTGGTATGGTGACATATGATGAATCCCTCTTTATATTTCCCTTATTCAAGAGCAAAACCAATTTACATATGTACAAGGCATAGTTTTACTGCAGGGAACTTGGATATCATGAAATCGTTTTGAAAATAAAAATAATTCCTTATGCATGCCGAATAATATAATGAATTGGAATAAGACCATTTGTACTTGAATTAATGAGATGCAATTTGAAAAGACACACAGTTCCATAAATAACATCTACAAGAATACAAAGCTTCTTGACATAATGCAGAAAAATGATCTAACAATATTCAATAGATAGCCACGAATAAAAGAATCAGATGGACAAAGAAAGAAGATCCTTTTGTATTGATTGCTTTACTATTTCTTACACTTTCAAAAATAAGCCAAGTTCCCCCTTCAAAATGGCATAGAGAGACCATTATATAGTTTTACAAATCAGTTACCCTTGGTAACTACTTCTTTTAATTAATGTTTAGTTAAAGGGATGCTTAACGCAAAACCCCAACTAATTACAATAAATCTGAGATGAGGAAAGAAAGAAGGAGAGAAAAGTCAGGAGGAGAAGACAAGTGTTCATGATTGAGAAGGGCCCACCGATTTGAGGATCCACTTGTCTAAACCTTTTTAACGCCTCTCTCTATGTCTCTCGCCATGTGGAACTGATGTGTTGCAAAGGGACTGGGTCCAAAATCCGAGACATTTCTCCATCTCTTTGTCGAATTCGACGTGTGTATGGTAATCCTTACTTGCTTCTTCAATAGCAGACTGAGAGAGAAGATTTCCTTCATCTTTTCCTTGGTGATAGAATCCTCTCTGAACAGATTTTCTTTGACAAAAGCTCTGAATTGAGCTTTAATTTCCTGCAGGGAGAGAGGCACACCTGAGGTCTCATCATGGAGGTGGCAATGGATATCCTTAAAAGCAGATACCACCAAAGTCTTGAAGGCCTCACCCTTCTACCAGCTATTTCTCAATTCTCCCAAAGCCTCCTCCAGCACCTTGATTTTCCATTCCACACTATATACCCATGATTTTGACAAATTATCTTTTGCATCATCAAAGACCTTGCTTTCCATTAAAATATTTTCATCAGTCTACCCCATAAGGCGAAGGTCTACTATACAGCTACTCCAGAGTTTGAGCTCTTTATCTATATTTCCAATGGTGGAGGAGAGTTTCTGTTGTAGATTATTTACCTTCTCATTGAGTTTGAAGGCTTCACCAATGAAATTCAACCCTGCAACAAGCATATCATCCACCATGGCCTCCATAGCCCTTCCATAGATGGAATATCTATGTATATCTTTGATACTCTTGGACTTCATCTTGGTGAGGGTCACAGGTGGTGGAAGAGTAGTCAGTGGGGTGGGGTCTAAAACTTTATCTTTGGACAACAGTGACTTGATGAAACTTGCAAGAACCTGAGCCTGCTCTTCCAGCTGCTCTATAGTTTGTTGCCCTTTTTCCACTCTCCCAATGACCCTGGTGACTATTTCTTGAAGATTGTGAATCTCACCTTCAGGGGTGGACTCTCCCATGGGGATCCTCGAGAGCTCTAGATCAGATGCTTGCAAATCCTGTTCTGGCTTGTCAACCTTGGGCTTGGCTATCTCCAGGAATTGCTGCCCTAAGCATCAGATACTATTCTTGAGGTGGTCCTAGCCTTCTTGGTAGGAGTAGGAGGGGTAGTGCCCAATAAGGCCACCACAACATCAAAGTTGGGTCCCGAGATCGAGAGGAAGACTTCCTCTTCCTACTATCAACGAAAGGTTACACCCATGCGAAAGAGGAGGAGGAAGAAGAAGGCGGGGCAAGAGGACCAAGAGAAAGAGAACTCATGGCACTCAAAGTGTGCACTTGTTGTTGCCTCTAGTTGAGATATGAGTGGGGCACTTGAGGCTTCTGGTACAGAGGAGTCAATGGTGCTCGGAAGCTCAGTGCTTTGAACTTCCTTCTCTTTATCCATTGGGGCTTCTGGAACACCCACGAGACTGGCACTTCACTCTCTTCACTTTCACTGAGAACAATAATGTTCTCTGGTCCTGAGGGAAATTTTGAATGCTTCATCAGGGGATCTTCTTCAACAGCTCCTTCTTGACCTCCTTGATTTTCTTCTGATATACTTGGGTGGATGAGGAAGGAGTGGAGGATGTAGGCCCTTTAGTTGATGAGGCAGGAGGAGTCTGTACAGGTGCTTCCGAACTGGGTGTCTTGTGCCCTCCTTTCTTGGTGTTGAGGTGTCCTTGGAGGAGGACTCACCTGAATGCCTTCTAAGCTCACGAACTCTCTGTCAAACCAGATTTTGGTTCTTACTAGGACAGGGGCTAGGATTTCAGCCAGATCATCCTTCTCCTTTTTGAACCAATCCAAGTCCTCCAAGGGAGTGTGTTTGATCAAGGTATCATATTCATAGGATAACAAGTCGGAGTTGTCATCCTGAAGCCCTTCAGAATTTGATATAGGTTAAGCTCCTGAATCAGTTGAAGAGAAAACCTGCCATAATGTCTCCTCCTTGCCTCAAAATCATCAACACAGTCAGCCCAATAGTCTTCTGTGTCTACCCTATGATGGTAATTGATTCTGAGATTATGTTCAATAAATTTCTTCAAGTCAAAACAAGTTCTGGCCTGAAGAAATGGACAGTGATGGGAGCTAGGGCTCTCTCTATGTTTTGTGCATCCAGAGCCGTTTTGCAGGTGTAGTTTCCCAAGATATGGGGAAGTGTAGACCAGTGATTTTCTTATCCCTCGTAGGTTCTGTGTAACTTGTCCAATTGCCTACATATCTCGATCAAGGCCATTTTATCATTACAGAACATAGGGAGCTTGAGAGGGGTGCTCTCATAGCCTACTAGCCTGATATAGGAGAATTTTTGAACTTGGATGAAGTAGGCACCGTACTTCACTATTAGGCTCATGGCTTCATCAGAGAACCTCCTTGTAGTGTCACTCTCCAGAAGTCTTACAATGTACATGGTGAAAGCATCATTCACCCTCCTGAAGTTGCGATTACTAGTGTCCAGGGTGAATTGAGGGCAGTAAGCATATATAGGATCACCTTTATGAGCATCAATATATGTGAAGCCAAACCATTGCCTTGATGCTGCTAGGGTATACATCAGATAAGAAGTCATGTAAAACTTCTTGGTTTGTTGTACATTGATATATTGTTCTGCCAAGTTCATGCTGATGATTTCTACCCAGTTGATGTTCTGAGTACCCTCACACACCATGTTGATAAGTGGGCACATCCAGAAATGGAACTCATTGGTAGAGGGTAAGCCCATGACCCGAGCTAATAAGATTATAAAATCTGATAGCTCCTCATTGAAATCAGCATGAAACAGAGCTTTGGATAGATGGGACGCCCCCTTTTTAGGGTTTTTAAGCCAAGACTTCGCCACCCTTGCCTTGTATTTTTCACTGTCCTAGTCGAAGAGTGCCTGTGCCTGGTTCTGAGAGATGACTATAGAATTATCCATTTCAGGAATCCTTAGGGCAGCACCAATGGTGGCAACATCGAAGCTTGGCGATGAGCTCCCCATGCACATTTGTTAGTTCACTTGAGTCGGGATTGAAGTGAGCACCGCAGTGAGTACCGTGTCTGCACATTGCACGAAATCGGGAAACCAGCGGCATACGCCAAGCCACTATCGTTAATCATTTGCGCCATAGGAGAGGGGTTCGGGTCTATCAACCTAGTCCAGAAATCTCCAAAGTCCAGGTGACGAACTTCACTGTCCCCGATATCGGGAACGGCAGACTCGAGTGGTGAAACCTGCTCCTGACCTTGGAACTTAATCTTCATGTTGATAGCAATTTGAAAAAAAAAGTCACAAATTTGAATTCTTGATGAAATTATAGGGGGAATGGGTACGCGCACAGAAATTTTGATTGCGAGGGTATGAGCAATTGATAACAAGAAAGCAGTGTGCAAAAATGCGTAGGGGGCAAGCTTATTAAATAGCCATTTAGGAGAGAGAAAGGTAATAAATGTGCATTAAATACACATCTACCAACTTAAAAAGTAAGATATTCGGGAAGAGCGGGAAAAATTAGCCCAGATGGCCTTTGGTTCATTTGGGACACGCGGGACGCGAAAGAGCGACTTCCGATGCGGGGCGGGCGAGGGGGAAAAATGCACAAATGTTTTCGGACATGAGGGACGAAAGTACGTGAAGTGTGTGATGCGGCCAAATGCGGGCGAAAGGTGAACAACGAGCCTTAGCGAACTTGAGACATTTGGAACAAAAAGTTCCGACGGGCCCGCGAGAAAATAGATTTTCGGGTAAAGCGGCCGATCGGCGAACAGGGAGCCCGAATGAACTTGGGACACATGGGACAAAAATGTCTCGAACAAACCCACAAATCACACAAATGACTCAAAAACGTAGATTTTTTTCAACTTCTTGACTTTTCCCTTTACCAAAACAACAAAAAAGGCATTAACTCAAAAATTTTCAACTTTGAATTTTCTCAAAAGAGGGGAAATTTTGAGAGGACAACAACTGGCTCCTTCTGGGATGACTTGGCTAAAGTCCAAAGGAATGAGACAAGGCAAGAATTCTCAAAAAATCTAGGGAAGTAGATCAGTGCCTTATCCATTGGGCCACGGAGTCAAAAGCAAACCAATACAGAAGACAACACCCCAAACAAACAACACACCAAAAACAAGAAAAAGGAAGGGAAACACACACACACACTATACATAATATACAAAGGACTTCCTAATCACCTATGACTTAAACAATTTCAGGTACTACCCACTATAAGGAAGTGGGAGGGAAGAACCATCCATATAATCAAGGTAAAAAGAATTCTCACCAGCAAAGTGCCTGATCTTGAAAGGTCCGAGCCAAAGAGAATCAAACTTGCCATGGCTACCACGAGGTTCATGCCTTTTATCCCACAACAAAACAATGTCCCCAACTTTGAAATCCTTGGACCTAGCCTTTTTATCAAACAAGGCCTTTACTTTCTATTGGTGAGCAGATATTCTATCAGCGACCTTCAACCTATCCTCATTCAATTTATGAAGGTACATGATCCTTTTATCCAAAGAATCATTGAAACTGGTGTCTTCAATGGCCTTCATTAAATGCAAGGCTGGTAGTTCCACTGTTACGGGCAATTGAGCTTCCACTCCATATACTACCTAAAAAGGAGACATCCCAATGGCTCTTTTAGGTGTGATCCTATCTACCCAAAGAGCATCATAGAGTTTCTTGTGCCAGTTCCTCTGAGATTCATTAACTAATTTCCTTATTATAGCCACCAGATTTTTGTTTGTTGATTCTGCTTGTCCATTCCCCTGAGGATAATAATCCGAGGAGTGAGCCAGGGAGATGCCATATCCATAACAAAAATCCATCATCTCAGTTGAAGAAAAATTTGAAGCATTATCCATCACGATCTTGTTTGGCACACCAAACCTCACCAAGATGTTTTCTTTGATAAAACTGCATACTACTTCTGAAGTAGTACTTTTCACTGGAATGGCTTCTACCCACTTAGTAAAATAATCTATGTCAGTTAATACGTGGGTGTGACCAGCACTAGAAGAGGGATTAAGTGTTCCAATGAAATCTAAACCCCATTGTTGAAAAGGCTCTTCGATCACAACTGGTTTAAGGGGCAAAGAAGCCAACTTGGGTCTACCCACGAAGGTTTGACAAGCTTCGCATTTATCAATCCACTTTGATGCATCTTTGAACAAGGTAGGCCAATAATATCCTACACGAAGAATCTTATGAGTAGTGATAGTTGATGAGTAATGCCCTCCACACACTTGATTATGGAAAGCCAAAAACTTCCTCTCTATTGTTCCTTGTCCACACATTTTAGAAATCTTCCATCCAACCCACGCTTGAACAAGGCATTCTCCCACAACACATATTGGGCTGATCTTAACTTAACAACTCTCCTCTCTTTGGTAGTCAAATGAGAGGGACATTCTCCATATGTGAGAAAGTGTGTGATATCAGCATACCATTCATCAATTGAGCCAAGAAATAGAATGGTAGGAAGATCAACTTTATCCTCGGGTAACTCATGTCTAGCTCCCTCAGCGATGAGTTCACACAAGGCCTTTTCCATGGACGAGCTTGGTTGGTCTGATGTCAATGTCATATTCTTGAACCTTGGCCACCCAGTTCCCTCTCTTGGATCCAAACTCCTGTTGTGTGAGAATGGACTTGATGGTTGTGTCGTCAGTACAAATACTGTGGAGTGAGAGTTAAGAATGTAAAAATGAAACTGCTTGACAACTTTAACCACTGCGAAAGCATGTTTCTCCATTATGGTGTATTTTAACTCATGATTTTTTAGAATGTAGCTCATAAATGCAATTGGGAGTTCATGATCATTAGAATCTTCTTGAGTCAAAACAGCAGCTAGGGTGTTATCTGTGGCATAGCAATAGATAATAAAATCTTTGCTGAAATGACATGCTAAGATGGGAGTTTTAGCAATAGCCTTTTTAATACCTTCAAAGGCTTCTTTACCTTCAGGAGACCAGCCAAACGTCTATTTTCCCTTCATCATTTGAGAGATATTCAAGGTTAGCTCTAGAAATCAGGGATGAATCTTCTCAGGAAGTTAATCTTACCAAAGAAAGAATGCACTCCCTTCTTGCTGGTTGGAAGGGGAATCTGCTGAATAGCTTGAACTCACTCAGGATCAATTTTTATACCATCTTTAGAGACAACATGCCCTAACAATTTTCCCTCTATGACACAAAAGATAGATTTCTTAGGATTTAAAGAGATCCCATGTTCTCTACATTTCAAAAGAACTATTTCTAGATGCTGAAAATGATCTGCCCTTGCTTTGGAAAATACGGTCAAGTCATCAAGGTATACGACAATACACTTCCCTTTTAAACTTCCAAAGGCCAAGTCCATAGCTCTCTGGAAAGTGGCACCGCATTAATGAGCCCAAAAGGCATCCTCTTGTAGGCAAAGGTACCCCAAGGGGTAGTGAAGGTCATCTTGTGTTGATCTCGTAGTATTAACTTCTACCTGATTATATCCTGAAAAGCCATCAAGCATAGACAACATTTCAGATCCCGTCACAACTTGTAAGACTTGATCCATCATGGGCAAAGGATAGTTGTCCTTTAAAGAAGCTTGATTCAGATTTCTAAAGTCAACACAGATATGAATCTCACCATTTTTCTTTCTAACAGGCACAATGTTGGCAATCCATGTTGAATGGTGGATAGGAAAAATGATTTTGGCTTTTAATAACTTCTGTATTTCCTAAAAATATGGTGTCAGCTATCTTAGGATTGTATTGCCTTTGTTTCTATCTAAAAGGCTTAATCCCAGTTTGAGAGGGATGAAATGTTGCATCTCCTTTGGTTGAAAAGATTTTAAATCCTCATAGGAATAAGCAAGAACATCTTTATACTTCCTTAAAAGATTAATTACTTTCTTCTTTTCTTCTGGCGTGCAACATTTTCCAATGTTCACGAGTTTAGGGTCAATAACTCCCAATATTAGTTTTATCATACTCAACTGATTGTTGTGATCCAGTAGAAGCTTTAGACTTCACATACCTATCATGCTTGTCAAAAAATTCTTCTAAACTCACCAATCCCTTTGGAATCTTGTTCCCTTTGAGTTTGATACATCCATCTTGATCCATCTCTTCTTCATTGACATCTTCTTTATTGAAGGCACACTTTCACGAGGCAAATTGTCACTTCCTTCAAAGTACAACTGTTCAAAGTTATCCCTGAGTTCTAAGAAAGAAAGAAAATGTTGATCATCATTGAAAACTTGCCAGTTACTTGCATTATCAGGTACACTGGGCCTATGGATCATTTCAATGGTAAACCTATCTTGAGAGAAGTCAGGATGAGGTATCAGCAATGACCCTGAGACTGCTAGTGAATCAGCCCTGGTGTTCTTCTCCCTAGGCACTGCTTCGATGGAGAAGGCATCAAGAAATTCGATGGAGTCCCAAACCTGATTCCTATAATGTTTCAACCTTCTATTCTTTACCTGAAAAGGTTTCTAACTTGCTTGACAATCAGCTCCGCATCTCCACGAGCTAGAAGATTCTTCACACCCTTTTTTCTTTTTCCACATTAAGCCCAAGAATGAGAGCTTCATACTCTATTATATTATTAGTATTTTCAAATTGTAACTTGAATGAGAAAGGACAAACCTTTCCCTCAGGAGACACTAATACTACACCAGCTCCAGAACCAGCTGAGGAACAACTTCCATCAAACTCTAATATCCAAACACCATTAGGATCCTTAAGTGATCTTTTGGGAAGTTGGATCTCCTCTGAGACATAATCATATAGTTGCCATGCCCCATATCCTCATAAAGTATTTGTGCTTTGGGATCATCTATTTTTTGTACAATATACTCAGCTTCTTCGGCAACAACTTCTTCATTTTCCCATTAACAGGTATGAGGGCATGTGACCAATCCATTTGAATTTCTCCTCCCACATCTTTACAGAAGTTCCTACTTAGCAGCATTCCATATGAAGGAGGAATGTCTGCTACTAGGATAGTAGCCAAAACCTTCTTCTCAGGCAAAGTAGCAAAAGCTACTTGTGCATCTTTAATTCTTCCGACTAGGGGCACTTCCTTACTCTCCATAGAATAACAAGACCCATAAGTGCATGTGAGAGTTAGGCCTAAGGCATGGGCTACTTTGGCAGGCATTACATTGTCTGATGCCCCTGAGTCTATGACGCAGTTGCTGAGTCTATGGCCGGCTATAAGGAGGGTCACATAGAATGGTTTGATCTTGTCATTGGGTGAGGTGACAAAGCGCTACTAGATTGGGTTGTGGTGCGTAGAGATGGAGTGGGTAAAAGGCCTTTAGAGGTAGTTTTGGAATGGGAATTGACAAAGTGAACCATTTTAGCAAAAGCCTTGGGATGGGTTTGATAATACTCAGCCTCTGAGATTTGAACCTTGGTCTTTTCAGTGATCAATGATATCGAAAGACCCAGAAGTGGATGGGCTATCATCGCTTGGGACCTTAGGCTTATCGGTTTTAGGAGTTGAAGAAGAAGTAACTTTAGTAGCAGAATTGGTAGGACTCACCTTTGGTGTGGACGTAATGGGGATAGGAGATCCTCTTTTTGCAATTACAGGGATAGTCATCGATGCTCCTTGGATCTTTTGGTAGGCTGCATCACTTTCTCCTTTTTGTTTGTCTTGCTCTCGAGTCATGACAACATATGATTCACTATTCATGTCCACTACTACTTCGTCATAATCATCTTCTTCATCAACACCTTCAGTAGTGAAGAAATTAACTCGAGATCCCTCAAGTTCCTCTACTTCTTCATCGACCTCTTCAACAAATTCTTCACAATCTTCACTAACCTCTTCATCCTCCGGCTCTTCAACTTCACAGGTTGTGTTAACAGGGACTTTAATAGGTGGTCCTTCAAGTGCTAGCCTTGTCTGAGAAGCAGGAAATGATTTCTGGGCTGAAAATTCCTCCTTGGAACATCTGCATAGGGGGCGTGCTGGGCCAATTGTTTCTTAATGGCGATGAGATCATTTGCAAGTTTTTGTACTAATGGATCAGTATTAGGCCCAGAGTGGAAGAGGAGGAAGGAAAAGACCTAGATTTAGAAGGGTCTCTTCTCAACTTCCCGACATGATTAAATCATCTTCAACACTAACAACAAGAGTTTGATCCTCGGCCAATGTTGCAAGATTAGCTCTCCTCAATGCATAACTAACTTCAGAAATTGGGCATTCAGGAAGAAGCATTTTTGAATTTGATCTACAGGTTGAGTGTCAGGTGGGATTTTGTTAATCAATTTGTTGAATCGAGCCACAAATTCTCTCATGGGCTCTTGTGATTCCTTCTTTATTTGAGAAATTTGGGCCAACAAAGCATGCACATCTTCTGCCGGTTTGAAATGATTCTCAAACCTTGCTCTCATTGTGTTCCAGCTAGTGATAGCCCCAGCCGGAAGGTGATAGAACCAATCAGCTGCATTATCTTGTAAGGTCTCAACAAAAATCCTTACCGAGACATCTTCATGTTCAACTCCCAGAACTCCACATGCAACTATGAAGGCCACGATATGTTCATCAGGATGTACCTTGCCATCACCTCTGAACTTGGGAAAGTTCTTCCGGTTACCTCTGGGTAACTCATGCAAAGGCTGAGGAAGGGCGAGAGGCCCAACACGATTACCCCAAGGCAATGGTACCACCATTCTTGGAAAAATGGCTTTGAAGGGGAACTAAAACACCAGCAAGAATCAGAGCATGGAGATTAGGACTGAGTTGCTCTGAAGGAATACCACCCACAGGGGTTCTACTTTTGACAGGAGGAATGCTTGTTGAACAAGCTCTTCTATTTCTTCCTGTTGAAGGGAAAGGAAAACTCTGTTGCTGTTCCAAAAGCTGAAACTGAGAATCTTCAATACCAAGGGCCCTTCTCCCGCGAGTAAAACATGGAGTCACCAGATCAAAGGATGATCAATAAATGATTATGGAACTGGAATACGTCAAGAAATGATTCCCAATGGAGTCACCAAAAACTATTGGTCATCAAAAAGGACTTCAAGAGAACAACAGTCAGGGGACAAAAAGTCCCTCCTCTTTAATGGGAGAGGTTCCCTTATTCAAAAGAAAAACCTATTTACATATGTACAGAGCATAGTTTTACTATGGAACTTGGATATCATGAAAGCATTTTGAAAAAAATAGATCATCAATCACAAAAGTACAGAGGAATGAAGACGTGGAAATGAGCAGAAAAGCATTCTCCAGAATTATAGATGACAAAATAATTCCTTATGCATGCTAGAATATAATGAATTGGAATAAGACCATTTGTACTTGAATTAATGAGATGCAATTTGAAAAGACACACAGTTCCATAAATAACATCTACAAGAATACAAAGCTTCTTGACATAATGTAGACAAATGATCTAACAATATTCAATAGATAGCCATGAATAAAAGAATCAGATGGACAAAGAAAGAAGATCCTTTTGTATTGATTGCTTTACTATTTCTTACACTTTCAAAAATAAGCCAAGTTCCCCCTTTAAAATGGCGAAGAGAGACCATTATATAGTTTTACAAATCAGTTACCCTTGGTAACTACTTTTTTAATTAATGTTTAGTTAAAGGGATGCTTAATGCAAAACCCCAACTAATTACAATAAATCTGAGATGAGGAAAGAAAGAAGGGAGAAAAGTCAGGAGGAGAAGACAAGTGTTCATGATTGAGAAGGGCCCACTGATTTGAGGATCCACTTGTCTAAACCTTTTTAACGCCTCTGCTATGTCTCTGCCATGTGGAACTGATGTGTTGGCAGTGGAATGAGTCCAAAATCCAAGACATTTCTCCATCTCTTTGTCGAATTCGACGTGTGTATGGTAATCCTTACTTGCTTCTTCAATAGCAGACTGGAGAGAGCAGATTTCCTTCATCTTTTCCTTGGTGATAGAATCCTCTTTGAACAGATTTTCTTTGACAAAAGCTCTAAATTGAGCTTTAATTTCCTACAGGAGAGAGGCACACCTGAGGTCTCATCATGGAGGTGGCAATGGATATCCTTAAAAGCAGATACCACCAAAGTCTTGAAGGCCTCACCCTTCTACCAGCTATTTCTCAATTCTCCCAAAGCCTCCTCCAACACCTTGATTTTCCATTCCACACTATATACCCATGATTTTGACAAATTATCTTTTGCATCATCAAAGACCTTGCTTGCCATTAAAATATTTTCATCAGCCTACCCCATAAGGCGAAGGTCTACTATACAACTACTCCAGAGTTTGAGCTCTTTATCTATATTTCCAATGGTGGAGGAGAGTTTCTGTTGCAGATTATTTACCTTCTCATTGAGTTTGAAGGCTTCACCAATGAAATTCAACCCTGCAACGAGCATATCATCCACCATGGCCTCCATAGCCCTTCCATAGATGGAATATCTATGTATATCTTTGATACTCTAGACTTCATCTTGGCTGAGGGTCATAGGTGGTGGAAGAGTAGTCAATGGGGTGGGGTCTAAAACTTTATCTTTGGACAACAGTGACTTGATGAAACTTGCAAGAACCTGAGCCTTGCTCTTCCAACTGCTCTATAGTTTGTTGCCCTTTTTCCACTCTCCCAATGACCCTGGTGACTATTTCTTGAAGATTGTGAATCTCACCTTCAGGGGTGGACTCTCCCATGGGGATCCTCGAGAGCTCTAGATCAGATGCTTACAAATCCTGTTCTGGCTTGTCAACCTTGGGCTTGGCTATCTCCAGGAATTGCTGGCCCTGAGCATCAGATACTATTCTTGAGGTGGTCCTGGCCTTCTTGGTAGGAGTAGGAGGGTAGTGCCTATAAGGCCACCAACATCAAAGTTGGGTCCCGAGATTCGAGAGGAAGACTTCCTCTTCCTACTATCAACGAAAGGTTGCACCCATGCAAAAGAGGAGGAGGAAGAAGAAGGCGGGCAAGAGGACCGAGAGAAAGAGAACTCATGGCACTCAAAGTGTGCACTGTTGTTGCCTCTAGTTGAGATATGAGTGGGGCACTCGAGGCTTCTGGTACAGAGGAGTCAATGGTGCTCGGAGCTCAGTGCTTTGAACTTCCTTCTCTTTATCCATTGGGGCTTCTAGAATGCCCACGGAGACTGGCACTTCACTCTCTTCACTTTCACTGAGAACAATAATGTTCTCTGGTCCTGAGGGAAATTCTAAATGCTTCATCAGGGGATCTTCTTCAACAGGCTCCTTCTTGACCTCCTTGATTTTCTTCTGATATACTTGGGTGGATGAGGAAGGAGTGGAGGATGTAGGCCCTTTAGTTGATGAGGCAGGAGGAGTCTATACAGGTGCTTCTGCAAACTGGGTGTCTGTGCCTCCTTTCTTGGTGTTGAGGTGTCCTTGGAGGAGGACTCACCTGAATGCCTTCTAAGCTCACGAACTCTCCTGTCAAACCAGATTTTGGTTCTTACTAGGACAGGGGCTAGGATTTCAGCCAGATCATCCTTCTCCTTTTTGAACCAATCCAAGTCCTCCAAGGGAGTGTGTTTGATCAAGGTATCATATTCATAGGATAACAAGTCAGAGTTGTCATCCTGAAGCCCTTTAGGAATTTGATATAGGTTAAGCTCCTGAATCAGTTGAAGAGAAAACCTGCCATAATGTCTCCTCCTCCTCAAAATCATCAAAGACAATCAGCCCAATAGTCTTCTTGTGTCTTCCCTATGATGGTAATTGATTCTGAGATTATGTTCAATAAATTTCTTCAAGTCAAAACAAGTTCTGGGCCTGAAGAAATGGACAGTGATGGGAGCTAGGGCTCTCTCTATGTTTTGTGCATCCAGAGCCGTTTTGCAGGTGTAGTTTCCCAAGGATATGGGGAAGTGCAGACCAATGATTTTCTTATCCCTGCAGGTTCTGTGTAACTTGTCCAATTGCCTGCATATCTCGATCAAGGCCATTTTATCATTACAGAACATAGGGAGCTTGAGAGGGGTGCTCTCATAGCCTGCTAGCCTGATATAGGAGAATTTTCTGAACTGGATGAAGTAGGCACCGTATTTCATATTAGGCTCATGGCTTCATCAGAGAACCTCCTTGCAGTGTCACTCTCTCAGAAGTCTTACAATGTACATGGTGAAAGCATCATTCACCCTCCTAAAGTTGCGATTACTAGTGTCCAGGGTGAATTGAGGGCAGTAAGCATATATAGGATCACCTTTATGAGCATCAATATATGTGAAGCCAAACCATTGCCTTGATGTTGCTAGGGTATACATCAGATAAGAAGTCATGTAAAACTTCTTGGTTTGTTGTACATTGACATACTGTTCTACGCCAAGTTCATGCTGATGATTTCTACCCAGTTGATGTTTTGAGTACCCTCACACACCATGTTGATAAGTGGGCACATCCAAAAATGGAACTCATTGGTAGAGGGTAAGCCCATGACCCGAGCTAATAAGATTATAAAATCTGACAGCTCCTCATTGAAATCGGCACAAAACAGAGCTTTGGATAGATGGGACGCCCCCTTTTTAGGGTTTTTAAGCCAAGACTTCGCCACCCTTGCCTTGTATTTTTCACTATCTTGGTCGAAGAGTGCCTGTGCCTGGTTCTGAGAGATGACTATAGAATTATCCATTTCAGGAATCCTTAGGGCAGTGCCAATGGTGGCAGCATCGAGCTTGGCGATGAGCTCCCCATGCACATTTGTTAGTTCACTTGAGTTAGTCGGGTCAAGTGAGCACCGCAGTGAGTACCATGTCTCACATTGCACACTAAATTGGGAAACCAACGCGGGCATACGCCAAGCCACTATCATTAATCATTTGCACCATAGGAGAGGGGTTCGGGTCTGTCAACCTAGTCCAGAAATCTCCAAAGTCCAGGTGATGAACTTCACTATCCCCGATATCGGGAATGGCAGACTCGAGTGGTGAAACCTGCTCCTGACCTTGGAACTTAATCTTCATGTTGATAGCAATTGGAAAAAAAAAAGTCACAGCCTGAAACTCTTGATGAAATTATAGGGGGAATGGGTACGCGCACAAAAATTTCAATTACGAGGGTATGAGCAATTGATAACAAGAAAGCAGTGTGCAAAAATGCGTAGGGGGCAGCTTATTAAATAGCCATTTAGGAGAGAGAAAGGTAATAAATGTGCATTAAATACACATCTACCAACTTAAAAAGCAAGATATTCGGGAAGAGCGGGAAAAATTAGCCTGGATGGCCTTTGGTTCATTTGGGACACGCGGGACGCGAAAGAGCGACTCGGCCGATGCGGGTGATGCGGGGACAAGAATGCACAAATGTTTTCGGGACATGAGGGATGAAAGTATGTGAAGTGCACGATGCGGCTGCGACGAATGAACTGGTGAAAGGTGAACAACAAGCCTAAGCGAACTTGAGACATTTGGAACAAAAAGTTCTGACGGCCCACAGAAAACAATTTTTTAACTCAAAGCGCGATCGGAACAGGAGCCCGAATGAACTTGGGACACATGGGACAAAAATGTCCGACAGACCCACAAATCACACAAATGACTCAAAAAATGTAGATTTTTTCAACTTCTTGACTTTTCCCTTTACCAAAACAACAAAAAGGCATTAACTCAAAAATTTTCAACTTTGAATAGAGGGGAAATTTTGAGAGGACTTTGAGGGGAAATTTTGAGAGGCATTTGGATTCTTCACTTTCCTAGACTAATCATATCATCTTCTACTTCAATGGCATATTCTTGGGCATTTTTAAGAGTTTAAGGTTGAGCTCTCTGTAGGATAAATCCAACCTCGAGAAATTGTGCATTTACGAAGAATATAATTTTGTTATCATTAGATGGTGAATCTTCCACAAGTATTCTTTTCAACAATTTGTTGAATCATGTCAGAAATTCTCTCATGATTTCATTTGATTCTTTCTTCATTTGGATCAATTGAACAAGAAGATCTTGAGAGTCTTCGATGATTTAAATCTTGCTTTAAACCTAGTTCTGATATCACCCCAATTTGTGATGGATCAAGAGGGCAAGAGGTAGAACCATTCAGCTAATTTCTCTTAAAGTGACTCCATGAACAACCTTACTAAAACATATTCATGTTCAACTCCAAGAAATCCACATGCAATGATGAAAGATGCAATATATTCTTTAGGAATTTGAGTGCCATCACCTTTGAATTTGGCACAATTTTTACTGGGATCCCTTTAGCAATTCATGGAGAGGTGGTGTAAGAGAAAGTGAACCAAAGATTCCTTCCCGTGTTGAGGTTCTTCCCTTTCTTCTTCAAATTCTTCTTTTGGAGGAAGAATAACTAGTGGTGGTGTAATTGGAGATTTAGGAGAAGTATTAATTGGATTTCCTAATGTATCACTTGATCTACCAATAGAGATGATGATTGAGAAAAGTAATAGGATTATCTTGGATCTAACCTTGTTGTATTTGAAGAGATTAAAGCTTTTATCAACAATACCTCTCAATCTATCCAATTCGGTGTATCTTTTCAGCCAACTTGTGAGAAAACATACAACAAGAATGTGAAAGGATACAACTGAAAACGACAAGTGGCTTTCAAGCATCAAGTTTCATTTTTTAAAGATTTATTTTTACTTTTTACTGTTTATGGATTTTTCTATATATGATTTTTAGGAGTTTTTGATCGTTATAAGGTGCAGGACATCAAAATATTCCACGCGATGGGCACCAAAAACTATTGGCAAAATAATTTGTCACAAGGGAAAATTAGGGGTTTTCACCAACACTCTGGGACTAGGTCCCTCTATTTAGGAATGGGGTAGCTCCATTTATTGAAAATAGGAAATATATAAACTGCTCTAACCATAGTGGATAATCTTTTAACAAGTGATCACACATGAATACTCCACTAAACCCATATGCAAAAAGGAGGTGGAGGAATGGTATGTGTATGGAGAGAGGGGAGAAAGTAAGAAGGGGGTTTTACTCAATGAATAGAAATATGAGTTTATTAACATAAAACCAAAATATTCCTTAGTTAATAATGAGATGACACCATGACAAGGAAGGAGGGATAAAACAAAAGTAAATCCAAGTTTATTTGCATAATATTGCACAAGTAACCATGTCATGGAGTAAAGTTGAGATGGAGAGAAAAACATAAGAAAGGAGATAGAATAAGTGTAGTTTCTTTCTTGTAATAAGACAATGAGAGCTATCAACCAAGAAAATCTAACCCCTTGGAATGGAGAATCCGTTCCCATTTTATAGCTTTACAATATGTCTCTTCATCTACCCCCACAAAACCTTTCATTGTCCCACCATTTGTGACCTTTCATATTCCTCTAGGAGATAAAAATAAGCTCTTTTCTTATTAATGAAAATGAGATTTTTACAATGAAAATTACAATGGTCGCTAATTGAATAGGACAAAAGAGCCATAAATTACAATTTACAATGAATTAGAAAGTTCAAAGAGAGAGAATGGAGAGAGGAGATATGTGGAATGAAGAAGGATGAAGAAGATATAAGTTTCTTTGTAGATATGCACTCCAATGAACTCCCGATCCTTTGAAAACTATTTGAATTTCATGAAGCCTCCTAGTGCACTCTACTTTCCCAAACCTCTTATTTAGGGATTCCTCTCGAATGATCAACCTCCATAGCCTAAACATGTACTCTTCCAATCTCTAAAACATCGTCATGTCCCTATGATCTCACTTCCATTTGATACACCTAGTCTTCATAATCGACAACTTTCTCGCACGGGATGATCTTGGTGAGCATGTCATCAAATGGCCATGGGGACCTACGAGACACAATGGAGTACAAGACCTAATCCTCTGATCTAAGATGGGTGAAGAAGAGATACCAAATGAAGAATGCTTCCAAATTTTGATCAATCCATCTGATGAGATGAGAATCACTTTGAGACCAAATTTAGGGAACCGAAAGGGTTTCCCTTCCGCCTGAGCCATAATTCAACTGAAAGTGCATAGTGTAAAATCATGAATATGTCAAGTCACTATGAAGCTCTACACTATTTTAAACATATCCAGTTCTCTTTCATCAACATGAGAGGATCAACATCCTTGTTTCTTAACCAACATCTCAACACTTACTATTTTTAGTAAGCCTTATTTTGAGAAGTCCATTTTAGTTACTAAGTTGCTTAATTTGGAACTTTTGAGTTTCCCTAATGTTCAAGGGGAAATGGAAACTATGAGAATGAATTGTTTACAACACTTACTATTTATAGTAGTGAGGCTTAAGAAGGCTTACTATTTTTAGAAGTGGGTCTTCCCGGTGTTGGAATGGAATGAAATTAGTCTCAAAAGTTTTTGTTTTGCAATGTGAGGCTTTGCTCCAAATTTCAAAGGATTTCAATCACCATGTTTTTTATAGATATGAAAATGAGATTTTATGGATGAATATTTCAAATGGTTGTAGAAAATGATACAGAGCATCAATGGAGACATGTAAATACTCTTCTTAAAGGCATTTTTTCAAGGAAGTTACAATTAAAATCTCATGGAAAATGGACATGGGGTTTGGGAGATATGAGCACAAGAATGTTTTTGCATGGAGGATGTCTGGAGAATTTTTTGTAGCATAACAACATACCAGAAGCAATAGAGGAGAGGAGATAACAAAAATGATCTCAAAAATGGTTAAGTGTTGTATTCATATGGTTTTCCCCCTTTCAAAATTGTTTTCCCTCCCATTTGCACACCTTAACTCAACTTAGACTCAAATTACCTCGACTTGGGTCAAGGGGAGGTTAGAGGTGTGGTTGCACATTAAAAAAGGGGGGGAAAGCAGATAAAGGGACATCCAAATCTCCAAGATGTGCCATGGGTGAAGCTCCCATGAGGGGGAAATTTGGTGAAAAAGTGAGTTGTTAACATGTTTCTAACACTCGAGTTGTCACTTTTGAGTGATGAAAAGTTACCTCCATAGAGGGAGAACATTTTGTGTCTCCCATGTCCCCTTAGAAGTTAGGAAAAAGTGAAAAAGGGACACCACACGTTCATATGGCCACCATGGGTCATCTAATCATGAAAAGATGTCAAAAGTTAAAAAAAAATGAGTTTATAACACCTTCTAACCATTTAAGTTGTCACTTTACATGATGAAACATAACACTCAATGGGGGAGCACACTTCTGTGTCCCCCATTTCCCCTTACAGTAAGTGAAAAAAATTAAAAAGGGACATTAAGTCTCCAAAACCCCACCCAAGCTTCTTAGAATGTTAATATCATCTAACGAACATGAAAATAGACTAAGGAGTGGATTTTCAAGCCCGGGAGAAAGACATGGAGTTTAGAGGGCCAAACTTATATGATTTTGATTTTAAAGGACCCAATGAGTCCATTTCCACAATTTTCAAGACCCGGTTCACTTTTTCAATTTTTCTTTTCATTTTGCTTTTCACTTTTTCCCATGCATGTGCGCTAGTAAGTTGAGTTGTCACCAAAGTACATAATTAATATAAAAAAATTCAACAATGGATGATAAAGAGAGTACAATTTAATTCAGCTTCACCTTTGGTTAGTATTCTAACTCTTCCCTAGATGTATGAAACCCTTTGAGCAAGTTCCACCTAGTAGAAAGACTCTTGTGTTGCACTAATGGAAAGTTTTCCGTATTTTAATACTCCCATAATTCTATTTTAATTATTACATTGTGAAGTAGGTTTTTTCATATTTCTTATTCCTAGGATATGAGTTCCAAACACTTCACAAGGCTCCGAAACCCTTCGAACAAGGTGACTGGCTCCTTTGAAACATGTATTCCCAAAGTGTCGTGCTAAAAAGACCCAGTTTTGCTTAACTTGTTCTTGACCTCAATTATCTCTATAGAATTTCCCTAAACTTCCTTACATCAATTAATTTCTCTCCCACACATGTTTTGGATGGTTTTAATCTTCCCTAATAAAAAGACCAAAAATAGCCCTTTTGAAGTCTCTAAGAGCATTGTTCTTTCATAGATCTCAGTAACTTCAAGAATCAAGCCAGTAAAATTATGTGCAAATGAAACACACTTGAAAATCATGTTAGCGCATTCGCTCAACTAGAATGAGGGTGAAATGGTTGAAATGTTGGCTGAAGGAAAGGTTTACATTGATTGGGAAACATAATTTCAAGTGCGGGTTTGGTTATGATGACCAACATTTTAGATTTTGCATGCTAGACATTTCACATGACAATAGGTCACTATCCATGACACAATGTAGGACAATCTAACCACATACAAGATGTTATTACTTATCAAGGACACATAGAATGCCTCTTTCTATTGCCATGAATGCCCATACTTGTAACGCTTTTCAATGTCATGATTTCAGTGTCGTGATTTATAAGAAATGCAACAAAAATCAAACAACTTTATTTTCATCTCGACATTACAAATCTCTACGACTAGACACTTTCAAAATCAATGGCTTACACTTAATTCAACATCGATGCATTTTACATAGGAAATAGGGATGCTATGTTTTCTTGACAATCTTCAATAACAACTTGGGTTAATCTAATAGAAGAAATGCTTATTAGCATAACTAGCAAATTCCTTTAGGAATAGTTATTTGATTAGCAAGGATGATGCTCATCTAATAAGGTATAAAATTATAATTGCCCTTAAATTGCAAAGTACATGGGGATGTGATATTGTTAGGAAACTAGTGCTCCAGCTGGGTGAAAATAATAGTGTGGAGATTGTTGTGTGAGTAATAATCTCATTAGTTTGCATGTGAGTGACTACATGGAATATTAGAGATATTAATATGGACATATTTTTGTTGTGCCCAATATGTGAGTTGTTAGGAGGTTGAACCAAACTCATCTAAATAGGAGAGGATAGATTTTGGGGGATCAAATAGTTAGGAGAATCTCCCTAAATATAGAAGATACAACTAATATATATGTGTATTATGTTTTAAGTGATATGTTTATTTTAACTATTTTGAACTCATGCTCACTAGATATGCGGTAAAACCCACATTTTGTATCGAGTAGGTTTCCTCTAAGACCTCATTAACCTTCACTCCACCCATGCTTTGTTTCATCGATAGACTAAAAGAATAGGTTAGCAGAGACCGCAGCACCTCCCAACAACCATGTTACCTTTGTTTGTGCTCATCCATTTGGTGTAATTATAGAAACTCAAATTTGGCAATCTATCATTCTGACATTGCTAGTTGTGACTATGCTTTTTGGAAAAACACACCCATATCATATCCCCACTTAGTACATCTCGTTATCTCTCTTCTTACTTGTTTATTCCAATACACTCGATGTGTCAACAACTTTTTGAAATATAAATCCATAAAATCATGCCTTAACCTATGCCCACCGTTATGCAACTTTTATATTTCATCCACCATTTCCTTATCCAAAACTATACGGTAAGGCCAAGATGTGGAATCGAATCTTGGTCAAATTGTGTAGTCTTGGAATGACACATCTTCCAACTCTACTTTCAAATGCATTATCTTTTTGGGTCTATTCATCTTCCTAGGTCGACCTTTACATGAAAAATTACCTTTATATCCCTATATAAGAAAGTTATCATCGCCTTATTTACACACTTGGAAAGCATATAGCGAATCACTTGGCACACTCATTGCAATTACGCACAGAAAGCACCCAAGAATCCCTAAATATTCCCAAAGATGATGCATGTCTATTAGGGAAACCACTACTATAGTTATGAAGCACTTAACCAAGTCAAGGAGTCCAACTTCCTCATTTCCAAGCACTTAGATATCCCTACTCAATGTCTTAGCAAGAGCACAATCACCTCAAGCATGTTCAACGTGATTCAAGTTGTTAACTAGTTGCATTCATTTAGATATCACATGCTAGATGGAGAACTATGTATGGTTTAAGGGAGTTTGAGCATTGGTCTTATGTACTAATATTTAAAAAAAAATCAACATAAAAGTGTGTGGAAATGAGCAAGCTAAGAAAGAGATAACAAAATGCACTGAGTGGGGATAAGATGTGGGTGTTTGTCTTAACAAAGGAGGACAAATACAATTAACAATGCCGAGAAAAGTAAATTGCCAAATTTGAATGTCTACACCTCCTATTCTAAGTCCAAAGCCAAAAATTGATACTTTTGAGAATTTACACATCCTTCATAAAATCGACATATAGCTCTTAAATTAAAACTAGAACATGCATCACAACCATTGCATCGCAAAGAAATTTATATTATATTGAAAAACCATCCAAAAAAATACAAAATTTGCTTATTTTTGGGCTAGTGGGATTGACATTGTCACTCATTTTCACACCTTACACCATGTTCATCCTCATTTTCCCTTTTTAAAGACCTAATAAACCAATTCTTTTCCATTGATGACTTATATCACTTCTAGGTTTTACGATCCTAATTTAGTCTTTTCTTTATATGCTTGGTGAACCCAACTGATCTTATTTTACAACCCTCATTCCTAGGTTTTTGGACCTACTTTAATTTTTCTTTATGGTTATCCATATATAACCTAGTCCTACTTATTTGCTATTGGACTCCCGACCTAGTCCTATTTGTTGGACATGTTCTAACACCCATTATTTACCCTCCATAAGCTAAACAAACTTGAGCTAGTCCTATTATTTGGACCCATCCTCCTATGAACTCTCTTTACATTATTTGTTCTTTCTTATTTTACTAATTTATCTTCTAATGTTGTCTCTTCTTCAAATAAGTTGTAACATTTGAGTTCACTAAGCATTTTTGTGTCCTCCACACTCAAAATACAAGATTCGCCATGTGTTCTAATTCGAAAGAAAGTAACATCACGTAGGTATATTCATTTAGTTTGAGTATTTATTATTTCATTTATAGTAATTTTCCTTTTTGGTGTGTTATGTTTATTTTCCAAAGACTATTTCATGCTAATTAACACACAATGATCTTTGATTGGTACATATATGCACCTTATTTTTCACTTACTAAGGATTTATCTTTGTAAAGGTGTTGGCACATTGACCTCCTTGAGCGTGTGCCTTAAGGGACGAGTACTTTATGATAAATCATTGTGGCACTAACCCTAGCTTGCCCTAGTGTGTCTTCCTCCTATTTTACAATCACTCGTTATTGTTAGTACTATCACCTTCACATCTTATTACACCTTCAAATCCCCTTCATACCCTTTCCAAGTGTTTTCTCTAAATCCATTTTATCTCCGCCTCATTTACCTTTTATACGTTGTTTGTAGTTGATTGCATCAACCATGGTCAATGTAGTCTAGTGGACACTTGTTTTCGGCCAACTAAATTGACCGGAGATGTTAGGTTATGTTCACTTATAAATAGGTGTAATTTGTCAAAGATATCGTCTAATAATCTACTCTACCTTTTGTCACAATTTTTCCTTAAAATTTTTAAGAGGTTTAGGATCTTAATAGAACTTATACTTGGAAACATCATTGGAGCATTGAGTTACTAGAAGCATCGAGAACAAAACTTGCACTAACAAGGTCTACCTTAGTCATTGGAGTCCCCAACTTTGGTATGCTAAGGCCTTCTACCCATTCCTCTTGTGATCCACCCACGAAACTCTCTCACGAGCTACTACATATTCCAAATGGGGCTAATATGACAACGCCTCATAAAGATTCTTCCAATATGTTGGTTTATTAGACTTTGATAGTGTATGTATCTTTTTCTATTATACTATTATTTCCTTCACAACACGCTTACCACCAAATGATATTACAACCCTTAATCTAGTTCTTGCTTATTGCCTTACTCTTACAATCCTTAAGATTTTAGTAAGACTTCATTCCTTCATTACACCTTTGATATGAATGTGGATTACTCTCTACTATATCCACCACTATTACACCCCTCGGCTCTACCTTTGACTAGTGTGTTATTATTTCCTTCACAACACGCTTACCACCAAATGATATTACAACCCTTAATCTAGTTCTTGCTTATTGCCTTACTCTTATAATCCTTGAGATTTTTAGTAAGACTTCATTCCTTCTTTACACCTTTGATATGAATGTGGATTACTCTCTACTATATCCACCACCATTACACCCCTCAGCTCTACCTTTGACTAGTGTGTTGGCCCTAGAATGGTCTTCTACTTATATCCTCATCCATATTATTGAAGAGGGGATAATCATACTCCCCATCTCGGGTAACATATAAAATGTATAACAAATCTAACTACAAAATAACAATGGAATGAAAATAACAAAGCAATCATCATAGAGTACAATAAATACCTCTCATTTCAATGCCATGAATAAAAAGCGCTGGATACTGGAGTAATAAGAAATCACTTTGTGCAAACATGTGCCTTTTAGTTGAATCATGTTTTTCAATACCCTCTGCCTTATGTGTGTCTCCACACATACATGTTTATCCGAGTAGTCACAACTACAAAATCTGAAAAAAGTCTTCCAATTTATTGATGTTCTACATTGACAGCAATGTAACATGTACTTTTTCATTGGGTTGTGTTTTCGACCAATTAGCGTTCCTTTTGTGTGCTTTTACATCTATCAATGTAGTCAAAACTGCACCGGCAAAAATCCACTTTCAAATATTTTTGATGGGGAAAAGGTGGTTGAGTTTGGCTTAACAGGATATCATTCTGCCCTTCAATCATGAATCTTAGGTTCCAACGTGACATACAAAATAACTCTTAAAAGGGCAAACTTATTTGATTGAACCCCTGGCTATTGCAATTGGAAATACAGAGCCAATGCCTCTGCAAAAGGCCCATCATTGTAATTACAAAGATTCTGAATGCAGGCCTGTTTAAGTACAAGTTGAATCACTCCATATGGCACATCTGTTAAAACTCCTCCCATCATTCCTTGCTTCCGCGGATTGTTGTCTTTCATCTACTGACATCCCATGCCAAACAAGATCTGGCTCTATGTTTCTGATTTATCTATGTTGAATAACAGTAATGTGATGAAGTTAACTGGTCTTTGGAGTCCTCGCTCATGGAAATACCAATACCTTCATTAGGAGTTGAAATAAGGTTTCCATCATTATGTGAAACAGTTTCCTTTATGCTACTGGAAAGTTTACTAATTTAGTTTTTAATGAAACATTCTCCTTCATATAACTCTATCTAAGGAGTTCCAGGTATCAAAAGAAATAAATTCCGACCAACTCATCCTCTAGTAAGTATATGCACACTAAGCCGCTAGGGAACCTGCTGCTGAATAATCAATTAAAAAAATAGTATTTCCACCATAGGCAAGGAGACTCGCTGTGGAAACCAAAACTTCCATTCTTTTGCTTCCACAGAAGATGCCAAATGATGCTAATAATTTGAGTTATTACCTGATCCCTTGACCTTTATCATGCCGATCAAGGCATTTACAGTACCAAAATCTAAAAATATCTGCTTTAAATTAATTTAAATGGGTTACCAAAGCTTCAAGACTTGTGTAATCTGGCAGCATGCTAGTCAGGTTGTCAAGTTTCAGTTTTACACCTGTCAATTCCAATTGTTTAAAAACCGTCAAGCTATTTTCAGCAAGGTGATTTTGTGCCTAACCAACAATGGTTGCAGGGCAAACATCATCAAACAATTCAGGTGCCTCTGTTTTACATTCTGATTCCGATTTCGCATACATCTTTAATAGAACAGTCGTGACTACAACAGAGCGATATTTTTATGTTTAAAATAAAACATGTTTCTCAGCAGGAAAAACAATTATTAGGTGAAACTTTAACATTGGTAATGTATGTAGTTAATAATGGCTAGCTTCTGCCTACACTATCTTGAAGGTTACATTTGAAACACAAGATTGAGTTTGAAAGTTAAAAAATCCATCAATGAGTTAGTGGAAAACTGTAATTACTGGAATAATTTTTTGCAGTTGATGCAGAATTAGAAATTAACCCAAAAACAAAGCAAAAAGATCCATCACAACCGCAAAAAAGTTCTACAGAATACTGCAAGACACTAAAAGAAAATTGTGTAAGGTTTCAGAAGATTTGCCACCATACAATACAGAGTTTTGTTTTTTGAAAATATTATTACCATAGAAGTAGGAGCAATCCATGGATAAAGACAAGTGCAGATGATTAAGGAATTTCGGGAAGCCAATCTAAACTAGATAACCTTATTGATAAATGATAGTAAAGCTGGTGCAAGTTTAGACCAAGTAGTGAGACATGAATTGATATAACAGTAATTGGAAAAAAATAAGATGGAACTGATAGAAGAATCAGAGTGTTACAAAAATGTCATGAATTCGAAACATACACCATCAGTGCTCTTCAAGTTGTGAGCATTCTCCTGCTAAGTGAAATGCATAACAGATTTAACCACATAATGACCACTGATGAGAACAATGGATCAGGCATCATAGAGCACAATGAAAGCCTCTCATTTCAATGCCATGAATTAAAAGAACTGGATACTGTAGTGAGGAGCAACTGATGCTCATTGTTTATTCCATATCAAGCCAACTCTTTGTTGTGTTGCAAAGTCAAGATATCCCCTGGTGAGAAAGGACTACTATTCAGAGGAAACCTGAATTCAGTTATGGCACATCACCTATATTAAGGCCACTGGTAAGGCGAATTCAACAGATGTGCCAGTTCTGGTTATACATAACTATGTGCTGTATATGGTGAAATCAAATACCTAGCTAACATTGTAAAAACAATGCAGGGTTTAAAAATACAAAGCAAGCAATACCACTAAATTGTTTACATTTATAAATCTCATTCAAGTTTACCTGCAAATGCATGCCTTTGATGCCACAAATAACCTTAAGGGGGTCTTCTTGTGCAAAGAAATAAGCCAAGATGTGAAAATTTCAAGCCCTGATCTATATTTATTTATCTGTTGCTCCTTAAACCAGGCTTCTCTTTAAAAAACATGAAAACACAGTACCTGAGGATGATCGAATTCACATTGGCAATCTTTTTGGTAAGACTTATGCAGTGATGATAATCCCCTTTCATAAATTTTCCGCCACTATTAACCTCTGTAAGCATCCTGCAGAAATGAGGATTCAGAATATGGCTTGACATACTTCTCGAAGAAACCTTCCTCTGTCATCTTAACTAAGTTAGGAAAACTGGGTGAATTCTTGAGCACTGCCATGGATTTCAATGCCTCAACTACTCTAAACCGGGGAATCAACCTCGCTTTCAAACTATATGTCAACAACTCCGGCTACTTGACAATATCACTCAATGTAAGCCCTGCAGAATGGACTAAAAAATCGAAATTGCGCTTTGTTTTTTCCCTGGAAGATGCCAGTATCCTAGGCATCCGCCTGCACAAAAGCAACACTTGCTCTTCTGAAAACCCTAAACTGCACAAATGCTGCAGTTTATGTTGTAAGAGATCCTCTTTCAGCCCGGTAATCGAACTCAAAGCAAGTGCAAACATAGGAGAGCCTTTGGTGTACCCAAAAGCCTCCACCTGCTTAAATAATCTCAATATGGTTTCCTCTGAAATTAATAGCAACCCGGGAACAGTGCCCAGCAGTAGTGACAAACCCTCGCCCCTGTAACCACACGTTTCCAGAAATGAAATGAAAGGTTTAAGCTTATTCTCAATACTGAGATTGAAAAGCCTTGAATTCGAGGAAATGAGTTTGGCCATATCCTTTTCCCTCATGAAAGTTTTAAGGAATTCAAGCTTGGGTTTTATGTTTTTATCAGGGTTTAGAAGAAGCATCCTAGGGTTGTACATGACAACTTTTCGAATTCGGGAGGGCTCAAGCCATAGTCGTGGAGTAACTGTAATGCTTGTTCCACATTGAGCGTTCCTTTTGATTGAGGAAAGTTATTGCATTGTTTGAAAACATTTGCTATGTTTTCCTCTGTGAAGCCATATTTATTAATGAGAAGTTGTATAACAGCACCCCTGTCTGATGTGGGTGTCGCTGCAATCTTTTTACAGCAAATGGAAAGTTTTGTGGGGTACAATGCAAATGGAAACCTGCGATGACGATGAGATATGAATGGAAATTCAATCCTTGTGGGCGGCTTCAATACGAACTGATTCGCCATTGTATAAGCAAATTTGCAATTTTAAGAAGAACAATTCAAACAATTTCTAGTGCGGAAATATCACCTGAAAATTGTAGTGGAATGAGGTCGGATTAGGGTTTGCCAGGGAATCCGTCACCTGTATCACGACATAATGTTCTGGTTCTTTGAGCCGTACAACTTATACTGCACCATCCACCAGGCATAAATTTAGACAAATCTGCATTAATTTTGTATTGATCGCCTCCCCGCCCCTTGGGCGGTTTATATAATGACCACCTCCTCGGGCCATGCATCTATTGATGTTGGTCTTAACGCAGGAGCTCTAGACAACAATGGCGCCAAAAAGAGCGAGGAAATTCATTCCGAAGGTATTCGACGAGGTAAGGATTCTGATACTCCTTCCCCTGATATTGTGCTTGATTTACCTGTGTTTGATAAAGCATGCAACTGGTTTGAATCTTTTTCTCTTGTTGCTTACTTTGTGGGCCGAGTTCCCCGGAAGGCATCCTCCGTCAATGGATTCATAACCATTGGCAACCCCACGGCGTCAAAGTTGAGGGAGTTCAGAATATGACCAAGGGTTTTTTTGTTTCACTTTGCTAATGTTGAGCATTGCAAAGTTGTTGTCAACCATGGTCCCTGGTTTATTCGTAACACCCTTGTGGTGTTCTCCCACTGGACTCGGGACTTTCAAGTCTCCGAGCAAGCCAAACTCAAGATTCCTGTTTGGATTGAATTTCCAGGTCTGTCGTTGCCTCTATGGGGTTTTATTGACCAGCTTATCAAACCCTTGGGTCGTCTCATCTGCCATGAACAACCCAAATTTTACTCAGCTCGACCCCAGAAATGGTTCGTGTGGAAATTGATCTCTCAAAGGACCTTAAGGATACCCTCGACATCCAGGTGGGGGATACACGCTTTGCACAGAAGGTGCTTTATATTAACCTGCCCAACACCTACTTTCGGTGCCAATCCGCCGATCATATGATCAAGGATTGTCCCCTCATGACACAAAACTCACCAGTTGTTGTTGAAAAGCCCCGACCGACCCTAAATCCAACACCCCCCCTTCTGATGGATGGACCACCGTCACTGGCCGTAAACCTTCGGCTCGCAATAAACCCCAAGCTGCCACTTATAAACCGGTGAATGCCTCCGCTTCTGCTCCTGTGAAGCCGTCCACTGCGACCCTTCCCAAGCCCTCATCTGCCATCTCCCAGACTCCATGCAAGCTGCTATTGTCATCAGTTCCCACCCATCGGTGCCTATTTTTACACACCCCTCGCTTCCCGAACCCTCAAGCCTCATGGATAACACTATCGGTGGTTCATTGTTCCGACAGAGAGAAAATCAGCCTTACGTCGTTCACGAAGTCCCTCCCCTCCTTCTGATGAGGAGTTTTCACAGAGACCTCCGATAGTTTGAGCTTGGAGACTATTTGCATGGGAATACACGGCAAGTCACTTTTTCTAACCGTTTTGGCGTTAACAAGCCTCGAGGAGGAAACCATGCACCTTGATAGTTCTCCATGATAGTTTACTCATGGAATGTCAGGGGGCTCACTAATCGACTTGCAGATATCTTGTCAGAGACAGTTGTAAGTATTTTACAAAGTTTCAGGTTTTGTGTTTGTAGGAAGTCAAAATCACTGGCTTCCATCTTTCTTCTGCTATGCGTACCATCTGGCCTGGTTCTCTCTTGCCAGATGTTAGCGCATGATAATGGTCGAGGTGGTGTTGTCACTCTTTTAAGTCCTGACCTCACCTCCAATATCATATCGTGGGGCTCTGACCCCACCCATCGGGTGGTGTGGACCCTTTTTGATTTTGATGGTCATATTCTTGGGCTGGAAAACATTTATGCTTCCAATGATGCTTCAGAGTGCTCTTCTTTTTGGCGGTGGCTGGCTGATCACTTGCCTTCTGCTACCTGGCTTCTCTGTGGTGATTTCAACATGGTGGAATCTCCCAAAGACAAATTGGGCCGGCTTCCTATGCGTTGGTGTGCTGGGGAGCGTGAAGCCTGGTTTTACTTGTGCAATAAGCTCTGTTTATTTGATCCCAACCACCGCAAGCACTCAAATTCTGCCACTCTGTGGTTCACATGGTCTAACTTTTGAGTTGGCGATGACAGAGTGTATAAACACCTTGACAGAGCTCTGCTTTCAGAACAACAATGGTTCTCTTTTGATGCTTCACACAGCCTCCCGGTCTCGGTAGTGGATACTGCTTTGGTCTCTGACCATAAGCCTATTTTCTTTGGGCTCCAATGGAACTTTCAGTGTCCCAAGCCCAAATCCACTCAGTTCTACTTGAATACGTCTCATCTTTCTCATCCTAAGACTTTGGATTACATCAGACGTATTTGGAATCTTGATCCAAGACCGGTTGATGGGATTGGCTGGATTGATTGGTGGTCTCATGCCATCACTCGCACCACTGCTTTTCTTCGGCTTTATGGGAAACAGGCTGCTTTTTTCCAGAAAAAATGCTCATGAAGCCTCTCATATTGAATACTCGAGAGCTATTCAAGAGCTTAATCTGTCTCCCTTTAACACCCACATTCAAGTGCAGGCTGCTCATTGGAAGCATAAACTGCAGATTGAGGAGCACTATAAGGCTAGAGGAGCTCAAGTTCGAGCCAGACTTCACTGGCTCAGAATTGGTGATAGAGTTACTAAAGAGTTTTTGCTTCTCTTAAATCTAATCAAACTCTTACCAAAATCAAAGCAATCAAGGAAGGTAATCAAAGGCTTACCCTTTTACCTGACATTCTACAAGCTTTTGTGCATCACTACCATGTTGTGTTCGCTTTTGCCCAACCTTTTCTCTCGCTCATGATCTTGCTCTCTCCTCAATGTATTGAGGTTGTTCCCTGCAAGCTTTCTAAAAGTCAACGTGTTGCCTGTGATCGGCCTCTCACGCTTGATGATTTGAAGGAAGCTGCTCTTCAGATGGCTTCTGATAAAGCCCCTAGGGTTGATGGTTTTCCCTATGAGTTCTACCAGGCTTTGTGGCCCACTGTTGGTCGGATCTCTACCAGGTCTATCTGGAAGCTATGTCCTCCAACACTCTGGGAGCTCTGATCAACCAAGGTAACATCAAATTCATACCTAAGACTGGTGATCCAAAACTTATCACCAACTGGCGGCCAATCACTCTGCTCAATGTCTCATACAAGATTATTGCCAAAGCTCTTGCTAACAAGCTTACAAACCTATTTGCCTTTGATCATCAGGAGTGAACAAACCGGCTTTATTAAAAATAGATATATCTTGGACAACATTATTGCAGTTTGGGAGGGCATGGAATATGCGCGCCAGACTTCTCAGCCGGCTCTGTTTGTCAAAATTGATTTTGAGAAAGCCTATGACAGAGTTGAGTGGCCTTTCATTCTTGCCATGTTGCAGGCTATTGGCTTTGGACCTCGGTTCATCCGCTCTGTTAATATGCTCTTCCAAGATGTTGGTGCCTGTATTACTATCAATGGTCAACAATCTAAGCGGTTTTCTCTTCATCGTTCCATCCGACAAGGTTGCCCTCTTGCTCCTTCTCTTTATGTCATTGTTCTGAAGGTCTCAACTATTTGCTTGCTAAAGTTGCTCATGTTGGTTTAGTCCAAGGCATTCATCTGCCTTCTTCTCCTCAGTAGACTGATTAATGGTCATTTCGCTGATGATTCTTTTCTCACCCTGGCTGAGTCTGAGGCTTCTATTTCTAATGTTATGCAATGTCTTGACACCTTTTGTCTTGCTTTAGTTTCGCCATTCAATGGAAAAAAACGCAATGCTACAAGCAGGCAGTGGGTCCCAAACCTCCTTGGTTAGAGGGATTTCAATGGCTCTGGATTGAACCTGGCGTTCAGTTTAAATTTCTTGGCATCCCCTTTGCCTTCATGGCTTCCCCTACTTGACCTTTGGGATTATGTGATTCAACGAGTTGAAAAAAAAATCTCCTTTTGGCTCACCAAGCATCTATCTCTTGCTGGCAAATTTCAAGTTTGTTCCAAGGTTCTAGCTGCCACTCATGTCTACTATTCCTCCTGTTGGGCTCCTTCTAAGGCTACTTACCATCGGTTGGAAAAAATTTTGCGTGAATTTCTTTGGGCCAACTCTGAGGGGAACCATGGTTTTCACAGGGTTGCTTGGGATGTTTGTTGTACGCCCAAAAACACCGGCGGTCTTGGCCTTATCAACATACAATTGCAAGGGGTTGCTCTTACCACCAAATGGATTCTTCGCAGCCTTGAAGGTGAGGAATCTTGGAAAATTCTGCTCAGGCATTGTATATCTCAAGGGTCTCCTCTTAATCGGAAGGCATGGCAGGGTCTGAACTACTATTCTTTATTGCTTTGCCCTGTTCCTATTAAAATTGGTGGTTCTTTTGTGGCTAAAAGTATTTGGAAAGCCTGGGAGCTCCTCAAACCCCACCTACTTTGGCAGGGTGATGGTTTCCGAAATGGGCTCTCTCTCAACTCTCTCAGCTTATGGTGGAACCCAGTTTTTCAATATCAGGACAAACCTCTTGCTCTTTCAGTGCAGTTTAAGGGTATGCGTCTTTTCAGAAAAGGAGTTAAGTTTATTCAGGACCTTTTTGTCCTACCACCAGGGATTGGCTTCCATGGATCAACTTGAAAGCTAAATTTGCTCTTCATGACAATGATAAACAAGCCATTTCTCTAATACAAGAGCTCATACCAGTGATTATTTGCATAAAATTGGTGTTCATACGCAGCGCCCATGGTGGTTTGACTGGCATTGGCCCACTGCCACCCCCTTCAGAAATTACAAACCTCGAGTGGGCTACAAGCTTCTTGCTCAGAAGCAGCTCCCTCTCAATAAGCTCAATTCTCGTTGGAGCTTGCATTCCACCATTTTGGTTGGAAACAACACTTTCAGGTTGTTTGGGCCATTCCTATAGAGCCCAAAGTTGCTCACTTCCTTTGGTGTATTCTCCACCAAGGGCTTCCTGTGGGCAAACGTCTCATTCTTATGGGAGCTCCTCCGTTGCGCTGCCCTTTCTGCAACCACATTGAGACTCTTCTTCATCTTTTTTGGTTCTGCCCCCATGCTCAGTCTGCTTGGCACTGGATTCATACCCTTTTTCAACCTTTTCTGCCCACGTTCTTTACGTGGAAAATGGTTCTTCTGGGGGACTCGGCCTTTGTTCCTGCAAAATTTTACAACATTTGGCATTCTTTTAGAGCTACTATTTTATATCACATCTGGAAAACTAGAAATTCAGCTATTTTTAACAAAGAGACAGTGGATAGAACTTTTATTATTTCTAACAAACTTGTTGTTATCTCCAATGTCTCGCTTCAGATCCAAGTTCAAGCGGAGAAAGTCCGCATTGAGGTGGAACACTGCGAGACCTGTTGGATCAGCAGGGAGCACCCCTTGCAGCTTGTCGGTCATGTTCCCCTTTGATTCTCCTCATCGCCACTCCCGTTCACAAGGTCATTGCTCCCGTTCCCGTGGGCGGCACAATTTTGATCGGGGTCCGGCTCGTGGGCGGCGGAGCGCCTCCCCTCATCGGCGGGGTCCTTCTCCGCCTCCTTCTTGGGCTCCTCCCGCACCAGGGGTGTTTGGCCGGCTGGCGGTGGCGGTTCTGGGTGGCAGGCGCCTGATCACTCCAAGTTTCCTCGGCTCTCCTTAGCCATCTCGCCCAACCAGTGGGGCAATGAGGAGGAGCAACCGTGGTGACCGATGGCTGGGCGCGATTGCGACACCCCCTTGACCCTCTGGTGGGTGGGGTGATCGTCCGAAGAGCCCCCCGCAATCACCTCCTGCCTCCATGTTCGCCACCGCCACCTAGCTCCATGCCTGGTTTTTTTCTGCTGGTTTCTGCAAATTTTGCTCCAACTTTTTTGATTGATAAGCTTATCTTGATATGATTATGTAATATGTGCCACTCGTAGCCTTTTAATGGCTACTTTTACTCTGCATTTGGGGTGTGATCTTTTCCACCCGATTTTGTATGATTAGCATTGTACATTTCATCATTATTATATGGATATGCTTTTCAATCAAAAAAAAAATAAAATTATCCTTTAAAAAAATGGTTATGAGGTTGTATTTGTATATTCATCAACAAAACTTTAAATTTGATATTATTTATATGTTTTTAGGCACATTAATTATTTACGAAAAAATTATAAATGTGCATAAGAAGTCAAATAAGCATTCTTATTGGAACCCCCTTTTTATATTATATTAACAAATAATACAAAGTGTTACATAGTAAGGCGTGGCCCGAACACGGTTCAAAGTTCAAAGCACAAAAAGGCCACGAAGGCTACAAAAAATAAATGGCCACGAGGGCAACAAAGAACAACCATGAGGGCAACAAGAACAACCATGAGGGCGAAACAAAACCGACCAAAAAAGTGACTATATTAAGTCACGCAACAACAACATTAGGAGGTGGTGGTGGATCATATCTCGACGGAAAAAATTCGAGTGTTTTAGGCTCATCAGCCAGGGGTCAACCATCCAACCATCCTAATATGACATTTGCATATTGAGCGGAACCATAATTCCCCAACCATGAGGAGGCAACCCACCAAATACAGGGGCTCCCCCAGGGGGAGAGACCCTAGTTTGAGAAAGTGAAACTTTTCCTCATGCGGGAGGACTCCAATCGGGCCTGAAAGAGGAAGGCTAGGGTGAGCCCCGAGAGGAGAAGGCCGAGCACTCTGAGAGTGGCTATGAGAGCGGCTGCGATGTTTGGGAGGTGAAGGGGCAGAGGAGGCGCATATTGACGTCAGAGGGACCCACTCATGGTATAAGGCGCACCGCCCCAATGATTGAGCAATTGTTGAAAGCGAGCAAATTCCAAAGCCACTTTTGAGCCTAAGCTTAGATCTGCATGCACACAAAATAAATAATCGTCACCTTTTCGTTAACGAAAGTTCTAAAGTGGGCTTAAATTGCTGAAAAAACCATTATTGTAATGCCCGCAAAACCGACGTTAA
The DNA here is from genome assembly GCA_018340775.1 of Taxus wallichiana var. yunnanensis. Taxonomy (NCBI): domain Eukaryota; kingdom Viridiplantae; phylum Streptophyta; class Pinopsida; order Cupressales; family Taxaceae; genus Taxus; species Taxus wallichiana. The sequence goes on along the minus strand of CM031234.1, from coordinate 293,298,165 downwards.
GAACACGTTAAAACCTTAAAACTTGACCCGAAAATTGCGGCTAATTTTTTTGTTATAGGTTAAAAGGTTACAAGGGTGTCAACCCCTAGTGTGCATTAAATTAATTTTCACCACTAACCTCAACTTTACAATTGATCGACCAGGTCTAGTTAAATGATTAAATATTCTTACTTTACCTCTAAGGTCGATTAATTAAAAATCACTTAAGAAGGTGCCATAATTTAACTTACTTAGTTAAGTGTTTTCTCCTCTTTAATTAATATTCAAACCCAAAATGGTTAACCTCATACTTAGTTATTTTAGTTTCATTATCCTAATAGCTTAATGTCCATTTCATTAATTTCCTAAAACATACTTGGAACTTATAATGACTTTGTACATCAAGGCAATTAAATGGCCCCATTCACCCATCTACAAATACCTTAAAATTTATTTTAAACATTTATAAAATTCATTCCTACCAAACAAATGTAGGTTTGATCCTCAACCCTTGGATCAATCCAATTGTGGCCACTAGATCCTAGGGTTCCAAACTAACCCTAAAATTCCTTATGCATTCTTATTAAATCCTTTTCTTTACCCTATTCTTCTCATTTGGTCACTTTCTTTCTTTTTTAATTTGCGGGTTGGAGAAACAGAAGCCATGGGAGAAAGGAAGGAAGAAACTATGGAGGAATATACAAACTCAAGCTTAGTGTAGTTTAGTTTCAAGATTTATAATTTGTAATTTCTTTCCTTCCAAGATTGAAGGGGTTTCCACTCCAAATCTGGAGTTATTACAAAGTTATTTGTATTTTGAGTTCTCTATTTGGGGCAAACCCTACCTCTATGAATATCAATGAGAATGAGTACTTTTAATTTAGCATTTGTAGATTTATTTTCTTTAAACAATAAGATTTAGCCATTATTTGTTTGTTGGAGGTTTCCTCATAATTTTTACAAGCTTAAAATTTTAATTAGACCAAGTTAAAGTTTGCACAGTATGGATTTATGTTTTTCCGCCACCAAGGTGTAACCGCCGCCTACCTAGGTGATGAATCACTTACCGTTGCCTTTCTGAGTAGTGGTTATAAGACCACCGCCTTATATGAGCAGCGGTTACGGGACCACCTCTCTGCACAAGGTGGCGGTCATGTTCCTTAAAAACAGAACCATCAAACCTGAAAATTTTCTAAAAACAAAAGTTACTAGGGTGTTCTACAGTCATTACGAACTTAGTTTTATGTCTAAAGTTTCCATTTACAAAATCATGTTCTCAAAATCATGTGTGACCAGTTCTTTAATAAATAACCACCCATTTTGGCGGTGAAATCTCATGATAAGCAAATGGCAAAGAGAGGAGGCGATCGATGACCAATATGTCCTGTGTGAATGAAAACTCGGGACATGCGTGGGCCAGGTGAGTTGTAGCCCTTTAATGATCCCAACAGTCTTGACGCCATGCCATCCAATCCCGAACTAATCCTTTTGAAATTGGGGTATATGAAATCCCCAACACGCCCTGCAATCTGCTTAGGCATGACGAACTATTGGCCCCAGAATCGATCATGCAATTATGAACCAAATGATTGCCGATGATTAGAGAGATGTAAAATGGCGGTGGCTTATATGCTTTGGGAATCCCTTTTGTCTCCTGGTTGACATAGAAGTGGTTGATATGGATGCTCCATGACTTGATGGTTTATCAAGAGTGCCAAAACTATTCAAAGCTTCTCATAGTAAATTCCTCGAGACGGTATTGAAAGCGCATCCCACATGGTAACGCTCAAATTAGTCTTTTTCATCTGCTCTACGATCTTGGGGTATTTCCCCTACCTTGCTGATGCTCTTCTAGGCATTAGTATCTTCTCTTGAAAAATGTTTATTCGGCACCGTCACAACTACAGTCCATTATTAATTGGAGATTGTCTTGTGGATACTTCAGTGATTTCCTCCCGCATCTTTATTTGTCACTTTGGTTGTGTTTAAGGATGTGAAGTAGATGCTTGGTCATCTTTAGAACTTTTTGTTCTATTGCCCTCTTTTTGGAACACGTATTTGAAGCCACCGAGGAGGCGTCGGCATTTAGTCCAAAAAAATCATCGATTGCCAATTTACTAATGTGGTTTCTTCAATGATTGGAGTCTCGATTATCTTGGGTTGTTGTCTTAACTATTGATTCTAATGCGCTGGATATATTTTGGACCATGAGAGCCTCGACTCAAAACTCCATTTAGGCAAAGATTCTATTGTGGGGTTGGGAACAAGGATAACACCACTCATAATCTTGTATGACATTGTTTTGAACGAGAACTATGGCTCTAGAAGAACTGGTAGCAAAGGATTTCTGGGAATTCAAAGGTTTAATATTTGCACTTGGCTTATGGTTTGGTTTTTTGACTGATTGTTTCCTTGAAAGGGAGAATGATTCGTTTGATATTGAGATTGGAAGGGCAAGTATATTGGGATTGTTGCCTCTTCATTGCCACAAGTTCATTCCCAAAGTTTGCAACAGTGACTTCACCTCATCCAGGTCATTAGCAGGGTTGGACGCAGGTGTGGTTGTTGAATTCAAAGCTACCAGAATTGGTGCAAGAGCTAGCTATTGGCCTGTGAGTTCTGCAAACATAGGCATAGGAGGCCTAGGGGCAATTTTACCTACTTGAATTAGGAAATTCTCAGCTATGACAACAATTTCATAGATGTCAGGAACAATATTACCTCCCATTGATTGAATCAGGACAACAATATCACTATTCAATGCTCACAAATAATATAGGAAAGTGCTTTGTGGAGATGGACGTACAAGAGCTAGAATCCGCTTCCAAGTTTTGTCAAAGCGAAGATTGAAATCACTCATATATTCTTGAGGAGATCTTTTGATGGTATGGAATTGTTCCACAAGGGATAAATGATCACTTTTGTCTTCGAACTGCTTGCAAAACTTAGTGCCCAACTCATTCCATGTAGTAATCAAACCAGCGTTTAAGCTCCTGAACCATTGAAGTGCCCTTCCTTTAAAAGAAGTAGCAAGAATTCAAATTGCTATGTTATCTTCTGTGATATTGTGAATTGCGCAAATACTTGCTACATCTAGTATGTGTTCCCGAGGGGAAATATTAGTTTCACCATTAAAAAATGGAAAACTTTTAAGGGCGTCTACTGGTATAGCGTCTCTCTGCGCCAACTGCAAGGGGCTGCTCAGCATTAAAATGAGGACAAGCATTTACCATCATTGTGAATCTACGTGGATTATACCTTGGTAGAGGAAAACGTCCATCAAAGCGGAGTTGAATGCCCCTACGAGGAAAAGCCGCGTGTGCAATGATCAAGGACTTTTGCCTCTTCTTCTTGGAGGAGATAATGAAAGCTCTATATGCTAAAATGAATCACGACATTCGGTGTGATAGTGACACATGGGATCATCTCTCAAGCTTGTGGGACTTAGACTAGAGATGAACCTCCGGAGAGAGGCCGACTTCCTTTGTTTAAACTAGATGCTCTAACTCTTCATGGGATTAAGGAGAAATTGCAAAGAAATAAATCCTAAACTAGAAGTGGTGATGCACCAAAGAGCAGGGATGTTCAACTTTTGGAAGGGTTATTGTGAGTGAGATGCTAGCATCCTAAATCACTTTCACCTATTATAACTAGAAAGGGTACGAGTACCACAAACTAGAAACACATGTTCCTTTGTTAAACTTATACAAAAGAGAAAGGACACGATTTGGTTCAGATACACAGATAACTTTATTGGAAAAATTAACACAAGCACATCTTAAGCACCCACTTTACGCAAAATAAAGATAATGTAACTTCTAATCAACAACAGGAAAGGTACAATCACAGCTGAAGAGAAAATAACCACATCACTTTATCTTGGCATATAGTAAATAATCTGAAGCAAAGGAAGTTACTCAAACATACTAAGGAATCACATTCACAAAGCATGTAATAAATAATTATTTCACACAGTAATTCAGACTTTCAAATGGCAAAGTGTAATTCTGAATAAAATTAAAAGGGACTTCACAAATATCTGAAAATACTCTTCCAAGCTTGAAGAGTAAAATCACCAAAATCTCAAAATTGTATATCTCTATGAACTCTAAGCATTCATCTATTTATAAGTTCCTTAGGCTGAGCCATTACAACTGGGCCCTTAACTAACATTTTACTAAAAATAGAAATGTCATTAAATTAAGGGAACAAGCTCCCATGAAAATAGCAAAACTGTTGCAAGGGTTTGACCGAGTCAACCCTACAACTCTGACCGATCTGGAGCTCAATTTTCCTTCCATGGCCGCTCAATCCTGATTTGGCTCTGCAACTTGTTCATTTTTTCCCGAGCTCCTCCTAGCTTTCCTTCCATACAGCCAGTCTTTGATTGTATTCAAAAAATGTTTGATTATTCCCTGGATTTCTTCATCTTCAGGTCCACATGCGTAGTGACTTACTACGTCTGTTGTCTCGATCTCTCTGGTAATTCGGGCTGGTATTCTTTTCAGTTTGAAAATGACCTTGGACATCCTTCCTATGAAGTTCTGGCACAAGACCATTCTATCGATGGAATCATAATTGAAAGTTCTTGTGACATCATCATCCGCTTCACCAAGTCTTTGAAGTTTTCCTGAATTTGTTCTTCAGGGAGGGCATCGATACTCTCATTGAAGAATTTACAATGAGCAATATCAAATTCTTCTGATATGTCATTCAAGGCATCTGTGATTTCTAATCACTTGTCATCCAATTTTTTAATCAAGTCTTGTAACACCTGGCACCTGAACTCCATAGCCTTCTGATATTCAAACAACTTTGAGGCATCATCAATCACCCCTTCCTGAAGAAGCAAGTCGGAATCCACTGCCCTAACCTCTTCCCATGTTGCTAGATTCAGATTTAGATTGTTGCTTTCCTCAGAGAAAGCCTCATCCATCTTTTGAATAGTTATCTTTGCATCCTGCAAATCATTATAGATTTCCACAGCTTCCTTGATCAAAGGATTTTCTTCCTACAGTATTCGTTCAATCCACCCATTTACTGATCTCCCTTTCTGGCCAAGTTTCTCAAGCTCGTGATAAGAGAAGTCATCAATAGAAGCTGAAACTACTAAGGCCATAGTAGATGAGGACTCAGTAGATGAAATGGGTTGTGTAACTCTCCGTAACAAAGATGTGAGTTGTTCGACCTTAGCCTTTAGCTCATCTTTCGTAGCTTTATCCTTGTCATATTTTTCCATCAGGGCCCCCAGAGCAGTGTGAACATCCTGTTTGGCCCCCTCATGAGTGGCCTTTCCCAATGAAAATCTAGAAATCTGATAATCTGCAGCCATGATTGTTTCCTTGGTTTTTCCCTCAAGCAGAGTAGCGACCTCTATCACCCATTCTCTGGATGAATTTACTTGTCAGATTTGACATGGTCCTTGGTCTCTTGGCCTATCTTTTGGGTGTTTTCTCCAAGATGTTGAGATCCATGACATCTCCTAGAGGCACCTTCTTTTTCTACTTGGGGGTCTTCCTGAATAGCCACTCTGGAATAGAATAGCTGATAATGAAGAAGATGGAGTGGTAGATGTGATACTTAAGGTCTGAGTTGAGGCAAGGGTACTGGGAACATTCATGGGTGTCTGGATAGAAGTGGAAATGATGGATGGGGTGGATGTTAACACAATAGTGGGAATTGATACAATGGTATTGGAAGATGGAATGGCAGGAAAAGGAAGTGATAAAGGAAATGGAGGAGGGAAGGGTGATCCAATATTCTCTCCAACCGAGAGAGCTGGAAGGGATGAGAATACTTGGGCCATAGAAGGAGATGGGAAAGATGAAATGCTATAGAAGTGGGAGGAACTGATAGAGGAAGGGATGATGGAAGAGAAGAAGGAAGTGATGGACCTTGTGAACAATCAGGAGAATCGTTGACCACAATCACATCCACCACAGTCTTGGCTATAGGTATTTCCTGAGAAACAGGAGTTTGAGGAAGAGATGAACTTCCAACAACAAATGAAATTTTCCTTGGTACTGTGGGGTCTTTTGAGTCGACCACTTTCCCTTTGTGGGTGTTGTTGGGTTTAGGACTGGTGGGGCTGTTGTATTTATAACTTGCTCAACTCCTTTGGGTTTGATCCCAAAAGTAGCCAACCACCTGTAGGTCCTTTGAAGAATGGGACCCGCTCTATCTTTTGTATTGGAGCATTCCTCTTGATACCAATCGATCCATGGAAGTGGTTGATTGGCAACATCTTCGGTCTTATATGCTTCATCCAATACTTCACCATCATCTTGCAAATCTGCAGGATCTCAGCTATCCCATACTGGTGAATTTCATCTACATCCAATCTTTCATAATCTCTTTGTCGGATGATATACTCATCCCGACAATGAATCCAGATGTCTTCTAGTTGAGATGTATGGGAAGTTGAACGTCCTGTCTCACCAAACTTTCCCAAGTAGTCAAAGTTGGTTCTTGGATGAAAAGTCCATAGGGTTACCTCGGCCATCTCTGCATCGACATTCTTGGCTTTGTGAATGTTCAGACAAGTGTACCTACCAATCAAAATCAGAAAATGCACTCCTACCTTGTGGCACTTGTTTTGGATCCGATGGTAATCCAACAGTTGCCAAACCAGCTCTAGTAGAACCCATTTGTCCATAGGACACCTTGGCAATTTTCTAGGGGCACCAACGAAACCTAGAATTTGAATGTAGGTGAAAGTGGGAAATTGGAGATAGATGGCTCCCCATTCCCATACTTCTTTGAAGGCTTCATCAAAAATTCTCTGATTGTACAACTCTTTGTCAAAGTGGTAGAGGATGATGCGAAAGAAAGCATCGTTGACCCTTCAAAGTGCTTGCATCCCTCACTCAGAGTGAGTTGGGGGTAGAAGTCATAAATCTGGATGTGCTCTGAACACCCTTGGTATTTAGTCCGGAAAAAATCTCCCATGGCAACGGCAGCGTAGACCAGGAATGATGTCATGTAGAATGATTTTGTGGTTGACACTCTGCCCAGCTGATAGCAGATGGAGCTACTAATATGCTCTCCCCACCTGATAAGCTCCTTGTTCTTCTTGATAGTGGCAATGTATAAAAACATCCACTCTTGGAATTCCTTGGATGGGAGGCCTAAACTCAGACTCGGCTCAGTAGTATGATTATGTCATTGACTTCCTGGATGAAGTCTACCCTATACAAGGTTTTTGGCAACTTGGCCATGCTCTTGGCCAAGTAGCTTTTCATGACAATCTTTGTACATGAATCAACATCCTTGTTCCAATGTTCTACTGTGATTTCGGGTGAAATAGTGGCGTAGTCTTGAATGTCAGGTAGCCTGAGAGAGATCTTCAAAGAAATCAGGATCTAGGTGAATGACCACCTTATCATCATCATCCTTAACCGACATAGAATCTGCATCGAAGTGGGTAGCTGTAGCTAGAACAAACTTCGGGACAATGCATTGAAGCAGGAAAACCAGCCATAAGGACAAGCCCATTGTCATAAATTGCCTGCATCCATGGCTTTTTGTTAGGAGCCTTCACTCTGCTCCAGAAATCTGGGAAGTCAATCTAACCTAAGTCAGTATCCCCTATGTTACCTAGATCAGATGATAGGCAAGACTGAGGAGCAACTCCAAGGAATGAATATTTCATCTTCTCTTTCTCTTTTGAAGTAGAAGTAGACATGAAGTTCTAGGATTTTGGAAGCCAAAGAAGAAAAAACTCTAAAATTCTGCAGGATGAAAATCTCTGAAAGAAATCTCCAAAGTCAAATCTCGAAAGTCTCTAAACCAAGTCAAAAAGTCCAAAATAAAAAAATCTAAAATGAAATGTCGAAATGAGAGTATTCTGAAATTCCAAAATGAAAACCTCTGAAATCTAAAAAATTTAAAATTTTCCCAAAAAAATCCAAATCTCCAAATTCCCAAAAATGAGTTTCCTCGAAAAAAATTTTCTCAAATGGAAATTCTCAAAGTGATTTTCCCAAAAACTTCTCAAATGATTTTCTCCGAAAAAATTTCATCAAATTTTCTCAAAATTGATTTTCCTAAAATTTTCAAAGTGATTTTCTCTGAAGTGAGTTTCCCGAAAACACTTTCTCTAAAAAACAAACTAGCAACTCTGTAAAAAACTTGAGATCTACCTCGAGATGATTTTGTGAATAACCTAAAAACTGGAGATAACTCAAAAATGAAAACATGGTGAATGGAAAGTCCATTATTCAAAAACACACAAGAAACAAAAAAAGGAAAGAAAATGGGAAGACGAGAACAAAAAAAAAAAATCTAAAACCAAAAAGAAATAACAAAAATAACATACCTTGAAAAAGGACGTCGAAAAGGACAAGAAAAGGGATGTCAGAGATATTTGTCAGGTGAAAATGACCATAGAAAATCGAGTTTAAATAGAAAACCTGACATTTATGGTGAAAATCCGATCCGTACGGGGTTGGTGAAGAAATAAATGCTCAAAAAAACTCTAAAGTTCAAAAACCCAAAAACCTGAAAGTCTGAAAATTTGGAAATTTGGGATTTTGGACTTTGGGGAAATTGAAACAAAATGTGAATTGGTGATGAAAAGTTCCAAACTCGAAAGTCCAAAAATTTGGAATTTCAAACTTTCGAGAAAAAATGAAACCAAAACACCAAATGTTCGAAAAAAACTCCAAATTCTAAAAACTAAAAAACCCTAAAAATTCAAACTTTCGACTTTTGACTTTCAAAAAACTTCAAAAAAAAACTTCCAAAATGAAAATCCAAAATCTAAAATCTAACAATTAGACTCTAAGACTTGGAAATTCATTGTACAGGGATTTCTTAAAAAAAAAAAAATTTCGACCTCATTTGACTTATCTTTCAGGGTAAGTTAAATTGCTAACATTTTTGGCGACCTCCAGGAAAACTTACTGCTAAGCTTTCTAGACCAGTAGCTTTAAGCAAAACATTGGGCAAAGGAGTCCCTAAACAACAAAAAAAAAAAAGAAGAAAAAGAAACAAAAGAAAATGAAACGATGTGCAAAGCACTTGGAGGAAAGACAAAACACTATACAGGGTGGAACAATCTCAAAAGCAAGCCTTGAGATGTATCCCATTCACATGAATGGGTAATTCTTCTCCATTGAGTCTGGATAGATGAAAGGAATTCACCTCTTTACAACTTGTGATAATATAGGGCCCACTCCAGAGGGCGTCAAACTTGGCATGCCTGCCTGGTTTAGCTCGGTCTTCATCCCACTTAAGGACTAACTCTCCTTCCCTGAATGATCTATCTGAAGCTTTCTTATCAAAGGATTTTTTGACCTGGGTCTGATGATGTGTGAGCATACGCATAGCTATATTCCGAGTCTCTTCTAACTCCATGAGTTCAGCAAATCTCACTGTTAAGGCGTCATCTTCCATAACCTCAAGCCGATAGGCCAAGTCTAAGGAAGGTATTTCCAATGAAAGCGGGAGTTTTGCTTCCCATCCATATACCATTACGAAAGGTGAAACCCCAATGGCCTTCTTAGGCATTATTCGATCAGCCCATAGAGTGACCTTAAGCTGAGTATGCCAGGTCCTTTTATTTGCTTCCATCGTGCGCTTGATGATCCTTATCAAATTCTTGTTGCTAGATTCGGCCAACCCATTTCCTTGCATGGTAGTAGTTGGATGAAGTCTTGAGGTAGACCCCATTCTTGACTACCCATTCACTTATTTTCATCCCGAGGAATGCCATTGCATTGTCAGAGATAACAGTAAATGGAATACCGAATCTTGTCATGATATTTTCTAAAAATTCAAGAACAACCTTTTCATTGCTTTCCTTCAAAGCCACTACTTCTATCCAGTGAGTGAAATAATCTGTAGTAGTAAGAACCCATTTATGCCCTTCACTGGATGGAGGATTAATCATACCAATAAAGTCCAACCCCACTTGAACAAAGGGTTGATCCACCTAAATGGGATGCAATGGAAGTGCTGCCAGCCTCTGTTTACCCGCAAAGAGAGCACATTCCTTACATTTTCTTACCCAAAAATGAGCATCTTTGAACAAGTCTAGCTAGTGATAACCAGCCCGCATGATCTTGGTAGCCATCATTCATGCTGAATAATGCCCTCCCAAAGGCCATTGTGAAACTCCTCCAATATCTTGCTTACCTGTTCTTGGCTTGATGCAGCGTAGGAGGACCATTCAAATCCTTTCGAAAGAGAACATTATCCACCACAACGTATGGAATAGACTGGAGGTGGAAAGTGCGTCGTTGAACCTTATCCATATTTGGAGGATATACCCAAAGAGGAAATTTTGCATCTTAGTCAACCAATCAACTTGATCATTTTCACCATCAGTATTGAGGAGCACAACATCTTTGTCCTCTTTAGTTTCCATGTCTGCAGCCAACTGTTGGCATAACCCCTTGCCTCTGACAAGCTTAGTGACTTTGATGTATACATCATACTCCATTACTTTCATGATCCACCCAACACGTTTCTCATTCATTTCTTTATTCAACAAAAATTCTTTAATGCCGGGGTGAGAAACCATCAAATGCACCTTGTTATTGGACAACATGTGCCTGAATTTTTTTAGAGCTCGAATGACTACAAAGACCTACTTTTCGATGAATGAATATTTGAGCTCGTACTCCTTGAGAGACTAACTGAAGAAGGTAATTGGTTGCTCCATCAGATCATCATTCTGCTGAGTTAGAATCCCTAAATGCTTTCCTGTCCTGCGAAGGCATAGAGAATGAAGTCTTTATCGAACTTAGGATTCACCAATGTGGGCACTGTGAAATGGCTTGTTTTGATAGCCTCAAAACTTTCTCTTCCTTCCTTTGTCCATGAAAATGGAATATTCTTTTTTAACATGGTTGTAAGTGGCTTGGCCATTGTTGCAAATTGGGGAATGAATCTTCATGAAATTAATGGTTCCCAGGAAGCTCTGAGACCCTTCTTGTGACTCGGAAGAGATAGGGACATAATTGACTAGATTCTAGCTGGATCAATGGACAGTCCTTCCAGCAGAGATGATATGTCCTAGCAACTTTCCCTCTTAACTGCAAAAATACACTTCTTAGGATTCAATGAGACCCCAAAGTCTCTACATCTTTAGAAAACCTTTCGTAGATGTGCAATATGATCCTCAACATGCTTGGAATAGAATAGTTATGTCATCGAGGTAAACCAAGATAATATTGTTGATAAGCCCTTTGAATGCCATATCCATAGCTCTCTGGAAAGTAGCCCCTGCATTGGATAGCCCGAATGGCATCTTGTTGTATGCATAAGTGCCCCATTTAGTAGTAAATGTTGTCTTGAATTGATCAGATTCTTGGACCCAATTTGATTATACCCTGAATATCCATCGAGTAAAGAAAACCTTTGGGCCCCTGATACTATTTGAAGAATTTGTTCCATTGATGGTAGAGGGTAGTGATCTTTTAGTGAGGTGTGATTCAAATCCCTGAAGTCCACGCACAATCAAATTTCACCATTCTTCTTTCTTACAGGTACCAGATTGGCCACCCATGATGAATGTTTGATGGGAAAAATTATGCAGGCTTCAATAAGCTTTGTTAGTTCCTTCCACATTAATGGCTCAATTCGAGGGTTGATCGGCCTCTACTTTTGATGAACTGGCTTAGAACTTGGGTCCAGTTCAATAGTATGTTGTGCTTAGGCCTGGATCAAAACCACGCAGGTCCTTATAACTCCAAGCGAAGATGTCGTGGTATTCTTGACACAACTCAGTGAAAGCTTTCTTTTCTTGATTAGTGCACACTTTTCCAATCTTCAGAAATTTCTCACTAGCTACCTCAACCTCCTCAAAGTCTTCTTCTTTGATTGTCATGTTAGTGCCCTACCGCTTGACCTGATCATCTGTGTCAAAAATGGATTCGAGAGTGACTAGGCCTTTTGGTAACTTATTTCCTTTCAACTAGATGACTTGATCACCATAGGATTTCTAAAATTTATCCTAATGTTTGACTACGAACTCTACTTCTTGTTGTAGGAAGAGGACAATTTGTTCATCATTGTCGAACACTTGCCAACTACTCACATTATCGGGTACTACAGGATGAACCACCATTTTGATGATTTGTTGTCTTTCCTCCATGATATCAATAGGTATGTCATATTGTGAGCCCACCATGGCTAGCCTATCAGCGTCTTGATTCTGACTTCTGGGAATTGCATGAATTCCAAAAGCCTCAAAATCTTCAATTAGATCCCAAACTCAATTTTTGTATGATCTTAGAAGATCGTTCTTGGATGCACTGCATGCATTGTTACTTACTTGATGAACAACCAACTCACTATCTCCAAACATAGTTAGAGCCTTGATTCCCCTCTTTTGAGCCAGCTGGATCCCTTGCACTAGGGCTTCATACTCAAGACATTGTTGGTGCAACTAAACTACAATCGGAAGGATGAGAAATATTTATCTCCTTTTGGAGAGATCAACATAACTCCTGCACCAGATCCATTTTTTCTCCTTGAGCCATCAAAGAAGAGTTTCCATAGTCCCTCGGAATCACTGGGTGCTTTGACCAATTGTGGTACAATCACACCTTCCTCATGTACACAGTATGTTCCCAATCCAGTCTCTTCTAAAAATAGCAGACCAGACTCTTCATTTGCCAACAAATCATCATATGGGTCATATTGGTGATCTGTACTTACTTCATCAAGGACTGTGTCAGGAACCTCCTCTATGAGAGTAGTCGGTTCATGTGTCTACATCTTCCTCTTCGGGTTCACCAATGGCGTAATTTCCATTTACAAGCTTGATTGTGTATGGTTCCACATGGTTGTGGCAAATGGGTTCAACTCTTATAGTCACCTTTTTCCCATACCGAGTTCTCAAAATCATGTGTGACCAGTCTGCTGATAAATAACCACCCATTTTGGTGGTGAAATCTCATGATAAGAAAATGGCAAAGAGAGGAGGGAGATCGATGACCGATATGTCCTGTGTGAATGAAAAACTGGGACATGCGTGGATGGTGAGTTGTAGCCCTTTAATGATCCCAATAGTCTTGACTGCCATGCCATCCAACTGAACTACTCCTTTTGAAATTGGGGTATATGAAATCCCCAACACGTCTGCAATCTACTTAGGCATGACAGAACTACTGGCCCCGGAATCGATCATGTAATTATGAACCAAATGATTGCCGATGATTAGAGAGATGTAAAATGGTGGTGGTTTATTTGCTCTAGGAATCCCTTTTGTCTCCGGTTGACATAGACTGGTTGATATGGATGCTCCATGACTCGATGGTTTATCAGTAGTGCCAAAACTATTCAAAGCTTCTCGTAGAAAATTCCATTGAGATGGTATTGAAAGTGCATCCCACATGGTAACGCTCAAATTAGTCTTTTTCATCTACTCTACAATACTGAATGGTATTGCCCCTACCTTGTTGATGCTCTTATGGGCATTAGTATCTTCTTTTGGAAAATGTTTATTCGGCACCGTCACAACTGCAGGTCCATTACTCTTTGGAGATTGGCTTGTGGATACTTCGGTGATTTCCTCCCTACATCTTTATCATCATTGGTTGTGTTTGAGGATGTGAAGTAGATGCTTGGTCAGCTTTAGAACTTTGTGGTTCTATTGCCCTCTTTTTGGAACACGTATTTGAAGCCACCGAGGAGGCGTCGACATTTAGTCCACAAAAATCATCAGATTGCCAATTTACTAATGTGGTTTCTTCAGTGATTGGAGTCTGATTATCTTGGGTTGTTGTCTCAACTACTGATTCTGATGGGCTGGATATACTTTGGACCATGAGAGCCTGACTCAAAACTCCATTTGGGTAGAGATTCTGATTGTGGGGTTGGGAACAAGGATAACACCACTCATAATCTTGGATGAGATTGTTTTGAACTGGAACTATGGCTCTAGAAGAACTGGTAGTAGAAGGATTTCGGAATTCAAAGGTTTAATATTTGCAGCTTGGCTTATGGTTTGGTTTTGTGACTAACTATTTCCTTGAAAGGGAGAATGGTTCATTTGATATTGAGATTGGAAGGGGCAGTATATTGGGACTCTTTGCCTCTTCATTGCCACAAGTTCATTCCCAAAAGTTTGCAATAGTGACTTCACCTCAGCCAGGTCATTAGCAGGGTTGGACGCAGGCGTGGTTGCTGAATTCAAGCTGCTGGAATTGGCACAAGAGCTGGTTGTTTGCTGCGAGTTCTACAAACATAGGCATAGGAGGCCTAGGGGAAATTTTACCTACTTGAATTAGGCAATTCTCAGTTGTGACAACAATTTCATAGACGTCGGAACAATATTGCCTCCCATTGATTGAATCAGGACAACAATATCACTATTCAATGCTCATAAATAATATAGGAAAGTGCTTTGTGGAGATGGATGTACAAGAGCCAGAATTCACTTCCAAGTTTTGTCAAGTGGAGATTGAAATCACTCATATATTCTTGAGGAGATCTTTTGATGGTATGGAATTGTTCCACAAGGGATAAATGATCACTTTTGTCTTGAACTACTTGCAAAACTTGGTGCCCAACTCATTCCATGTAGTAATCGAACCAACGGTTAAGCTCCTGAACCATTGAAGTGCCCTTCCTTTAAAAGAAGTAGCAAGAAGTCAAACTGCTACGTTATCTTCTGTGATACTGTGAACTACGCAAATGCTTGCTACGTCCAGTATGTGTTCGAGGGGAAATATTAGTTTCACCATTAAAAAATGGCAAAATTTTAAGGGCGGATTGCTTGGTATAGCATCTCTCTCTGCACCAACTGCAGGGGCTGCTAGCATTAAAAGGAGGACAAGCATTTTCCACCATTGTGAATCTACGTGGATTATACCTTGGTAGAGGAAAACATCCGTCAGGTGGAGTTGAATGCCCCCTACGAGGAAAAGCCACAGTGTGGGACTGAAGGACTTCTACCTCTTCTTCTTGGAGGAGATAATGAAAGCTCTGTATGCTTGATAATTTCCCTACCTTGAAGAAGCTCTTGTATGAATCCTTCACATAAGTTGATATATTGAACTTTGAAATCTAGAGATATGGAGTCACCAGGTACTTAGATTGATAAAAATGAGAAGAGAAGTACCAACTCTCTATCCCATCGGGCATGCCAAAAATTGTTGTCACAAAATCACTACCCTCCTAATGGCCTAAAAATGAATCACGACATTCGGTGTGATAGTGACACATGGGATCATCTCTCAAGCTTGTGGGACTTAGACTAGAGATGAACCTCCGAGAGAGGCCAGGCTTCCTTTGTTTAAACTAGATGCTCTAACTCTTATGGGATTAAGGAGAAATTACAAAGAAATAAATCCTAAACTAGAAGTGGTGATGCACCAAAGAGCAGGGATGTTCAACTTTTGGAAGGGTTATTGTGAGTGAGATGCTAGCATCCTAAATCACTTTCACCTATTGTAACTAGAAAGGGTACGAGTACCACAAACTAGAAACACATGTTCCTTTGTTAAACTTATACAAAAGAGAAAGGACACGATTTGGTTCAGATACACAGATAACTTTATTGGAAAAATTAACACAAGCACATCTTAAGCACCCACTTTACGCAAAATAAAGATAATGTAACTTCTAATCAACAATAGGAAAAGTACAATCACAGATTTGAAGAGAAAATAACCACATCACTTTATCTTGGCATACAGTAAATAATCTGAAGTAAAGGCAAGTTACTCAAACATACTAAGGAATCACATTCACAAAGCATGTAATAAATAATTATTTCACACAGTAATTCAGACTTTCAAATGGTAGAGTGTAATTCTGAATAAAATTAAAAGGGACTTCACAAATATATGAAAATACTCTTCCAAGCTTGAAGAGTAAAATCACCAAAATCTCAAAAATTGTATATCTATGAACTCTAAGCATTCATCTATTTATAAGTTCCTTAGGCTGAGCCATTACAGTTGGGCCCTTAACTAACATTTTACTAAAAATAGAAATGTCATTAAATTAAGGGAACAAGCTCCCATGAAAATAGCAAAAACTGTTGCAAGGGTTTGACCGAGTCAACCCTACAACTCTGACCGATCTGGAGCTCAAATTTGTCCTTCCATGGCCACTCAATCCTGATTTGGCTCTACAACTTGTTCATTTTTTTCGAGCTCCTCCTGGCTTTCCTTCCATACAGCTAGTCTTTGATTGTATTCAAAAAATGTTTGATTATTCCCTAGATCTCTTCATCTTCAGGTCCACATGCGTAGTGACTTACTACGTCTCATTGTCTCATCTCTCTTAATAATTCGGGTTGGTATTCTTTTCAGCTTGGAAAAACCCTTGGACATCCTTCCTATGAAGTTCTGGCACAAGACCATTCTATCGATGGAATCAGAATTGAAAGTTCTTGTGACATCATCATCCCACTTCACCAAGTCTTTGAAGTTTTCCTAATTGTTCTTCAGGGAGGGCATCGATACTCTCATTGAAGAATTTACAATGAGCAATATCAAATTCTTCTGATATGTCATTCAAGGCATCTGTGATTTCTAATCGCTTGTCATCCAACTTTTTAATCAAGTCTTGTAACACCTGGCACCTGAACTCCATAGCCTTATGATATTCAAACAACTTTGAGGCATCATCAATCACCCCTTCCTGAAGAAGCAAGTCGGAATCCACTACCTAACCTCTTCCCATGTTGCTAGATTCAGATTCAGATTGTTGCTTTCCTCAGAGAAAGCCTCATCCATCTTCTGAATAGTTATCTTTGCATCCTACAAATCATTATAGATTTCCATAGCTTCCTTGATCAAAGGATTTTCTTCCTGTAGTATTCATTCAATCCACCCATTTACTGATCTCCCTTTCTGGCCAAGTTTCTCAAGCTCGTGATAAGAGAAGTCATCAATAGAAGCTGAAATTGCTAAGGCCGTAGTAGATGAGGACTCAATAGATGAAATGGGCTTGTGTAACTCTCCGTAACAAAGATGTGAGTTGTTCGACCTTAGCCTTTAGCTCATCTTTCGTAGCTTTATCCTTGTCATATTTTTCCATCAGGGCCCCCAGAGCAGTGTGAACATCTGTTTGGCCCCCTCATGAGTGGCCTTTCCCAATGAAAATCTAGAAATCTGATAATCTGCAGCCATGATTGTTTCCTTGGTTTTCCCTCGGTAGGAGTAGCGACCTCTATCACCCATTCTCCAGATGAATTTACTTGTCAGATTTGACATGGTCCTTGGTCTCTTGGCCTGTCTTTTGGGTGTTTGCTCCAAGATGCTGAGATCCATGACATCTCCTAGAGGCACCTTCTTTTTCTTTGGGGTCTTCCTAAATAGCCACTCTGGAATAGCTGATAATGAAGAAGATGGAGCGGTAGATGTGATACTTAAGGTCTGAGTTGAGGCAAGGGTACTTGGGAACATTCATGGGTGTCTGGATAGAAGTGGCAATGATGGATGGGGTGGATGTTAGCACAGTGGGAATTGATACAACAATATTGGAAGATGGAATGGCAGAAAAAGGAAGTGATAAAGGAAATGGAGGAGGGAAGGGTGATCCAATATTCTCTCCAACCGAGAGAGCTAGAAGGGATGAGAATACTTGGGCCATAGAAGGAGATGGGAAAGATGAAATGTTGGCAGAAGTGGGAGGAACTGATGGAGGAAGGGACGATGGAAGAGAAGAAGGAAGTGATGGACCTTGTGAACAATCAAGAGAATCACTGACCACAATCACATCTTCCACCAGTCTTGGCTATAGGTATTTCTGAGAGAAATAGGAGTTTGAGGAAGAGATGAACTTCCAACAACAAATGAAATTTTCCTTGGTACTGTGGGGGTCTTCTGAGTCGACCACTTTCCCTTTGTGGGTGTTGTTGGGTTTAGGACTAGTGGGGCTGCTTGTATTTATAACTTGCTCAACTCCTTTGGGTTTGATCCCAAAAGTAGCCAACCACCTGTAGGTCCTTTGAAGAATGGGACCCGCTCTATCTTTTGTATTGGAGCATTCTCTTGATACCAATCAATCCATGGAAGTGGTTGATTGGCAACATCTTTGGTCTTATATGCTTCGTCCAATACTTCACCGTCATCTTGCAAATCTGTCGGGATCTCAGCTATCCCATACTGGTGAATTTCATCTACATCCAATCTTTCATAATCTCTTTGTCGGATGATATACTCATCCCAACAATGAATCCAGATGTCTTCTAGTTGAGATGTATGGGAAGTTGAATGTCTTGTCTCACCAAAATTTCCCAAGTAGTCGAAGTTGGTTCTTGGATGAAAAGTCCACAGGGTTACCTCGGCCATCTCTGCGTCGACATTCTTGGCTTTGTGAATGTTTAGACAAGTGTACCTACCAATCAAAATTGGAAAATGCACTCCTACCTTGTGGCACTTGTTTTGGATCCGATGGTAATCCAACAGTTTCGAACCAGCTCCAGTAGAACCCATTTGTCCATAGGACACCTTGGCAATTTTCTAGGGGCACCAACAAAACCCAGAATTTGAATGTAGGTGAAAGTGGGAAATTGGAGATAGATGGCTCCCCATTCCCATACTTCTTTGAAGGCTTCATCGGAAATTCTCTATTGTACAACTCTTTGTCAAAGTGGTAGAGGATGACTACGAAGAAAGCATCATTGACCCTTCGAAAGTGCTTGCATCCCTCACTCAGAGTGAGCTGGGGATAGAAGTCATAAATCTAGGATGTGCTCAAATGCCCTTGGTATTTAGTCTAGAAAAAATCTCCCATGGCAGTGGACAACATAGACCAGAATGATGTCATGTAGAATGATTTTGTGGTTGACACTCTACCCAACTGATAGCAGATGGAGCTACTGATATGCTCTCCCCACCTGATAAGCTCCTTGTTCTTCTTGATAGTGGCAATGTATAAAAACATCCACTCTTGGAATTCCTTGGCAGCTGGGAGGCCTGAGACTCGGCTTAGCAGTATGATTATGTCATTGACTTCCTAGATGAAGTCTACCCTATACAAGGTTTTTGGCAACTTGGCCATGCTCTTGGCCAAGTAGCTTTTCATGACAATCTTTGTACATGAATCAACATCCTTGTTCCAATGTTCTACTATGATTTCGGTGAAATAGTGGCGTAGTCTTGAATGTCAGGTAGCCTAAGAAGATCTTCAAAGAAATCAGGATCTAGGCAAATGACCACCTTGTCATCATCATCCTTAACTGACATAGAATCTGCATCGAAGTGGGCAGCTACAGCTAGAACAAACTCAGGACAATGCATTGAAGTAGGAAAACCAGCCGCAAGGACAAGCCCGTTGTCATAAATTGCCTGCATCCATGGATTTTTGTTAGGAGCCTTCACTCTGCTCTAGAAAAATCTAGGAAGTCAATCTGACCTAAGTCAGTATCCCCTATGTTACCTAGATCAGATGATAGGCAAGACTGAGGAGCAACTCCAAGGAATGAATATTTCATCTTCTCTTTCTCTTTTGAAGTAAAAGTAGACATGAAGTTCTGATTTTGGAAGCCAAAGAAGAAAAAACTCTAAATTCTACAGGATGAAAATCTCTGAAAGAAATCTCCAAAGTCACAATCTCCAAAAGTCCAAAATGCCAAGTTCCAAAATCCGAAAAGAAAAATGCCGAAATAAATGCGAAAATGAGAGTATCTGAAATTTTGAAATGAAAACCTCCAAAAGAAAGTTTTCCAAAATGAAAATTTCTCCCAAAATTTTTCTCCGAAATGGAAATTCTGAAGTGAGTTTCCCTAAAACTCCAAGTGATTTTCTCAAAAATTTTCAAAAACGAAACTTTCTCTGAAATGGTTTTCTCCAAGCCGCAATGATTTCCCGAAGTGAGTTTCCAACTCCGTTTCAAGTGATTTTTTCTCTGAAGTGAGTTTCCCCAAAATGCTCTCTCCAAAAAAGAAAAACTAGCAACTCTGCAAAAACTTGAGATCTACCTCGAGATGATTTTGTGAATAACCTGAGAAATTGGAGATAACTCAAAAATGAAAACATGGTGAATGGGAAGTCCATTATTCAAAAACACAAAGAAACAAAAAGGAAAGAAAATGGGAAGACGAGAACAAAAAAGAAAATCTAAAACCAAAAAGAAATAAAAAAATAACATACCTTGAAAAAGGATGTCGAAAAAGACAAGAAAAGGGATGTCAGAGATATTTGTCAGGTGAAAATGACCGTAGAAAATTGAGTTTAAATAGAAAACCCTGACATTTATGGCAAAAATCCAATCCGTATGGGGTTGGTGAAGAAATAAATGCTCAAAAAAAACTCCGAAGTTCCAAACTAAAAACCGAAAGTCCAAAATTTGGAAATTTCGGATTTCGACTTGGGGAAATTTAAACAAAATGTGAATTGGTGATGAAAAGTTCAAACCCGCAAAAGTTCAAAATTTGGAATTTCTAACTTTGGAAAAATGAAAACAAAACACAAATGTTTGAAAGAAAACTCGAATTTCCAAAAAAACTCCGAAAATTCAGACTTTCGGACTTTTGACTTCAAAAAACTTCCAAAACGAAAACTTTGAAAATCCCAAATCTAACAATTAAACTCTAAGACTTGGAAATTCATTTACAGGGGATCTCTTAAAAAAATTATTCAAACTCATTTGACTTATCTTTCAGGGTAAGTTAAATTGCAAACACTAACTCCCACCAAAACCTATGTGTAAACTTGGCGAGCCAAAATAGCCAACATGCTCATCACCAAACGTTAGACAAAAGTGGCCCGGAGCCACTGGAAGTACACTATTACGGTTGGGGAAGACTATTATTTGCCTTGTACACAAAATTGTAAGTGTTTGAGGTATATTTTTAATAGATCGTCTCTTTATTATGGATCTAGAGATGTAGGCTTCATGTCGAACTCCATTATCAATTGGTTGTGTCAATTGTTCTCTACATTGTCTGGTTATTATGTGTTTCAAAAGTCATCATGTAGTTTTTATTTAATTATTAAATTACAAAAACTTGTAATATTGAATTTAAATCCAAAAAATCTTATGTAAAGCAATTTTTTCAAGGTGTGTTTTCAAATTGCTTTTAATTATGGGTCACATGTTCCTAGGAATCTTTTGGTACAAAGGCTTAAAGATTTGGGCCTTCTTGAATTCGTGATTTCCTTATTAATGAATTTCTATGAGGCGGTTGTTCGGAATATTCCTACCAATATAGGTACTCATACTACATACAACATTAACAGATATCATAACTATGAAGCAATGTTATCCAATGTCACCTACACTCTTTGGGCTTCATATTGATGAGTTATAGAATCTTATCTCAAAAATTTGGGTGATACATTTGGTTATATCTTTAGGATTTTATTTTTAAAAATGGAAGACATTGTTTTGCTATCGACTCAATCACAAATCTTTAAAATCAATTTCATGTTTTGAGAATATTTTATTATCAAAATGACATTCAAACTTAAAATTTTCAAAGAAAAAACTTGTGGCATTTAATGTAACTATAAAGTACTTAACATTAGGATTTCTAATTAAGAATATTGATTCAATCCTTCATAATAATTCAAAACAATAAATTGTAGTCCTAAATTATGTCATTAGTTATAATTTAACCAAGACATTCTAAATTTGTAGAATACTAAAAGATTTCACCGTTTTACAAGGTCTAGAGATGTGATAGTAATCTTAAACTATAAATGGGTTGTGTAGATTATCCTAAATGTGCATGTAAATTATAGGGACTTGAAGATAAGCTCTGGACACAATCACATGTGCCACACATGATTGCCTAGTGATTATGTCCTAGGGCACCCAATTTCGTCCTTTGTTATTATGACCTAAACACATAAGGGTCACATTTTGTTTGATCTCCACAAGTGTCACACTCTGATTCCCCTCCCACAACACCAAGGAATGTTAAGTCTTTCGGAAGGTAGTTAGGGAACGTGTAAGCACGGAAAACCTAGACAAAATCTCGTGCAAATGGGTGAGGCTCTACCTCTCTTCAAAATAAGGCACACATGCGAGAAGGTGCAATAGGTAGTTTAGTGTGGGTGTGTGAAATTCTTCTCCAATGTTTATTTCTTCTCCACTGGATCTCGACATCCTAATGATGTTCTCATGAATAGCTCAAGACAAAGGAGAGTGAATGTTTATGATTTTGAGGGTGTTTGTTGGCACATTTTCATTTCTATGCAATGTGATAAACTAGTGGCTTATGGAATACATCATAAAGAAGTCAATTTTGGGGATTATGGAAGTAAAAAAACTGATTATCATTTGTTCATAGCTTACTGAGTGTGTGAGATGATAAAACTAATATTGAAATATGAATATCACTTATAACCTAAACATACATTGCACAACGATTGTGGGTTACAAGCTTTAGTCCTAATACTAGCAATGTTGAAAAAAAAAGGTACAAAAGAAAGTAGGGCATGGGATAAAGAGAATAAGTAGAAAATCTATGTCACTTGATCCAAATTATTTGAATGCTAAGGATCATGAAAACCATTCATATGCTCGGACCAATAAGTACTCTATCAAGACATGTATAGGTGCGAGATAATGAGGGGAAGGACTTAGAACACCAAGATGATTACATAATGTTGTTGGACGCGCCAGTTGCATTCTTTCATCTTCTAGCCACTAAATGAAGATATTTTATTCAATCAACAATGTAAATCCCTAACAATAATTCAAACTGAAGGAATCTTAAGCCAAGAACATGGATAAACAAGTGAGAAAAGGCAAGTGCAAATAAAACTCTAAGAAGCTTTTCTATTCCATATTCAAGGACCTTTACAAAGTGAAATGTTTGGAGTGGGTGTTAATTTTCCAAATGCACATATGCCTTTGCATTTTAATTACAATGAAGGCATTCCAAATTGGATTAAAGGATGCCAAATTTGACAACTTTTGTATCAACCACATTTTCACCGACATATTACTATTTTATTTTGTTCGCTCCGTCTCAATATTTGGCAAACCATGATTGAGACACGTAGATTCAGTTTCAATGATATGTTTACTTTTTCATGTTGTTGATGAAGATGAAGATATTTCTCAGCTATAAATTCCTATATAAATTTGGTTTGATCCTCATATATTGCAGCTCCAACATCATATTAAATACCATATCTATGTTATTAGTATTGTGTAGGATAATACATACGGTGTTGAAGATATTTTAATATTAATTCTTCGTAAAATAATTGATTCCCGGATAATCGACCCCATATTTCCCTATGCAATGCCATCATGGTAGGTGACTTCATCGTCATCCCATTTGATGTTGCTGATTTGAAGTAGGTACACACATTTTTACTTCTCCGCTCAAATCTTCCATTAATGGTTAGAATCGCATCCTCTCCAATAGTGGCAATTGCATCCTCTCCAACATTGAAAATAAAAATATTTAAATCATGTTTGTATGATTGAATGCAAAATACTAAAAATGCTTTAGTTTTCTATTAAAAGTGCAAATTTAACTCATTTGAATAATGCAAGAGAGAGCAAGATGATAAAGTGGAGTACATATAGAAAATATTATTTAGGTGGGAAAAACTTAAGCTTGATACTATTTTAAAAGTAAATTGCACTCATGTGAATAATGTGAGTGAGATTCGACAATGAAGTGGATTACATATAGTAAATTTTATTTGTGCAGGGAACAATGTGAGCTGTGGAACAAGTGTGTGACATCCAAATATTTAATTTCCACTTTTTTATTTCTAACTTTCCATTCATGCATTTGTATTATGTAATTAGGTAAGTACCATCTAATCGAAAACCTTGAGACCATAAGAAAATAGAAAATCCCATTTTCCCCATATTTTCTCAAAAAAATAAAATACTTTCATTTTTGTAAGGTCCATTCATTAACACCATCTAACTTAAAGACAAGTTAATGGTGTTGATTGAAGTGACCCATCCATGTGGCTAAAAAGACGCAATACAACATTTTTCTTAAGCTCAATATTATTTTTTATTAAGTTGACTCATGTTACTCAATAATTATTTCAACATATCCGCGCACCACCCTTGATATGGAAAATATATTAATAAAAATTTCTAGAAATATGTCACAATATCTTCCCAAATTTGTCACCTTTCAAATAAAAATTTATAAAACTAAAATAACCCACCAAAGTTATAATATTAAAAAGTGTCACGACCTACGTTTGAAATAAGTAACCTTTTGTAAACCATGCAGAGGACATCCACATATAAATAATTTCCTCTTTTGAAGAAGTAGTAGTATTTTGGATACCGTGAAAAGGCAACGACCAACATTAATGCATTTCTCACATTTATCTTTTTTTTAAATCTTTGTCATCTTATATGTCTAATGTGTGGAAATAGTTTCCTATTTTGTGCCACAAGGATATCTCATGAACCACTTAATTATTAACTCTCTAAAATAACGTTAATATCATGTTTTCTAAGTTCAAACATCATATCTCATCCCCAAAATATCAAAATGAATGGACCCGGATATTGTATTATTATTAATGTTGACCTACACACCCAAAAGCCTTTGAAGGAAATAAAAATAATTTTTCTTACTTTGGGTATTATTTTTCAATTAAGAAAATGATGATTTATGATGAACTAACCTTATTCAACAAAGTATTTCAAGCTTAGAAAATATGTTCCACTCCAATGCACCATGATGGAAAAGTCTAATTATTCATTATGACTAGCAATCACACCTAGGAAATGTACTAGACATGTCGATAGGGAGGAATTAAAGAAGTTAAAGTTGAAGGATTAAAGGTGAAAAATTGGACAGGGGAAGATTCATGATGAATAATGGGATTGAGGGAGGATAATTTTTCAGGTTGGGTAATATTTTGAAGGGAAAAAAGACGATTCTCATTTTTATTCTTATCACTTTTTTCTTACCATGGCCACATCATCTATTTTATGTAATGTTTGTTGAACATTAAATTTGTCTTAATATCCGCCAATTTGAAAATCCATGCTTTTAATTGGATTTGCAATTGTTATGGACTATTGTAATCACATTATTATGTGTTTTGATAATGTAAGTGTGGAAGGTAAACACAATTGAAAATATGGTATATAATCCATGTAGTAGCACAAACTAAAGGGCCTAGAAATCCACAAATCCAATGACAATGTTGATTTAATTTTTTTGCTATGATATATCTTAATATAGAGGATAAATTGACAACGAGGATGATCTGAGAGCATGGCGGGAAAGGGCATAAGTGTTTTGGGATCAAATATGTGTAAGATTAGTATCTATAGTAAGTGGTGAAAGAGACTCTACAAAGCCTCCGAATTTGGGGAGAATTTGGATGTCAAAGTCAATGGCTTGAGGCTTGGCCTCTTAGACACAAGTCATCGTGGTCCTTGTTGATGATTATCTTTGTGGATGAACCGTTAGAGTCATTGGATACCTCGGGTTAGTGAGAGGTGTGCCCTACGGTAACCTCCATATTTTAAAGAAGATGACTCTTCTCTGTGGTGTGAGATGAGGGTCGAAAGAATGAAACACAACACAAAACTTAACAAGAGCAATGCGTCGGAAAAAGAAGAAGTTAATCAAGAATCCGACTACCTGAAATGGGATACAGTGAGAAATAAAAAGGGTGGACGAAATGCACCACAAGCCAAAGATAGTTTCACACATAATACCATTTTAAACCATTTAACACAGCTTTCAAAAACCCGTATCGAACATTAGAAATATGCACATTATACTAACAACAAAATAAGGCAATTAGATACAAGAAAAACATGTGAAGGATGGACAAAAATGCATCACAGGGCATATTATATTTCTCCAAAATGGTTCACAAGACAACAATCAACAGTAAGAGGAAAGGAAATTCCATTACGAAGTTTCGGAAGGAGGCTTGGGTCCCCAAATCATACCCTGCAAGCGAAGAAGAAAAATGGGAAGAAAGGAAAAATTACTAACCCTTGATCCTATTCCAATGAGCCTCTAGATTACAATATATAGAATGAGAAGAAGAGAATAGAACAATTCTGGAACCATCCTTTCAATCACTTGCCAGTTGTGATAAATGATATGAAGTGGAAAAAATGGATTTGTGAAATCTATCTCACACTTTGCCCCATGATTTGCCATTAAGGAATGAGATCCATACTCATTTAATAGATCCTTAACTACCTTACAACCAAATGCCTTGAAGCGGGCCCATTTTTAAAGGAATACCCCTAAAATCTTCATTATATATCTAAATTTCTCGATTGTTATGCATCGGGCTCTGGGATATGATTCTAACGACACGTATTTTTGTAACATTTTGTTAAGAAATGCCCTTTCGAGTGCAAGTGAACCATTTGAGTCTCTGTGGGTTTTCTCCTTCTACATGGAATTGTGTATTAACTCCTCCGTTGAAGAGATAAGTTAATAACTTCTTCGACCTCCACTTTTGAAAGATCTGAGCATTTAAAACTTCTAGGTGGGATTTATTACCACTTCACACGTGGCATTGACCTGCCGCAAATATTTTGCAACCTTCCTTAGGCTTGGATTCCATTCGTTCTGAATTCCACATGGAAGCTAAGCGCATCCTTAGGGTCTCTGCTTTTCTTGCACCTTTTGAAATTGTGGTGAGCTGACATGTGGAATCTTCCACGGTTTCTTTTATTTTTCCTTGGGTTTGCAATGGGACTTATCATACATTAATATGAGGATCCTTTCCTTGGTGGGTCCCTCATCATTGAGTCCACGTGGAAGTCCTGTGGGTTTTGATATTTCATTCCTCCCTTTCTATTTTGGAACTACGTCGGGTTGACATATGACACCTTCCGCGAGTCTGTTACTTTGCCTTGAGTTGACTCATCCTAGGATCAGCTTTTTCACCATGATTTGGCTAGTCTTCCCCCATATCGCCGAAGGCTTGATTCCTTTTGCATTAGTCTGATATTCTCAAAACTATCTTGATTACTTATAGCAGAATCGCCTATTATCTAATTTCAGCGGGCGGTGAAGGAAATTAGACAACAGCTTTGTGACTCACAGGGACTATTAGCATGCTAAATGGGATGAACCAGCTATCTACATCTATTCATTGGGAATGGATTCCACATTATGAGTTGGTTTGAACCTTGTTCGGACTATTTGAAGTGTCATTTCTCTTTTGAACCGCTAGTTGATCCTTGGCACTTTTTAACTCTCATAAGAAATAAGTGGGGAAACATTTCTTCTAAGAAATAAGGATTCTCCTATGGGCTATAATGTTTAGGAATAGGGCCTTCCCATGGACAAGGTGCCCTGCATCCTATCTTGAATGCCTTCATTTGTGTTGTATCCCGAGATTGAACCATGCCTACCTCCATTCTTTGGATCTTCTCTAGTAGACCATCATCCTCCATTTGAATGTAATCATCAAATGTGTACCCGTGCCCCTAATAAGTTCTATAGCCAAAATCAGGTTGGATTAGGGTTTGTCAGGGAATCCGTCACATGTATCACGACATGCTATTCGGGTTCCTTGAGCCATACAACTTATGCTGCATCATCCATCAGGCATAAATTTAGACAATACATTAAAATAAAATTGTTGAAAAACATAAATTAGAGTTCCACGTGTCATTAATATTAGATTTGAAATCAGCCCAATTTTGATTGTTAGTATACTCAAATTAAAATTATCCTTTAAAAAAATGGTTATGAGGTTGTATGTGTATATTCATCAACAATACTTCAAATTTGATATTACTTGATATGTTTGTGAGTCTTGATCTTTTTCCTCAAGCACATTAATTATTTGTGAAAAAATTATAAATGTGCATAAGAAGTCAAATAAGCATTACTATTGGAACCACCTTTATATTATATTAACAAATAATATAAAGTGTTACATAGTAAGGGGTGGCCCATGGTGAACACGGTTCAAATTCCAACATAACAAAGACAAAAAAAAGGCCACAAAGGCTACAAAAAACAAATGGCCACGAGGGCAACAAAGAACAACCACGAGGTCAACGAGAACGACCATGAGGGCAAAAAAATCGACCAAAAAGTGACTATATTAAGTCACGCAACAACAACATTAGGAGGTGGCGGCGATCATATCTCGATGGAAAAAGGCAATTGTTTTAGGCTCATCGGCGGGGGGTGGGTCAACCATCCAGCCATCCTAATATGACATATGCATATTGAGCGGAACCATAATCCCCCAACCAGAAGGAGGTGACCCACCAAATGTGTACGCTCCCCGGAGGAGAACCTTAGTTTGAAGAGTTGGCGACAACTTTTTCTCATGCAAGAGGACTCCAATTGGGCCCGAAAGAAGAAGGGCTAGGGTGATCCCACGAAGGAGAAGGTCAAGCACTATAAGGGTGGTCAGTGAGAGCGGTTCTGCAACATCCGGGAGGCAGAGATAGAAGAGGAGGGCACAGATCAACATCTCGAAGGGACCCAACTCATGGTATAAGGCGCACTACCCCAATGATCGAGCAAATGTTGTAAGTGAACGAATTCCATAGCCACTTTTTGAGCCCGAGTTTGAATTTGCATGCACATAGAAGAAATAATCGCCACCTTTTTGTTAACAGAAATTTCTAGAGTGGGCTTACATTGCTAAAAAAACCATTATTCCTAGCCTTCCAAAGCTGAAAGAGAACAATCGAATGGAAACAAATTCCAAATGGAAGTAATGTAAGCAAGCCAGTTAGCATAATCTCCAAAAAAAGTAATCTTATATTTAAAAACCTTAGGATTAAAAGGCTAGAAAAGGGAGTGGATCCAGCGCCAAGCATTTTAAGCATGGGGATAGAACCAAAACACATTCTTAAAAGACTCTGGACGACAACAATAGAAGCATTTGGGTTTGGGGACGCCAATATGGCTTAACCGCTCACCCAAAGGGAGGTCTTGGTAGATTTGACACCGGAGAGAAGAAATTCAATTTAGGGTAGAACAGGGATTCCAACCACGATTGAGGCAAAAGCAAAGTGGTAGGAGAAGAATGCAAATTCCATCTGGTATTAAGCTTGTCAATGGCATGCGAAATAAGGGAAAGAAGTGAATAGATGACCCCCGAGTTATAATTAAGAAAAGGAATATCCAAATTCCATCTCCAATCCTTCCACCAATTAGAGGGCGGTTGTAGCCTAAGCTTGTGCAACATCACATCTAGCATTAGAGTATGAATTTTAAGCACGGAGAGAAAATCTGAGTTGGCTAGCTGAAATTTCTGTTTAAGTTCTGGCCAAGGGATCCAACCTCTTATGGAGACCAGATCCCTAATTGTCGATATGCCTTTCCTAGCAAGTCTCAGTACCTTGACATCAGGAGACTCCATTAGGGGCAAGTTGTCTGATGAGAAAATAGGCGACCACCAGATGTAATGAGCATCAAGGAGAGGCTAGAGCGGAAGCCATCACCAACCCACCACATAAGATGCTTTACCGACTCAAAAGCTTTCCGATTCTCTTCATCGCGAAGGTACTAGGTATTTTAACATGTGTTGATGTGTACAGACAGAGCATCTCTCTTTGTGCCAAGTGGGTAATTCAAAGCATTCATAAGAATAAAGCTTGTCAAATAAGCATTAGACTATATATCATTCTAAAAACTAGCACTTTACTATGGAGAAATTTTGGTGCACAATCAAAATTTAATCTATGGTATGCAATTGATATTTCTCAAGACATTTTCTTGATCATCATATCTCATGATCACTTCCAAAATCTAAGCTCTAATTTTGTATCCAAAATGTGTGACATCTAAAGACACTTTAAATGGGGAAGTCAAGGGTGCTATTTATAGTATTCGTTAAACCCTCTTTCCTACCATATGACACTTAACTAGTGTCTAGATGGATTCAACTCTCAAACTTTTAGAAGCTTTCTTTATGTGCTCCTCGTGTTTGATATATCCTTGATCATCTACAAGTTTTCTTTTTGTTATGATCGGGCATACTTTGGATAAGCTTTTTGCTACATTTCTAGATGATTATATCTTTTAGTGGACATGGATAAACAACTTTGAGCTAAACAAGCAGGATTTAGGAAGAATCACCGAACTTGTAACTATATATTTGCTCTTACTGCTATTATTATGGAAGCAAATACTAACACACGTAAAGTATATTGTTGGTTTGTAAGTATATTGTTGTTTTGTAGACTTTTGTAAAGCCTTACATACAATGCCAAGACACAATGGATTCACTAGGTAAACTTATGACTTATCATGTGTGTTCATAGGATACTAAAAGATACCCCTATTTCTAAAGTTAAATGTCAATATTCAATTAATAACACCCTCCCCAATTCAACTTTTCAATTATAAAATACCCCTTATTTATCATATATCCAAACTACCCATTTTCTCTTTGATTTTTTTATCCCCCTTTATTTCCACCTCTCGTATTTAATATCTTACATTTTTACAAACTTTAATTATATTTCCACTCAAAACCTTGATGAAATTCATATCGGACTCAAAAATTTACAAACCCTAAGTATTTGTAATTTAATGTTTCTCTTTCATTTTTTTTATCTACATTTTTCACACTAATCAAATATTGTATAGTAATGTGAAGGGGTATGTGTGGATGCATTCTTGTTAGTTAAATTTACTAATATTCATAACATTCATTCTCTTAACAAAATTAAATCAAATGAAAAAAATATACCTTAGCAATGGTAGTGTGAAGGATGCCCTAGCTATTGAGAGTAACGTGGTGTCATTAATCTTGAAAAACTAGTTGTTTCTCTAAGAATACACACTACAACTTTGAAAAACATGCAATGAAAATGATATGAATTTAAGGATTCTTCATCTTCCCCACAACTATTACTCTTCCCACCTTTGTATGGTTCCACATACCCTACCCCCAATATATTTTTAAAAACATTTATACTTTAACCCCTTATACCCCTTTATATGGGGTAATATATTGGGTCTATTTTGACTAATATTTAATACCCCTATATGAACTCACGTGATAGGTGACATTTTAGTTTTGAATCTCCCATGTTTATCTGAAGATCATTATTGAGAAACAACGGTCTATAATCTTACCTAAATATGTTGCAATCAGTTTCAATGCGTAAAGTCTGGTCGAGATATTTCCGACGGTATGTTGAACGTTGAAAACGGAGGTCGTATGCAAAAGTTATTGCACGCTGAAATTTTGGTCAAAATGGCAAAAATATGGGTTTGTGTGTAGGTTTAAGATGACATGGACGTGTGCACACTCACCATGTGGACTAATCAAAATACAAAAAGTGGCAATAAAAGGGTGTTTTGTGCCTACGGTCTTCGACACTCGTTATCAGATGGGTGGGGCCCGCTATTTCTTGGCTAGGGGTGCTTAGCTAAGATCAACACACTCTTTCTACGAAGGGGTGCCTTTGCCTCCATTTCTTCATGTCACCACTATCAAGCTTCTGTATTTCAATGTCTTTGTTATTCACCACACTATGCGTGTGGGATCAAGTTCAGTGTAATTTTTACACTATTATTATGCATCGTACTATGCTTTTTTAACCTTCCATCTCAACCTACCAAGTCATCTAACTACCTCGCCAACCCGCCCTCAACATAGCCAAATCCCACACCACTCGCAACCTCCAACCCGCTAACACATCACATATCTTGCACAACTCACCCAAACAAGCCACCCACCGAGTAGTCTAACTCCCACCGAAACCTATGTGTAAACTTGGCGAGCCAACAATAGCCAACATGCTCATCACCACCAACGTGGCAGCAAACAAAAGCAGCCCGAAGCCACTTAACACTATTGGCTGCCCTAATTTTTAACCATATTACAATGCATTTCCCGATAAATGTTGGACTAAGTCCCAACATAGTAAAATATCGTCAATGGAGGTTAGGGGATCGACCCCCTAAACACTTGTGTGTTAAAAAGAAAGTTCGTTGTTAGACCATAGGCGATGAAAAAGTATATATAAGGGAGAGATGCTATATGAATAAGTGAAGTGACATATTTTGTAAGCTTAGAGGTATTTTTGAGAGTTTGAGGCATTTTGTGGGAAATTTTCAAAAGATACCAAGGCTAAAATTGCAGGAAGTACATTGTTACAGTTGGGAACGACTATTATTTGCCTTGTACACAAAATTGTAAGTGTTTGAGGTATGTTTTTAATACATCGGTCTCATTATTATGGATCTGGAGATGTAGGCTTCATGTCGAACTCCATTATCAATGTGGTGTGGAGATTGTTATGTGAGTAACAACCTCATTAGTTTGCATGTGAGTGACTACATGGAATATTATAGATATTAATATGGACATATATTTTTGTTGTGCCCAATATATGTGTTGTTAGAAGGTTGAACCAAACTCACCTAAATAAGAGAGGAGAAATTTTTGGGGGATCAAATAGTTAGGAGAATGTCCATAAATATAGAAGATACAACTAATATATATGTGTATTATGTTTTAAGTGATATGTTTATTTGAATTATGTTGAATTCATGATCACTAGATATGTGGTAAAACCCACATTTTGTATCGTAGTAGGTTTCCTCTAAGACCTCATTAACCTTCACTCCACCCATGCTTTGTTTCGTCGGATAGACTAAAAGAATAGGCTAGCAGAGACCATATACCTTCCAACAACCTTGTTACCTTTGTTTGTGCTCATCCATTTGGTATAATTATAGAAACTCAAATTTGGATTGCTAGTTGTGGCTATGCTTTTGGAAAAACACACCCACATCATATCCCCACTTAGTACATCTCGTTATCTCTCTTCTTACTTGCTTATTCCAAAGACACCGATGTGTCACCAAATTTTTGAATATAAATTCATAAAAT
The DNA here is from genome assembly GCA_018340775.1 of Taxus wallichiana var. yunnanensis. Taxonomy (NCBI): domain Eukaryota; kingdom Viridiplantae; phylum Streptophyta; class Pinopsida; order Cupressales; family Taxaceae; genus Taxus; species Taxus wallichiana. The sequence goes on along the minus strand of CM031234.1, from coordinate 293,265,472 downwards.
CATGCCTTAACCCATGCCCACCATTATGCAACTTTAATATTTCATCTACCATTTCCTTATCCAAAACTATACGGTAAAGCCAAGATGTGGAATCCAATCTTGGTCGAATTGTGTAGTCTTGGAACAACACATCTTCCAACTCTACTTTCAAATGCATTATCTTTTTTGGGTCTATTCATCTTCCTAGACGGCCTTTACATGATAAATTACCTTTATATCCCTATATAAGCAAGTTATCATCGCCCTATTTACACACTTGGAAAGCATATAACAAATCACTTGGCACACTCATTACAATTACACAGAGAGAGCACGCAAGAATCCCTAAATATTCCCAAAGATGATGCACATCTATTAGGAAACCACTACTATAGTTCTGAAGCACTTAACCAAGTCAAGGAGTCATACTTCCCTCATTTCCAAGCGAGTTAGATAGCCCTACTCAATGTCTTAGCAAGAGCACAATCATCTCAAGCATGTTCAAAGTGATTCAAGTTGTCAACTAGTTGCATTCATCTAGATATCACATGCTAGATGGAGAACTATGTATGGTTTGAGGGATTTTGAGCATTCGTCTTATGTATTAATATTTAAAAAAATCAACATAAAAGTGTGTGGAAATGAACAAGCTAAGAAAGAGATAACAAGATGCACTGAGTGGGGATAAGATGTGGTTGTTTGTCTTAACAAAGGAGGACAACACATTAACAATGCCAAAAAAGTAAATTGCCAAATTTGAGTGTCTACACCTCCTATTCCAAGTCCAAAGCCAAAAAATTGATACTTTTGAGAATTTACACATCCTTCATAAAATCAACATATCTTTGCAACCATAACTCTTAAACTAAAACTAGAACATGCATCACAACCATTGTGTCACAAAGAACTTTATATTATATTGAAAACCCATCCGAAAAATACAAAATTTGCTTATTTCTAGGCCGGTGGGATTGACATTGTCACTCATTTTCACACCTTACACCATGTTCATCCTCATTTTCCCTTTTTATAGACCTAATAAACCAATTCTCTTCCATTGACACACCTTATTTCACTTCTAGGTTTTACGGTCCTAATTTAGTCTTTTCTTTATATGCTTGGTGAACCTAACCCGATCTTATTTTACAACCCTCATTCCTAGGTTTTTGGACCTACTTTAATTTTTCTTTATGGTTATCCATATGTAACCTAGTCCTACTTATTTGCTATTGGACTCCGACCTAGTCCTATTTGTTGGACATGTTCTAACACCCATTATTTACCCTCTATAAACTATACAAACTTGAGCTAGTCCTATTATTTGGACCCATCCCGCTTTGAATTCTCTTTACATTATTTGTTCTTTCTTATTTTACTAATTTATCTTCTAACGTTGTCTATTCAACATTGTAACATTTGAGTTCACTAAACAATCTTGTGTCCTCCACACTCAAAATACAAGATTCACCATGTGTTCTAATTAGAAAGAAGGTAACATCACGAAGGTATATTCATTTAGTTTGAGTTCAGATTTATTATTTCATTTATAGTAATTTCCCTTTTTGGTGTGTTATGTTTCTTTTCCAAAGACTATTTCATGCTAATTAACACACAATGATCTTTGATTGGTACATATATACACCTTATTTTTCACTAAGGATTTATCTTTGTAAAGGTGTTGGCACATTGACCTCCTTGAGTGTGTGCCTTAAGGGGCGAGTACTTTATGATAAATCATTGTGGCACTAACCCTAGCTTGCCCTAGTGCGCCTTCCTCCTATTTTACAATCACTCTTTATCATTAGTACTATCACCTTCACATCTTATAACACCTTCAAATACCCTTCATACCCTTTCCATGTGTTTTCTCTAAATCCATTTTATCTCCTCCTCATTTACCTTTTATATGTTGTTTGTAGTTGATTGCATCAACCATGGTCGATGTAGTCTAGTAGACACTTGTTTTCGGCCAGCTAAATTGATTTGGAGATGTTAGGTTATGTTCACTTATAAATAGGTGTAATTTGTCAAAGATATCATCTCATAATCTGCTCTACCTTCTCTCACAATTTTTCCTTAAAAATTTTAAGTGGTTCAAGATCTTAGTGGAACTTATACTTGGAAACATCATTGGAGCATTGAGTTGCTAGAAGCATCGAGAACAAAACTTGCACTAACAAGGTCTACCTTAGTCTTTGGAGTCCCCAACTTAGGTATGCCAAGGCCTTCTACCCATTCCTCTTGTGATCCACCCACGAAACTCTCTCACGAGCTACTACATATCCCAAATGCGGCTAATATGACAATGCTTTCATAAAGATTCTTCCAATATGTTGGTTTATTAGTTTTTGATAATGTATGTATCTTTTTCTATTATATTATTATTTCCTTCACAACATGCTTACCACCAAATGATATTACAACCCTTAAATCTAGTTCTTGCTTATTGCCTTACTCTTACAATCCTTAAGATTTTAGTAAGACTTCACTCCTTCATTACACCTTTGATATGAATGTGGATTACTCTCTACTATATCCACCACTATTACACCCCGGGCTCTACCTTTGACTAGTGTGTTGGCCCTAGAATGGTCTTCTACTTATATCCTCATCCATAGTATTGAAGAGGGGATAATCGTACTCCCCATCTTGGCTAACATATAAAATGTATAATAAATCTAACTACAAAATGACCATGGAATGAAAATAACAAAACAATCATCATAGAGTACAATAAATACCTCTCATTTCAATGCCATGAACAAAAAGGGCTGGATACTGGAGTAATAAGAAATCACTTTGTGCAACCATGTGCCTTTTAATTGAATCATGTTTTTCAATACTCTCTGCCTTATGTGTGTCTCCACACATACATGGTTATCTGAGTAGTCACAACTACAAAATCTGAAAAAAAATAAAATGTCTTCCAATTTATTGATGTCCTACATTGACAGCAATGTAATATGTACCTTTTCATTGGGTTGTGTTTTTGACCAATTAGTGTTCCTTTTGTGTGTTCAACCAATTAGCGTTCCTTTTGTGTGCACCGGCAAAAATCCACTTTCAAATATTTTTGATGGGGAAAAGGTGGTTGAGTTTGGCTTAACAGGATATCATGCTGCCCCTCAATCATGAATCTTAGTTTCCAACGTGACATACAAAATAACTCTTAAAAGGGCAAACTGATTTGATTGAACCCTGGCTATTGCAATTGGAAAAACAGAGCCAATGCCTCTGCAAAAGGCCCATCATTGTAATTACAAAGATTCTAAATGCAGGCCTGTTTAAGTACAAGTTGAACCACTCCATATGGCACATCTGTTAAAACTCCTCCCATCATTCCTTGCTTCCACGGATTGTTGTCTTTCATCTACTGACATCCCATGCCAAACAAGATCTGGCTCCATGTTTCTCATTTATCTATGTCGAATAACAGTAATGTGATGAAGTTAACTGGTCTTTGGAGTCCTCGCTCATGGAAATACCAATACCTCCATTAAGAGTTGAAATAAGGTTTCCATCATTATGTGAAACAGTTTCCTTTATGCTACTGGAAAGTTTACTAATTCAGTTTTTAATGAAACATTCTCCTTTATATAACTCTATCTAAGGAGTTCCAGGTATCAAAAGAAATAAATTCCAACCAACTCATCCTCTAGTAAGTATACACACACTAAGCCGCTAGGAACCTGCTGCTGAATAATCAATTAAAAAAATTAGTGTTTCCACAATAGGCAAGGGGACTCGCTGTGGAAACCAAAACTTCCATTCTTTTGCTTCCACAGAAGATGCCAAATGATGCTAAATTCTAATAATTTGAGTTATTACCTGATCCCTCAACCTTTATCATTCCGATCAAGGCATTTACAGTACCAACATCTAAAAATATCTGCTTTAAATTAATTTAAATGGGTTACCAAAGCTTCAAGACTGGTGTAATCTGGCAGCATGCTCGTGATGTTGTCAAGTTTCAGTTTTACACCTGTCAATTCCAATTGTTTAAACACTGTCAAGCTATTTTCAGCAAGGTGATTTTGTGCCTAACCAACAATGGTTGCAGGGCAAACATCATCAAACAATTCAGGTGCCTCCGTTTTACATTCTGATTCTGATATCGCATACATCTTTAATAGAACAGTCATGACTAGAACAGAGAGATATTTTTATGTTTAAAATAAAACATGTTTTTCAGCAGGAAAAACAATTATTAGGTGAAACTTTAACATTGATAATGTATGTAGTTAATAATGGCTAGCTTCTGCCTACACTATCTTGAAGGTTACATTTGAAACACAGGATTGAGTTTGAAAGTTAAAAATCCATCAATGAGTTAGAGGAAAACTGTAATTACTGGAATAATTTTTGCAGTTGATGCAGACTTAGAAATTAACCCAAAAACAAAGGAAAAGATCCATCACAACCGCAAAAAGGTTCTACAGAATATTGCAAGACACTAAAAGAAAATTGTGTAAGGTTTCAGAAGATTTGCCACCATAGAAAACAGAGTTTTGTTTTTTGAAAAAATTATTACCATAGAAGTAGGAGCAATCCATGGATAAAGACAAGTGCAGATGATTAAGGAATTTCAGGAAGCCAATCTAAACTAGATAACCTTATTGATAAATGATAGTAAAGCTGGTGCAAGTTTAGACCAAGTAGTGAGACATGAATTGATATAACAGTAATTGGAAAAAAATTAAGATGGAACTGATAGAAGAATCAGAGTGTTACAAAAATGTCACGAATTCGCAAACATACACCATCAGTGCTCTTCAAGTTGTGAGCATTCTCCTGCTAAGTGAAATGCATAACAGATTTAACCACATAATGACCACTGATGAGAACAATGGATCAGGCATCATAGAGCACAATGAAAGCCTCTCATTTCAATGCCATGAATTAAAAGAACTGGATACTGTAGTGAGGAGCAACTGATGCTCATTGTTTATTCCATATCAAGCCAACTCTTTGTTGTGTTGCAAAGTCAAGATCTCCCCTGGTGAGAAAGGACTACTATTCAGAGGAAACCTGAATTCAGTTATGGCACATCACCTATCTTAAGGCCACTGGTAAGGCGAATTCAACAGATGTGCCAGTTCTGGTTATACATAACACTGTGCTGTATATGGTGAAATCAAATACCTAGCTACCAATGTAAAAACAATGCAGGGTTTAAAAATACAAAGCAAGCAATACCACTAAATTGTTTACATTTATAAATCTCACTCAAGTTTACCTGCAAATGCATGCCTTTGATGCCACAAATAACCTTAAAGGGGTCTTCTTGTGCAAAGAAATAAGCCAAGATGTGAAAATTTCAAGCCCTGATCTATATTTATTTATCTGTTGCTCCTTAAAAACCAGGCTTCTCTTTAAAAAACATGAAAACACGGTACCTGAGGATGATCGAATTCACATTGGCAATCTTTTTGGCAAGACTTATGCAGTGATGATAATCCCCTTTCATAATTTTTCCACCACTATTAACCTCTGTAAGCATCCTGCAGGAATGAGGATTCAGCATATGGCTTGACATACTTCTCGAAGAAACATTCCTCTGTCATCCTAACTATGTTTGGAAAACTGGGTGAATTCTTGAGCACTGCCATGGATTTCAATGCCTCAGCAACTCTAAACCGGGAATCAACCTCGCTTTCAAACTATATGTCAACAAATCCGGGTACTTGACAATATCACTCAATGTAAGCCCTGCAGAATGGACTACAAAATCGAAATTGCGCTTTGTTTTTTCCCTGGAAGATGCCAGTATCCTAGGCATCCGCCTGCACAAAAGCAACACTTGCTCTTCTGAAAACCCTAAACTGCACAAATGCTGCAGTTTTTGTTGTAAGAGATCCTCTTTCAGCCCGGTAATCGAACTCAAAGCAAGTGCAAACATAGGAGAGCCCTTGGTGTACCCAAAAGCCTCCACCTGCTTGAATAATCTCAATATGGTTTCCTCTGAAATTGATAGCAACTCGGGAACAGTGCCCAGCAGTAGTGACAAACCCTCGGCCCTGTAACCACACGTTTCCAGAAATGAAATTGAAGGTTTAAGCTTATTCTCAATACTGAGATTGAAAAGCCTTGAATTCGAGGAAATGAGTTTGGCCATATCCTTTTCCCTCATGAAAGTTTTAAGGAATTCAAGCTTGGGTTTTATGTTTTTATCAGGGTTTAGAAGAAGCATCCTAGGGTTGTACATGACAACTTTTCGAATTCGGGGAGGGCTTAAGCCATAGTCATGGAGTAACTGTAATGCTTGTTCCACATGGAGCGTTCCTTTTGATTGAGGAAAGTTATTGCATTGTTTGAAAACATTTGCTATGTTTTCCTCTGTGAAGCTGTATTTATTAATGAGAAGTTGTATAACAGCACCCCTGTCTGATGTGGGTGTCGCTGCAATCTTTTTACAGCAAATGGAAAGTTTTGTGGGGTACAATGCAAATGGAAACCTGCGATGACGATGAGATCTGAATGGAAATTCAATCCTTGTGGGGGGGCTTCAATACGAACTGATTCGCCATTATGTAAACAAATTTGCAATTTTAAGAAGAACAATTCAAACAATTTCTAGTGCGTAAAAATCACCTGAAAATAGTAGTTCAAATTCTAGTGGAATGAGGTCGGATTAGGGTTTGCCAGGGAATCCGTCACCTGTATCACGACATAATGTTCTGGTTCTTTGAGCCGTACAACTTATGCTGCACCATCCACCAGGCATAAATTTAGACAATACATTAAAATAAAATTGTTGAAAAAGATAAATTAGAGTTCCACGTGTCATTAATATTAGATTTGAAATCGGCCCAATGTTGATTGTTCGTATACTCAAATTAAAATTATCCTTCAATTTTTTCGGGGGAGTTCTTAGGGTTGTTTAGGCTCTGCGATTTTTGCGCTGTGAATGCTCGGCTTGCTATACGCCGCCATAGCGTCACACCACCGATCTTATGATCCAGGCGGGAATATCTGCATTAATTTTGTATTGATCGCCTCCCCGCACCTTAATATGCTCTATTAATATGCTCTTCCAAGATGTTGGTGTCTGTATTATTATCAATGGTCAACAATCTAAGCGGTTTTCTCTTCATCCTTCAATCCGGCAAGGTTGCCCTCTTACTCCTTTTTATGTCATTGTTGCTTTGAAGGTCTCAACTATTTTCTTGCTAAAGTTTGCTCATGTTGGTTTAGTCCAAGGCATTCAATCGCCTTCTTCTCCTCAAAGGTGATTGACATCGGTCATTTCATTTGATGATTCTTTTCTCACCGTGGCTGAGTCTGAGGCTTCTATTTCTAATGTTATGCAATGTCTTGACACCTTTTGTCTTGCTTCGAGTTCTGCCATTCAATGGAAAAAAACACAATGCTATAGGCAAGTAGGGTCCCAAACCTCCTTGGTTAGAGGGATTTCAATGGCTCTGGATTGAACCTGGCATTCAGTTTAAATTTCTTGGCATCCCCTTTGCCTTCATGGCTTCCCCTGCTGACCTTTGGGATTATGTGATTCAACGAGTTGAAAAAAAAATCTCCTTTTGGCTCACTAAATATCTATCTCTTCACGGCAAATTTCAAGTTTATTCCAAGGTTCTACCGCCACTCATGTCTACTATTCCTCTTGTTGGGCTCCTTCTAAGGTCAACACCATCGGTTGGAAAAAATTCTGCGTGAATTTCTTTGGGCCAACTCTGAGGGGAACCACGGTTTTCACAAGGTTGCTTGGGATGTTTGTTGTACGCCCAAAAACACCGGCGGTCTTGGCCTTATCAACATACAATTACAAGGGGTTGCTCTTACCACCAAATGGATTATTCGTAGCCTTGAAGGTGAGGAATCTTGGAAAATTCTCGCCGTGCATTGTATATCTCAAGGGTCTCCTCTTAATTGGAAGGCATAGCAGGGTCTGAACTACTATTCTTTATTGCTTTGCCCTGTTCCTATTAAAATTGGTGGTTCTTTTGTGGCTAAAAGTATTTGGAAACCCTAGGAGCTCCTCAAACCCCACCTGCTTTGGCAGGGTGATGGTTTCCGAAATGGGCTCTCTCTCAACTCTCTCAGCTTATGGTGGAACCCAGTTTTTCAATATTAGGACAAACCTCTTGCTCTTTCAGTGTAGTTTAAGGGTATGCGTCTTTTCAGAAAAGGAGTTAAGTTTATTCAGGACCTTTTCTGTCCTACCACCAGGGATTGGCTTCCATGGATCAGCCTGAAAGCTAAATTTGCTCTTCATGACAATGATAAACAAGCCATTTCTCTAATACAAGAGCTCATACCTGGTGATTATTTGCATAAAATTGGTGTTCATACGCAGTGCCCGTGGTGGTTTGACTGGCATTGGCCCACTGCCACGCCCTTCAGAAATTACAAACCTCGATTGGGCTACAAGATTCTTGCTCAGAAGTAGCTCCCTCTCAATAAGCTCAATTCTCGTTGGAGCTTGCATTCCACTCGTTTTGGTTGGAAACAACGCTTTCAGGTTGTCTGGGCCATTCCTATAGAGCCCAAAGTTGCTCACTTCCTTTGGTGTATTCTCCACCAAGGGCTTCCTGTGGGCAAACGTCTCATTCTTATGGGAGCTCCTTCATTGCGCTGCCCTTTCTGCAACCACTTTTTGTTCCTGCAAAATTTTACAACATTTGGCATTCTTTTTGGGCTACTATTTTATATCACATCTGGAAAACTAGAAATTCAGCTATTTTTAACAAAGAGACAGTGGATAGAACTTTTATTATTTGTAACAAACTTCTTGTTATCTCCAATGTCTCGCTTCAGATCCAAGTTCAAGCGGAGAAAGTCCACATTGAGGTGGATCACCTGCAGACCTCTTTGCTTGATCACTGGGAAGCGCCCCTTGTCTTTGCCGTTGTGTTCCGCCTGATTCTCCTCATCGCCGCTCCCGTTCACAAGGTCGCCGCTCCCATTCCCGTGGGCGGCACAATTTTGATCGGGGTCCGGCTCATGGGCGGCGGAGCGCCTCCCCTCATCGGCGGGGTCCTTCTCCGCCTCCTTCTTGGGCTCCTCCCACACCAGGGGTGTTTGGGCCGGGCAGGTGGTGGCACTTACAGGTGGCAGCGCCTGATCACTCCAAGTTTCCTTGGCTCTCCTTAGCCATCTCGCCCAACCAGCGGGGCAATGAGGAGGAGCAGCCGTCAGACGGCGACGGCTGGCGCCACCATGCGACACCCCCGCCAACCCTCCTGGTGGGTGGGGTGACCGTTCAAGAGCCCCCCGCAATCACCTCTTGCCTCCATGTTCACCACCGCCGCCTAGCTCCATGCTTGGCTTGGTTTCTACAAATTTTGCTCCGACTTTTTTTGATTGATAAGCTTATCTTGATATGATTATGTAATATGTGCCACTCGTAGCCTTTTAATGGCTACTTTTACTCTGCATTTGGGGTGTGATCTTTTCCACCCGATTTTGTATGATTAGCATTGTACATTTCATCATTATTATATGGATATGCTTTTCAATCAAAAATAAAATAAAATTATCCTTTAAAAAAATGGTTATGAGGTTGTATTTGTATATTCATCAACAAAACTTTAAATTTGATATTATTTATATGTTTTTAGGCTTTATCTTTTTATCAAGCACATTAATTATTTGTGAAAAAATTATAAATGTGCATAAGAAGTCAAATAAGCATTACTATTGGAACCCCCTTTTATATTATATTAACAAATAATATAAAGTGTTACATAGTAAGGCGTGGCCCGCAGTGAACACAGTTCAAAGTTCAGCATAACAACACAAAAAAGGCCACGAAGGCTACAAAAAAATAAATGGCCACGAGGGCAACAAAGAACAACCATGAGGGCAACAAGAACAACCATGAGGGTGAAACAAAACCGACCAAAAAAGTGACTATATTAAGTCACGTAACAACAACATTAGGAGGTGGTGGTAGATCATATCTCGACGGAAAAATTCGAGTGTTTTAGTCTCATCGTGGGGGTCAACCATCCACCATCCTAATCCGACATTTACATATTGAGTGGAACCATAATCCCCCAACCAGAGGAGGCAACCCACCAATGCGGGCGCTCCCCAAGGGGAGAATCCTAGTTTGAAGAGTTGGCGGTAACTTTTCCTCATGCAGGAGGACTCCAATCGGGCTCGGAAGAGGAAGGCTAGGGTGAGCCCGCGAGAGAGAAGGCCGAACACTCGAGAGTGGCTGCGACGTCCCTGGGAGGCGGAGAGCCGCAAAGGAGGGCGCATATTGACGTGCACGCCCTGGAGAGACCCAACTCATGGTACAAGGCGCCTTTGCCCCAATGATCGAGCAATTGTTGTAAGTAAGCAAATTCCAGAGCCACTTTTTGAGCTCGAGCTTGGACCTGCATGCACACAAAAGAAATAATCACCACCTTTTCGTTAACAGAAAGTTCTAGAGTGGGATTACATTGCTGAAAAAACCATTATTGTAACGCCCGCAAAAACGATGTTCTAGGAACATGTTAAAACCTTAAAACTTGACCCAAAAAGTGCGGCTAATTTTATTTTTTTATTATAAGTTAAAAGGTTACAAGGGTGTCAACCCCTAGTGTGCATTAAATTAATTTTCACCAATAATCTCAACTTTATAATTGATGGACCAGTCTAGTTAAATGATTAAATATTCTTACTTTATCTCTAAGGTTGATTAATTAAAAATCAATTAGGAAGGTGCCATAATTTAACTTACTTGGTTAAGTGTTTTCTCCTCTTTAATTAATATTCAAACCCAAAATGGTTAACCTCATACTTAGTTATTTTAGTTTCATTATCCTATTAGCTTAATGTCCATTTCATTAATTTCCTAAAACATACTAGGAACTAATAATGACTTTGCACACCAAGGCAATTAAATGGCCCCATTCACCCATCTACACATACCTTAAATTTATTTTAAACAATTATAAAATTCATTCCCACCAAACAAATGTAGGATTGTGTTATCCCGTAAAATTGACAAGGGAAATTTTACAGGTAACCCTACCAAATTTTTGTTTTGGTCCCATGAGAACCGAAAGTGTTCGGAATGATCTTAAGCTCCCTTCCGGGAAATCCAGTTTTCCGAACTTAGTCATTTTTTATCCCTTTTTGGTTGGGCGCACCTTTTATCTATGTTACACAGAGTAAATCCGCGCCCCTTTATTTCCTTTGGCGCACCCTTTAAAGTGTTGACACATGTTTTGGTGCACCTTCCCGTGATGCACCTTCCTTGCGTGCGCCAAGGCGCATGCGCCTTCATGTTGGCACATTAATTGTTGCGCCGTGTTTTGGTGCGCCAAAGGGTGCAAGAAATGGAGTGTTGACAGTCTTAAAATTGCGCCAAAGGCGCAAGTATCCCCGTGTTGACACGCATTTATCCGTGCCAAAGGGCGCACCGTTTTACATGTCGACACATGTTTTGGTGCGCCTCTTGAAAAAAAGTGGTTGGCGCATTTATTGCACCTTTTCCTATATATAGGCGCACCCGCCCTATCACTTTCACAATTGAAAACACATGATTATTTTATTCCTCTGCACCTGTCAGCACGCCCGTCGTCCTCGTGTCGCGTTCGTGGACCCCGCTTCATCTCTCACATTCTATATATCCCGGGTAGGTGGTTCTTACTCCTATGTTTTGTTTTGATTATTTGTATGGTAGGAGGCAATGGATTTGTAAACCCCCCTTTTGTTGTTCTTGCTGTCTTTCTCCCCCAAGCTCTTCCTCCTCTTTCCAGATCTGCTGGTAAGGAGGGCTCTGCCTCAAAAATCACTTGGATCTCCTTGTTGTGCCCCCTTCACTGTCTTCTGAATCCCAAAGGAAATGGCCTAAAAACACACTCAAACCCATCAGGGAGAGAAGAAAACTTAACAGTCCATTTTGGACTGCTTTTTCCTCTTGGCGCATTCGCCACGCCTGTTACATAAAATACAGTCGCACCAAGAAGGCGCACTGATCCCGCTTGCAACATGAAAATTACCCGCGCCATGTGAAACCGAGTAAATACTAACAAATGGCACAGGCGCATCCCCTCTTACAACAACACAATGTCATGCAAGCCTTCCTGCACCGCGCGCCAAGTTCCCCTTTTGTGCACATAAAGCCTATGTTACACACATCAACCCTGTGCCCTTCGGCGCACCAAAGTTCCATGTAACATGAAAAATATATGCACCATTGGTGCATCCTGTCCCCGTGCAACATGAAAATTATCTGTGCCCGGTATAAAACACATGAATGGCGCAGTGCACTTCTGCTTACAACAACAAAATGTCATTTCAGAACATCCTTGCGCCCTGCGCCCTTTGGTGCTAATTTGTTCCTTGTAACACCCTTCTTCTATGTACCATACTATTAACCTCTGCACTGCGGTTCCTTGCACTCCTGCTGTGCCGGAGGCCTTAAAATTACTAACTCTTCATTCACAATGCTTTAATGGAAGATCGGCGATTGCTAACATGGCTCTTTTGCGTTGGACTTCGCTCCTCCTTCTTGCAGATCAGCAACTGAACTCAGATCCACATATGTCTACATCAAGCAAGAGACCGACCAAATCAAAGGGCAAAGCTAAACTTACAGAGGAAGAGATGAAGTACAAGTATCAGAGGGTCAGAATGCTCGAATCCCAGGTAGAATGTAACCTGGATATAAGAGACTTTGAGCTCGGTCACATTGACATGGAAGATTTCTGGGCCAGAACCAAGAGAGTCATAGGGAGTCCTTGATGGACAAACTAGTAGGCGGTGGGACTGCATTTCTTTGGGGATCCTGTCGATAATGAAACAATGAATTCATGATGGTAGTGGCCCGTTGCTACAACAAAGACACGAGGTGTGTCCAAAATGAAAAGGGTGAAGTCGTGATCAACCTTACCACCCGACACTTCGAAATCATGCTTGGCATCCCTCACCACCGGCATTTCATGGCCGTGAGCCAAGAGGATTGCATTAAGGCATGGGAGGATAATGAAGACCAGTGCATGCAGCTGATGAATGAAGTGTATTTAAAGAACAAGAAGGTGGTAACCAGATGGCCACAGGTTATTCACCATAGCGACTTCTCCGAGGAACTGAGTGACACTATCACGTTCTTGAGTAGAGTATTTGGGCTTTCTGACGCCCATTAATTTCACAAATGGATGCTTAGGTACTTTGAAACTATGAACAAGAACGTACCAGATCAACGCTTCGAGTGGGCGGAGATCATAAGCAGTACCATATCTGAGCAGCTCCAACAACTCACCACAACGGGGAGGTTCTACATGAACTCCTACGTAGTTTATGCTGCAGCCTCGGAGAGGGATTATCCAGCATTGAGCCGATGTGGGGTTTGGCCCCAGGTGAGAATATATGAGTACTACCTAGAGCTGAAGCTGGAGAATAGCATCTCGCAGTTCACCAAAATCAACGATGCCTTTTTCTACGGCATCGTCTGCCTATTGAGGCCCAACATGACTCACGGTTGAACGACCAAGAGCATTATCGTAGCAACAGAGAAGTGGGGGGCACTATTTACCCAATTTCCCACCTTCACCTATCTCAGAGCGACCAACTTCTTGGGGGAGCCCACCAAATTGCCAAGATATGCTGGCCCCAAGCTGATCCTGTTGGAGCTGTCCAGACATAACTCATAACCTACCATGAGAAATGTTTGAAAAGAAAGAAGGGCGGAACTCCTTTCCCCCTTACAGTGGGCAGGTATACCTGCATTTCTCACCACAAAGCCTGGGAGATGCTTGCCGAGCTAGAATTGCTCAATCTGAAGCACAACTTCCCGTGCAAGGCCCACTTTTGATCCAAGGAATTGCCTTCCCAAGGCAAAACTCGATCCTATTCACATTCCACAGATCGAGGACATTTATATCGACCTATATCATGAGGTCGAGCTCAGAAGAAAGGACCATTCTCGCCTGGCCCTGGCAGAGATCATTCAGTACGGCGTGGCCATTGTCCCAAAAGGTTATCAAACTACCGATCAAGAAGTTGATCAGGTGTATCTTGACACGGATGGGGACAACTGGCCGTTTACTACAATCGATAGAACCAAAGCACCCCAGACCATTGAAGATAGGGTCAAAGAAACTCTGCGGTGGACAGAACACTGGTGCAGGATGAATGGCCTCATCTACCTCGGGGTAGATTTCACTACGTCCCCATTGGGAAATGCACCTGCCAGGCCAAAGCATCTGCCAAAGGGCAGAGGCAAAGACAAAGAGGGAGAACCGAGCTCCGCTCGAGAAGAGGCTCCTGAGAGTCCCCCTTCCGCCGCACAAGAACAGGTTGTAAGCCTGTTATCTCCAGAGAAAGAAGTGGCCGAAGATGTTCCAATAGGCACATCCCTTCAGGATGTTGCCACTGCTACAACTGCTGAGGTCCCTTCTGTCCCTTCTCCCTCTCCTCCTTCTCCTCCTTGTGTGACCCAAGCAACCATTCCTTTGGTTGTATCCTCTCCCCCATCTTCTACTATGTTCCCCCTCTTCGTCATCCATCTTCTCTTCTCTCGCGGAGCTGTCCCCCACTATTTCTTCTCTCATCTCTCAGCTCCCTTCCATACCCTCGACTACCTCCCCTGCAGTATCCCTTCCTCCCTTGAGTACTTCGCTGGCCTCTCTTTCAATGCCGCCACCAAGTGTCTCGACGCACTTTCCCTCCACTACTGCAGCTACCCTCTTCCACTTCTGGTCCCACTCCCATAAGTCCAGCATGGATCTCCCAGCATCTGAGCCAACAAAAGAGGAAAGTTCCTATCGCACCAATGGACTTCTCCGTCATCCCAGCAAAGGGGGCTAAGAAGCAAAAGCCTATAACCCGCTTCTCTCAGAGTGCATCGGGAGAAAGAGTAATGGAGATTGCATATCCCAATCCTTTAAAGGATAAAAAGGATCTGTCTCCAACAGATTATACAGTGACCCAAGTCACAATGGGAACGTCTTCTGAAATCCTTCAGGAGAGGCCCTATCTGCAGTCGATGCCCTTTGCAAGAAGCTCCAGGAAGCAAAGGAGGAGAAGAGGTTACTAAAAGAACAAAACAAACATCTTCTCCAAGCCCTGCAGAAAATGGGTAGTGCACCTCCTACAACTACCACCGAAACTCCTGAGCCCCTGAGCCAGGATAAGATAAATGAATACGCCAAAATCGGTGAGCAGGGTATGGTAGTATCCGCCTAGAGAGACCAAATCCTCAAGGAAAATGAGGGAGTAATTGTGAAGTTCACCGAGTTGTATCAGAACATCTATCAGGCGAACAAAGATCTCCAGGCGATTGCGGGACCTATCTCCAAAGAGTTGGACCATGCTAGGTCTGCAGCATGAGACCTTCCAGAAAATGCTTGACTGTTCAGTCGAAGATCTGGTCAAGTTCGGTGTCTTCGATCACCCCAGAGCACCCAACAAAATCCTTTCTACTTTGGACTACCAGGTCGATCAGTTGGAGTTTGTCCTCGAAAAGATAGATAAAGTCAAAGAGGAAGCCTTGGAGGCTATGCACCAGATGGAGAAAATCATCCTGAGAATGTCCCTAGGCTTGCTCACTCCTTCTTTTGCCCCTAAGGAAGGCAGACGAAACTATTCGGATCTTTAAGGAGATCGTCTCGCAAGGGTTAGGGCCAGAAGCCACTTTCGACACCGAATGCATCAACAACCTTCTGGCCTGTCGTGACTTTATAGGGTACCTGATAGAGGCGGAAATGAATATTCCAAGCTCCCAAAAAGGCTCGTGGATGAACGTGAAACTTGCAAAGTTATCAGTGATCGCCACAAGGATCCTGCTCAGATCAACTTCAACCCATGATCAGCAAGTTCATGGAATATCGGGCCCAGTTTAACATCACTTCTCCCGAGCAACAACAGAAGCAAGACACTCCCTTTCGGCCGCGAGACGATGACGAATAGTCTCCTTCCTCTCGATCTTCTTTTTGTAAATATCTAAGAGTATGTTGGCACAAATGATGACATCATCCATGTTGCACCATGGGATGATGTCATCCACCAAGTTGCCAAAAGTCAACAGTTGACTTTTAGATATTTTGTAGATACTTTGTAATTAAGTCGTTGGTTTCTTTTTGTCTTCTCTCTTCTCCTTCTTCTATATATACTTGAATGCTTGTTGTATTCAAAAATGGATACTTTTCAGATGAAAAATAGAAGTAAGAAGAAAAGACTTTGAGCTTTTTGTAACAGAAGGAAATATTAATACAATATTTAGACTTTGTGCTGAATACATGTTATACATCAGAGCTTTCTTATGTTAGATCTGTATGTTTGTTCTGTTGAATCTACTTACTTTATTGTCATTTATTCATCAATATTGCTTTATTCGTCTATGTGAGTAAGTTCAAACTCTGCTTTACTACCACCCAAAACATGACCCTCCGACCTTTACTCTTTTGGAATTCATTTCTTTTCTCCCTTTAGATTTTTCCTATCTCCCTCCTCACTTCTTCCCCTTCTTCTTACAGTTGGAATTACCTCTACTGGGATGAGATCCTAACCCCGAAGGAAAAATATTGTGAGACTTGCATGCATTCCTGCCTAGGTAGAATAGCAATAAACTAGTTTCGCTTTCTTTGGGCTCAAAGAGGGGCTATGCCCTGCACACTGTTGGCTCGCCATCCATAGATCTGTCCACTCGAAAGACTTTCGGACCAAAAATTGATCCTCAACGCTTGAATCAATCCAATTGTGGCCACGAGATCCTAGGGTTCCAAACTAACCCTAAAATTCCTTATGCATTCTTATTAAATCATTTTCTTTACCCTATTCTCCTCATTTGGTCACTTTATTTTTTGTTTAATTTTGCGAGTTAGAGAAATGGAAGCCATTGGAGCAAGGAAGGAGAAACTATGGAGGAATATACAAACTCAAGCTTAGTTTAGTTTAGTTTATAGATTTATCACTTGTAAATTCTTTCCTTCCAAGATTGAAGGGGTTTCCACTCCAAATATGGAGTTATTCCATAGTTATTTGTATTTTGGGTTCTCTATTTGGGGCAAACCCTACCTCCATGAATATAAATGAGAATGAGTACTTTTAATTTAACATTTGTAGATTTATTTGCTTTAAACAATGAGATTTAGCCATTATTTATTTGCACAGAAGGTTTTCTCATAACTTTTACAAGCTTAAAATTTTTATTAGACCAAGTTAAAGTTTGCACAGGTGTGGATTTGTGTTTTTCTGCCACCAGTGACAAAACCACTGCCCAAGGTAGGTCAGCGGTCCTAAGACCGCTGCCCTACCTAGGTGACAAATCACTAACCATCGCCTTTCTTGAGTAGTGGTTCTGAGACCGCCGCCTTGCGTGAGCGGCGGTTATGGGACCACCTCTCTACACAGGGGTGACGGTCATGTTCCTTAAAAACAGAACTATCAAACCCGAAAATTTTCTAAAAACAAAAGTTACTAGGGTGTTCTACAGGGTCATTTTGAACTTAGTTTTATGTCTAAAGTTTCCATTTGCAATATTTACTTCATCTATTCATTCCTTAGCAAATTTTACCCATTTTAAGCATTTCTTATTTCAATAGTAACAACAACAAGATTATTTTCATTTCTTTCAACAATTTTTCTTTCAAAACCAAAAGTAAAAAAGAAGCTAAATCTACTTCTAATGTTGTTGTTTTTCCCTACTACCAATGCATCTTTTTAACAAAATAATCTACTTAACATTTATCACAACAATATACTTCAAATTTGTTGCTTCTTTCCATTTCCACTACAACTTATTAGTTCAAACAACTACTAACAACTTGGTTCTACATTCAAGGTTTCCAAGCATACACCATTCTCATTTTACAATTTCTAGATTCTTTTTTTCTCTTCACAATACTAAAACTTCAAACAAAGATAATAAACTTTCTTTTCTATTTCAACAAAACTAGCTTTACAAACACAAATCTTTCTTTCCCTTTTTCAACATACAATACAACTTTAATATCCAATAATTGAATACAAATTTTCTTCACAAGATTAATACAATATCTTCCACTTAAAGTGGGAAGTTATACAAGAATGAAAGCTAAAATGAAATACAATATTACAAGTCTTCCACCCTAAGTGGGAATAACAAGGAGGTTTTCTCACAAGGAAGGATTTCTTAAGGACACCAACAATGCTCCAAGTTTCACATCACCAACAAGAGAGCTCCACCATGCTTCATTTGATCCACAACAAAAAGGGGAAAGAGGCAACACTCTCCACCCAACCAAAAATCCAATGAGGAGAAGAAGCCATCCTCATTGGCCCTCGAGCCCCAACCACATTGCAATGAAAGATGGATCCAACTCATGGAAACAAAACAAGCTTCCACATCACAATACAAGGATTTCAAAACCATACCAAAATAAAACAACTCAAACCACAGATATAAGAAGGAAAACAACAAAATATACTAGGCTTCAAAATGAAAAGCCAAAGGAGCAAGAATCTATGGGGAAGCCACTTATGCCTCCCAATGGGAAATAAGTGCCCACCTTAAAACCCTCCAATATACATCTCAAACCCCTACACAACTCTTATGCCTCCCACAAGGTCCTCTTATGCCTCCCACATTCTCTTATGCCTCCCTCATAAAAAAAACAAGTAAGAAATGCAAGCATTTATTGTCCAAGGTGGGGCACCCAACCCAAACTCCTCCAAAGCATGAAATAAACTCTTATGCCTCCCTACATGTAAGCTCCCCATAGTCCCCTCCTACACCACACTTAGGCAATCTACCCAAACACCCAACAAGCATACCAAAACAATAAAAAAACATGCACATATACACAATATAAAAGAAAGACATTAAGCAAGAGTAAAGCTCCTACCTTTCCATGGTAGAGCTTGATCTAAGAGTCCAACACCAAGCTTCTTCAAGCCCAAAAATCACCAACAAGCTCCAACAAGATCCACAAGCACTCTAAAATCCTCCAACTCAAAAATGCAAGAGCACAAAAGAATCAAGTAACCCCCAAACAAGCAAAAGAACTTGAATAAATAGAAAAGGGAGAGAGGAGGGTGAGGTGGCTCCATGTAGGATGCCACATCACTCATCCTCAACTCCACCTCACAAGTCAAACCTCAACCCCAATGCACAATAAATTGGTGGGTGAGAGGAATGACAAACCTCTTACACACACAATCCAAGCCCACACCCCCTAAGGACAAACTTAAAGACCCATGTAAGAAAAGTGCAATAAATGTCACTTTTTGACTTACAAAACACATAATGGGGTCTATTTTTGACCCCCCAATCCATAGGTAGGGTTGGCATAGTAATTTAAGAGGTGTGGGACAAGTAAGAGGTGTGGGACAAGTTTAACTTGTCCCACAAGCCTCCAAAATTGTCCCTTAAGGCCAAATCCGAATTTCCATGAAGGGGTAGAGTGTACAACACTCAAGATCACAAGCACTCAACTTACAACACAAAACCCAAGAGCCATCTAGTCTAATAAATGAATTCTTTTGTCCCATCCATAATTAGTTTAGAACAAGATTAATTAACTAAAATAAGACACTTAAACCCATTAATGATAAAGGGGAAAAATACACCAAAATCTAAATAATTAATACAAGGAAATTACATCACTAAAAATCACATACTAACATTAAATAAAGGAAACTAAATAAAAGACAACACACAAACCCCTTGGTCATAATTAGAGGTAATCCCCCATGGGGACCCCTAACAACAATTCAAAACACACACACAACAAAATACATGTTGTCATGGTGACCATTGTTGAATTCACCTAGCATTCCAATGTGGTTGGTCTCTAATCCCCCGTTGTTTGTTGTGAATATATTTACCTGCAAAACACATAATACCTCCTTCGGCCTTGTGGCCACATCAAAACATCCAAGATAAAATATGCAATATAAATCCACAATCATCTACATATGAATCAAATCATCATCTAGGCAATTAATGATATCATTTACAATTTCTAACAACATCTCGATTCTACATTTCATCAATATCAATAGGATCACAAAATTAGTTCAATTATTAAGGTCTACTCAATGTGACAAAAATATCACATGTCAGAAATATATAACCATGTCAACAACATATCATCATCAATATAAAAATGTCACTAATAATCCACACACATCATACTATGAATCGAAATCCAACAATAGTCTCAATATCTCTAACATCTAACATCATGCTAAGTCAAAATAATACAAAATGTCCATAAGTATAGTCAATAGTATCGAAATCAACAATAATAAGTGTCGAAGGGAAGTGGGAACTACAGAGCCCACGGAGGAGAAGGTCGAGCACTCTGAGAGTGGCTATGAGAGAGGTTACGTCGTGCCCTGGGAGCCAAGTGGGCAGAGCAGGGCGCATATTGATGTCTGGAGGGACCCAACACATGGTACAAGGTGCATTGCCCCAATGATCGAGCAACTGTTGTGAGCAAATTCTAGAGCCACTTTTTGAGCATGAGCTTGGATTTGTATGCACACAGAAGAAATAATTGCCACCTTTTCGTTAATAGAAAGTTATAGAGTGGGCATACATTGCTGAAAAAACCATTATTCCTAGCCTTCCAAAGCTGAAAGAGAACAACCAAATGGAAAAAATTCCAAATTGAAGTAATGTAAGCAACCCAGTTAGTATAGTCTCCAAAAAGTTATCTTCCAAAGTAAATAATTAGGATGAAAAGGCTAGAAAATGGAGTGGATCCAACGCCAAGCACTTTGAGCATGGGGACATAACCAAAACACATTCTTAAAAGACTTTGGACGACCACAACAAAAGCATTTGGGTTTGGGGACGCCAATATGGCTTAACCACTCACCCAAAGGGAGGCCTTGGTAGATTAGACACCAGAGAAGAAATTCAACTTAGGGTAGAACAGGGGATTCCAAGCACGTTTGAGGCGGTTAAGCCAAGTGGTAGGGGAAGAATGCAAATTCAATCTAGTATTAAACTTGTCAATGGCAGGTGAAATAAGGGAAAGAAGTGAATAGATGACCCTCGAGTTATAATTAAGAAAAGGAATATCCAAATTCCATCTCCAATCCTTCCACCAATTAGAGGGCAGCTGTAGCCCAAGCTTTTGCAACATCACATCTGGCATTAGAGTCTGAATTTTAAGCACAAAGGGAAAATATGAGTTGGCTAGCTAAAATTTCTGTTTAAGGTCCGGACAAGGGATGCAATCTCTTATGGAGACCAGATACCTAATTGTCAATATGCCTTTCCTAGCAAGTCTCAGTACCTTGACATCAGGAAACTCCATAAGGGGCAAGTTGTCGATGAGAAAATAGGTGACCACCAGATGTTATGAGCATTGAAGGAGAGGCTAGATCGGAAGACATCACCAACCCACCGCATAAGATGCTTGATCGCCTCAAAAGCTTTCCAGATGCTCTTCACCATGAAGGTACTAGGTATTTTAACATGTGTTGATGTGTACAGATAGAGCATCTCTCTTTGTGCCAAGTGGGTAATTCAAACATTCATGATAACAAAGCTTGTCAAATAAGCATTAGACTATATATCATTATGAAAAACTAGCATTTTACCATGGAGAAATTTTGGTGCAAAATGATATGAATTTAAGGATTCTTCATCTTCCCCACAACTATTACTTTTACCTCCTTTGTGTGGCTCCACATACCCTACCCTCAATATATTTTAAAAAAACATTTATACTTTAACCTCTTATACCCCTTTATATGGGGTAATATATTGGTTTTATTTTGACTAATATTTAATACCGCTATATAAACTCACGTGATAGGTGATGTTTTAGTTTTTGAATCTCCCATGTTGATCTAGAGGATCCTTACTGAGAAACACCGGTCTATAATCTTCCCTAAATATGTTGCAATCAGTTTCAATGTGTAGAGCTGGTCGAGATATTTCCCACGGTATGTTGAACATTGAAAACAGAGGCCGTATGCAAAAGTTATTGCACGCTGAAACTTTGGTCAATATGGCAAAAATATGGGTTTGTGTGTAGGTTCAAGATGACATGGACGTGTGCAAACTCACCATGTGGACTAATCAAAATACAAAAAGTGGCAACAAAAGGTGTTTTACACCTCCAGTCTTCGACACTCGTTATCGGACGGTGGGCCTTGCTATTTTTACCGGCCAGGGTGTTCAAATAAGATCGACACACTCTTTTTGTGGAGGGGTGCCTTTGCCTCCATTTCTTCATGTTACCATTATCAAGCTTCTATATTTGAATGCATTTGTTATTCACCACACTATGCATGTGGGATCAAGTTCGATGTAATTTTTAAACTATTATTATGCATTATTACTATGCTTTTAACTTTCCATCTCAACCTTTGTCGAATCATCTAACCACCTCGGCCAACCTGCCCCTCAACATAGCCAAATCCCACACCGCTCACAACCTCCAACCCGCCACTCATCATATATCTTGCACAATTTGCCTCATCAAGCCACCCACCGAAAGCGGTCTAACTCCCACCGACACCTATGTGTCAACTTGGCGAGCTAACAATAGCCAACATGCTCACTAGCCACAAGCGTGGCAACAAACAAAATCGGCCCACACCACTTAACACTACCGACACCCAATTTTAAACCATACTACAATGCATTTCCCGGTAAATGTGGGACTAAGAGCCAACATAGTAAAATATACATCAGTGGAGGTTAGGGGGGATCGACCCCCTAAACACTTGTGTGCTAAAAAGAAAGGTCGTTGTTAGACCATAGGTGATGAACAAGTATATATAAGGGAGAGATGTTATATGAATAAGTGAAGTCAAGTGATTTTGTAAGCTTAGAGGTATTTTTGAGAGTTTGATACATTTTGTGGGAAATTTTCAAAAGAGACCAAGGCTAAAATTGTAGGAAGTACAATGTTACAGTTGGGAAGACTATTATTTTCCTTGTACACAAAATTGTAAGTGTTTGAGGTATATTTTTAATAGATCGGTCTCATTATTATGGACCTGGAGATGTAGGCTTCATGTCTAACTCCATTATCAACAAGTTATCTCAATTGTTCTCTACATTTTCTGGTTATTCTATTTTTCCAAATTCATCATGCAATTTTTATCTAATTATTAAATTACGGAAACTCGTAATATTGAATTTAAATCCAAAAAATATTATGTAAATCCATTTTTTCAATTTGAATTTGAATTTTTTCAAATTGCTTTCAATTACGGGTCACATGTTCCTAGGAATATTTTGGTACAAAGGATTAAATATTTGGGCCTTCTTGAATTAGTGATTTCCTTATTAATGAATTTCTATGAGGAAGTTGTTCGAATATTCCTACCAATATAGGTACTCATACTACATCTGACATTCATAGTATCATAATCAGAAACAAGGTTATCCAATCTCATGTACACTCTTTGGGCTCATATTGATGAGTTATAGAATCTTATCTCCAAAATTTTGTGTGATACATTTGGTTGTATCTTTAGAATTTGCTTTAAAAAAATGGAAGACATTTTTTTGCTATCGACTCAATCACAAATATTTAAAATCAACTTCATGTTTTGAGAATATTTTATGATCAAAATGACCTTCAAACTTAAAATTTTCAAATAAAAACTTGTGGCATTAATATAACTATAAAGTACTTAACATTAGGATTTCTAATTAAGAATATTGATTCAATACTCCATAATAATTCAAAAAAATAAATTGTAGTCCTAAATTATGTCATTAGTTATAATTCAACCAAGACATTCTAAATTTGTAGAATACTAAAATATTTCACCGTTTTACAAGGTCTAGAGATGTGATAGTAATATTAAACTATAAATGAGTTGTGTAGATTATCATAAATGTGTGTGTAAATTTTAGGGACTTGAAGATAAGCTCTGGACATAATCACATGTGTCACACATGATTGCCTTGTGATTCTGTCCTAGGGCACCCGATTTCATCCTTTGTTATTATGACCTAACACATAAGGGTCACATTTTGTTCGATCTCGACAAGTGTCACACTATGATTCCCATCCCACAACACCAAGGAATGTTAAGTCTTCCGGAAGGTAGTTAGGGCATGTGTAAGCATGGAAAACCTAGATAGAATCTCGTGCAAATGGGTGAGGCTCTACCTCTCTTCAAAATAAGGCACACGTGCGAGTAGGTGCAATAGGTAGTTTAGTGTGGGTGTGTGAAATTATTCTCCAATGTTCTTTCTTCTCCATTAGATCTCGACGTCCCTAATGATGTTCTCATGAATAGCTCAAGACAAAAGGAGAGTGAATGTTTATGATTTTGAGGGTGTTTGTTGGCACATTTTCATTTCTATGCAATGTGATAAACTAGTGGCTTATGGAATACATCATAAAGAAGTCGGTTTGGGGATTATGGAAGTAAAACAACCGATTATCATTCGTTCATAGCTTACTTGAGTGTGCGAGATTATAAAACAAATATTGAAATATGAGTATCACTTATAACATAAACATACATTGCACAATGATTGTGGGTTAAAAGATTTAGTCATAATACTAGCAATGTTGATAAAAAAGGTACAAAAGAAAGTAGGGCATGACATAAAGAGAGTAAGTAGAAAATCTATGTCACTTGATCCAAATTATTCGAATGCTAAGGATCATGAAAACCATTCATATGCTCTCGGACCAATAAGCACTCTATCAAGACATGTATAGGTGCGAGATAATGAGGAAGGACTTAGAACACAAAGATGATTACACAATGTTGTTGGACGTGCCGAGTTGCATTCTTTGATATTCTAGCCACTAAATGAAGATATTTTATTCAATCAACAATGTAAATCCCTAACACTAATTCAAACTGAAGCAAGCTTAGGCCAAGAACATGGATAAACAAGTGAGAAAGAACAAGTGCAAATAAAACTCTAAGAAGCTTTTCTATTCCATATTCAAGGACTTTTATAGTGAAACGTTTGGAGTGGGTGTTAATTTTCCAAAAACACATATGCCTTTGCATTTTAATTACACCGAAGGCATTCCAAATCGGATTAAAGGATGCCAAATTTGACAACTTTTGTATCAACCACATTTTCACCGACATATTACTATTTTATTTTGTTTGTTCCAATCACAATATTTGGAAAACAATGATTGAGACAAGTAGATTCGAGTTCAATGACATGTTTACTTTTTCATGTTGTTGATGAAGATGAAGATGAAGATATTTCTCAGCTATAAATTCCTATATAAATTTGGTTTGATCCTCATATGTTGCAGCTCCAACATCATATTAAATACCATATCTATGTTATTAGTATTGTGTAGGATAATACATACGGTGTTGAAGATCTTTTAATATTAATTCTTCATAAAATAATTGATTCCCGGATAATCGACCCCATATTTCCCTATGCAATGCCATCATGGTAGGTGAATTCATCGTCATCCCATTTGATGTTGCTGATTTGAAGTAGGTACACACATTTTTACTTCTCCTCGCTCAAATCTTCCATTAATGGTGGCAATGCATCCTCTCCATTTTGGCAATTGCATCCTCTCCAACATTGAAAATAAAAATATTTAAATCATGTTTGTATGATTGGATGCAAAAAAACTAAAATATTCTTTAGTTTTCTATTAAAAGTGCACATTTAACTCATTTGAATAATGCAAGAGAGAGCGAGATGATAAAGTGGAGTACATATAGAAAATATTATTTAGGTGGGAAAAACTTAAGCTTGATACTATTTTAAAAGTAAATTGCACTCATGCGAATAATATGAGTGAGATTCCAACAATAAATTGGATCACATATAGTAAATTTTATTTGTGCAAGAACAATTTGAGGCGTGGAACAAGTGTGTGACATCCAAATATTTAATTTCCACATTTTTATTTCCAACTTTCCATTCATGCATTTGTATTATGTAATTAGGTAAGTACCATCTAATCGAAAACCTTGACACCATAAAAATAGAAAATCCCATTTCCCCCATATTTTCTCAAAAAAAAAGTTTCTTTCATTTTTGTAAGGCGCATTCATTAACACCATCTAACTTAAGGACAAGTTAGTGGTGTTAATTGAGTGACCCATCCATGTGGCTAAAAAGACGTAGTACAACATTATTCTTAAGCTCAATATTATTTTTTATTAAGTTGACTCATGTTACTCAATAATTATTTCATCATATCCATACACCACCCTTGATATGGAAAATATATTAATAAAAATTTCTAGAAATATGTCAAAATATCTTCCCAAATTTGTCACCTCTCAAATAAAAATTTAAAAACTTAAACAACCCATCAAAGTTATAATATTAAAAAGTGTCACGACCTACATTTGAAATAAGTAACCTTTTGTAAACCATGTAGAGGACATCCACATATAAATAATTTCCTCTTTTGAAGAATAAGTAGTAGTATTTTGGATACTATGAAAAGGCAATGACCAACATTAATGCATTTCTCACATTTATCTTTTTAAAAAATCTTTGTCATCTTATATTTCTAATGTGTGGAAATTGTTTCCTATTTTTTTCACAAGGACATCTCATGAACCACTTCATTATTAACTTTCTAAAATAACGCCAATATCATGTTTTACAAGTTCAAACATCATCTCTCATCCCCAAAATATTGCAATGAATGGACCCATTATATTGTATTATTATTGATGTTGACCTACACACCCAAAAGCCTTTGAAGAAAATAAAAATAAAATTTCTTACTTTATGTATTATTTTCCAATTAAGAAAATGACGATGTATGATGAACTAACCTTATTCAACAAAGTATTTCACGCTTAGAAAGTATGTTCTACTCCAATGCACCATGATGGAAAAGTCTAATTATTCATTATGACTAATAATCGCACCTAGGAAATGTACTAGACATGTCAATAGGGAGGCATTAAAGAAGTTAAAGTTGAAGGATTGAAGGTGAAACATTGGACAAGGGAAGAGTCATGATGAAGAAGGGATTGATGGAGGATAATTTTCAGGTTGGGGAATCTTTTGAAGGGAAAAAAGATGATTCTCATTTTTATTCTTACAAGTCACATATGGACCACATGTCACTTTTTCTTACCATCGCCACATCATCTATTTAATGCAATGTTTGTTGAACATTAAATTTATCTTAATATCCACCAACTTGAAAATCCCTAATTTTTATTGGATTTGTAACTTTTAGGGATTATTGCAATCACATTATTATGTGTTTTAATAATGTAAGTGTGGAAGGTAAACAAAAATGGTAAACACAATTGAAAACATGGTATATACTCCATGTAGTAGCACAAACTAAAGGGCCTAGAAATCCACAAATCCAATGACAATACTGATTTAATTTTTTTGCTATGATATCTCTTAACATAGAGGATAAATTGACAATGAGGATGATTTGGGGAACATGGTGGGAAAGGGCATAAGTGTTTTGGGATCAAATATATGTAAGATTACTATCTATAGTAAGTGGTGAAGAAGACTCTACAAAGCCTCCGGTTGGGGAGAATTTGGATGTCAAAGTCAATGGCTTGAGGCTTGGCCTCTTAGACACAAGTCATCGTGGTCCTTGTTGATGATTATCTTTGTGGATGAACCGTCAGAGTCATTGGATACCTCAGGTTAGTGGGACATGTGCCCTAAGGTAACCTCCATATTTTAAAGAAGATGACTCTTCTCTGTGGTGTGAGATGAGGGTAAGAAAGAATGAAACACAACACAAAACTTAACAAGAGCAATGCGTCGAAAAAGAAGAAGTTAATCAAGAATCGACTACCTAAAATGGGACATGGTGAGAAATGAAAAGGGTGGATGAAATGCACCACATGCCAAAGATAGTTTCACACATAATACCATTTTAAACCATTTAACACAACTTTAGAAACCCGTATTGAACATTAGAAATATGCACAGTATACCAATAACGAAATAAAGGCTATTAGATACAATAAAAACATGCTAAGGATGGTAAAAAATGCATCACTAGGCATATTATATTTCTCCAAAATGCTGCACAATACAAAAATCAACAGGTAAGAGGAAAGAAAATGCCATTACAAAGTTTCAAGAAGGAGGCTTGGGTCCCCATATCATACCCCAAGCGGAGAAGAAATAGGGGCAGAAGGAAAAATGACTAATTCTTGATCATTGTTGTTCAATGAGGCCCTAGATTATAATATATAGAATGAGAAGAAGAGAAGAGAACAATTCCAGAACCATCCTTTCAATCACTTTCCAGTTGTGATAAATGATATGAAGTTATAGAAATTGATTTGTGAAATCTATATCACACTACCCCATGATCTACCATTAAGTAATGAGAGCCATAGTCATTCAATACATCCTTAACTACCTTACAACCGAATCCATTTAAGTGGGCTTGTTTTTAAGGAATACCCCCTCAAATCTTCATTATATATTCAAATTTCTTGATTTCTATGCATCAAGCTCTTGGATATAATTCGAAACACCTATTTTTGTAACATTTTTTAAAGAAATGACCTTCTGAGTGTAGGTGAACCATTTGAGTCTTTGTGGGTTTTCTCCTTCTATACAAAACTATGCATTAACTCCTTTGTTGAAGAGATGAGTAATAACTTCTTCGCCCTCCACTTTTGAAATATCTGAGCATTTAAAACTTCTAGGTGGGATTTATTATTACTTCACATGTGGCATTGACCTGCCACCAATATTTTATGAACCTACCTCGGGATTCAAGTCCATTCATGCCGAATTACATGTAGAGGCCAAGTGCATCCCCAGGGTCTCCACTTTTCTTGCACCTTTTGAAATTACGTTGGCCGACATGTGACATCTTCCACGGTTCCTTTTATTTGTCCTTGGGTTTGCAATGGACTCATCATACATTAATACGAGGATCCTTTCCTTGGTGGGTCCCTCATCATTGACTCCACATGGAAGTCATGGGGTTTTGATATTTCATTCCTCCCTTTCTGTTTTTGGAACTGTGTCGGGTTGACACATGACACTTTCCACGAGTCCATTACTTTTCCTTGAGTTGACTCATCCTGGGCTCATATTTTTCACCGTGATTTGGCTAAGTCTTCCCCATATCGCCAAAGGCTTGATTCCTTTCACATTAGTCTGATATTCTCAAAACTATCTTGATTAATTACAACGGGAATATGTCTGTTAACTAATTTCAGGGGGTGGTGGAGCAAATTAGATAACAGTTTTGGTGACTCACGGGGGGCTATTAGCATGCTAAATGGGACAAACCAGCTATCTGCATCTTTTCATTGGGCTTGGAGTTTGCATTATGAGTTGGTCTAAACCTTGTTCTAGACTATTTGAAGTGTCGTTGCTCTTCTATAATCACTAGTTGATCCTTAGCGCTTTTCAACTCTCATAAGAAGACTCTAATATTTGTTTTGTGAGAGTAGAAAATTGTTTTCTTTTAAATTGAATTTCACTTATTCTTGCATCATGAGCTTTGGAGGATGAAGGATGGAGCGGATTATGAGTTGGAACTACTAGTCGATCTTTGTAGAGGTGTAGATGCCTTCTTTATGCAATTGTTCTGGAGAGAGTTGACAAGATTTCCTCCTCAACAAATTTTAGTTTCTCTACATTCATTTGATTTGGAGCAAGCAACTATTATAGGAAACTGTGAATATCCCTATTGCTTTTATTGGAGGGCCTGATCTTGTACCACAGGAGAAATATGGCCAAGAGCTATATACAAAAGAAAAAATCATATATACCTCAATTGAGACATACAGAGTGTGTGAAAGCACTTCTTCTGCTGAAATAAAATCTACTCCTACTCCTACACTAACTAGATTTAGGAAAAGCTAAACAAAGCCAGAAACATGAAGAGAGAAGTAGCTTCCCTTTCTTATAAAGTGTGGCCATGTAATTAATTTAGTAATGGATATGGCCTGACAATAAGAGTGAAAAATTACCTTCCACTCTTCTACCCATGGTATCAACAAACAAATGAATACCTCCTCAAGATGCTTATCATTTGGTTGGAGGTGTTATAGCTGACCCTTAGGGCTTTAAAGATTATCTCCCTTGGATCTGATGAGGCCAAACTCATGATGGGGTAGGGTTTGATCTGATGTGCTTACCCATCGCTCTGTGTTTCAACCTCCGAGGTGAGGATTTCTTGTAGACTTTCATGGATGGAGTTGTTTGCATGCTGATTTGGAATTTCCTGTGCTTCTGCAAATAGTTGATCCTCTACCTTGATGACTGGTATAGAAGTGGTGTCATCCTTGTCTTCCTTTTCCTCCTCTGCCATAGTAGCTTTGTCGGAAAATCTAGACTCTTTGATTGAAAGAAAAAATCCTTCAATGATTATATCTTCATTAAGAGCTTCTAGATTTGATTCAAGGGGACTTTCATGAGTAGCAAATTATAGTCGTTTAAGAATTAATGATGGAAACGGGTTTGTAATTTCCATGGGATCTTCTTCATCAAGATACTCCTCCAAGTTAGATAAGAAATCAAGCTCATCTTCGTCCTGCTTTGTGCCAAGGTTTCTCCCTTTTGCATGATGGTCTTTGAGTCTACAAATTTTTCATCATGTATAGCTTCATTTTCGAACATGAAGCTCATGAGTTCAAATTCTTCCAAAAATTTGATTTCTGGAGAGAATGAATGGGAGAGATATCTGCATTCTCTTGTGCACCTTTGACTCATGATTCGAATCCTCTAAATTTATTTTAATCATCCCTATGTGCTCCTCTTCTTTTGGATTTGGAGCCACTTTTTTTCATATAGAAGGGATGATTGTTTAGGAGGAAAAGGGACAAGAAGAAATGAGGTGGGATGAAAGGCTAGGAGATGGAGAAGGGAACTCAACATTTGGAGCGGTATGATATGGTAGAGCTTGGGAAGGGGGAAAGAAAAAAAGAGTTGGTGATTGACTTACCCATGACAAGGTTGTCTCACACTTCACTCATATGTTTCAATACCCTCGATCCACTGCATAATTGGGGAAATATTTCTTCTAAGAAATCAAGCTTCTCCTATGGGCTATAGTGTCTAGGAATAGGGCCTTCCCATGGACAAGGTGCCCTGCATCCTATCCCGAATGCCTTCATTTGTGTTGTAGCCCAAGATTGAACCATACCTACCTCCATTCTTTAGATCTTCTCTAGTAGATCAACATCCTCCATTTGATAGTAATCAAAAATGTGTACCGTGTCCCTATAAGTTCTATAGCCAAACTGATCTTGGCATTGTTCATACGAGTAAGCATAGTGGTTTTGAACCTGGTTATATTTCTGGTTTGGAGAAGTCGTGAAGCTCATTGGAGGCTGATGATATTGCTGAAAGTGTGAATTCCATTGCGGGAATGAATTCATGATTACACAACTTCAAATAATGAAGGAAAATGAGAGACATGGAAAGAAAGATGAATGGAGATGGATGAGAGAAAGGTATGCAAAATTAGAGAATGGGTTGTTTGGATCATGCGAGTCACCAGATGTGCTTTGCATGTGCCTCCATAGGTTGAATCTCACCAAGAACACACCAACTTGATGAAATAAAATGATAGGATGCTTTGAACTATCCCAACAAGGCTTGTGAGGAAAACTGTTGACGATTATATTTGTGGATGAACCATTAGAGTTGTTGGATACCGTATGTTAGTGGGACGTATGCCCTAAGGTAACCTCCATATTTTAAAGAAGATGGATCTTCTTTGTGGTGTGAGATGAGGGTTAGAAAAATGAAACACAACATAAAACTTAAAATAGGAGAAATGCGTAGGAAAAAGAAGATGTTAATCAAGAATCTGACTACTTGAAATGGGATGTGATGAGCAATGAAAAGGGTGGAAAAAATGCACCACAGGCCAAAGTTAATTTCACACAATACCATTTTAAACCATTCAACACAACTTCCAAAACCCGTAATAAACATTAGAAATATGCATAGTATACTAACAACAAAATAAAGGATATTAAATACAATAAAAACATGTGAAGGATGGAAAAAATGCATCATAAGGCATATTATATTGCTCCAAAATTGTACACAGTACAACAATCAATAGGTAAGAGGCAAGAAAATTCCATTACAAAGTTTCAGGAAGGAGGATTGGGTCCCCAGATCATACCCCAAGTGGAGAAGAAACAAGGGCATAAAGGAAAAATGACTAACTCTTGATCATGTTCTAATGAGCCCCTAGATTACAATATATAGAATGAGAAGAAGAGAAGAGAACAATTTTGGAACCATCCTTTCAATCACTTGCCACTTGTGATAAATGATATGAAGTGATAGAAATAGATTTGTGAAATCTATCTCACACTTTCCCCATGATCTACCATTAAGGAATGAGAGCCATACTCATTCAATACATCCTTAACTACCTTACAACCGACTCCCTTTAAGTGGGATCATTTTTTAAGGAATACCCCCTCAAATATTCATTATATATCCTAATTTCTTGATTGCTATGCATCGAGCTCTAGCCTATGATTCCGATGACACCTATTTTTGTACTATTTTGTTAAGAAATGCCCTTCTGAGTGCAGGTGAACCATTTGAGTCTCTACGGGTTTACTCCTTCTACATGGAACTGTGCATTAAATCCTTTGTTGAAGAGATAAGTTAATAACTTCTTTGCCCTCCACTTTTGAAATATCTGAGCATTTAAAACTTCTAGGTGGGATTTATTACTGCTTCACATGTGGCATTGACCTACCGCCAATATTTTGCAACTTGCCTCGGGCTTGGATTCCATTCATGCTTTGAATTCAATGTAGAGGCTAAGTGCATCCCTAGGGTCTCTACTTTTCTTGCACATTTTGAAATTGTGTTGAGCTAACATGCAATATCTTCCACGACTCCTTTTATTTTTCCTTGAGTTTGTAATGGGACTCATCATACATTAATATGAGGATCCTTTCCTTGAAGGCCCCTCATCATTGACTCCATGTGGAAGTCTCGTGGGTTTTTGAGATTTCATTCCTCCCTTTCTATTTTTGAAACTACACTGGGTTGACACATGGCACATTTCGCGAGTCCGTTACTTTTCATTGATCCGAATTGTCATGGGCTCGGCTTTTTCACCATGATTTGGATAAATCTTCCTCCATATCGCTGAAGGCTTGACTCCTTTCGTATTAGTACGAGATTATCAGAACTATCTTGATTACTTACAACAGAATATGCGTATTAAATAATTTTAGTAGACAGTGGAGGAAATTAGATAACATTCCCTTAGTTGTGTGTAAAGAGCTCATATTTAGAATTGGATTAGACATTTTGAAACTATTTTACCTCCTCTATTAGGCTTATGCATTGTGCGAATAGTTAGGATTTTTGTGGGAATGATAGTGAGATCATTCACGACATCTTTGGATTCATTTCATGTCTTCTAATTGTATATCGAGGGTGGAGATACCCAAAGTGCCAATATTTTGTCCCACAAGTCAGTGTAAATAATTAAAATGTAAACCAATAATTGATAAATCCACCATTGCATTTTCAAAACATAAATTATAGAACTAAACACCATCACCTATATATACACACAAATTTTTTTATCCACAAACAATATTGCAAAATATTGATTGTTGAAATAGTAATGTTAATAAGTAATTATGCCAATAACCATTTTTCTAGACTATATTGATGCAGAAACTTTTGACAATGCGAGAGATATTGGATAGCTCAATATTCTTTTTCATTTCCATGTGGTCATATGTGTGTCAACCACATGAATTAGGTTCTCAAAGTCCCCACCAATTATTTTCACACATGTGATCTAACCATCTATTGCACCAACTAATTTGTATCCAATGTTTTGAAGGAAAAATAAGTCATGGGTGGCGGGGCCTAACACCCTATCAAAATGTGCCATCTTATTTTTTGTTTCATCTACTCATTGGTTATTAAACACGTGTCTTAAGGTAGAGGATAAATACAAATCTTTATAGAGTCATCAAGCTTTGACATTTAAAAATACATGTGGCGTGTAGAAGGTATAAGAGAGTGAGCAAAATTACGTGCTTGGATAAACCATGTCAAACATAGAATATATTTTCTCATTTAAATATCAACATTTGGTTTGTGTCATTTTCTTCCGCGGGACTAAATGATCATTATTGAGGCTCTCTCATGAATAATTTTAAGAGCTTATCATTCAGGATAGGTGGTCTCATTAGAGGATCCTATGTTCCTCCTTCCACTTTTGAATGCATCTTTTACTCTAATTCTTGCTTCATTCCCATATTCAAACCCATGTATAATGAATTCTTCATCTCTCCCTTGTGCTTCGCTTGGCTTCTGTTTTCATTGAAGATTATACTTTCAAAAATCTTGACTTGATCCCTCAACTTTGAATTGCATTCAAATGTTTTTGCATCTAGTATCTCCTCGTGCCACTTACAAGATCATATGAGTTTGCTTCTTCCCTCAAATTGTATGCGGTGGTTAAACATTGAATTATTTGAATATCCAAATGACTAGATGATGTAGCCTACATGTGTCCCCATGCCTCGACATATGAATAAACATATCTTATAGTTTTCCTCGATGACATCCAAGAATTTAATAAATTCCACGAATTCAAATTTGTTAGCTCATTAATGGATTATAATCTTCAAATAAATCAACCAAATTATAATTATCAAAGTGATCAATCGAATTATAATATTAAAAATAAAATGTTCGCTATGTATAATGTTGGATAAGCTAGCGGATTTGTGTCCTTTGTTCTTTCATATATTATGTCATCATGATTGTTGATGATGGGAAACCATAATCATTACCTTAATCACTAAAGATAAAACCTATTAAAAATGTACAAGAAATCGGCTACCAAAACCTACACCCTACACCCATTATCTCATTCAAAATATTGACACAAGTAACACTTGTTTCATATATGCTTAATTTTAAGAAATGGGATTTTCACATAGGTTCACCCTAACATTTTCCCACCCTTGGAATTCTCTTTCCTCAATATCTTTCTTCATCACCCCTCTTCCTCCTTCAATATTTATCTCCCATAAGTTTAACTTCTTCAACACACCCCTTTGGAATTTCCATCACACATTTCACATACAATTTCCAATTTATGTTTGGTAACAATCATTTAAATAATACTATAACATTGTTCTTCTAGACCTAAAATCCTCTACACATTTACACGAGACAATGAAAATATGCTCATCTCACCAATATGTAACCTAACCATTTGTATCATTAGTGCTCATGTCACCAATCATAATCACCATCTTCTTTACTCAAGTTAGTGGTAGAGATAAATCCTAAATTTAAAAGTATTATTTTCTGTCTAAATTGTAACATGCCATATCATTTAGGAATTTAAGCACCTCAACACGAACCATCATTTTAATCCAATATTCAATCTAAATTTATATTACATCCATAAAGTTCTCCCGAAAAATTATTAAACATCCACCAATGGAAAAAGTGCATATCTCCTTATCCATGAATTGTACCTTACAAGTCTTGTAGATAGCTATTCAATTTTAGAAGAAATAAATTGAATTTTATTACATCTTCTAACTTCTCAAATGTGTTTAACATCTAAGGAAGGTTAAACACCAATTTCAATAATAAATATTTAGATATTGATTATTATTTAAATATATTAAGAATGTATCTAATTAGGATTAATAATATATTTAATCTACATGAGTCTCACAATTAGCATCCACTTATAATGAATATACTTGTCAATAAATACTAGCAATCACATGTTAAATGTACGATGGAAATTCCAAGGGGATATGTCGAAGGAGTCAAATCGAGGGAGAGAAACAACATGAGAGGAACATGGGTGAAGAAGGATGCGTTTGAGGTTAGATAAGTATGAGGGTGGGAAAATTAGAATGGGGAAACAATGTTAAAGTCAACCCTCCAATAATATGATAAATGTTCTCAACTTCATACATGAGATTGTGATCAAACTATATACATGAACCTAAAGGGTCCAAAATAAAAATTTGGGGAATCACAATAGGTTTATAGTTAAAAACTAGGGATGAAGCTATATTTTTGATCTGTTTAGTTTTAGTTGTAAGCTCAATGATGTGGGAGCATAACTTCCGAGACCACAACTTTTGATCCGATTGTTGGATCATCTTGAAATTTTCTAGGGTGGTAGATTTTTATTAGTAATATTCCATGACCAAAGTTTCAGAAATATTAGATGAATTTTTGGCATATTTTCAGTGCAAATTCCTTCGTCTAGTGGTCTAAAATCAGCTCCAAACATTTTTGGTTTTTTCTAGAACTTAGAGTTTTAATATCTTTTGCTATGTTTTATGTAATAAGCCAAGATTTGGTGTACACCTTAATTTATGAAGGCATATTTTGTATGTAAAAATTGGGGTCCATCCAAGGTGTTTTACTTTTAGGTTTTTTTTTCATAGTTTAGGTTTTCTTATAGATAATGGAAAATAAAAGGAAGATTGTAATGTTGTAAAATATTAGTGTGGATTCAGGAATGAGAAGATAAATATTTTGAAGCTTATGTAGTTTTAAAAAAGTGTGTGTGTGTGTGTGTGTGTTTTTAGAGGCATTTCAACATCTTGTAGACTGGATCCACATCAATTAGTATGAGAACATGCTTTGGATCTTGCGAGAGAGAACATGAAGGAAATGTAACTTAGATTTTTCTGTGTGATTTATTACCTCTATTTTATATAATCATGATTAGATGTGAGAGAGGAATTTATGCCTAGATTAATAGGCATATGAAGAAGCTATAGAGACAAGTTGTTGAGCTCATAGAAGAAGTTACCCGCCTCAGACAAAGACATGTAAATGGGGATGTAGACCTAGATAGTGATATTGAAGAATTTCCTTCGTTAAGAAAAAAATGAGGTAATGAAGAAGAAAATGAGAGAGATGAAGAAACATTGAATGAGAGGCCATTTGAGGAGAGACTGATCCAATATTTGGAGGGAAATAATGATAGTATTAATATTAATGTTCATGATTATGGTGGAGGGTTATGACCAGACCGGAGGAGTTATTTGGTTGAATCGTGTGGAAAAGTTATTTGAGTGGAATAATCTTTCGAGAGGATAAAAAGGTTAATTTTTCATGCAATAAGTTTTTGGACACACATTGATCCAGTGGGATCACTGAAATGAAATACAAAGGAAAGGAAAGGGTAAGATCCGAAATTGGAATAAAATTGTGAAGAAATTGAAAGAAAAGTTTCTTCCTATAGATTATGCTCAGACATTATTTTGAAGGTTTAAAAACCTAAGACAGAAGGATCTCAACATTGAATAGTATACCAATGAATTTTACAAGCTATCAATCTGGGTGGAATAAGGAGAGTTTGAAGAATAAAAGGATACAAGGTATGTAAATGGGTTGAGTTATACCATACAAGATGAATTGAGTATGCTTTGAATCCATATCCTGGATGATGTTTATCAACTCACATTAAAAGTAGAAGAAAAGAACAAGAGGATTAATTTTAGAATAGGAGTGAAGAGAGGACCATTGTCATCTCCAATGAGAGGGAGGGGTAGATTTGATTCCATAAAAGGTGAATCCTCTAATGTAGAAGGACACAAAGAATATATTCAAGACCACGGTAACTACCAAAGAGGTAGGGGTTTCGGGAGGAAGAGGATATGGTGGAGGATGGGGTTGGAATAGCCCCCAAAGGCAATATACTTTTTACGATGTGGTGAAGAAGGGCATAGAGATTTTGAGTGTCTCGCACTATCCTACTCAGGATAGATGGGAAGTAGAATAACCATGAGTAAACTTGGTTGAAGATGAAGAATAATATGAAATGGAGGTTGCTATAAAATTGGGTGAAACCCTCATGATAAGGATATAAATGATCATCCCAAGGAAGGATAGAGAACAAGATGGTAGTGATGGTGATTCTTGGCTGTATATAAATATCTTTCGAACAAGATGCACCTTTGGAGGGAAGGTATGTAAAATTATTATTGATGGTGGTAGTTATGAAAATATGATCTCAACTATGATGGTTGATAAACCCGGTCTAAAATGTGAGAAGCACATGCATCTTTATCACATATCATGGTTCAAGAAAGGGAACGGGGTAACCATATATAAAATATGCATAATAAAGTTTCTAATTGGGAATGAAGATACATGCACAAATTGTCACAAGAAAATGATCTTCTATTCAACATACACACATGAATATTACATCGGCTATTATATAGCCATAGAAACAACAAACCAACTTCCTACTAAATAGGAAGTCAAAACAAGAATTAACTTGATAAAGAGAATCGAGTTTAACAAAAAAGAAGACAACCGAAATGATATAAAATAGTGCCACCAAATTTGAATGCGGCGCTGTCGTTGGTGATCCGAAGAGAGGCGCTGATCACCCTCCATCATCCATTTCCTCTAACCTCTAGTATCATCTTTGCTAGCTCATCCAGATGTGGATATGAATCTTAACAGTTTCCACATAGGGTTTATTTCTATATCTTCCCCCTCGCAATGTGAAATAGATTATTTTCTGGACGTTGGGTAACACCAAAAATGCATCTGCAAGGATTTTGTTTTTCAAAATTTAATTTAATATTCAATTGATTAATCAATTACATACCAACCATAATATATAGGCTAGAAACCACTTATCTAAACTATACGAGTTGTTTTAACAACTCGTAACAAGTCCAAACTAATTGACTTACAAATGACATGAGTTGTTATAATAACAACTCACATATAAACAATATACAACACAAATATAATTTCACACACTAATAATGTTTACACTAACTATAATTTCCTAACATTCACCCCTTAGTGTGAACATTATTAACTACTGATATCACCCCCTTAATGTGAACACTGGAAAAAGTGCACCATTGAACTGGAAAAAAATCATATGCCTCCACATACTTTTAGGTTTGCATACTACTGGCTTGGATCTTGTTGCACATGACCTATCCTATTCACCACAGTGAATCCCTTACCAGATGATCACACTTCCACCAATACACCTACATACATGAACTCAACAGTTCCCGCTTTCACTTCCAGAGAATTCTATTTCACTATCTCGATTGATGAAGAAGTTTGATAGTTGAAGAACCTCGGTAGTCATAGGATCACTCTAGTTCAGCTTCCCTCATATACAATTGTTCTCAGAATCCAAAATGTACATTCTCTTTGTTTCAATCGTAACAGAGAGAAGGAAACCGATCACCATTTTATTCTCGCACACACCACACAAAGCAAAAAGAGATGCCACCATACCAAAATGATCTTTTATTCAACATACACAAAAGAATATTACACTAGCTATTATATAGCCATAGAAATAACAAACCAAATTCCTACTAAATAGGAAGTCAAAACAAGAAGTAACTCGGTTAAGAGAATAAGGTATAACAAACAAAGCAAACAATTGAAATGATATAAAATAGTGCCCAAATTTGAATGTGGCCCCGTCGTTGGTGACCGACGGGAGGCACTAATTTCCCTCCATCTTCTGTTGCCTTTGAACTCCGGTCTCATGCTTTTTAGCTCATTCTAAGTTGGATATGAAGTTCAATAGTTTCCACATTGGGTTTATTTGTATAACTTCCCCCCATAATGTGAAATATTTCATTTTTTAGACATCGGGTAACACCGAAAATGCGTGCTGTAAGGAATTTATTTATTTATTTTTAATTTAATCTTCATTTGATTAATCAATTAAATACAAACCAGAATATATAGGACAATGTTTCCTAAAATATAGGAAACCACTCACCTAAACTATATGAGTTGTTTTGACAACTCATAACAACTCCAAACTAATTGAATTACAAATGACGTGAGTTGTTACAATAACAACTCACATATAAACAATATACAACACAAATATAATTTCACACACTACTAATGTTTACACTAACTATAATTTCCTAACAGGGAATACCTATAAGAATGAGGTGTGGTGTGATGTTATCTTAATGGATGTATGTGATATATTATTAGGGAGTCCTTGATATGATAGAAAGGTTACACATGATGGAGGGAAGAATACTTATACTTTTTGGAAGGATGGTGTAAAAGTGGTCTTTTTACCCTTCAAGGAAGAAAAGAAGAGTGAGGTATTATTGGCTACAAAGGAGTTTGTTGTAGAAATGGAAGAAGTGGGTTAGTGTTATGCATTGATGATAAATGTGGAAATAGAGTCATTTGGTATACCCAATGCAACAATATAGGTACTAAAGAATACACAAATGTCATACTAGATGAGCTAGCAGATGGGTTATCTCCAAATATGTATATACAAAACCATATTGATTTGATCACAAAATCATTCCTTCGAATCGGGTAGCCTACAAGATGAGACCGACACAAAGAGAGGAGTTTAACATGAAAGTGAAATATCTGATATAGAAAGGGTTAGTGAGAGAAAGCATGAGTCCATGTGTAACTCCAACACTATTGACTCCCAAAAAGGATGGAGACTGGAGAATGTGTGTGGATAGTAGAGAAATAAATAAAATCACAATTAAGTATTGGTTCCCAATTCCAAGATTGGATGATATGATGGATGTGCTAGTGGGAGCATGATATTTTAGTAAGATTGACCTTTAGAGTGGGTACTACCAGATCCAAATATGTGAAGGGGATGAATGGAAAATGACTTTCAAAACAAAATAAGGATTATACGAATGGATGGTGATGTCATTCAGGTTATCTAATGCACCTAGTACATTCATGAGGCTAATGAATATAGTACTTTGTGAGAATACTATGGTAAGTTTGTGGTTGTTTATTTTGATGATATTTTGATATTCAATAGGATAGTGGAAGAACACTTGTTGCATTTGAAATTGGTGTTAGAACTATTATGAAAAGAGAGTTTATATGCAAACTTAAAGAAGTGTAGATTTCTTCAGAAAATTCTAGTTTTTTGGGGTTTTTCATCTTAGAGGATGGATGAGGAAAAAGTGAAGGAAATTTTGGAATGGCCTATTCCAAGGAATGTGACAGAGGTTCATATTTTTCATGGCTTAGAAATTTTTATAGGAAGTTCATCAGGAATTTTAGTAGCATTGTTGCACCCATAACCAAGTGCACAAAGGGAAAGGAGTTTGTATGGACCAAGGTAGCAATAGATAGTTTTGAATTGTTGAAGAAAAAAGTGTCAGAGGAACCTATTTTGGTATTTCCATATTTTAGAAATGTCTTTGAGGTTGATTGTGATGCCTCACATGTTGGGATTGGAGCTATACCAAGTCAAGAAGGACGACTGTGACATTCTTTAGTGAAAATATAAATGAAGTCAGGAGGAAATATTATACTTATGATGTGGAATTTTATGTTATTATTCAAGAATTAAGGCATTAGAGACATTACTTGGTAGCTAAGGAATTTGTAATATTTACTGACCATGAAGCATTGAGGTATGTAAACACATAAGAAACTAAACAACGAGACATGCAAATTGGGTTTCATTTTTGTAAGAATATACTTTTATGTTAAAGCATAAGTTAGGTAAGCATAATCAAGTTGTTGATGCCTTGAGTAGGTATGTAACACTTTTGATAATAATGGAAAATGAAGTGGTAGGGTTTGAGGTAGTTAAGGAATTGTATGAAAGTGATCCATATTTTGGTGATGTTGTGAGACAATGTAAGGACCCTAAAGTAGGTAGTGGTTCTTTTGATTATTTGATGCATGATGGTTATTTATTCAGGGGAAATAAATTGTGCATCCCTGTTGGTTCAATGAGATAAAATATTATAAGAGAATTATACAATGGGGGTTTGGCTGGACACTTTGGTATAAGTAAGAAAATTGTTCTTATGCTAGAGAAGTATTATTGGCAAAAGGTAAAGAGGGACATAAGTAGGATAAAATTAGGATGTAGAGTGTACCAAATGGCTAAGGACCATGTTGAATATTTTCATTGATGTCAAAGTTTGATGGTATGCATGGTTAATTTCATAGGTCATTGATGTCATGGGGAGTTTTTGAGTTTTGTCAAGGTCTTCATGGTTGATGTCAGGTTGTTGGAAATGAGTGAGAAAGAGAGAGTTTGAAGAAAATGTGGAGACAAATGTTCTTATGAAGGTATGATGACAAGTAGGTCATAAAATATTTTGTTGTGTTATGATCAAGGTTGTAAAGGTTGTTGGGATTAGCACACCAATTGTGCGGATAATATATCGATCTAAGCATAGATGTAATAAAAGTGGATATTCCGAATAAATATACAAAACAAGATATATAAATCAACACCAGATTTAACATGGTTCACCTAGTGTGGGCTACATCCATCAAGAAACAAGCCAATCAATTATCCAAAGCTCCCAAAAGATATACAATGAAGATTTACAATCTTCCACACCTCTTATGATGTACAATACTTTCTCTCTCTCTAGCTTCTCCTTCTCCAAGAATTCTCTCTCACAATTATTTTCACAATAATCATTAACTCTCTCTTCTAACCCTAGATTTCTAGCTTATAAATACCTTATACAAACTTAGGGCACTTAGCCATGCAATTACAATAAATAGATCTACTTTAATACTAAAATTAGATCTAATTCTTGTGAGTTAAATAAAACACTCACGCACAGGTAACCAATGCTGGTTCCTACTTTCTTGACCAATGCCGGTCATAGGTGACCGATGTCGGTCCCTTCATAACCGATGCCAGTTACTGTGTTTTCCAACAAGTTGATATAACATGCTAAATTGAAGTAATTGAGCTCCACATCTCAACAATCTCCCACTTAGAGATAAATTACTGCACTATACCTATACAACGTCATTCTTGGATCCTTTCCTTAGTTTTGTTTCTTCCTCTTCAAGTCTCAAAATTGAAGACCAATAAAAGTGGAGTGTAGCTCCAACTTCTCTTTACTAATGGATTCATTAGCATATCCGTAGGGTATTCACTCATATGAATCTTATCTAGTTTCTGTTTCCCATCCTCAAATACCTACCGTATGAAGTGATGCGTCAACTTAGTGTGTTTCATTCTAGAATGAAATGTTGAGTTCTTTGTTAGATGAATTACACGCTGACTGTCACTGAATAATTTGTAATCATCTTTCTCCTTTCCCACATCTTCCATGAGCTTACTCATCCATATCATCTCTTTTCTAGCTTTTGTAGGCTGTCACATACTCTGTCTATGTAGTAGACAAATCCACAACCTTCTGCAACCTTGATATCTAGCTAACTGTCATCCCACCTACTTTAAGAATATATTTAGTAGTGCTCCTTCTATCATCCAAATCTCTAGCCATATTTGAATCAACATAGCCACATAAAGAAATATCCGAACCTCCATATCATTAATTCATGTTAGATGTCCCTCTCAAATAACCGAGTATCCATTGGACTACTTTCCAATGATCTTTACTTGGATTAGCCATAAATCTACTCACAAATCCAACTGCTTGTGCAATGTCTGGCTTGGTACAAACCATAGCATACATGAGACTCCCAAATGATAAAGCATATGGTACTCATGTCATGTATTTGACCTCCTCATGTGATGAAGGACACTGATCTTTGCTCAATTTGAAGTGTCCAACCATAGGTGTACGTACAGGTTTTGAATTCTGCATTTTAAAACTTTCTAACACCTTGTAGATATAATCCTCCTGAGACATACAATTTCTTGTTCTTCCTATCTCTATGTATTTACATGCCAGGATGCTTTTACAGATCCTAAATCCTTCAAGGCAAATGTGTGAAATAGCTTTCCCTTAAGCTCATCAATGTCTTGCATACTAGATCCTGCAATAAGCATATCATCCACATACAATAACAAAATAATACAGCTCTAATTTTCAAGCTTCTTGAAATAAACACAATGATCATATTCACATCTCAAG
This sequence comes from Taxus wallichiana var. yunnanensis, assembly GCA_018340775.1. NCBI lineage: Eukaryota > Viridiplantae > Streptophyta > Pinopsida > Cupressales > Taxaceae > Taxus > Taxus wallichiana. The sequence continues at coordinate 293,221,792 of CM031234.1, read as the reverse complement.
TAACCATGCTCATGCATGAAACTATCAAACCTCATGTACCATTGCCTTGGAGCTTGTTTGAGCCCATATAGGCTCTTTTTCAACCTACACACTAATTTCTCCTTACCCTTGACTTCATACCCAAGCAACTACTGCATATAAATCTCCTCACCCAAATCACCATGAAGGAAAACTGTCTTCACATCTAGTTGTTTTAAATGCAAATCATCTACTGCAACTAAACTCAATATAGTATGAATAGAATTCATCTTTACAACAGGAGAAAATATTTTGCCAAATTCAATACACGCTTTCATGCAAATCTTTTTACTACAAGCCTTGCCTCGTACATTTTCTATCCACCCTCTTTTCCTTGATCCTGTAAACCCATTTGTTCTGTAATGTTCTTTTACCTACTGACAACTTAACCAAATCCCAAGTCTGGTTTTGTTTCAAGGAGTCCATATCCTCATCCATGCCATGCTCCCATTGAACGTGGGTCTTATCCTGCATTTCTTCTTAAAAAATTTTGGTTCACCATTATCAAGCTTAATAATAAATAAGATATAGAAGGTGTAAATATTTTTGGAGGTTTACTTACCCTTTGTGACCTTCTCACAGGAGTTTGGGGTACCAAAGGCTCATTCTTGACCTCTTGGACATTTGTTTCTAATTATGAAAGTGACCGATGCCGGTTCTACTAATTGATGCCACTTTAGCTCTCCTGTAACCAACACTAGTTAGGGTCAACCGACACCGTTCTTGAGTAACCCTATAGGTGTGAGTTTGAACTATGAGAGTTCATTTTCATTCATAAACTTCTCAACTGGTTTGTCCTTAGGTTCAAAAATTTGATCCCTGTACATTCTCTTTTCATTCCATTCAATGTCATGACTCTTAATAATTTTATAATTTTCTAAATCCCAAAAATGGAATCCGAAATCACTAGATCCATAACCAATGAAAGTGCATCTCTTGGATTTTGCATCCAACTTTTTCTATTTTCCTTATCAATATGCACAAAATATTCTAAACTAAAAACTTTAAGAAAAGAAATATCTACCTCTTTTCTCGGTCCAAGCTTCCTCTGGTATTCCTCCATCTAGTGAACTTGAAGGCCCACATTTAATCAAATAAACCATTGTATCAACTTCTTCTACTTGAAACTGCAAGGGAAATCCAACATGTATCCTCATACTTCTAGCATGTTCCATGATTGTCTTGTTCATTATTTATGCAACACCATTATCTTGTGGTGTTCTTGGAACCATCATTTCTCTATGTATTCCATTCACTGAACAATAATAATTAAAATCCTTGCTACAATAGTCACCACCATTATCAGATCTAAGACATTTTAACTTTGAATTTGATTCATTCTCAACAAGGGATTTCCATATTTTAAAAGTCTCAAAAACATTAGATTCATGTTTAATACAATAAACCCATACCTTTCTTATAGCATCATCAATGAAAGTAACATAATATTTGGATCCTCTATGAGAAGCTACATGGGATGGTCCCCACACATCTAAGTGTACAAGCTCCAACTTCTACTCCTTCTTAGTTGCCACAACTTTGAGAAATATCACTCTCTTTTGCTTTCTAAAAATACAATGCTTACGTAAATCAAGATTTAAATCTTTCAAATTTGATAACTTACCCTTAGCCTTTAAGATTTGTATTCCTTTTTGACTCATATGACCCAACCGATTATGCTACATGCATGCATCTCGAATCTAAAGTAGATAACATAGAAAAGGAAACAATAACACGGGTAGATAAATATAACATTCCTACCTTTTTTCCTCTTGCCATAACAAAAGAACCCTTGGTGAATTTCAAAGAGTGTCTTTGTGAATGTGATGATGCAACCAGCTTCACCTAGTTGCCCTACAGAAATAAGATTCCTCTTGAGGCTTGGCACATGCCTCACATATTTCAATACCCATGTATTTCCATTCTACAATTTTAGATGAACTTCCCCTTTACCAGTAATACTGCAAGGTTCATCATCACCCAAATAAACATGCCCAAAATTTCCTTGGACATAATTTCTGAAATAACCCTTATTAGGGGTTGCATGGAAAGAAGCTCATGAATCTAAAACCCATGATTCAATTCTATTATCCAAAGAAAGAATAAGAGCATCTTGCATTACCTTTGCTACAATATTTACCTCTTTACCTTTATCAGGTGTTGGTTGTCTTTATCCTTTGAAAAACAATCTTTCTTTGCATGTCCTTTCTTTCCACAATTTCAAGAGGTAATTCCCTTACCTCTGGATTTAGATCTGCAATTCCTTGAATTTGATTTCCCATTATTCTTACTCTTGGATCTATCCTTCCTTGCCTCTACTTTCTACATTTAAAACATTCTTAGATGATGATTCCTCTATAATTTTCTGCGCGAATTTCTTCATTCAAGATTATACCAACCACATCATCAAACTTCAAAATATTATTAGCAAATGTTGTATTACTAACAACCATTACTGAGTTATCCCAACTATCAGGCAAAGAACATCAGAATAAGAGTGCTTTCACTTCATCATCAAATAGAATATCAACCAATTTTAACCAATTTACAATAGATCAGAAATCATTCAAATGACTCGATGCAGATCCACCTTCATGCATCTTAGAACTAAATAGTTTCTTCATCAAATAAAATTTATTTGAAGCACTAGTTTTTTCATATAAATTAGTAAGAGATTTCATTAACTCTATTGTAGATGTCACTTCTGTAATATTGGAAGCCACGAGATCTTTGCCAGTTCAATCTTATAGATCCCAAAGCCTTTTTGTCAAGAATATTCCATTCTTCATTAGTTATCTTCGTAGGTCTAGAATTTTCATCCAACAGTAAGTACAAATATCTTTGATATAGATAATCCTCAATCTGCATCTTCCATAATTGATAATTTCGGTTGCCAAACTTCTCTACCTTGTATTAGTTTTCTTCGCCATTATTGTAGCTCCCATTCAATCGAAAAACCCATTGTGAGTAAATCACAAAGACACAAAACCATCAAATAAAGCTATGATACATGTTATTGAGATTAGCACACTTTGGTTGTATAGATAATATATCCAATCTAAGAATACATGTAATAAAAGTGGATATTCTACTAGAATAAATATACAAAACAAGAGATATAAATCAACACCATATTTAATGTGGTTCATCCAAAGGGGGCTACATCCACCAAGAAACAAGCAAATCTATTATTCAAAGCTTCCAAAAGATATAAAATGAAGATTTACAATCTTCCACAACTCTCATGATGTACAATACTTTATTTATCTCTATCTTCTCCTTCTTCTCCAAGAATTCTCTCTCTCACAATTATTTTCACAATAATCATTAACTCTCACTTCTAACCCTAGCTTTCTAGCTTATAAATACCTTATACAAACTTAGGGCACTTAGCCATGTAATTACAATCAATAGATTTTCTTTAATACTAAAATTATATCTAATTCCTATGATTTAAATAAAATTATCATGTACAAGTAATCGACGCGGTTAGCCCTAACCGATGTTGGTTCCTACTTGCCTGACCGATGTCGGTCATAGGTGACCGATATCGGTCCCTTCATAACTGATGCCAATTATTTTTTTTTCCAGCAAGTTGATATAACATACTAAACTGAAGTAATTGAGCTCCACATCTCAACAAAGGTCAACATGGTTGAGTTCAACTCATTATGTCAAGTGTTAAGTGCTTGACAAGCCTAGTCATGGCCTATTCATGGCATGAAGAGACCCTGTGAGAAGGTATGAGCATGGTAGCTTTGTAAGTGGAGTGCACACATGTATGAGAGGTTGTACATCATTGTTTGAGCTTGGGAAAATGGTTTATAATGCATGAGAAGAGGTATGTAAGTCGTTTCAAGGGCTAGTAATGCAAGTAGACCAAGGTGTAGAAGGTAAGGTGAAGAAAACATGTCCTATTAAGATATGATGATCAACTTTAAGAGAAAGTATAAAAAATTAAGTATGGAATGTTATTTTAGGTATTTTGTGGAGTTTCAAGCCATGGCTTGGAATATTTAATAAGAAATTGAGTTTTTGGTCTAATCAAGATCACAAGATTTAGCAATGGATGAGATAGGTGGATAACGTGGATAGATAATGATCTTAGGAGGTGGATGAATGAAAACCTTAGAAGTGGGTGGAGGTGACAAGTGAACAACGGTGGAAGCACGCTTATGTGGAATGGGAGAAAGAGACCACTCACGAGAGCGAGAGCCGAAGGAAATGACACCTTTGTATTCTAATTATTATAATTTATCATGTAGAGAATAACATTCATTTTCGTAGTGTCAATTTATGTGGTGAAAATTACAATAAGGGAAATCGCGTTTGGTGATGCAAGTGATGAGGAGGATGATGTTGATTAGAAGGCAAGCGATTAGGCACTTATCAAGAAAAGTATGTAAGACATCATGAGGCTTAGAAACATATGGAAAATGTAATGGTTCCCGAGGAGGAGATGCATAAGACTTAGGTTTTAACCGATGTGATGGAGGGGAAGGAATATGCTTACGTGGAGGAGGAGATGGTGACCATGGAGGACACTCAATGGATGGAAGAGGAGATGAAGTAGTAGGCAATGGAGTAGTAGAAGAAGTAGAAGTAGGAGGAGATGGAATAACATGTTTTGTAATTAAATCTTGTTCTAGATCTATAACTTTATAACAAAAAAGCATAAAATATTCACATGTATCATATAATAATTTTTCTTTTAATGCAGGAATTAAGCCGAAAAAAGATAAATTTCTTTTCTAAATAAATTGGCTCAAATAATAATTGATGCATACAAGAATTAAAGTGTAAAATGTAATTTATAATGGGATCTTTCTTTCCTTGATGCAAAGTAGGTAAACAATCATATGTAACTCTAGGACCATTATTAACCATAAAATGCCTAAGAAAAGCATCCTCCATATCATAGTAAGTGCTAATAGATCCATAAGGAAAATGAGTGTACCATTGAATAACATGATAAAAAAAGACTACGATGAAAATATTTGAGGAGCAAGCGGTCATTATAATAAGAGGCCATTTTTGAACGATAATTCTTGAGATGCAAATAGGGGCTACCAGTGCCATCAAAACATGTAAATGTAGGCATGATGAAATCCTTAGGGAAAGCGAAATTATGAATTTTATAGGTATTGGATTTCCATGTAAAGAATTATTATCAATGGAATCATAGTAGGCTTTACTTTTGAGAGTGAGAGTATGAACTTGAGTTTGAAAATTACTGACAACATGCATGAGAGATAAAATATCATGTGAGGGGATGGTAGAAGAAGCGAGAGGCACATTGAGAGGTCGAAGCTTGCCATTATGAGTGATCATGGGAATGTGAGAAGAAGAAGTAGATGTGGAAGGAGGAGAAGAAAATGAAGGCTTTATGGGAATGCTAGATGTAGATGCAAAAGAAGTACTAGTAGGAATAATAGAATTATCATGAATAACAATTGTAGAAGAAGAAGAAAGAGGTGGAAGAGGAGAATAACATGGAATATCAATGGAAATGCTAGAAGTAGAATCAGAAGATATGATAAGAGGTGTACTAGTAACAAGATTAGAATCATCATGTGCAATGACTTCAAAAAGAGAAGAAAGAGGAGTACTAAATTCACATTCAGTAGTTGGAAGAGAAAGAACATCATTACTAACAAGTTCATGATCAGAAGCATAGCCTATATCACTATCAAACATATTTTCACATGCTAGTAATTCATCAAAAGAGTCATCAACATATAGAGAAGTAGTAGGAGAAATATCATGAGATTTAGCATTACATTCATTGGAAACATTTTCAGAAGTAGGAAGAGTAGGATATACAACTTTGCATTCATCTTGATTACTAGTAGAAATAACATCATGCACATGTACATTTTCAACATTAGAAGTAACATTATTTGTATCTACGTGTATCACAAACAAGGCCAAGCATAAAATCTATAATAGTATTATCATATGTTATAATGTGAGTTCAAAAATGTGGAGTAGCATGGGTGACTATGGAAGAACAAGGAAAACATGAAGTGAATTTTTGGTCAGGTGAGACTATGGAAATGCTAGAGTTGTGAAAACTAGTGGGAATGGTGTTTTCGTGAGCAAGAAGCTATTGGAGAATTTTGGAATCACAATGAGCATAATGATAAAGATTACTAAGTTCAGCTTGTACAACATCATCAAGGATAGGTTACACACTAATATGTTCCATATTTTTCTTGGGAGAAGAGGATATATTTTTAGCCATGAGGATGTTGGGATCCTAGGGCAATAAGTTAGAACAAGAGAGGGGTTCACCAAATGATTTGACAAAAATAGAATTATGTTAAACCCTAATTTCAGAGTCACTAATATGATAAAATACAATAACATATAAATACTAAGCACTCTAATGATGCAAGTTTGTTAGTAAATAGGAGAGATAAGAGACTTATCTGATTTATGCTTATCTTGGAATAAACATGAACTGGAACAATTGATAAACATGATGGACAAAGTGTTGGAAATGATTGATATTAACTCCAGGAATTACAGAAAGAGATGTACATAAGCACCTAGGAAAGAGACCACTCCTCGGTCTTAGTACTATGAAAATGCTTGAAATCTACTTTTTCTTGTGTCGTTAGGGTTTCAGACTTATTCACTATTGATCACCTACATGTTGCACTTTGATCACCAATGATACTTGTAACCTATAAAACAAACCCTACCTACCTATAAAAGCTCACAAACACATCAAATTGGAATGAAATATGTAATATGTGAAGTCAGACTAACCCCGACAAACAGTCACCTAAAGAGTGAACTTATGACCGAGCATTGCACTACATTCCATACTCCATGTAGTTCTTTATGCTTGTGTGTGAAATAGTGTCCTTAGGTTTCCCTTGCACCAATGACACTAAGATAGTAGGCTATGACTAGATAAAATGCAAATGTGTGAGATGGAATTCAACACTTCCCCTTCTATGCAATGTATGCAGCCCAAAAATGTAGTCCCTTTGATGGTAGTGATAATATGTAGATGTGATTTCCCCTTAGAATTTCCCCGCCTAGAATAATAGAGTGTATGTTGTGTATATATATGGATCTCTTGTTTGAATTTCGACACTAGTGACATGACATGCCGACTATGACCTTGGGATAAGGATAATAAAACTAAAAATATGACCACAAATGTCAAAATAAGTGAAAAGAACAAAGAGGATAGGAGCACCTAGAATGGACGAAGCTCCTAAGCGCTAGTGTCTAGAATGGATGCTGGTTTTATGAGATAAATGATGAAAGATGTGAGAATACCGACATATAGGGATCCTTGTGACCTGACTAGAACTAGGTACAAAAGTGAAATATGTGTGAGAGAAATATAATAGAAATCAAGTCAAACAAGTGGATGGAATAGGGAGTGTATCACCAGTGAATAATTTTCTCACTTAAGATCCATGCATTTAACAACATACTTGGTACTATAGTAAAATAGTAATAAGTGCATGATTTAATGTCTACAAGAAGAAGAGAAAAGAGATAGTCATCATTTGTTGATCAACAAAAAAGAGAAGGTGAAAAACATTCAGAGGTGGTGGCTGAGTTGGTGTTGAGTCACTTAGGGAGTTGGTGCTTCCTTACAATTTGGTGCTTGCTAAAACCTTGGGGAGTCATAGCTTCCTTGTAAGTTAGTGCTTGCTAAAACCCTAGATAGTTGATGTTTCCTTACAAGTTGGTGCTTCCTAAAACCTTGTCAAGTTGGTGCTTGGAAATTAGGGGTTGGTGCTCCTTGTGGAGTTGGTGCTTCACTAAATCTTGATTTTTGTTTATAAATGCAAAGATCAGTGGGTTTTCTTCCCCTTGATGGTTTCCCACATATATGATGTGTTCATGTGTGTTCTCTATTGTTTCATGCTCATGTGGATGGTTGTTATGTTGCTTTGATGGTTTGACATTGCTTATATAATGATGGCTTATTGAATGGTTCATGCAAGTTAAGTAAAAGTAAAGATATGAAAGAGATTTTTTTAAGGAAATTGATTGATCCCCCCCTTAGTGATTGTGATTCCAAAAATTGGTATCAGAGCTTAGTCCTTTGGAACATGTTTAAAAGCTTGAAGGAGATCCTATAAGTGCAAGTGTGGCTAATCAAGTTCAAGGAGGTTTCTATGCATTTTGGTGCATTAGAATGATGAACTGTATGATTTCATTAGGTTATGACATATAATAATCATTAGTAGAGAAGAATGCCAACATGAAGAAGTCATTCAAGAACAAAGAGGATTGTATCTCATCTGAAAATGATAATAACAATGACATTAATGAAATTCTATTCATGTCCGGAGAAACAGTAATGAGTGTTTGAATAGTCTCATGGAAGATTCAGAAGATGAAGAGGCAGAAGTGAACCTAGAAGCAAAGTTGGTGAGTGATCTAGATGAGATGAAAATCCAAAGAAATAAGAATCATAAATTTAAGTCTTTGATTAAATATTACAAATAAAAAATTAGTAGCATGAGTAATGAACATGATGAGATCATTAAAGAACTGGAAACTCGGGTCGAGCTTGTGAAAGATATTCTAAAGGCTAAGGAAGAAGATTGTACCAAGTTCAAGATAGACATGGATTTCTTAAAATCAAATTTTCATAAAGAAAAAAAAATAAGTTGAAGACCTTTGAGAAATTTGAAAAAGAGTGTCGAGGCTCTAAATGACATGTTGAGTAGTCGAAGTATGCCAATGATAAGGCAGGTCTTGGTTTCAATGGAGACCACAAGAATAACAACTAAGATGACAAGGAAGGTCATAGTTTTATTGAAAATCAAAATGAGAAAAAAAGAGAATGCTAACATGAATAAGAAGGTCAAATTGAATAACAAGGTAAGGAAAAATTTGTTAGATAACCTAATGCCATAAGGCATGAAAATTATTTCAATGGTTACTATTTTGCATGTAATATGTTTGATCATTGAGAAAGAGAATGTAGAAGACCCTCCAATCATCAATACTCATGGGATTATGGAAGGATTCACCGTTCACATTAGTCCGAGTTATGTATGGTGTTTTTTCTATAATTGTCATAACATTGGGCATATTGTAAAATACTACAAGTTGAGAAAGAATAATCAAGATAAGAAGATGTATGCCAAGAAGTATGACCCTATAAGTGAAAGAGGAACTAAAGATAGTAAAGCATATCATGAAATCAGATCCTTTAGATAAGATAAATGAGGAACAAAAAACTAGTCAAGCTTAAAGTCATGATCAATCTACTAGTCAAGGTGGCCTGTTTGCCACATAAGATAATTGGAGAGATACTTGAAGTGTTATAAGGATGTATGCTATTAACTCAGATATAGGAGAAGAATGATGATGCGACATCAAGTAAAAATTTCCAATCAAGACCAAGAGGATCCTAAAGAAATACTATCAACCTCATGATTGCAAGGTGATGGAGATCTAGGAATATCCTAAATTCATAGTGTTCTAGAGCTTTGTGAATTGAGGTGTCTCTATTAGGATTCATAGAGGCATTCATCACTCAAAGAAGCAACATGAAGATGTGTTGTAGGGATTATATCATGGTATGAAGATTTGAGGTATTTGTGAGAAGGATAGTAATGACGATTGTAGAGATGTGTTATAAAGTATGTGTATGATGACTTGATCAAACCAGTCATATTCATGGAGTTGTGTTGCAAGGTGATGAGAATCAAGAAGGTGTGTGAAGGCTTGACAGGTAGAGATAGAAAAATTGAAGAGCATGGCGTGCATGTCTAATACAGAGTTTTGACATATAAGAGTAGGTGATTAAATCTGCAAGACCAATATATATTATTGAGCTATGTAGCCTATATAGTTATGTCGATATGAAGACCTAAATGGATCCATAGGAGTGATTTTGAGGTTATGATCAGAAATTTGAACAATTATAAAAGGCAGGATAACATGTTATATAATATATATATATACCTTAAGAGAAAGATCACATAGGTCATTCAAATTTGGGTATGCAAAAATACAAAGAAATCAAGAAAACCCAAGTAAGGTTACATAACTATTCATTGAGGTAGTAACATGAAGAGTTGAGTGTTTTATATGCAAGGCATATGGTGTATAGTCTCATCTTGCATGAAGAAGAAAAGTTATGACAAAGGTATGTCATAGTGAAGCATGTGAATGCTAACCTAGTTGAGAGGATGATGCAAGGAATATATCATGATAAGAGTCCTAGTAAAACCAAAAATCTTTTTATCCTTTGTGTGGCTCAAGAGGAAAATATGGACATAGGAGGATCTTGATTTATCTGATACTTAAAGGATCAAAGTTTGCAAAGTTAGTTTATTTCATTGGTGTGATTATATTCATAATTTTAAGGTCTGAGAGTAAACTTGATGAGAACATACTATAAATAAAAAAAGGAGTCCATGTAATATGTTGAATAAGGTCTATGTCGGTTGTGTCAAGAAAAATTCAATGAAGTATGCATAAGCTAATGGGGAGCTAATAGGATAGTTCACTATCTCTATGAGAAGGTAAGAAGTGCCAAGAAGATATGAAGAGTTATGAAGATAGGTTGAAGAATTTATAAAATGATGGAAGTGTTGTTGGTGTATGAAAGGTAAGAAAAAGTTGTTCATTGTTTCTAATAATTGGTAGTAGTTGGTAGTTGAGATTGGTCTATTTGTATCAATAATAGTGCTTGATTTGTGTCATATCAGTCATGACAAGGATAATGTGAGTGATCTTGTGTATCTGAGTTCATTTGAAGAAAGTATGGATGGTGATAGGGGGAGCATGTCATGTTTGACCATGCTTCCAAGTTTAGTTGATGTTTACAATAGTTGGTTAATGCTTCCAAGTATGATAAATTCTAGGTTTTATATCGAAAAGGGGAGAATCAAGAAGTTGCAAGTATGATCGTGTTTATTTGAGAAACATCTTGTTAGAAGAATAGTGCCTAATGTTCGATTGAAGAGAACTGGTGTGGTCGTCATCTAGGGTTTATGAGGGGAAGCATCTCGCTTAGGGGAGAGATTTATATCTCTGTGATGTAAAGTTGTATACAAGTCGTATAAGGCTAAGGTGAGTTATTTATCAACAATTGGTGTCGACATTTCATTGTGTTAGTGAAGTTCGGATAAAAGGATCAAATGTCATTTTTCTTATATCCTATTTGTTGACATTTTGTTGCAAAAGGAGTGTTTTCAGAAGTTACAGGGAGAATATTCAAAAAGGGGAGAAAGATATCCTAGTGTTCATAATAGAGTGGTTGTCATAGTGTTTCTAAGTATGGTTACCATCAATGAAAAGGGGGATATTGTTGAATGTTGTTATTTATGTCAAATCTTGATGGTATGCATGGTTGATGTCATAGGTAATTGATTTCATGGGGATAATGTTTGAGTGTTGTCGAGGTTTGCATGGTTGATGTCAGTTGTTGGCAATGAGTGAGAAAGAGAGAATTTGAAGACAATGTGAAGACAAAGGTTCTTGTGAAGGTATGATTACAAGTAGGTTGGTAAGTGTTGTGTTGTGTTGTGATCAAGGTTGAAAATTTCAACATGGTTTATTTTAAGTCATTATGTCAAGTGTCAAGTGCTTGAGAAGCCTAGTCATGGCCTAGTAATGGCATGAAGAGACCCTGTGAGAAGGTATGAGCATGGTAGCTTGGTAAGTGGAGCACACACAGGTATGATATGTTGTACATCATTATTTGAGCTTGAGAACATGGTTTAGAATGCAGGAGTAGAGGTATACAAGTCAATTTCAAGGGCTAGTAATGCAAGTAGACCAAGGTGTAAAAGGAAAGGTGAAAAAAACATGTCCTATTAAAGAATGATGATATATTTATAGATAAAGTATGAAAAATTGAGAGTGAACAAAGGTATGGTATTTTGTTTTAGGTATGTTGGTGAAGTTTCAGGTCATGGTTTGGAAGATTTAATTAGGAATTGAGTTTTGGTCTTATTGAGCTCATAATAATGGAGAATCCCAACTTCAGAGGTACTTTTATATGCACATTGGCATGCACAACCTCTTCATGGGAGCTTAAGCCATTTAGGAGAGATAGAGGATGAACCTAGCTAAGATATCCTAGCATTATTTTTGGAATTGAGGTCCACATCTTTATGAAAAATAGTTAACACCAAAACTACTCCAAAATCCTCCTAAAAACCTTATAAGGAATTGATATGAATTATCTTTCTCAAACAAGATCAGAATAAAATGTTTTTCCTATTTTGATGATTGGATCATGTAGTGGAATCTCTCAGATATCTCCAGGTGGTGGTGGTTAGTCAGATGAAAGAGAAAAAGTGCAGGTACATAACTATATTTCTAAAGAATTTGTTGTATCTCTCATGTTTTGCATTGGAAAATATGAATAAATGAATGTATGAGGATTTTGGATACCTATAATCTATTTCTATGATGGTTTCAGGACATGTTTCAGTCTCTAAGAGTGCCCATGAGGTCAATTTCTCATGACTGGTTTTTAAGGTGTTTTGACAATTTTGAGTGTGTTTGGAGCAGAGTTGTTCTTGTGCCCTTATGCCATGAGTTGAAGTGTCTAATGGACATGGTGATGTTGTTAAGGTCATGAAGTATATTTATACATGTTTCATTTGTCATGGTTGAGTGATTCAAGGTGGTACACGCCTCATTCTTGAAGACATACTTTCTTGGTATACATGCATACTAGGGAAGTTTTGTTCTTAAGGAGTTTTCATGGCATAATGATTAGTGCAGATATATTCAAGCATAAAGGATGTGTGAAGAGTTCAAGATTTTTTTGAAAGGTTTATGAGGTTTGAAGAAGACCATTGTTTCCCAAGAAGTTCATGTTTATGTGTTATACAAATCAAACTTATTTGAAGTAGGTCTTCATAAGTCCTAATGATGTAAAAGGTAAAATTGAGTCATTATAGGCCAAATGAAAGTTATGGTGTGATTATTACATGTTTTAAAGATGTTCTTATCCATTTTTATGGCCAACCTAGATTGTCTTGTGCATGTATTATTGACCTAGTTGGTGTATATTCTTGAGTCATGTATATATAGGCAAACTGTTTTAGGCCTATTATGTGGATAAAAGATATGAACGATATATAGTGAATTTAAGGGTAGAAGAAGGTATTGTAGACCATGGGAAAGGTTTGTATGATGAATATTTGAAGGTAGTACACTTGTGAAGATCAATATATTCATGCCCATGTAAAGATGAAAGAATGATGATAGAAGAAGCCTATTTGACTAGTTCTTGAGGATGAATGAAAATAACGAGATAATGTTGCATGCTTGAATAGAGTGAGGTATTATATACCATATGAGGAGGGAAGAGAGTTTGTGAATAATATCCTACAGGGTATTTTTGTGTGTAATTCAATGCCTATATGACCTAGTGAAGGTGAAGAATCTAGATGAGAGAAGAAGCATACCATGACATTTTGAGAAGTGATCAAGAGAAGAAGAGAAAAGAGATGGTCATCATTTTTGATCAACAAAAGAGAGAAGGTGACAAACATTAAAAAGTGGCCGAGTTGGTGCTGAGTCACTTAGGGATTTGATGCTTCCTTGCAAGTCTGTGTTTACTAAAACCTTGGGAGTTGTAGCATCTTTGCAAGTTGGTGCTAACTAAAAACTTAGGGAGTTGGTGCTTCCTTGCAAGTTGGTGCTTGCTAAAACCTTATCAAGTTTATGTTTAGAAATTATAGGCTGGTGCTCCTTATGGAGCTAGTGTTTAGCTAAATCTTGATTTTTTTATAAATACAAATATTAATGGGTTTTCTTCCTTGAGTGTTTCCCACATATAGAATGTGTTCATGTGTGCTCGTTATTGTTTCATGATCATATGGATGGTTGATATGTTGCTTTGATGGTTTGACATTGCTTATATAATGATGAATTATTGAATGGTTCATACAAGTTAAGTAAAAGTAAAGATAATTGAAATAGAAATTTTTAAAGGACAACGATTCATTCACCCCCCCCTCGGTGATTATGCTTCCAACAGGCCATGCACCAAATATTGGGTTGTACTAAGTATGTATTTCATGTCGAAATTCCTAACACACAACAATGGGATTATTATATATTTGTTATGATAGACAGGCTCTCTAAAATGTCACATTTCATTACTTGTAAGACAACTAATGATGCTTCTATTGTTGCAGATTTGTTTTTTCAAAAGTGGTTAGGTTGCATGGAGTTCCAAGAAAAATCACTTCAGATCATGACACAAAAATTTTGAGTCACTTTTGGAAGAATTTATGGAGGAAAATGGGGACACAACTATAGTTCAGTAATACATATCATCCCCATATTTATCAACAAATAAAATTAGTGAATATAAGCTTGGGAAATATTCTACATTGCATGGTTGGAGAAAATCCAAAACAATGGGATTTGGATTTACCACAGATCGAGTTTTCTTATAACAACTCGGTAAATAAGTTAATGTGGAGGTATCCTTTCTATATTGTCTATGCTAGGAACCCCTAGGGAGTTCTAGACTTGATTGTGTTGCATGGTGAAGATAAAACCAATGATGATGCAAAAGCATTTTGCGAGACTACATGCTACAATTGCATGAAGAAGTGAGGGAAAATATGAAAGTTAGTATTGAAAAATATAAAGTAGTTATGGATGCAAGTAAGAGAGTAAATTCATTTGAAGAAGGAGATATGATGATGGTTCATCTTAGAAAGGATAGGTTTCCCAAGGGGAAAAATAATAAAATAAAGTATAAGAATATTGGTCCATGTAGGATTATGAAGAAAATGAGTGATAATTTCTACAAGGTGGAGCTATCTAAATTTTTTTTTATTTCACCAGTTTTAATAATGTTTTTGAATTATATAATTTTCCAGTTATGAGGAAAATATTGAGGAGGAGGAAGAAATAAACTGGGGAGAAGTAGATCCTGAAGAAGAAATAGGAGAGGGTAATGCATGTTTTGGACCAAAATACAATCACTACCAGACAAGGGAGCTATAATAGATATTTGGTATAGTGGGAAGGTTTGGAGCAGGAATAAAATACTTGGATTACTGAGTGACAAATTGAAAAAGATTGATAGTGGAAAACTAGATGAATTCCATTAACTAAATTCGCAAGAGCAAAATTCTTTTCAACCATGGAGAATGATGTTGGAGCATAACCTTCATAGACTATAAATTTTGAGTCAACCATTGGATCATTTTGAAATTTTTGAAGGCGGTATATTTTGATTAGTAATACACCATGAAAAACATTTCTAGAAATGTTTGGTGACTTTTTCAAAGCATATTTTCGGGGCCAAATTATTTCATCTAATGGTCTAAAATTGGCTATGAATTTTTTTTGTGTTTTGTCTAGAACTTAAGAGTTTTAATATATTTTTCTATATTTTATGTAATAATCCAATATTTGGAATACACCTTAATTTATGAAGGCATATTTTGTATGCAAAAATTGGGGTCCATCCGAGGTGTTTTACTTTTAGGATTTTTTGTGTTTTAGGTTTTTTCACATTTTAGGGTTTTCTTAGAGATAGTGGGAAATAAAAGGAAGATTGTAATGTTGTAAAAGATTAGTGTGGATTTAGGAATGAGAAGATAAATATTTTGAAGCTTCTAGAGTTTTGTAAAATTGTGTGTGTGTTTTGGAGGCATTTCGACCTCTTGCAGTTGGATCCACATCACTCAAGAAAATACAAGAAACAACTAATGTATAAAACCATCAATCATTGAGCTCGCGCATTGAATGGCAATATGAGTGACAAGTAGATAATATATGTCAATCGAGGTGAAAAATTCAAGGTTTATGATTGTACAACATTAATTTTTTTGAGATACTTGATGAGGACATAAATGGATAATTGGAAATGAACACATGGGAAGTAATTAATTGTGGATACAACATGATAAAGAACCAAAACAACATAAAATAAGTTTAAATGGAAATTTGAAACCCATATTTTCATTCCATGCACGTAACAAAGAGATGATGGTTAAGATTTGCATAAGATATGATGGTGAAGATTCGATAAAGAGTTGACGAAATGTGTCGGGTCATTTCAGGTAATGTAACAACATAGTGACTACCATAAAATTGGGGTTACTAAATTTTTATTTTAGCATCAACGGTTTCAAGTGAGAAGTGTTTAATTTGTTAGATAAGGAAAAGACGTGAATGGAATTCTGGAAATAAAATGGTGGGAACTAAATACATGCATGTCCCACACTACGACTTAGAATGTTCCTACCCAAATATTGTATATTTTTGTGCTTCACTTTATCGTCTCAAACTCACTTGAATTATTCATATGAGTGCAATTGGTGCTTTAAGGGACCAAAAGAGGAGAAGCCTTCAAGTGATATGATATAATAGAGAAATGTGGATTTTATTCATCAATCAAGCTTGTTATTTTTGTTTCATATAACTAAGGCTTACGATTGAAAAACATTTAGTTTGATAGGTTAGACATATGCATGAATGTAATTTTGGAAATTTAAAGGTGGGAATCAAATAATCACATGAAACACACCCATTCAATATAGTATATTGTTCCTACACAAATAATATATGTTACATGTGCTTCACCTAATTATCTAAACCTCGTGCGTATTATTCATGTCAACACAACGAGATTAAAGGGGCCAAAATAAAAATGGTGAGAATTCAACCGGGGCCAAGTCTAAAACCCAACCATAGTGATTGCTTCTTTTAGTAATTTGTAAGTACACCTTTTCAGTTTTAAGCTTGAGTAATTTCAAAATAACAAGCGATGCAAGACATAATCATTGATAATTGAGCCCCTCCAGGGAATGGACATATGAACAAAAGGAAGATTCTATCTGTTGATTGAGGTTTGCTATTTTTTTATTTTATTTTTTTATGGTGTCAATTTTTTGGTTGCATCACATTTAATTTTCTAGATAAGGTGAAGACATGGATGGAAAGTTGGAAATAAAAATGTGGGAATTAAAACCTGTATGAAATGCATCTATTTCATAGATCAAATTATTCCTAGCCAAAGGACATCAACTACATTTTCTCCACTATATTGTCTTGATCTCTCTCCATGTCCCAAGAAATGACTCATCATTCCTATGATGTATCTCAATACAAATCTCACCTCTAATGGAAGCTCCGTTATGTTCATGCTCGCTAAGTTGTGACAAAAATCTATTACGAGAGGCCTAAGATAATAATTTCATTTCGATCAAGGTCCTAGCCTCTCGATTCGACCATTGATAATACGAGAATGATTTGTAGAGTCCTCATAAACGTGGATAATATGGAATTCTTGTTTCACTCGCCACCCAATATGGAATCTCATGTGAGTGAGATTATAAGAAAATTCAAGTAGTCGAAACACCCGTTATATGCATGGTCATAGATACATTTCTAAAGTGGGTGGTTCCATATGAAAAAAAGATAGACACAATCAAGTTTTAGAGCTTCATACATGGATATGGGCCACATAAGCATGCATGATAAAATACATACGTGAGCGATAAATGTTTTTATCTTAATCATTGTATATTAAACTAACATTAGGATTTAACACCTTTATTCAAATATAAAATAAATTAAAGTGTTTTCTATAATAAAGGTAAATCTTATCTAGAAAAAAATATCCATAACATTTTTATATCGAGTGAGGTTCGTGAGATTACGTATGAAAATTACGGAGTGGGTGTAAATTTTCTAAACACACATATGCCTTTACATTTTAATTACATTGAAGGAATTCCAAATCAGATTAAAAGATGCCAAATTTGACAACTTTTGTATCAACCACAGTTTCAATGACATGTTATTATTATTATTATTTTCCATCACAATCTTTGGAAAACCATGATTGAGAAAGGTAGATTTGGGTTCAATTACATGCTCACTTTTTCATGTCATTGATGAAGATGAAGATCATTCTCAACAATAAATGCCTATATAAATTTGTTTAGATCTTTAGATGTTACAGTAACTGAACATCATATTAAATACCATATCTATGTAATTATTATTGTGTAGGGGAAGACACAAGGTGTTAAATATCTTGTAATCTTATTTCTTTATAAAATAATGTAATTCCCAGAGAATCGACCCCACATTTCCCATGCAATGCCATCATGGTAGGAAACTTCATCATCATCCCATTTGATGTTGCTGAATTGAAGTATGTACATTTTTGTTTGTTTCTCCTCGCTCATATATTCAATTAACGATGGCAACTATATCCTCTCCAATGGTCGCAATGCATCATCTCTAGCATCAAATAAAAATATTTAAATCATGTTTGTATGATTGGATGTGAAACACTCAAAAATGCTTTGGTTTCTTATTAAAAGTTCAAATTTCACTCATTTGAATAATGCAAGAGAGAGTGAGATGATAACGTGGAGCACATATAAAAAATATTATTTGGGTGGGAAAAGCTTAAGATTGATACTATTTTAAATTTAAATTACACTCATGTGAATAATGTGAGTGATATTTTGATAATAAAGTGGAGCACATATAGAGGATGGAGGAGGAGTGGAAGCGAGAAGAGGAGGATTTCAAAAACCAAATGGGTAGGAAACGTTGCACAACACAGGTGACCCTCGAATGAGGCTCTGCAGATTGGGGATCCACAAAATCTGCATGGGGGAGATAAGTCTAATTTGTCTCCATCATGGGATGAAAAAATATTGGGCCATAATAAGAAAATCTCGAGTGAGCCTTTGTTTTCAAATATTATGAATGTTGAAAAGGATGGGCTTTTAAGTCTTGCTATCCCTGATGGGTTAGTGAAAGCTAAATCCCAAATGGATTTTTCTTTAGTTGGAAAGTTTTATGGATCCACACCGAATGTTGAATGTTTTCAAGAGTGGGCTCGGAGGAAGTGGTGTCCGAAGGGTTCATTATAAATTGCCTCCTATGTGAATGGGTTTTTTTATTATTAATCTTTCCAACTTGGAAGATTATAAAAAATCCTTCTGGGAGGGCCTTTATGGGTAGATCTAGTTTGTTGGTTCAGAATGGAGTCCTTATTTTGATCCATATAAAGAGAAACCAGATGAGTTTCCTATGTCGGTTAAACTTCCAGTTCTTTCGATGGAATTTTGGGAGGAGAAATCTTAACTACTATAACTAATGTTATAGGATCATTGATTATTTTTGATTTAGTTAATAGGGAAAGAATGAGGCTAATGTATGCTCACTTTTGTGTTAATGTTCCTGTTGGGAACTTATTGAGAAATAAGATCGAAATTCAATTGAAGTTTGGAGCTTTGATACAAAAGATCGAGTATGAGGCTTCACCTTTGTTTTTTCGAAATGCAATAGGGTGGGACATGAGAAAAGACAATATAAAGAAGCTAAGAAAGGTAAACAAGTTTGGGATAGAAAAGAAAAGGATCATGAGAAAAACCATGAGAAGAATAAGGCTTACCCTAGTAAAATGTCACCGACAAAATATGATTCAAAGGTGTTAGAAATAGAAGAAACCGAGGAAGTGAGATTCATGAACACATAGAGATGAATATGGATGTTTAGAAAGAACAAAATTAGGAGGATAAGGTGATCTTAGATCGGGAACATGATGAACAAGAAAGAGTATTTCAGGACACAAATCCGGGAGATCTCTCGGTGAGGAGGTTCCCAAAGAGATACCAAAGATCAATAAGGAAGTTGTAAATCATCGGGAGAAGGATCAAGCAAAAAGGGTGAACATTCTTCAAAAGGAGAGGAAGTACCTTTAGAACCAAAATTTGTGCCCTATTATTTGAACTTGGAAAGGGATAAGGAGGTCATAAAAGAGAAGAAAATTAATACTATAAGTGCTTAGAAACAAGAAAAGGTTAAAGCAGATTGTGGGAAGGCCCCTTAAAAAGGGTAATATGTCAAATAGGAATAGAAGGGAAAAATCAATGATAAAGGAAATAGATTCGGGTTAAGCAACACTCTATTGAGAGCATATCACCAAATAAAAAAGATGAAGCTCATATCTTGGAATATAAGGGGTCTAAATAATCCCAATAAACAAAGTATGTTTTCCAATTTTAGGAAAACCCATAATCCTGATATTCTTTTGATCCAAGAAACCAAAATGTCTAAAGAAAAAATGGGCGATGTTAAATGTAAAGTTTGGTTTAGATCGAAAATGCAAAGTGTGTATTCTGTTGGGGCCACTTTGGTGGTATTGCTACTTTTGGCATCAAAATGAAAGGGAGGGGATAGAGTTAATTCATTCTCCTCATCATCCGCCATCTTGTTCGAGAGAAAAGGAGAATGGCTCATTATGGATTTGTTCTAATATTTATGCCCCTAATCGTATTGTTGATAGAAGAAATATATGGGTGGATATTTTACATTTTCGTAGTCGGTTTAAAGATATGGATTGGTTGATTGAGGGTGAATTTAATACTCCTTTGATTCTAGAGTAGGAAAAAAGTGGAACAAATGTTTACATTGATAGTATGGGAGATTTTGCAGATTTTATTGCTGACTATAATTTGGTGGATATTGAGTTGAGAGGAGAAAAATTTACATGGTCTAATCGAGAGAGTTAGAGAATATCTGATCCAAATAAAGTTGGATAGATTTCTTATCAATCTCTCTTGGTTTCCCACCTTAGGAGGGTCTTTTTCTTCCATGCCAAGAATTGGATCAGATCATAGTCCAATTTGTCTTCAAACAAGTAATACATTTGGTGTTAAAGGGAGACCTTTTAGATTTTTTAAAATGTGGTCACAACATCCAAATATCAAGGAGGAGATTCAGTCATGTTGGAAAAGTAATGTTAAAGGTAAACCTATGTTCAAACTTGTGTCTAAATTAAATAATGTTAAATCCAGAATGAAAGTTTGGAATAAAGAGACCTTCGGTAACATTTTTTCTCAAAAATCTCAAATAGATGAGGATTTAAAGAAGATTGAATGTATGGGATTGAATCAAGAGTTAAGAGAAAGGGAGAAATCTCTTTTGTCGATTAACATAGCCTAGAAGCTAAAGAAGAGGCATACTAGAAACAAAACTCAATAGTTATGTGGTTAAAGGAGGGAGATAGGAATAATAAAATTTTTCATCTTCTTGCCTCAATGCATAAAAATAGTAACTCTATTTTGGAGATTGAGGATAGGAGATGGGTGAAATTAAAAAAGTAGAGGGATATTTCATAGGAATTTATGATCTTTTTCTTAGATTTGCTAGCAAAAGGGAGGGAGGCGGATCTAATCAAGGAGAGGAATATTGTAAATTTATTTCATCATGTTATTTATCATCAAGAAAATGCTGATTTGGTAAAAATTCCAATGCCTCAAGAGATAAAAAAACTTTTGTTTTTGATTTGGAAGGGGAAAAATCCCTGGACTAGATGGTTTTCCTGCTCTTTGCTCTTTTCTTTCAAGAGTTTTGGGAAATAATTCATGAGGATGTTGAAGAGGCCATTCAAGATTTCTTTATGCATAGTAAGCTTATGAAAGAGGTAAATAATACTTTTATAGCTCTTGTTCCTAAGGTTCCTGATGCTGGAAAAGTATATGATTTTAGACCTATTAGCCTATGTAACATTGTCTATAAGATTATCACTAAAATAATCTCTTTTAGAATCAAAGGTATTTTGGAAATATTTATATCCCCAAATCAAGGTGCTTTTGTGGAAGGTAGATAGATTCTTCACAGTTTCATTATTATTCATGAAATTGTTCATTCTGTGGATGTATCCAAAAGGGAGGCCATGATGTTAAAAATTGATATGAACAAGGCTTATGATAGAGTGTCATGGATATTTCTTAGAATAATTTTGGAAAGATTAGGTTTTCATGATCATTTCATTAAAATTATAATGGAATGCATATCTACTCCAAAATACTCTATTCTTATTAATGGTAATTCTGAAGGTTTCTTTTCATTAGGGAGAGGATTAAGGTAGGGGGATCCACTTTCACCATTTCTTTATATTATTGTGGATTTTTGAAACTTTAGGCGACTTTGTGCTTGACCATAAGAAAAGAAGGGAGATTAATGGATTAATCATATCAAATGGCCTAGATCCTATAGCTTTGAAATAGTTTGTGGATGATACTTTCCTTCTAGGTAAGGCAACTATTTCAAAGATTTTTCTTTGAGGATATTTTCGGACTTTGAGGAGCTTATAGGTCACTTATCAAATTTTCATAAAAGCTCAATTTTCCTTTTGAATGTGGATGAAGATATTCAAAATAGAGTTGTTGACGTGTTGGAATGTCTAATTAAAGTTCTATCATGTTCTTATTTGGGTATGAGGATTTTTAAAGGGAGAATGGTTCTAGATAATTGGAACACTCTTGTTAGCAAATTTTTTTAAAAATTAGCTTCATGGAAAGGGACTTTGTCATCTCATGTTTGGAAATTACAATTGATCCAAAGTTCTTTATAGATCCTTGAGGTGTACTTTATGTCAATTTTCAAAATGCTAGTAAAGATCATAACTATTATCACTCAAATTTAGTGTAGGTTTCTTTGGTCGAGTATAAAAACTAAGGATATGCTTCCTTTAATGGTTTGCGATAAAGTTACCCTTCCAAAGAGTGTTGGTGGACTTGGGATGAAGGACATCGAAGTATGAATATTGCTTTAATGGCCAAAGTTGGGTTGAGGCTTGTGCATTAAGATGGATTATGGGATAAGATCCTAAAGGCTAAATATTTGTATACTGATTAGGCCTCTTTTATTTCTAATGACGTCCTTCCTGAAGGATCTTATTTTTGGAATGGTTTGTGCAAATGTAGGAGTTTACTGCTTTGAAAGGAAGTAAGTGGATGATAGGGGATGGTGTAAGGATTAAATTTTGGGATGACTAGTGGGTCTCGATGAACCTTTAGTCAACCAAAGACATGGAGAAACTTAGCTACTCACTTCAAATTGTTAATGGTAAGATTCCTCGGAGACTATTGGGTGAAAAACAGATTGGGGATGGTCTGAAATCACTTGATTGGGAAGGAGAGGATGAGGAAGTCAAATAGGATATTAGAATTTTCAATGAAAATCTAAGGGGACTACATATTCCTCCAATTCCAAAAGAGGATGCATTGATATGGTCATTGACAAAGGATGGTGAGTATTATGTTAGAACTAGTTATGGGGTGGCAAAAATGTTCCCCCTCCAAATCCCTTCGGAAAAATATCTAGGATAAAACTCTTATTCCCTAAGGTAAATTTGTTCTTGTGGCATGTTATCCAAAATAAAATTCTTACTGTTGAAAATTTATAGGAAAAATGTATGATGATACCAAATAGATGCATTCTCTCAGTAAAAATGCCAAAGAAACTGTTCAATATCTTTTTCTACAATGCCCTTTTACCAAAGAGTCATTTACAATATTTTGAGAGTTTTTCAGTCTCCCTGGGTCTTTCTAGAGTCTTTTGCTTGACTTGTATGTGCAATGGTTGAGCCCTTTCTCTTCCCTCAGCCTTTCAAAGGCATGGATATTTGTTCTTCCTCATTTTTATGGGGAATATGGTTGGAAAGGAACAATAGGATTTTTAAGGAAAAAAAAAAGCTCAATAAGGGTGGGGAGTGTCATTTTAGGGTCTTTGGTCAATAACATGTCTATTATTAAGATCAAAGAGCAAAGAGGATACCCTAATCATGAAAAAGAGATTATTCAAGCTTTGCATATTAGTATGTTCAACAAAATACTATGTGGAAGAAAGTTGCTAGGGATAATGCAAAATGGGTGAAACCTATTGAGGGATGGATGAAACTCAATTTTGATGGAGCTGCTAAAGGTAGTTTTGGCTTAGCTAGTGTTGGTGGCATAATAAGAAATGAGATGGGTTCCCTTATATTAGCTTATGTTGAACCCATTGGTAATAAAACTAATAATTATGTTGAGGCTTATGTGGTCCTTAATGGTATAAAATGGGCCAAATATTTGCAAATTAAGAAGCTTTATATTAAGGGTGACTCTTTATACATTGTTAATGTTATGAAGGGATTATCTAAAAATCATGTTAGTATTAATTCCATTATTGAGGATGTTAGGGGCTTATTAGCCAATTTTGAAGATATTCAAATTGAGCATGTGTACGAAGAATCTAACTCATGTGCGGACACGTTGGATAACTTTAACGCTTAGGATCATAATAAAACTTTATGGCGGGATGATGTGGAATTTTTGGACAAAGTAATAAAGTAGTATTTAATGCTGAAAAATAGTGGTTTTATCAAGTATGGGAATGTGATCTGACCTATCCTTGCCATCATTTTTGTTGTTACGATAGCTCAGATCATTTATTTTATAAAGAGTTTGTATTTTTGTGCACTTTCATAGTAGTTTGGTTTAGGTTTCATTTTCAGTATCCTCAAAATGGGTGGTAATAGGGTTAGGGTTTAATCATCTTCATGTTCGGATTGGAAAGGGATACTTGT
Organism: Taxus wallichiana var. yunnanensis; assembly: GCA_018340775.1. NCBI lineage: Eukaryota > Viridiplantae > Streptophyta > Pinopsida > Cupressales > Taxaceae > Taxus > Taxus wallichiana. The sequence goes on along the minus strand of CM031234.1, from coordinate 293,197,410 downwards.
AATTGGGGATATCTTAAAAAATGGAGGGATTAATCATTTTATTTAAAGGTTAAGAGGTTTTGACAAGAATATTTCAAAGGAATTTATTGTTGTGTGGGATAATGGTGTAGTGAGAATGCATGGTTTCAATATTCTAGTTTCGAGGATATAATTGGTCACTCATTGATATGGATTACGGTGGTAGTAAAGTTTTTAAGGATAGAAAGAGGCTCCAAGATGAAGTTCGTACATTTCTTGAGGACGACGAGAAAATTTACTTTATGGAATATGGAATAGCTTGAAAATCATTACCTGGAAGATGGTCTGAGGTATGTTTCTATATCATGAAGTATATAACACTGGACGATAAGTATATGAAGCTTCATTTGTAAAATTTTGTGCTGCTTAACCATTTCAGGAGGGGAATTAAGATGAGTATCCCCTTTTATTTGTATAATTCACTCCAATTGTCAGTCAGAGATTTCCAAGCTAAGAAAACCGAGGTTCCCGTTCATCAGGGTTTAATTCTTCTGTTAGTCAAAGTGGGAAGTCTGATTTCACAAACCAGGGGTGTTAGCATTAAGTTGGGAGAGGCTTGGGAAAATCATATTACTCATGCGGATAGGGTAAAACTCAATAAAATGAAGGAAAAAGATAAAAAAGAATTAGATGTAGCGATAACACTTCAAAATATGGTAGGGAAAAAGTTGGAGGAGAACCCTAGGGAGGGGTTGATGGAGGGTAATTCTCTAATTAATTTCTTAGATAGTAAAATTGAGGCTCTAGAGGATACTTGTATGCCGGTTAAAGATGAAAATAGGAACCTTGCTTAGGGGGTGCAATGTTCAAATGTGGAGTTGGTTGTTTCTGGGTCATAGGGTTGATGCTCTTCAGGGTATGGTTACTTGTTGACAAAGGAAAGAGGATGTAACTCACCATTAGTAGCTCGAGATGACAAGGAATACAACCGAGAAGGTGTATCTTTGGGCTAAGTTTGAGGACGAGAGGTAAATTTTTTTAGTGGGTCTTCTGCAGACTCTTTGCTAACCAATTTTTGGGTTTTTGATTCGTGGTCCTGCTTTACATTTTGGTCTCTCGTCATCACTGTTGTTTTTGTATCGTTATTCTCGCTCTGGTCTAGTTAATCCCTTTTTGACTCGAGCATTTTTGACTAGTTTTTATAGATACTTTTGTTACATGAGATTTACAATGTAATATCTTTCTTGTATATGGCCCTGGAGCCTTTTCCAAACATTATATATCAAAAAAAAGTGGAGCACATGTAGTAATTATTATTTGCGTAGGAACAATTTGAGTTGTGGAATAAGTGTTGGACATGAAGATATTTAATTTCCACATTTTTGTTTCCAACTCTCCATTCACGTCTTCATATTATCTAACTAGGTAAATGTCGTCTAATAAAAACCTCGACATCATAAAAAATAGAAAATCCCGTTTTCCCCATATTTTCTAAAAAATGTTTCTTTCGATTGTGTAAGGCTCATTTATCGATACCATATAACTAAAAGAAAAGTTAATGACACTACCAAGAAACCCCTCCATGTGGCTAAAAATGTTATTCTTAAGGTCAATCGTATTTTTATTAAGTGGACTCATGTTACTCAAACCATATCCACGCACCACCTTTGATATAGAAAATATATTAATAAAAATTCTAGAGATATGTCAAAATATCTTCCCAAATTTTTCACCTCTCAAAAATAAAAAATCATAAAACTAAACCAACCCATCAAAGTTAGAATATTAAAAAGTGTCACGACCTACGTTGGAAATAAGTAACCTTTTGTAAACCATGGAGAGGCCATCCACATATAAATAATTTCCTCTTTTGGAGAAGAAGTAGTAGTATTTTGGATACTGTGAAAAAGGCAATGCCCAACATTAATGCATTTCCCACATTTAGATTTTTTATCTTTGTCATCTCATATTCCTAATGTGTAGAAATTGTTTCCTATTTTATGCTACAAGGATATCTCATAACCACTTAATTATTATCTCTCTAAAACAACGTCAATATCAATTTTTCTAAGTTCAAACATCATCTCTCATCCCCAAAATATTGCAATGAATGGACCCACTATAGTGTATTATTGTTGATGTTGACCTACACACCCAAAGGCATTTAAATAAAATAAAAATAAAAATTCTTACTTTAGGTATTATTTTTCAATTAAGAAAATGATGATTTATGATGAACCAACTTTACCCAAAAATTATTTCACACTTAGAAAACATGATTTTCTCAATGCACCATGATGGAAAATTCTAATTATTCATTATGACTAGCAATAACACTGGCGATGTAATAGACATGTCGATAGGGAGGAATTAAAGAAGTAAAATTTGAATAATTGAAGGTGAAACATTGGATAGGGGAAGAGTCATGATGAAAAAGGGATTGAGGGAGGAGAATTTTCGGGTTGGGGAATCTCTTGGAGGGAACATAGGTGATTCTCTTTTTTCTTCTGACAAGTCACATATGGACCGCATGTCACTTTTTCTTACCATTATCACATCATCTATTTTATGCAATTTTTGTTGAACACTAAATTTGTCTTAATATCTCCAACTTAAAAATCCATGTTTTTGATCGGATTTTTAGTTATGGATTATAGCAATCACATTGTTATGTGTTTTAATAATGTAAGTTCTGTGGAAGGTAAACAAAAAATGGTAAATACAATTGAAAATATGGTATATACCATTTGTAGTAGCATGAACTAAAGGGCTTAGACACCCACAAATCCAATGAAAATGTTGATTTTTTTGTGCTATGATATCTCTTAATATAGAGGATAAGTTGGACAACGAGGATGATCTAGAGATTGTGATGGGCTAGGGCATACGTGTTTTAGGATCAAATATATGTAAGGTTACTATCTACAACCAATGGTGAAGGACTCTATAAGGGATCCGAAGTGGGGTGAATGTGGATGTTAAATTCAATGGCTTGAGGCTTGGCCTCTTAGACATAGGTCATTGTGGTCCCATAGTTTCATACAAAGAGCTCGTATTTGGAATTGGGTTAGACATTTTGAGACTATTTTGCCTTCTCTACTAGGCCTATGCATTATCCGAGTAGTTATGCTTTTTGGTGGGAATGGTGGTGAAATCATTCACAACATCTCATTGATTTGTTTTGTGTCTTCTAATTTTTTTTGAGGGTAGAAAGACCCCAAGTACCAATATTTTTTCCCGTAACCTCATGTCACCATAAATATAAACCCACAATTAATAAATCTGCCATTGTGTTGACAAAACATAAATTATAGGACGAAACACCATCACCTATATATACACACACAAAAAAATGAATTATTCAAAAATACTATTGCAGAGAATATCAGGTTGTTGAATTGGTAATGTTAATAAGTAATTATGTAAATAACCATTTTCTGGACTAGACCGATGTGAGAATTTTTGGCAACACATAGATATTGGACATCTCTAGGTTCTTTTGTCATTTCCATGTGGTCATATATGTGTCATCTAAATGAATTAGGTTCTCTAAGGCCCCACCAATTATTCTCACAGGTCATGTGATATAACCAACTATTACAATAACTGATTTGCATCTAATGTTTGGAAGGAAAAATAAGTCATGGGTGGCATGGCTTACCACTCTACATAAACGTGCCATCTTAGTATATGTTTTATATACTCATTGGTTATTAAATACGTGGCTTAAGGTAGATGATAAATGTATTCCTCTATAGATTCATCAAGATTTGAAATTTAAAAATACACGTGTCATGTAGAAGGTATAGAAGAGTGAGTAAAATTGCGTGCTTGGATAAAACAATGTCAAACATGGGAAGTTTCTCATTTAAATATCAACATTTGATTTGTGTCATTTTCTTATGTCGACTAATTGATCATTGTCAAGGCTCTCACATGAACAATTTTAGAGATCATATCATTCAGGATAGGTGGTATCATTAGATGGACCTATTTTCCTCCTTCCACTTTTGAATACATCTTTTACTAACTCGTTCCCATCCTCAAACCCATCAATATTGAATTCTTCATCTCTCCTTTATGCTTCACTTGGCTTTGTGTTTTCATTGAAGATTATACTTTCAAAATCTTGACTTGTATTCAAACTTTCTCACATATAGTAGCTCCTCATACTACTTACATGATCACATGAGTTTTCATCTTCCCTCAAATTGTATGTGGTGGTTAGACATTGTATTAGTTGAATCTCCAAATGACTAGATGATGTAGTCTACATGTGTCCTCATACGTCAACATATAAGTAAACATATCTTCTAGTTATTCTCTACTAATATCCAAGCATTCAATAGATTCCATGAATTCAAATTTGTTGTCTCATCAATAGATTATAATCTTCAAATCGATCAACCAAATTATAATATTCAAACTGATCAATCGAATTATAATCTTAAAAATAAAATGTTCCCTATGTATAATATCATTCAAGCTAAAGGATCGAAGGAGGGCCTAAACACACATAAATGATAATTTCCCTCTTTTTTTCAGAGCCTCAAACATTAATTACGTTGATAGCAATTTCTAAATGGGAGTCCAAGTGGTTGTGCTTGATATGCATTGGGGAAATGAAAGTTCAATATTTTTGCTAGTGTTCTTTGAAAAATTGTGTCATTAGGACTATTGATGAAGGTAAACCCTAATCACTAAATAGAAACCCTAATTGAAAGTGTACAATAAATTGGTTACCACAACCTACACCTTACACCCCTCATCTCATTCAAAATATTGACACAAATAACACTTGTTTCATATATGCCTAGTTGTAAGAAATATGATTTTCACATAGGTTCCCCCAACATTTTCCTCACCTTTGGAATTCTCCTCCCTCAATCTCTTTCTTCATCACCCCTCTTCCTCCTTCAATTTTTATCTACCATAAGTTTAACTTCTTCAACACACCCCCTTCATCATTTCTATCACACATTTCACGTATCATTTCCAATTTATGTTTGGTAACCATCATTTGAATAATACTATAACATTATGCTTCACACCTAAAATCCTATAGAAATTTACACAAGACAATAATAATATTCTCATGTCACCAATATGTAACCTACCTATTTGCATCATTAGTTCTCATGTCACAAACCATAATCACCATTTTCCCTAATCAAGTTAGTGGTGGAAGATAAATCCTAAATTTAAAAGTATTATTATCATGTCTAAATTGTAACATGTCATATCACTTAGGAATTTAAGCAACTCAACGCGAACCATCCTTTTAATCCAAGATTAAATCCAAATTGATATTACATACATAAAATTCTCCCAAAAACTTATTAAACCTCTACCAATGGAAAAAGTGCATATCTCCTTCTCCATGAACTGCACCTTACAAGTCTTGTAGATAACTATTCACTTTTAGAAGAAATATTTAATTTTATTACATCTTCTAGCTTCTCAACTATGTTTAATGCCTAGTGAAGGTTACACACCAATTTCAATAATGAATATTTGGATATTCATTATTACTTAACTAGATTAAGAATGTATCTAGTTAGGAATAACAATATATTTAATCTACATGATTCCGTCAATTAGCATCCAATTCCAATGAATATACCGTGATAATACTATCAATTGCACATGAGATGTAAGATGGAAACACCGAAGGGGCTATGTCGAAGGATTCAAATTAGAGGAATATAAATAATGGGAGAGGAACATGGGTGAAGAAAGAGGTGTTTGAGGGTGGAGAAGTGCAAGGGTGGGAATAATGGAATGGGGAGACAATGTTAAAGTCAACCATCTAACAATTTGGTAAACGTGCTCAAAATTATACATGTGATTTGTCTTAGATTATATATGTGAGCCTAAAGGGTCCAAAATAAAAATTTGGGGATTGTAATAGGTTTCTATTTAAAAACATAATGACGATGCCTTATTTTTATAGCCCTTTGTAACCCCATTTCTAGTTGCAAGATTAAGAAAATAAAAGAAACAACTAATGTACAAAAAGCCATCAATAATTGAGCTCGCACATCGAATGGCCATATGAGTGACAAGTAGAAAATATATGTCGATCGAGGTCAAAAAATCAAGGTTTATGATTTTATGAAATTAATTTTTTTAGATACTTGATGAGGACATAAATGGAAAGTTGGAAATGAACATGTGGGAAGTAATTAATTGTGGATGCAACATGATAAAGAAAATAAACAACATAAAATAAGTTTAAATGGAAATTTGAAACCCATATGTTCATTCCCAGCATGTAACAAAGAGATGATGGTTAAGATTTATAGAAGATATGATGGTGAAGATTCGATAAAGAGTTGACGAGATGTGCCAAGTCGTTTCTAGTGGCAACAACATAATGACTACCATAAAATTAGGGTTACTGTATTTTTATTTCAGCGTCAATGGTTTCAAGTGGGCAGTGTTTAAATTGTTAGATAAGGCAAAGATGTGAATGGAATTTTGGAAATAAAATGGTGGGAAATAAATACATGCATGTCCCACACTACAACTTAGAATGTTCCCACCCAAATATTGTCTATTTTTTGTGCTCCGCTTTATCATCTCAAACTCACTTGCATTATTCATATGAGTGCAATTGGTGCTTTAAGGGACCAAAAAGAGGAGAGGCCTTCAAGTGATAGAATATAATAGTGAAAGGTGGATTTTATTCGTCAATCAAGCTTGTTATTTTTTTGTTTCATAACACTAAGGCTTACGATTGGAAAGCATTTAATTTGATAGGTTAGATGTATACATGAATTTAATGTTTAAAAATTATAGGTGGTAATTGAATAATCAAATGTATTGCAACTATTCGATAGAGTAGATTGTTCCTAAATAAATAATATATGTGACATGTGCTTCACCTATTTGTCTCAACCTCTTGCACAATATTCATGTCAGCGCAATGCGAGATTAAAGGGACGAATAAAAATGGTGAGAATTCAACCACGACCAAATTTGAAACCCAACCAAAGTGCTTTCTTCTTGTAGTAATTTACAAGAAATTTTTTAAGTTTTAAGCTTGAGTAATTGCAAAATAGCAAGTGATGCAAGAAACAATCATTGATAATTAAGCCCCTCTAGGAATTGGAAATATGAACAAAGGGAAAATTCAATATGTTGATTGAGGTTTTCTATTTTTTATTTAAATTTTTATGGTGTCAATTTTTTTGGTTGCATCACATTTAATTTGCTAGATAAGGTGAAGATATAGATGGAAAGTAATAAATAAAAATGTGGGAATTAAAACCTTGCATGTCATGCACCTATTCCATAGATAAAATTCTTCCTAGCCAAAGGACATCTACTATATTTTCTTCACTTTGTATTGTCTCAATCTCACTCCATGTCCTAGTGAGGACTCATCATTTCTATGATGTATCTCACTTCAAAGATCACCTCTAATGGAGGCTCTGTTATGTTCATGTTTGCTAAGTTGTGGTACAAATCTATTATAGAGGCCTGAGATAATGCTTTCATTTCTTCTCAAAGTCCTAGCCTCCCAATTCGAACATGGAATCATACTAGACTGAGTGGCGGAGTCCTCACAACTGAGTCTAATATGGTATTCTTGTTTCACTCACCACCCAACATGGAAGCTCATGTGGGCGAGATTATAAGCAATTTCAAGTGGTCTGAAACCCTCATTACATGCATGGTCACATATATATTTTTGAAGTGGATGGCGCCATATGAAAAAATACAAACAACATCAAGTTTGAGAGTTTCATGCACGGAGATGGGCCACATGAGCATGTGCAATCAAATATGTACATGAACGGATAAACAAAATATGTGTTGCCAGACCGCGTGGTGTTAGAATCAATATGTTTTCCTTATATGTACTTTAGAAAATACCTTTGACATAAAAATACAAAGCAAGCAGCACCAATTAATTTGTGCCATGTGCAAACATGTTATAGAAAGATTATTTTTTTAAAAAGGACCTATTTCAAACAAAAATCTTAAAAACAAATCAAATAAAAATTTAACATAATGGCGCGGAGTCGCACAAAACTATTTATAACCCACATGTTATATAATAATTGGAAACTAAGTCTTAACCAAATTATTTTTTTATCGATAACATGTTTTATCTATAGACCAAAAATAGTGTCATAATCTCAAAATTATCTACTCAACCCTATAGTTGCTAACCACACTTATTTTTACAAACACCAAAGTTGGTTAAACATGATAAAGCCACGACCAATCCCGAGTAGTAAAATAAAAACCTACAAGATAAACCCAAAGAAATAAAGCTAAAAAATCTAAAGGGTTTTTTTCGGATGTGTAAAACAATTTGTGCTTGATTGACATTGAAAAGTCAAGGTTTTTGATTGTATAACATTAAATTTGTTGAGATACTTGATGAGGACATGAATGGAAAGTTGGAAATGAACATGTGGGAAGTAAATAATTTTGGATCCAACATGATAAAGAAAAGAAACAACATAAAATAAGTTTAAATAAAAAGTTGAAACCCATGTATATTCGCAGGACAAAGGTACAAAACCCAATAACAATTTTAGAGATATTATCAATAAGGATATGTGGTATCATTAGAGGGACCTATATTCCTCCTTCCAATTTTTAATGCATATTTTACTATCTTTCTTGACTCGTTCCATCCTCAAACCCATGTATATTGAATTCTTCATCTCTTCTTTGTGCTTCACTTGGATTCATGTTTTCATTGAAGATTATAATTTCAAAATCTTAACTTAATCCCTCAATTTTGACTTGTATTCAAAATTTCTCACATATAGTAGCTCCTCATACTACTTACATGATCACATGAGTTTTCATCTTCCCTCAAATTGTATGTGGTGGTTAGACATTGTATTAGTTGAATCTCCAAATGACTAGATGATGTAGTCTACATGTGTCCTCATACGTCAACATATAAGTAAACATATCTTCTAGTTATCATCTACCGATATCCAAGCATTCAATAAATTCCATGAATTCAAATTTTTTGTCTCATCAATGTATTATAATCTTCAAATAGATCAACCAAATTATAATCTTCAAACCGATCAATCGAATTATAATCTTAAAAATAAAATGTTCCATATGTATAATGTCATTTAAGATAAAGAATCGAAGGAGGGCCTACACACACGTAAATGATAATTTCCATATTTTTTCAGAGCCTCAAAAATTAATTATGTTGATAGGAATCTCTAAATGGGATTCTTAGTGGTTGTACTTGATATGCATTGGGAAATGAAATTTCAAGATTTTATGCTAGTGTTCTTTAAAAATTGTGTCATTAGGACTATTGATGATGGTAAACCATAATCAATACCTTAATTACTAAAGAGAAACCCAAATCGAAAGTGTACAAGAAATTGGTTACCACGAACTACACCCTATACCCCTCATCTCATTCAAAATATTGACACAAATAACACTTGTTTCATATATGCTTTGTTGTAAGAAACAAGATTTTCGCATAAGTCCCCCCCAACATTTTCCCACCCTTGGAATTATCCTCCCCAATCTCTTTCTTCATCACCCCTCTTCCTTCTTCAATGTTTATCTCCCATAAGTTCAAATTCTTCAACACACCCCCTTCATCATTTCTATCACATATTTCACGTACGATTTCCAATTTATGTTTGGTAATCATCATTTAAATAATACTATAACATTATGCTTCTAGGCCTAAAATCCTCTAGAAATTTACACAAGACAATAAAAATATTCTCATGTCACCAATATGTAACCTACCTATTTGCATCATTAGTTCTCATGTCACAAACCATAATCACCATCTTCTCTAATCAAGTTAGTGGTGGAAGATAAATCCTAAATTTAAAAGTATTAGTATCCTATATAAATTGTAACATTTCATATCACTTAGAAATTTGAGCACCTCAACGCGAACCATCCTTTTAATCCAAGATTAAATCCAAATTGATATTAAATACATAAAATTCTCCCAAAACTTATTAAACCTCTACCAATGGAAAAAGTGCATATCTCCTTCTCCACGAAATGCAACTTACAAGTCTTGTATATAACTATTCACTTTTAGAAGAAATATTTAATTTTATTACAACTTCTAACTTCTCAACCGTGTTTAATGCCTAATGAAGGTTACACACCAATTTCAATAATGAATATTTGGATATTCATTATTACTTAACTAGATTAAGAATGTATCTAGTTAGGAATAACAATATATTTAATCTTCTCACATTAGCATCCAATTCTAATGAATATATTTGTGATAAATACTATCAATTACACGTGAGATTTAAGATGGAAACACCGAAGGGGATATGTCCAAGGAGTCAAATTGGAGGAAGATAAATAATGGGAGAGGAACATGGGAGAAGAAAGATGTGTTTGATGGTGGTGAAGTGTAAGGGCGGGAAAAATGGAATGGGGAAACAATGTTAAGTCAACCATTTAACAATCTGGTAAATGTGCTCAAATTTATAAATGTGATTTGGATCAGAGTATATATGTGAGCCTAAAGGATCCAAAATAAAAATTTGGGGATTGTAATAGGTTTCTATTTAAAAACATAGCGACAATGGTTTCTTTTTGTAGCCCTTTGTAACCTCATTTCCTGTTGCAAGATTAATCAAATATAAGAAATAACTAATGTACAAAAAACCATTAATAATTGAGCTTGCACATCGAATGTCCATATGAGCGATAAGTAAAAATATATGTCAATTGAGGTCAAACAATCAAGGTTTATGATGTTAAAAATTAAGTTTTTGAGATATTTGATGAGGACATAAATGGAAAGTTGGAAATGAACATGTGAGAAGTAATTAATTGTGGATGCAACATGATAAAGAAAAGAAACAACATAAAATAACTTTAAATGGAAAGTTGAAACCCATATGTTCATTCCAAGCATGTAACAAAGAGATGATGGTTAAGATTTGTAGAAGATATGATGGTGAAGATTCGATAAAGAGTTGATGGCATGTGCCAGTCGTTTTGTGGCAACAACATAGTGACTACCATAAAATTGGGGTTATTGTATTTTATTTAAGTGTCAACGGTTTCAAGTGGCAAGTGTTTAAATTTTTAGGTAAGGCAAAGAAGCAAATGGAATTCTGGAAATAAAATGGTGGGATATAAATACATGCATGTCAACCACTACAACTTAGAATGTTCCCACCAAGATATTGTCTATTTTATGTGCTCGCTTTATCATCTCAAAATCACTTGCATTATTCATATGAGTGCAAATGGTGCTTTAAGGGACCAAAAAGAGGAGATGCCTTTAAGTGATAGGATAAAATAGTGAAAGGTGGGTTCTATTCAAATCAAGCTTGTTATTTTTTGTTTCAAAACACTAAGGCTTGTTGGTATCCAAATTGATTATCCTTTTGCAAGTGAGCAACATAACATATTTAACAAGAATCCTAAGACAAATGAATCATCATGTATTTCGTTTTGTAGTCGGGAGGTGATTCAAATGGCTCTTTGTCATTTAGATTTTACGAAATGGATAACACCCTCAAAAGGATTTGATCTATCTTCATACTTTAGGTTATGCCTTTCAACTAGGGTGAGAGGACCCATTTTGTAACCTCTTTCAAGTGAAGGAGAATGAATATATCATTCTTTGCACAAACTCGAAGGAAACCTTGGGAAAATATGATCAATGCACCACAATTTAACTCTCACGAGTTGTCAATTGTAAAAAATGGTGATATTTTCTAAACAAGGTTAAGGTTACTAAAGACATTATGGAATCCTGATTGCTTCTGCATATTTTGGAAGAAGAATTTATTTAGTTTTGGACATACTGGGAAAACAGGGGTAGTTCGTAGGATTCATTATTTTTGAATAATTTTTGTGGGAGATTAAAGCGAGAACAAACTTGGTTCTGCCAGATCTTTGAGAACCTTCACAACAATTGGAAAACTAAATGACAAAATGCTTCAGAATAGCTAAATTATTTATTCAACCAGAAGGTGTGCATCAATGGAGGCCCAGATTTACATGGTTTCACACAATCTCCAAGAATTTAACATGAAGGCTTGAGCTAAAGAATCAATTAAACATTAAAGACCCCTGGTTCCTTAAGCCTAAGATACACTCAAAGGCTTACACCAATCTTTATCAACAAAATGACAACGAAGTGATTTTGAATTGTTTATCTCATTACAAGATGAAGGATCTTCTCGTAATGAAATTTCAAATGCCACTAAAATATCACAGGGACGAGATCCCCGTGTGATTAAGAGGGATTTTAACAAAATATTGCAATAGAAACATCAAAACCATTTGAAAACATTCTGAAATAAAAGTAAACACAATTTTGCCCAAGATTAACATAGATTAATTCAAGTTGATTAGATTCATCAGCAGGGGAAGGTTTCTTGAACAATCTCAGAGCTTGTCAATGGTTGTACACTTGCAACCAACTTGACATGATCAAATCTAAAACATAAGAGATTAATAGGTTTCTCAAATGGTCTCTCAGGAAGATGGGATTTCTCAAATTTTCTCATAAGAATTCAACCCCCGACCTTTTTCATGACTAAAGCATGCTTTTTATAACACTCAATTTACATCCAAGCTTTCCCCCCAAGAAAATAATATTTGAGGAACCTTTGTTTGTTACATGTTTGATCATGATTTCCAGAAAATGACGTTTAATAGGTTTGCAAAAGAAGTTGTTAGTTGTTCAAAAAGGTGAATCATCGTAAGTATCTCCATCATTATTTTAATTGGGGCACCCAGGTCATTCCCTCCGCAACACGTTTTTCATCCTTTGCGCCTGTAATCTCCATCATTTCATCATTTTCCCATTCTTTCTTCTCGCAACTTTGCTCTGCATCCAACTTCTATGGTAATTCACCTTTTTGTAAGTGCCCGAGCAATGCACAAGATCTGTTGATTCTACCCTTTCTCAACCTTAGATTAGAGTCATCCACGTGGAAAAATATGATTCGAATCGGGCCTGGGGTTGCTTTTTAAATTTTATGACTTTTGGAGAAAAAGCACAATTTTCACATTTTACCCCACACCTCTGCCTTTGAAAATCGGGCTTGACACATGGCTTAATCTGGGCCTTTGATGGAGTTACGACTCATTTTTGCAATTTTACCCTTTTTAACAAAAAGGCAAAATTTCCAATTTTCCTTCGCCAACCCGCCTTCCCACTTGTAAGTTTTGATGTGGGCCCTAGGAGAGTTGTGGGTCAATTTATAACTTTTCTCCTTTTTACTAAAAGGGGAAAAAACTTCAAAATGACTGGGTGAACCACCTTCCACTTCTAACTTTTGAAATATTTCACGTGTCCTTCTTCGGGGTCAAAGTAAGACTTTTTCCTTGTGGGGTTATGGGTCAATTTATAACTTTGCTCCTTTTTACAAAAGGGCAAAAAAACTTCAAAACACCCTGGCGACCCACCTTCCACTTCTAACTTTTGAAATATGCCACGTGTCCTTCTTCGGGGTCAAAGTAAGATTTTTCCCGGGGGTTGTGGATCAATTTATAACTTTGCTCCTTTTTTACAAAAGGGCAAAAAAATTCAAAGTGCCCCAAAGTGACACATACTTCTCGCTTCTAACTTTTGAAATATGCCATGTGTCCTTCTTCGGGGTCAAAGTAAGACTTTTTCTAGCCTCTTCATATTTGCTAGATAGCCAATCAGAGACTATCGAGCCATAGGGCCAATTTGATATTTTTTACAAATGTGACCAAAGTGGAAAATTTCACCAAAAGACCTGCCGGGCCGCATCCAATAAAAATGAACATGTACCCAAAGATGCTGAGATATAATTTGACCAGAAAACACGCCCATCAAACAAGAAGATATGGGGAACTTCACCATTTGTGCCCAGAATTGAATATTTATTTAAGGATAAAGAATTTTGAAATGATACAAGGCCCAAATGTGATCCATGACCATGGAGAAGGATCTTCAACAACATAAAAATGAATAAAAACTTTCACGCATCCATTCAGGGAAATAGAAAATATGATAGAGCCCGCAGATTGAAGAATTTTTAGAGAAAACAGGGCGAGATCAAATTGAGCACCAACATCAGCTCCAACTTAGGGATGGGCACTCCCGCGAGTGCCACAAGAACAAATAGCAAACCAAGTGCCAAAAATAAACCATTGGGTGACAGAGTCACGAGCCAACCCTCGAGGAAAAAACTGAGAAACCAAAAAAATGACCACCAAGGACCAAGATGAACCAAAACAGAAAAACACGAAAGAAGAAAGAAACCAAAAGACTATACACTGTACAATGGTGCATACCTTGATTCTGAGAAATCAATCAAGGAAATGTTTCAAATGCTTTCCATTAACAGAAATTCAAGAAATTCCCCATCTAGGTCTTTTAAGAAGAAGGTATGCTCACCAATTCAAATGTCAATTGAATAAGGGCCCATCCACAATGCATCAAACTTTCCATGTTTTCCCTTATCCTCGTGCCTGCTATCCCATAATAGCACAAGATCTCCCACACTGAAAGCTTTTGGAGTCACCTTCTTGTTAAATAACTTCTTCAATTTCTCTCTGAATTTTACATGCCTTTGATGGGATGCCCTTCTTTCTTCATCTAACTCAACAATCTGATTGATGCAAACATCATAGGGACTAACCTCTTGATTTTCTAGTTGTTGAAGAAATTGAAATGAAGACAATTTCATATGTAGGGGAAGTAGGGCTTGAGTTCCATACACCAACTCAAATGGAATTTTTCCAGTAGCTCATTTAACAGTGATTCAATCAGCCCAAACAACAAACTTCAACTACTCACCCCACTTCCTTTTGTTTAACTCCAAAGTTCTTCTAATTATCTTCAACAAATTTTTATTATTGGACTCTACTTGTCCATTTCCTTGGGGATTATAATTGGAAGCATATGTCAAATTGATCCCATATTCATGGCACATGGCCACCAAAGGTTTAACTCAAAATCTTGTGGCATTATCGACAACTTTTTAGCGGTACTTAGAATCTACAAATGATATAACTCAGAATGAAATCAATGACAATTTGGTGAGTTGCCTTCTTGGTGGGGATTGCCTCCACCCACTTGGTGAAGTAACTGTGGCCACTAATATCCACTTATGGCCTGCACTTGAAGGATTAGAAATCTCCCCAATGAATTCAATCCCCCACTGCTTAAAAGGGGCTTCAATTGATATAGGTTGCAATGGGAGGGATCCTGAAGCTTTTAATCTCCTTGAAAAGCATTGGCAACTTTCACATTTCCTAACCAACAAATTTGTATCCTTGAAAAGAGTTGGCCACCAATAACCAGCCCTTAAGATCTTATGGGTTGTTACTCTCCCTGCAAAATGCCCCCACAAACTCCTCCATGGAAATCATCAATTATTTTTGGGGCTTCATCTTCAATAATGCATCTTAAGAGAACTCCCTCAGGGTTCTTCCAAGCTAACCCAAAATCAGTAATGACATATTTTGGGAAGCTAACTTAAGTGCTCTTTTTATGATTCTTGCTCAAATGTTTAGGGCATTGTAGATGTTTGAGATAAAAAATGATGTCCTTGTACCATTCAAAATTTATCATTTTTCAAGGACATTCAGCCTTTCTTCTTCAACTTCATTTACCTCAATTGTCTCTGAGATTGCTCTCTGCCATAAGTTTTGCTAGGCCCAAACCTCTGACCAATTTTTTTGTTTGGATGTCCATATCATACTCTTATAATTTTTTACCCACCGACATCTCTTGCTTGAAACATCCATTTCTGATAGGATATCTTTCACCATGGTGTGGGGAACATAAGAAATGACTTTGGAACACAGAATATATGGCTTGAAGACCTTTGTTTCTTTTAGCAAAGAAAAAGCCTTGCTTCTCCATGATAGTATGCTTTAGCTCAGCTCCTTGTAATGACTTACTAAAAAAGGTAATTGGTCTTTCAGCTCCCTCATCATCCTTCTCAACAACAACACGAAAGAAATAGTACTTTTTGAAGCAAAGAAAACATTTGAAAAGCCTTCTTATAATCTAGAGCTGCTAAAACAGGGGCATTCTTTAATGATTCATTGATCCCAGCAAAATCTTGAATAACTACTTCTTCCCATTTGATACTTTGATCTTTCTTCAATCTTAGTGATTGGGATAGTTAGTTAAGCAAAGTTGGAGATAAATCTCCTAATAAAATTAATCTACCCAAAAAGGATTGAATTCCCTTCTTGGTTCTTGGAATAGGGACTTTGTTGATGGCTTCTACCCTTTCAAGATCAATCATGACCCCTTCCTTTGACACAATGTGTCCAAAAACTTTGCTTTTTGAACTCCAAAATGGCACTTGTTGGGATTTAGTGAAATACCATACTCCCTGCATCTTAACAACATTTTTTCTAAGTGTCGCAGGTGGACACTCCCTTTTCTGGAGAAAAAGTCACATCATCTTGATATACAACAATGAAATCATTAATATAGCCAAAGAAAGCTACATCCATTGCTCTTTGGAAAGTGGCTCCAACATTCATTAGACCAAAAGGCATTCTGACATATACATATGTTCCCCAAGGAGTGGTGAAGGTAGTTTTGATTCACTTTGATTCCTTCACAACTACCTGGTTATATCTAGAAAACCATCCAAGGTGGATAACAATTCCGAACCAATAACCAATTGTAACATATTGTCCATATTTGGAAGAGGGTAGTTATCCTTCATTGATGCTCTATTCAAGTTTCTAAAGTCCACACACAACCTTATATCTTCGTTCTTTTTTCTGACAGGTACCAAGTTTGCAACCCATGATGAGTACCTTGTGGGATGTATGATTCCTCCATCCCTCATTTTTTTCAATTATTCTTGCATCTTCGGGAAAGGAGTGGATTGATCGGCCTCTATTTCTGCCTAAACGGATTGGCAGAAGCTTCCAAGGGAATTTCGTGCTAGAAAAGATCCTCTCTGTATGCTTTCAATTCATAATAAGACCATGCTAAGTAGTCCTGGTATTTATTCAAAAATTGGACATACGACTGATTTTATTCCTTGCTCAGATTACTACCTAGCCAGATCTTACGTGGTTTATCCTTCGTGCCCAAGTTGTGCTCTTTAACATCCCTCGAGGTTGACATGTATCAGTTGACAAGATAATCAGCACTATCAAAGTTTGATTTAAGTGCTACCAAACCTCTGGGAATAGTATTAGTCTTCAACTGAATGATGTCTTTGCCAAATAAAGTCTCTTTTCCATCAGCCGCACAAACCATTGGCTCCCAATCTATATGTTGATTGGAAAATTCTCCTTGGTTCGGAAAAAAACCTCTATAGTAGGTGTCATCTTCGAACACTTGTCAATGTTTAACAATGTCAGGAACAAATGGCCTAGTTAATATTTCAATATTATACTCACAATAAGGGGATACAGTACAATTTTCAAATCTAGACCCCAATACGGCCAATTTGTCTCTGCTAGAGAGAATTGAACTTCCTATCATGATGTATTATTTTGAAGGAGTTAAATATTTCAATGAAAGTTGCATGTTTATACTTTGCTTCATTCTTTGATTTTTTTGCTGCATATAGTTTTCTAACCTGCTTGACAATTAGCTTCAATCTCCTTTAACAATGATCTCTTTAATGCCATATTTCAGAAAACTGTTAAACCCAATAATGGTGCTTCATATTCGTAATATTATTAGTGCACTCAAAGTTGAGTTCAAAAGAAAAAACAAACTCTTCCCATCCCGGAGATATTAGAACAATACCAGAACCATTTACAAATTAAGAGCAAGCCCCATCAAACAACAAATTCCAAGGAGAACCTACTTGTTTAAGAGACTTACATTGATCAATTTTTGCTCTTTACCATCAAAGAAATCCAACAAAGTTATCAACATCAATTTCAGTGTATAACACTTCATAGGAAGCATTATTGGGATCCTCAATGAGATGTAGCATCTTCTTTTCACCATATAACTTTACAAGGCTGCCCTCAATAGGTATAGTGGCAAAAGAAATATCCATTTACACACTAGCAACCCATTTTCTTGATAATAACATTCCCCATTTGGCAGGGCAATCAACAATAACAACATCTAGTTTTAAGTTCTTGCCTGGGTAGGCTGCAAGTTGCACTATCAAACCCTTGACACATCCAACCATTGACACCTCTCTGGAATCCATGGCAGTGCACTTCCCATAAGCTGCTTGTCACTTTGATATCTAATTCATTCATGACCTCAAGAGGCATAACATTGCATGATGCTCGAATCAAACATATAGTTGTGTAACAACCTGTCCCTAATAATCGAGTAGTGAAAAATGGATCTACATTCAACTAGGACTCAACCAAGGATGTTCCAAAATATACTTCAGGTGGCTCACCTAGTTCTTCCAGTACCTTGGGGGTTTTCCAACTCTGCAATGGTAGGAGGAGTCTCAACATTGTTTACATTTCTGCCTTGGGTAATATTTTCTTCTTTCAATCCCAAATACTCAAAGGCCCTTTTCTTGTGCTCAGGAATCCTAAGCAACTCAAAAATTGGAACATAAATCTTGATTTGACTCAAGACTTGGGCAATGTCATAAGGAACATATTTGGGCAAGGCAACATTTGGAGGAAGACTGACAAACTCATTTGACAACAAAGGATTTTTCACGGTCTGAGCATGGGTAGGGATACCAGTTCTGTTTGGGGAAACAAGGCCTTTGCTAGATGTATCTTTCTTAGGAGTTTCCTTTGGGATATTGGTGAGAACTGGAGTTTTTGGTTTGGCCTGAGGCCCTGCCCCTTTGACAACTTTACTCCTAGTGTTATATTCTTTTTCTTGGGAAACCACAACATTCATTAACAACCACTATCCTCCTCAGAAGGGATTCCTCCATCATACTTTTTAATCATTAATGCCCTTAAGTATTCAAAATCATTATTAGGCAATTCAAAAGCTTGTACCATATCTATTTCAAAATTATGAGAGGGAGGAAGGGGTAATACTCGATGAATGCAATCCCAGAAATTTGTAGCAGTTTTGGCACTGATTAATTCAGTCAAAGTTTCTCCTTTTCATGAGCTTGTAGAGCACCCCATCATGCACACATAATCATCAGTGTCATCATCAACTTCCTCAACTTCTTTGTCTTCATCACATGGGACATGTGGCAAGAAACATTTGTCACACCATTCAATTTCATTGGCTTCTTCCATAGTAGAAACTCGGTATTCAAAGGATCAGGCACAATTCTATTTTCATGGGCTTGGGGCTATCTATTTCCAGACCCCATGGGTCCTTTGCCTCTGTCATCAGATCTTTGATCACCTCTGGGATGATTTTCAAATCTTTCTTGACCTTGTGGCTTGTGCTAACCTTGGGAACCTTGTCCAATCCCTTTCTCTGCTCTGGCTAACTTATAAGATATTTCTTTAACATCTCTCGGCCAAAGTTTTTACAACCTCTTCTAGATCCACATACTTACTTGACTGAGGCTTCTCTGGATTGATCGATTGATACCTTCCCTCTTAGGAGGCTTACCAACTGCCTTGATGTTATTTTCAATCTGCAAAGCCATGGTGAAGGCCTGCCTCAAAGTTCCTGGGTTCTTGTCCCTCAAATAATAGGCATCCTTTTTTTCAAAAGCATCAAAATACTTTATTAAACAAGAAACATCACTTGGCCTTAGGATTACAAGTAGCCTATTCAGGGTCTTATTGAACCTTGTATTGAAGTCATGAATATATTCATTAGGATTATTTTTAATATTTTCAAATTTTGATAAAAGAAACCTAGGGTCTGTTTTATCTCCATACTGCAATCTAAAATCATTCTTCATTTCTATCCATGAATCAATGGAGTTGTCTAGCAAAGATTTATACCAGTCCCGTGCATCCTCCTCTAGAGTATGAATAAAAAAATTATGTACACATCCTCAAATTCGATCTCAAAGTCTTCCATCATATTGACAAAAATCTTTAAGTGCTGATCACCAATAATAGCATTATTTCCTTGAAATTTAGGTAGTCTATTTCTAACATCCTCAAATTCGATCTCAAATTCTTCCATCATATTAACACAAATCTTTAAGTGCTGATCCCCCGATTAATAACATTATTTCCTTGAAATTTAGGTAGTCTATTTCTAACATCTTGGGGCACAACATTCAAATATCTATCCATACCTCTAAAATCTATAAAGCAACAAAAGTGTTCACAAAAATGGAGGTCCGGTAGGGGTCCAGCCATATGATTTTGGGAGGTGATCTTACGGAGAAAAAAATGATGAGGAGTGAGGGGTCTATGGGGCACAAGAATGCAATTCTCGGAATGAATATCCTCTAAAAACTCTATTTCTTTGAAGATCTATCGACACTAAAATTTTCCTCCGTAATTTCTATTTCATTAATGTATGTATTAGGAATATGATGTTGTGAAGTATAATTAGTAGTAGCGTCGATAGAAGATAACGACGCCATCGATGACGGTGCCCCAATAATGTGGAGTACGGTAACAATCAAAGTACAATATGAATGTTGTAAAAGTAAATATTTGTCGTAAAGTGGTCCCAGAATGTTAAAATGTCAAAGTTTGGGTAATTAGAGAAGTAGGGTCTACGTGATTAGGAATTAGAAATATTATATTGGTAATAAGGACAAGGAGTGATGTCATAAATATTTTGTATATTTTATTTGTAAAAAGTCTAAAAATGTGGAACCCATGTAAAATGATAAGGTTTATCTTATCTTAAAAGATAAGCTTACATGTATGATAAGAGTTAAGGTATGGAATACGATTTGTTAGAGTGGATTTCTTATCCTATCTTAGAGATAAGATGGATAAGCCTGGAAGTTCTATAAATAGAGAGGCCACCCCCCTCATTTAGCATAGAAGGAAGTAGTGAGAAATATTGTAGGAAGTGTGCAAAGGAAGCCATCAGTTTAAAGGTGTGTTGAAGAAGCCATTAAGAGGTGTAATTGTAAAGTTTCTCCCATAGTCTTGGTGAAAGGAAAGTGAAGTCAATAACACTTGAAGTACCTCATGGGTGAGATTGTAACAATTTCATGTTAATATTATAATTTACTTTGATATTTCAGATTTGTCATCATTCCATAGTCGATGGTATTCTTGTGTTATGTTGTTGTTTTGTTTCAGATTACATCCACCAAACTAAATGCAGTGCATTAGTAAATAATCATAGCACGAGGAGTTCCCTATGAAGAATTATCATAGTGCGGATTGGTGATGACAGATCCTATCACTTTGGAAAACATAAGGAAAAAATGAGACACAAACTTTTTAAACACAAATAAAGGACCCTCTCCAGTTGGAGAATTCAGATCTACAAAAAGACTACCTGATTCAAAAAAACTTGAGGAAGTATGGAAATATTCAATGATAGGTTGATCAGTTTCCACAATTGATAACTCTTTTCTTGATTTTTGATCTCCAATAACTTTCCATATTCTTATTCCTTCAGAATTTGTCTTTCCCAATTCTGAAACAACCTTCTACCAGGGTCCTTAACAAATAAAGATTAGTGATAA
Source organism: Taxus wallichiana var. yunnanensis (assembly GCA_018340775.1). Classification (NCBI taxonomy): domain Eukaryota; kingdom Viridiplantae; phylum Streptophyta; class Pinopsida; order Cupressales; family Taxaceae; genus Taxus; species Taxus wallichiana. The sequence goes on along the minus strand of CM031234.1, from coordinate 293,175,964 downwards.
ATTTCAATTGACAGAGGTTAAGACACTAGCATTTATCAAAAATTAATTCAACACGGAGTCGCCACTAAGGATTTTCACCTTAGTTGTGCAAATGCACTAAAATTGATCTGTCAAATGTTTGTCAACACTAAATTCATGCAAAGATTCACATATATGACCTTCCTTTACCCGTATTTAACATTGATGATGTAAACTTAGTGTAAAAACCAACAAAACTAGAAATATTGCACACAAAACTTGTAACTTCACAAATCTTACATATCTCAACAAAGGATGACGTTTAAATAACGTATTTTCACTTAGAGCATGTAAGAAACATTACCAGGGCCAAATATAAGAATGCCTTTGAAGATCCCCGACAACAGCGCCAAAAATTCTTGGTATCCAAATTGATTCTCCTTTGCAAGCTAAACAACATCACAGATTTAACAAGAAGTCTAGAGATAGATAAATCATCATGTATGTCATTTTGTAGATGGGGAGGTAATTCAGCTGGATCTTTGTCACTCAGATGTTGGAGAAATGGATATCACCGTCAAAAGGATTTGATCTATCCTCACTACTTTAGGTTGTGCCTTTCAACCAGGTGAGAGGACCCATTTTGTAACCTCTGTTGGTGAAGGAGAATGAAGATATCCTTCTTTGCACAAATTCAAAAGGAAACCTTGGGAAAATATGATCAATGCACCACAATTTAACTCTCACGAGTTGTCACTTCTAAAGAATGGTGATATTTTCTAAAAAAGATTAAGGTTACTAAAGACATTATGGAATCTTGATTGCTTCTGCATATTTTGATAGTAGAATTTATTCATTTGTGGACATACAAAGTGCAAATAGGGGTAGTTCGGTAGGATTCATTATTTTGAATAATTTTTGGTTGGAGATTAAATCAAGATAAACTTGGTTTTGCCGGATCTTTGAGAAACTTCACAACAATTGGAAAACTAAATGACATAATGCTTTAGAATAGCTAAAATATTTCTTCAACCAGAAGGTGTGCATCAATGGAGGCCTAGATTTGCACGGTTTCACACAATCTACAAGAATTTAACACAAAGGATCGAGCTAAAGACTCATTAAAAATTAAAGACCCCAGTTTCCTCACAAATTAAGATATAATCAAAGGCTTACAGACAATATTTATCAACAAAATGACAAAGAAAGTGATTTTAAATTGTTTATCTCATTACGGGATGCAAGACCTTCTCGTAATGAAATTGCAAATGACACTAAACTATCACAGGGATGAGATCCTGTGTGATTCAGAGGGATTTTAACACAAGATTGCAATAGAAACATCAAAATCATTTGAAAACATTCTGAAATAAAAGAAGACACAATTTTGCCCAAAATTAACATAGATTAATTCAAAGTTGATTAGATTCATCGTGCCAGGGAAAGTTTCTTGAACAATCTCAGAGCTTGTCAATGGTTGTACACTTGCAACCAACTTGACATGATCAAATCTAAAACATAAGAGATTAACATGTTTCTCATATGGTCTCTCAGGAAGATGGGATTTCTCAAAATTTCTCATAAGAATTCAACCCCGACCTTTTGCATGACTAAAGCATGCTTTTTATAACACTCAATTTACATCCAAGCTTTTCCCCCAAGAAAAGAATATTCGAGGAACATTTTTTTGTTACAAGTTTGATCACGACTTCTAGAAAATGACATTTAACAGGTTTGCAACAAAAATTTGTCAGTTGTTCAAAAAGGTGAATCATCACAAATATCTCCATCATTGTTTTAACTGGGGCACCCATTCATTCCCTCTGGAAACATGTTTTTCATCCTTTGCACTTGCAACCTCCATCATTTAATTATTTTCCCATTCTTTCTTCTACAACTTTTCTCTCGCATCCAACTTCTCCGTAATTCACCTTTTTGTAAGTGCCCGAGCAATGCACAACAATAGTTGAGTCTTTCCTTTCTCAACCTTAGATTAGATCCATCCACGTGGAAAAATCTGATTCGAAGCGGGCCTGGGGTTACTTTTTGCATTTTATGACTTTTGGAGAAAATGCGTAATTTTCACATTTTTCCCCGCCCCTCCACCTTTGAAAATCGGGCTTGACACGTGGCTTAATCTGGGCCTTTGATGGATTCGTGGCTCATTTCTACAATTTTACCCTTTTTAACAAAAAGGCAAAATTTCCAATTTTCCTCTGCCGACCTGCCTTCTTGCTTGTAACTTTTGATGTGGGCCCCAATGGAGCTGCGGGTCAATTTATAACTTTTCTCCCTTTTTACAAAAAGGGAAAAAAACTTCAAAATGACTTGCAACCCAGCTTCAGCTTCTAACTTTTGAAATATGCTAGGTGTCCTTCGGGGTCAAAGTAAGAATTTTTCCTGCGGGTTTGCTAGTCAATTTATAACTTTGCTCATTTTACAAAAGGGCAAAAACTTCAAAATGCCCCGATGACCCGCCTTCCGCTTCTAACTTTTGAAATATGCCACGTGTCCTTCTTCGGGGTCAAAGTAAGACTTTTTCCTATGGGGTTGCGAGATCAATTTATAACTTTGCTCCTTTTTTACAAAAGGAAAAAAACTTCAAAACGCTCCCGACGACCCGCCTTCCACTTCTAACTTTTGAAATATGCCACATGTCCTTCTTCGGGGTCAAAGTAAGACTTTTTCCCTGCCTCTTCATATTTGCGGGGTTGCGGGGCCAATTTGATATTTTTACAAATGTGACCAAAGTGGAAAATTTCACCAAAAAGACCCACCGGGCCACATCCAATAAAAATGAACACATACCTGAAGATGCTTTGAGATATAATTTGACGGGGAAAACACACCCGTCGAATAGTAAGATGCAGGGGAACTTCACCATTTGCACCTAGAATTGAATCTTTCTTTAAGGACAAAGAATTTGGAAATGATATAAGGCCCAAATGAGACTGATGACCATGAAGAAGGATCTTCAACAACATACAAATGAAGAAAAACTTTCATGCATCCATTCGGGGAAATAGAAAATACGTCGAGCCCGTAGATTGAAGAATTTTTAGAGCAAACGGGGTGAGATAAAATTGAGCACCAACAAGGCTTACAATTGGAAAACATTTAATTTATAGGTTAGACGTATACATGAATGTAATGTTTAAAATTTAAAGGTGGTAATCAAATAATTGCATGTCTATGCAACTATTCGACATAGTGTATTGTTCCTACATAAATAATATATGTGACATGTGCTTCACCTATTCGTTTCAACCTCATGCGCAATATTCATGTCACTATGATGCAAGATTAAAGGGGTTAGAATAAAAATGGTGAGAATTCAGCCACGACCAAATTTGAAACCCAACCAAAGTGATTTCTTCTTGTAGTTATTTGTAAGAATGATTCTCAATTTTAAGCTTGAGTTATTGAAAAATATCAAGTGATGCAAGACACAATCATTCATAACTAAGTCCCTCCGGGAATGGAAATATGAACAAAGGGAAAATTCTATATGTCGATTGAGGTTTTCTATTTTTATTTAAATTTTTATGGTGTCAATTTTCTTGGTTACATCACATTTAAAGGTGAAGACATAGATGGAAAGTAAGAAATACAAATGTGGGAATTAAAAGCTTGCATTATATGCACCTATTCCATAGATAAAATTCTTCTTATCCAAAGGACATCTACTACATTTTCTACATTGTATTGTCTCAATCTCACTCCATGTCCTAGTGAGGACTTATCATTTCTACAATGTAGCTCACCTCTAATGGAGGCTCATATGTTCATGTTTGCTAAGTTGTGGTACAAATCTATTACAGAGGCCTAAGATAATGCTTACGTTTCTTCTCAAGGTCCTAGCCTCCCAATTCGACCACCGGAATCCTACTAGGCCGAGTGGTGGAGCCCTCACAAATGATTCTAATATGGTGTTCTTCTTTCACTCACCACCCAACATGGAAGCTCATGTGGGTGAGATTATCAACAATTTCAAGTGATTTGAAACCCCATTACATGCATGGTCACACACACACACACACACACACACACATATACACACACACACACACACACACACACACACACACATATATATATATATATATATATATATATATATATATATATATATATATATATATATATTTTTAAGTGGATGGCGCCATATGAAAAAATACAAACAACATCAAGTTTCGAGATTCATGCATGAAGATGGGCCACGTGGGTGTGTGCAATCAAATACATACGTGAACAAATAAAAAAAAATGTCGTTGCACCCTCTTTTTACTTTGATGCAACTTTGTATGTGTGGTGTCGAATCAATAACATGTTTTCCCTTATATACACTTTAGAAAATGTCTTCGACATAAAAATACAAAACAAACATGCACCAATTAATTTGTGCCATGTGTAAACATGTTATAGATAGATTATTTTAAAAAATAGGACCTATTTCAAACAAAACTCTTAAAAACAAATCAAATAAAAATTTAACATAATGACACAGAGTTACAAAAACCATTAATAACCCACAGGCTATATAATACTTGGAAACTAAGTCTTAACCAAATTAATTTTATTGATAACATGTTTTATCCGTAGACCAAAAAATAGTGTCATAATCTCAAAAATTATGTAGTCAACCCTAGGGTTGCTAACCACACTCTTTTTGTGACCACCAAAGTTGGTTAAAAATGATAAAACCACAACCAATCCTGAGTAGTAAAATAAAAACCTACAAGCTAAACCCAAAGAAACAGAGATAAAAAATCTAAAGGTTTTTTTTTGGCGGATGTATAAAAATATTTGTGCTTGTTTGAGGTTGAAAAGTTAAGGTTCTTGATTGTACGACATTACATTTGTTGAGATACTTGATGATGACATGAGTGAAAATTTGGAAATGAACATGTGGGAAGTAAATAATTGTGGATCCAATATGATAAAGAAAAGAAACAACATAAAATAAGTTTGAATGAAAATTTGAAACCCACATGTATATTCGCAGACAAAGGTACAAAACCCAATAACACTGCTTGCTTCTTGTAGAACTTTGTAAGCCCCCTTCTCAGTCATATGAGAGAAATGATCTATTGGTCATACTTTGTATTTTTATTTTATTTTTTTCGACTTCAAGGTTGTTAAGTGGATGACATTTAATTTGGTAGATAAAACCAGTATATGAATGGAAATTTGGACATTAAATGATGGAGATTACATACTTGCATGCCTGTACCTATTCCATAGAACAAATTGTTCCAATGCAAAGAATATGTGCTATATGCATTACACTTTATAGTGTGGTTGTCATTCACACTAATTACATGAGCACAACCGCCAAGTAGATTTTATCTTCCAATCAAGCTTCAATATGTTTTTATTTCATGGCATCAATGTTTTCGATTGGACAACTTTTAATTCGATAGATAAGACACAAACATGAATGGAATGTTGGAAATCAAAAGGTGTGAATTAAATACCTACATGTCCCACACCCATTCCATGGATCATATTGTTCTCACCCAAATAATATATGCTATTTGTGCTCTATTTAAGCATTTCAATGTCGAAAGAGAGGAAAAAAATGGGGAAATCGAAAAGGTGACAATTTTTAATTCGATAGATAAGACACGAGACATGAATGAAATGTTGGAAATAAAAGGAATTAATTAAATAACTGGATGTCTTGTACCCATTCCATGGATCATATTGTTCTCACCTAAATAATATAGCTATTTGTGCTCTATGTAAGCATTTCAATGTCAAAAAGAGGGGGAAAATGGGGAAATAAAAAAGGTTCAAGGTTGAATGGAATGTTGGAAATCAAAAGGTGTGAATTAAATACTTGCATGTCCCACACCCATTCCATGGATCATATTGTTCTTACCCAAATAATATATACTATTTGTGCTCTATTTAAGCATTTCAATGTCAGAAAGAGGGAGATAAAAATGGGGAAATTGAAAAGGTGACAATTTTTAATTCGATAGATAAGACACAAACATGAATGAGATGTTGGAAATCAAAAGGTTTGAATTAGATACATGCATGTCCCACACCCAGTCAATGGATCATATTGTTATCACCCAAATAATATCTCATTATTTATGCTCTATTTAAGCATTTCAATGTGTGAAAAAGGGAATCGAAAAGGTCCAGGGTTCAAAACATAATCTGGATGCTTGTGTCTTGTAGAATTTTGTAGCCTCCATATCAAGTTGGAATCTCAAGTAGTTTTAGGAAAATAGGTTTTGTGCGAACAACCATCGATAATGAGGCCTTCAAGCAATTGCATTTAATAGTTAAAAGTATAGTTTATTTGTCAAAGCTTGTTATTTTTTGTTTCATAACACTAATTAGGCTTATAATTGGAAAGTATTTAATTTGATAGATAAAGATGTATACATGATTCAATTTTTGGAAATTTAAGTGTGGGAATCAAATACTCACATATTTAGAACCTATTTGACATAGCGGATTGAATCAAAATATATTAGAATTTATATGTTACGAATGAACAATTCAATCAACTAATTTGGGTGGATTCATTTGAGAGTTTTTAAGATTTAAAGGAGCAATTCCAACATGTACTAAAGATGCGTACATGGTGGCAAGGCATGTCTTCGAGGATTGTACCATGAAGAATTGATTATGGCCACTATATGCACAACATGGAAGCCCATCTTTTTGGTATAACACTATTTCCGGTCACTTTGTTCTTGGCCAACGATGTCATGAAATATTGAATTCTCACCATATAAATTGAAGAGGTGTGCTTATGATAGATTAATTTTCTTTTCTGTTATCATTGCATGAAAATGATGAGGAAGATGAATGTGGTCATTTTTTAGCGTCGTTCGATTTTGTGGGCATTTTGGGAGATAATACGACCGTTCTTTGAGTTGTATGAGGTGGCGTCCTCTCTCAATATGTTTATGGATGATGTCCACCCGACATGCCTAAGCTCGAGGCTATGTCTACAAGGACAAGAAGTTGAAGTCGGACGAGCTTCGGATCAGAATGTTCAAGAAAAATGGGTATTCATCATTGATCAAAAGAATATATTTGAGCTCTTTGTTAACTATTATGAACTATGATATTTATTAACTGGTTGGTTTTTGTTTTAACATAAATTTCACAGGGACCTTCCTTCGAGCACTGTGTATGCCTTTGGATTGTCGAGGAAGACAAAAACTTTACTAGGTCCTATGATCGAAGCGGTACAAGGGATCAGGGTTCAAAATTGAGCCTGTCACAGCCCTTCCCAAGGCCTCAAACTTGTCAAAAAAGTGTGGGTAAAAATTTATATGTAAAAAAATTCAAAATGTAAAAATTGTTTGACAATAGAGAAGTGCAAGTTACTTTTCAAATTGTCAAAAGAAGGGTTATGGTGAAAAATGTTTGTCAACAATTTGTGTGAAATTTTTAAATCTTATAAAATATTTTTGATGAATTCTACAAACAACAATCACCTCTAGCTTTCCAGGCTCTACTTGTGACTCACAAATACATTAGACAAGACATATTAAACAATTATCAAAAGTTTTAATATAATAAATATATTACTACTATAATATTATTAAGGTCAAATCCCAAGTTTCTAATTAGTTATTGATGCCAACTCACCGAATACATGAGCACAAATACGTAAAAACCAAATATTTAATATTACTATTTTATAGTTCTAGCACTTGTTTGGAAATCATTTGGATGTTTTATTTGCTACCTTATATTTTTTTTTATTTGTTATAGGAGTTGCCTTGAGAATTAGAGAGCGTAGTTAGGATTGACTTGTAAACAAATATCTTCCCACTTGAGAGCTTGTAAAACATGAATTAGAACAAATTGAGCGTGTAGAGTGGCCAAGAGCTCGGTATGGGATGTGATGGATATCTAAGATTGGGGCAGAGCTTAGAGAAAAGTGTTGAGATGATTTGAAAGGGAGAATTCAATTTACAACTCGCAATGTAGGGTGTCGAGTAGGCTCTATGGGAGCCACATTGGTGTCAAAGGGTGAGATGGACTCACAATGGTCTTGATCTAGATCACCCAAAACAATTTGAACTCGGTGTGTAGACAAGCCAAGGGCCAAGATGATTGGATTAGCTTGGTTTGTATTCAATGGAGAAGAAGATCAAGGAAAAGGTAGTTGGGACTTACTTTCAGGGAAAACAAAGTTTGAGTCACTTGAGGATCTCATCCATTACGACCCTTGTAAAGAAGAATCGAGCTAAGTGTTGAGCTAATCCCTAATAAAAATGTTTATTGGACATATCCGAGATGGAAGAATGTAGTGCGGAGAGACGAGTTCTTTACAAAGGGGGTGAATAATCGAGATAAGCTTCTTTGTCCATTGAAATCACCCCTCCAAGTCATCATTAGTATCTTCTCTTTAACCATTGTTCAATAGCATTGATGTGGAGGCCAACAAGAATTTTATATTTACAGTTGTGTTGAAGACACTACATATCAACTATATGCCTAAGGAGTTGAGGAAGAGGGTTGTGGACATATTCGGGAAGATTATGAAGGGTGTGTGTGTTTAATGGAGTAGTCTAATTTGGTAATACATCATTTATGTATAGTAGATCTAAATGCATATTGTGCATGAGGTAAAGCTCTTGGCTCTAAAATTTGACCAAGAATATCTTGATGTATCTGTCAGTGACATAGTTAGTGTGGGTGTTTCAATGTATGGATGCACATTTTCTTTAATTTAGTTGGAAAAATCTAATTTAATGCATTTTACTAGTTAAAAATTACATGGGTTTTAATTTCTTGGTTAAAATCTGAGTGAATTTTTTTAATTGAAGTGATAAGAATCCAAATGGGTTTTAATTTTAGCACTAAAATCCAAGTAGAAGTTAAAGTTATTTATTTTATTATTTACAAGTTTTTCATAATGATTTTGATAAGAGATCCCAGTGTCCCACACACAGTTTGATGGTTTTTATGTGTTTACTTGATCTGCATGTCTTCTCATAAAATTTTAATTTCGTTTATTTATTTATCAAATTTATTTAATGCTTATTTTAGTTATGATGATTTTAAGAAAATTAGAATATTACAAATTTAGGATTTTATTACATCATAATTTGATTATTTTACTAGTTTAAATACATCTTAATTTTACATCATTCTAATTGAGGGGTCATTCTGTCTGGATTACAATTTCTCATTTTAAAAAATTATCTTAATTTTTATGACCTGGATATTTGATTTATTACTTTCATATGAAGTGTAAAATATTCATACTACTTCTCATCATTTAAAGCCTGCTCCAATATTTGCCCTTCACAATAAAATTCAGACCCGCCCTTCAAATTTCATCCCTGCAAGGGATATTTCAAGCATTTGTGAGATGGGAAAACTATATCCTCTAGAAGTATATTCTTCCGTGGGATCAGTCATTAAACACTACAAATCCCAAACATGGTGGGATCCCCACGGTTGTTCATTTGCATGGTGGAATCCACCAATCAAAAATTGATGGGCACCCCTTCACCCTCTTTACAGAAAACTTTAGCGAGTGAGGGATGAGGTGGAAGAAGAGCGCATACCGTTACATAAATGTGTAGTAGTCAGGGAATCTGTGGTACCATGATCACGTCTTGGGACTTACTCGAGTTAATCTCATAACTGGCATTCTTGGTGCTTATGTTATTCCCAATCCGAAGGTGGAGAGGAAAAAAATCGTCAGATCATATTCTCTAAACTACCTGCACCATTCGATTTATGTTGATATGGATTGTATGGATGTTGTCAGGTTGTCAGATTCAACTGGTTGCCCTCTCCTATATACTAGCAATATTATGTGAAATGTACGATGGAAACGTTGAAGGGGATCTTTTGAAGGAGTCAAATTTGAGGGAGAGAAATAATAGTAGAAGAAGAAGGGGTTATAGGGTGGAGAAGTGAGAGGGTGGAAAAAATGGAAAGGGGAAACAATTTGAAACTTTATCATCCAACAATGACACAACAAATATGTCAAAGTGCAACTGCCAAGTAAATTTTATCTTGTAATCAAGCTATGGTATATTTTTATTTAATGGTATCAAGGTTTTCGAATAGCGGAAGATAGATTTTATTTGTCAAAAAGCTTGTTATTATTTCGTTTCATAGCACTAAGGGTTCCTATGCGGTGATTTTTGCCTTGAATTTTTTATCATTTTCTTTGACTCTAGAGTTATTATGTTGCGAGAAGAATTTGGTTTTATTTGAACATTAGGTGGTCATACCTAGATTATTTGGGCCTGTAATTTTTGAAGCCTCAAAGCTCAAGATTTTGTTCCTTGGAACACATGTTTAACATAAATATGAATGAATGCGAAACTATATAAATTGTTTTTATAAAAATATTAAAATAATGTCAAAGCACCTTATCTTAAATTTGTAACATACTTGTAATCATTTAAAATATATAATTTTTATTATGGATTGCAATATTGGGAAAAAATACAAAATACATACAAAACTATATAGTTGGGTGTGATAGTGCATCGACAACTATCCTTGAATCTTCAACGATTTAGTGATCTTCCAATTGTGAATACAAAGCACGGAAAGATTACTTGCCTGCACGCAACACAGATTCCTTAAAACTGAAGATAGTAATAGATTTGATAATTTAATTTGATAAAAGGAATAGAAATGAATTTGGACACAGAGCCATGTAAAACATCATCTCTAAGAAATAAAGGGGTCTTCTTTCCCGAGGAATTGGCCTCTACGGATTGTAAACAATAAGAAATTTTGTTATTAATGGAGTCACCCAACCGAGAAACCATTGAAAGGTAGCCTCTTCCGAGCTAAACAATATTGTCTACGCCATCAAAACCGCCATCATGCTTGTGTCCGCATCCAAATTGGATCCCTTCAACACCAATAGGGGCACCCATGACCTCGATGAAGGTGCCTCGCTTATGATACTGAATGTTCCATAAGCCAAAACTCTATCCTAGGAAGAGTCGAGTCCATATTTATACTTGAACTCAAGGACTCGCTTACCTTCGCTTTCCTTTCTAGGAGTTGTCTGCAAGTGAAATAGATGTAGTGATCGTAGATGGTGTCCTCTTGTTGCTTGTACACGATCGACCTGACCTAATGGAGATGTTGGATGGGTTCTCGGTAGGCACAAAAGAATCACCGATGTCCCCATCGAAATGGAAGGCATTTTAAAGGCGACACTCGAAGTTCTTAAGTTTCCCTTTCACGACATGTTAAAAATCCTTTTTCTGGATTGTCCGCATTTGCCGCAAGTGTGGTATTCCTGGATAATATGTGATGATTTTACAATGGTACGGTGTGTCATAACCAAACCCTCCCTCTCCCCTTATATAATTTAAAGTAAATAAATTTTTAGATGAACTACCCTATTTTAATATTCGAAGGATCTCATAAAGAGGGAAAAATATAAATCTCAATAAACAATATATATATATATATATATATATATATATATATATATATATATATATATATATATATACATTACAATTTAAAATATTCATTTTAATAAATTAAATCAATACACATTGCTTTCAATGTTTCCACGGAGATGAATAGCCATTGAAGTGTGAATGGTTGAAATTAATTAATAAATTTGATGACAATGCATGATAAAATGTAATAGAAATTGTTTTCATAAAATTTTAATCAAAATATTTAATTTAATATTATATACTATTAAGTGATAAAAATATTGAAAATGTATAAATATATCAACATAAATATAATTGAAAAATTATATTTTAAAAAATATTATTTCAAGAATTAAATAATTAATTTTAAATCATATATATAATTCAACAGAACCACATAAAATGAATAAAAGAACACTTCTCTGAGTATATATTTCCACATTAATACAAGTTAGTTTTGTCGACTAATACATAAATGCAATAAGTCAGAGTTATGCAATAAGTGAGCCACTGATATGGTAAAGACACATTCACCAAAATAAATTCGAGTTTTACGTTGTGAGCATCAACACGGTAAAAAAATCCATGAATAAGACTATGTTGACATTTCGGCGATGAATTAATGGTGGTGTGACTATTCCCCTACGGTACAGTGTGTCAGAAGCAGAGATAGTGTATTCACATTGAATAGTTTCCACAGACAAATGTCAATGCATGCACGACACCTAAATCTGCACCATTGATTTTCTGATATTTATCAGCAGTGACTAGCCTCCATCCACTAACAAACTGATTGTGTGCGCCTTTGGCGTAAATATAAAGGACGTTATTAAAATCATTTCCAATGCCATGATTGATCACTCCGTCCTTCTCGTTTCATCATATACAAGTCCAAATGCCACCCCTTGCCCTTAACCGTTCGATCACCACAAAACTTACCATAATGATAACAAAAATGGCAAAACAAAACCTGAATGATGCGGCAGTAGCCAATGGACATCCTCATCTTACACATGTGGCATACAAACTCTCCCTAACTACACGCGTGAGAGGAAATCCTGAAAAATATTTACCCCAACATCAAATACAATATACGTAAAAAAACAATAATAATTTCACGCAGGGTTTTTTTGTTTCGTACATCAAGTTATGAGGGTTTGAAGCCTTTGATCTAGTAGCAGATTAGTCGCAGTCATTTTTTTGTGTATAATATCCTATGTTTGGGGTAGCCTTTTTTCACTGTTAGTTTCGACCTCATGACACGGAGAAGCCGTAGAGGATCCTGTGAGAATGATTTTTTCGGTTTTTTACGCCATTGTCTTAAAAGGGTTATGAATTTTTCTTCCTCTTTGGTCTTGACACAGTGCTTTTAACGGAGGTGCAACGATTCCCTTGCGGTATGGTGTGTCGGAAGTGGAGATAACGCCACTGTGTCATATGTCAATGCATGCACTCAAAATTCAGTCTTTATTGTTCACATTCGGAGCGGTGTCAAAATGAGCCACCCTCAATTCTAATAAAGAACGTCTTCGGCGTAATTATTTGGAATATGCCTTGAATGTAATAATATGATTTCAATAAATAATCAATAATAATTCAATAAAATGAAAAATTTCATTCAAATTAAAATGTTGAAGCTAATATTTAAATCTAAATTAGTAATGAATAGAATATAACTTATATACGTTAGTCCTCAAGAATTACAAACAAATAAATATTAATATTAATTTTCTAAATATTTTGCCTTGAAAATGTTAATATTATTAATATTATGGGAGGAATTTTCTTAAAAGAACAAATGCGTTACTAAGATAAAAGATAAATATAAGTGTTAAAAAATACAAGAAAAGGGCATCACACTATTAAATGAATGTTTAAGTTATGAAAACCATAAACATATAAGGAGAGAATTGAATAGAAATTTAAGTATAAGTAGGTAAACTACATGAAGTTATTACCATATAAAAAAGCAACTAAAAATATTGGCTCCTCAAAATAAATTTCATTAACTTCTTGGTATTGTTAGATTTTAAGAAAAAGACATCCCATATGATTAAAGAATTTGGTGAAATAGAATAGGATTTGATTAAGTATTGAATATTGAATTATATTAATCATGATGTTTATGATATACAAAATAAAATTATTATGTGAATCAAAATTGATAAAATTTACAATTCTAACGGATAATAAAAATAAATTTTAAGAAATGTTATTTTATGGAAAAAAAAGTAGTTATATATATTTAAGGTACCATAGTATTAAAATATTTAATAATTAGAATAACAATAATATTAATGGAGAAGAATTTTTCTTTTTATTTGATTAATAATTTTATATTTTGGTGGTATACTTATTAAATTTGTGTAGCATTATTTATCTATTTATCTATATTATATATTATAAATATATATTTAGTAATTGTTATATGTTTATCCTCATTTTAAAATACTTATTAATATCAAATAATAGTATATAAGGAAATATTAATTTCAAAATTCTTATTTTAGATTTTTTAATATACCAACTGAATAAATAGTTTATTATGTTCGAACAAATTTATATTTGGAGATCAATTAATAAATTACTCCACCATTCCTATTATTATTATAAGGACACTTAATACTTATACACAATTATTAATGTGATTGCTTGAGATTACATCTATCTTGGAAACACTAACATGATAGGAACCACAAGCATGCCATTAATTTTAGATTGACGAGGATAAAATAATAATAATGTGAACCTTAGGACATTTTATTACTATATCTCTATTTTAAAACAAAACCCTTTACTTTAATGTGGAGAAAAACACTTAAAATATTATAATATATTTATGTGGACTCATAATTATTCCTTATAAATTACATTATTTTGAGATCCATTTTAATTGTATTTGATATTTACATTTTTCCTAAACAATATATTAGTTGTATGATATTAGAGTATTGAAATATTGAAACTAAAACCTATAACAAACCACAAACCTCCTTACACCATCGAGAAAACATCAAGTTTATCATATTATACAACTAAAATCATGACATATGGTACTTTGTAGATGTTTGAAAAATTCAAGTCTTCGCATACTCGTGAGCTTAAACAAACTAAAATATACCTCTAAGTGTAAAAATTCACATTCATTTATTATTAGCAATCGTACGTGAAGTGTACGATGTGAACACCGAAAGGGATCTAGTGAAGAAGTGAAACTGGATGAGGAGAAAGAAAGGGAGAGGAAGAGGGATGTAGCAAAAGGCATTTGAGGGTGGAGAAGTGCATGGGAAAGGAAAGAGGAATCGAGGAGCCAACGTGAAAATACACCCTCTAAGAAGTTGACGACATGTTTCTCATTCGTAAGGAGGAAACTCGTGTTGTGGAAGACATAGATGGAGTCATTGGGGAGATATATTTGAAAATGTAGGTAACGGATGGAAAAATTTTCCGGGAAAATACTCGTTGAATTTATAGTTCTTGACTTTATTGGGTAGTTAGAAAAATATAAATGTAAGGGGAATTTGAACGCATGTTTTATGGGACACGTCAGGGTCAAGAAGACACAAAGTGTACTTAGAAAGTTAAGGTAGCGATATCATGCAAAATTTAGATTGGTGTTTTTCTCCAACTATCAAGTTAACGATTTGGGTATTGTAGTATTCATGTGAGTGCAATATGTGTCTAAAGGGGAAAAATAAAAAAGGAAAATCCAACATGTTCAAAGTGTGGAGCCAAACTAGAATGACTACTGTCGCATAACTTTTTAGGCCTCATTTTCAGTTGTGAGGTCAACTAAATGCAGGAAGTAGATGCACGGACATGTGTTGATAATTGACACCTTCCAACGATTGGTCATATGAGTCAAAGGTAGATCAAGGCTTTGGATTGCATGACCCACATGTTTTCCATGGATCATATTGTTCCTACCTAAATATTATCTATTATGTGTGCTCCACTTAAGCATTTCAATTTCACAAAGAGGACACAATAAAATTTGGGGAAACTTGGAAAGTTTTAGGGTTCGAAACCTAGGATAAATAGATGCATCATGTAGAAATTTGTAGCCTCCCTTTCAAGTTGTAAGCTCAAGTAAGTGTAGGAAAATAGATGGTGCACAAATAAACACCACTAATTGAGTCCTAGGAGCAATCAGACATATCAGTGAAAGGTATATTTTATCTGTTAACAAAGTTTGTTTTTTTATTTTATGGCATCAAGGTTTTTTATTGGATGAAATTTAATTGGATAGGTAAGATGTAGACATGAATGGATTGTTGTAAATTAAAAGGTGGGAAATTAAATACCTACATGCCCCACACCTATTCCATGAAGCATATTGTTCCTTCCCAAATAATATCTACTATATGTGCTCCACTTAATTGTCATAATCTCATGCGATTTATTCACATGAGTGCAATGTGAGTTTAAAGGGGCCAAAATAAAAATTTATGAGAATTCACAAGGGTCCCAATTTGAAACCCATACGCACAACTTGTTTCTTACAAAAATTGCAGGATTTGTTTTGCGGTTGTAAGCTCAAAAATTATAGTGAAGTAGGTGATGTAGGAAAAATCATTGATAATTGAGCCCTTATGGGGAATGGATGTACGAGGTACAAGAAGATGTTATCTGACAAGTGAATTGTGATATTTTGTCATTTTACATATTTTATGGTGTAAAGGTTTTTGACTGCATGACATTTAGTGTGTCAATTGTTTGAAAGAAGAAGTGGTGTGCAAGAGATGAAGGAAACATATTTTGAGATATCTAAAAAAGAGTGATCAATCAGTATTGCCGATGTTAATAGTTGTTGGTTGTAATTTGAGCTCTTGCACTTTACAGGTAGTTAGAACACAAATAAATGCAAGGGGAATTCACTTATGTGTTTCAAGGGTTAATTTAGAAACAAGGATATGTGGTGTGGACCTAAAATCCCAAGGTAGGGGTTGCATACACAATTACAATTAGGGTTTCTCTGTAGCTATTAGGGTAAAAGGGTTTGTCTCTGGCGAGAGACACATAGTTTTTTTTATGCGGGATCATTAATTTACAAGTATGGATATCATAGATATCTCGCTTTGTGGTCATTAGAGTGTTGTATTAGTGGTTTTCCCTCCATTTCTCCTTATTCAAATTCAACTTGTATGTAAAATTGCATGGTAAAAGTAAATGTGCTTGTAAAGGAAGATTTACTAGGTGAATTAGGTGGAATAAGTGAGTTTTCATAGCTTGATAAGGTCATGAAGACCATAAAAATATGGTTGTAAACAAATTGTGAGGTGTCTAGGATTAATATCATCCTATCTTCTTAGTTTAGAATGTGGTTGAGCCTTTATAGGGTAGACTAAGTCATTTTAGGAGCTAGTTGAGTCTTCTTAGAGTTAGTTTAAGATTTGAATTGGTCAATTTTCCAATGTAAAATGAATAATTCAAGGAAAAAAATTGTAAGATGTTATGATTAAATGAGACATGCATGAGTGGGGATTGAGAAAAATTGAGTGTTAATATTGTAATTTGGAGAGTTTTTCTTGTATTTTGTAACCTGGCTTGTGACAGGGCAGTAAGAAGAAATTTCACAGTCATATATTTTGATATTGTATCTATAGAATGTAAATTTAAAAATTTGGAGGAGGTGATTACAATCCTATTCCAATTTATTTTAGCTCTTGACAATGTTTTTCAAGGTTTTTATAGCGGTTTTTTTCGCTCATGGGCCTAAACCAGGGAAAACTCTAAAAATATTTCTATCTGGTGAATTCCTCTAAATTTTTCAAGATATATATGTCTAGGTGAAAGGACCAAGTCAAAAAAATTCTAGCTCTTGATCACACGTGTGGGTAAAGATATCGCTGACAGTTTAGAGCAGAATGGGAAAGATCAAAATAGGGTTATCAAGTTGTGTTTTTTTGCCATTTCTTTGATGAAATTGATGTTTTAATCTTGAAAAATTGGAAACGATTATTATTGAGGAAATTTAGCAGGTGTTAATAATGGATTCAAGGTAATAAGAAGTTTTTGGTCTCTATTGTAGCTAGATACCTCTAATTTAGGCCTAAGAAGAGTGTACTTGCCCTATTTTACCCAACTTGGTACAAATAAATCCTAGTTGAATCTTGTAGATGAATTTTAAAGTCTTAAAGGATATTTTAATTGAATCTTGAAATATTAGGATAACCATGACATAGAGAGCCATAGTGTATATGAATGCCCAAGAAGACCTAATATTTTATGATGTAAGAATACCAAGACTAGATGAATGCAAGGATAGAGAAGAAACTATGGGGCACTGTGGCATCAAATTTTTGGTATCAAAGTCGATTAAATAGACCTGATTAAGACATCAAAGGTTGATTAAAAGAGGTGATAGAAAAGAATAGAGAGGTTGCTTGATAAGGTATAATAAAATGGCAAAATAGAGAAAGAGTAGGAGGAAGAATGAGTGGAGTAAGAGCTACTCAAGCTTAGCTCATGGAAGAGATCAAGAGTCTTAGAGAAAGACTTCAAGATGTTGAGATGTCTTAGAGGAGATACATTGAGAAATGACATGTTATTGAGGAAGATCCAGAGGTAGAGGAATTGAATGTGGACCTAGTTTCTCCAGAAGAAAGAGAAGAAGAGAGATTGATGAGGGCCATTGTGGGAGCTAGTCCTAAACCTAAGATGGAAATCCCTATGTATGAAGGTAGCCTAAACCCTGAGGAAATCATTGACTAGATTGATGAAATGGAAAAGTACTTTGAATATGAAGAAGTGGGAGATGATAATAAGGTCAAGTTTTCTGTCACTAGATTGAAGAGCCATGCATCCATTTGGTGGGATGGAATACAAAAGGAGAGGATCCAAAAAGGAAAGACAAAAATCAGAGATTGGGACAAAATAGTGGAAAATTTGAAAGGTAAGTTTTTGACAAAAGACTATCGAATCTGTTTTATTTAGAACTCTTCAAAATTTAAGGCAAAAAGACATGTCTGTGAAATATTACACTGAAGAGTTTTATAGGCTAACTATAAGAGCAGGGCATATTGAAGATGATTTGGAGAAGGTAGAAAGATATCTAAATGGTCTGAAATTTTCTATTCAATATGAGATCAACATTCTTTCTCCTAAATCAGTTGATGAAGCTTACCAATTGGCACTCAAGGTGGAAGAGAAGATTTCAAGGAAGAAAACTTCATATACAAGAGGAAGAGGTATAAATTTAGGAGGTATAAGTTAGCAAGGGAATATGAGATAGTTTCAGTCATACCAAGAAGAAGCTAGCAGCTCACGAGCTCAAGAGGAGGCTATGCACCAAGAGGAAGAAGACCTTACCAAAGAGGAAGAGGAAGATTCTTGGGTAAGTGTTTTAGATGCAATAAATATGCAGGTCATAGGTCTTATGAGTGTCCTGAAAACCCCTCAACCAGTCAAGAAAGAGGTGCTCATGTGGCTCAAGGTGAAGAGGAGGAAGAAATGGAAGAACCAAAGGTTCATGAAGACTTACCAAAAGTTGGTGAATCACTCTTGATGAAGAGGATCTTACTCAAACCAAACAAGGAGGTCATGGAACCACCTCAAAGGAAGAATTTGTTTAGAACTACATGCAAGAGAAAAGGGAAATATTGTAAGGTCATCATAGATAGTGGGAGCACTGAAAATCTTGTCTCAATAGTGATGGTGGAAAAACTAGACTTGGAAAAGGTAATGCATCCTACTCCCTATAAAGTGTCATGGCTACAAAAAGTACACCAACTCTCGATTAATGAACAATTCAAGGTGGATTTTCAAATAGGCACTTATAAGGATCAAATAATATGTGATGTTATGCCCATATATGCTTGCTACATTCTACTTAGGAGACCATTACAATATGACATAATGGCATTGCATGATGGAAGACACAACACCTACACCTTTGAGAAATATGGAAAGAAACACGTTCTTACACCATTGAAAGGAGAGCATGTTGTTATTGAATCAAGATCTATAGTGTTGTTAATGAGTGGTAAGAAATTCCTACATCAAATGAAGAAGGAAGAGGTAAATTTTGCTTTAGTAGGTAAGCCTAAAAGTGTTGTTACCAATACAAAGCTTGCTGATTTGCCTCAAGAAATCCAAGATATGTTGAATGAGTATGTGGATATTGTAGTAGATGATATTCCTAATGAGTTACCTCCATTTAGAAGCATTATCCATCACATAGACTTGATTCCAGGTGCTAATCTTCCAAACAAGGTTGCTTATAGGATGAATCCAAAGGAAAATGAAGAGATCAAGCGACAAGTAAAATAATTGTTGGAGAAAGGGATGATAAGGGAGAGTTTAAGTCCTTGTGTTGTACCTACAGTTTTGAGTCCTAAGAAGGATGGAGGATGGAGAATGTGCATAGATTCTAGAGAAATCAACAAGATCACTATCAGGTATAGATTCCCATTGCTAAGAATTGATGATTTGTTGGATTGTTTAAGTGGAGCTAAGTATTTTTCTAAGATATATTTGAAGAGTGGTTATCATTAGATTAGGATTAGAGAGGGTGATGAATGGAAAATATCTTTTAAAACAAATGATGGGCTTTATGAATGGCTAGTTATGCCATTTGGCTTGACAAATGCTCCTAGTACCTTTATGAGGCTTATGAATGAAGTGCTTAAAGATTTCACAAGTAAATTTGTTATAGTTTATTTGGATGACATTTTGGTATATATTCAGTCAAAAGAAGAGCATATTAAGCATTTGAGATTGGTCCTTGAAAATTTGCATGAAGAAAAGCTACTAATCAATCTTAAAAAGTGTACTTTCTTGAAGACATGTCGATCTACTTAGGTTTTTGATCTCACAAGAAGGATTGAAAAGGATAAGGAGAAGATAAAGGCAATCTTTGAGTAGCCTACTCCTAAAAGTGTTTTTGAGGTAAGAAGCTTTCATGGTTTGGCTAGCTTCTATAGGAAATTTATAAGAAATTTTAGTGGTATTTTTGCTCATATAGTAGACACCATTAAAGGTGATAAGAAATAATTTCAATGTATCTGAAGATACTTTGATAAGAGATTTTGTTTTCTTAAGAAAAATATAACAAAGAATCAATCTTGGCCTTACTTGATTTTACTAAACTTTTTCAAGTAGTGTGAATGCAATTAGTGTTGTCCTAAGCCAAAATGGAAGCCTATTGCTTACGTTAGTGGGAATATAAATGATGTAAAGGAGAGTTATTCAACATATGACCAAAAATTCTATGCTATAATACAAGCTTTAAAGAAATGGAGACACTATCTTATGCCTAAATAGTTTGTTTTGTTTATTGGTAATCATGCTTTGCAATTTGTGACTAGTCATGGTAAGTTAAGCCAAAGGCATGTCAAATGGATTGAATTTTTGCAAAATTTTAATTTTGTTATCAAGCATAAAAGTGGTAAATCTAAAAAAGTTACAAATGCTTTAAGTAGAAGGATTTGATCATGCAGAAATCTCAAGTGAACATATTGGGATTTGATGACTTGAAAGAGATGTACAAAGAAGATGCTAATTTTAAAGAATCATTTGAAGCATGCATGGATCCTCTTAGAAAATATGGAAGTCCTTGGATGGATTTAATGACACAAGAAGGTCTTCTACTCAAAGGTAATCAATTATGCATACGGTTTTTTGATCTCACAAGAAGGATTGAAAAAGGATAAGGAGAAGATAAAGGCAATCTTTGAGTAGCCTACTCCTAAAAGTGTTTTTGAGGTAAGAAGCTTTCATGGTTTGGTTAGCTTCTATAGGAAATTTATAAGAAATTTTAGTGGTATTTTTGCTCATATAGTGGATACCATTAAAGGTGATAAGAAATAATTTCAATGTATCTTGAAGATACTGATAAGAGATTTTGTTTTCTTAAGAAAAATATAACGAAGAATCAATCTTGGCCTTACTTGATTTTACTAAACTTTTTCAAGTAGTGTGAATGCAATTAGTGTTGTCCTAAGCCAAAATGGAAGCCTATTGCTTACGTTAGTGGGAATATAAATGATGTAAAGGAGAGTTATTCAACATATGACCAAAAATTCTATGCTATAATACAAGCTTTAAAGAAATGGAGACACTATCTTATGCCTAAATAGTTTGTTTTGTTTATTGGTAATCATGCTTTGCAATTTGTGACTAGTCATGGTAAGTTAAGCCAAAGGCATGTCAAATGGATTGAATTTTTGCAAAATTTTAATTTTGTTATCAAGCATAAAAGTGGTAAATCTAAAAAAGTTACAAATGCTTTAAGTAGAAGGATTTGATCATGCAGAAATCTCAAGTGAACATATTGGGATTTGATGACTTGAAAGAGATGTACAAAGAAGATGCTAATTTTAAAGAATCATTTGAAGCATGCATGGATCCTCTTAGAAAATATGGAAGTCCTTGGATGGATTTAATGACACAAGAAGGTCTTCTACTCAAAGGTAATCAATTATGCATACGGTTTTTTGATCTCACAAGAAGGATTGAAAAAGGATAAGGAGAAGATAAAGGCAATCTTTGAGTAGCCTACTCCTAAAAGTGTTTTTGAGGTAAGAAGCTTTCATGGTTTGGTTAGCTTCTATAGGAAATTTATAAGAAATTTTAGTGGTATTTTTGCTCATATAGTGGATACCATTAAAGGTGATAAGAAATAATTTCAATGTACTTGAAGATACTTGATAAGAGATTTTGTTTTCTTAAGAAAAATATAACAAAGAATCAATCTTGGCCTTACTTGATTTTACTAAACTTTTTCAAGTAGTGTGAATGCAATTAGTGTTGTCCTAAGCCAAAATGGAAGCCTATTGCTTACGTTAGTGGGAATATAAATGATGTAAAGGAGAGTTATTCAACATATGACCAATAATTCTATGCTATAATACAAGCCTTTAAGAAATGGAGACACTATCTCATGCCTAAATAGTTTGTTTTGTTTACTGATAATCATGCTTTGCAATTTGTGACTAGTCATCATAAGTTAAGTCAAAGGCATGCGAAATGGATTGAATTTTTGTAAATTTTTACTTTTGTTATCAAGCATAAAAGTGGTAAATCTAAAAAGTTACAAATGCTTTAAGTAGAAGGATTTGATCATGCAGAAATCTCAAGTGAACATATTGGGATTTGATGACTTGAAAGAGATGTACAAAGAAGATGCTAATTTTAAAGAATCATTTGAAGCATGCATGGATCCTCTTAGAAAATATGGAAGTCCTTGGATGGATTTAATGACACAAGAAGGTCTTCTACTCAAAGGTAATCAATTATGCATACGGTTTTTGATCTCACAAGAAGGATTGAAAAAGGATAAGGAGAAGATAAAGGCAATCTTTGAGTAGCCTACTCCTAAAAGTGTTTTTGAGGTAAGAAGCTTTCATGGTTTGGTTAGCTTCTATAGGAAATTTATAAGAAATTTTAGTGGTATTTTTGCTCATATAGTGGATACCATTAAAGGTGATAAGAAATAATTTCAATGTACTGAAGATACCGATAAGAGATTTTGTTTTCTTAAGAAAAATATAACGAAGAATCAATCTTGGCCTTACTTGATTTTACTAAACTTTTTCAAGTAGTGTGAATGCAATTAGTGTTGTCCTAAGCCAAAATGGAAGCCTATTGCTTACGTTAGTGGGAATATAAATGATGTAAAGGAGAGTTATTCAACATATGACCAAAAATTCTATGCTATAATACAAGCTTTAAAGAAATGGAGACACTATCTTATGCCTAAATAGTTTGTTTTGTTTATTGGTAATCATGCTTTGCAATTTGTGACTAGTCATGGTAAGTTAAGCCAAAGGCATGTCAAATGGATTGAATTTTTGCAAAATTTTAATTTTGTTATCAAGCATAAAAGTGGTAAATCTAAAAAAGTTACAAATGCTTTAAGTAGAAGGATTTGATCATGCAGAAATCTCAAGTGAACATATTGGGATTTGATGACTTGAAAGAGATGTACAAAGAAGATGCTAATTTTAAAGAATCATTTGAAGCATGCATGGATCCTCTTAGAAAATATGGAAGTCCTTGGATGGATTTAATGACACAAGAAGGTCTTCTACTCAAAGGTAATCAATTATGCATACGGTTTTTTGATCTCACAAGAAGGATTGAAAAAGGATAAGGAGAAAATCAAGGCAATCATTGAGTAGCCTACTCCTAAAAGTGTTTTTGAGGTAAGAAGCTTTCATGGTTTGGTTAGCTTCTATAGGAAATTTATAAGAAATTTTAGTGGTATTTTTGCTCATATAGTGGATACCATTAAAGGTGATAAGAAATAATTTCAATGTAATCAAGATACTTGATAAGAGATTTTGTTTTCTTAAGAAAAATATAACAGAAGAATCAATCTTGGCCTTACTTGATTTTACTAAACTTTTTCAAGTAGTGTGAATGCAATTAGTGTTGTCCTAAGCCAAAATGGAAGCCTATTGCTTACGTTAGTGGGAATATAAATGATGTAAAGGAGAGTTATTCAACATATGACCAAAAATTCTATGCTATAATACAAGCTTTAAAGAAATGGAGACACTATCTTATGCCTAAAGAGTTTGTTTTGTTTACTGATAATCATGCTTTGCAATTTGTGACTAGTCAACATAAGTTAAGTCAAAGGCATGTCAAATGGATTGAATTTTTGCAAATTTTTAATTTTTTTATCAAGCATAAAAGTGGTAAATCTAAAAAAGTTATAGATGCTTTAAGTAGAAGGATTTGATCATGCAGAAATCTCAAGTGAACATATTGGGATTTGATGATCTAAAAGAGATGTACAAAGAAGATTCTAATTTAAAAGAAGCATATGAAGCATGCATGGATCCTCTTAGAAAATATGGAAGTCCTTGGATGGATTTAATGACACAAGAAGGTCTTCTACTCAAAGGTAATCAATTATGCATACGGTTTTTGATCTCACAAGAAGGATTGAAAAGGATAAGGAGAAGATAAAGGCAATCTTTGAGTAGCCTACTCCTAAAAGTGTTTTTGAGGTAAGAAGCTTTCATGGTTTGGTTAGCTTCATAGGAAATTTATAAGAAATTTTAGTGGTATTTTTGCTCATATAGTGGATACCATTAAAGGTGATAAGAAATAATTTCAATGTACTGAAGATATTGATAAGAGATTTTGTTTTCTTAAGAAAAATATAACAGAAGAATCAATCTTGGCCTTACTTGATTTTACTAAACTTTTTCAAGTAGTGTGAATGCAATTAGTGTTGTCCTAAGCCAAAATGGAAGCCTATTGCTTACGTTAGTGGGAATATAAATGATGTAAAGGAGAGTTATTCAACATATGACCAAAAATTCTATGCTATAATACAAGCTTTAAAGAAATGGAGACACTATCTTATGCCTAAATAGTTTGTTTTGTTTATTGGTAATCATGCTTTGCAATTTGTGACTAGTCAGAATAAGTTAAGTCAAAAGCATGTCAAATGGATTGAATTTTTACAAATTTTTACTTTTGTTATCAAGCACAAAAGTGGTAAATCTAAAAAAGTTACAAATGCTTTGAGTAGAAGGATTTGATCATGCAGAAATCTCAAGTGAACATATTGGGATTTGATGACTTGAAAGAGATGTACAAAGAAGATGCTAATTTTAAAGAATCATTTGAAGCATGCATGGATCCTCTTAGAAAATATGGAAGTCCTTGGATGGATTTAATGACACAAGAAGGTCTTCTACTCAAAGGTAATCAATTATGCATACCAAGAAGCTAAATAAGAGAGAATTTGCTAAATGAGAAGCATAGTGGCAGTTTAGCGGGACATTTTGGTCAAAACAAGACACTAGCTCAACTAAGTTCTCATTACTATTGACCAGGTAAGAATAATGATGTTAAGAAGTTTTTCGATAGGTGTAAAGTGTGCCAACATGCCAAAGGAAGCATTCAAAATGTAGGTTTGTATCAGCCATTTCCAATTCCCAACAGGCCATGGGATTCAGTAAGTATGGATTTTGTACTTGGTTTGCCAAGAACTCAAAAAGGGCATGATTCAATATTTGTGGTAGTTGATAGGTTTTCTAAGATGGCTCATTTCATTCCATGTACTAAGACAAGTGATGTTACTAACATTGCAAATCTCTTCTTTAAGGAGATAGTTAGATTGCATGGACTTCCTAGAAGCATTGTTTCGACAGGGGACACCAAGTTTGTTGGTCACTTTTGGAGAACTCTATGGAATAAATTGGGCAAAAATTTAAGCTTCGTCTCAGGTTATCATCCTTAAACAGATGGTCAAACTAAGGTAGTGAATATAAGTCTTGGAAACATCTTGAGAAGCTTGGTAAGTATGCATCCAAAACAATGGGATTTGGTATTAGCTCAAGCTGAATTTGCATATAATGACTCACCAAATAGAAGTACAAGTCTGATTCCATTTCAAATTTTGTATGGAATGCACCCTAGAGGTGTGTATGAATTGAGAAATTTAGGGAAAATTGAAGCTATGAGTGTTGATGGTGAGGAATTTTCTAGTGCAATGCTAGATTTACATGAACAAGTGAAGAAGACACTTGAAGATAGTACCATCAAGTACAAAAAGAGAGCATATC
Source organism: Taxus wallichiana var. yunnanensis (assembly GCA_018340775.1). Lineage (NCBI taxonomy): Eukaryota > Viridiplantae > Streptophyta > Pinopsida > Cupressales > Taxaceae > Taxus > Taxus wallichiana. Next base: position 293,150,061 of record CM031234.1, on the reverse strand, counting down.
ATAAAAGGAGAGAGAGGTTAATATCAAATTTGGGGACCTTTTTCTTTCTCATCTCGAAATGAAAAGTTTCCTAAAGGTGAGCACAACAAGCTCAAGCTTAAGAAGATAGGTCCTTGTAGGATTTTAAGAATATTTTCAAGTGATGCCTATGAAATTGAGATTCCAAAAGGAGTTGGAATCTCTTGTATATTTAATGTTACAGATCTATACCTGATAAAGGTGAAGAACAAGTTATAACATATCTTGAATTAAATGAAGACCAAGCCATTACATGGGAGAAACTTGATTTACTAAGGAGACATTGTTAACCAAAATAAGCCCCCGCTTATTTTAGCTAACCTTCTTTCATCCTTTCCTTCCTTGTGCCTCAAAGATCAATTTTTTTCACTTTTCAAGCACCCAAAATTATCTAGAAATGGTTTCATCAGATAGAGAATTTCCTCACCTTTCCAAAAAGGTAAAATTTTCCTTCTAACTCCTTGTATTTTGCAAGATATGGCCCGACGGAGTTTTCTGGGACAAATTTCCCTTGACAGGCCCATGGCCAATGAGGAGCCGACACGTGGCAGGGCGGAATGTCGGAGTGGCGGAGGTAAGCTGGAAAGTTTTCCAAAGGGGTGCAAGGGAAAAATATGACCCGAAGGCCCGCCAAGGAGGAAATGGAAATTTTGGTTAAGTCCTCGTGGATCAATGAGGAGGTGACATGTGGTGGCAGAATGGCGGGCCCGAAGGTAAGTTGGAAAATTTCCAAGGATGACACAAAGGAAAATTTTGTCTCAAAAGCCCACTGAGCAATAGGGATGTGACACGTGTCCCTGTCGGTGGTGGGGGTCGGGCGTGGAAGGATTTGGTGAAATTTGCCAAAGTGGTCAAAATGGCGCAAAGGGAAAAATCTGACCCTAAGGCCCACCAAGGAGGAAATCGAATATTTGGTTAAGTCCCCGCGACCAATGATGGGCCGACACATGGCAATGGCGCAAAGCGTGGGGGGTTTTTGGGGAATTTTTCCAAAATAAAATCAAAAATGTAAAATGACCGTTTGAACCCATGGATCAATGAGATGATGCCATGTGGCGGTGGAGGTCGGGCAGGCAGAATTTTTTGGGAAATTTTTCCCAAATTCAAAAAAGGGGAAAATTTTAAAGTTTCACCCGCCAATCCATTTTTGCCCCATATTTTCCTAAATCTTCAGAGGGGCATAACATTTGATCCAGAGCTCAGATTTCTACGTTCTTGGTGTCATTGGAAAGTTGGTGAAATTCTCTACACGTTGGAGTGTTGAATTTTGTATTTTGATGGATATTTGTGGGAGAAAATGGAGAAACATCCCTTGCACACAGAAAACACAGAATTGACTTTCAACCACCAAATTTAATGAAGTATGGGTCATTTTTTGGATCTGCAGAGCAATGTACTTTGGCGTATGGGTTTTTCCATGAAGCCCATCACTTTGCAGTGAAATTTGAGGGATTTGATTGGTGGTTGAACTCATAAATCATTTGGCCCGCATTTTTTCTTTCCCTTCATTCGACTTGTGGTTAAAAGTCAGTTTTGGCTCATTTGTAAAGGGTTGGATGTTCTTGCTTCTGCAAGCTCTCCATTTCTCCTTAGCAGGTGGATTTGAAGGAGTTTCAGACCTCCCATGGAGATTGTAACACGTTTTTGCCTTCTTTTTATTTGCAATGTATTATATCAACTCTGGAACTGACAATACATGCTCTGTGATTGATTTTCCAATCCTCTCTTGCATTGGTTTGTTTCCTTCTGATATTTCTTTGTATTTTGGTGAATTTGTGCATGTTTTGTTGCTGCAATCTTCATGATCTGTGTCTATTTTGCAAAGCAAGGAGTTCATCACTCCTTTGGTGTATCACCACTTTTACTTAGTTTTATTTCTTTTGCATCCTTTATCTCTGTCTCCTTGGAATTTAGAGTAGGATCTAGTATTAAACCTCTACAAAATTCATGCATACACCTAGACAGAGGAGTAAGAACTAGCTTTCTCTAGAGGATTTTCTCACCTTGCAAGGTCCCACACCTTGGAGAAAATTCAATGTTGTGCATTCACACTAGATGAGATTGCCTTATAAAAGCATATCTATAGCTCATTTGGGGGTGCTGTGAATTTGCACTAACAATTTTGGCACACCCAGTGGGACCTTAGAGGTCTTGATCTTCATTACAAAAAATTTGATGTGCATTTTTTATCAGTTTATTGCTTAAAAGAGCCCTGATTTGCACATTTAGAAAATCCAAAAGGATAAAATCAACTGGTTTCAGCAGTCCAAGTCTGAAGATTCATGAGAAGGATCTAAACAAAGTCAAGGGATAGAGAAGAGGGATTATCTGAGTATCTGTAATTATACCCAGGAAGAAGAGAGAGGGGAAGAAGAATTCAAAGGTCTCCATCTCCACAAAATAGAACTCTATTAACTCCTCGACCTAGTAGACCTTTCACCCAATCAACAAGGGTTCTCAGGACAATCAGAATGGCACAACCCAACCCTTATGTCAACTTCACTAGCAGCAGCCCACTTCCTCTCAATGCACAAAACCTAGTTCCAGTTACAACATTGAAGAATATCCCATACTTTACTGGGGAAAATCAGACCACTCCTGGTGATCATGTCAAATACATTGCTAATGTTTGTGCAATCCATGAGATTGTTGAGATGTAAATTATTGTCAAATTGTTGGCATCTTCATTCAAAGGGAAAGCCTTGCAATGGTTCAAGAGCCTTGGGGCAGGCTCTATCCAAAATTGGAACCAGTTGTGCATAGCTCTCCATGATCAGTTTGGAGAAAAGGGAGATAATTTGTCTCTATTGGAACAACTGACAACTATCAAGAGAGCTCCCAATGAGTAGCTAACAGACTTCAATTTCATATTTCAAAGGACATGGGATAGAATCCTAGTGATAGTAAGGCCAACAACTGAAGGTGCTTTCTTATACTATCTCAAAGCTTTAAATTCTAATATTTCTATGTTAATCCAATCCATGGGAGGTGTAAATATACTTGCAACTTATAACATCACCATTAGGGCTGAGAATTGTTTGATCCAAGCTGGTAAACTGGTGCCTAGGCCTCCTATGCCCTTATATCCAAACTTGGAAAGCCCAAGCACTAGTCAAGCACCTACTTTAGCTCCTATTCCCACTCCTAGAAATTAGAGTTCAAATGAAACTTCTACTTCATCCTCTAGTGCCTCAAATGAACTTCAAGAAGTCATGAAACAATTACAAAATTTAGGCAATGAGCTGGTTACACTCAAGAGGCAGCAAGCCCAAAGTTTTAGACCTTCTTATCAGTCTCAAACTCAGCCTAATAGGCAACCATATCAGCCTAATAGGCCACCCAATCTAGCTGCAAATCAAAATCAAGTAAGGCCTCCTACCAATAGACCGTTTCTACCCTATAACCCCAATGCTACATCTACCTCTAAAGCCTTAGTGCTAGTGCAAAATAATATAGCTCAAGAGTATGATTGGTGTTTCCCATGCAATGAACCTCATAACCAGTCTATGTGCTTCAATGGTGCTTTGAACCAAGCTTTGATGGTGATAACAATTGGCATAGAGAGTGAGGTGAGTCAAGAAACAAACCAACAACAAGGAACATCTCAACAAAATACAACTCCAAATGAGACTACACTTGTGAATTAGCAGGCTAAATATTTTTGTGGTATGAATCAAAAAAATTCTCAAAATGTAGCAGTTAACACACGGTCAAAGAAGAGGAATATTGGTGAAGGGCAGTCATTATCTCCAAGTGATCCACAACCTTCCATCACTCCACAAAGTGTTGGCAAGCAAAATGTAGTTCCAAATGTGCAAGGACAGCCCAAGCCACCTTCTAGACCAGCTCAAATGCCAGTGTTGCAGCCCATGTACAAGAAAAGAATGTGCAGACTAAGGGGCAGAAAAGAGATGTTTCATCCCCATTTAACATCATTGAACAAATGAAGAAGACAAATGTGAATATATCTATGTGGGAGTCACTATCCATCCTAGGCCAAAGGGATCTACTACAAGCTGCCATGAAGAATTGGTCAACTTCAAATCAGCAAGCTCATATGCAAGAGAAGGTACTCACAAATGCTACTCACTTGAGGGGAAGCTTGGAGGACAACAAGGTAAATTTTGAAGCCCCTCCATTTTATGTTTCATTGATCATTGGGGATAAACTAGTACATAATTGTATGATTGATTAAGGGAAAGTAGTTACGTGATGCCCAAGCAAATAGCTGATCAACTGGGCCTCCAATATGAATTCATATCCAAAGGGGTGGTGCAACTAGATGGGAAAATAGTAACAACAGAGGGGTAATTAAATATTTGAGCCTCACTTTACATGCATGCCCCAATGTCATTGTTTTTTACAAGATGTGTCAGTGATAGATTTACCACCACTTTTTGCCCTATGTTTGTCAAGGGATTTCACAGCTAGAATTGGAGGCTATTTATCTTCGATTGGTCACACATGTTGTTTAGGACCAGATATGGAACCAAGGCCACAATCAGGTCCAAACCTATTGCAAACTTTCACATTGAGCCTCATACTCCAAGCCCAATCAATGCCAACTATTCAACATTTGATCAAGAGGATTATACAGGCACAGATGAAGCTGACACCAAAGTTGGAAGCATCCCAGATTTTAATTTTGATGAATGGGCAAGCAAGGTACATGCTTTTGATCCCTACAAGTAAATAGAGGAATCTGAACTAGGAGTTTATTACATGCATGAATAAAATCAGCCTATTCCTAGCATCACCAAGCCAGACCATAAAGATGACAATGAGGTATGGCAACTGTTCTTTGATGGATCAAGAAGTAGACAAGGTGCGGGGAGCTATGCTTGTTTCACCTCAAGGCATTAAGTATTATTCAGCTTTTAGATTTTAGTTTGCATGTTCTAACAACATTGCTGAATATGAAGCTTTGATACACAGATTGCATTGGTCAAGAAAGAGAGGTATCAAAAACTTACAAGTCTTTGGTGACAGTGAGCTGATTGTTAATCAAGTTAAAGGGAAGCACGCTGCCAAGAATGATCCCCTCAAGAGTTATAAGAATAGGGTATGGGATCTCATTGAGGATTTTGAGGGCTTTGGCATTAACTCCATCCCTAGCAAAGTAAACCAAGCTGCTGATAGGCTTGCAGTAGTTGGAGCAACCTTTGATGTTGTAGAGAGTATCGAGGAAGATAAAGTGCAGCCAAACATTCATGTGATTGTAAGGCCATTAGTTCGAACAATAATGTAAGTTGGAAAGTGTTTGAAAGTGACCAACAAATAATCAAGTTCTTGCGAAGAAGAAGTGAGTTCTCGGCCAAAAATTAGGAGAAGTTAGAACAACAGTATGGTGATCAAGTGGTATAGTTGAGAACTAACAAACTAAGAAAAGGAATTGTGACTTTAGAGTCTATTTTTAATCCTAAGGATCAATTTAGGAAGGAGAAAGCAAACATCCAAATCAAGGGAGAAGATTCAATGCCCATCTCGGGAGAAGGCTAATCACTTCAAATTGGTAAAGTGGCAACCAAGCAAGAAAGGTATGAGTTCATGCAACTTTTCCAAGAGTTCCTGGATGTATTTTCTTGGAGCTATGAAGACTTGAAAGGTTTCAATCCCAAGCTATCTCAACACACAATTGAACTGGATCCAAATTCTAAGCCCATCAGGTAGAAACAAAGACCGGTCAATCCACACATTGAGCCTCTCATGAAGAAGGAATTGAATAAGTTAATAGAGGCTAGTATCATATTCCCCATCAAGCATTCAAGTTGGGTTGCAAACTTGGTTCCAGTTAGAAAGAAGAATGGAGAAATCAGATTGTGTGTAGACTTTAGATATTTGAATAGAGCATCCCTCAAGGATCACTACCCACTTCCTTCTATGGAGCAGATTTTGCAAGTTGTTACTGGCTCTGAGAGGTTTTCATTGCTATATGGTTATTTAGGGTATAATCAGATCATGGTAAAGGAGGATGATCAATTGAAAATAGCCTTCACCACCAAATGGGGAACCTATGCATATAAGAAAATGCCATTTGGGTTGTCTAATGCCGTAGATACTTTCCAGAGGGCAATGGATATGGCGTTTAAGGGATTGATCAATATAATAGTACTAATATACCTAGATGATATTCTTGTATTTTCTAAAAGTGCAACAGATCATCTCTTTCATTTGAGACATGTGTTCCAAAGATTTAGAAGATTTGGGATATCCTTGAATCCCAAAAAATGTATTTTTTTGGTTCATGAAGGCAAGCTCCTAGGCCACATTGTTTCCAAAGAAGGGTTAACAATTGAACTGGAGAGGGTTGAAGCAATAAGAGTACTACCATTACCAAGTCACAAGAAGGCCCTTCAAAGTTTCTTGGGAAGAATCAATTTTGTTTGAAGGTTTGTTCCAGGACTTTTACAACCCTTGTCAAGCCAATAACTATGATGTTGAAGAAAAGTATGGCTTTCAAATGGACGAATTGAAGGTAAGGAAAGTTTTGAGGCTATCTCACAAGATTTAACTCTCATTAACCTAGATTTCTCTAAAGATTTTACCCTTTATGCATTTGGTGGTGATGATACAATTTCTGCAATTTTAGTACAACGAACAAAGAAAATACGCAATAGCCAATTGCTTTCTTTAGCCAAAGCTTGGAGGACTATGAAGTAAGATATTTCTTCATTGAGAAGCATGTTCTTGCAAAGATTAGGAGCTTGAAGAAATTTAATCATCTAGTTTCAAACAACAAGGTTCAACTGTTGGTTTCTCATGTGGGAGTTAAGGACTTCCTCCTCAACAAAGATCTAAATGAAAAACATGTAGGGTGGATTACTCGTGTCATGGAGTATGAAATTGAATTCAAATCACCAAGCTGGCCCGAGGAAAGGAATTGTGTGAGAAGCTAGTATTGAGCAAATAAATGGAAGAAAACAATGAGAAAGATGTTGTTTTGGCGTTGCAAGACAAACCCCGAAGAACAAAGAGGGGCTCAAGAAGAGAATGGTGGTATGCTCACTCCTTTTGGACCCAAGACATAATGCACTTCTTGCAAATAGGACTATGCCCTCCAAATATGAAAAAAACCAAGAGAAGACACTTTAGATTGTAGGCTATTCCATATACACTTATTGATGGTGTCTTGGTCAAAAGGATATCAACGGAGTGCTATTGAGATGCGTTGGGACAAATCAGATTAAGATAATGTTAGAAGAATTCCATGGTGGATTAGGCTGGGATCATTTTTCTCCAAGAGTGACAACCCTCAAGATTATGAAGGCTGGGTATTATTGGCCCAAGGTGTTTAGTGATTGTTATGCATGGATCAAGAGGTGTGAAAATTGTGCATTCTTCACAGGCAAGGAAAGATTAGCAACCCTTCCATTGTACCCAATTTCAGCTTGACTAGCCATTCATGCAATGTGGTTTAGACTTCATTGAGTCATTAACCCAAACTCAAGCCAAGGACACAAGTGGATTCTAACAAAGACAGAATCCTTCACCAAATGGACTAAGGCGGTGGCACTCAAAGAGGAAAATGAATCTAGCATTCTAGACTTCTATGAGGGGATAACAACCAGATTTGGTATACCTACCACTATAGTATCAGATAATGCATTGGCATTCATAGGATCAAAGGTAACTAAATGGGATCTATCTGAGCACTTCATCAAATTATTACCCTCAAGGTAATGGCCAAGCTGAGTATACCAACAAGAACCTATTAAAGATCATCAAGAGGACTCTTGATGAAAATTAGAGGACTTGGCACACTAAACTTAAATCAGCCTTATGGGCTGATAGGATAACTCCCAAGATATTCACTGGTAACTCTCCATTCAGACTTGTTTATGGAAGAGAGGCAATCTTGCCTATGTCACTTGAGTTGCCAACGTTAGAACTCATGAAGCAATTGGAATTGTTGGAGTTTGAACCCATGGAGGTTAGATATGTAGAATTGATGGAACTCTAAGAAATTAGAGAGCATGTAGCCCAAACAATGGAGAAGGATCAAGCCTTGATCAAGAGAAACTTTGATAGGAAAGCTAAGGCTAGAACCTTCCAAGTTGGAGATTTAGTGTTGAAATGGGATGCAGATCGAGAAAAGCTAGGAAGGCATTCAAATTTTGATGCCATTTGGAGTAGCCCCTACATGGTAACAAAATGTAAGAACAACAATGCATTCTGATTGTCTACATTGGATGGTGAAGAACTATAGATTCCAGTTAATGGAATCCATCTAAAGCGTTGCTACTTGAAGGGAAACTCCTCACCTTGTACATATTAGCTTAGATTTTCATTCCTCCAAGTGCTTGTGCACATTGTTTTGTTGTAACTTAGTTTTACTTTTTCCTAAGTGCTTTGGCACAAGCTTTGTTATCCCAAGGATGCATCTTTGTAGGCCATGTTCCAGATCAAAGTAATGTTCTACTCTCACAATCTTCTTTCTAGAAATTTTCTAATGAGTTGAGAGTACCAAATAGTTAAGTTGATGACTCCATCACCCAATGGATTGCTTCAAGCAGCTGGTCACTTCATCCAGCAGTAAATGACCCCTCTGAGTCACCAAAATTGTTATCCAAAATAAGCCCTTGCTTATTTTGGCTAACCTTCTTTCATCCTTTCCTTCCTTGTGCCTCAGTCAAATTTTTTCACTTTTCAAGCACTCAAAATTATCTGGAAATGGTTTCATCAGATAGAGAATTTCCTTACCTTTCCAGAAAGGTAAAATTTTCCTTCTAACTCCCTGTATTTTGCAAGATATGGCCGGCGAGTTTCACAGGGACAAATTTCCCTTAACAGGCCCGCGGCCAATGAGGAACCGACACGTGGCAAGGTAGAATGTCAGAGTGACGGAGGTAAGCTAGAAATTTTTGAAAGGGGCGCAAGGGAAAAATCTGACCCAAAGGCCCACCAAGGAGGAAATGGAAAATTTGGTTAAGTCCCCACGGATCAATGAGGAGGTGACACGTGGTGGCAGAATGGTGGGCCAACGGAGGTAAGTTGGAAAAATTTCCAAGGATGGCGTAAAGGAAAATTTTGGCTCGAAATCCTATCGAGCAATAGGGATGCGACGCGTGTCCCGTTAGTGGCGGGGTCGAGGTGTGGAAGGATTTGGTGAAATTTTCCAAAGTGGTCAAAATGGTGCGAAAGGGAAAATATGACCCAAGGCCCGCTAAGGTGGAAATGGAAAATTTGGTTAAGTCCCCGTGGACCAATGAGGGGCTAACATGTGGCGGTGGAGCGGCGGATCATGGGGGTTTTTGGGGAATTTTCCCAAAATAAAATAAAAATGTAAAATAGTTATTTGAACCCATGGATCAATGAGATGATGCCATGTGGCAGCGGGAGGTCGGGTTAGGCGGAGATTTTTGGGAAATTTTTCCTAAATTCAAAAAAGGGGAAAATTTTAAAGTTTCGACCCGCTTGATCCATTTTTGCTGATTTTTCCCTAAATCTTCAGAGGGGCATAACATTTGATCCAGAGCTTAGATTTTTGCATTCTTGGTGTCATTGGAAAGCTGGTGAAATTCTCTACATGTTGGAGTGTTCAATTTTGTATTTTGATGGATATTTTTGGGAGAAAATGGAGAAACGTCCCTGGCACATAGAAAACACAGAATTGACTTTCAACCACCAAATTTAATGAAGTATGGGTCATTTTTGGATCTGCAGAGCAATGTACTTTGGTGTATGGGTTTTTTCATGAAGCCCATCACTTTGTAGGTGAAATTTAAGGGATTTGATTGGTGGTTGAACTCATAAATCATTTGGCCCGCATTTTTTGCTTGCCCTTCATTCGGCTTTCGTGGTTAAAGTCGATTTTGGCTCATTTGTAAAGGGTTGAATGTTCTTGCTTCTTGCAAGCTCTTCCTTTCTCCTTAGCAGGTGGATTTGAGGAGTTTCAGACCTCCCATGGAGATTGTGACATTTTTTCCTTCTTTGTTATTTGCAATGTATTATATCAACTTTGGAATTGATAATACATGCTTTGTGATTGATTTTCCAATCCTCTCTTGCATTGGTTTGTTTCCTTGATATTTCTTTGTGTTTTGGTGAATTTTGCATGTTTTATTGATATAATATTCATGATCTGTGTCTATTTTACAAAGCAAGGAGTTCATCACTCCTTTTGTGTATCACCACTTTTACTTAGTTTTATTTCTTTTGCATCCTTTATCTTTGACTCCTTGGAATTTAGAGTAGGATCTAGTAGTAAACCTCTGCAAAATTCATGCATACACCTAGACAGAGGAGTAAGAACTAGCTCTCTCTAGAGGATTTTGTTACCTTGCAATGTCCCACACCTTGGAGAAAATTCAATGTTGTGCATTCACACCAGATGAGCTTGCCTTAGAAAAGCAGATCTATAGCTCATTTGGGGGTGCTATGAATTTTCACTAATAGACACCAAGACAACTTGAGGACATTTTGGACAAGAAAGTAGTTAGGAAGACAAGGGACAAGGATTAATTTTAATACCTCATAAAATGGAAGGAAAAAACAGTTGAAGATTCAACATGGATGAATGAAAGTGAAATCATAAAATAGGGAACAAGTGTGGACAAACCGATGCATGATAAAAAATGATGAAGGCTTCTTTTTGTTGCTTGGTAGTATGATGCAGGAGCATCAATTTGTAAGCATGGATATCATAAATAGGTGATTTTTGGTCATTAGAGTGTTATAGTAGTGTTTTCCCCTCCATTTATCCTTATTCAAATTCAACTTGTATGTAAAATTACATGGTAAGAGTAAATGTGTTTGTAAAGGGCTATTTACTAGGTGAATTAAGTGGAATAAGTGAGTTGTCATAATTTGATAAGGTCATGAAGACCATAAAAAGATGGTTGTAAATGAATTTTGAGGTGTTTAGGGTGAAGATCATCATATCTTCTTAATTTAGAATGTGGTTGAGCCTTCATAGGGTAGACTAAGTGTTGGCTAGATTTTATGCTTGGCTACACACACAAACCTAGGAAATCATGGGATAAATCCCCTTCATTTAACGGTGAATCTCCCATGTAAGATATTTATCTATTCTAACTATTTATGTGCAAACTAAAATTATTTTCTAGGGTATTAATTTAATCACAAAGCTCATGAACCATAGCTTAGCAATTTTGCAGCAAGTAAGCAATTGTGTTTGGAAGTTGTGTGGAATAGAAGAGGAAGGAAAATACAAAGCGTAGTAGTAGCAAGGAAAAATAAACGTACTTTGCAATAAGTAGATTACAGAGCTTATTGCAGCCGTACAAAATAAATAAACACTTAATAAGTTTCACTATTTCAGCAAATGAAAAATAAATGAATTAAAATTCAAATTCAAGATAGCACAAAGTTTACCCTTAAATCTTCATAGAATGCACAACAAGACTTCTTAGACACAAAGTTCTTCAGAAATCCACCTTCTTCTTATTCAATTCTAGCCAGGTTACACAAAGAACATTCAAGAATCTCAACACAAAATTTTATATCTCTCTATTCGTGCACAAAATTACAACAGTTGATTGCCAAAAGTTATGATCCTTTAGCCCATATGATTTCTCCTATACTTATAACATCTAGTAAGCCAATACAAAAAGAGACGTTAGTTATGCCTTCCACACGTGCTTAGCTACAAAACTGCAAGAAGTTGAGAAAATTTCTCATTGAATTTCTCTTTGCTTCGCATGCATGATTTTCAAATGTTATACAATTTAAAAAAAATCAATTACTTTGCATGGAGCGCCACCTATTTCTAAGTAATTTAATTTTTCAAAATAACTTGAAGTAATGGTTTTCAACCAAATTAATTAAGTTTTACATTTCATCTTGATTACTTAATTACATTGTCCGAAAAAATGAGAAGAAGAAGAAGAAACTATTCTAGTTGAAGAACCTAAGTCTTGCTTTTCTCTCTTTTTCTAATCCTTACGGTACAATTTGTTCCTCAAAAATCATTTGTAATTAATGCTCTAGGACTTTAGTAAACAAGAAAATACGACAACTTATTTCCACAGTGGAATGTCGGTTTATAGGGTGGATCTACTTATTTTTTAGGAAAGTAAGCATGTAGGGGTGATGTTTCCCGCATGATGAATTAGGGAAGTAACAACAATTCGGATTCCCACAATACATAGGAAGTGAAAAGTAGTAGGTTAGATTCCCAAAATATATAGGTAGTCAGCAATAGTAGATCGGATTCTCACAATACATAGGTAGACAAAAACATCGGCGGGGTTGGATTTTCGTAATATATAAAGCGATCGACACCAAAGAATAGTTGGATTCCTGCATAAATAGGCAACGATCAGAAACATGTCGATTCTTGTAATACATAGGAAGTCAGCAATGCAACAGGTCAAATTCCCACAATACATAGGTAAATCAACAAAGCAATATTTCGATTCCCGCAATACACACAGCAATCGATAACTGAACAGTCTAATTCCCACATACATAGGCGATCAACAACATCATGTATGATTCCCACAATAAACTAGTAGTGGCATGAATCAAATTTTAGGAAATACTTTACTTAATTGCTTTTAAAAGAATCAAATTAGTATCAATTTTCCATAATGCATGGATAATGGTATAAGTCGGGCTTTAGAAATAGATTTAATTAATTCCTTTAGAGAAGTAAAGTAGTTGCGTATTCCCACAATACATTGTTAGTGCAAACTAGATTTTCACTAAGGACTTACTACAACTTTTAAAGTAAAGTAACCTAGAAAACCCGCATTACTAATGAGCCAAATACTTAGATTTTATAGATTTTGAGAAATTTTGGGGAAGTAGGTATTTTGTAAATGTGACCAAGCAACCTCTTGTAACCTCCTGAAGGAATCCTAAGAAAATATTAACAAGTTAAAATACCCAAAATTTTAAAAGGGGTATCCCAAGATTTCTAAATGAAATATTTGGGGACACCAGTTGGCTCCATCTATGGACATCTTTATTTCTGCCAGAATGGAAGAAATGGAGATGAGATCCCAACATCTCTGGTTTCAAGTCTTGTTCATTGGGCTACGGAGTCAAGTTTAACCTTGAAGAAATTGATCTTTTCCTTTGAAAATTTTCCTCCTGAATCCGTGATGAACTTACCACCGAACTCAAAACTGTTTGATGCCTACTAGTTAGAAATTGATATGTGGAGCTCTAAATAAATCTAAAAACTACTCCAACTATCTTATTTGATCCTGAAGTGAACTGAGAATGGAAACAAAAACTTGCAAAACTATATACAAACATGTAAAATCATACATGTCCCAAGTGGAAACATGCAGAGTGTGCGCAAGCACTTATTTTTCTAAAAACAAAACTACCTACTCTACTTTAACCAGAGGAAAAGGAATCTCAAACAAATCCTATGCATAGGCAGGGAGAAATAGTTATCTTTCCTCACAAACCTAGACCATGTAATTGATTTTGCAGTGAACATGGTCCTTAGCAAGAGTGAAAAACTATTCTGAAGTTGGTTCTCCACTGTCTTACTAAAGTATCAACAAAAAATAAAATAAATTCCTCCTTTTGTTATTCTATATTTTGATTTGAGAGGTATTGCGGTTGATCTTTGGTGCATTGTAGCTCATCCTCATGCTCTGAAATAAGCATGAATGATTGCAAACCCTTGTGTGGCTCTAAACTAGGTATATATATTATTTGGCAAGGCCTAATCCTCATAATTTTCCCATTTATTAGAATCTTCTCCCCATGAATGGGGGCATCTTGCAAAATTTCCTTCCCATGAATAGATATGCATGTAAGTTGATCTTATTCTTGTTCCACTTCCAAAAACAACTTTGTAAAATACTCTTCCTTCTCCATGATGACTTTTTATTTTATAATTGATTCATCATGGCTCTCCTCATGCATACTAATTTGGGAAATGGGATCTTCTTTGAACATTTCCTCCATGGATGATTTGTTGGAGTTTTCTGCACATAGGTGTTTGGTATTGAAAGATAGATGGTGAAAATGTAAATGCGGTGAAATTAGTGAATTCTTCTTCTTGATGAAATCTTCCAGTCGATAAGAAATCAATCTCTTCATGATCAAACTTTGTGGGACACTCCTCTTGGGTCTCAACTTCCTTGTGCTCCTCAGTTCCAACCTTTGTTGGAGGCTTAACTAGTAGTGGCATCTGATTGGTTTTGAATTTTGAAGCCTAATTATTTAAAATTTTGGTAAGTTCTTCTTTGATGGGTTCTTAAATTTTTTTCCCTCCTTGTTTGATTTTATGATTTTTTCTTCCCAAATTGGGTTTGGAAATGCAAGAGGAGGGGTAGACTGGGTTTCAATATGAGTTTGTAAAACTTTCACTGAGGGAAAGGTGTGATTTTTTCTCATGGCAAAGGTTGGGGTTTGGAAGAGGCAATGCCAAAGATGTGAAGGGAAGAGGATGGGGAATTGGAATCCTCAATAGGAATAGCCAAAAAGATACAAACATGAAAATAAGATTGAGATGGTGTATGTTGGTGAATAGGAATGGGAGTGTTGTAAGATAGTAGTGTAGGATTTCCCCATCGACATGGTTACCTAATACTAGATTTGTGATCCTCCATTAGCTCAGCCCATTTTTTAATTTGGGGTAGCATCTCAACTAGATAAAATCTTGCTTATGTTGAGGGTTGAACCAGCTTAGTATAGGGCCAACCCATAGACAAGGGACCTTGAAACCAAATTTACGTGCCTTGATTGCATGTGTAGCCATGATTTGCACCATGTTTGCCTCCATTTTTGAATCTACCTCTAAATATCAACATCTTCCATGAAGTAGCCACCATCGCTTGCATGACTCTCACAATAATATTTTTCTTATCTCAGATACCCAATATGGAAGTTGTTAGATGACTCATCATACGACTCATCAACATGACCAAAAGCTTCAAAGGCATCATGTTTAGAAGGATAACCATATGGATCAGTGGTACCTCAAGAGGTATTCATATTCATAGCCTTAGGGAGTCTCTTCGATCTTACCGGCCATGATTAGGTCATCTTCAATTATTGTGGTAGTTATGCGTGCAACAACCAAGTCAGGAATGTTAGATCTTCTCATCAAGAAATTCACTTAGGGAAGTTGTGCATGGGGAAAGAAGCACTTCATATTTTCAGGAGTAGGAGTTGCACATGTTGGGATTTTATGGATCAGTTTATTGAACTTAGCCACGAAATCACGCATAGGCTCATGTGGTTCTTTTTCATCTGGGTGAGTTGTGCTAACAAAGCATGTGAATCATCTGCGGGTTTGAATTTGGCTTCAAACTGTGTTCTCATAGTAGCCCAATTGGTGATACATGTAGGTGGAAGGTGATAAAACCATTCTACAACAACACCCTGAAGCGTCTCAACAAATAATAAAATAGATACATCTTCATGAGGCACTCCCAAAACTCCACAAGCTACAAAAAAAGATATATGTTCATCTAGGTGTTGCTTCCCATTGCCATTGAATTTTGGGAAATTCTTATGTGATCCACATGAAAACTCATACAACGGTTGAACCAATGCAAGAGGTCCAATAACTGGACCTTAAGGAACCAGAGCTTTTGGTTGTTCCAAAAACCATGAAAAGTTGTTTATAGAGCATTATTCTTGAGTATACACCATTCTTGCCATCTTGACACTAGAAAGAAATAATAGAACAAAGAAAATACAAAGTCACCAATATTATAACAACATTAGTATTACATGTCCATAGTTCCCTAACGGAGTCACCAAAAACCGTTGGCTAGATTTTATGCTTGGCCACACACACAAACCTAAGAATTCATGGTATAAATCTCCTTCATTTAAAGGTGAAGCTCTCGTATAAGATATTTATCTATTCTAAATATTTATGTGCAAACTAAAATTATTTTCCTAGGTATTAATTTAATCACAAAGATTATAAACCATAGCTTAGCAATTTTATAGCAAGTAAGCAACCATGTTTGGAAGTTGTGCAGAATAGAAGAGGAAGGAAAATACATAATTATAATAGTAGAAAGGAAAAATAAATATACTTCACAATAAGTAGATTGTAGAGCTTATTGCATGGATAGAAAATAAATAAACACTTAATAAGTTTCACTATTTTCGAGAAAAGGAAAAAGAAATGAATTCAGATTCAGATTTAAGATAACATAAATTTTATCCTTAAATCTCATAGAATGCACACAAATTATTTAGAAATCCACCTTCTTCTTATTCAATTACATCCAAGTTACATAAAGAACATTCAAAAATATCAACACAAAGTTTGGGATCTCTCTATTCGTGCACAAAATTACAATAGTTGATTGCCCAAAAGTTATGATCCTTTAGCCCGTAGGCTTTATCCTATATTTATAATATCCAGTAAGACAATATAAAAAGGAGACATTAATTATGCCTTCCACATGTGCTTAGCTACAAAACTACAATAAGTTGAGAAAATTTCTCCTTGAATTTCTCTTTGCTTAACATGTATGATTTTTGAATGTTCTACAATTTAAAATAAAATCAACTACTTTACATGAAACACCACCTATTTCTAAGTAATTGAATTTTTCAAAATAACTTGAAGTAACAGATTTCAACCGAATTACTTAAGTTTTACATTTCAGCTTGATTACTTAATTACATTGTCCAAAAAATGAGAAGAAGAAGAAGAAAAAGAAACTATTCTAGCTGAAGAACCTTAGTCTTGATTTTCTCTTTTTTGCTAATCCTTCTAGTACAATCTGTTCCTCAAAAATCATTTACAAATAATACTCCATGCCTTTAGTAATTAAGAAAATAAGACAACTTATTTCCATAATGGAATGCGGGTTTGCAAAGTGGATTTGCTTAAGTTTTAGTAAAGTAAGCGATGGGGTGCGAGCTTTTCCACAATGAATTAGGGTAGTAGCCACAGGTCGATCGATTCACAATACATAGACAAATTAGCAGTAGCATGTTAGATTCCCACAATACATACGTATTCAGCAATAGTATGTTGGATTCCCATAATACATAAGTAGTCGAACAACATTAGGTTGGATTCTCATGATACATATGTAGTCAACAACAACAAGAAGTTGGATTCTTGCAATACATAGGCAATCAACAACATGTATGATTCCCTCAATACATAGGAAATTAGTATAAAAAGGTTGGATTCCCGTAATACATAGGAAGTCAGTACCAACAAGTCAAATTCCCGTAATACATGGCGGTTAAGCGGCGGCGGAGTATGATTCCCACAATACATAGGCAATCAACAGCAACAAGTGTGATTCCTACAATACATATAGCGATCAACATCAACAGTGTCCGATTCTCATGATAAACCGATAGTGGCATGAATAAGATTTTAGAAACTACTTTACGCAATTTCTTTTAAAACAAGCAAAGTAGTATCAGTTTTCCGCAATGCATGGATAGTGGTATAAGTCGGGCTTTAGAAATGGATTTACTCAATTGCGTTAGAGAAGTAAAGCACTTGTGTATTTCCACAATACATTTTAGTGCAAAATAGATTTTCACTAAGGACTTACTGCGAACTTTTAAAGTAAAGTAATCCGAGAAAACCCAATCTTGATGAGCCAAATACTTAGCTTTAATAGATTTTGAACAATTTTGGAGAAGTCTAGGTATTTTGTAAATGTGACCAAACAAACTCTTGAAAGCTCTGAAGGAATCTTGAGCAATTCTTAACAAGGAAAAATACACATAATTTTAAAAGGGGTATCCCAGAGATCTCTAAGTGACATATTCGGGGACACCACTAAGTCATTTTAGGAGTTGGTTGAGTCTTCTTAGGAGCTAGTTTAGGATTTGAATTGGTCAATTTTCCAATCTCAAATGAATAATTCAAGGAAAAAAATTGTAAGATGTTATGATTAAATGGGACATGCATGAGTGGGGATTGAGAAAAATTAAGAGTCTTAATTTTGTAATTTGGATTGTTTTTATTATATTTTTGCAACTTGACCTATGACATGGCGGTAAGAAGAAATTTCACAATCGGAGATTTTGATGTTGTTTCTATAGAATGATGATTTGAAATGGTGGAGGAGCTTATTACAATCATATTCCAATTTATTTTAGCTCTTGACAATGCTTTTCAAGGTTTTATAACGTTTTTGTGCTCACCGGCCCAAACTAGGGTAAGTGCTAAAAATATTTCTATTTGGTGAATTATTCTAAAGTTTTCAAGATATCTTTATGCAGGTTAAAGGAACATGTCCACAAAATTATAGATCTTGATCACAAGTGTGCGTGAAGATATCATTGATAGTTTAGAGCGAGACCTCGGAAAGATCAAAACAAGGTTATCAAGTTGTGGTTTTTCCATTTCTTTGATGAAATTGATGTTCTAAGCCTACAAATCAATAGAGATCATTTTTATTACATTTATCGGTGTTAATAATGGATTCAAGGTAAGAAGTATTTTTGTCTCTATTATAGCTAGATACCTCCAATTTAGGCTTAAGAAGTGTACTTACCTTGTTTTACCCAATTTCGTACAAGAAAACCCTAGTTGAATCTTGCGAGATGTCATTTAAAATTATTAAAGGACATTTAAATCGAAGCTTAAAAGCTTAAGATAACCATGACATAGATATCTATAATGTATTGAATTCCCAAGAAGACCTAATAGTTTATGATGCAAGAATACCAAGGCGATATGAATGTAAGGATAGAGAAGAAACTCTAGGGCACCTTGGCATCATTATTTCTAGGTGTGGATGATGTAGGAAAATGACATACAAAAATGTGAAGGGTGATGCAATGTGCTTGTGGACAATAATATTATTTGAATTTGGAGGGAGATCTATTGAGATTTGAACTCGACAACTAGAATTACTCCTTCGAATCAGGTAGAAAGAATGTGTAAAAGAAATGTTTAAGGAAGACAAATACATGAATTGAAGGTTAGAAATAAAAATGCATTATGTGATCCATTTTTCTATATCTATCTCCCATGCATTATGGACATGAATGCAATTTGCATTTAAAGGGATAAAAATGTAAAAAATGAGGAAAACCCAATAAACGTTTATTTTTAGTTTCAAGCTTGAGTACTTGTAGGGGAATATGTGATGCTTGAACAATCATTGATTATGAGTGAAAGGTGTATTTTATTTTCATTTAAAAGAGGGATTTTTAAATAAAAACATGGGAATTAAATACATGTATGTCCCACACCTATTCCATGACTTAGTAAAAATGTGGGAATTAAATCCTTTCATGTCCCACACCTATTCTTTGGTTTATATTATTCCTACCCAAATAATATATGTTATGTGCTCTACCTTATACACAAATGCAAAAAGGGTTCCATACATAATTGTGATTAGGGGTTTCATACAAAGTTGGGATCAGGGTTTCTATGTAGCTATAAGAATAGGGTTTGTCTCTAGCCATAAAAGGAATGTTAGGACGCGTAAAATGAATGTTTAAGGAATAAGAATACACGAATCGAAGGTTAGAAATAAAAAAGTGAGAATGTATGCATAAAAGGAATATTCAAGGAAGATGAAGACATGAATGTAAGGTCAGAAATAAAAATGTGAGAATTAAATACATGCATGCCCCACACTTCTTCGATGAGTTAGATTGTTCCCACCCAAAAAAATTGTTATGTGCTCCAATTTTTGTCTCAATCTCACTTACAACATGCACATGATTACAATTTACGTTTAAAGGGACCAAAATTTAAAAATGAGGAAAACCCAATAAATGTTTTTTTTTAGTTTCAAGTTTATTACATGTACGGGACAAGTGATGCACAAAAAACATCGATAATTGATCCACGAAAGTAGTTTTCCATAAGAGTGAAAGGTGGGTTTCATCTACCATTCAAAAGAGAGATTTCTAAATAAAAATGTGGGAATTAAATACCAATGTCCCACCCCTATTCCATGACTTAGTAAAAACGTGGGAATTAAATACCTGCATGTCCCACACCTATTCCATGACTTATTTTTTTCTTACCTAAATAATATATGCTATGTGCTCCACTTTTTTGTCTCGATCTCATCCTCATTATTCACATAAATGTAATTTGATCTTGCATGATATCTTTCATCTTGCATGATTTGTTTACGATAATCATAATCCATATTTTAAAAACTTAGCTAGACACACACAAATTCCATAGAATGTAGCAGGTTGACATCAAAACCAAAATGTCAATAACATAAATAAGCACATAAAAAACTAAATCTTCACAAATTTATCAAGGTTATTTGCACTGCTAAGAATGATGTTAGAATACAAACAAATAGAAAAAATGATATAAAAGCATTGTACCAAAGTTTGATTCTATTTGAATATGCATGTTGCATCCGAAATAGTGTGGGTGAGCCCTCGAAGATACTTGACAGTTGGTAGAAGTTGCTAAGGAAGGTAAACATTCTTCAAAATACAAAATGAAAAGAAAGGATAAATTATTTCATAACAACAAAGACTAAAGTAGTAACTCAAATGGGATAGTCCTTGTGGTCAAGAGTTCTCCACCTCAATGAAAATGCAATATTGTGAAGACATTTGAAATAAACATTTTACCATGATATACAAAATACCATAAAAGTAAAATAATGACTACTTGGCCTAGTGGACCATTTGGAACAAATAGCTCAACCTAATCTTGTTAGGTGTATCTTGACATCCCAGAAGCTATTTCCAATGAGGCATTTTCCTTTCCTTCCCACCATTAGCATTTATCTTATGAAGAGGTGTCTTTACCTTGGCACTTTCCATCCATAATTTTCCATTCATAGGGAATTTTCTTTAGATGAGGAAGAAGATCACAACAACCTAATAAAGAAGAAAACCAACATGTATGGAAACAAAAACCACAATCACGAAAGAGAAATGTAACAGGTATGAACCATGATTTCATTTCTAGAAATCCTAAATGTATTCACAAGTCTGAGTCTACATGAAAAGAATAATTCATTGATAAAAACAAGAAATTAACTGGTGACCTACAAAAAACCAAATGACAAGAAAAATCTTACAGGAAAAAACATGCTACAATGGAGCACATTTTCAAATTTGATGATGAACAACACCATAAGGAATTTGATGAGAGATGAGATCAATTTGTTATAGTCAAATCAAATACAAAGACGTTGGCTAAGACAATAACAGATGATCTGCGGAAACAGAGTGAAGAGCTAGAATCTTACACGCTTAAAAATGAACAAGATCTACAATACTACAAGGCACAGGAATTTGAATTTGTTACACCCAATATAAGGAACAAAAATTGGAAGAGATGAACAAAAAAATAGCATATGATCTGCGGAGGGCAGAGAAGGAAGTGAAATCTTATACTAAAAAAATTTAACAAAAATGTAATCAGTTAGAAGCGTTGTAGACACAACATGTTTGCATTATAACAAGATTTGGAATGTGCGTCCCATGGTTTAGAATATTATAAGGCCCAAGAGAGGTGTTTTGATGACGTGTGAGCTCAATGTGTTACAACCGAGTAGAAACATGAAAATTGGATAAGAAAAATAATAAAATAACAAATTACTTAGTGAAGACGAAAGAGGAGGTAGACTTTTATTAAAAAAAAAATCTAAGGCTCTAGAAGAGATGTAGAGATCATTTTCTGCATCAAAACAAGATTTTATATGTTTTAAGGAATACAATGATAGTTTATTAGTTGAATTAACATAAGATTTGATATTTACTACTGAAAATAATAATCAATTATACAAGGAGAAATAAGAAATTTCCCAATACTTATAGTATGTTAGAGACTCTTTTAATCAAAAATATCCGGGTTGGAACAAGCCTTGAAGTGTACTAATGAGATCAATAATCAAATATGCAAGGAGAAAAAAAAATAACAAAAGACCTAAAATATAAAACATCAATTATTGTATTATAATCAAATTGACCATCTCAAAAGTGCAATGAGAGGTGTGATTGTGTTTCCCGCTTTGAAGCAAGTATTGCATTAAAAAGTGGTTATGATCCTAAGAACAATGTTGAGCATATAACAATGGATAAAAAAATTATAGAAAAAGGAGATACATTTTGAAGATTTATGAAATGGATGAATTTTCAAACTGCCTATTTTCTTATAAGCATGGAGTCAAGTAGGGAGCATAATTTGTGGTATGTTCATGTCAACCTAAGCTATTTCTCCGTAAAGATGATTTTCCCTTCACTGTATTTATCCGTCTGCAAATCGATGGTCGTATGTCGAGCCGTGGAGGGCGTCAAAGTACTTGAACTTATGGGTCGTTGATCAACACGTCTTTTTCCAGAGCCCCCTCTCCTTTCCCATTGTAAGAAATGCCTTTCAAAGTAATAAATAAATATATAAAGAATGTTTGGAAATTTTATATTTGAAGAAGATGCCAAAATCAAAACCCAAACATCATTTTCACTTGGTCATTTGGTTTTACATAGCTATTCTTGTGTAGCAGATGTACAACATGAAACTAATACCCTGCAAAACAAGTAATAGCCACTCCAAATAAACTTTCATCCTTGTCGACTCCTTAATCAGTCTTTGTTTATTATTTTGTTGCAGATAAATTTTGCTCATAAACAAGACATTAACCACGGCACTAAATCGGTGATGTGAATTTTTTTCCTTCTATGCTTATCCCTTATTTCTGTTGAGACTATGCAGTTTGTCTACTAGCGAGCAATGAAATTTTTTTCTTCACCACTTCCACCGCCTTGCATGTAAACAACATTTTCCAACTAACCAAAATTGCATGCAGGGGTTAAATTTGATGTCTGTTTAGACGTGTTTTGCAATTTTAACCGTAAAATACTTGTAAATATTTGTAATAACTATCACATGTAACTTGCATATTTAAAATTTGACCGTCATATATATATATATATAATATATATATATATAAAACATATATATATTTAAAATAATAAAATATATATAATAGATACTATAAATAACATTATTTTGTATTTTTGAAGGGCGGTATTAAAAATTACCGTCACCGGAAAAATGTTTGACAGGCATAGGTGGCCGTCAAATTTAACCCACGATTGCATGATTTGGGCAATATTCCACCAATATTTAATGGATTCTTTACTTCGCTCTCAAATGTTGTTTGATATTATTTATGTCGAAGAAGTTTAGGATTTCGCCATAAAGCTTGCCAAAACCTGAAATTTAATGGTGATTTCCCATTCAATATGTCCGAAATAGGAGACTTTTCTCTTAGTAGGATGGAAATTGTAAATAACTATTGATTTATTCTATTCTACGGTGAAATTTCAGAGTAGAAATTATTTTTGGGTAATTCAAACCCAGACTTGTTTATGAATTTTTAATCAATTAAAAATGAGGGTTTTGAACTTGTGAAATTAATATATATGTTGCAGATTGGAAACAAATAACATGGGTTGAAGTATTCACAAGAAATATTGATGTTTTTCGTCAATTTATGCGTATTCAATCTATCCATCAGTTAAAGCTTCCAATATTGATGAAAAATGACAATAACAGTTGCAAATAAAAATATTTCTCTGTGTTGATGGCTTGTCAGGAAATACAATGTCTACTATAGAGAATTTACACCATTCAAAGGGTCAACGATGTGGAGAATATGCATCGTTAGATTTTTTCAGAAAGGAGGAATGTTTCTACCTCTGACAATGCATATCAGTGTTAAAAATTATATATATATATATATATATATATATATATATATATATATATATATATATATATATGTGTGTGTGTGTGTGTGTGTGTGTAACATTGAGAATAAGATGTATAATACAATTTTAAATAGAACATGAACATACTAGTTTGATTGTCTAACTTTAGTAATATAAATACACTCATTTTATTGATTGATGTCCTTTACCTATAATAATAGGATCTTATTTTAATAGAATGGTGTTATAAGTCTAATTATATTATGGATTTATGTAATTTATAACATTGATTAAATAAAGAGTTTGGTCGGTTTGAAATTAAAGAGATCCTTATTATAGGATTATACCTCATAACAATTAATAATATCTAGATACTTAATTATGTAATATTGTTCACTTAATTTTGATGCAAGATTAGTTATGGGAAGCAATTAGTATCATGGTTACACAAATATAAAATAATACTACTTAATTACTATGGTGTTAATGTGTTTGGTAGTTATGATAGTATATTGTTAATAATGATATGCTTAGTAAAGCTTAAAACCACACATGGTGTGAAAACAAACAATTATTATAGGTGTATGTAGGGTAAGAAGATATCATTTATGAGTAACCTAGGATGTAATAAGTTAATTTTAGAATTTTATAAATGTGTTTTAACTATGATATTATGTCCAAAGATCTCATGTGTACTAAAAACATTGAGAGAGTAATTAAATGGTTAAATATTAAACTATGAAAATATATGTACATGTTTATATAGTGGTAGAGATGAGGATTTGACACTTCCATTAAAAATATTAGGTTTGTACTAATGGTTAATGTGATTACTAAATTTATATAAAGAAATAATTATAAATTTAGAGTGTGATCATATAGTGATCATGGTGAAACTTTTTAGATGGTTGAATCATATGTTTTAATTTTTAAATTTAAGTAGTACAATGGAAGCATGGTGGATCAATGATTCATATGAAACAATTCATCAATTAGAAGTAAATGGATGGTTTAAAACAATATTTCAATAGAATGCAAAAAAACTTGAATAAGTGTTTTATTGTCCAAGTACTCATGTGTTGAATGACTAATTAAGTATTATATGTGTATCGTATGACATTTGGAGATGTTCATCTTGTTTATATCAGATACGTCTAATATTAAATTACACACAATATTTTATATGGTAAATAGAATAAAATATGGACATTTAGGATTTTACGGGAGGAGAGAGGACCCCATATGACTAAAACTATTTCTACAATACAAATTAAACTTGTCATTAGGGAAATATTATAGAATTCAATGTCAATATTAAATCTAAGGTGCAAAACAACATTATGGATGTTGTTTATGTTGTAATAAACGTGTATTATGGCTAGATCAATTTCATGGGACTTGGTATGAAACTAACAATTTAAAATAAATCGAAGAAATAATTAATAATGCTAAAAATATGAAGGATGCATAATATAGATATAAAAGTTGGAATGATAAAAAGGGGTATGTTCGTCGATTAGAAATTGGTGACCAAGGTTTCCTAAGAGTTACACTGAAACATAATGCATTAACACTTGGAAAGTATGCAAAATTAGCCCTTGTTATTGTGGTCTACTTAAAGTTTTAGAAAAAAAAAAGATTTAGCTTATAAAATTGCTTTACCTAATGAATTATTTGTTAGTGTATGTTATTATTTATACTTTTTTATTTCGATTAGGTTATCCTTACACTTGTTGAGTTAGCTTGCCCAAGTTTACTAGTTTTGTGGAGCTAGCTTGCTAGTCTGTGGAGTTAGTCTGCTAGTTTTGTGGAGTCATCTTAACTACTTGTATCAATTAGTGGGAGTTCTCACCACTATTCTAGGTGGTAGTTGCACTTCCCTCCTCCTATATGCACATCTTGATTATTGAGATAATTTATTACATTGTATAGAGTTTCGTATATGATATTACTTGCTCTTTGTTTGATTTTTTTGTAAGTTTATTCTATCGAATTGCTTTCAAGTTATTGAATGTGATGTTCTATTAGCATATGAGATATTTATGGTTTCAAACAATCTGATTAACATTCCTTTCATGGTATCAGTGATAGATGTTGTAGACATCCATTTGTAAGTTTTTCTTTGCAAGAACTTGGGTTTATTGGTTTTCATATATTTAGAATTTCCTTTTTCCCTTGGAAGTAACAGAGGTGTGAATTTCTATGGAAAATAGAGTGTGTCATTGGATCTACAAGGCATAAAACCCCAAGATTGGTGTAGACTTGGCCATTGGAGGATGTAGATGATTTAATAAGTTTTATAGGTTTTTACAAAGTTGCGAATGGGCATGGGAATCCATATAGAGTGGCATGGAAATATAGAGCATGGAAATTTGCAGACGTGACGAAACTAGGAAAAAAATGTTTTGGGTTTTTCGTGATCCGTTCTAGGTTTTTTTCATGTTTTTATATTTTTTGTTTAGCAAGCACTTTTTCATGACTTCTACGTTTTTTTTTCGAGTTCTAGGCACAGTGCATACGACTAGTACATGTGAAACCCTATTGAAGTTCTATGCACATATCTATTTATTTCTATGTTTTTGGATGCAACTACATGTCGCAGAGCTCGTTGGGTTGTTCTTTACATTTTTCCTAACCAACTTATCCTTTGTTCATATGGGATGGTCACATGAAGGCTTAAAAGTTGGTATTTCTACTAATATGGACTTAAGTATAACCCCCATTAGAATCTTTTATTATTTGAAAGACCAATAACATTTTTATTTGTTAAGTGCATTTAAAAAAATAGTGCAAATGTATTTCAAATATTCCTTATTTATGAGAAAGCAATCGCTTGATAAATTTTGATCGATAGATCAAATTTGAGTTTCATTTTTGCAAAAGTTAATATTTTTTTCATTTCCCACACATTGAGCCTATTTGCATTGTAAAATGAATTGACTTATAAAGTTCCAAAATTTTGGGGGCTACCTAATAATGTTTTGGGGAGGTTATTGTAGTCACATGCAAACGTATTTTTGGCTAAGCTTTGATGTCTTGAATTTTTAGGTGTTGCATCATTTTTTGAGTGTATTCTTGCATCTATCATGGACATATTTTCTTTGCAGTCTAAGAATGAAATGTTGTTCTCTGAATTTTGTTCCATTCAAGAGGACCTAGTAAAATTTGTGGAAGAAAATAGATTTCTCACAAAGTAAAATTCTCTTCTACATGCCCTCATTCACAACAAATATGAATTCATAATACTCTCTACGGTAAAAATTTCTAGCCTACTACAACATCTTCATATTGTGGACTCACATACCCCTAATCCTATTCCACTTACGAGATACTACTCTTACACTGGTGACCTTGATTTTTCAATTTATGAGTGTTTTCATGCTAAATGTCTAGCATGCAAAATTGAAAATTTTGGCCATGACAATTAAGCCCACACTTGAAAATTTCCTCTCTCGGTCACTATGAACCCTTCCTTTGGCCATCCTATCCTCAATTTCACCTTCATTCTAGCTTAAAGGAACATGATAAAAATATTTTTAATTATTTTTAAATGTGTAGTGATGAATGCCAAAAGTGATTGATGAATTCATTAAGATTCAAAGACGAATAAGTATTCTCGAAGGCCTAGAAAGGACCATTTTGTGGCTGGTAAACACCCCCGGATGCATACAAGGAAGAATCAAATCTTTAAGGAGTGTTATTAGGGAGTATTTAAGCCATCCAAGGAAGTTTAGGGAAATTTGGTGGAATAAATTAAAGTCATGAATAACTTGTGCAATATCGGGTAATTTTGGGTACAAGGAATGAAGGCTCCAACGATGAAATCCAACTTATCTAAATGATTCTAGGAGTTCCAGAAGGATTTAGGAGGAACACAAGTAATAATCAGAAATATCTTGGAACCCTCTAAATGATGGACACATCAATTTTGTTCCAAGACTCTTTTGTTGTGAGAATCTAGGACACTACGGCTACCGCTTCCAATTAAGATTGAAATAGTCCCTAAAATGAAATAAAAGGAATAATGGATCCTAATAATTGGTGGAATGATCTCAAGTGTTGTTTTTAGTCAAAACAATGTAAGGTTTGACCCCAAAACACTCTCCCATGCTCTTGGGGCTGAAAAACCACTTTTGGGATCCTCAAATGCACTCGGCGGGTGACATTAGCACTTTAAAACTCCTTTTTCACACTTTTTCACCATCTCTAACCGTTTAGATTCAAAAAGTTTCAATGGGAACAAGAGGAACACCAAATTGTAACCCCCATCATTTTTAAGGTTTCATCACTCAAGAACATGATTTTGGGTGTTAGGGTGAGAAAATGGGTGTTTTAGGTTGTCGGGACCCACTTTTCATGATCATCAAGCAATCTTAGTCACACTTTTTCACTCCTTTTGTCCCCATTATCCCCAAGGTTCAAAGGGAAACAAAGATGTGACCCCCATCATGCCCAATCTTTCACAACTTACCCCTCATCACTTCTGCACCTAGGTTACACTACCTTGCACTCCACCTTGTCCCCTTCTCATGAGCTCAAGCCCAAGGTTGAAATTTTTCACTCTTGATGTCCCCATTTTCCCGAGGTGAAAAGGGGAAAGAGGGACACAAAATTCAATTTTTTTCCTTCCATCTAGCCCTTAGTCACCGAAAACCTCATTTTCCCAGCCCACCGCATCTCACCCATAAGGAACATGAGGCTTCCACTTATCACCATCTAGTGCAAGTCACACTTTGGTGTCCCTTATGTCCCCTTTCCCCTATTTTATAGGTATAACTCCACTTTAATGACATCCCAAATACGGTTAAGCTCTCGGGTTAAAGGTGAGTTAAGATTTGCAAAGAAAGAAAATTTAGTAACTCTCCTCACCTCTCATACTTAACAATTTTTATCATTCAAAGTAATGTCCTTTTCCCTCCAAAACCTCCATGGTTTTACATGTATGCTACTAAAATTCTCCCAGAACATCAAGCCTCCAAAATTGAGGATTTTTCATAACTCTCTAATCGTGCACCCATTTTCAACGAAAATTTTCCTGTGCGCTCCTCTCAAAAATACCTATAATTTATCTATGAGAGAATCCCCATTAATGTTCTGCATAATTTATAGAAATAACATGAAAATTATAGACCTAGAGGTTTCCTTTTCAGATCTACATAGCTTTGGTGATGAAAAACTTTGAAACCTAGAGTAGAAAATCCTAAAGTAAAACCTAAAAATATGATACCAATTTTTTTGCAATCGACATCCATAGGACACCCTTCCAAATATATTAAGTGTGTAAGGCTATAGATGTCCAAATATAGTAATTTTTTGAAAATGGGAATTTCTCAACACCAATGATACTCCAAATGAGAAAAAACCATTAGAAGGTGAAAATTTTGAAAACTTACTAAAAATAGTTGTCCTAGATAGGACCTGCTAAAAATAGAAATTCTTGAAATTAATCCCAAAACACTTGTGGAAACTCACATTCTACCTATCTCATTGATTTTTGACACTATGAAGTTTAAGTATTCAGGTTTGGATCCCATTTCAACTCTAATCACTAAATACCCTAGTGTGGGAGATAGTGATGTCACCCACATGGATCTGGAGGACTTAAAAAATGCTTGGCAAAACCAATGGAGGATAAAATCTTCTCAAGCAGGCTATTCAAGGAAGGGGTCACCAAATTTCTATTCGAGAGAACTAAATCAGTCATGACATGTGTAAAACACTATGATGTTGACTCCAAAACAATCAAGCACACAACAATTCATTCCTCACAGTTCTTTCTCCTAAGGGCATTTCTCAATGTCTAAAGAATCCCACTAGTAATAACATGGTCATCATATCTAAGGAGATTTCTTCACAAGAGTCAAAAATACTAATTCATATATATAATCCCTAGTACTCGGTCCATATCTCATATAAGGAATAAATCCTTCTTGTATTCCAAAGAACATGTCAAGGAGATAATTTCATTAGGCCTATTCTAATGTCATTTTTTTACTGAGAATGGTGATGGGTGAAAAAACAAAAAAGGATTTCTAGGTTTACATGGATCAATTCATACTAGTGATAATAGAAGGAAACCAGGTGGTGGATTGGGGAAGATCATCAATGACAACATCCATGGGAAAGTGATGCGCTTTCCTCCCCTAAAAAAGTTCACCATGACTTCTTACTTGGCGTATTCCCTTTCCTCCACAAGACCCTTTAGATTATTTTCAATTGCTCCCCATGTGCCTCAAAAATCACCTATATATGAGAAGTATCTGCATCGACTCATAAGGAGAGAAATTCCCATTATGTCATGGTGAATGATGCATTCACCATGTTCATTATTAGGCTCCTTGAAACAAATCTAGAATGAATAATCTCTCTCTAAGAAGTTTCATTGATTGAAAAGTATGGGATTCACTTCATCTAGTTCCCTACCTTCACTTACATCAAATTTGCAGACTATGATCTTGCTCCTTATAGGTTACCTAGGTACCAAAACAAAAAAATCATAATGTTTGAGTTGTGCAAATAATTGGCTCATGTTCATGCCAAGTGTAAGAATAACAAAAAGAAAGGTGTGTCATTTCCCATCTCCTTGGGAATATATTCATGCAAGAATATCATAAATGTGATAAACATTGAAGCATCCTTTGCTGACCTCAATATCTACTCCTACACATCTAGGTCTGACTTCAATATCAGGAGAAATCCAAAGATCTTCACCTTTCTAGGTTTGCACCATATGCCCCAAATTGAAGACTATTGGGCCAATTGCACTAATGATTTCAAGGTACATAAAAGGGACTATATGCGGATGACAATAGACTAGATGAGAGATTTAAAATTTGATTGGTTTATTGAAGGGATAAAAGATGATGGGTCAAACTTGTTTGATCCCAAGTACCAAGCAATACAATCTTCACCCCTTCCTTCGACTATGTTGAATGTATGAGAATTAGATGATATTAAGGAGAGGACTGCATTAGTAATTTAAAGATCGAGAAAATGATTCACAAAAAGATAGTTACTTTCATCAAGTCTGTTGGTCTCCTAACTCTATGTAGACAAGTGTCCAATACTTCCTCTCCAGGGAATCCGAAAAAGCTATGGGTTCTAATCACTCAAAAGAGTCTTCAAAGAGAAATATGGTGGAAGAAGAGAACATGAAAGTTTCCCATCCTATGAAGCTTCATAAGAAGGCTAAGATCACTAAAGATCCCATTGATCCTCTCAAGCCAGGTGAAATTTATCCTTCACAATCCTCAGTTCTTGACTGAAATCCAAGTGTATCCTTCTCAGTGGTATAATCATCCCATCACGAGAAAAATGTGATCCCTTACCAAGTACCTAAAAGTTCCCCCACACTTGACGTTATGGCTACTTTGGCGTGAAAAATTCCCATGGATTTAGGAGTTTCTTGGAAATGATTTGAGGATGGTGAAATAAGCATGAACACTTAATTTTAAGGCTATCTAAAAACTTGTGAAAACAAAATGAATAAAGAAAGTATAAATAGCCTCTTGTTTCTTCTATGGGCATCTGGATCCCAATATATAGAGGTTTTTCAAACCAAAATTTACAATACACATCTATTCAAGGATTTGGTGGCCCGCTTGCTTTCTCAAAATGAAGAGTAAAAACAAACATTATAGAAATTGGAGGAACATATGATAACTCTCACTACTTATGCACAATCCTTCCTAGACCTGATGTGGTACCTCTTCATCCCGTGAAATTCATCCCTCCCATCAACATATTTGACCATCGGTTGATCAAGAGAGCCCAAGGTTACATCATGCAAGGGAAAGAAAATGATAAAGGGGTTGAAAATATTCTTGAGAAACAAAAGGCATTATTACTAAAGGTTCTCTCTTTGTTTAAGTATATTCTTGCCACTATTTTGAAAGTAAAGACAACAATAGAAGAAATTGAAAAAGTGAAGACTCATTAGGACAATGTGTTCCCACTTGTGTCTAAAATGAGTTACCTCGATTACCATACTCTCGTGAATAGGAATGTTTTCGCATCTAGTATTGAAAACTTGTCCCCAATTTGGACCCACACACTAAATGTTAAATATGACATGATAAATGATGTTATCTATGAACTTGAATCTAGTGGGCAACATGCCTTCAATATTTTAGATGATGTCAACAATTGTGTTTATAAGCTTTCCTCACTTCCCTTCACTTAGAATTCATCTTTATAAGGACTTATTAGTTTTTTCCAAGATTTTTTTCAAGGAGGCAAGTGATTCATTCTCCTTTAATGAGGATACTTTGGAGGCTCTTGCAAACATTAGAGGATCAATCTCTAACATTATAGGAGATCATAAGGTTTGGTTTAATCAGTGTAAGACTATCAATGATGTTCTTGAGACATGGATCAAAGTGTTGAGCTACATTCATATTCTAGAGGTAGAAAAGGTGGCACATGTGGTAGCATGATTCAGAAAAAGAATTCAAATGTGAGGATCTCGATCTAGGAGTGTTTCCTCAAAGTTCACCAAAGGCTAGTTCTTCATTGGCAAATGTTTCTTCTTCATCAGAAAGATCAACCCTTCTCTTTTTCTCTTCTTTCTTCTCTCTACATATTCTAATTCTTCATTAAGAATGTGATTTTCCCTATTTTGTCTTATTCACTTAAGTGACCTTCAATTTTACATTGTAAGAGTCCTTTTCCATTAATAAGAAAAAGGCTCACTTTTGTTCTCTATGAATATGAAAGGTCACAAGTGATGAGGAAAGGTGAAAATTCATGTGGGGCGAGATGAAAATACAATTTGTAATGTTATTGTAGACCATGGAAATTACAATAAAAGAGGAAAATCAATACAAAAATAATAACATACATTCTATTGTAAATCCCAAATCCACCTCATATTATATTTGACTGAAAGAGTAGGGTTTAGTGATGCTCTTTGTTGGATCCATTTGATTTGTGGGATTTTGTTGATTTTGGATGCTCCAAGATACTCGAATGGACGATGGATCAAGATATGAGCATGATGATGATTGATTTGACATTATGTGGGCAGCATAATAGTATGAAATATTGATTTGATTCACCAAGCAAATGCACAAAATGACAACATGAAATCTTAAGCTTTTGGTGGATGATTTGCAAAGGAAATATCATTGATTTATAGTGAGTGAAATGATTCCATAAACTAAGTTTAGATTGAGTCGATTTGGAGATAACAAAATATGACTGATTTGTTTAGTTGATTTTCTAGATTGATTGGAGATTCAAATTTTTGTTCTAGATTTGCATGAATGAGTCATTGTTGAGTTGATAAGGGGTTACACATGTTTTTGGATTTTAATTTCATATCTTCTATTTTATTCACCCAAAAAGTGTTGTGAATAGTATTTTGGAAGAATGTGGATTGATTTTGGATTGCCATGACTTGGGATGTATCTGCAGTTAACTCAAATGCATGATTTGAGTCAATTTGAACACATCCTCTTGATTATACTAGTGTTTTTAGCTTTAGTCGTGACCCTACTCAACTTGAGTTGATAAGGTGGATAAGATGTGAGAATATTTAATTTATTTAAATATGAAAGTGGATATGTGTGGATTTATTTAATTAATTTGATATTAAATTAGCTAAGGGGTGATAGGGTGAAATATAATTAATTAAATTAATTCTAGAAATGGATGATGGGCTTAATAAGGTTTTGAAAGTTTAAAATACATGGCGGTTATTTTGGGGTGTCTAAAACTATAAATTAGAATGGATTCTCCATTCCAAAGGGTTGAAATTGTTGATTCCTATATGTTATTGGGATTTGTATCACTACTACTGCAAGCAATAAATCTACATTTACTCTATTTTCTTTATTTATGCTCCTCCACACTCTCTCTTTTCCAACTTTTCAAGCATGGTGATCTTGTATAACTAAGATGGAAGTTTGTGTCCTTGATTAATGGATCTGCAAAAATTTATGTCTCTAGTTTATTATTCTTGTTGTTGATTGCATTTTTTTTATTCTAATTGAATGTGGACCTACTCTGTATAATGTATGTGAATTTTTAAGTCTACTCACAACATTAATATTCTCTCCATATTTCTCCTACTCTTTACCTCCCTTCACAAAAAATTCCTCCCTTATACATCGTACAAGAAATTTTATACAGATTTAGTGGAGCATTCCTATATGATCCCTAGCTTATAGGCCACCCCACAGTTTCAAGTATTTTACATTCAATAATGGGAGCCTCCCCATACCCAAGAAGGAGGGGCCTAACCTCGTGACCATTGGTGAAAATAAATAATCTACACTGCAACAAATTATTTCACCAACAATTTTTGGCAAATCCTCTAGGGAAGATCTGCCCTTGTGCACCCTATAAAGATATCTAAAATCCAAAAATATATATTCCAAAAATCTAAAAAATATGAAGGCTACTCTATCAAGGAATGAATCCTTGTCATATTTTTTTATCATATCACAATGATGAAGTTTTAATATTGGTGTTCAACACCAGTAAGTGACAACAATAATGAAGAGTAGTATTACCATCAAGATATCTAGATTTATGATCATCCATCATTCTGTACCACCTCTTACAAAAGTATGGATTTTGGAACAATGAAGAGGTCTCTTGATTTAACTAAAAATTTGCAATCAGAAAAAGGAAAGAAGTTCAGTGACATTCCTACATAATTTTTGGAAAGGATATGTAGAATAGATAAAATTTCTGCATTTGAAGATCCTACTATCAAATCTTGGTGGCTTCAATTCAAACAAAGTGTTGCTAGAGGAAATAAAATGGGGATTGCATCGGCTAATGATCGATAATATAAGAGCCTGATGAGAAGAATGCTAAAAAGATATGAAATTCTTTATGAACAACATGAAGATGAATCTCTAGATGAAGAATCTCTTGAAGGTAATGTTTTGAATTATACAAAGCTAACTGAAAAAAATCAAAGCATTGTCTTTTGTATCTCTTCCTTTTGATGATTTTCTTACTTATGGAGATGAAAAAATGGCATCCTTGAAAAATGAGTATGTGCAAATAATTTTGAGATTTGAAAAAGGAATTTTTGGCCCTCAAACCAATCTTGAGATTCTTAACTATGTTGTGGCTATGTAATAAAAGTATGAGGAACTTGAAGCACTCCATAGTGATGAGGAGGATATTCATATTACAAAATTAGATTCTCCATACTATGAATTTTTATTTCAGGAATAATATTTAGTGATTATTATGACTATCATCTTCTTGAGCATTCCAATGAAATTCAACTCAACACCTTAGAGGATAATGAAGAAAACATAAAGTTGAGCTTCCATCCATAGCTTTTTCCTGAAGCACAATCCCTTAGAGGATTAATGTACATGGGAGATGAGAATTATTGTCTCATAATGGATGATCTAGTGTTTACTTGAGAATTCCCTACCAGCCGTGAAGACATTCAAGAGATGGATCCTCCTTCTCCACCATAGGTTATTCAAGAGGATTATTTTGAAGTAATTATTGATTATTTCCTTTCTAATTTTGGATCTTCATTTGATGCACAAATGCCCAATGATGAAATAGAGAAAATAGAAGAGTTTAATTTCCTTCTTGAAACAATTTTGATGAGAGAATAACACATGATTTCTTTGATGAGTTGGTTTCTCTACCATCACCATAAAAGTGTGATAATGATCATAATTACGGGTATGGGGTCTTCTTTTTTCCCTACAAAGAAGGGGACTCTCTAGGAGATTTTCAGGGATGGAAAAATTATTATTCCCATGTTGGAGCTCCAACATTGTGTCCTTTCCTTTCCATGAGGAAGATGCATCATGTAAGTCTTACCATACCAAGGATGAACTAGTATGCATAGAAATGAATCATTTAGAACAACAAAATGAAAATCTAGAAGAATTCAAAGTGGACATGGAGAGGATAAAATTGTCATCTTCACTCCTAAATTCCTTTCTAATTTTGGAAATGAATCCATGTTGCAATTTTCACCCAAGGATGATGATAACCTTCGTGTTGAAAATAGAGGCTCCATTTTTGAAAACATGGAAGAATGACTTATTACAATTACAAGATATCGAAATGACCACATAGAGCATAGCTTTCAAACAAGTAACGAAGTGGTCATTGGATACAAATGTGTTTTATGTGTAATATTAGTATGAGAACAGGAAGTTGAATTCACTTTTTCCTCTGAAATCATGCAAAGCCATCATGAGAGTGTGGCATGACCAGTTGATTATCTTTGAGCTTTAGAAGTGGTATGAATTCCCCACCTCTATAAATTTCCCTCCCGGTAGCATTTTTTTCTTTTGTTATGTGTTTCCCTTTCCATTTGGTGTGTTTTCTTGGTTTTCCATTATTCATGTCATTGCTTGTGTTAGTTGATGAAGGAATGACTCTAATGCCCAATTGTCAAGGAATTTACTAAGAGATATTTGAGGTCCTCCATTTCCCCTTACAGTCAAATATCCCCAAGTTAGAGTCATTTTTGTCATGTTAAATGTCTAACATGTAAAATTAAAAAAATTGGCCATGAAAAATAAGCCCACACTTGAAAATTTCCTCTCTTAGTCACTTATGAACCCTTCCTCTAGCCAACATGTCTTCAGTTTCACCCTCATTATGGCTTAGAGGAACATTATAACAATATTTTTAACTGTGTTTAGGTTTGAAAATATGGGTTCCTAAAGTGATTGATGAAGTCATTAAGATTCGAATAAGAACAAGTGCTCTTGGAGGCCTCAAAAGGGCCATTTTTGGCCATTTTCCAGTGGTAAACACCCCGAAAGCATACGGTGAATATTGAAATAATTAAGGAGTGGTATTAGAGAATATTGAAACCATACAAGGTAGTTTAGGGAAATATGGTGGAAGAAATTGAAGTCGGAACAACTTATGTAATATCGGGTGATTTTGAGTACATGGAATGAAGGATCGAAAGGTGAAAGTCAACTTGTCTCGAATGATTTAGGGATTTATAGAAGGATTTGGGAAGAAAATAAATAATAATTGGAAATATATTATAAACCTCTACATGATGTACACATATGTTTTTTTCTAGGACTCAAAAATATTCAGGTGATAATCCATGATACCATAGCTTCCCCTTCCAATAAAGATTGAAATAGGCCCTAAAAATGAAATATAATGAAGAATTGGATACTTGATAATTGGTATAATGATCTCAAAAGGTGTTTTGGAGTGAAAATAATATAATGTTTGACCCCAAAACACTCTCCCATGCTTCGAGGGTCCTCAAATGCACTCAACGGGTGACATCAACACTTCAAAACTCCTTTATCACACTTTTTCACTCTCTATCCCCTTGGATTGTCCCAAATGTGTAATGGGGACACAAAAGTGTGACCCCCATAATTTTAAATTCTCCTCACTCAATAACATTATTTTGGGTGTTAGGGTGAGAAAATGGGTGTTTTAGGTTGTCGAGCCCACTTTTCATGATCATCAAGAAAGACCGGGTTGTACTTTTTCACTCTTATTGTCCCAATTATCCCCAAGGTGAAAAGGTGACAAGGGGGACAAAATTTTGACTCCCCATCGTGTCAAATATTTTTCAACTTACCCCTCCTCACTTATTCACATAGGTTACACTCCACCTTGTCCCCCTCTCATGAGCTCAAGTATGGGTCACACTTTTTCACTCATAATATTCCCATTTTCCACTAGGTGTAAAGGGGACAAGGGACACAAAATTATGACACCCTTCCTTCCATCTATCCCTTGGTCACTAGAAAACCTCATTTCAGCCCCTCGGTGCTCATTCCTAGCCCCCCATCTCACCCAAAAGGAACTTGAGGTCACTTATCACCATCTAGTGTAATTCAAACTTTGGTTTATTTTGTATCCCATTTTCCTCCCTTGTATAGGTGTAACTCCACTTCAACCACATCCCAACTCTAGTTAAGTTGTTAGGTCAAAGGTGAGTTAAGATTTACAAAGGAAAATTGAATAACTCTCCTCACCTCTCATACTTAACAATTTTATCATTCAAAGTAATATTGTTTTCCCTCCAAAACCTCCATGTATGTTGTTTAAAGTCTCCTAGAACATAAATCTCTCAAAATTGAGGATTTCTCATAACTCTCTAGTCATGCACTCATTTTCAATGAAATTTTTCCTGTGCACTCCTCTCAAAAACACATTTAATTTTACTATGATAGCATCCCCATTTATGATCTATATAATTTACAGCAACAACCTAAAACTTATAGAACCATAGGTTACCTTTTTTTGATCTATAGAGTTGTGACGAAGGAAAAAAATTGAAATCTAGAGCAAAAAGTCCTAAAGTAAAACCTAAAAATATGAGACCAATTTCGTTGCAATCTAACATCTAAAGGAAACCCTTCAAAATACAGTAAGTTTACAAGGCTCCACATGTCTAAATATAGTAATTTTATAAAAATGGTAATTTCTTAACACCGATGATACTCCAACCAATAAAAAACCACCGAAGGTGAAAATTGTGAAAACTTACTAAAAATAGTTATCCTAGATAGGACCTACTAAAAATAGCAAGACTTGTAATTGAGCTCAAAAATCTTGTGTAAACTCACATTTTGCCTATCTCACTACTTTTTTAACAATGTGGAGTTCAATTATTTAGGTTTGGATCCCATTTCAACTCTGATCACTGAATACCCTAGTGTGGGAGATAGTGATGTCACCCACATGGATATAGAGGACTTGAAAAATAGAATGATTGGCAGACCTCGTGAACTAGTGGAGGATAAAATATTTTCGAGTGGGATATTCAAGGTAGGGGGTCACCCATTTTTCTATTCGAGAACTGAATTAGTCTTAGCATGTGCACAACACTATGATCCTAACTCCTAAAAATATATGGGTACACAACAATTCATTCCTCGCGGTTCTCACTCCTACAGGCATTTCTTAGTGCCTATAGATTCCCACTAGCAATAACATGGTCATCATATCTAAGTATTTTGATTTATAGGAGTGGGTGAAGACAGATTCATATTTGTAAGGCCTAGTACTCGGTCCGTGTCTCGAAGAGGAATAAATTCTTCTCGTATTCCCAAGAACCTATTAAGGAGTGAATTTCATGAGGCCTATTATGATGTCATTATTCTAATGAGTAGAGTAATGGGGAAGAAACAATGAAATATTTTCAAGATTGGATGGCTCAATTCATCCTAGTTACAACAAAAGGAAACTGGGTGGTGGATTGAGGGCAAAACATTAGTGAAAACATCCATCGACAACTAATGCAGTTGCCCTCCACTAATAAGTTCACCATGGCTTATTACTTGGTATATGCCCTTACCTTCTTAAGACCCTTTATAGGATTTTCCATTTCTCCCCATGTGCCTCTAAAATCACTTGTATATGAGGAGTATCCATAGATGACTCAAAAAGAGCAATTCATATTATGTTAAGGTGAAGGATGCATTCACCATGTTCATCATTAGGTTCCTTATAGGAAATATAGAATGAATAATATCTCCCAAGAAATTGTACTTGATCAAATAGTATAGAGTCACTTCATCCAATTCCCTACCTTCACCTATATAAGATTCATAGGTTAGGATCTTGCTTCTCGAAGGTTACCTGGCACCCGAGTGAAAAAATCATAATGTTTGAGTTGTGCAGACAATTGGCTCATGTTCATGTCAAGTGTAAGAATAACAAGAGGAAAGGTGTGTCATTTCCCATCTCTTTGGGAATATATTCATACAAGAATGTCACAAATTCAATAAACATTGAATCATCCTTCTCTTACCTTAGTCTCTACTCCTACACATTTAGGTATGACTTCGATATCAAGAGAAATCCAAATACCTTCACCTTTCTAGGTTTAAACCATACACCCCAAATTGAATACTATTGGGCCAGCTGCACTAATGATTTTGAGGTAAGGAAAAGGGACTATGTGTGGATGATTGTAAACCACATGAGACATTTCAAATTTCATTGGTTTAATGAAGGGAAAAAATATGATGGGTCGGATTTGTTTGACCTTGGGTACCAAGAGGTGTTAGAATATGTTCTATATTTGGCATAATGTATACCGAGGAATATTGTACACCTCTTCCACATCAATTTTTGTGATTCCTATTTTCTTAGGAGTATATATATGTGATTTTTAATCTCTATGTGTATATGGGTGGTGTCATAACCTATGACTTATGGAGAACCGTTATGGGTTGTTTTGCTATCCCATGGTTTTGGTACCCATTCAGTTGTAAAATTGCTTTCATGGTTTCCTATTGATGTGATTTCATATAGTTGGACATGTAGTAGGGTATATCAAAACTTGGAAGTACATTATTGTATTGTAAATGGTTAAGTTAATGCAATAAGAGAGAGAAGTTACTACGCTAGTTTTTTCCCAAAAGGGTTTCCCAGGATAAATCTTGTGTATGTAATTTTCATTTCTCTATTTATCTTAAACATTTTGTTAAGTATAGCTTCTCATTTATTTGTTTATTAGATCAATTCTCTTCATTTAGTATTAGAGCTAGGTTTTATATTTTATGTGAAGAGTTAGGGTTTCTAAAACTGTAATTAACTTTTTTGAGTGAGAGTTCTATGAGTGAATTTTTCAAGTTAAATAAAATGATGATAAGCATAAGGATCAAGATCAAAAAAATTAATGGCCAACATTTTGATTTATGAAATATCACGATGGAATATCTTCTTTTAGATAGAGATCGGTGGATTGTTGTGTCTAGAGTCATGTTTATGGGTAAGAAGGTAGAATCTTTGGGAAAATATCATAGGAAGGTGAGTTTAATCAAATTATTTCTATCAAATTTAGTTTTAATGAGTGTGTCAAATGAGAAATACGCTCAAGAGTTATAAGAGAAGTTGGAGACTTTGTATCGAAAAATTCTCTAGTGAACAAACTATTTCTCTAGAAGAAGCTAAATTCATTGAGAATGAATGGTAGAGACTTTTTTGCAAAACATCGAACATATTTAATATTGTGGTAAGTCAGTTGATTTTTGTTGATATTAATATGGAATAAGATTATAAATTTATTACTCTGTTGTGTTTTTTACCCGAATCTTGGGATAATCTAGTTATGGTTATTACGGTACTACGAAAAAATTATTAGTTTAGATGTAGTTACGACCTTACTATTAAAATAAATGAGGTGAAAATACATTGAGGATTATTGATCCAAGGATGCCTTGTATGTGAGGGTTTGTACCCAAGATAAAAACAAGAAAAGGAAAGGACAGTCAAATTCCAAAAGTAAATCAAAGACTACAGGAAAAAGATAAGAGGAAATATCGAACTATGGTAAAATGGGGAATTTAAAGAAATATTATAGATCTAAGAAGGAATAAAAGGGTGAGTCATCTAACGATGTTGGATCTTTAGATATGAAAACCTATAATGAAGACTCAATATATTTGTTCTTGGAAGCTTCCAACTCCTACATCTACTACAATGAAGCTGATGTTATCACATCAAAGGATGGGACACATCAAAGAGAAAGGAATTTTTACTTTAAAAGTAAAAGGTATGGTTGAAGGAATTTCGATTGTCCTTTAGATTATGATTTTTGTGAGAATTGTGTGTTTAGAAAGTAAACTAGAGTAAATTTTCCTAGTAATGCTACAATATCATAAGTAATTATACCTTTGATACATAGTGATGTGTTTAGACCTGTAAAAGTTCCATCACAAGGAAAATCCATGTTTTATATTAGTTTTATAAATGATTTCTCAAGAAAGACTTGGGTTATTAGATTTTTTTAATTTGAATTAAATCTGATTGAAAAGTAACTATTGTAATAAATAATGTATGAATGCTAAAATATAGTAATGACACAAGCAATAAAGCATGTACAATGTGAAACCCTAAGAAATATGGAGAGATAGATGGACTTAGTTGATTTCAAAATAGAATGGAGGTGATATGGGCAGGTAAAAGTGTTAAACAAACTATAAACAATGCCATTACTACTCACTTAAATTATGGAACTCGAAGATGGAGCTGGATAGGGATTCTATGGGAGGGAAGAGGCTCCAGGGCATTGGTGACCATACAAATTCTTAGGAACTAATTTCTTCTGTGTCGCGAGGGTTTTACTGTTGATTCTTGTATATCATTTTATATTCACTTTTTGATCACCGAGGGTACCTATAACATGCAAAACTGAATAGCTACATGCACATGTCCACAAACCACATCAAATCTAATAGAAAAGATGCAAAATGAGGATTCAGAATGACCCAAATGGTCACTCAAAGAGTGAACTAATTTTTGAGTGTTGCACTACATCTCGGACCCCATGCATTTATTGTGTGTGTGTGTGTAGAAATGGTACTCTAGGATTCCATCGTGTGAGTTATAGAAATGATATCGACTAGATCTAAAATGTAGCAATGTAATAGTATGTTTGGATGGAATAGAATAAACTTACCCTCTTATCCATTCTATGTAGAAGTGATGTAACCTTTTCCCTTGTACGGAAGCTAGATGGAAACCTTTGGAGTGCTTTAGTATCCTTGGATGAAATCTTAGGTGGTAATAGTAATGCTTAGTTCTTGGTCCTTATTTTTGAGAAGTAACGAGTATATATATGATTCTCTTGTTTTTCATGATTGACAACCTGGAAGGTCAACCCATAAGTGAAAAATATACCTAAATGATAAAAGATACCCAAAAAGAGTGAGTAAAGGTAAGAAAGGGTTAGGAGCACCTAGTATGGACAAGATCACACGGTGTTTATGTCCTAATTGGGTGCCGTGTCGAGGACATAAAAGATAAACCAAAGTGAAGTTCCTTCAAGGTTGTATGGTGTGTAACACAAAGAGGAAATAAGAAACTAGGAAAAGAGGCCAAAGATAGTTTTCAATCACTAGTTTTCTTGCTTAGGAATCATGTATACATTAGTATGCTTTTGGACCTAGAAATGTACCTAAGTGTGTGATTTTATGTCTACATTTTGTCCCACTTTATGTTGTTGAGTGAATACTTGATAACATAAAGTAGATAATATATGAATACCTTATGTTCTGTAGAAATTTTGGTGCATAACCATGCCGAGTTGACAAGTGATGCATGAAGTGATTATAACGTGAAGCATGGAGACTAGGAAATAGGGAAATGGACCCTAAGGGTGAAGCATTATGCATAGCTTATACCTACCATTGTTCTTGTATTTGTTGAAGTAGGTTGTTTCTTGTAAGGATGGACTGTAAAAGAAGAGAAAAAAGTATACGAGTTACGTATATGATAGATCAGAGAAACATGTGTATAAGTATGTAAAATGTGTAAAAGTATGTAAAAAGGAAAGTGTGCACCTGATATGTAAGAGAGTAAAAGATAGAAAAGTGTCTTGTTGCTTGAATTTTGCTGATTTGAATGTTGAAGGTGAGGTTTTGGGTAATCTCATGCCAAAAGTGAGTAATTGGGTGCCATCTCACGCCTAAGTGTGAGTTTTGAAAATCTCACACTAAGTGTGAGTTTTTTGGGTGATCTCATGCTGTGATTAAACTTAAATGGAAAATAATTAGTCTAATCTAGATGTTATAGGAGTAGTAAGTAGCTAAATAAATGAAGTAATAAAATACAAAATAGGCCCAAGCAAATCTAAGCAATGAAATGTGAAATCCTAATGTCCAAAGAGGGTTAAGAAGACCTTAGCTGATTTGATGATGTCATGAAACTATGTTGTGATAGAGATTGGATGAACAAGAGGAGGAAACAGTCATACAAGATCCCGAGAAAAAATAGATCTGAGTTGTCTGGCTGGACCAAGGTTCCTGGAAGAGGGACATGGGTGCGTGGGGTGCCCTGGTCTATAATTTGGGTTCCCTAGTCTGTGAAAAATCTCTATAAAACTCCTCCAAGTTTTATCTTTATGTTCACCTATGTTTTCTTCCTATTGGGTGGATGTCTTTGTATGATTTTTGAGGCACTAGTAAACCTGTAATAGAAGAATCACCTGCAAAACCCCGAAATCAATAGTAGGTTATTTCTTGTTGAAGTAGATTGTTTCTTGTTTCTTGAAGGGTCGACTATCCTTAGAAACAAAAATGGTGGAATTACTAAGTGATTGTTGCATTACATCTTAGACCCAATGTAGTTTTAGGTGTGTGTGTGGAAATCATGCTCAAGTGATCTTGTTCCAATCACATTTTGTGATTAGCGAGAAATAACTAGATGTAGAGTGTAAATATATGGTGTATGGAATAGAATAAACTCCCATCCTATGAAGTGTGATGTAGATGAACTAGCCTTTTTCCCTTGTGATGGAGCTATATGGATGTAAATGGAGCTCTAGATGCCTTGGATGGATGCAAACTTAGGTGGTGATAGTAAGTGCTTAATGCTTTATCTCTCGATTATGGTCTTATAACTTTATATTTATATGGTTATTTTGTTCTAATTTCGTAATTAACCCTGAAAATTTTGACCACCAAAAATATAGAAATATCAAACAACTAGAAAGTGCCCAAAAAATGAGAGTAAAGTGTAAAGAGGATTAGGGCACCCCAGAGGGGACTAGGGCACCTAGGGTGCCCTAGTCTTGGTTGGGCGCCATAGTCAAAGCAGGAAAAACACAGTGTGACAATAATGGCGGGAAAAATATAGGTGAAATACTGAAAATAACGACATAAAGTAAAGTAAAATGGCCAAAGACATGGGTTAATTAGTACTCTTTTTCACTCAAAAACCATATGAATAGTAGTATGAGACCGAGACTAAATAATTACCCAAAGTGCATGATTTAGTGTCTATATCTTCCCCCACTTTATGTTAGTGAGTGGAAATCTCGGTAACATAAATTAGATAGAGATATGTACCTAATATCCATGTAGAATGATGTAGAAAGCATGTTGAGGGACTAGACAAAGTGTGGAATAACAAAAGGATGGAGTGTGGAGGATAAAGATGCAAAAGTGTAAAAAGTGATGAGAGTGAACCTAGGGTGAAGCGCATGTGTAGATGCCAATGTGTGTGATGTACCCATTATGTGTGTGTTGTTGACTATTGATTTTGATTGCCATTTCCATATGGATGGACTGTAAAAGAGAAGACGCTCAAGTAGTCAAATACACATGTATATGTGTAAAAATGAATGTATATATGTAAAAAGAATGTAATGAAAGTATGAAA
This sequence comes from Taxus wallichiana var. yunnanensis, assembly GCA_018340775.1. Classification (NCBI taxonomy): domain Eukaryota; kingdom Viridiplantae; phylum Streptophyta; class Pinopsida; order Cupressales; family Taxaceae; genus Taxus; species Taxus wallichiana. Next base: position 293,105,364 of record CM031234.1, on the reverse strand, counting down.
ATGAAAAGGAACATGTGCACCTGATCCATGATGAGAGAAAGGGTGTTGAAAGGATCATGTAAATTTTGATGAAGTGTGAGTTTTTGGGATCTCACGCCACTTGGCCAAGAAGTGTAGGGAGAAAATCCACTGTGTATCCTCCAACTTGTAATTGCTTTACCCGAGAGTGTATGAAGAGATCATCAGATATTGCCTAGTTTTTGGGAAATCCGATGCCACTAGCGAAAGAAGTATAGGAGGAAAGTTAGATCTTCCTCTAACCTATAACTCTCCCATAATGCTAAGGATAAACCACCTTGTAAAATCCATTGTGTATGGATTTTTGTAGACTGTCTCAACCCACTCGTTGTATGACCCACTTGTGTCATGGATGGAAACTAAAAATTGAACTTTACCGATACTGTGTTGTGTAGTGTGTATAAACCTAAATGATGTCTCCCTCTTTGGGGGTGCATGCAAAGTCACAGATAGGAGGATGCCCCCAAAAATAGGACCGACCTTGGAAAATGTGCCCTACAGGAGGAAGATAATGTGTTTGGTAGAAACCAAGGGACATGCAAACAAGTGGCTATGAAAACAAGTGGTAGTAGGAACAAACATACATGTAGAAAACAAGTGTAATCTACGCTACAAAATGTAAGCTAGAATGCAAGTAAACACGTAAGAAGATAATCATAGACCACAAAAAGTGGGTTATAAACATGGTACATCACTCACAATGTCACAAGACACTCAAGGCCATAGTGGCCTCATACAAAAAACAAACAAGTGTGCACACAAAACAAAGGCAAGGAACGTAAATAAGAGCAACAATGAGAAAAACAATGTAACAAATAAGTATGGAAGAAAAAGTATCCCTATAAAAAAATGTTTCACATTGAATACTTTAGCATGTTAGAAAGATAACCCATATTTCAAAAGTGTGTATAACCAATAAATTAGTGTGCTATGAAACAAAATGAAACAATAACACTTGTAGTGTATGAAAGGTGGATGCCCCCAGTAGCCGTTATGGGACTAGTAGTGTGTCAAAACATCCATGCTTGCATGTAGAGCCTTGTATTTGATGTCACAACTAGAAAATGGGTGAACGTGCATGTGTGTATGGTAAAGATAATGACATACAAGAGACCTATCTAGCATGTGTAATAAGAAAAACATGTAAAAAAAACGTAAGTAAGCGAGAGTAAAAGAAACCATAAATGTATTATGTTATAGATGGATGGAATGGAATACAAAATGAATGATAGAGTCATGTGCCCCTTGAGTGAAGAGAAGTGTAAAATGTATGTAGTGAGGTTCATTTAGTATGCCCCCTCAACATTTAAGAATGAACCATAAATGAGAGTAAGTCATTGGGAAATGGTCGATCATGTGTGTGTGTGTAGTGTGTTATGGTGAATGTGTATGTGTGGTGATGATATGCAACCAGATAGATATGTGTGTGTGTGTCATTTAGTATCCTAAGCGTATATCATGACAAGATGATTAAAAGAGGTGGTGATGTAGCCTAAAGCGTATACCACTACAAGATGAGTAGAGGGAGTGGCAATGTAGCCTACGATGTATACCACTACAAGATGATGGAATAGGTGACCATTTAGCCTATAACGTATGTCACTAACCTAGGAATGTAAAATGATATAAGGTTGAGGATGAATGCATGAATGTGATGAGGTCCATTTGTGATGTATACCCTCAACAATCCAGTATGGACCATGTGAGACTAGAGTGCATCATAGGGTAGTGAGTAAAGCACGTACTAGTAGATGTGTGTAGTATATGCGATGATGAGAGATGACCATGTGATGTGTAAAATGTGTAGTATGTATGTAGTGTGAGATGCGTAATACCTATTGTGTAATGTGTGGGTTCATGTGTGTAAGATGCCCTCAACAGTCAAGTGTGAACCAAAGCACAAGAGTGTGTCATCAAGTAATGACGATGCTAAGGTGTAGATGACGATGCCTATGTTAGGAGGTTGAAAATTTGAGTATCAAACATGTATCGATGTTAGGATGGGGGAATGTGTGAATTTTGCCCCCCAAAGTGTGTGAGTGAATGAGGTAACCAATGAAATTGAAGGATGAAGGTCTCTCATCTTATGCTAGTGGTGAAAAAAGCATATGACTCGATGCTAATAGTGGTGGTATAGTAGATAGATGCTGAGTAGGTGAGTGAATTCTATGGGCATGCGATGGATGAATATATGATGAGCGTGTAGGTGCAAAAAAATGCATAGCGATGATACCTATGAGAATTAGAGTGCAGAGATGATGGATATCTATGCAAAGCCAAATGCGATGGTATGATGAAGCACTGACATGGAATAAAGTGAGGAGGGTGACCTATGCCAAGATGAAGTAATTATCCTAGGAATGGTCCTATGTCAATGTGTATGACTAGTAGAGCGGTGAGGCCACATAGAGGATGTATGAGTATGTGAAGTAGGAGTAGATTGCACTTAACTAATATAGATTGTGATGTACTAGATGAAGTAGGAGATGTAGTAATTGATTCTCAAGAGATGATGACCATGGAGTAGAGTAAGGTACACCATCGATAGAAATGACTTGATTATTATGAATGAATTTGAGTCGCAAATGATTCATAGAGATGATGGACTTAGACCTACGAATCCAGTTGAGACCTAGAAGCATGTCACAATCATCGACTACTTGTCCGACAAGGAAGGGTACAAACATAGTAAGAGGACCTACCGTAACATGAAGTTTGATGACACCATATGAATTGTTCATCGGATATGAAATTTGTGATAGTGGATAGCCAATAGTGATGAGAAGTGGAATAGAGCATGCACTAATGGGCCAAGATGGATCAACCTTAGTATTATTGATAGAGACCGAGCCAATAGATGTGTTGATATGTAAGTGATTAGATGTGAAATTGGCATGATAATCATGTCCATAGAAGGAGATGATTAGTGGAGAAGTGTTAGTATGCATAACTAAAAAGTCAAGGGCCCCAGATTCATGATGAGGCACTGCGTGATATACATAGTTAGTTGAAGATTCAACCGCTTTTGTGTCATGTTTGGGTAGAGGGTTATTAAATATTTTGAGCTTATGATTTTCATTAACAAGTGGAGAAATTGTAGGTTCCAGAAGCTCAATTTTACCACTATCAATCAAACCTTGAATGAGAAATCAAAGTCGGAAGAAACAATCATGGTGTCCTACGCACTAATGATAGTCAAAATGGGAATTTTCATTGAAATTACATCCTTTTGGTCGAGATGGATCTATTTGTAGCAGAGAAGGTAGTGTAATGAGGTTACTATCGATAAGTTATGGTAGTAAAATATGTGGAGGTACACTAAACTTAGTGAAGATATGCTAATGCGGTTGTGATTGAAGCTCTTTAGTAGTAGATACTATGTTAATGGTAGTTTTTGTGTCAATTGGTTTAGTTGTAGATGGTTTAAATGTTGACTTACTTTGAAAACACATAGAGGGTGATGCTTTCTCTTGGTATTTAAGCTTGCCTATAGCTAAGAGCTTGGTTTCATGAAGCTTAAGAGTATGACAAAGTTGATCGAAAGAAGGAGAGGTCTCAAAGAGAACACTCTCTTGGAGAGGTGGTAAGACTTTGAATGAATAAGTCCTGAAGTTCAACGTCCACAAGCACATTTATCATCTTAGCTAAATTGTTTTGTAATGTATAACATAATCCCTAAGTGTTCATTAGATCCCTGTTTGAGTTGTGTAAATTGGTATTTAGAGATCTTAGAGCCATGTTGATAGAGAAGTGAGTGAGAAAATCATCGGCTAGATGTGTGAAAGATGTTACCGAGTGGATAAGTAGGTCATAAAACTAACGCATCGCATAATCTTGTAAACTACAAGGAAAAAGCTTAGCTAGTATGGTATAATCATCCGCATAGTCTAGGCATGCTATATGAAAAGATCGAATATGCTCTTGTGTCACCATGGCCCTTAAATATGGGTAATTTGGGAGAGATGAAATTAGGTGGAAATGGATAAGTAGATATAGTAGGTGCAAAAGGAGTATGCAGTAGTGAAGTAGAGTCTAAAGATGGTGATGCACAAGAAGTAGTGAGATGGAGCTAGAGAATTTGGGTTTGAAAATCCTGATATAAAGAGTTTAAATCAGGAGTATTCAAGAAAATCCAAGCTGCATATTAGGAGTGCTAGGGTGAATGACGGGAGTGGTAGTGGTAGGAATGGGAGATGAAACATAAATGGGTATGGTGGAGGCCATGGGAGTCAAAGAATGAGAAACTATAGAGGCCAAAGCATCACAAGTATTTTTAGCAACAATTAAAGCATGTAGGACATATGGAAGATGAGTGGGATTATCATGCAAAGCTTGTTCAAAAATCAGTAAGTGTGTTTAATTGGTCTTGGTCAACATTGGTATCCTCATCATATGATTTTTCACTATCGATGCCTCTATTTCGTGAAGAGGGAACATTGTTTGAATTATCTAAAGGATTGTCAATGGCAGCTACAGAAGTAGGGATATCAACCATTGGTTTGGAAATCCTATGAGTGAATGAAGGAATATCACAATATTGAAAAGACCCAAATGACCACTATGAGTGACGGGCATACGAAGAAAAATCCCAAGGAGAAAGTGTATTCAAATATCGGGTTCACCAAAATGATTAAACTAAAATAGAAAATAATTAGTCTAATTTAGATGTTATATGAGCAGTAAATGGTTGAATAAATGAAGTAATAAAAATTGTCTATAGACCCAAAAATCTAAGTAATGAAATGTGAAATCCTAATGTGCCAAGAGGGTTAGGATTGTCTTAGTTTATTCGATGATTTAGTATAACTATGTCAGTGGAGACCAAGCCGAACATGAGGAGGAAACTAATCGCCTCAACAAGAGCCTGAGAAAATGTAGATCTAGTTATTTGGGTGAACGGGGCACTGGAAGAGGGACAGGGGTTCCTGGAAACTCTTGTCTATAATTTGGGAACCTTGGTTTGTGAAAATATCTATAAAACTCCTATGAGGTATCATTTGATGTTCGCCATGTTCGGTTGCTATCCGATAGATGTCGATGTATGATCATCAAAGAACTAGTAAACTTGCAATAGAAGAATCACCTATAAAATCCCGGACTAAACATCAAAATCCTAAAAAAATAAATATGCATATTAAGGGGTTGAAATGTCCTCAAGGTATCTATAATGGTGGACTTACTTACTAAGCACTGAGTGTTGCACTACATCTCAAACCCAATGTAGTTCTAGGTGTGTGTGTGGAAATCGTGCCCTATGTGCTCTTGTGTCAGTCACACTTTGTGAGTAGCGAGAAATAACTAGATGTAGAATGTAAATAGATGGTGCATGGAATAGAATAAACTCCCCTCCTATGAAGTGTGATGCAGATGAACCAACCTTTGTCCCTTGTGATGGAGCTATATGGATGCAAATAGAGCTCTAGATTCCTTAGATGGATGTAACCTTAGGTGGTGATAGTAAGTGTTTAGTACTTGGTCCCTCATTATGGTCTCATAACTTTATATTTATATGGTTCTCTTGTTCTAATTTCGTAATTAACCCCGAAAATGCCAACCACCAAAAATATATAAAGCTCAAACTAGAAAGTGCCCAAAATATGAGAGTAAAGTTTAAAGAGGATCATGGCGCCCCGGAGGGGACCATCGCACTGGGGTACCCCAGTCTTAGTTGGGTGACCTAGTCATAATAGGAAAACAAAGTGTGACAAAATACTGCAATTGATAAAATATAGGTGAAATATTGAGAGAAACAATAAAAATAAAGTAAAATGGCCAAAGAAATAGGTTAATTAGTAATCTTTTTCACTCAAAAACCATATGAATAGTAGTATGAGATTGGGACTAAATAAGTACCCAAAGTGCATGATTTAGTGTCTACACACTGAGTGTAATTTTTTTGGGTGATATCACACTAAGTATAAATTTTTGGGCAATCTCATGTCAAGAGAGAGTTTTCGGACAATTCCATGCCATAAGAGCAAGTGTTAGGGAGAGAGGTCTAGTTTTACTCTCCTTCTATGACTCTGCCTAATAAGCACCACTGCAGATGGTACGTCCTAATTTGTTTCATTTATCCTAATTTTCTAGTTGTACTAATTATAAGAGATAGAATGCAATATGTGACTCAAGGCCAATGCTTGTTCTTGTAGAACCGCTCTCAGTAAACTGATGAAGACTATGTTGTTTTGATAAATTTAATATCTCTACCCTAGGACATTCACACCTGTGGGAGGATAGAGGCACTTAGATGCTAGTGTCTCAGTTCAGTCAGCAGTGTTCTGCTTATATGTGATTTTAGACACAAAATCACATACTTGGATACATTTCTAAGTCCATAAACACATACTAACATTCATATGATTCCTAAGCAAGAAAACTAGTAATTAACAACTATCTTTGGCCTCTTTTCTATGTTTCTTATTTTCTATTTGGTTTTACACACCCTACAACTCATTCAAGTATTTTACTTATTTATATTTTATGGATCCAGACACTAATACCCATCTAGAACAAGAGCGCCCAAGTGCCCCTTTCCCCTCGGGTGCCCCCGATACTTTTCTCTCGCCTTACTTGTTTCTTTTGGGTCTCTTTTATCTTTTGGGCACCTTTTTCACTTATGGTTCATCCTTCCAATTGTCAATTACAAAATTCAAACAAGGGAATCATATAAATACATAGTTATGTTACCAAAATCAGGGACCAAGCTCTAAGCATTACTATCATCACCTAAGCTTGTATCCAAAAGGCACATAAAGCACTCTAAAGCATCCATCTAACATCCACTCAAGGGACGAGGGTTTCATCAACTCTGCATACACAACTTAGTAAGGGGAATTTCATTCTATTCTATCCACACATTCTATTACATTGCTACATTTAACTATAGTCTATTATCAAGTGCAACTTGCACAAGGGCATTTTAGTGAAAAATTTCTACATACACTCACCAGAACTACATGGATTCTGAGATGTAGTGCATCACTCATTCATAATTTCACTCTCAGGGTGACTGTTCGGGGTCATTCTAACTCCCCATATTGCTTCTTTCTTTTTAGGTTTGATGTGGTTTGTGGGTTTTTACAAGTGAACTTCTATTTGACAAGTTACAAGTACCTTCAGCATTCATTGTGTGACTACAAAGTGATCAATAAAAATTAATTGCGACATATCAGAGATTAGATCCATAGCTTGTGCAAATTCAAGGGCACCCAGATCCACTCATCAAAGCACCCCATGTGTCCCTATCTAGCCGTGGCATCCATGTCTAGTGTCATTCCCACTATCCAAAATTATAGACAGCGTTTGTGACACTCTACGTAGTATTTTCATCACTTTTCCCCTGCTTAGATCATTCCCGTGGATGTGAGGAAATATACTAAGTCCTTTATCCTTCTTCTTTTCTTAGGGTTTCAAATATTACATCTTAGTTTACTCGTGGCATTTCCTCATTTCAGCATTCATACATTATTTGGTTTAGCAGTGACTCTGAAATATTTAGATTTAATTCAAATTAAATTAAATCATTTGGTGAACCCACATTTAAACACTATTAGCTCCTTTTTTCTTGTCATTTTTACCAATATGAGTATCTCCCTCCATGCCTTCTTGTAGGCCAATCCTGAATGTGCAAATAAAATTCACTCTTTTTTCTAATACTTACCTTCATCCTAACACCTCTCTTGAATATGTTTACCATAGACTCACTACATCACTCTCTTTTAATGAAGAACATATTAATTTTACATATGCTGAAATTGCTTCTCAAGTTGTCTTAAATAATGATCCTCCCTTTTATATCAAAGTTCAAATTAATAATATAGGGGTTAAAAAGTCTTTAATTGATAATGTTTCTGGCCTTAAAATTTGTAATCTACCATTTCTTTAGCAACTTGGCTATTCCGTAGCATCCTTAGCACCCTCATTTATTCAAATTCGTTGATTTGAAAATATTCCTAAATAAGTCTTAGGTACAATCATGCTTCCCATTACTGTTGAGCATGCATTTTATCTCGACCCATTCCATGTAATGCCTAACAATATTAATTATAATCTTCTTCTCATACACCTTGGATCCATGCCATGTATGTGGTCCCTTCAACCCTTCATGCACGTATTAAATTCTTATACCAAGATGTGGTCTATGAAGCCTTAGCAGATCCCTCTCCATTTTCCTATTGCAACACTATCGATCATTCACCTGAATCCCCACTTCGCCACCCCTTCTCCCAATTTCAAAAGTATGGTCTTAGGTATCGGTATCTACATCATTACAATTTTAATGGCACCAGATTAGGAAAATATGCAAAAGGAGTCAAAGAACCTCTTTCCATTCCAACACAATCCACTAGACTTGGCATTGGATATCTCCCTAAGCTCACTCATTTTATCCTGCAACATATCCTCCTAAGGTTTACACTATTTCACATGCTACAACTTACTTTGTCAAATCTACTCTTCCTAACACCAATGTTGATACTCCTGACCCATTTCCACATTCGCCACCATGGCATGTTTTATCTTCCATCCCCGTATATCTCTCCATCCCTGACAAACTTGGGGGCATCACACTTTCTTCCCCCATCCTCATATCTTAAGTTAAATATCATTTATATTATCATGTTATGTGCTTCATACTTAATATTTCTCAAGACACACACATTTTTGACACACACTTTGTATCATCATCACCCTATGACACACTCTAGTTCCATGGTTCATACTCAATTGTTAAGGGTCTAAATATGAAATGAACCTCACCACATTCACTCTTCACACTCTACGCTTCATGTTCTATTCTATTTAGCAAACATTTTCAAACCATTTCCCAATGACACACTATTGTTCTATGGTTCATTATTGATTGTTGAGGGGTATTTTATAAATGAACCTCATCTCATACTCATCCACATCCATTGGGGGCACGCTTATCCTATCATATTCACATTACATACCATTCCATCTCATTCATACAATCCATATTGCATATCTTGGTTGCACTTACTCTTTTGTTTTACTTACTTTATTTATTTCCCATGCTATATGAATACTTATTATGTCATTATCTTTATCATATACACATGTGTGTTCACTTGGTATTTTAGAGTGAATGCAGATATCTTATAGGTTTTTACATGCTACAATGATGTTTGGCATTGTACCTCTTACTAGTCCCACCAAGGCTCCTGGGGCATCTATTTTATCACACATTACAGTGTTATCATTTCATCATTTACTACTACTTTATAGTACATTACTTTCCACTATACATACATGTTTTAACATACTTTTTTCATCTTTCTAACATGCTAATGGGTTCTTCATGTCTAGAATTTTCTTTGCAAGACTATCTACAAACATGGTTATCTGATACACTTTACTTGACATTGTTTGTCATTGTATGTTATTGTTTCTAGGTTATTCCCTATGTCTTGTTTGATCATTGTTTGTATGCTTTTGGCCTCTTCGGCCCTGATTCTCTTTTGATATTATGAATGATGTCACGGGTTTTGAACTCACTTTTTATGGTCTATCTTGTATACACACTTTCTTATTACACTATTTTTTATTACATGATTGTTATTTTTTCTACTAACAGATGTATCTAACTAATTTTGTTTGCATGTGCATTGGTTTTTACCATGCACACTCCCTCCCCTACAAGGATACACTTTAGATGTGTGTAGCAGTTCTCTCTTTGAGCCACATTCTTCTATCGACTTCACATGCACCCCAAATGAAGGGGGCATACATTAGGTGAATAAATCAACCCATATAGTAGCTCAAAGCTATAGTTCGATTCAATATAATTCATAATCAACACATGCAGACAGTCACATAACAACCCAGAATCTAATTTGGGTCATCAACACAACACAGACACCAAGGTGCCTAGGCTCGCATAAAGTATGCTCGAGTTCCTGTGTCCTCCCCTGGGCACTAATTTCCTAGGGGCACACACATAATATTTATAGATCAACACACCACCACATTAGTTTATAGAGTAGTTTTCACAGTACAAGCACAATCCTCTATTAAGTAGAATGCATTCTATCTCCATTCTCAATTGGAAAAAATAAATTTGTAACAAATTAGGGATAGCATGAAAAAAGGAACACGCCATCTGCGCGTGGTGTATATCGGGTAGATTCATGGAAGGAGGGTAACACTAGACCTCTCTCCCCAAAACTTGCTATTTTGTGTGAGATTGCCCAAAAACTCGCAATTGGCTTGAGATTGCCCAAAAACCCAAAAACTCATGTTTGGCATGAGATCACCCAAAAACTCACTCTTAGCATGAGATCACCCAAAAAAATCATCTTTACAGGTTTCAAGAGACTTTTTCTAACCTCTTACACTCTTCTATATCAAGTGCACACTTTCCTTTTTACATACTTTCACACTTTTACATATTTATGCACATTTTTCTCTAATTTATCATATATGAAACTTTGACTACATTCTTGCTCTTCTTTTTACAGGTCTATCCTTACAAGAAGCAACAATAACAAGAATAACAAAAGGTACAACACATACACTTCACCCTTAGGGTCACTTTCTCTTCCTAGTTTCCACGCTTCATTTTTACATCATTCCATGCTTCATTTGTCCACTCAACGCACGTTCTTCTCTACACACTCTACATGGATATCAGGTATGCATCTCTTATCTACTTTATTTTATCAAGTATTAAGTCAACAACATAAAGTGGGAGAAAATATAGACACAAAATCACAGACTTGAGTATATTTCTAGGTCCATAAACACATACTAGCATTCATATGATTCCTAAGCAAGAAAACTAGTAATTGACGACTATCTTTTACATCCTCTCTTTGTTTCATGTTTTCTATTTGGTCTTGTACACCCTAAAACCTAGTCGATAGTTTACTTATTTAAATTTTTGGCTCTAAAACCAGCGCCTAGCCAGACACAGAGCACCTAGGTGCCTTTTTCCCCTCTGGGAACCCCTTATCCTTTTCCACCTTACTCACTTTGTTTGGGTCTCTTTTATCTTTTGGGCACATTTTTCACTTATGGGTTGACCTACTAGTTTTTAATTACAAAATTCAAACAAGGGAATCATATAAATACATAGTTATGTGACCAAAATCAAGGACCAAGCTCTAAGCATATACTATCATCACCTAAGCTTGCATCCAAAGGAACCTAAAGCACTCTAAAGCATCCATCTAGCATCCACTCAAGGGATAAGGGTTGCATAAAATATACATACACAACATAGGAAGGGAAAGTCATTCTATTCCATCTACACATTATGTTACATTGCTAGATTTAACTACAACCCACTATCAAGTGCAACTTGCACAAGGGCGTCCTAGGGAAAAGTTCTACACACACTCACCAAAACTACATGGAGCCTAAGATGTAGTGAAACACTTGGTCTTAATTTCACTCTCAGGGTGATATCCAGGGTCAGTATGACTCCCCATATTACATCTTTCTTTTTAGGTTTGATGTGTTTTTTGGGTTTTTACAGGTGAACTTCTATTTTGTAGGTTATAGGTACCTTCGGTATTCATTGTGTAACTGTCGGATGATCAAAAAATATTAATTTTGACATACTTGTGAAAAATTAGAGATCATATTCGAGCTTCTAAAGTCAAGTGCACCTAGATCCAGTCACCATTGCAAGGTGTCCCTATCCAACTATGGGTGCCTATGTCCGGCCTTATTTCGTATTCCATAATTTACGAGATAATATTTACAACACTCTTCCCATTTTTTCATAAATTTTCTCATACTTAGATCATTTCCAGTTGAGTAAATTAGCTAAGTCTTTTATCCTTCTTTTCGCTTAGGGTTTCAAATATTACATCTTAGATTTTTTGTGTCATTTCCTCATTTAAGCATTCATACATTATTTGGTTTAGTAGTGACTCTAAAATATTTATATTTAATTCAAATTAAATTAAATCGGTGAGGTCCAAGTCTGCATTCTGGACCATTCTTTGATTGTTTTCTGTGTTGTTTCGTAGGGGTCATTTACTCACCCAATGTATGCCCCTTGTTTTGGTGCAGCGATGACATTAGGATAATACGGCCCAAAGGAGAGGACATGATGTTATTCTTAAGTGGGTTCCCGCAAGGGTAGGGGATGTGCGTGATAGAAACCAAGACACATGAAAAAAAAGAGGCTAATAACAATTTTTACTAGTGAAAGTAGTTAGCATGTGAAAGAAGACAATATAACAAGTGTGCGAAAAGATAGATCATGAAAAGTGGGTTTCAAACATGGGACATCGCTCACAATGTCACAAGACAATCAGGGTTGAAATGGCCAAAAGCATACAATGATCACACAATACATAGGGCATAGCCCTCGAAAACAATAGCAAGAAAAATGTGATAGATAGGCATGGTTGTATATCATCCTCGTAAGTATAATGCTACACATGAAGAAACCGTTAGCATGTTAGAAAAATAAATAGTATGTTAACGCATGTATAAATCAGCATAAAAGCGAGTAACTTGTAATGATAAATATTGAATAATGTAACAATAGAACCTGAAGTGTGTAGAATGAGGTAGTAGTGAAAGTAGATGCCCTTAGGAGCCTCGGTGGGACTCATAAAAGGTACATGATAAGCATCATTACAATGTGTAAAAACTTGTAAGAGATCTACACTCACCACAAAAACTAAGTGAATGTGCGTGTGTGTGTGTGTGTGTGTGTGTGTGTGTGTGTGTGTGTGTGTGTGTGTGTGTGTGTGTGTGTGTGTGTGTGTGTGTGTGATGACATACTAAGAATCCATCCAACATGAAAAACAAAGTGTAACATGTAGTAGAATCAAATTAGCAAGAGTAGATACAACCAAGATATGAAAATGGTGTGTATGAGTGTGATGGTGTGGTATACAAAATATAAATATGATAGGATTTGTGTTCCCCATCTGATGTGTACAGATGAAATTAAGTTATAGGAACCATCAGTAGTTAAGAATGAACCATAGAACAAGAGTGTGTCATCGTGTAATGTGTTGTGTGAGAGTACCTCAGTAGAAGCAGAGATAAGGTTAGGGTTAGGAGGAATACCCGTAGAATGTCGAGAAGGTGTGTGCGTACCGTAGAGAAAGATCAGCCGATCGCGAAGAACTCCTTTTGTCTTGGAAGGACTACTGCAAATAAGAACACAAGACCACAAGATTTTGATTAGATAATAAATGAGGGAATCGCCTTGGGCCTGTGAAGTATGAAACTTCCTTTCGAAGGTGGTCGAGTTCCCGCTAATATGAATTAACACAAAATACGGTAGAGTACTAATTAAATTGTTTCGTGGAACTGGGTAGGGAAAAGGCTGTTTTCCTTGGTTTTGATCAAAGGAACCGATGCCGGTTATCTATAACCGATGGCGGTCACTGATAACCGATACCGGTTGGTTCCAGGATCTTCTGGGCTGGTTGTGGTGTTTGTAATGGCTGGTTTTTGGATAGTATTGAGAAATGGGATGGTTAGAAGCTAAAGAATGATGGTTAGAGGCAATGGTAGGTTAGATAATGGATTCAGGAACGGATTTGGGAAGATTACAATTCCAAAAGCACAAGAAATGTTATAATGGAGGACATGCAAGATATAACTTACTGGTTTTTTTTTATGAAGGTGCAAGTTGATCTCCTTTGCTGCCAACTCTTCTGGTTTCTTTACTCGTCTCTGCTTGGTCAAGTGAAGTTCTGGACTCTGCTGATCGCTTTGGACTCTCCTTTGATTAAAAATCCTTCGACTGATCTCCAAAAATGAAATTCCGATCCGTTGTTTTGGTTTGGGGAGCCCATTTACAGGGAACCGATGGCGGTTGCGTAACCGACGGCGGTCGAGTAGGAACCGGCATCGGTTAGGAAAAAGTAGGCTATTTTTAGTAAAATAGCCCACCTTCCCTGCTTTTCTCCCGAGAGATCAGTTGCGGGCTTGGTCAAGTGGCTAGAAGGTCGGCTTTGGTGCGAAAGGAGGCATTAGTTATGGATGTGAGTCTAGACCAAGTCATGGGTCCTAATTAGGTTAGTTTAGGGTTAGGGCTAGGTCATGGTGAGGTGGCAAAGTGAGGTGGAGGGTAAGGTGATGTGGATTTATCAATTACAAGGTAATTAATAAATAATTGTGTAAGGTTTAGGTAATGAGGTTAGATTGCGAGATGAGATGCGGGTCACAAGGGGTCGTAAGACACAAATTTGGTGTCTACATTAGCCCCTTATTGTCATGTAGCTTGTTCGTCAGTAAAGTGTGACGGACAATAATATGAAGTGGTTTCTCATGTTAAAGATATAGGTAATCCCCCTCAAATCTATCACAGATTGAGTGAACGGGAAATCAGGGATAGGGTTGATAAAGGGTATATGTGGTAGAGAGGATGGTAAGGTGATGGTGTAGGTCCAAGGAAGCAGACGCATGTTGAAATGCAATAGTACGACTAGGGTACATGATTTGACGAGCAAACCAGCAATGTATAGGCAAAGGTCGATAGTTTATCCAAACAAGGGTGATATAATCCTGGTATCCAAGGCATAGGAAGTAGCTCCAGGGTATATAACAGGTAAGGTACAGGAACGTTTAGGCATGTTCGGCAGTACCAAATGGTTGGTTTGGTTGAGATAAACGTCACGGTCTAGGTCTAGGCAAAGTTGGTCGACAGATCAAGTCAAGGACCCTAATCATGCTAAAACACGAACAAGTGAGCTCGATTGAACACAAGGTACAGGATGGATGGATAAAATAAAACGTTGGTCGGGCCAAATAGGTAGGGCGAGGCCTTGGGTCGGGCCAAATAGGTAGGGCGAGGCCTTAGGTCGGGCCAAGTGGGTAGGGCGAGGCCTTGGGTCGGGCCAAATAGGTAGGGCGAGGCCTTGGGTCGGGCCAAATAAGTGGGGCGAGGCCTTGGGTCGGGCCAAATAGGTAGGTTGAGGCCTTGGGTCGGGCCAAATAGGTAGGGCGAGGCCTTGGGTCGGGCCAAGTGGTAGGTTGAGGCCTTAGGTCGGGCCAAGTGGGTAGGACGAGGCCTTGGGTCGGGCCAAATAGGTAGGGCGAGGCCTTAGGTCGGGCCAAGTGGGTAGGGCGAGGCCTTGGGTCGGGCCAAATAGGTAGGGCGAGGCCTTGGGTCGGGCCAAATAAGTGGGGCGAGGCCTTGGGTCGGGCCAAATAGGTAGGTTGAGGCCTTGGGTCGGGCCAATAGGTAGGGCGAGGCCTTGGGTCGGGCCAATGGTGGGGCGAGGCCTTGGGTCGGGCCAAATAGGTAGGGTGAGGCCTTGGGTCGGGCCAAATAGGTAGGTTGAGGCCTTGGGTCGGGCCAATTGGTAGGGCGAGGCCTTGGGTCGGGCCGGACCAGGGAACAAATGTTGTGCAACAAAGGTGGACAGAGGCGATATTGGTGAAAAAGAGGCAAGGAGTAAGGAACGGCAAAGAATGGGGTAAAAGAGGTATCAAACCGACGTCGATTCATCATGACCGATATCGGTTAAGGGACCGATACCGGTTTCCTAGGGCAAAAGGAAACCGACATCGGTTTAAGACGAAAAACCTATAAAAAGAAATATACGGCCTGTCATTGTCACTTTTGTTTTTTGTAATCCAAATTTTGACTTGTCTGACGTGGAGAGTTGATTTGGAGGGGTATTGAGTGAGGTGGAGCTATTTGATTGGCGGAGAGAGTTGATAGTGGGCCCGAATAGTTGAGGAGGCGGCAGGTGATAGAGCGATTGAGGTGGATCGCGGGGCACGAGCCGTGAATATGAGAGGATTCCACAGATAGATCGCGTATCTGCGTGGCATGACAATTTGGATTGTGCAGACATACCACAGCTTATAAAACATATATGAGGATCGATGCCGAGGCAAAGATTCTCACCACCCCGGCCAACACCTCCCGTAAGGGCCTCGAGGAGATAGCAGCCATCGCAGGGGTAATGGATGTAGGAATGACAGAGGGCCTATAGATTATGGTGGGTAAAGCGAATCGCGAGGTACGTGAGCGCCCGACACAAAGTGGTGATTACAGCAGAGAGGATCGTCTGCAGCGTTTGGTTCAAAGCAGCTCTCCAAACGCAGTGAATGAGACAAGAGGATTGTTAGTGGTCATGAGTCAGTCACGGGCGAGGCGACTAGAGGCCGGAGTTCTCCATGCGAGAGGGCGTATTTATATGTTACAGGAGAGATTGGTAGATCGCCATGGCGGTACCAATAGCCGCGGTACCTTTGAGGACAGAGAGGCCCGGCGAGAGGGGTCGACGATCACGAGCATCACCTAGTTCGGGATGAGTTGTGATGGTCTGAGTATATGTTAGCGAGGTATAAGAATAAGGATGCCGACCTGCGTGTCGATGATAGAGAAGATGTATTTGTTTAACATCTAAATAAAACTGAATATGTATGTTGATTTGAGTTATGATAATAATAAGATTGTCGGTGTTTTGATTTTCGGTGTTTCGAAAAAAGGATAAAGAGAAATGTGATTAAAATAAAAATACACAAAAATATTTATATTCACCACACAAGATAGGTTATGGTAGGGGATGGTCGAGCTAACCTTGGGAGACCCCATGTCTCCGAAGTGCTGTTGCCTTACATAGTCCATCGTGACAAAGCAAGGAAGGGCCTCAGACCGATGTAGTTCTCCCTTAGGACCAGGGAGAGGTGAATTTAGGCAATTTGGTATGGTTTAGGCAATTGGTTGGTTGGTAAAAAATATTGATATTAATATTGGTAAGGTAAGGTTGTTGGTGTTGGTAATGAATTGGTGATGTTGTAAAAGGTATAAGGGAAGTGAAAGTTAGCCTACCCAAGTAGAAGGGAACCATGTCCTGATTAAGATCAACACACAATCCTAGATGCGAGGAAAAGAGGAAAGAGTGCTCCGTAGGTGAAAAGAGCTAAACAAACCACACAACGTAGAATGAGCTTGAAGCCCTAGGTACCGTGCATAGACGAGAAGTCAATAGGTGAAAAGAGTTGTATGATCACAATATATCAGGTGTACGTTACGTCCCTTGAGTGGAAACAAATGGTGAGGTGATGTGGATGATATAGCTGAGGTATAAAGAACTTGTTATAACGAAAGAGAACCTACCCTAAATAGACAAGTCCATGACCCAAAAATTTCTTTTGTATGAGGCTTTTATTTTATCGAATGTAGACCGATCGATGCGGGAAGTCCGCAAGCAGGATATTGATTGTTTATTCTTGAGGTCTTCAATGCTGATCAATGCGAGAAGCTTCGATAAAGTATGTCGACCGTGTATAGCTGTCCTTCGGGGGAGCACTCTATTTATAGTAGCAGAGATGATTTTAGTGCATAGCTGTCCTTCAGGGGAGCAAATATTTATAAGTAGAAGAATAGTTTGGCATATAGCCGTCCTTCGAGGAGCTTGATCTATATTTAATTTTAGATAACTAGATGTTCTTTTATGTGAAGCATCTAGTTTAGTAGGAAGTTTGACTCAAGAAAATCCCATAAGAATACAGCTTATTCTAAAACTTTGAAGTCATGGACTAGACTAAAAAGGGGAAGGCATCGTTTAGGTGAGGTGAGAATCAAACTATGTGAGCTTGATTTTTATTCGGAAATATAGAAAACAAAGTGTATGTAGCGGTAAATGAGCTCAAGGGACGAGCAAGTAGGTAGATAAGAGTGATATAACACTAGATTCAACAAGAGAATGGTCGAAGATGCAAGGCATTACAGGGTTGTGCTCAGTTTACCATTAGCGAAGCTAAACGATAAGTGCCTCGATCCATAGGTGTGAGTGATTATATAAGGCCCAATCCAATCGGGAGCAAATTTTCCACGCTTGCTCTTTTCTAGTTTGGTTACATGTTGATTCTCTTTGAGGACAAGATCACTAACCTTAAAGGTACGCTCATGAAGTCGCTTATCATAAGCACGTTTGATGCGTTTTGATAGATTTGAAGGTGATCAAGAGCCGTAAGACGACGTTCGTCAAGGAGCTCCACTTGGGCTAACCGCTTGGCGGAAATCATCGCTGTGAGAATATCCTCAAGAGATATTCTAAGGGAGGGTATTTGTATTTCGAGAGGCAAAACAACCTCGGTGCCATATACCAATGAAAAGGTGTGGCATTAGTGGAGGTACGAATGCTAGTACGATAAGCCCAAAGGGCAAAGGGAATGTGATCGTGCCAATTTCTTCCGGATTCATCGACAACTTTCATGAGGATTTTGGTTAGGGTTTTATTAGAAGATTCACTGACCATTGGCCTCGCATGGATAAGTAAGGCGATGAGAAACTAAGTTTGATACCAAATTTGTCACAAAGGTCTTAGCAACAACTTGTTTTTAAAGATTTACCATTATCTCGTTATTAGGCGATGAGGAATACCAAAACGATGTATAATGTGATGGTTAATGAATTCGACAATTTTTCTTTTTTTGATCAAATGAGTGGAACGCCTCCACCCATTTTGTGTAATATTCGGTCATGCGATTATCCAACGGTGACGCCAGAAGAGGTCGGGTGAATCTCACCAATAAGGTCTAAACCCCATCATGAGAAAGGCCAAAGATCTCGTGCGACACTGTAGTGGGTGGCTAGGAGTATGTTGAAGATTGGCATGTTGTTGACACATGACACAAAACACGCTTAACATATTCGTAGCAAATAAGCTATCGAGAGTAGGCCAATAATAACCTAGGCGAAGGATTCGTTTAGCCACGGCAGGCCGCTAAAATGTCCACCACAAATACCGTCATGGACCTGTTGGATGGTATGAGTGATTTCTGCGCCGGTTAGACAGCGAAGGAGGATGCCATCAAAGCCACGTTTATAGAGGAGTCCCCCCATGACAACATAACGCGAAACACTTTTAAGAAAAGCACGTTTGCCGTTACTAGTAAGATCAGGTGGGAGGACAGAGATTGTAAGGTAGTCATGAAATGGTGGTACCGGTGTATCCCCGTGAATTAGCAGACACGATTTATCATGCAAACTACCGGGTTGAATAGGATGGTGCAAAAAGTTGCTGAACCACAACGAATAATTCAGAGTCAGTTGGTGCGGCGGGAATTTGCGAGGCTAAGCAAGCCATAGTATCCATGCAATTTGTTAGTGGAGCGGGAATGGCTCAGATAGAATAGTGGGTAAATAAGGCTAGAAGTGACTCCACGTGGTGTTCTAGATTTCTGAAGTTCCTCGCTTTTTGCATCGGGTAGATGCCCCATGTAACTCGATTGACACTACCAATCGGAGAGTCGCCAAAATGTCGGAGTAGATCTGGGATACCTAAAATGTAACTGCAACCCGAGACCTAACAAGGGCCTCTGATTCCATCAGCATTATTAGCGTGCAAGGAAATCAAGCTCATGAATGAAAGAGGCATAGGTTCAAATACAAGAGGGATGAGAACAATGCTCGGCTCTCCTCCGCCGCGCCAGCACTTAGATCCATCAAGAAG